>OY776111.1:266725363-268054407 GCA_963675035.1 Allygus modestus
TTCACCATTAAAAAGAGCTCAAAAAACTAAATAATTTAATATTTTGAATTACTATTCTACGATTGCTGGTTTCGGAGAAAATTGAATTTTTCATTTAGCGGTATATGCAGTACGTTGTCCAATGTTATTCTTATGGGGAATACAAAAATTACTATTTGTCTCTTATTTACTGATCAACTTCATTCAGACTTGATATGCTTGTCAATTTAGCATTGACCAACAGAGGTAATTTGAAATATGTTGCCCCTTAATAACCCTGGGGGAGGAATAAGGGGCATTTACCCTGTTAAAACCACGAGTGTAGCAATGGATTCTGCAGTGTCTCCAAAGCAGGGATTTGGGTGGATGTTTTTTAAAACAACTTGTTTACAAGATTTTCTGTACATTCGACCGTGCTTTGTATTCTATATTTAGTAAATAAAAAGTAATTTATTTATTAAAGTTGGGCTAAAATGGAGAAAGTATGTGTCAGTTTCCTGATACCGTTTATTTAATCTTACCTTTGTCCACCCTTATATAAACAAACCATTGTCACATAACAAATAGATAATTGTCCCTAAAAATCCACTAAGTCACAATCATTATAAATAATTTAAATTTCCAACTATTGTTCCCAGGGGTAGTTTGAAATCACTAATATGTTTCATGGATACATATTTCTCGAAAACAGCAATTTATGAACGACTTGTCACATATTATACCTATATTGATAAATAGAACGCTTTAACTAACGCAGGATATGATAAAATCTTTAAAATAGTATTAATACAATACTTATTTCATATTAATATAATTACATTTCAATAATCATGCCTACTAAATTAAATGCTAAAAATGTATTAAGATAAATAGTGTCATGGCAAGAAAGAAAATTATAAGGAATATACGGTGTGTTCATTTTGTTATGCTCACCATTGAGATCTCGTAAACCTTAATAGTTACAAGGAAGGTTACGTGAGCAAAGTAGTGCGTAATCATAAACTAAATAAAATGGCACAAATAAATCGAAAATATTCCACCAAACTCGTTTGCACACTCAAAAACCCATTTTTGACCATAAATAAAAATTGCTTACAAGTCTCGTATTTTTCTAGATACAAAAAACACGTAGGATCAAAGTTTCGTGAAATTTTACGTACAATTTGAATATTTAGCTTAATTAAATGATTTACTGGGTTTCTGATGTAAAATAGCCAAGTCTAAAGTATTTAATGCAAGTATAATGTTTTATGTTTTCATGTGAAAGAAATTCTTTTCCTTATTACAAAAATACCACATGTGTGATATTTTATTCATAAAATAAGTCCATAATTTAGCAAAAACAATTTTTTTAGCAACCATATGATGTATATTTATAATGGCACCAACATAAAATATTAAATTTATGTTTTACAGCTGATTTACATAAAATAGCTGATTCAAGGAGAAATCAGCTGCAAGAAAATCATTAGATTTAATTTCTTTTCAACAACATGCTATTACAAAAACCTTATTTTATTACATTGATAAACAGCTGTTTTTGGTCAAAAATGTTTTTTTTAGCGTAGCGAATGAGTTTGGTGGAATATTTTCGATTTCCTTGTGCCATTTTATTTAGTTTATAATTATGCACTACTTTGCTCATGTAACCTTCCTTGTAACTACGAGATCCCAATGGTGAGCATACAAAATTAACACAATGCATATATCAATACCCCCTTGCAGCAAACCTGCATACTCAGCGAATTTCAAATGGTACTTCACTAAGTCATGAAGCCACTTACCAACTTTAATCAAAGAATATTAATAAATAAGCGAGATGTGACATTTTATTTATTCCCCATAAGAAAAACATTAGGACTGAGTATGCAGGTTTGCTGAACAAAGACTACAAAATCTGGTTTTTATGCAAATACCAATGGATCACATCCAGATGAAGCAACATAACAAGTTTTATCAATTTATGTTCATAAACAAGCAAGATATCGCATGTTTCTTATTCTCCATAAGAAAATCATTATAGCTGCTGAGTACGCAGGTTTGCTGCCATGGGGACCACAAAAATGAGTTTTGTATGCAAATAGCATTAAAACTCAACCATATGAAGCCACATACAAAGTTTCATTAATATATGTTCATTAATAACCCCACAATTTTTTCACAATTTTACTTATTCTCCATAAGATTAACATTGGGCAACGTACTGTGTTTAGCACTCTCAATATCTCGGTAACCAATTAACGTAGAGCGATGATCAAAATACCAAATTGTTTGTTTTTATAAGCTAAATTTAATGGTGTAAACTAAAATTTGGGTTTAAAAAAAATTATATGTAAACAGTTTAAAAAACCCATTTTTGGGGTAAAAAATCCCCCTAAAACAGCCATTAAAGTATAGCGACCTGTCTGGTTCTCGAACTCATGAAAATGGATGCTGTCTTACACGTTTATAGCAAATTTCATCAATATCAGACCATTTTTACGAAAGTTATCGTGTATACGGACACACACACACACACACACACACACACACACACACACACACACACACACATATATAAATTTGAACGAATGGTGTTTTTGGCCTCAAAATCTGGGGGCCTCAAAACGAAAAGTTATCATGGTCCCGGGCCTAGGTCTTACCATGCCACCTACGGTAATAGCTTCTTCCCTATAGGGGAAATTCGCTAAAAACATACAATCGAGAAAAACTTGGAAATTTACTTTAAACATACTTTGTTCATGATTTAAATAGCTTATTTCAAATCTAAAATAATATCTCCATTTAGTCTAATATAATAGTCGGTTAAGTTGTGACTGATAAAAGAGGACCATTAAGTCAATACATTTACAACAAACATTACAGTTATCCAGGAAAAGAAATATCCGGAAAACTCATTTACGAAATACAACATGAGGAATAAAGGCCGAAAACTCATTTATGACACACAACATCGTTTATGAGGAAAGGAAATATCCATTTGTCCTGTTCATTTGCGAACAAATTAATACATGCTGAAGTAAACAAGACTTCAACAGTACATTGATAGCATGTCCTGCTAGATTCATTACACTATTATTTGACGCCATTCAATTTCACATTCTAGGTTACACATAAAGTAGAGCTATGGCAATTTCTGGAGATTCGAGTTTTTATTCTAAATAAAATAAAAGGTAGTGAGGTAAGTCCCAGTCGTTTGATAACAAATATTAAAACCAATTTTGCACGGAACAGAACCTCTATCTCTGTAGTAATCTAATTTCTTGTATTTTGTTTTTATCTTAAAACTAAATATGAATTGATTAAATACAGATACAAATTTTAGTATTATTTTGCAGAGCAAGCTCTGAGTATCCAACTCGCAGCTTGCCTCCATCTTGCAGTGTTGGTTTGTTTCTTTGAAAATCATTCACATTAATTTGTCACTATTATCTGTTGGTTATGTAGTTATTTTGCATATACTGACACTGTTTTTCGAACTATTATTATTAGTTTATATCACCAGAATTACTATATGCAATGATAGAAGCTAAATTGTTGTAATCCTATTTGACATTTGAAGAAGGTAATTATAAATAAATATATTATAATATTCAATGTATTTATTTCAATTCATGTAAAATAATTTAAACGAAAATAAGTAAATGATCTGGATGTCTTAAATTGTAGCCTTTACACTGCAGGCAAATGTGTATTATACAAAACTAGTAATTAGACAGGGAAAGTAGGACTCCACAATATTTACAACCTGGCGACGGGACGCATCATTATGAATTCTGAAGCGGCTTATTTCAATGTTACCGTGGAGCAATTTAATGCGATTATCAATTACCAGAACAACTAACGAAAGATAGGAATAATTGATTTTTCCTATGTTTTCGAGTTCAAAAGTTGCATTTACTGAAACTGAAATATTCTGTTACACGGTTTTAATTTCACTGATTAATAATATTACTAAACGAGATATTTGAAAAATGACTATCAACTTTTTTACAGCTCTTTATTAATCTATAACAAAATGAAATGTCCAGTTTTATGTTACGATTTTATCCCAATTCAAGATCTAGAAAAATGTCTCCCATATATGCTTAGCTTATATCAAGATGGTTAGAAGCCAGTTAAGGTATTAATAAACTGTGTACAGTTCGGGTCACAATGCTTGACGCCTGGTTAGCGTATGCTCTGGAATGACTTTTCGCCTCTTTGGCTTTGTACCGTTATAGTGTTACAGTATACTTTCGTCAACAGAAAGCGAAATTACTTTGTTTGATTTTAAAACATTAGTTTTGGTTATTTTCGTTATTGTCTGCTTTTATTTACGAGAAATTTCTGTTGTTTCTCGCCTTTCCCAGGCACCAAGCACCGTGGCCCGAACTGTAACTTTAAACGTAATTTGTTAGATTATTTACCGTATGAACGTATTAGATGGAACGTACGAATTATGGACGTATTTTCTTTTACCGGACGCGGTAGTTCAGAGGTAAAGTGCCTAACTTGCGAGTCGGATGAGGCTGGTTCGATTCCGGTTCTGGCCGACTCCTGTAAGATCATGAGCGGTCACCTCTGGCTTGCCATTGTGACTAATGCCGTTACAGTACCTCGCTGTCTTTAGTTCACCGCACAGGTCAATAGTCAACGGTGACAGGCAGTTTAGTTAAAAAAAAGTTGTGTCTAAAACTTGTCTGCAACTAAATAATGCAGACTGACGATTTAAAGTATTAATTAATTTGTTTAACTCTTTAAAATGGGGAAATCTAAAAATTGAATTATACGAGTTGGAAAAGAGAGCTAAAACTCATATTTGACACATATTAAATCCTCATAAAACCCCTTTTATAATCTGAAACTCATAGATCACGATTTAATTAAAATTGTTGGGGTCTTTAATGCTGAAACAGATGTTATTAAAGTCGAAAATTTGTTATGCAATTTAGTGTATTAACGGGTGCACTTACACACAGTAGTTTTTTTTTTATCTAAGAGACTCAACACCGTTCATGGTTCACGAGTCTTACTATACTACCTACGGCAACAATTTCTGCTGCTGCGGAATAATGGAACAGATAGTACTAATTGTTTTCAGCAGCCCAAACACTACTACTCCTATTAGCAGGAGTCTAATTTCAAGAAAGGTAATTTTGGAGAACTCTTTGTTAGAAAGTCCTGAGTTAATTGCGCATTCCTGACCGTCGTCACAGAGAGCAATTTGTGTTGGAAATTACCTTCTTTTTATCACTCTCTCCATTAAGTAAATAAGCTTAAAACCTACAATTAAAAACCCGTTTTGTTTACCATTCATTACGTTATAAAACTAATGGCTTACTCTGTAGCTTGTAAGTTCTGTTAAGACAAGTGTAGAATATCTTTTAGTTATCAAAATATGATGCTAAATTAAAGTTTTTTGTTGTTGTTGAGCATATAAAAGTCCGTAAAAAGCGAGAAAAAATTAAATTTTGTTTGCATTGGAAATTATAGTGACTAATGGGAACGGAATGAAAAATTAACCATTTTACAGACAATAATATACAGAATATTTGTATGCATATGACATAGCTGTTTTTTTTTACAATTTCCATTTATATCGTTGAGAATTAGTATTATTGTTTTAAAACTAAAACTTAATCATTTTTACACATTTTACAAATTATACTCATTGATATTACCTTTGAGTAGTTGTAGGTCATTAATATTTCAACATTTAAAGAACAACTGAATATTACCATTATTATTCTTAATTCCTCATTTCAAATACAAACAGATATTGTTATGCAACATCCTGCTTGTTTGTGATTTACACGGACATGTTTATGAAATAAAAATGTCCCTCATTATGCAGATTTTGCATGCCCCCAGACACCCCCTAGAAAATCCCCACTTTAACTAGGCAATGTGATTGTGATATTGCAAAATCTCCGCAAGACTTTAAAATGCCCAAAAACCAAGGAATCACCTGGGTGGCAAAATTAGCAATAATGGTACCATAGTCAGATAGATTAGTTGGCGTTACAACCGTATGAATAAAAAAAAGCACATTTAGATATTTTCTCATCATAAAAATCGGCAATATTTCATGAACTATCAATATGTGAAGCTGAACTGCCTCAAACTAAAGATAATTTACGAGGAAACGTAGAATTAGAACCCAAAAACAGAAAACTGTAATGCAAGGAAATATCATTCTGAAAGTCCAATTATATTAGCATTCTATTTTATTTTTATTCATGAAATCAATTTAAAAGTGAAGAGCAGTAGGCTCTCATTTAGCACATTAAAAATAGTTAAATACCATAGTTCAGTTTGTAACGAACTCTGTAATTATTTAAAGGTTTTAATGTTGAGATTAGGTCCCGGCTGGTAAAGAATTAGAATAGTGCAGCTACTAGCAGAACAACTCAAAGAATTATCCCACATAAGATGGGATATTTCACTTCTTTTATGATATTTAAAGCTAAACACTTTATAAAACACATTATATGTTTTTCATTTTACACTGATAAATCCATGTAAAATACGCAGTTAATGATTGTATAATCTGTAATTATATAATTATACTGGAATAATAATATTTTGTAATATAATATACTTACACACAATTAATGCATTTTGATGTTTATTACGAGTTGTATATTGATAGAAGAATAATTATTTGTAAGTATTCTTCTTCTAGGTAAGTGTGCTATAAGACTAGTACGTCTAAATAGTTTGTACTATATCAAACGTGATTATCCTCTTTATGTATGAGTTATTCATTTTTCATTTTATTATATTGTATTGAGTTATATATTTTATTATATTTACGGGCTCACCATATTGAGCCCGTGTGGTTTTCATTTTATCGGTCGGCAGAATAGAAGCCAATGTTCCCAATGACCTTTCCATCAACCTGTATGAATCGACAAACTGTAATTTAATAGAACTCCGCCGGCCTCACACCGGGATAATGAAAACGTTTGTAGAAGGTAATGTACTTCTCCTCATTATTGGCGAGCACATCAATGTCTCCTTTGTCAACTGCGAGCTCTCTCACGATGAAATGAGCATCATAGTTTGGCAAATTGTGGAGGTACATATTGACGGTTTTCTTGATCCTTGAAGCGGAGATTGCAGGATCGATGCGCTGTTCCTCTGTACTTGTACGGAGGTGAGTGCTGGGGATCCCTCATCTTGATGTCATCATGATCATCACCAACATTACCGATGAAGTCCTTTTTACATACGTGACATGCAGTGGATTGTTGGAATGACATCTCCTCTTGCTCTGTCAGCTGTGGGGGATCACTAGGTATACGTCGACCGTATAACATTTGTCCAATCTTCTGTACGTCATCCCGTACTGATTTGATCAAATGCTGCGCAGCATCCTCGCCACTGTACAAGCATAGTTTGGAAAACGTGTTGGATGGTGAATCATCGTCGTCGCAGCCTCCCTCGGCGACGTTTCTGTGGTCATCTGTGGACTGTGGGAGGTTGTTTGAGAGGTTGTATGGCCTCATATGGCACAAGGGAGTACTCAAAATCTGCATTAATGGTGAATCGAGTTCTTTGCGCTCGAAGTGTTGAAAACGGATCTCCTTCTCTTCTGCTACATCCGTTCTCAAAGGAGCATGGTCTGAGTAGTAGCGTCGATGTTATTCCAGGCGATCAGCTCCTCTGGACCTAACTTAGTCGGCCGATTGTCAAAATATTTCTTGCATATAAAGATTCGATATCCTCGACAAGTCAGCTGACTAGTCACCGATCTCTCAAAATCCCTTTAGGGCATAATGAGATATCCTCTCATTCGTCAAGAACAGAAGGTTGAAGTGATTGTTAAGCTCTTGATCCACAACGTGTAGGAGGTAGGTAATAAACGCATCTTCTGGTTGGAATCGTTTCTCTTCTTTTTCTCCAGACAATACACATTTACGCTTACACCGAGGTTGTTGCGCTCGAATGTGGAGATTTGTTGTAAACTAACGGGAAAAGTAAGGTTGCTAAAATTTAAATTAGCTTGTGCTCGGAGCTCTGCAGTGAAATGATGAGTTTTGAGTTGGTTTCGTAAGAGAACTGTAATAAATTTGTATAGAATTGAATATTCGAAACATCGTTCGTCCGCATCGTTCAGCACATTAACCACGGCTTTTTTCTTGGCGATATAATGTGGCAGCGGGATGAAGGAGCTACCTCTGAGAGGGTTATATACGTCTACTCTCACTTGCAATTCTAATACCCTAACGAAGCTCCATCCCAAACCCTTCATTTCACACGTCTCCTTGTCCAACATACTTGGAAGAATTGTTGGCATACTTCCTCCACATTTGATGTTTGGAAAAGAGGAACGTATTTTGTTTTGATGTCCCGCTCACAAGATTCGCCATGCTCGTTCACTGGGTAAAATTCACAGACTACCCACAGCTCCATTTTAATGGCATTTACCTTTTCTAATATGCGTCGCAGGAGTGAGATTACCTGCGCCCGCACTCCATTGAGGAATTACACTAAAGTGACGGTTTGATCCGCGGGTTCAATTAGACGATAAGATTTCAATCTCTCGCGGAATCCCGTCTAGAAATCCTCAAAGCCGTGAGGAGCCAAGTCTCCAGGGAGTATCGGCGGGCCGGCTTCATCATAACTGCTGGTGCTACCAGCTGATGACGATGAAGAAGGCGCAGGTGATGGTGGTTGCAGACCGGTGGGTTCGGATACTGGGAGAACCACACGACCTCGACAATTGTAACGGGTGTGTCGCAGAAGGATGTCCCTCCTCGAATAAATGCGGCCGCATCCGTTGCACTCGTGGCCTGAAATCTGTTGTATATTACAATAAATTAATTATAAGATAACATGTGATGATGTATGAGTAACATTATCAAGATACAAAACAGGCAGTGATGGTAAATGTCGATGAAGAAGATTAATATAATACTCCAATTATTGTCCAGCGAATTGTGGCGTATCGATGCACCCTCCATTTACTTACAATACCAGTCTACTGTCATCAATGAATCTAAATTGTATTCTCCTATTTTGTGTTCCTTCAAACTGGAAGGAGATATGAAATTCAATTCATGGAAATTTAATTGATAAAATGTTTATACAAAATGAAGAAATATAATAATATATTAATGATTTTAAAACATACCTGGTGGTGGGTTCCAGCAGGTACTGGGATTGACGTAGGCTCTGGAGCACTGGAGGTGCCTGATCTCGGCTCAGCAGGAACCATATCAACGAAACGCGATGGATTATTATTACATAAAATATAACTAACTTATCAGCATATATTGTTCAATATTAATGAATGACCACTCTCCGGCCAGCAAAATTCAAGAGGGATGAAACTCCCCAATTGTTAAAATACTTACTAATTGGTAGACGGAGGGATAAAGCATGAGGAGACTTGCTGCATCATTAAATATATAATATAAGAACATTAATAATAATACTAACCGTATCGGAAAGCGTGGTTCTGAGGTTGGGGAGGCATCGAACGGTGAATGGTGGAGATGTGGTGTCGTAGATCGTCGTCCCCGCCAAACCAAAGATCACATTTGGGCTCAGGACAGACGAATTGATCGCCACCATGCGCCGTACGAGCGTGGCGTACGATATGATACTTCCGTTTGTATGCAATGCCGCATACGGCGCACGAAAAGCGTTTCAACGTTCATAATCTGAAATAGAACATACCATATAATATAAAATGAAAAAAAATGGGAGGGGGGCTGGAAGGACCAATGTGTCCGTTAACCCGATAACTTTAAAAAAACATTCGATTTCGATGAAATTTGTCATAAAAGTGTAAAGAAACATTTATGACTAAGGTCAAAAACCAGAAAGATAGGACCATGGGAGGGGGGTTTTATGAGGTTTAAAATACTTTCCAAAAATCACATTTTTGCATCTTTCACCCTACAATTAAAAAAAAACCCAACTTTGGTTTTGACCATTTTATAGAGCTTAAAATTTTTTATTTTGAATCCTTAACCTAGTTTAAGTGATTGCAGGGAAAATCAAAAAAAGTGTTAATAAAACCTCCCATGTTAATCTTATGGGAAGAAGGTATTTAGCTTTTCCCCCGTTAATTTTACAGTAACCGTATCATTTACTTTTACCAATCAATTCAGCTCAACAAAACAATCATTTTGGTGTTTAAATTGCGATTCTATGTCCAACCGTTGCAGAGATATTCAATGTACACAGTACGTTGTCCAATGTTATCCTTATGGAGAATAATTAAAATTTGTCCAATCGATTATTTATGAATGTATATTGATGAAACTTGGCATGTGGCTTCACCTAGTACTGGTATATTGATATTTGCACAAACAAATAATATTGTGTCGATTATCCCCGTAGCAGCAAACCCGCATACTCAGCTCTAATGTTATTCTTATGGAGAATAAGTAATGTTTACATCTCCATTAATTATGGACATAACTTAATAAACCTTGATATTTAACTTCACCTGGTTATTTTATATTGATAATTGTTTAAAAACACATTTTTTATCTTTCTTGTTGCAGAAAACCTGCGTTCTCAGCCTTCAATGTTATTCTTATGGATAATACACACAATGCTGTATATCACTTCTTTATTCATGCATTTTTATTAAATTTGCTAAGTGGCTTTATGTGGTAGTGAGAAACATATACATGTATTGGAAATTCGCTGAGAACGTAGGTTTGTTGCGATGGGAGTATATTATATGAATGTAATCTTCACAATAAATGTAATTTCTTGTTAAAATTAAGTGCTAACAATTAGTAATGATTTTCTTACTTCCATGCAGTTAAAATACATTAAAATTAAAATAAGGTGATGACGTATGCTTAGGAATGTGAAATTGAAAACTTTATATTTTCAGGAGATACGAAATACCAACAAAAAATAAGATACATGTTTTTATGTCACAGAGGTGTCACATTTTGTTATTTGTCTCATTTTATTATCCTTACAGAGAATGTTCATTTATAACAAAGCAAACAAACTAGGCTTATTAAACAACGATATTCAAGGAAAGAAATTATTTTCTGTGGACATAATGCTTTATTGATTTACCTTACACACACGCATATATATACATGTTTATATTATATGGCTATTTTTTGTTAGCTTCATTTTATAAAAACCTTCCTGCCGAGGATATCCAAGATGATGGTATCGAAACGTTTCGGAATAAAAAAGGTAAAATGTACCACAACATTGTCAAAAACAATACTAATCTGAATAATAATGGCTTACTCAACTTTAGGAATTGGAATATTTTTCACGTAAAGTAGCTTTAACATGTTTGCTAGGATACTTTATATTATAAATTGTTGTTCAGAGTCTTGGAGCGAAACCTTTTAGCGTATTTTAACTTTATAGTCTCTTAGCAGCTACTCCTTTAAAACTAGGAACTTCAATGTATGAAGACAGGCAAAACAAAAAGCAGGACTCGGTATTATAAATAAGGAGACATACATGTACATATAATTTGGAGTAGTTTTAAAATGGGAATTAAGTTTAAGAAAACGCTGCTCGTCTAATACGGAAAGGGGCTTTACAGACTCAATATATTTTTATAAAATATCTGAAGGAAAGTAAGCTACTGTATTATCTTGGAGGGACTTAATTTCAATACTTCTATAAACGTTCCTTACGCGATTTCCTAAACACTGACAAATGTTTAGATTTTAAGTCAAAAGGGTGCCATTGTACCTCGTGTACCAGATCATTGAATGAAAAATAATAGAATGTGAAGTGCTAAGCGTGCTATTAGCATTTAAAATAAATTCATCGCAAGAAATAATACCAAATGATCATTTTCGTTGTATATTACAGAGATTTTAACTTTTAATAAAACCTTTTATAAATTCCAATATTATTGTTCTATCTCTTCATGATGTTTTCATACCAGCATTTTTTTGCTAGGTTGCAAAGTTTGTAATCGATTCTAAAATTATATATTTGGGTAGTAAAATTAATAATGTGCTTCATGTATTACAATATATTACATTGATGTAATTACAATGGTGCAAGAAAACATAAGAACTTTGATAAGCCCAACTTTTGATTTAAAAGTAGTTGACACACAGGAGAAACTTTTAACCGCAATCCCAACCGCAATAGAAAGTGTGTAAACTACTGTTCGCCAATTACACAGAAAAGTTTGATATACTCGGTCAATATTGTAGCAAACTTAACTGTAACAATTCTACTAGCTTTTGAAGGTTTAATCTCACCGTAAATTAAATGTTTTTTATTGTTATTGTTACAGTAACAATATCTAAGACGAAAGGTATCCTATGGTTTTGTTTAGAAAATTAAGGAAAAAATGAGTTGAGAGACGTTTCCTCCTTCCTAAGTGTGGGTGAAAAGTCTGTACCTAAATTTAAATGTTACTCACCAAAACCCCATTTGGCTTTCTTAGGTCATATTGTCAACTAATTGAAGCTAATTTAATTCCATTGTTGATGGTTCATATTGTAAAATAATTGAAGCATATTAATACAACTATTATGGCTGGTGTTTTAAGTATTGAGGAAAGGGCAAAAATTGCCTCACGGTATAAAGTCTATTGTTCAGGTCCAGATGTGGTGGAGGGAACAGAATGGAATGAATGCCTCTCTTAATGTGAGAACGATACAAATTGCCACAATAAATTGTTTGAAAGTGGCAGTATGAAAGACAGGAAGAGATTCGGAAGGCGGTCAACAGCAAATCGAGAAGAAAACGTCAACACTGTTCAGGCTATGTTTGAGCGAAGCCCGCAAAAATCAGTAAGACAAGGAGCAAGAGAAAGCGGACTTACCATGTATGCAGTGAATAAAATATTGAGAAAAACTCTTAATTTCAGACCTTAGAAACCAAATTATGTGCAACAACTGTTTGATGAGGAATGTGACATCCGCATGGAATTCTCTGATGTAATGTTAGCTTGGAAGGAAGAATCCCCGAATCTTTTTAATAACATTTTATGGTCAGACGAAGCTGTATTATATGTTGGAGGATTTGTGAACAGGCATAATTGCCACTGGTGGTCAGCAGAGAAACCTGGCACATCGTTATGCATTGAGAGAATGTAAGCCAGGCCTAAGCTTACAGTTTGGTGTGGGTTTACGACTAATCGATTTATTGGACCATTCATTCTTCACGCTACCATGAATAGTGAGAGATATTTGAATATGTAGCAGACGTTTGTGTGGCCAGAAGTTTCAGTATGGGATGAATTCGATTACATTATTTTCATGCAAGATGGGGCGACACCACATTATGCAAATATTGTTCGAGTTTGGCTCAATGTAACATTCCCGGACAAATGGATTGGACGAGGTGGTAATAGACTTTACCGGACGCGTAGCCCAGAATTTAAGCCCTGTGATTTCTTTTTGTGGGGTTGGGCAAGAGAAGAGTTTACAGAAGCAATCCAAACACGCTCCTTGAATTGGAAGTTTTCCATTTTAGATGTTCTTGGTAATGTTCCACAAGATTGTATCCGAAAATCTGTTCAAAATGTATCTGTTAGATTAAGAAAATGTGTTGACAATGCAAGTGCATGTGTCGAGGTTTGACATGTTTCATAATAAATGGTATTAATCAATGTTTAAATGTGCATTTTTTATTTGTTGTCTAGCACCTTAAAAAGCCATGACAATTATCATATGAAAATAGGTAGTGACTTTTCAGCCTAAAAAGTAGATAAGCAAACTTTTGACATTATATACATAACAGCCAACTTACTTCGTTTCCGTTGGTATACAACGCATTTTTTCACTAATCTAGTTTTATTAACTTACACAGAAATGAAAAAATATATTTACCATAATCCAAAAAGGTAATAAAATTAACTAACTTGTACTTAAAAGTTTGGAATTTAAATATAACTTATATTCACAGGAATACCAGGGGAATACAGAAGTGGTTATATATTACAGGTTTGGAAAAATGAAATGGTAATAATTTTGAAGCTTATATTCAAAAAATTTTACTTAGATTAGTTTAAGAAACAGCATTCCCAAGAAAATAAGACATATTTTATATTCTATCAGCATTAAAGATACACATGGTATCTAAAAGCAACCTTCAGAAGTAAGTTAAAATGTTTAACTTGGTGTGAAGACAGATGAAAAGTTTGAAATCTAGACTCCCTCCAAAGAAAATTAGTGAAACAAATATTTACTATCTACTACCACAATAAACAATTATTTAAATAATTTACATTTTTATTTACATTTTTTTTTCTTACAACAAAATCATGAAACCTTTCAGAAACTTCAATTAGCAGCGACAGGATTTTGTACTGTCACTAAACAGTTTTAATTTCAAGGGACATTTAAAAATATTCTATGCAGTAAAACTTCTTAACATCAAGTTTTTGATAGCTCATGAAAAATAATTGTTTGATGTGTGAATTTTGTTGCAGTATCTCCAGTGTCGTTGTAGAGGAAAGGAGGGCAGAGTACGGATATACAGGGTGTTTATAAAAAAACCTTACAACTTCAAACACAAAACCTTAATTTTGTATAACAATTTGGCCATTAAAACTTTAAATGGTAATACCTTTTCAAATAACAACCAATTAATTTGTTATGGTCGGTGGTTGTTGCGAAATATATAACAAAATTTAAGCCTTCCAAGACAAATTGTTTTGACAAGACGTCCCTTGGTGGTTCATTTGATCTTTTACTAATTGCATCACTGTTCTTACTTTTAAAACACTGTTTTTCCTTTTAAAAGTGTCAGAGAGGTTTTAAATAAGAGTTATAATTTTCAATATATTTCATTTTTGTGTTAAGTTCAAAATAATTCAATTAAATGTATTGTAAAATATTTTTCCGCAATATATTTTCTAGTTAACAACATTTAGACCTGATTAAATATAATTTTATAACTGAAATTTGCTCGTATAGTAGACATTATTTATTTATTTATTTTGTATGTATGGAAAACGATAAAGCCGAAAACTATATAATTGTAGTGTTCCGGATTTTTTATTGTTTAACATTTATGTTCATCTTCAAAATCAAACCTTTTAGTAAGAGGTCAAAATGTTCTAAGTTATAAATTTGCATGTAAAATATCGTTTTATTAATTCTACAATGTAATTGGCATCTTCCTGTTTAGTGGCATTTCAATAAATAATTTAGAATGTGGAGTTTTAATTTGAGATAGACAATAACTGTCCAACTATTGAAAATAAGATTGTATTAAATGAGTTTGTGATTGGTTAAGTGCGTGAGTTTAACAACAATACATCCATAATACCTATTATTATATAGGTATAATTTAACAAATTAATTAATTCAGGATTTTTATTACGAAGTCTAAAATAAAAAATGTGACGAAATACTTTTAAACACGTCAGTCTTTATTTCGTGACATGCCTACTAGATGTCAGTATCTAGTAGGCATCATTATGAATCAATCATCAATGATTATATCAATCATTATGAAATAACCCTTATTTAAAACATTGGAATGCTCATTTTATTAGCTAAATGTGTGTTGTTAATGTTTATTTTATAAATTTTGCATTAGGCACCTTAGAGACTAGTGGTTACCATAATGTTTTCCGAGTTAAATGGTCACGGATTTATGTCCCCAGATATCCACAGTATTATGTGTTAAGATTACTATTATGTAGTATTATGTGTTACTTACTTACTTACTTGAATACTTGTAGTTTCCGTCCGTAGTCCTGAGGCAGGAATTGGACAGGTCAAGCGAGATAATAAAAAACAACTAAATTTAAATCTAAATCTATGTTCTTCTAGGCCTAAGGGTTTATTAAATACAATTTAGAAAACTTTCCATATCGTAGAAACCGTTCTTACTTATAAATGAATTAGAGTTAAAATTTGAGTGTTTTTTGTGAATTTTAAACTGAGTTTGTTTGCTTCAAAACATTTAGAAAGGTCTGCTATTTTTAGCTTCTATTTTACTTCTATTTTAAACTTTGATATTTTATGGATGTCTTGAAGATTTTTTGAAAGAGCCTGAAAAAGTTTCAAACCTGAATAGTGGGGTTTCTGGTCAAACAATTTAAGTCTATGTTGTTGAGCATGGATTACTTTTTTTCTGGTATTATATTTATTATTTATAAAGTGAGGCTGAATATTTTGTGATTTAATGTAAACTACTGATTCGAAAATAAACATGCATGGGACAGTCAAGAGGCCAAGCTGGATTAAGGCATCTCTGCAACCGGCATGAGGGGGCATACCCAGGATAGTTCTTATTGCCTTTTTTTGCCAGAAAAAAATTCTGTCTAAATTGCTCTTGATTTTACCCCACAAAATGACTGAATAAGAGATTTACTGTTCAAACAGCCCGTGGTAGACGAGCTTGGACAGGAGGACGCTGCCGTATGACCTCATCCTACGTAGGATGGAAAGTCCCCGAGCAAACGACCCCTCTAATCCTTGGATATGTTCGCTCCAACCAAGCCCATCATCGAGCCTCACCCCTAAAAAGTCAGCAGTTTTTGATTGCTTAGTTTGGTCCCCTCCTATGAATAGGTTCGGAGTCGTATTATTTTTTGAATTTTGTCTTTGAACTGTTTGAAAACATAAATAATGTTTTTTTTGTGAATTTTAAACTGAGTTTGTTTGCTTCAAAAAATTTAGAAAGGTTGCTATTTTTTAATTTGACTCGCCTTCAAGAGTATCAACATCCTTCCCCTCATGACCAATGTTGTGACATCGGCAAAGAGGTAGATGTCGGACTCTGGAAGGGAGTTGGTTATATCATTAATGTAAACCAAAAACAGGAGAGATCCCAGAACAGATCCTTGCGGAACTCCGCTTGTGATTTTTGTGGAGTCGAGATGACATTTTTAATTTTGGATTGAGATTGGTCTTTAATTTCTGTATTTTAGTGTCGATTTGTCATGTACGACTTGATTCAATTGAAGACAAGTACTGAGATGCCAATTGAAGCCAATTTTTCTGGAAGAATGATATGATCGACAAAGTCAAAGGCCTTCGACAAGTCGGCAAAGCAACCCACCACTGTCTCTCCGGCCTCCTCCGCATCGATACAATCATTTGTAAAGTCAATCAAAGCCAATTTTGTTGATTTATTTTTCCTGAAACCTAACTGTCTATTACAGACAATATTGTACAATTCAATGAAGTCAGTAAGTTGCTCCGAAACAACTTTTTCTATTAATTTTGAGACTGACGGAAGAAGCGAGACCGGACGATAGTTACCCGGATCGGTTCTGTCTGCTTTTTAAAAACAGGTTATACTTTAGCTACTTTACAGTTTTTGGGGAAAAACCTGTTTCCAGAGAAAAAATTATTAAGTGTGTCAATGGTAATAAAATGACTTCTTTACAAAACTTAAAAACATACATACTAATGACGTCAATACCACTTGATTTCTTCGGTTCTATTTTGGAAAAAAGTCATCCAGTTTTTGCGGAGTGATTTGAGAAAAATCTGTCATTCTACAATTACTATTGTTCCTACTAGAAAAACCTGAAAACTGATGATTTTGGTTGTTGCCATTTACTAGGTTTGAAACATTCACAAAGTAGTTATTAAATGTTTCTGCAACTTGGCAAGGATCCTCTATGATGCTATAATTTACTTTCAGGGGTATGTTATAGCTACTATCTTTTTTGTGTGTTTGTTTGGTACTTAAAGCAGTTACGCTATTTTATTTTGCGATGCTACTGGTACTATCACCCACCATCATGAAGGAAGCCCCCTCCCCTCTCCACGGCACTCACGCACTGATCGGCGCCGGCGTCGCGTCCAGATGTCCGCGACCGCTCCGCTACATTATGAACAATCAAAGTTTATGTATTTTCTCTAATATGGTGTTTATGTTAGTTGTTTTAAATGTATCAATACAGTTTCTTTAACTTCATTGAACTATGAATGAGTCATTTTTTTCCCGCTTTGTCTACCACTCCTGTCTGATGGCTACTACTACCTTCCACTGACGCCCGCCTTCGGCCCTGGATCTCGGACCATCCTGGACACCCGCAAGACCTCAAGACAACTAGTATGGGTATTAGTAGCACCGCAAACCTCTCTTAAAGTTAACTTATTTTCAACCGCATTTTTATTTATTGTTTCAACCGCTAGATTCGAACATTGGTCCTAGCGAGCGGGATAAAGGTTAAGTTTACACCTTTAGCCTAATTAATACAGACCATTTTACATGCTAATAAATATTGAATACAATTATATTATGAAACATGTCTGTGTAAATGAATAATTTTATGTAAAAATCAAAACATTTGAAAGTATTTTATGGAGGAATAAAACTTGCTTTCAGTTGCTTATCGGCTCTCTTTATCTAGTTGCGCAGCGATAACGGTACCGGTCTATTGTACCCCGAGCTCAGCTGACGCTATTGATTATTTTCGGACTTTCTGTTCCTTCATTGATCAGCTGTTTCGCTTAACAATCTCAATCTACTTGATATTGTTGTTCAAACGTCAGCTGTAGTTTCTCTGTTTACAATTTAATATTTTGAGTTTACAATGTAATATTTGAATTCTTGTTGTGATTTATATATTACTGTTTAGTTTTATATTCTCTTCATTGATATTACAAGTAGCCTAGTTTTATGTATTTTATCTAAATATAGCTGACACAAAGAAAAAGCTTAATAGATGTGTTAAAAAGCGTGAAAGAGTATTTGTACGATTACAATTATGTTTTGATCTCATTAAAGAGTTACCGGGTGAGAAAAATGTGTTTACAGCTAGGTGTTCAGAGCTTTCTCAATTGTACAATGAGTTTGAAGAGGTTTCTCAAGAAATTGACGACTTAAATGAAAAGGTAGATGATACTAGTGATGTAATTGATACCGCAGCCCCTAGCAAGCAGTTTGATATAATGTATTACGAAATTAAATCAGCCTATGAATTTATTCTTGTTGAGCAAAACTTAGTGTCTAAATCTCAAGCAACATCTGAAACTGTAGTAAAGCCTAAATTACCTCAAATCGACAAAAGTAAGTTTGGTGGTCAGTTAGATCAATTCACATCTTTCAAGTCTTTATTTGATAACTTAATACATAGTTCTTCCATAGCTCCTATTGAAAAGTTTAGCTATTTAAGAAGCTTACTCGAAGGTCCCGCCTTATCTGTAATTGAAGGGATACCATTTGATCCAGATCATTATAAGTTAGCCTATGACACGTTGGTTGAACGTTATACGAATCCTAGAATTTTAGCGTCTCATTACTTGAATAAAATTCTCGATCAGCAGCCTATTAAGCACTCTAGCTTAAGTAGCTTAAGGCGTATAACATATGTATTCAATATCAATGTACAAACTTTAAAAGCTTTAAAGATCGATGATATGCCAGGTTTTGTATTTTTACTGTTAGCATTACGGATATTGGATAGTAATACTAGGAAGGCCTTTGAGTTGGAAAATAAATCTGTAAAGTTTCCAACAATTGATAATCTATTGAATTTTCTCCGTGCTCAGTGTTCAGTGTATGAACTAACTAAAGAGTCAGCAAAACCTGCTACCACCGCAAAACATTTTACGCCCACTCCTCACAAAGTATTGATGTCAACACAGCCAAAGTCAGATGGCACGCAATCAACCACTTTGCAAGCGCTATCTTCTCTTAGTTGTCCTATATGTAAGGATAATCACCAACTTTTCCGTTGTGAACAGTTCATAGCTTTAAAGCCTGGTGACAGATTTAACATGGTTCGCTCCTTTAAAAGATGCTTCGCTTGCCTTGGTACTCACTTGCTCTCTGCGTGTTCTTCTACTTCAAGCTGTAGACATTGCAAGAGTAAAAAACACCATTCCCTACTTCATGAAGATAGAACGGCAAAGCCCATCTATAACAGCACCTCAGCCACCCCAAAAGTGAACGGAAATACTTCGGCCGCTAATCCAGTAAGCCCCGCAATCTCAGAAAAACCCGCTCAGAGTCTGTCATGTAGATTGAAACGCAAAACCAACCACAATATGGTCATGTTAAGCACGGCTCAAGTTTTAATTAAGGACTCTTTTGGAAACTGGCAAACCTGTAGGCTGGTTATTGACGGTGGTAGTGAAGTCAACTTTATCACCAGATCCTTCGCACAAAGTTTGAATTTACCTCTCGAAAAATGCTCAGTTGATATCATAGGAATTGGCCACTCCTCAAACATTACTGCTAAGAATATTGTTTCATACAACATTGCTTCCCGCTATCAGCAGAATGATTCTCTTCAACTTGATGCCGTTGTTATTCCTCAAATCGCTTCTGATCTTCCCGCAACATCGATTCCAGATTCCATAAAGAAGAAATTTTCTCATTTTCATTTGGCTGATCCAGATTTTAACTGTCCCGCAAAAGTTGATATGCTTCTTGGTGCTCAAGCCTTTACAGACATCATGACTGACAAATTCCCCCTGATTAAAGGCCAACCGTCTGCTCTACACACTATTTTTGGTTGGATCCTAATGGGCAATGTTTCCTCAGAAGTGCCAGTGAAACAAACAAACTCACTTTTTGTCTCAATGAAAACTGACCAACTTCTACAACGATTTTGGGAATTAGAAGAAATTAACTTGCCCAAACCTCTAAGTTTGGAAGACCAGGCTTGTGAAGACCACTTTAGATCCACGATTCGTAGAGATGAAACTGGACGTTACGTAGCTTCATTGCCCTTCAAGGATGGCAAACCTCCTGATTTAGGTTCTACTTGAGAAGTAGCTCTGCGCAAATACCACTCACTTGAGAACAGGTTCACTTGCAATCCTGAACTCGATAAACAATATAAACATTGTTTACAGGACTATGTTGACCAAGAACACATGTCTTTAGCTTCTGAGACAACCCCTAGGTACTAACGCATCATGGTGTAGTAAAGAAATCTTCTACTTCTTCCCCGCTAAGAATAGTTTTCAATGCCTCTGAGTTAAGTAAAACAAACCAGTCTTTTAATAAATCCCTTATGGTCGGACTTAGGCTCCAAGCAGATATTGCAAATGTCATAACTAATTTTCGTCTACACCACATCGCATTGACTTGTGACATAAAGCAAATGTATAGAGAAATCCGCTTATCTGACGAAGACTGTAAGTATCAGCATATATTCTGGCGATCTGATCCCTCTGGTCCTATTCAGGAATGGGAACTACGAAGATTGACATTTGGAATTTCATGCAGTCCTTTCATCGCACAAAGAACCTTAAAGCAGTTAGTAATAGATGAAGGTTCCAAGTTCCCTAAAGCAGCTGAGGCCCTGAATAATGCTATCTACATCGATGATATTGTATGTGGAACCGCATCTGTTAGCGAATCCCTCGATCTTCATAAAGAGCTAACGCAAATGTTAAAATCTGGAGGGTTTGAACTCCACAAGTGGGCTAGTTCTAATGACAAAGTACTGCAAGCCATATCAGAAAGTCATAGAGAAACCCCACACTCTCTAGGGTCAACAAAATCCATAAAGGTCCTTGGAATAGAATGGGATCCTTCGACTGATTGTTTTCGCTATGCCATCTCCCCCATAGATCGAACTCATACCAAACGTAATGTACTTTCCCAAGTAGCTAGAATTTATGATGTGAATGGCTACATCAGCCCAGTAGTTTTTACTCTAAAACATTTACTACAAGATATTTGGGTTAACAAACTTGATTGGGACGATGTTCTTCCATCAGAGCCAGAGGATAAATGGAATAAGTTCACACAAGAAATCCCTCTACTCTCAGAACTGTCTATTCCACGAAACATATTAAGTACTTACATATACACTCAAATCATTGGGTTTTCTGATGCTTCAAAAATTGGTATGTGTGCTACGCTTTATATAAGGGTTAAATGCAATGAGTACAAATTTGAATGTAATCTCATACAGTCTAAAACAAAAGTTGCTCCACTGAAGGCGCTAACCATCACACGCCTAGAGCTATGTGCAGCTTTGCTCCTTGCATGCTTAGTTAAAGCTAATGAACAGCTCATAACTAACCTGAAAATCACGAAATTATATCTCTTCTCTGATTCCATGAACGTGTTGAGTTGGATAAAAACGTCTCCACACCTCCTAGAAACTTTCATTTCAAACCGAGTATGTAAAATACTTGAAACTACATCTGCTGACTCTTGGTATCATATCCCTGGAGATCTAAATCCTGCTGACTGTGGGACAAGAGACGTCATGCCTTCAAAACTGATCAACCTCACTTTATGGTGGCATGGACCTCCCTTTTTGTTAGAAGATGAATCTACTTGGCCAATCAACTGTAACATATTTCCTCAAAATCTGCCTGAATTGAAATGTGAGACGTCCCAAAATGTATTGGTATCTCACACTGTTCCACAAAATGATTTATATGATTGTATGAGCCACTATTCCACCTTAACTAGGTTACAAAATGTTATGGGATATGTCTTACGATTTATCAATAATATTCGCCGCAAGAAAGACCACCGCTGTGGTCCACTATCTGTCGCTGAAAGGAATGAATCTCTGAAATTATGCATACAGATTGTGCAACGCCATCACTCCTCTAAAGATATTAGATTGATTAATCAAAGAAAAGAATGCTCACCCGCACTAAGAACACTTTCTCCCTTTCTCTCTCAGCATACCCTCATGGTGGGGGGTAGATTAAGATACGCTCCTTTGCCAGAATCTGCCAAACATCGTTATCTTATTCCTCCAAAAAGTCATCTGGCAGCGCTTTTATGTGATCATTACCACATTCAGTCATTACATGGTGGTCCTAAATTAGTACAGTCATTGATTCAGCGTCGTTACTGGATCCCTGGTGCTCGAAATCTAATAAGGAAACGTATATTCAAGTGCTTACCCTGCTATAAATTGAAAGCTAAACCACTACAACCATACATGGCATATATTCCAGCATCCCGATTTATGCAAGGTAGAACATTTGTAAATGTAGGATTAGATTTTGCTGGGCCATTTCTTGTTAAAGAGAGCACTAGAAGAAATGCCAGACTGTCAAAATGTTACGTTGCTCTATTTGTCTGCATGTCAGTGAAAGCAGTTCATTTAGAACTTCTCCATTCTTTGACTACAGAATCCTGTTTAGCTGCTATTGATAGATTTATCGCCAGAAGAGGCATACCTCAAAATATCTATTCAGATCAAGGCCGAAATTTTATTGGTGCTGCTCGCCAACTACATGAAGTCTATGATCTACTCAAGAACTCAAATAAGAAATTTTCAGACCATTTAGCAAAACTGGAAATAACTTGGAATTTCAACCCACCCTACGCAGCCAACTTTGGTGGACTTTGGGAAGCCGGTGTAAAGTCTACGAAGCACCACTTAAAAATAATTCTTGAGACACAACACTTCACCGCTGAAGAATTTTACACATTCCTTTGCCGAATCGAAGCTGTATTGAACTCCAGACCGTTGTGCCCTCTCTCAACATCCCCTGATGACGGATTTGACTACCTCACTCCTGGTCACTTCATCGTCGGTGGACAACTTTTAGCTCGACCTGAAGAAGATGTTACCAACGAACCTCCTCACATTCTTACACGTTGGAAGCTAATCAATAAAGCTTCTCAAATTTTTTGGAAAAGCTGGTCAAAGGATTACATCCATTCGCAAATACAACGACCGAAATGGACTACTAAACCATCAAATGTTAAAGAAGGAGATCTTTGCCTCATGTATCATCCCAACATGCTTCCCTTATTTTGGCCCCTAGGTAGGATAGTTAGTATTTTGCCAGGGACAGATGATGTAGTAAGAGTAGTTCAGGTTAAAACTTCTCAAGGTATTTTTACACGCCCTGTAAATAAGTTAGTTGCTTTACCAACAAATTGAACTGTGCTGATTTAGTTATAAGTTTGATGTGTTTATAAGATCACAGACATGTTTCATAAAGTTTTTTGGTTACTTTACTCTTTCTTTTTTTCATGTATTTTATTATTTTCTCAAAATGTATATTTTGGGTGGGGGGAATGTTTGGTACTTAAAGCAGTTACGCTATTTTATTTTGCGATGCTACTGGTACTATCGCCCACCAACCAGTGGTGGCTCCAGGATGAATTTTCGGGGGGGCCATGAATAGGTTTTTATGTAGGGTACCGCAATCGATACTTCTACATCATACCATAGGCTACATACGGCTTTCTTTACCGAGCTTTCGAAGCCGCCAAGCCGCCGCGGCCAACCGACGGTGGCACGAAGGTCAATATTTGGATCAGTAAAACAGTTCACAACGGAAAAACCACCGTGTACGTTCAAGTTTATCTTTTTTTAAGGAATGTGTAAAGTCTTTTATTTTAAATGTATAAATTTTTTTATAATTTGAAAATTTCTTTAATAAGGTTTATTATAACACGACAATTGATATTTGATATGGTTGGTAAAATATTATTTTTAACTTTGAGACTCTACGTGGTTTGGTTAATAAATTGTACATCCATGTTGAACAAAATATTTGTAATGATTTTGTTTACATTTAATCAAATACTGCATGTAAGCTAAACATTCATAAATTCCGTTTAAAAATGCCTTAAATAAATAAACCTTAAACGCAATGTCAATCTAATTTTAATTTCTTAACATTTATTTAAATTATTATCTAATTTTAGATTGCCACGGAGTATTATACTAACAAACACGTTTAGGATATGAGAAGATTAACATCTGAAAAATAACTATTTTACAGCTTCGGTCTTTATTCTTTATAACCCTTCATTTAACAAAATTGGCACCGGCACACGTTGAGTTTTTGGGACTTTACTGTATGTTATTTTATGTATCGTGTTGGACTAATATGTTTAAGACAATATTAAAATAACTGTCTTACCATAATTTTGTCATAAGCGCATACACGATGAACATAACTAGTAGGGGTCTGCGGTACCAACAATTTCAGATCGGTACGGTAAAAGATTTTGTACCTCGGTTTTCGGTACAAATTCGGTACGGTACAATGTACCGTCATATATACTAATTTGGTTATTAATTTGAATGTATCATTAACAAATTATTGATTAATAATCAAGGTCATATACAATTTTTATTATTAATTTGATTAAACAAATAAATAACTATACTATGGATAAAAATATTTTTAAAACCTGCATCTTTGGAGTATTACATTTTAACATTGTTATTATTAGGTATTAATGCAAGTTCTTGAAATAATGATCAGAAATAAATTCAAAAATTACTTTAAAATCAATCAATTGCATAAGTTGCTAACTGATTAATTATATTGATTTCAATATAAATAAAAACTATTGGTTTAAATCATACAAACAACAAAAACCAAAGTTTTATAAATACTATTCTTGTTGCACTGGAAGATTATTGTATCATTAATACAAAGTAAAATCAGATGACTTAAATAAAACTATGTATGATGTGAAACTAAAAGAAACTAGAAATTAGAAAATTAGACCAATAAATAATGAAGATTAAAATCAAAATAACTCTAAAATTACTTAATTATACTACTAAATTCAAAATTGAAGTCTATAACAAATATTACAGACATTTATTTAAACATAAGTACCATGTAAAACTGGAAAATAAATAAATAAAGTAATAAAAGTAGTACAGTTATATAATGCTAATTTGGCTATATCACATTTGAAATAATTAGCTATTATCCTTATCAACAAATAAATTTAGGTTATTGTTAATAATAATTTTTAGTTGAATTTTCCAAAACCAGACAAGATAATCTAACATATAACAATATATGTATGTACAAATTTCACAGCACAATAAAAAATAACAAATTTATGCTACCATTTGAAATTTATCATGTTAGTGGCTATTTTTAATTAGTTTTCAACCATTTTTGAAACCTTTTTTTATATAATTTAAAAATTTCACTAGTATAATTCAATAACAATAATAATAATACATAAATAAAAGCAGTTTAATTTGAAATCATAATGGAGAACTAACGTGATTTAAAAGATAGTATTCCTTTTCTCACTCTAGGAATGATGTTGACAAACAACTGATTTACAGCTAATTACCGGATCCCTCCCCCCTTACCCTTACGCTTTCCTAGTCTAAACCTTTCTTGTCTTCAAGGACATATTTGTTGCCGACCCTACCCAGCTACTCCCCACTCCCCCTGCCCACCTTTCTTATCTCCGTTCTCGTTCTGCTATAAATAACACCTGTCAACGTCTCTTTTCGTATGAGTTTTGGGGCTTGTTTTCCTTAAAGGAAATGACTAGTTATAAATAGGAGTCGGTCTTATTTAAACCACTTATTTTGTTAAACATTGTTTAGCTTATCTCTGTTTATTGTTTGAAGCAGTAAACTGTACCGTACCGAATCTGTACCGGGGTTATGTTCTGTACCGAACCGATGACGGTAATTAGTTGTGTACCGTACCGGTACTGGTGCATATAACTCTATTAATAGAGTTCTATGCGCTGGTGTAATACACCCGCCTTGAGCTTCTAAATTCAAAATCAACAAGCGCCAGCGTGCTTTAAGCTATATCGACGACAGTCAAGCTAATTTAATGATACTTAACTTTTATATTTATAAGGATAAAGACTAAAAAATATTAATGACCAAGTTTTGTATTTTACCGTAACTAGATCGTAGTTTTATATAGGTATATTTTGGGACTCTCGGGGGGGGGGGCATGGCCCCCATGGCCCCCCCTGGAGCCGCCACTGCCACCAACATCATGAAGGAAGCCCCCTCCCCTCTCCACGGCACTCACGCACTGACCGGCGTCGCGTCCAGATGTCCGCGACCGCTCCGCTACATTATGAACAATCAAAGTTTATGTATTTTCTCTAATATGGTGTTTATGTTAGTTGTTTTAAATGTATCAATACAGTTTCTTTAACTTCATTAAACTATGAATGAGTCATTGTTTTCCCGCTTTGTCTACCACTCCTGTCTGATGGCTACTACTACCTTCCACTGACGCCCGCCTTCGGCCCTGGATCTCGGACCATCCTGGACACCCGCAAGACCTCAAGACAACTAGTATGGGTATTAGTAGCACCGCAAACCTCTCTTAAAGTTAACTTATTTTCAACCGCATTTTTATTTATTGTTTCAACCGCTAGATTCGAACAGTGTTCTTAAACTATTTATTACATTCCAAGAAGCCTTTGATTTGTTTTTTGTCATTGTTATGCTTTCATTCGCCCAGTTTAACTTTCCTAGCTGTATTTTATTTCTATAGTTATCCCTAAGTTATATATCTAAACTAATCATAGGCTAACTTTGAAAGATTCCAAATGGAGTATTGTTGAAACATTTCCTCTTTTCCTAATTGAATTTCATCTGACATCCATTAAGATCTTTTCATTTTTCCTGTTCTTACTTTATTCTTCACTATCGGACAGCTAAGCTAATATTAAAGTAATCTGTAAAAACTCCAATAAAATTGTCATACATATTATCAACATCATCTGTCAAATACACAGAATTCCAGTCTTCATATTTAGGTCTAAATTTTAACTCTCTAATGTTTTCTGTGGTTATACGTCTATTCTCTATAATGTTCGTGTCAGAGAGAGGCCTATTTGAGTTTTCTGAATGTACATTTAATATTATGGAAATGGCACGGTGATCTGAAATATGAGGTTCAACTGTTGTGGCATGAGTTAGTTTAAAATTTGTGAGGAAATTGTCAATACACGTTCTCGAGGTTTCTGTAATGCTAGTTGGTTCCACAATGTTTGCTCTCAGATTGAAACACTCAATTTAATTAATAAATGTATGGTATCTTTCTTTTATAAATCTATGTTGAAGTCTGAACCTATAATTAAATGCTTATCTTTTATATCTAATCTCAATAAATATTCATTTAGTTTCCTGAAATAATCATCGAGGTCATTCTGGCATGGAGATCTATATATTGAAGCTACAGTAAAACGTTATCTATTAATGGTAAAATTTATTTCAGAGCACTCAAAAACAGTTTCTTCAATATGATCCTTGCCAATGGTGGTCGGTTTAATAGTTTAAATTATGTCACAGTTTATATTTTTGAAGATAGCTACCCCACCTAAGCCTTTATCTGTTCTCCCATAACCCACTAAAAATTCATAATTTAAGATATTCAGTGCACTTAGGCTATCATGATCTAATCCATGCTCATTAATCAAAAACTGAGAGAAAAAATTTGCAATGATTTCGACTTTATTTGCAATGCTCCTTACATTGAGATGAGTAATTTTTATATTACTAAAATCCTTAGGCCTAGTAGATTGTATGCACTTTCAAATTTTGTCTTGGTTCAGGATGGTCACAATGTTCTGACGGCTTGATGTAGCCTACATTCTCAATATACAATTAAACTAAATTACATAAACCCTTGATTTGTATAGCAGCTTCTATCAAGTTAACTGTGTAGACTAATGTATGCCAGTTTATTCTTAGAGCAAAAATCCAAAATATTTTGGTTTTGTTTCTTAATCAAGTTATTTTCTGAATCAAGGTCCATCCTATACGGTGCTTCAACAAACAATAGATTTTTCGTGTCAACCACTTTTCGTGCTAGGTCGATTAAATTATTCTCGACTGTTTCAACTGACCGGTCCGAAACATTGTTCGTCCCACCCACCATGTCACACACATCTTTCTCTCCAATCGGCTTGCTAGTCAACTCGTCCTTGAGATCTACTAGGACTGCAGCTAAGGGTGCACCCGGAAGCACAGTCGCTTGCACATTGTGGCGGCCGTGCTGTTCCAGCCTGCTTACAATAGTTACAATAGTTATGCAGTTATGTTTAAGTTTTAGTATTATTATAAATAAATAAAAAGACCTTTTTTAAAAGCGTCTCTCGGAACATAACTGTTTTACAGAGTAACTCAAGTCAACATGAAATATAAGTAATTAAAATACAAATTCACTAGTATATAAAATTATACAGGGTGAGTTTAAAATGAGTACCCCTACTTTTTTATTTATTTGTTGAGATATCGACTCCGACCACTACCAATTATTGTTGATTAACTTGTACTTCATTTTGACTTACTTCATATTTTTGGCCGCCATCTTGGATCCGCCATATTGGATTCAAATATTATTTTTAAATGTAAAGGTGGGGTTGTGACCCATCTTATAGAACTACTTTTTTACGATGGAAATACTGCCGCTATCTGTTGCTGAAAATCACTATTCGTTCTAAAGATATTGGTTATTTAAAAAAATTATTTTTAAAGAGAATTTTAAATGCCCCAACCTTAACACCCATATTCTCATCATTACGTCGAATAATGACCATAAACTGATCGTTGTTTAGGGGCATTTGCTTCATTTTGAACTAATTTAAATTTTTAGTTCCATTTTGAATTTTGGAATGAAATTTTTTTCAAATCTAAAGGTGGGGTTGTGACGCATCATTTCCAACTGATCTTCCACGCTAAAACTAATGCTTCGATCCGTTTTTAAATATCACTTTTCGTTCTCATGATATTGACCCATGAAAAACAAAATATTATTCCAAGATGGCGACCAAAATTGTAATTTGCTCAAAATGAAGCGAATGCTTCTGAAAAATGATCGGTAGCAGTTTATGGTCGTTATTTGATGTAATGAAGAGAATATGGGCGTTTTAAGGTTGTGGCATTTAACATTCTCTTTAAAATGAATTAAAAAACCACCAATATCTTGAAAACGAATAGTGATTAAAAACACGGATTGCGTCATTATTTCACCGTAAAAAAGTAGTTCTACATGATGGGTCACAACTCCACTTTTATATTTGAAAAAAAGTAAATGCAATATGGCGGATCCAAGATGGCGGAAAAATATGAACTAAGCCAAATGAAGTAAAAGTTGATCAACAATGATTGGTGGTGGTCCGGAGTCGATACCTCAAGAAATAAATAAAAAGTGGGGAGGGGACTCATTTAAAACTCGCCCTATCATTATGTGGTATTATACTACCAGCCCTGATTGTCATTTGTTATAGTACATAACAAACTGGCTGTACCTCTGTATAAAAATGAAGCATCACTCTTCGATTGTAGATAAAAATAATTGAGATATATTATAATAAAGTACCATTATAGATCAATGTATTGTAGGCTAGTTGACAGATTCACCTCACCTCACCAATAAAACGCACTTGAGTTGTCACAGAAACAATATTGACGGCTCTCCCAGCCTGTTGGCTGCCAGATGCTCACTGAAAGGAAGGATTCATATCTATTTCATGAAAACCGCGTGACTTTTAGTTTAGAACTTGTTGGTCCTATAAAAGAAAAAATAACATCCCAAAGAAAAGTAGTTATTATGGCTAGTGTTCTGTCAAGATTAAGGCTCAAGAACATAACAAAACAAACTATTCGTTAAAACCTGTTTACAAATGAACATCTTTTATTCAACAAATACATCAAATAATATGTTTTTATGCGACCGTTGGCTTGGATTTTTACGATATCTATGTAATGTTATAGTAATATAATGTTAGTTAACGGTGATCGAATTATCTGGATGTACCGTGGCGATTGTACTGTGGGATATTAGTTATCAATACATTTTGGTAAAACTTAACAAGTGCATTCATCTTACTGCAATAAACTTATATTTGTGTACAAACTACTTCATATCGTAACGAATCTCAAGTTATATAACATAGCACGTGCATTTCTAGTCAAAATTTAAAATAAATTTGCTGAGTATGCAGGTTTGCGACGGTGGAAGTAAACGCTCGTATTTTTAAACGAGTTCGCACGCAACACGCTGACGTGAGGGAAGTGAATTTCCACTAAAAAACTTGTAAAACCCAAAATCAGTGGAAAAACATACATTTATTCCAATTTCTATTAAAATCTGAAAACAGTAATTTTTTTGCTGTTCAGATGCTCCTGGTTTCATTTATCTGCAAAGCTGGGAATACAATTTTGCGCATTATAATGTTAGGAGAAGGTCCAGACAGGCTTGAAAGTAGGTGTGAGGTTGCTGAGGATGATAAAAGTAATCTAACAAAGGAATAACAGGCTTTTCCAATGTAAAACCCCCATAAGACAACGTACTGTGTTTATTCGAAACACATTTTCTTTAATAACCCGGTAAATATGTATGCTAGAATGACGAAAGAGGGCTTAAAACTTGCGCCTCACTAATTCCCATCTTTTTAAATGCATTAATGTTACATACGGGGCTTTTCTGACCATTTTGGGCCCAAAAACCCGAAATTTGAAAAATTAATCCCCAAAAAAGGGGTTTAGAATTTTCCGATTGTTTTGCCCAACGAACTTGTCCAACAGATTAGAGAAAGGAACGTCCCTACCAAATTTGAAGTAAATCGGACAAAAAATGCGACCGCTAGAGTGCAAACACATATATATGTCTATATATATATATATATCTATATATATATATATATCTATATATATATATATACAATTTTGAACGACCCCCCAAAACGTGTTCAGGGGGTCACGTTAGCAACTTATATGGTGGTACCGGGCTTAAGTTTCACCGTGCGGGTCATGCTAACAGTTCACTTTCCAAAGGAAATTCACTAATAAAGTTACCTGAAATTGCAATTTTCTTTAACCATTAAAATATAGCATTAGTTGTATGGATTCACATTGTTGGGAGGCTGCAACTATGCACTTTGAGCAGCCCTTTACAGGTAAACAACATTTGTTTATGATCTATTGTAACTCGATAATGGCCTATTCCTGTGACAGGGAACATCTTTGCCTCAACAACTTATTTTAAGAGGGGGCACCAGTCACGATACTTTTGGTGTTTTTACCCTCTTCGCCCATAATACCAATGTTAACTTTTATGTTCCGTCCAGTAGTTATTTGTGAATATATAGTTTGAACATTTGGTAGGAATGTTGCACTGGTGATTTTATAGTGGGTTCAGTGACATTTTCGATCTACGCTTTAACATTTGATAACAAAATTATTTAATTTTTAATTTTTGAGACACAATTATCAGTAAATAAACAGTAAATTCGAAACTTTGCTCATTGAAATCGCTTCGTTAGTTTTTATCTTTAAAACAAGCCCAACAACATCCGACCAGGCCAGATGGAACTTGAAAGATAACATTGCTCTTATGGGGTTAGAAATCTACCTGGATGTACTGGTTCATCCTCAACGTTTAACACGTTTAAGGTTGTTAGTATTATTGTTTGTTTTTAGCAGTTGGGGTCATAAGTAAACAGTTATCGGTAAAATGTAATAAAAGTAAGTGTATAGTACAAATATAATACCCTGAAATTGACAGAGAGTATAGTTACGTACTCAATAAACGATGAAGTTGACCAGGAAACTATCAATACTGCATCAGTTTCAAGAGAAAAATACGAGTAAAATATTAACCCACATAAACATATATAAAAATAACTATTTGAGAATGGTTTTTTTACTTTAAGAAAGACACTACAAAAGTTATAAGACTAAATTGATTTAATTGACATTCGAGAATTTTAAGTAATTTTTAGGACAGTTTTTATAAAAATATAACTATAACATTACGAAGCATAAACAGTTTATTGAGTTTTCTCATGTTAAGTGTTTATTTTGTACGGATAGTAATTAAATCGATTCAAAACGTTATACGCAACATTTTAAGAATATAACAGCAATATATGATTACACTGCATATCTAAATGTGTAATAAATGTATTAATTTTTTGTTAATTTTGACGGTTGCAATCGACATGAAAAGTGTAATGTTTGAAAACATTGTGAATTAATTTTAAAAATTTAGAACAATCTTAGAAATCTGGAAAGCTTTACTATACGTAAGTCCGATAGGCAACAAAATATAATATATTTTTTAAAGCGATCAATGGATCAATAATACAACTAATAGAAAAAAAAACATTTCTATAGGTTAGTTTTCATCAATATGAATATCAGACAATAAGCAGAAAGGAAAGTCTTTTACAATTTATACTATCTATTTCATTACGTTTCGTAATAACTTCATTTATAATTCAGTATCCAAAGCTTTTAGCATCCATGTTCTTCTTCTGACCTCCAGAGTTTACGTTTAAATATTTATTGAGATATAATTTTGTAAAACTTACCCATTTCAGTAAATTAAATAAAACTCAATGCAGTCGTAGGCAAATATAGTTTATTCAATGAAATTTTTCCGTCAGTCCTTTATAGTAATCATTTTTTATTTAAGTAAGAAAAAGGGTCATAGGAAAAGTTTAGGCAGAAAAAAGGGAAATAGGGTATTGACGAATATCAATCAACAAAGAAACGGAAAATAATAAACGGCCCAACACCGCTCCCTATGCGCTGGAGGCGAGTTTTACCGTCAGTTAAACGTTTTGAATGGACGAAGCTGACAAAAACTCTTTCCGGGGAGAAGTGTCCATTGTGTAGCCACTGGACGGTTTTAAATCTTTTCACAAAAAGCATCAAAGCGCGTTCATTTCGCAAGCAAAAATAACACATGAATAAGCAGTGCTACATTTTTCACAGGTACGTAATTTATTTGTAATGCATCCTTCTTTAAATTAGGAAATGGACGTTTGAAATCTTTATAATGACATTTTAGATACTAAAACATGTATGTATTTATTCCCTGATTGGGCCTGATAATGACCGGTGTGACGGGTTGTAACCGATCACCTTGCACTATCTTTTTGTATATTTACCGCCTTGTTTGTAAGTACAGTATAAGTGTAAATATATTTTGCAGTGTTGTTAGACATAGTTTATTTTAACCTGTTAATTATAACAACACGTATAATGTTACTCAAGAAATTATTTAAAACAAAATTATACTTGATAAAGTTTGTTATTACTGAAATACTATTAAATTTTACCCATTATGATGGGTGTTTTTAAAGAGTGTGCACTTTACAAAAAATGGGTTACAAAAGGGAAACTCCAAAATTCCATCTAGACCTCAAATATATTTTTCAGGTTGTTCATATACTTGTTACTTCTAGTGGGAGTTTCTCTAAAAGCATTAAGTGAGCAATGACGTATTATGATAATAGTTTCTTAGCAGAACACTTTAAAGAAAACACAAGCTAAAATAAACAGTTCAATGTAAGCATTAAAATTCTTTCAAAAATATTGAAAAACTAAAATGCCCAAATTAAAATTATTTCAAAGATATATTTGCTGCAATAATATTAACTAGGATATTTTTATTTAAGACGGCAATTGTAACCCGTTATATTCACCTAAATATTTTCAAGTTGTCTAATAGAGAAAGTTTAGCAAAACTTATGACAGGCAAAGACCACATTGTACGTAAACTCATAAAGGTCATAGAAGTGAAATTGTACACCAGATATTATCTCAAATCAATATTCCTTAACAGTGAATGGTTGACTGTATCGGAAATATAGTATTTGAAAGATAGCATGATAAATGCTAGGACACCTTTGGTTGGCTGTCATTTCCGAATGAATAATCGTCTGTTTGGTGATGGGGTATTTTATTAATTAAGATTAGAATGCCTGTGGTCAGAGGATTGCGATTCCATACATCGGCATCTTCAGCTGAGTCAGCTGTTACTACAACCATCAGTGCAGACTGAAGAGGACAATGGCATAAACTTCAAAGTCATAATCTTCACTGCACAGCCCTGAACATCACAAAAGTACAATAGTATCAATAATAGGATAAATACATAATATGGAGTCAATTATTAAACTTTAAATATTACTAATTTGAAACCAACACCTTCATATATTGTTAAAGTAGTCGCAGCTTAGGACACATACCTGTTACATTTCATCTTAAATTCAAAGTAAACAATCGAGTTAAATCGTTATTAAAAGATCAAATAGTATAATTACTATTATACTATAAGTAATATAAGATTAGGTAGTAACTATAGTAGTACTATAAGTACCTAAGATATAATAGTACCTTTATAAACGAGGCGTAGTTTGTACGTTTATCAACAAATGATTTATGAATTGTTATACTCGTGCAAAAAACCTTTCTGAATAATCGTAGTTATAGGTACAACAATAAAATTTTATTAAAAATGGAAATCTCTAGAGATTTCCAGAAGTATTTTTGAAACAACACCAGTGTATCCAATTTCACACCCACTGAAAATGCAGTTGACAAAATTTCACAATAGATCTGTAATCTGCCCATAACATGTCATAAATAATTTGATGAAATATATGTTTAGGATTGGTATTTCGATATCGTTACTGTTCAACTTCGTTTTGTTTCCAAAGTTTTATTAATTGGGGACATTATAATAAATATACAATGAATGATATAAACATAATTTGACATATTTACACTAGTTTGAAAGATTAACAGCTACCAAGCTCACTTATTGTATGACCAAACACGGTGTGACAGTAGTCATTTAGTAGTATTATTGTCAAAAAACAACATTGGCACATTTAAACCTGTTTCGTAAAAGTTTCGCCTAAGTTATTCTATATGACGATAAATTTATGATCTGACGGCAAGCTATTAATGTTTAGGGATTACTGTACAAATTGTCATCTGCTAATGAAATGTAGTGTACTAGAGCCCCAATACGAAACTTGGTCTAAGAACCCGTTTTATTCGCTCCAAAATAATAATAATAATGATTTTTTAATCTAAAACTCTGCATGGAAGTAAAATGTATAGTACCTGTTAAATATTTGATATTATTTATTTGAAAATTAGGTTTTGTTAGCTTATTTTTAATTTGTTTGCGATGACATAGATATATTTCACTTATTATTCATATAATGAGGGTAAATACCCTACTAATAGGCAATTTAATTAATATTTAATATAATAAAATACGTCTTACAACACTTACAAATTATATTTACACTTATACTGTTTTAACATAGACGATAAACATATATATAAGATGGACTTATATGTGAATGCAGTAAAAGTGTAAATATATTTTTAAGCGTTGTAAGACATATTTGATTACATCCTGTAAGTAACAACAACATGTAATTTGATGATAAAAAAGTTGTTTAGTATTTAAATAAGGTCGACTTAATATATAAAGTTACAGAGAATCACCTATTTTATGTGTCTGTAGACAGTAATTCTACATTATGGCTCGGAAATCCAAGAATGTAACAATATTTCACAACATAATGTGTACAGCAACTCTAACTTTTGGTCAAGCCATTAGAACAGTTTTAAATGATCTGTTGCCATACTTTTTTCCTAATTTTATTGAATTGTGCAGGTCATACGATGTTTTTAAATGCCAGTAGGGTGATTTTTTTAAACCTTAACCTTAGGTGATTTTTAAAACGGGAATAGGCCTATGTGTGACTTGATGGTTCGTATTAGCTATCTTCTTAACAAGAGTTTTGGGCCTAAAAAGGGCCAGAAAAGCCCCGGATGTAAAATTAATGCATGTAAAATGATGAAAATTAGTAAGATGAAAGTTTTAAGCTCTCTCTCATCATTATAGCATGCAGATTTACCGAGTTATTAAAGAAAATTTGTATCGACTAAACACAGTAAGTTGTCTTATGGGGGGTTTTACATTAGAAAAACCTGTTATTCATTTGTTGGTGTACTTGTATCATTACCAGCAACCTCACATCTCCTTTCAAGCCTGACTGGACCTTCTCCTAACCTTATAATGTGAAAAATTGTATTCCCAGCATTGCAGGTAAATGAAACCAGGAGCATCAGAACAGCCAAAAATTCAATGTTTTCAGATTTTAATAAAATTGGAATAAATGTATGTTTTTACACTGGGTTTGAGTTTTTAAAAGTTTTGATTGTGGAAATTCACTTCCCTCACGTCAAGGTGCTGCATGCGAACTCGTTTCTAAATAGTAACATTTCCTTTATTGCCTGTATGTGATTATTAATCAATACAACATATATTATAACCTGCTTGAGGTACTGAATCAAAACATGGCACGTGTATTATACTAGTTTCAGGATAATTTGGTATTGAATTTTAAGATTCTAGTTTAACCGATTCAAAATAGTGGTCATTTAAATAATTTAAAGTTAATATCTTGAAAACAGCAAATTATTACGTAACTTATTTATATGGTTAATAATTTTCAAACGTACAGGGGCCAGTTGCATGTAATATTGTTGATTAAACGTATTTGATTTGATCAAAATGTTGTAGCTATTTCTATGATATTTTAGATTTGTACTATTTTATTATAAAACTTTGTTGAGAAACTGAGAAAAACAAACGTATATGTAACATGAAAACAAATTAATATTAGTATTCTTGCGTCTAGCTCCAGACTAACAAAACTCGATTGTTTGCCCATTTGTCTTTTTGACAAACTAAATATTTGAAGGAAATGTTACAATAAGAACATAAGAAAGTTCCTTATTTAAAATGTATGCTGTTAGTAGTGTGAAATTTACACAATTACTGTACATTTAAACTTCAATTTAATTTAATTTTCTATTTTTAGAAACGTAATAACAGATATACAAATACATAACTATAAAAATATCATTTATGGTGTCGATTTGAATTTATGGAAAAACATTTTTAATACGATTTCATATTGGTTTGAAAATTTAAATCAAATATTCCCGGTTTCGGTTTCTTATGTTTTAAAATTATACTATTTTAGCATTGATAATCTTGATAATATTAGTTTTTATGTTAACATTCATGAAGTTCAAGAAATACTTAATAATATTATGAGAAATATGAACGAGATCGGGGAAATGCATTAGTTTGAGTGACGAGGCACGTCCTGACGTCATCCACTTACCCTTCTTGAGATACATTGGCCCATTTTCCATTTTATCTTCTGTTTTAGTATTGCATGCAATTATAGGTGATTGACTAACACATAGATAATCCACCTTAAACATATTATTTTCAGACCTAAGTAGTTTGAAGTTTTAAGCTATCAATTATATCTTATTTGAGGACATCTAGATTTAGGTTTTGGAAAAAGATTTTAAAACGACATCATTACAAAAATAAACTTTAATACATATTTTATAAATTTTAGCAAGGAGACCATATAGCAAATCAATATGGTTTTAAGACAAATTATATATGGTATATAAAAGCAACAAATCAAATTTAACAATCAAAACAGTTAAAATTTCAAAAGATTTGTTATCAAACATAATGCAGTATACTCCAGAGGAGAGGCCTAGTCAAGTTAAATGCTGGGGATGACAGTGGAGGAAATGTAAAACGATGTAAAGTATTTGCAATTCAAAGAAGCCTTAACTTACTTATATTTTAGACTTATCTGACGTTTCCTCAAATTCACCAGCAAAACCCTTTTACGAATGGCTTTTTTACAACACAACATTATGTTCACCAGTCAGTAAATGAACAATTATTTGCATTTGAAAGGCTATTTGTGCTATTTAATTAAATAAACCCGAGGATATATTTAAGACGTTGAGCCTAAAAACACTGCAAACGTAATTATTTACTTTTAATAAAATTGTTTCAATATTAAATAAAACTTATTCAAAATTAACTCACTACATGCCTTTCATGTACGATGAGGTAATGTTAAAGATTTTTATTACAATAGTAATATTTAGACGGACATCTTTCGTACTCTTATCACATATCATATAAGTACGCCACGAACCATGGCAGGCTGTTCGAACAACTTTGTTTTTTGAATTAAAGCAAGCACTCGCATTTAACAAGTCCGTGATATTTATTATCTGATTACAGAAATAACTAATGTGAAAGTAAAAGAATAATTTCTAATGGTGTATTAAGAAAAATTGACAGACTAAACGCAGTAATAGTACATTTCAGTACCATTTCCGAAAGTGGTCTTTTCCGGCACGCAATCGTGTTTTTCGTGCGAGGCGAAAGAGAACGCGGAAATTTGACCAAGAGCCAGAAAAACACTTTAGGTATAAGTTATAAACAATTTTTTAAATCACACTCTATATAATAATAAGTAATAATGAAATATATTTTGTAGACATTTTTATCAGGTTTGCTGAGTAATATTTCCCAGAACATTAGTGTTTACGTTGTATTTACGTTAATATAATAATTCGATAGATAAGACCAGCTGATTTTTAATGGCCACATTGCAGTTCAATTTACAAGATCAGCCGATTTAGAATGCATCACTACTATTGGTGAAAAACAGGCTACTAGCGCTACTGCTGTCAGAATAACTAATTATAGTGCGGCAAAAATCACCAGCTGTGAACGTGAACGAAAACGTGAACAGCTACTTTCGGTACAGTGTGATGACAAATACTTTTCATCACTTTGTGCCAAAGGTGGCTATTTTCGATGTTAGCTGTGAGTACCGAAAATAGTGTTTTCTCAGTCTAGACCGGGAAAATCAGCTGAAGATTTTTCCCGTACTCCAGCTTATTAGTTATTCTGTTCTATATTAGTTATTCTGACACAAGTAGCGATGGTAGCTTGCTGCAACTACTGAGTAGCAGTGTTAAATTCGAAATAAGATGTTCTTATTAATTTAGTTAGCAGTAAATTGAAATGCGATGTGTGCATTAGAAATTAGCTGTTCTTATTTATCTAATTAATAGATTAACAAAAACAAAATGTAAATACTATTGTTGTCATTATGTTGTCAGAGAAATATAATTCAACAAACCTGATAAAATGTTTGAAAAAAGAGGTTTCATTATTATTATTTTTTCAGTGTGTTGAAAAGTATATAATGTTCATAACTCTTACCTAAAGTGTTATTCCGGCTCTTGATCAAATTTCCGCGCTCGGCTGTCGTCTCACACAGGAAACACGATGGCGTACCAGAAAAGACCACCTTCGGTATTAGAGATATAATATTCTGGCATCATAAAATGTAATTATTAAATATATCTGCATATTTCACCAAAACCCATTCCACTTTGTACTACTTGGTTCACATAAACACCGTAGTATTACGCATGTAACAGAGGGAATTTAAATACGATAGACGTACTGGAATTTAATAAGTGGTCATGGCAGTGCGGTTCAGTAAAAGAAAAGTGATCATTGTTGTTGCGTTTGAAAGAACAGGGGTTGAATATCACATGTTAATATCAATGAAACCACATAATAACATCAGTATTGTCTGATGTTGTGTTTTCCACAGTATATTTAAAATTAGTTACGAGCCCATTATGTTACTTTCTTGAAACGTATTAAATTGACGATCACAAAAATGGTTCGACTGTCCATAAAATAGATAAAAATCAATTAAAAAATTCCTCACATCGGTACTAATATTTTTTTTAAATTTGTATATTAAATCCAGAGTTTATAAGCGGTTCTCAAACGGTAGGTCGTGATAAAAGTAAGAAACGGCAACACGCAAATAATAACGCATGCTGACATTCGGCCAAACACAACGCACATTAATGCGTCCTCTATCGTGTTTAAAAGTAAATATTGTTACGTTGAATGATATATTTGCTAAATCTATTGTAGATACTACAACTCTGTTTAGATATATAAACTGTTAGGTATATAAACTATAGTATATATTTTCATTATAGAGTATGTCTTGTAAATATTTACAAACTTTACCACGTTATAATGGACTTAAAACCAGCAAATTATATACTATAATAGGTCCCCTATCTAGGTCCGTTTGTTGTATGTGAGTGAGTCTGTATGTATGCGTTTTATTCAAAAATAAAAAAATATTCAAATATAGTTAACATTTCAAAAATGTTTAAAATAAAAATAATAACACTTGTTATCAATATTGTTTTAGCCAGAACATTGTATAGAATTTAATTCTGGTTTAAATTTAGTTTCTATAGTTGCACATTCCGTTCCAAAATGGTGACAGTACAACATTTTCAAGAATTAACCTTAATATGTAAAATCAAAATACCTCTGACTGACCTATCACGAAATCTTCATAACTATAAGGCCTACAGAGTTGAAATTTAACATATAGGTTCCTCTTTGGCCCTTATAGGTGGCTCTTTTGGCTTGCTAAGAAACGGTATTACGAAATTCCCCTGTGTTCCGTCCTGTTGTATTATGTACTGACATTCACTTTGGTTTGAGCTGATGAGAGCTGATCTTGTTTCGTATTAGTTCCACAGGTTAACCACAGATTGAAGCACACACAAATGTCATAGTTTACGCGGGCGAAGCTGCAACGGGTCGGCTAGAATCTAATAAAACTCTTCCAATAATTCAGACAAACATGAAAACATCATGTCTTAGACAATCGAATGCCAAGAAAATCGACGTTTTACTTTTTAAAATTGGATTGTACAAAATGGCGACCTTAATTTTGCGGACAAAAAGTTGGGCTATTTGGTGCTAACGGTATCCGCTATAAGACCAAATTGTTCACCGTTTGGTTGAACTGTTCTTCATTATTCATATTCCAATAAAATTAATTACATAGTTGGATTTGCTTCTATATTGTAATGAAATATGTATTTTTGGATTTGTATGTACTAACTGTTTAGTTTTTTTAGCGAATTTCCCCTATAGGGAAGAAGCTATTACCGTAGGTCTCATGGCAAGACTTAAGCCCGAGACCATGATAACTTTTCATTTTGAGGTCCCCAGATGCCAAAAACACCATTCGTTCAAATTTTATATATGTATATATATATATATATATATATATATATAAATATATATATATATATATTTATATATATATATGTGTCCGTAAGCACGATAACTCTCGTAAAAAAGGTCCAATCTTAATGAAATTTGGTACAAATGTGTAAAGTACCATTTATTTGAACAAGTTCGAAAACCAGATGAATCGCACCATCCGAAGGGGGGTTTTGGGGGGGTTTTGTACCCCAAAAATGTGTTTTTTGGGGTTTTCACATGTAATTTTAATTTAAATCAAATTTTAATTTATATCATTGAATTTATCTTAAAAAAACAAACAATTTGGTATTTTGATCATTGCTCTACGTCAATTGGTTACCGAGATATTGAAAGTGTTAAACACAGTACGTTGTCTAATGTTATTCTTATGGAGAAAAAGAAAAATTGTATATCTCGCTTATTTATGAACATAAACTGGCAAAATTTGGTATATGGCTTGATCTGGTTATGGTTTATTGTTGTTTGCACAAAAAAACAATTTTTCGCCTATGGTTCCTGTATCAGCAAACCTAGGTACTTGGTCCCCATGTTATTCTTAAGGAAAATACTTAAAATGTTATATATCGCTTATTTATGAATGTATATGGATGAAACTTGGTATGTGACTTCACTAAGATGAGTTCTATTGATATTTGCATAAAAACCCATTATTTTGCGTGCCTTGTTGCAGCAAACCTGCGTACTCATCCCCAATGTTATTCTTATGGAGAATAATTAATATTTTAAATATCGCTTGTTTGTGAATACATTTCTTATGAATCCTGTTAAGTGTTATGTTATATATTCATTGGAAATTCGCTGAGTATGCAGGTTTGCTGCGACGGGTGTATTTTATATTTAAGTATTACAATTTTGAAACCCAATAGAAACCAAAATTATAAACAAATTTGAAACTGTTTAGGTAAATATTAATACCAAGATTTAATAGTTTAGCTTCATTAATCTTTGAGATATTTAGATTTGTTTATTAGCATGGTCTGTATAAAAACATGAACAGACCTACAAAGAGAAAGCGTAACGAGATAGAAAACATGTTACAGTATATTATTTTGTAGTTTCGATCTGCGGAGACCTTTCAAGACACCCTACAAAAAGCAGGGTAGAGTGAGTCTTTTGAAGTATTAGGATTAATATTTATTTCAAATTTTTTATTAGTATTAACTAACATTTAACTAGCATATTAACTAAGTTTACCACGTTATAAAGGACTTAAAGCTAGCAAATTATATACTATAATAGGTGCCTAGATTTAAGTTATTTAGAAAGTTTTCTATAAAGTCACTAGTGAATCAACAAATTGACTTTTATATAGATTTTTCGTATAAAAGCAAAGCTTTTTTTCTGAAAAAAGCAACTAAAAAGTTAATTTGATAAACGTTTTAACGTACAAAATAGCTATGCATAATTACAGTGTATCTTAAAAAGTACATACATAACGGTTTTTATTTAATACCAAAATCAACGTAAATGAAAGTTAAAGTAATGTCGTACAATAAATGCGTAAAAACTGAGAAAGGCAATCGTCTACGATCTGAGGTAGGAATGTTCATGAGGAAACAATCCATTTCAATTTGTTCCACACACCTGACAGGAGAGAGGTAATGGATGGCCTGTCTCTCCTCATCACACGGCTTAGAGAATGGCGAATTGCTGTGCTGATTGTTGTGAACAGCTCAAATATAATAGATGAGTTCAAAAGAGGTTTTCTGTAGAGTGGAAAATAAAATCTTGTTACTATTGTAAAACTCGTTCGAAGGGATGTCAAACTTCGATGTATAGTTATTTTATCTGTTTATAAGAACACATATATTTACTGAAATATTTAAAAGTTCATTTAAACTTACAAGTTATCACAAAAATGCGTAGCGTGCTATGCAGAACCGAATTCTACATAAAAAAACAAGTCGAAAAACTTAAGTAACTTTTTTAATTTTGGCTTAGTTAGCCGTAATCCGCCATTTTGCATTTGTTTTTTAAAATAATTAATAATTCAAAACCCCTTGTATTGTAACTGTGACGCAAACTGTTAACAATGGTTTCAATAAATTTGTATAAAGTCGCATTAAACTTCTTCACAAAAATCAGTTGTTTCTTTAATGGATTTTCACGTGTTTCTCGAAAAAATTTTAAAGTAGATTTTTTAAAACAATGTATTGCAGTAATAGTGCCTAGAATAATAGTAACCACTGGTAGTTATTATCTACTGAAAACTTGAATAACAAGGCGAACAATGTTAAATTAAATCGGAGAAGTTTTTCAATTTAACTGCTCATGGACCAGTAAATCTAATCTTTGCTTATTACAAAAACTGTATATGCTAGGATAGCCCATTATTTAATTTAATTTGTATTGATTAGATGAAATTCACTTGCGATTCGATTGGAATTCAAGCATAATTTTACATATTTTTTACATTTCAATTACATCTTACATCCATATACAATAAATAGGAGATTTTAGTGTCAAGAGATTTCAAGAAAACAATTTATTAGACTGCTTTGCAGTAGAATTGACATGCCATTCACTGTAAGGGTAATCATATGAAGACTTAATTCCTAGGATATGTTATTTAAAAAAAAAACATAGTTTTGAAAGATTTTTTATGTTCCAATTGGTATCATCCAATATTAAACTGACTATTAACACAATAGCCATAAGTTCACCACCATCTCCATGTCATTTGTAGAGCATAAACAAATATATCTCATAGCTAAAGTCAGATAAAAAGTATGTTATGGTTAAGTGTGCAGAGCAAATTGTCATTACCCAAGAAACCGTTATTACAAATTTTAGTAAGATTTTGCCTAAAATTTACACCTAGCCTATAGGTAATATCGTATACTGAACTGATGGCAGGTAGGTTAAAACCAAATGTCTTTAAACTCATTAGTAGCCAATTCGATTTCTTTAAATCCGGTGAATTGTAAATCGAAGATTACGGTAGGGTATTCATTAGATTACTGATTTGAAATGAAAAGTTTGTTCTCCAAAATCACAAATCAATGCGTTTTATTTAGTACTTAGTTTTGGATCAAGGTTGGGGACTTTTGTTTTACAGATGCATCCCCCAACACGAAAGGGAATAGAGTGAGATAGATAACGAAGTTAAAGCATACAAGTCTTGGAATACCAATGGTATAGACAGAACTGTAACAGTGCACATCTATATTTAACACGCTTAATTTGGAATCCTTGATAGTGAATAATCTGCCGTGCCAAATTTAAAGGTGTTATTTTGACAAAAACCTATCTTATAGAACATCAAAATGTCCTTAAAAATCTTCAATACACCAAAATCCCCTCTGTCCTCTAAGGTTTAATGTTTATCTGTTGCAGATGATGGTGATTTGATTTTTTCAGGTGATTTTAGAAACATGTGTGCATGTAAGTTCGTTAGTTTCTCCATAGAACATAGTATAACACGAGAATTTTGCTCTCCAAATGAATCTTCCTTGTTAAACTGAGATCTCAGATCTAGTTTTAATAAGTATATGAGCGTAAACTAATGTGTGATCAAGTACAATGCGAAAATATCACATTTATTTTCAATTATATTTTCTATAATTATCTGATAATCTGTTAAAATGTTATTAGAAATGGACGAAGCAATCAAGTTTCCTATAGTGGAAGTGGACAACATTATCCAAAACGATTTAACGACAAACCACACTCAGCTGCAACAAAAACCGAAACTAATTGTTAAAATAAATAATGCCATCTTGTATGATAACCAACATTTTTATCTTAAATTTAACCTTTAGGTATGCGACCATTAATGTCAAGACTTAAGATAAATCGTGCAGTTAGCTCGTTACATCCCTGAATATATTCAACAGAACTGCTAATTGGTACTGTGTCCAACAACTTGCAGCAATCCAAGCACAGGCATGGTTAGTTTAGATTCAATTTCAAATATATTGAAGGAGTTATTAATCACATATCTTTCTAATAGTAAGTTGCACAAAAATTGGAGTGGATTAATGTTTAACGTTAATAATGAATAAGAACCATACGTGGTATTTTTTGTTAGCTAGTTCGAAAATTTCCCAGATTGTACTTAACATCCATCAAATTTGGTTTTCGTGCCATTAAGGTTGTCATGCAGACACGTTTTAATTATATTAAATCCTGAACCAAATTTTTAAGCAATATATAGATTGACAGAAAAAACATAGGTTATGAGCTAAAAAAATAATAGATAGCCTAACAGAAACACTATCGGAGTACTTATAGGAAATATTTCAAAAGACTAAATAATGAAAACCTGCTTATTTTTTTACTTGTTATAATATCCCAAAAACTGAGTTTAAACGTAATATTTTATTGAAAAATGTTTATTTTTGATAATTTTAATAATACAAAAAAGGGACTTATAATAATTAAATAAGGGGTTGACAAGTAAAATCTTATTTTTAATAGTTTTCAGCGAATCTGAAATGATCTTTTTAAAATTAGAACATATTACAACGAATTTTAACATCCCTAATTCCATTACACTAACCCATATATTTCTCTCTGGTTATTGTTTGCTCCAAAGACTCAAAAACACAGTAGCTATTAATTGTTGTGGAAAGAATTGAAGCTTTTTTATTTGCTAAGGAATTAAACCACCATCAACAAAATAAAATACCGTATTTTTGGGTGACAGTAGGATTTATGCAACAAATATAACTTATATGAGCTTTCAATGATTTTAATTAGTTTAAGGTGTTAAAAAGATTAAAAAGGGCGTATGGCTAACTGTTATACTCAATGTAGTGTAGACATACTGTGTGCTAAATGACTTCATATTAAAATGACATGAAAATAAAAACCACGAACAAATCTAAACAAAAAGATTACATTTTAAAAATCTAGTTCTATCTAAGGGTGAAGGAGGCGAGATGTGGCAAAAGATTATAAGACCAAAGTTGAAGATCGTCTCAAATCGGTAAACGGGGTGGCCTCTGTTTTTATATTTGACAAATCGCCCGGCCGCTAGAGCTGAAACGAAAAGACAATTTTTTAAAAGATAATTTTAACCGGGGTTCCAAGGTACAAGCTACGAGCATGTTAAATTTTATGATCCTAGCTCATCCAGAATTGGTCTATATATCGTATTCCTGATCAGTGAATCAGCGTGTGAGAGAGTTATTCATTGGGCTCTATAGTAATTAAGAAGACTGAAATACAGAGTTAGATTATAAAACACAGTTTAAATTAAGAAATAAACATACCTAAAAAAAAAATTGCGCAGGATACCACAGTTTTCAAATCGATTGAATTAGAGACTTATAATCTCAAAAAAGTAAAAAACTAATAATATTTTATTTTATAAACTCCCTTTTGATTTGGCTTCTAACTAAACATCCAATCAGTAAAATAGTGTGGCTCACAAAACTGGAATTTACCGAGGATAGGTTGTCAACTATGAGTGATAAAAAGTAATCATATTGTACACGTTATTTAATACCGGACAAAATGACGGTGAAGTCAATTTGATAAAAAAATACAGTATATATAAGTTGGTGTACTGTCGTAACAAAATAAATTAGGTAACGTAAACATCGTTCATTTTACGTTCATAGGTAACTTACATCTTTAAAATGTTGTTTCAGTGTTCACCAGCTCATTGTTATAATAATAATTGTACTAATAATTTGTCACTACTATTAAAATACCATGTTTGGTGTAAGTCTTCAAAATAATAGTGTAGTATACTATCAAGAACTTTTCAGAAATATGTCTAGAAGCCATCGGGCACAACGTTTGTTAAAGATGTTAAAATCTAAAACTAAAACAAAGAAAGTAATTTATAAATAATTGTCTTGACAAAATAAACTGTATAAATCATATTTTGAAACACTAATTTTGACTTTAGATTAACTTTTGTTTACATCACAATGAATCAATTTGTAAAAAATCTATTAAAAACCGTGAAGTAAATATTGACTAAAGAATACAAACAAAACATTTTTAATTTACCTTGTAATGATCCATGTTTAATACGGATTGGCTTTTCTCTAGAATCGTTTGATAGTTAAATACAATCATTAGTATTAAATGTATACTTATATAATAAAAATATGGATGAATTAATCTAGGGCCTGGATTAATGAATATAAATAATAAAGGCGTACATTTTCCAGTCAAATAATTTTATCTATTTGACATTAAAATCCACGGTTGGCGTTGCAATTAGAAAGGGTTTTAAACGGGTGGACAAAAGTGCCAAAATACCATTTGTTACCAATACTAGAACAAATTGCCTTTACAACTGATCTAGTTGTTTGATTCCCTGTCATTGTTTTAACTGGATAGGTTCAAGTCCTTATTCTAGATGGCTTTACAAACAGTCAAAAGCAATACAACAGTTGAATATAATTGAGTTTTATTACAAATTCAACATTCACGGAGGTAGAAACAAAACGGAGTTAGAATAGTTTTATTTGCTTTTTTCATATTCAAAAAATATATGAAAACGATATAACCTATGTCGTTAGTGTTGTTGGAATGAAAGTGAAAAATAAACAATTATAACTTAAAACAACTTAGTTATATCTACTGCTGATAAAATAATCCTTATGCTTTTTCTTGAGTTAATTAAGAGATATTTAAAGACTGTCTTAATAAGTTTACTTTCCTCCTTAGGTTTATTTGCCTAATAATGTTGCAGATATTATTGAACCCAATTGTCATATACTCTTATTACAAGACCCTTATAAGTTATGTCACCTATTTGCACAAACATTACGTTTCTTTCAATTTGTAATGATATTTAAATTGATAATTAATTAAAATGAAAGGGGGAAAGACTAAAACTTTTAATTTTATTATTAAATGTTTGAATAAATACTGAAAACTCATTATTTTGGGTGAAACATGTTAGATTGATTATAAATAAACATTTGTTTGTATAGAGCGATTTAAATTGTTAAATCTTTTTGTTGAGTTAATCGTGTTTGGCTTATTGATTAGTGTGCTATTAAATAGAAAGCAGAATTACAGTGACTTAATTTCCTATAACGTAAATTACATATTTAAATCGTAGTAAACATTTAATGTAGATCATGGTTTAAATTTTAGTTTTAAATACAAAACAACTTTTTATTAAATAATATGTCGTAGAAATAGCTTTTTAAACGACAATAATCATATCAAACACGTTTTTATAGATTATAGGTTTGAATCAATATAATAGAAATAACAATAAAGAGAAAATTAGCCAAATATAATCTAAAAACTCTAAAAGAGTTGAGGCACATAAGTGGTCATTCATTAGTTTGTGAACTATTTCATCCATAAATTATTATAGTATATGAATAATTTATTTCAAGGGTTTTTAACTCAGCATTGTGTAAACAATTTTATGTTAAGTACATATTAAAAGTAGTTATTGTTACTTAAATAAATATGAGACTTGCAATTTTAATTATATTACTGGTTTTGATTAATCGCATCAAATTATATATTGACTATATAAAATGAATAAGGTATTAAAATTTAGCCGGTATAATGCCATACGAGTTTATAACAGATTTTAAAGTTCCCACAAATATTTTAAAGTTCCCACTTGGAAGATGGATGATCTGTCAACGGAAGTTAGTGTTGTCACTCTATAAAAACCGCTCAAAAGCGAGGTATTTTGGTCGACTAACACAATTGTAAAACAAGAGGTTGAGTACCTGGGCCATTTTGTGTTACTGGATTGGGCTTTCGCAATACAATACTAATACTTTTTACTTAAAGAACGGAATATTGCATCCGAGATAAGATAGTTGTATTATAATAGTGACAAAGGATAAATTCGGCACGTACATTGTATTATTCGAACATATAAAGAACAGTTATTTTAGGGAGCTAATGTTACCAAAATACTACAGCAAATTTAAAAGTTGAATATTTTATAATTATAAATACTCTTAAGCATAATTATTAGTTTACTTGAAGCTGTCACGTTTGATGGACACTAGCCACCCATACATCAAAATCACATTTAAAGAAAGCTAAACGTTATGTTTGTCAGACACTACAACAGAAAAACATGGTGGTTGTATTTCCAAGCTCCCTTAAAATTCTAGCATAGACTACCTTCATTTGTTCATTTACACACTTTAAAACTTTCATAGTTTATATTTTCTGTACTACAACAATGTTAAATTTTAACTCCGTTTTAGTTTATTATTCATAAAAGTCCGTAACATTATCCTTCAACAAACCACTATAAACCTAGCCTCTATGTATATATATCGAATGGATTACACAGATCCCTTCAATTTTGGAGTTAACAAAACAAACAAAAAAAAAAGACGGTAATATTTACTTGCGTTAATTAAGTTGCGTTAAATAAACAAACAATATTCCATCAAAGAGCTTAATCCAGGGCGCAAAGCAATTGGAGTTCAGTCTAACTTATTCCATGCAGGGTGGTCAGCCCTTCAGGGAAAGTGCTCAGGGGACAGTCATTAACTATATTGACCATAGTTTGGCGCTTCTCCCCACAGTCACAAGATTGGTCGTGCGTCATACCCCATTTAAATTTACAATAATTGCACCTTCCCACCCCAGTACGATAGCGATTGAGTGGAAAATATTCCCATCCCACACTCCATTCCAACCCCACGCTTCCAAGGAAGGTTCATTCCACCTACCGTCGAAGTAGAGTCGGAAATCAGGAAGCTATTCCGACCGTTGAAAGTTTCCCAGGAGTAAGCCCAGTCAGCTTGCGGACAAATGTTCTTTGTCCTCAACTGGGAGTCTGTTCGTAGGGGTGTTTTTCGGGACTTCAATCGACTTACTTCCTGAGGGAGGTAGTCAAGAATGCCAGCGACCTGCGAGGGAACTTGTTTAATTTATTTTCATTTGAGACTTTGGAAGCATCGTTGACTGTCTCCCCATTAGAAGAGAAGAGCTGTCAAGTATCAGTGAACAATGATAGTCCCAGTGTGGATATATGTTGTTTTACTTTTCTTTCGTTTTGCGTGTAAGTAGGGGTAGACAGGTAAATGCTAAAACCCCCACCTGTAAACGTAAGGCATTTACCTTTAAGCCCCACTATAAAGTTTTAAAGGCTTCGTCTATAAGAATATTCCTAATACAAATATTACAACCCACAAGATAGATCCACATCCCCAAAACCAACAATACAATTATGAAAAGGGCTGAGTTTTAGTTCAAATTCAACATTCACGGAGGTAGAAACAAAACATTTATATAATGGTTTTATTTGTTTTTTTCATATTCAAAAATATATGAAAACGATGTAACCTCAAGGGCCTCTCTGTTGTTAGTGTTGTTGGAGTGAAAGAATAGTGCATTTCTTAAAAAGAAATAAGATTTGAGTAAAATACAATACTAATACTAAAATACATATTAGAATCCAAATAAAAAAATAAAATAAAAAAATAATTTAGAAATTTGAAATTTGAAATGTTGTGTAAAGTGTGAGCTTTGTGGTATTGGTATTATCATATTAAACCGTTCCAGGACTTTTCTACCAAACTTTTTATGTATATAATAAGTATTCTTAACATTAGCTACAATGAGAGGCTATATAATATTTAAAGAAACTTACCATATATAATAGTTAGTTCTCTACAATAGTTAGTTTAATCTGGTTAGGTTTTTTTATATGATTAGGTTATTTCCGTTACCATAATGGAAAGTCTGACACAATTTATAATAAGCTAAGACCATATTATACATAATTTTAAAGATCATTACAGAGTCATTGCCGCAAACCGGATCTCGAAAGAACCTTTATATCGGGAATAATAACAAATAGTGTTCCGTTTGTAGTGATCATATTTGTGGCATACTTATTTAATAATAAAGACTTTCAATTTGAGGTACATCTCGACCTATTCTGTCATTTACAATTTTCTTCTTACTTCTCATGGGCCTCTGCCGTGATAAAAAACTCAAAATTGTTTCGAAAAGGAGTTTTTCATCAGTAGTGTTTATGTACTAAGTTGTATTGCTTTAACTTTAATGGTTAAAAAAAGTATTAAACCGTTCCAGGACCTTTATACCACACTGTTTATATATAAATATATTCAGTATTATTAACATTAGCTACAATGAAATGCTTCCAATGTAATAAAATATTTAAAGACACTTCCCTGATATGGATTCAGTTCATAATACTGATGTTAAACTACATGTTGATAAAAGAAACCCAAAGATTTACTAACTATATACAACATCAATTACTTTTAAATTATACTACATAGTGCACCTGATAATACGCTGTCCCAGCTGTGGCTACCCACTACAATGAATTGAGGTCAAGATTCAAATCTATCAAATTTAATTTAACTTGACCACAAAATCAATAATATTTCTGTTTGAATTATAATGTCACTATCCTTTTTATTTTGAATTTGTCCCTACCTCAATATTTATAAATGTAAAATTTCATTTAGTGGTAAACGTTATCCAATACAATTAGTTATTAGCTTTACATATGGGCATAGTCTGCTTATAAAGCGGTGGTTAGGTTAGCTTTCGTAATTTATGAACAAGAAAATATATTATAAACTAACCAAACCTAACCGCCCAAGCGTGTTGTAAAATGTGTGTTCTTTTGTTTAGGTACCAAAACAATGGTGATATTTAAGATTGTACGTAATTTTGTCCACAATCAGAACCCAATAAACGGTATTATATAAACTTTGTTATCTACATGTAAGTTGTAACTTATTATTATTTTAATAAATGAATTAATTGACTGTTGTAGTCATTTTTTATGATTATATAGTTTTATCAATTGATTTGAAGCAATGAGGAAGATACTGTAAATGATTTCACCATACCTGGTTATAAATTGCAGTCAGTAAATACAATTTACGGGCATTTAACTATTGAATTTGTTTAAATATATATTCAAATGACACACTTGGCGTCGCGTCGGCTCGAGTCAACAAAGTTAGTATTTTAAATTTTGCATAGGATAAATTTTTGCAAATACATATTTGATAAATGCTTTGTTTAAATATTGCCGAATATATTTGAGAACACCATTGGTGTAAATATATTTTTTAATATTATAAGATGTGCGTTAATACATTCTGTTTAGTTGTTGCTGACGCTTCTCAAAATACGATTGCATTCAATAAAAAAATCTTATTAACGTGAACATATTATTAAATCCTTGTATGCCAAAGAAATAGATTAAATGCAAAAACAACACATTTAGTTTTTGTTTGAAATTCATTGTTGATGATGGTGAGTTTATGTTATTCATCCTCCTAATCACTGAGTAAGTGATGGCAACTGTCCGCAATTATTTCTCAAATATCAACGTATATAAGTTAACTGTATTATACATTAATTATCCCAATATTACGTAATACAATATATGAAGATAAAAAGAGATTTGTATTCACTCTGAAGAATTTGTATTCATGTTGTCATCTAATATGTTTTGTCATTATAACATCTTGAAATTTGGTACTGCTGATTTTCCATTTTGCAAGATTAACAAACGACATTTAAACATTTATGTTTTAATAAAAAGACTTATATCAAACTAGAAACAGAAATATTGTTGATCGCCCAGATTCAATTTATAAAATTGTATTTAGACAAATAGTTTTAAAATTCTAGTAAAATTCAACAAGATTTCCCTAAACTTGATCAATCACGTTCATTATTCGTCACTTGGACGATTAGATCAAACAGAAAGTTCGCCGGACGCCGGTCAGTACAAGTTGACAAGTTGCGTCAAAGGCGGTTCACAGAACACTGTAATACTTGTGGTATTGACAAGAGCTTTGAACTGTGTTCAAGGCTTTCAACATTCAATATATTCATGAAATAACAAATTAAATATTTTTCTTACATGAAATATAGAATCAACAAAGAAAGGTTTCATCACCTTTTGTTCCGTCAAAGTGATACAGTTATGGTAATAATTAAGACTCGCATCCCGCCCATTCCGTGTCGCTGTTTTTTTAAAAAATATTTTTGTTATTAATGTTTTTGGCCATATTAGATTAATTTTTTTCGCACCTGTTATTATGTATTGCGTTGCATGTAACAAGTTTTAAATCATGACGATCTCAGATGGGTGATTACGTTCTTATGGCCTGACAAAGAAGTTTTTAAAAGCTTCGAAATCACATGGTAGCCAGCAAGGCTTACCATATCTGGATCACTTTGACGGAACAAAAGGTAGTATAACCTTTCTTTGTAGTTTCAATATGCAGTAGTTCTGAGCCTCAACTACAAAATGAAATATATGATTACAGAACAATAAAATAAAATTTCGTTTTTGCTAAACGACGCCATAAGTAGGATTGGTTTAGAATACGTACTTCTTATAAATTAGTTTTAGCGAATTTCCCCTATAGGGAAGAAGCTATTACCGTAGGTCTCATGGTAAGACTTAAGCCCGAGACCATGATAACTTTTCATTTTGATGTCCCCAGATGCAAAAAACACCATTCGTTCAAATTTTTATATATGTATATATATATATATATATACATTCACCTGCGCCCGGTAAGTCAGTCACCGCGCTGGTATTTTACTCGGTGTGGCAGTCATCTGCCCGAAAGCCAGTCAGCCCTCCCGAAAGGCAGTCAGGTACGGCTTGCCGTGCATCCTTTACATACCGAGACGGCTTACTGGTGCTGCTATAGTGTGCCGGTATGTGGAACTACTTGTAACATTCGCGCTCAGTCGAGTAGTGGAAACTAGTTTTAACTGACGTATGACTGTCAAATACAAAATACAGTACTTGGATTTTAATCCCGTCGAACACGCATTCAATTATTTTGTTAATAATTTTACAAAAACTATAAAATACTGAAATCATAACTTTAATTAGCTAGGAGTGGTTTTGTAGTATAGCTTTATAATTGTAACTTACTTATATCTAAAAGCAAGTTATCTCCGCCGTTTTTTGTTATAATTTTTGTACGAAGCAAGATACAAATGTATTAATTTGCTTATCCTTATAATAAAAGGTTTTATAATTTTACTGTACTCTTTAAGAAAAATTACCTAATAATGAACAACGAAAAGAGGTCAGTACAAATTAGGCACTTATATTAAGTTTAAGTTTTTACTCTTTATATCTATTAAAAAGTATTTTGTATTTTTGTATTATTTATATTTATTCTTCCTCACAAAAGGACAGAAAACCTCAAAACCGACACAAATGAAGAGTGCAGATTTCACTTTGCCTATTTATTTTCCCCTCCATTTGTTCTTAAAATCGCCATAATTTTTATTACACATTTTCCAATTTAAGTTTAATTTAAGGGACAGAAGTGTAGGTATGTTGGGACTTCCCTTTCTGTAGACAACCTTTGCGCAATCAAACATAAAACACACTCTATAAGACCGCTGAAATTGTTAATGACATACAATTCAATGATAATAAACTCTTCGATACTATAAAACATATGAGGAAAGTATACCACGGATGGCAAGGCCTAACAGAACTCTGTAGTTGAAAGTTCGTCACATATTTAAAACTATTAAAAGTCAATCTAGTAGACTGGGGCATAGTGGTTAGTTTACCCTTCTTTTTTTATAAAACCAGTTCCGTTAAATTTATAGTACTGACAAATATCAAACTATGTTATAAATTTAAGATTTACTTTACGACAGTTCCTAAACTGAATGCGTTCCGACAACACAGTGACATCTTCGGGCAATCTAGTGCTGCTTCAATTTAGGAACTATGTGAGGAAAATCATTTTTAGTATTGATGACATTTCAGTAATAGGAAAGAAATTGTTATTAAACTAGGCCTACTATCATTCTATATCTTATATACTATTAAGCTGAGCCGATTCTTGTTAAGAGTACTCGTCCGTTATTTCTGAGCATATTTTGACGATTGAGGTTTCAACATAGCCTATTTGACCTGATAACTAGTTGTGGAAAAAGGTTTTTATTTTTCGATATTTTCAATCTGAAGGGCACGGGCCGGTTTCAAAGTTCGTTTTTCGCCCTTAAGATAAAAATAAGGAATAATGTATTTGAATTGCAGCCGTTAATACGTTATGGACGGATTATTAGTAATACCAGATGTTAGAAGTAAGGAATTTATCGATAGAAGTCAAATAAGTTTTGTTTCTACATCGCTTTGAGCAGTGCAATGTTGTATGCAGTGGAGATATTTAAATTTAATTTCTGTTGATATTTGTTTATCTTTCTGTCTTGTTAACAGCCATTTTACTGAATTTCACAAAAATTACTGTACTGAATTAAATTAAACATTTTACCTATCGTCGTTTGGAGAATGACACGTTTAGGCTGTTTTAAATCATCGTACGTCATTAGGGTTATGCCGCCGCCCCTTGGTCCGTCAGTGCTCAAAACTAGATCTTATGGGTACAGGTTACTTAACCTTTAATTATAGAATGCACAAATTTGTTCTAATGAGCTAATTATATTTTACCACAGAACGGAGGAAACACGTCTGCTTCACTATTCTACAACGGTATACTAAACCATATAACGGCACGCAATAACATATATGACGGTACGGAACACATAGCCCATAGAAGATAAAACATGGATTAAGGTGACAAGATCCGTTTAAGCCTAAATTGGAGTATCAATTATAATACCGGATAAACAGTGCCGTGGATGGGACCTACACAAACAAAATTTTGTCCGGGGGCCCTCCTAGAAGATTTAAGAAAATTAGATACCAAATTGTGAGTTTTGGTCCAAATATTACTCAGTGTCGTGAACAATAGGTTTTTCAATCACGTTCATAAAATTGTACAACTATTGTTTTAACTATTGTAAGCAAAACTTAATTCATAAATTAAAGTACCATAAAAAATGGTATACGAAAGAGGATTGAATAGCTGTCACAAACTTTGAAATTACTTTAATATTATTATGAAACTAAACACAATTAAACACGGTCAGGGCCTGATTAAGATATGTGGCACCAAAGGCTTGAGTTGATTTGGCAGCCCCCTCAACTCTTGGGGGTGGGGAGGGGGGTTGTCGAAATGACTCCATGAATGAATGTCTGAACCCTGAACGCGGCCCTGAAGGTATTTTGTGGATGCGTTAAGCGTTAAGGGCATACCAGCGTCAGGTAGCTTTGTCTCTTATCAATGTAGAGTTCCATCTCTTTCTAACCAATGAGTGGTTGCCTAAACTCAGGGACACCTCTGGAATCCCCTTAAAACAAATTGTCTGATCTAAAGGGTCCTAGGTTGACTTATCTCTTGGTTAAATAACAGCCGCATCGTGTAACATCGGCCGTGAATGAGGATCGCACCGTATAACATCGGCCATAATTGACGATCGATAAACATAATATAGGCAGTAAAAGAGGACCATGCACCATCAACGTAATAGATATCAGCGTAGTTCGGGGGTGGCAAGGGGGTGGTTGACCCCCAATAATTTGGCGAAAATATTCTTGTAATATATGAAAAGTCCCAATAATCATAATCACGACCATGTTTGCTCTCCAATACATATACAGTACAGAAATTACGCTTATAGTAATAGATGACCGAACCGCGTTATAGTTGCCGTAATTTATGATCGCAACAGGTGAAATCGGTCATAAATGACGATCGCACCGCACTTTATAAAAAAAATAATGGCGATCGCACCGCTATTCGCCGAAACAGACGATTGGACCACGTAATATTGGCCATAAACGGCGACCATAATCACGGCCGTAAATTACGATCGTACCGCGTAATCATGTTCGTAAAAGACGATCGCACAGATTACCAATTTGATTACATAATCCCGCCGCGAAATAATCTCGAGGTCAAATAAATCCCACCCGAAAAACGGAATTATTTTTGCAGGACATTTCCCGATATTTTTGGAAATGTTCATCCCTCATCACGAGCTGAAAAAACAACTAAACCACAGCTGTTCAAAACAACCATTTCATAAGGTAACACTCACTAGGTAAAGTATAATTATTAGATTTTTGTGAGATTAGTGATTAGAACCAATGTACAGGGCTTAAATATGTACATGGATTAGGTTATATGTAACTATAACTAATAAAAATAAAGATTGAATATAAAGCGGACATATCAAAAAGAAGAAGAAACGAGTAAATAAGAAACAATACTTATTTGTTTCATATAACTATTGCATAATAGTTTAGTTTTTCTTGTACCGGTAACTTCAGCAAAATTCGCTGCTTTTCCTAGAAAAAAAAATAGTTTTCCCATGTACTGACATTAAGTTCAAACTTTATTTTTACTAACAAATATAAATATTTCTTTAGTTTTAAATACTGTAATTATTGCGATTTAAATTCCTACTAACATATTTATATAATATATTTGAACATGAGTGATTTTTTGTATTACAATAATTGATATAAAATGACCGTTTTTCATAGTAATAAATTTTCCTGTTAACTTGTAAAGTTATCTTTTAAAACACAAAGGACTTATCTACTTGCTTATTTTTTGCATATCCATTAAACAGATCATTTACATGCATATTTTGTTCACTACACCGTATCCTATTGTTATATAAAGTTACAAAAACATCACACATTCTCTGGGGAAATGTATATCATAACCACTTACCTTTAACTTTCATAAATAGTGATATTTTTTATGGTTTTGTGATTGTTACAAATACTTTGACAAATATCATTTATTTAATAATGTATTTATATCAGGTTTTTTGGCATATTTAGTGATAAAATTTGGATTATCCTTAAGTGAATCCATGTTGACGATAAGTATTGTGTAGCGGTAGTAATACCTTATCATGACAAATTATACACATCGTGTCTCCAAGCTGCTACATTATATAATACTCTATTACTTTAAGGCGTGTATGTTGTTACTTTAAGGTAATTTGTTTCAAAGAAATAGATTAAGAAATAAAAATATGAAAATAAAAAGATAATATGTGTGTTTTTTTATTAATTAGCAATAAGACAAAGGACATTATAATGTAAATTACGACACTTATACGCTTGCAACTTAAATGGTTAAGCACTATAAGTAAAGAAAATTTAATTCTTCCTGTCATACAAAGCAACGTTCTCCGTTTAAAACATTCAATTCGGTGAAGACAATAAATTATGCACATTTCCACAAAATACTGAGTCTATGAGCTTAATAATCGGAGCAGATCCGGTAAGTATTACAAACCTAAATTACGGTGACTAGCGTAAAATGGATTAAATAAATCAGTGCGTTATTTACGACAAATATTGCATTTAAACGTAAACTACAACCTAAATATCTACTTAAATGTGTACTTGCATAGTTAAAAGGAATACATCAGATATAATTGCATTTCTTTATGTGTCTTTGCACTGTGCAATAATTCAGAAACGGTCCTATTGGGCTGATTGCTGGGTTTGCATCTGCTTAAATGTTCATAAAATAATCTATCTTACGAAAATATGGCCAACATTTATCTATTATAATCTTATATTGGAAAAGTACATTTAAACCACAACAAAAATACTAGCGATCACCAAGAGGTTGAAATTATACCAAAAATAATTCTACGTAAACCTAAAGTGGTGCACACGAATAATGGTTGTTTGCGTGAATTTTTGTTCCATCCTGCGTGAGCAGTTAATTACAAATGCATTTTAACCATTGCCCTTATGCTGAACTTCTCGAATAACCTATATTTCTCTCTCTCTCCCTCTTCCCTTCATCCGCCACTCCCCCTCACATCCAGGTTTATTTTTGTATGTGGTGTTAAACGGATAAGAGAATGGTGTCACTATTCCAGTAGTCAGTGACAAATTTTTTACTTACATTAGTCCTGAATCATCTATTTTTGCTGTTGTGCTAGCATTTTGTTATTATATCAACTTTCAAATATACAATTCAATTAACTACTGTTCTTACATAAGATTATCATTGAAACTATGAAAGCCTGTGGGGCGTAACCCTGAGGGCTGGTGTAAGTTATAAGGTGTTTCTGCACATCTATACAACAATATCTTTCTAATGACGGTATGCTTGAATTTCTCCTACGATGTGAGAAAAAAGTGGGACAGTTGTGTGCTTTAATGATAACGTTCAAATAGATATATCATATGCTAACATCCATATGATTAGCGTTACAAGCTAACCTATATTTTCCATTACTATTAGTGCCTGTTGCAAAAAGACGATCGCCTTGTAACCTTTTCAGGCAAAAAACAAACATAATAAACCTTTTAAATACCCTAGGGGAATCTCCACAAATGTATTTAGTTAAAACATTAATTATTTAATTAATTTTTCGTAATTAAAATACCATAAAAAGGCAAATTCCTTTACGTAATAAGATAATCGTAAACTAATCTGTAAGGTACCTGACTTGATATGAATAGCTATGAATGCGAGTGTAAAAATCTATATCTATAAATTCGAAAAACCGATCATCCTGCAGGTCAAAGTTCTACAAATACTACCACGAAATTTGGCAGTGTATTCTTTCCATACCGTAGGTAGCCACTAAGAAAGGATTTTAAGAAATCCCCAAAGGGCTCCGCCCCATGGGGAGTCAAAGTTCCAATCCTGTGTTATTCTTATAGACATCCACTTTAGTTTAATCTCTTGAGAATCAAAACAGCTGATCATGTTTCTTAGTAGTTCCACAGAATGCAGCACACACAACTGTTGTATTCCTGGGTGAAACCGGGTACGATAGCAGCTAGTAGAATATAAAATGTTAATTGTTTTATTATAAGTTCTCTTTTAATGGCCTATTTCAAAAAACATATATTGCTCAGCCATTATTAATTATTACTATTTCTGTTATTATTTTTGTATAAATAAAATTACATTTTGGAGTTCTGTAAAATTACAGAGTGACCTTTCAAGATTTATAAGACTTATATAAATTAATTTGATGGAACACGTGGGAGCTTCAAAGACTCGCTTGATATAATGCCACACATATTATCAGTGAAATATGCATTATCGCTTTAACTAAACAACAGATAAGCAAAGATATATTTGAGGGTGTACCTGACTGTCTTCCCAGTGCAGATTTTCAGTGACTGCCATCCCGGGCACTTACGTTCAATATATATTGTGACTGGCTTAGCAGTACAAACTTTACGTGACTGGCCTTCCCGGCAAAAACGCCGGTGACTGGCTTAGCATAGGAAGTTTTACGTATATAAAGTTTTTATTTTGGTAATATATACGACATATATATAATCGGAAATGGCCAACGACAATATTTGAGCAAATACAAAAATATATATATCGCATATTTTCCAAGTATATGTGGGGGTGTTACTGACTGCATTCCCCGAGTATAATTTCAGTGACTGGCTCTCCGGGCATAGCCGTGTATATATATTTATATATATATATATATTTATATATATATATATGTGTCCGTAAGCACGATAACTCTCGTAAAAAAGGTCCGATCTTAATGAAATTTGGTACAAATGTGTAAAGTACCATTTATTTGAACGAGTTCGAAAACCAGATGAATCGCACCATCCGAAGGGGGGTTTTTGGGGGGTTTTGTACCCCAAAAATGTGTTTTTTGGGGTTTTCACATGTAGTTTTAATATAAATCAAATTTTAATTTTTACCATTGAATTCAGCTTAAAAAAACAAACAATTTGGTATTTTGATCATTGCTCTACGTCAATTGGTTACCGAGATATTGAAAGTGCTAAACACAGTACGTTGTCTAATGTTATTCTTATGGAGAAAAGGAAAAATTGTATATCTCGCTTATTTATGAACATAAACTGGCGAAATTTGGTATATGGCTTGATCTGGTTGTGGTTTATTGTTGTTTGCACAAAAAAACAATTTTTCACCTATGGTTCCTGTAGCAGCAAACCTAGGTACTTGGTCCCCATGTTATTCTTATGGAAAATACTTAAAATGTTATATATCGCTTATTTATGAATGTATATGGATGAAACTTGGTACGTGACTTCACTAAGATGAGTTATATTGATATTTGCATAAAAACCCATTATTTTGTGTGCCTTGTTGCAGCAAACCTGCGTACTCATCCCCAATGTTATTCTTATGGAGAATAATTAATATTTTAAATATTGCTTGTTTGTGAATACATTTCTTATGAATCCTGTTAAGTGTTTTAATGTGTTATGTTATATATTCATTGGAAATTCGCTGAGTATGCAGGTTTGCTGCGACGGGGGTATTTTTATTCATCCCATAATTAGGGGAATTTTAGCCGATTTTATTTACAATAAACAGATTCTACAGGACATATTATCAAGACCTGCTTAACCCGAACTCTGTCCAACTTCTCCAACCAGTTAGTGAAGTGAGTACTAATGTCTGCTAGCAGCTTTTTGCCATGTTTTACCAGTAACTTTTATGCATTAACCTTTTAATCCCCCTAATTTCTGAACCTGACTTTTTACACGTGTGCGGGTGGTGTAATTTCATTATAAACTCAATCACTAAATGTTAAATAAAATCGTTAAAGCCGTTTTTGAGAAATTTCGACTTTTTAGCGAATTTCCTCTATATGGAAGAAGCTATTACCGTAGGTCTCATGGTAAGACTTAAGCCCGAGACCATGATAACTTTTTGTTTTGAGGTCCCCAGATGCCAAAACCACTATTCGTTCAAATTTATATATATGTATATATGTGACCGTGAATGCGATAACTTGAGTAAAAAACGTCCAATTTCGATGAAATTTGGCTCAAATGTGTAAAATGACATTCATGACTTTAAGTTTGAAAACCAGAAAAATCAGACCATGGGAAGGGGGGTTTATGGGGGTTTTAAATTTTCCAAAAATCAGTTTTTTCGCATTTTTCACCCTAAAAATTTTAAAAAACTTAATTTTGGTTTTAACCATGTTATAGAGCTTAAAAAAACAAATAATATGGTATTTTGAATTATTAACCTAGGTTAAGTGGTTGCGGAGGTAATCCAAAAAACCTACTCATAAAATCTCCCATGTTAATCTTAGGGGAAAAAGGTTTTTCGCTTTTCCTCAGTTTATTTTAATGTAAACTTCACATTTGCTTTTACCAATCTTTTCAGTTCAACAAAACAATCATTTTGGTGTTTAAATTGTGATTCTACGCCCAACCGTTGCAGAGATATTCAAAGTGGTAAATACAGTACGTTGTCCAGTGTTATCCTTATGGAGAATAAATAAAATTTGATATCTCGATTATTTATGAATGTATGTTGATGAAACTTGGTATGTGGCTTCACGTAGTTCTGGTATATTGATATTTACACAAAAAATTTATTTTTTGTTGATTAATCCCGTAGCAGCAAACCTGCGTACTCAGCCCACATGTTATTCTTATGGAGAATAAGTAAAATGTAATGACTCCCTTAATTATGAACATAAATTAATAAAACTTGGTATATAGCTTCACTTGGTTAAGTTATATTGATAATTGCATAAAAACCCATTTTTTTGTTCCTTGTTGCAGCAAACCTGCTTACTCAGCCCCCATGATATTCTTATGGAGAATAACTCAAATGTTATATAGCGCTTATTCATGATTGAATATTGATGAAACTTGATATGTGACTTTGCCTAGTTAAATTCTATTTATATTTGCATGATAACCAATCGTTTATGTTCCTTGTTTCAGCAAACCTACGTCCTCATTACATACGTTATTCTTATAGAGAATAATTAAAATCGCTTATATTTGTATGAAACTTGGTATGTGGCTTTATGTGGTATTAAGACATATATTATGCATTGGAAATTCGCTGAGTACTCAGGTTTACTATAATTAATAATTATTTATAATTTTAACGGGTTTTAGGGGATAATTGAACTTTTAAATAACACTTGAAAAATATAAAAAGTGCTTGGAGATACCGTAGGTACCTACATACAACATTTTATCCAAATCGACCCATTGGCTGACTCTGTGTCTGTAAACAGACGTACAGACAAACATCAACGCAGTCTTAGTAGAGTTATTTATAATCCTACGCCAACCTTTAAACATTAATAAATATTTCAATCATAATTTTATTTCAATAGTTATGATATTAGTTTTAATAGCTAATAAATGAGGCAAAATCTTTGGAGGGATTTTTTTATTCCAGTTTATTATATTTAAATTTCAATACTAGTGCCAAAAGTGGCTATTTTCCGGCACTCGATGGTGTTTTCCGAGCCAGGCGAAAGACGAGCGCGGAAATTCGATCAAGTGCCGGAAAAACACTATAAGTAAGAGTTATAAAAAATACTTTTCATCACACTGTAAATAATTATAATAATAACACATCTTTTTCATACATTTGTATCAGGTTTGCTGAGTACTATTTATTACAAAATAATGACAAAAGTAGTGTTTACATTGTTTTACGTTTATCTGTTAACCGGATTAATCAGAACAGCTTACTTTGAATGCCACACAGCTATTGGTACACGCAGCAAGCTACTAGCACTACAGTGTCAGAATAACTAATAAAAGTGCGGAAAAAATTACCAGTTTTTTACCGCGCACTAGGGTAAAAAAGTATAACTTTTGCTACTCGCAGCTGATATCGAAAATAGATGCTTTAGCAAAGTGTGATGAAGAAGTATTTAAATGAAACTAAAATGTCATATGTAGAGAAAACGGTGTCTAGCAAATGTTTTAAAATCACTAAACACAAGCGCCTAGTTAGTACAGAGATTCTGTCCAAGCCCAACTAAGAATCCTATTTGAATTAGTATCAAAGCGTATTCCAACCCACATTTCTACGAAACCGTTGGTATGAGTTAAAAGATTAATGCATTATCAGTTATATTATACTTACAATTTTTTACACAAAATTTTATTATAAATAAATCAAAGCAATACAAGCAACTTATTAAGACCTTATAATTTATGCAGTTATATTAGCTCTCCTGATTAACATCTTTCAGACAAAGTAAACAAATCATATACAAAGCCTGGCACGTTTTTCTTTTTAATACCGACGATTTTGTAAAGAAGTTTTGACAAGTATGGTGTAAACAACTTATATGAACTAAAATGAATAATAATATTAATCTAAATAATTTTGTTTATAAAAATAAAATAAAACCGAAAAGTGAAACCCATTACTCTTTAAGCAGACGTTAAAAGCCTTCTTATAAATTTAATAAAGTGACTTCAACTCTTCGCCAGTATGAAAAACGGTTCCGTTTCGTTGATGGACGGGATACATTTTATCACAACGTTAATTATGTTTAGCGATGTCTTTGACAAACATTAGAATTTTTTACTTTTCCAAAGTAAATCATAAAATGTTTCGATAACTATTTTCCTTGAACGCACTTTCCGATTTAAATAAATAAAATATAAACACCATTCCATATAACCTCAACTGATTACAGCTTTTACAGATCTTCCTATTTACTTTGTGGTAATAATAAGAGATTAATTGCAATTTACTAATGCTTTAATAATTCGTTTATAAAACCAACTGTGTTTGGGGGATTTTTGAAGTAACATTTTTATAAATTAATATTCAGGTAGGGAAAAAGTCAAAATGAAAAGGATAGTGACAATAAAATTCAAATATAAATATTTTTGATTTTTTAATCAAGTAAAATAAAATTTGGTAGATTCAAATCCAGTATAAAGGTGTAGAGCTATAAACCATTGGGCTAAGGCTGATTGACCTCAATCCATTGTAGTGGGTAGCCACAGCTGGGACAGCGTATTACAAGGTGCACTATGATGTAATACTGTCATGTAGCATATCAGGGTAACGCTGATTTTAAAACGAGTAATCATTTTGAACCAGAACTAAGATGTGTCTTGTGGTTTAGAAAATATAGGGTATTCCGTAAATGTAAAAAATTAAATAAAATGACTGCAATTTTGAAACGGATTAAGATAAGTGAGTTCTGTTTTTGCCAAAATGTTAGTCAAGTGTAGAGTTTTTAAATGATGTATAACTTGATATATGTTCCGGTTTAAGTCGTCAAACCAAATTCTTCCCAACTAAAACGCATATGGGCTATCTATGAAAAATATTTTCATCAAAATCTATGTACTGGATGTTCCAAAACTGAAGGTCACAGGTTCGAATCTCAAAATGTTCTTATGTAAACATAGGAAATGTTACGCATAATTTTAAAAATCTCGTTAAAATAAACATTTTGGCGATATCAGAGTTCACTTATCTTTATTCGTTACAAAATGGCGGCCATTTTTGTTTAAAATATTGACATTTACGGAATACTCTGTATTTTCTAAGCCACTACTCGTATCTTTTATCAAAATTAAATTTATTACTCGAGATAAACTCAGGTTTATTCTGGTATGCTACATGACAGGCTTTTTGAGAAAATCTATATTTCAAAAAAATATTTATTTTGAAAATACCTATCTAATTTACACCAACCTAATTTATCTAATCTAATTTATCTCTTTTAGTTTTTCTGCAATAAGCAAAAACATTATTTTCCCATATGAAACGCATATCAATTTGCATAACACTTGTATGTATTCTGTGTCCACATTCGTTTGATGTGTTATTTACAATTAACATTTCATACGGGAAAATAATGTTTCTTGTTGATCGTAGAAAAAGAGATGAAAGGTTGGTGTAAGATAGAAAGTTGCTACGATTTACAAGATATTTTCAATGGTATGCTTTTTGATATGCGCTACCATTTGACTTTTTTTTTAATTTTGAGCATATAGGTATTTTCAAAATAAATCATTTTTTAAATATAGATTTTTTTCAAAAAAACCTGCCATGTATCACACCAGAGTAAAGATGAGTTTATCATGAGTAAGAAATTTAGTCGGATAAAAGATACGAGTAGTGGTTTAGAAAATACAGGGTATTCCGTAAATGTCAATATTTTAGACAAAAATGGCCGCCATTTTGAAACGAATAAAGATAAGTGAATTCTGTTTTCACTAAAATGTTTATTTTAACGAGACCTTTAAAATGATGTATAACATTTCCTATGTTTACAAAAGAAAATACATTAGATTGGTTATTATTATTTAAACGTTTTATTTTTATAAGCAAATAAGTATTCTTAAACACTTTATCGGCTTTCTTCAGAATAATTTAGCGTGTACTTTATTGGAAGGGGTTGTAAGTTTAGCGACTTTGATCAATTATCTTTTGATGGGAGTTTTTCTTGAAGCATGCTGGATCGTACAGTACTTTGATGACAACCAGCTATATTAATGAGTAGTCATATTAAAACTATCACAAACTGACGATCAAGTAGCATAGGATAAAAAGATAACAAATGGTGTTAGTTTTTGGGCACATAAAATCTATTGTCCACCGGAGGATCGAAAATGAAGTTCTTTAGGAGCAGTAAAATTACATTACTATTTTAAAATTTCATAATTTACATAATTCACTTGTGCTTTGTACAATGTAAATGTGGACCAATTAATTAGGCTTATAAACGCTATCCAAGAACAAAAGAACAACGCCTTATTTCAACTGGTAAACCTCAATATCTTAGCCGATTAAAAATAATGTAAAAGTCCATATTTGACATTAACAATTAGTTTTAAGATATATTTGTAAAAATAACGTTTGCCTAGAGCTTAGGTTTATGATAGATGAGCATAAACACATGAAACATTTGTGGCTTTGCTGGCACCAAAGGAGGAATATTGCCGCCATTCATGTAAAATAGGCATTTTCTGAATTTTAAACAAGAAAAGTAAAAAGTATATTTGATTTACTTGATCGTTGTTTTTGTTTATTATTTAATTTGTTATATACATTTAATTAATGTTAAAAAGCAATACAAATGTAAGTAACGAGTTCGAATGCAGCACGCTGACGTGAGGGAAGTGAATTTCTTCATTAAAATCTTAAAAAATCTACTTAAGGGTTTAAAACAATACTGGTAATATTTTTTGTTTGAAAATTGAAACATATTATTTTTTGGCTGTTTTGATGCTCCTGGTTATACTTAAATTCACTGTTAGGATGGAAATATTGTACATTAAAAGGTTAGGGGGAGGTATAGTCAGGATAACAAGTTGGTATAGTATTATTGAGAGTCATAAACTAAATCAAGATATGAAAAACAGCCTTTTCCAGTGTAAATTCCCCATAAGACAACGTACTGTGTTAAGACAATTAACATTTTCTTTAATAACTCGGTAAATATTTGTGCTAGAATGATGAGAGAGGGCGTAACAATTCCGCCTTACTAATCTCCATCTTCTTAATTGCATTAATTATACATTTGGGGCTTTTCTGACCCTTTTTGGGCCCACAAACACAAAATTTGAAAAATTAATCCCCAAAAAAGGGGGTTAGAGTTCTCCGTTTGTTTTGCCAAACGAACTTGTCCAACTGTTTACAGAAGGGAAGGTTCCCACCAAATTTCAAGTAAATCGGCCAAACAATGCGACCGCTAGAGTGCGAACACACATACACACACACACACACACACACACATATATAAATAAATATATATATATAAATTGTTAGCAACCCCCCAAAACGTGTTCAGGGGGTCACGTTAGGAACTTATATGGTGGTCCCGGGCTTAAGTTTCACCGTGCGGGTCATAGTAATAGTTCACTTTTCCATAGGAAATTCACTAAAAATTGCCCATTCCAATCCAGTCTAATGAAATTTTTTTATACAATACAAAACGAAACAATGGAACACTAGAAACAAAGTTGGTCCACTGAGTTCAATTGAAATTATGGCAGCAATAAACATTTGATTGTGAGATACGGCGACATTTGTGGCTTTGCTGGCACCAAAGGAGAAATATCGCCGTCATTGACATGAAATAGGCATTTCCTGAATTTTAAACAAGAAAAGTAAGGAGTATGTTTATTTGATTTACTTGATTGTTGTTTTTGTCTATTATTTGTTATATAAATTTAGTTCAACAATAAATATCAAGTTAAATGTAAATGCAAGTTAAAATATAAAAGGTAAATGATTTAATGTATAGAGAATACAATTAACATAAATGGTACTGAAGCAACACAGTTTACTAGATTCATTGTCCAATTTTACACGATAAAATTCGCTTTTGATACCAAGAACTGTAAAAAACTGTTTATTGGATAGTTCTTCAAACGTAGGAATAGTGTACTTTTCACTTATAATATAGTAAGAATAATACCGTCAATGGGGTGCTATAATATCTTTCATCACTAAGCATCAAGAGTGTTGTGTGATGAGTGAGTTGCATGGGCAAGCGATGTAGTGATTTTAGAGAAACCAAATGGTTTCTCTAACCATTTCAACCAATTTTCAACCATTCTCAACTCATTTTAACCGAGTGTTCTTAAAATTGTCTCTTATTTTCATTGGATTTCTTCTTGCAGAACAAATAAAATATAATATTGTAAAGCATAACATTTATTTCAAGATACAAATCATAATCAAGAATACTCAAAACAATAACAGCCCAAACATAAACAAGCAACATATGGTACAAACACTTTTGAAACAGATGTCACATCCTTTCTTCTCTCAGAATTCCTCTTCGTATCGTTTTGGTTTTTTTACTTGCCTTCCTGATCTTGTGACATAACGTTCACTAGTTTTTCCGGGTGATGAATTCATCATTAATTCATGTTGTCCATCTCCAGCCTTACTATCCATAATTTTATCTTCATTGTTATTACATTGTGGAACGTCTTCATTTACATTATATTTCTTTGTTCCTTATTCATTCAATACCTGAAATCTGTTGCTGACTGGGACCAAAAATATTCTATTTCTTCTAAAGATCCGTCCATTCACATCTACAACGTATTCTCTTGAGTTGGACCCAAAACTCACAATATTTCCATACCTTTTTAAGTTGGATACCCACACTTGTTCTCCTTTAGTTAAAATGCGGAGATCTCTTGTGCGATGCCTAGAATCATAATTCTTTTTCTGCTTCTCCTTTCTTACTTTGTCCCACTCTTTTACCTTCTTTAAATCTGGCCATCTGGGTTCCAAAGATCCTTCTGAAACAGGAACCGTGCTTCTGATTTTTCTACCAAAAAGTAACTCAGCTGGACTGTAACCACAGTCTAGTGGAGTAGAACGGTATGCTAATAACCCATCGTATGGATCTTGATTTTTTCGTAGGATATTTTTAGCGATCTGAACTGCACGTTCAGCTTGTCCATTACTTTGAGGATACATAGGACTAGAAGTCACCAGTTCAAAATTGAATTCTCTATCATATTGCCTGATTTCCTTAGAATTAAAGGGACTGTTATCAGACCGTATGACTGATAGTAGTCCATGTCGAGCAAATATACTTTTCAATGTCTTGATCAATGAAGGAGCATCTGTCTTGATTATTTGAACAAGTTCTATATACTTGGAAAAATAGTCTTGTATAACGAGGTAGGATTTCTTTTCGTACTGAAGTAAATCAGCCCCTAAGATTTGCCACGGCCGCTCAGGCATGGTTGAAGGAATAAGTGACTCGCAAGGAGTTCGTGAATTTTCTATGCATATTAGACATCCTTCCACTTTTTGTTTTATATCTTTTACAATCCCTGGCCACCAAACAGCATCCCGAGCCCTTGAAATACATTTATTGATACCTTGATGTCCTTTATGAATACTATCCAATACGTCTCTTCTAATCCTCCTAGGAACAAAGATTTGAGTACCATGAAGGATTATGTCACCATGAAACACCAAATTACCCCTATCTTTGTAAAACGGAGTATTCTTTAACTTACTCCAATCACCAGTTTGTATTGCATCTCTTAAAAGATCGCACACAGGATCATCCACTTGGGCAGTCTTTAATGTTGCCAGCCGATTGTCAGTAACAGGAATTGATGATATTACATCATACACCTGCATTTCCATTTCTTGTAAGATATCACCATTATTGTCCTCGTCTCTTATTAGGACCATCGGGTTCCTGGATAAAATGTCGGGTATAAAGAAATCTCTTCCCTTTTGATGCGAAATATTAAAGGTAAAAGGTAGTAACCTCATCCTAAACCTCTGAAGACGAACAGAAAGACTGTCAATGGGTTTCCTACTGAGAATTTCTACCAGTGGTAAATGATCAGTAATCAGGTCAAAAGATGACAAACCTGACACAAACTGAGAAAGACGTTCACAAGCCCATGTTAACGCCAGAGCCTCCTTTTCTATCTGAGCGTATCTCCGTTCAACGTCACTCAGACTTCTAGAGATAAACTGAACTGGCCGCCATGCATCTTTGTGCTGCTGCTCCAACACAGCCCCAATTCCAAAACCCGAAGAATCTGCACAAATCCTAGTAGGTAATTTTGGGTTAAAGGAGACAAGTGAAACAGCATCTGCAACTAAGGCCTTGATTTTCTTAAAGTGTCTCTGATGTTGATCAGTCCAGGTCCATTCCTACTTATTACTGAGCAAGGTCCTAAGTGGTGCTGCATGATCTGACAAGTGAGGTATGAACTTCATAAGGTAGTTGACCATACCTAGAAACGAACGTAAATCCTTTAAGTTTCTGGGGGGTTCCACAGCTTTTATTGCAGCAACCTTATCTGGGTCTGGCTTAACTTGACCATTTTCCAACCTATGACCTAAGAAGTTCAGGGAATCTACTTTAAACTCACATTTGTCCTTGTTCAGTGTTATACCCTTCTCCTGTAGACGCTTCAGCAACTTATCAAGTCGGTCCTCATGTTCCTTATTGTCTTTACCATAAACCAAAAAATCATCCACTAAGTTTACAATACCTTCTAACCCTTCAATGGCTTCAGCCATCTTCTTTTGGAAGTGCTTGGGAGCCGAGGTAAGTCAAAAAGGAAGCCTTTTAAAATAAAAGCGACCAAACGGTGTAATGAAAGTTGTTAGTTTCTGAGACGCTTCATCAATAGCAACTTGCCAAAAGCCACTTTTGGCATCAAGCTTTGACATTACAAAAGCAGACTCTCTATTTGTCAATAGCTCATCTACTGATGGCAGAATGAGCCTTTCACGGACAACAAATTTGTTTAATTCCCGTGTAGTCAACACAAAGTCTAATAGTGCCATTCTTTTTTGAAGCGACTACTATAGGCGAACACCAATCTGTTGCTTCAGATACTGGAACAATAATATCTGATTTTACCATGCGATCCAATTCTTCCTTTAGCTTAGCCTTTAAAGGTATAGGAACTCGACGAGGACTGGATACAGAGAATGGCTTAGCGTCATCAGACAATTTAATGACATATGGATCACCTTTTACAACCATCAAACCATTAAAAACATTAGGGTACCTGGTCATCCACTCGACGCCAGACTTAATGTGATCCACAGACTTATGCAACAACCCAAATGAAATGATCACCGGCCTCCCAAGTAAAGGCTCTTTTTGGCCTTCCACAATATACAAGTCCATTTGGGTTTCAACAGAGTTTTTCCTAAATGTTACTCTAGATAGACCTTTCAAAGATAATTTACTGTTACCTGCACCATGTAAACTACGAGAGGTCGGTATGATCTTAAGATTTAATTCTTTGGCCAAACCTGGACCACAGACACAAACATCAGCACCGGAATCAATTTTCCAATGTACTGAAACTCCATAAATTTCAATGTCTGTATAAAACAAATCATCATCGTCTTGTACAGATGCTAAATAAATGCTTTCTAAATTAGATATACACGACTCACCAGAATCACTACAGCCACAGGAACCTTTACTATCATCATATTCAGCGCCAACCTGGTTTAATGAAGACCGTTTATTATTGGGACACATAGGACGCCAATGCCCAATCTGCTTGCAGCCGTGACATCGCGACTTCCTTGCCTGACAGTTTGAAAAATGTTTTCCCAGGGACCCAACTATTTTACCGCATCTGGAACACTTGTAAGATTGAATTTTTTTATTCGATTTGACAACTTTCATAACTCCATGCAGATATTCAACATCCTCGGATCCGGAGTGATCTTGTCGTACTGCATCTTGTTGCATCTTGTTTGCTTGTTGCAATAGCCACAGATTGCCGAATTCGCATTATCGCGTCTTCCAAAGTAAGGTCTTTGTGGAGCTGCAATTGTGTTGAAAGATTTATATTTGACAAACCTGAAACTAACTTAAGCAATAAAATATCTTTGTCAAATTTACAACTTTCACATATCCATTCACATTTGTCAGCCAACTTATATAAATCATTAATGTAGCTGTCAACAGATTCGTTTTGCCCTTGTACTCTTTGGAGAAACTTAGTACGTTCATAAAACAGGTTCTTACGGACAGAAAAATAATCATTAAACGTTTTCTTTACCTGCTCATAAGTTTCCCTTTTATCAGGAGGCAGTCCAATGGATGTGAGTAGTGAGTCAGCTTCACCCCCTAAACAATATATAAGGCAGTTGACTTGCTGATCTTCTTCCTTTTTAAATAATCCCGATGCTGAACGATAAACTTCAAATCTACGCAGCCATTGAGACCATTTCGAGGGTTCACGTACATCAAAAGTATCAGGAGGTTTCAGATCAACACTACTACTGGTAACAACATTTGAAGTTGACTCTGTTGTCTTCTTTAAAAAATCTGTTAATGCCTTAGTCAAATTCTCAATATCTGACATAATTCTAATTAAGTTTTACACCGCTGCCACCATGTAGCGAGATTAATAAAATATAATATTGTAAAGCATAACATTTATTTCAAGATACAAATCATAATCAAGAATACTCAAAACAATAACAGCCCAAACATAAACAAACAACATATGGTACAAACACTTTTGAAACAGATGTCACATTTTTGTTTCGGTATTTTGACTAAATTTAACTGTACACGGATCAGGAAAGCACCCTGTCCCATCCAAAACCTCTTTGTTTTTTGAAACATGTGGTTCATCTGTATCTTATAATGATTCAACTTTTTTTAAGTTTAATTTAATGCATTTAATTTTTTTAATGAAATATCTTCTCTTAGAAGACATTCTTTCACACTTTTAGATTTAATTCCGAGACCTACCAGTGCTCTTAAGAGTGTTTTCTCTTGATCAGCAAAACTACAAGGTTTAATCAAATTGTTTAGGTTTGCATACAACTTTTCAAAGGGCTCTTGTGGTTGCTGTTTTCTTGAGAAACAAAACCATCTGACATTTTAAAATAAAACATATGTTATTCATTTACACATAACACGTAAATTTTTTTAAATGTATAAGTTTTGCTAATTGCTGCACTTTTAACGAGCTTGGGCTTTAAAATTATCATTTATAACACTACCGAGCCTACTCTCATAATATTTACGATAATAAAGTCTTTCCTACGAATAAATTCACTTAGACACAGAATATTAGAATTAGTTTTTTGAGTATCATAATACGTGTTGTTACAATTAACAGGATAAAAAAACTTCGTCTCACAACACTACAAAATATATTTACACTTATACTGTACTTACATGCAAGACGGTAAATATGCTAAAACGATTGTGCAAGGCGATAACTATTTTGTAGTGATGTGAGACTTAGATTTATATTATTCTGAGAATTTTAGTGATGTGAGACGTAGTTTTTTTTTTAAGAATTTTATAATCAAACCACTATTTTTTAATGTATTTAAAAACTGTTACATTTACGGCAAAACACGCAATTACATCTCGTTTATGAAATATCAAGACCTTTCAAATGAAACTTCATTTATCAAAATCGAATAGGCTGTTACCAAGATATGGGACTTAAAAGAATTTGCTGAGCGGCCATTTTGATTACGTCACAGCTCGTGACGTCATAATTTCTGAGCCTCGCTTTTACTCTTTTACAAGTCTATTACAAGATCTATTCGATCCTCAAAGTTTGGTACTGGTATTTGGAAGTGAAATAATTTTACGCTTGATCCACGGATTTTGTTACTACTGTCGACTTAAGATATAGGAATTTATTCAGGAAAAGTATTATTGAATACATTTTTAACTGCTTCATATGATCTTTCATTATCTCCCCACCCAAGCATCATTAGAAGAGTTATTCTCTCACGCTCACTAAGTGACATAACGGTAAATAAAAAAATAATAACCAATTTTAAAAATTGTTAGCCTACTGATTGAAAACCTTATTCCATCTGCATAACTAAACCCGCTGAAAGCTTCAGTGCAACTGAACTCATACCGTTCTAATAAAAGACAGAAAACAACAATTGCAATCAAATTTCAATTCTTGGAAAACCCAAGGAGCCACTTTCACATTCATACAGTAGTTGGGTTATTGGTCATGTTATTGATGAGGTGTTATTCCTGATTTCAATTACCACTTTGTCAGACGATGGGAGGGGACCATTTTGAAAACCTACTTTGACCACATTGGTTTTTACTTGTAATACTTAACTAGTTGGTAACCTGTCAAAATTCGACGGATACAATATTAAGGGTGAGTATTCGATGGTACCTTACGGTCTTTCAATTTATGTCAGCTTTATTTGGACATCAATATTTCCAATTTGGAGGAAAACGTCTATGCTATCTACTTTATTCGATTTCCTCACTGTTTTTGAAATATAGTCAAAATTCCTAAAAAAAATTATTTTTATTTTTAACATATTACTACGTATTAAGGGGTTCATTAAGGAATTCATACACCTGACTTCAGAATTCTCATACTGGACCGGTTTAAATATTTAATACGTTATTAATACCACTGTTTGAGCTATATTTATTCACTAGACCAACATGCCTTTCAACATAACAACTTATAATTTATAAATAATGTTAAATTTAGGTTACAATATAATATTATTCTTGTATTTACTACAGGCGATTTTTAAGTTATTATTAATTTTTCTTGTGTATGCAGTTTTGTGGAATGTTTCTAATATTCATTACAATATAACTTAATAACATATTCAGTCCCAGTAAAGTTAAATTTTAGTCGTAGAAACTACAGCTTTTATCGCAGTGGAAGCGATATTTCTGCTCTGCTGGTGCAACGCCACGATCGTCATCGTATCTCACCATCAAATGTTTATTGCTGCGGTAATTTCGGTTGTGCACATTAGGCCAATTGTCACTGGTCTATTATTGTCACATGAAGCTGTCATTTGACTCTTTATTGATATATGTTGTAACGATAAAATAAGATTATTATGTAAATTAATTCCAGTCGGTTAAAGTAATTGTGGTTAAAGATTCTCTGATTTTTAAACTTTTGTATTAATTACAAATAACACTTATGTAGTTTTCTAGTAATTTGAAACATATGAAGATAAGTGAAAGGTAATGGTTTCATTTTCATTTACAGTATTTTGTTTATAAGTTTATCATTAAATGCAATTTATTAACAAATAATTAAAACTATGTTATATATATAACGGGATTGAATAGTTTATTTTTTACTATAAACAATGCCAGACAGTCACTGGTTTTAACCCGTACCTTCTTGGTGAACAACTTTATAACGATATTGAACGTAAAGGGTATATCCACTTAACATTCAATATGGTTTCATTGGATAATTTTTTCTAAGTTGTTTTCCTGAATCCAATTATATTGTATTTAACCTAGGGAGACTCTTTAAGAAGTTGTAATGGAAAATCTCCTGAAAAATAAAAATACGTTTTTAATACTTTAATTGAAATTAGTTATAACGAAGTTAATTTAAAATGTGTTGTTCGGACACCACAAAATAAATGCTATAGGTATTCACTTTAGTAATAATATTGTATATTTCTATTAGTTTTGTCATCTAAAACAATCTCGTGTAGTTGAAGTCTTCTAAAAAATTATATACTCAATATTATATAAAAAACTCTAGGAGAAGTAAGTTTATTTTGTGAATATTTTTGAAGAAAGATCATATATTCCCGGAGCGATTTCCGCTTAGGGAGGTGGAAATAACCCAAGTGAAATGTGTATCTGGCAATGATGTTGATTTGTAAACTCGAGAATCTCTTTAAAAAGACACATATTAAGGAACAGGTATATTACTAGATCTTATAGTAATAGATTGGACAAACGTCAATAAAGAGAAAATAGTCAAATTACCACTTAAAACTCAACGAATAACGCACCATGCTTAATGCATTTAATTTCGCTTCTTTAATTCAAGTTTTTCACGAGCGTGGTATATTTAATACGTTTGTCATGTGGTATGTTCTCCAAGAAACGAAAAATGGATAAAAGTGATGTCATAGACTTTTATCCATTATAAAAATAGTCCCATAGGAACTGTTTTTTCTATAGACAAAATCTAAGTGCTTATGCTGCCAATTGTTTTTAAACACTGACCTCATTAACGAAATATTTTAAGTTGCACTAACACAACACTAGAAGCAGGAATAGAAAATCTGAAGGAACAAGAAACAAAAAACAGAACGTATCCCAATCCACACACCGAGGTGTCCCCTGAGATATGGAAATTTATACTGGCGGAAACAGGAAATTGAATTGATATTTGGTTCTCTTCCGTGTCGACTTGAATACGACACATCTTTAAAATACTGTTTGAAATTTGTGACATGTTACGTGAATCGCAAAATGAAAACACCTTATTGGTGTCTGATGGAAAGAGTAAAGACAATGATGTTCAGTCGAAGTTAAACAAATCTGTTATAGAAATCTCTAGTTTTTAACTAAGATAATTTTAAATCGCCGTATTTAAAGTTTTACCAAATGCTGTGCTTTTAGGGTTTACTTATCTTTTTATAGGCTTGTGTTAGTTTAATATCATAACAGGAGAAAATGCCTTATATGGAGAAATAGCTTTCAGAATTAAAATCGTATACGATAATGTAATTATACTTGTACATACTGTATACTGTGAGAAATAAAGCATCTATCGATTTATAATTTTAACAATTCTGCTATGGAAATTTAACGCTACATTGGTTATTCCTTTCTCAGCATCCAGCTTTGGGGTGCCAAGCACCCTTTGTGTTATCTCATGTCAGTTAGGACCAGTCTGGTGACGTGCACAGTCATCTATAACACTGCCATGTGGAGTCATGACATCAGACCACTAATCGTAAGGAATAATCAGTTTTTTCAATATTTAGCATGATAAATACCCCCGTTGCAGCAAACCTGCGTACTCAGAGAATTTCCAAAGCAGATACCGCATAAAGATGCTTACCGAGTTTATTGAATATACATTCACAAATAATCAATATATAGCATTTAATATATTTAAGAATAACATGGGGGCTGAGTACGCAGGTTTTCTGCAGCAAGGAACACAAAATATGTGTTTTTTATGCAAATATCAATATAAATCAACTAGGTGAAGCCACATACCAAGTGTTATTAACATATGTTCATAATTAAGCGAAACAAAATTTTACTTATTCTCCATCAGAATAACATGAGGACTGAGTACGCAGGTTTCCTGCTACGAAACAATCGGTAAAATGATTTGTTGTTGCGTAAATAACCTTTTTGTTGTGAAATTTAAAATCTTAACTTTTTTCGTCAAGTACTACCAACCTGATAAACAAGTTATAATTTCATTTTAGCTGAGATCCAATTGTGTTTATAATACAAAATCAACATTTAGAAATATAACTTAATACATACCAATAAGTAAAGCTATCCGAATTATTAAAACGATGATAGGGCTTTATCATCAGCTTTCACTTTGGCTGTTTATTTGTTTGGATGATATTCAATTACTCAAAACGAATTATTGTGTTGATCAACAAACATAACATTGAAATGTTAAAGTTCATGTGGGAAAATTGTCATAAAACAATAGGAAAATTTGTTTTTTGGATAGGAAATTACATATTTACTTAAATATGTTTTCTTAAATGATAATATATATATATATATATATATCTACTTTATATATATATATATGTACTTATATATAAACATAAGTATATATTTATACTTATATAATTCAACCGTTCTTTTAGAAGTTTTTGAAGAGAGTGAGTGTTTTTAATATCCACTTAGGAAATTGGAAAGTTATTAGATCAAAGTTTTATTTGAACGTATTTACAGTTTGGTTTTAATGCTAACTCAAATAGTAAGGATTAATAATAATATAATACGTGGTCTTTTGAGTTTTTGATCATCTTGATTCTATGTTTTTTACGAACGAAGTTTGTATACATATATATATATATATATATATATATATATATATATATATATATATATATATATATAAATATATATATATATATATATATGTATATATTAGTAATATGTATTTCATTGGTACATTATGTTCATCCAATAATTATAATATATAAATCAGGATAATACAGTGACAAAAGGAAACAAATATTATGTCGATTATTTTGTTTGTTTGTTATTACTTCACAAATTAAATATGCAGCAGCTCTTGCTTAAATTTCTTAAAAGTCTAACATGAATTGTGTGAATCGTTGACGTGGTGGTCAAGGCGACGGACTCAAGAGCGCGTGACAGCGGCCCTGTCGTAGGTTCGAATCCCATTCAGAGAAAGTTTTCCTAATTTCCGTTTACAGTCTAATTTCGTACTCTAGTCAAATGAGTAAGGCTGGGTGCACACTGGTGACTGTCGCAGGCGCGTGTACGACCCACAAATTGTTCGGAAAAGTCGAGCCACTAACGCAGCCCAAGTCAAGTCCCGTTTGCAACAATGGAAATCGCACCTACTGGTGAACACTGTCGACGCGATCAGTCGCAGCAAACTGCTGCTAACTGTTGCGACTGATCGTGACTGAAAGTGCTAAACACAGTACGTTGTCCAATGCTACTCTTATTTATTTATTTATTTATTGAAAACAAAATACTACAAAACAGGCATGCGCCCAATTACAATGTAGCTTTCGATTAATTAAAAAGAATATATGAGAGAGTTCATGCCGGTCCTTTTTCACTTTCTTCATGCACACAACAATGCAACACATATGCGAGATCACGTACTAAACCTATTTAAAAAAATAGAAAAAATTCATAAACACAAATAAATAGTTATTCATTACAAAATACAGTACATAACGTGCAACAAAAAAAAAACAAAATACAGTTTCATAAAAATAAAAATAGTTAGGATGCAGCAATATTTAATCAGGTAATACACTAGATATGTTCTTACGAAACCTTTTACTAGAGCAATCAAATAAATCAATATTCACATTTTGAGCAATGGAATTAAAAGTACGAGACATAACATTGAGTGGGGAGTAAGCCGCAAGGTTTGTGCGAGAGTAGTGAGGGGAGAGCAGGAAACGACAACGAGAATTGTGCCTAGGCACATTAAATCGTAGTTTGGACAAGAGAGCACCGCTATCTATTGCACCGCTCGCCAGCCCGTGCAGGCATACCAACGCTGATACTCGCCACCGCTTATCTAGGGAGTCAAGTTCAAACAGCGATAAAAGCTCTGAATAAGGAACGTCCGTCGTGTAGTGACCAAACCTTCTATAGTACAAAAACCTTAGAAACCTCCTCTGTACACCATCAATTGCAACAGTTAGGTAATGTTGATGAGGATTCCACACCACAGAACCAAATTTCAACCTAGATCTCACCAAAGAACAATAAAGAAGCTTAAGGACATCGATGTTTTTAAGAAAATTGCTTGAACTGCGAATAAAACCCATTACAGAAAATGCTGATTTCAAATTGAAGTAATATGGTTTGTAAAACAAAACTTGGAGTCGAAAGTAATACCCAGATCTTGAATTGATGACTTAACAGAAATTGCATTGCCTTTCATTGAGTAAGTGAAAATCAATCTACTTGCTTCAGATTTTCTTGTAAAAGACATAACAAAACACTTATTGACATGAAACTTTAAATGACGATCACTCCAGGATAATAGCCGGTCAATATCTTCTTGTATTTTTAGGCAATCAGAAATATTATTAACGAGCCGAAATATCGTTAGGTCGTCTGCATAAAGAAGGAAGTTACAGTTAAGTATACAATCTGAAATGTCATTAATGAAGATAGTGAAAAGAAGAGGACCAAGATTTGAGCCTTGAGGAACCCCAGATAACGAACAGAAATCAGATGACAAACATTCATTACATGAAACATATTGAAATCTATTAAATAGATAAGAAGAAAAAAACTTTATAAGAGGATTGGAAAGACCAAAGTAATTCAGCTTAGAAAGCAATGTCAAATGATTCACTCTATCGAAAGCCTTTTCGAAGTCTGTATAAATAACATCAACTTGAGCACCTGGATCCAAAGCAGATATGCAGTACTCAGAAAAGTTCAACAGATTAGAAGTAATTGATCTCCCCGGAAAGAAACCATGCTGCTGAGGACTGATAAAACACTTAACATTCTGAAATTGAGTGTAAAATTGTCTCAAAAACCTTAACAGGTGAACTCAAAATCGCAACAGGTCTGTAGTTTTTATGGAGAATAAGAAAAAAATCTCGCTTATTTATGAACGTATGCTAACCAAACTTGATATACGGCTTCATTTGGTTGTGGTCTATTGCTATTTGTACAAAAAAGCAATTTTTACTGATAATTCCCGTTCCAGCAAACCTGCGTACTCCGCCCCATATTATTCTTATGTAGAATAAGTAAAATGTAATGCCACTCTTAATTATGAACATAAATTAATAAAACTTGGTATGTGGCTTCACCTTATTGATTTATATTTATAATTGCCTAAAAACCCATTTTTTGTTTTCCTTTTTGCAGCAAACCTGCATACTCCGCCCCCATGTTATTCTAATGGAGAGTAAGTAAAATGTAATGCCACTTTTAATTATGAACATAAACTAATAAAAATTGGTATGCGGCTTTACCTTATTGAGTTATATTGATAATTGCCTAAAAACCCATAAATTTTTTCCCTGTTGCAGCAAACCTGCGTACTCATCCCCAATATTATTCTTATAGAGAATAATTCAAATTGTATATGTAGCTTATTTGGAATATATTTTTATGAAACTTGGTATGCGGCTTTATGTGGTATATTATGTATTGGAAATTCGCTGAGTACGCAGGTTTTCTGCGACGGAGTATTGATATGATATGAACAACAGGTAACTAGGGATACGAGTGTCAGAATGCATAAATAAAATTGCGGGGAAAACTCCAGCTGTTTTTATAGATCTAGAATGGGAAAATATCACTTTCGGTATTAACAGCTGATAAACAATAGGTACTTTTGGTACAATGTGATGAAAAATATATATTATACTAGCTGTTACTCACGGCTTCGCTCTCGAAAAATTAAAACACATTACAAATATTAACCTGACCAGCATCACCAAATCTTTGATTACGTTTTACCATGATTTCTTCCGTAGTAGATGACAAACATCTCAACTACAGCTAGTAACTTTATAATTGAGATCCTCCTATTAGATTTGTATTGGAACTTACAGGACCTATGGGGTGGAGCCCCAAGGTTCGATGTGGGCATTATCAGGTGTATATGTTAATATGATAAGTAAGCTACATTCAGGTCCTCGACGGCTCTCTGAATGGTCTTTACTAGTGCAGATTAAAAGTCCATTACACAGTAACCATTAGTCCACTACATGGTACAGAGTAAATGGTAACATTGGGTACAATAAAATGAAGCTGTCACAGTACTGGTAAGTCTTTTGGTTATCCAAAGTGCCCAACTTCCCGTCCTTGATTCCTCCTTGTTTCTTCTGGGGACTTGACTCCCAGTTGAGTCTGAATACTCAATCTAGTCCGAGTCTTTGGAGGGAGTTGGGGACCTTCCTTGCAGCCCGGACGAGTGTTTGGGAGGAAGGGCCCTTACCCAATAAACCCATTGGACCGTTGGACTCAAGTCTGCTGGGCTGAGGGACGAACCATCTTGGGGCCCCCGACCTCTGAGAGATTGGATGCTCTGTGCTATGGCAGCCCCTGTCTGGAGTCATGACATCAGACCACTAATCGTAAGGAATAATCAGTTTTTTCAATATTTAGCATGATAAATACCCCCGTTGCAGCAAACCTGCGTACTCAGAGAATTTCCAAAGCAGATACCGCATAAAGATGCTTACCGAGTTTATTGAATATACATTCACAAATAATCAATATATTGCATTTAATATATTTAAGAATAACATGGGGGCTGAGTACGCAGGTTTTCTGCAGCAAGGAACACAAAATATGTGTTTTTTATGCAAATATCAATATAAATCAACTAGGTGAAGCCACATACCAAGTGTTATTAACATATGTTCATAATTAAGCGAAACAAAATTTTACTTATTCTCCATCAGAATAACATGAGGACTGAGTACGCAGGTTTCCTGCTACGAAACAATCGGTAAAATGATTTGTTGTTGCGTAAATAACCTTTTTGTTGTGAAATTTAAAATCTTAACTTTTTTCGTCAAGTACTACCAACCTGATAAACAAGTTATAATTTCATTTTAGCTGAGATCCAATTGTGTTTATAATACAAAATCAACATTTAGAAATATAACTTAATACATACCAATAAGTAAAGCTATCCGAATTATTAAAACGATGATAGGGCTTTATCATCAGCTTTCACTTTGGCTGTTTATTTGTTTGGATGATATTCAATTACACAAAACGAATTATTGTGTTGATCAACAAACATAACATTGAAATGTTAAAGTTCATGTGGGGAAATTGTCATAAAACAATAGGAAAATTTGTTTTTTGGATAGGAAATTACATATTTACTTAAATATGTTTTCTTAAATGATAATATATATATATATATATATATATATATATATATATATATACCTACTTTATATATATATGTACTTATATATAAACATAAGTATATATTTATACTTATATAATTCAACCGTTCTTTTAGAAGTTTTTGAAGAGAGTGAGTGTTTTTAATATCCACTTAGGAAATTGGAAAGTTATTAGATCAAAGTTTTATTTGAACGTATTTACAGTTTGGTTTTAATGCTAACTCAAATAGTAAGGATTAATAATAATATAATACGTGGTCTTTTGAGTTTTTGATCATCTTGATTCTATGTTTTTTACGAACGAAGTTTGTATACATATATATATATATATATATATATATATATATATATATATATATATATATATATATATATATATATATATATATATATATATGTATATATTAGTAATATGTATTTCATTGGTACATTATGTTCATCCAATAATTATAATATATAAATCAGGATAATACAGTGACAAAAGGAAACAAATATTATGTCGATTATTTTGTTTGTTTGTTATTACTTCACAAATTAAATATGCAGCAGCTCTTGCTTAAATTTCTTAAAAGTCTAACATGAATTGTGTGAATCGTTGACGTGGTGGTCAAGGCGACGGACTCAAGAGCGCGTGACAGCGGCCCTGTCGTAGGTTCGAATCCCATTCAGAGAAAGTTTTCCTAATTTCCGTTTACAGTCTAATTTCGTACTCTAGTCAAATGAGTAAGGCTGGGTGCACACTGGTGACTGTCGCAGGCGCGTGTACGACCCACAAATTGTTCGGAAAAGTCGAGCCACTAACGCAGCCCAAGTCAAGTCCCGTTTGCAACAATGGAAATCGCACCTACTGGTGAACACTGTCGACGCGATCAGTCGCAGCAAACTGCTGCTAACTGTTGCGACTGATCGTGACTGAAAGTGCTAAACACAGTACGTTGTCCAATGCTACTCTTATTTATTTATTTATTTATTGAAAACAAAATACTACAAAACAGGCATGCGCCCAATTACAATGTAGCATTCGATTAATTAAAAAGAATATATGAGAGAGTTCATGCCGGTCCTTTTTCACTTTCTTCATGCACACAACAATGCAACACATATGCGAGATCACGTACTAAACCTACTTAAAAAAATAGCAAAAATTCATAAACACAAATAAATAGTTATTCATTACAAAATACAGTACATAACGTGCAACAAAAAAAAACAAAATACAGTTTCATAAAAATAAAAATAGTTAGGATGCAGCAATATTTAATCAGGTAATACACTAGATATGTTCTTACGAAACCTTTTACTAGAGCAATCAAATAAATCAATATTCACATTTTGAGCAATGGAATTAAAAGTACGAGACATAACATTGAGTGGGGAGTAAGCCGCAAGGTTTGTGCGAGAGTAGTGAGGGGAGAGCAGGAAACGACAACGAGAATTGTGCCTAGGCACATTAAATCGTAGTTTGGACAAGAGAGCACCGCTATCTATTGCACCGCTCGCCAGCCCGTGCAGGCATACCAACGCTGATACTCGCCACCGCTTATCTAGGGAGTCAAGTTCAAACAGCGATAAAAGCTCTGAATAAGGAACGTCCGTCGTGTAGTGACCAAACCTTCTATAGTACAAAAACCTTAGAAACCTCCTCTGTACACAATCAATTGCGACAGTTAGGTAATGTTGATGAGGATTCCACACCACAGAACCAAATTCCAACCTAGATCTCACCAAAGAACAATAAAGAAGCTTAAGGACATCGATGTTTTTAAGAAAATTGCTTGAACTGCGAATAAAACCCATTACAGAAAATGCTGATTTCAAATTGAAGTAATATGGTTTGTAAAATAAAACTTGGAGTCGAAAGTAATACCGAGATCTTGAATTGATGACTTAACAGAAATTGCATTGCCTTTCATTGAGTAAGTGAAAATCAATCTACTTGCTTCAGATTTTCTTGTAAAAGACATAACAAAACACTTATTGACATGAAACTTTAAATGACGATCACTCCAGGATAATAGCCGGTCAATATCTTCTTGTATTTTTAGGCAATCAGAAATATTATTAACGAGCCGAAATATCGTTAGGTCGTCTGCATAAAGAAGGAAGTTACAGTTAAGTATACAATCTGAAATGTCATTAATGAAGATAGTGAAAAGAAGAGGACCAAGATTTGAGCCTTGAGGAACCCCAGATAACGAACAGAAATCAGATGACAAACATTCATTACATGAAACATATTGAAATCTATTAAATAGATAAGAAGAAAAAAACTTTATAAGAGGATTGGAAAGACCAAAGTAATTCAGCTTAGAAAGCAATGTCAAATGATTCACTCTATCGAAAGCCTTTTCGAAGTCTGTATAAATAACATCAACTTGAGCACCTGGATCCAAAGCAGATATGCAGTACTCAGAAAAGTTCAACAGATTAGAAGTAATTGATCTCCCCGGAAAGAAACCATGCTGCTGAGGACTGATAAAACACTTAACATTCTGAAATTGAGTGTAAAATTGTCTCAAAAACCTTAACAGGTGAACTCAAAATCGCAACAGGTCTGTAGTTTTTATGGAGAATAAGAAAAAAATCTCGCTTATTTATGAACGTATGTTAACCAAACTTGATATACGGCTTCATTTGGTTGTGGTCTATTGCTATTTGTACAAAAAAGCAATTTTTACTGATAATTCCCGTTCCAGCAAACCTGCGTACTCCGCCCCATATTATTCTTATGTAGAATAAGTAAAATGTAATGCCACTCTTAATTATGAACATAAATTAATAAAACTTGGTATGTGGCTTCACCTTATTGATTTATATTTATAATTGCCTAAAAACCCATTTTTTGTTTTCCTTTTTGCAGCAAACCTGCATACTCCGCCCCCATGTTATTCTAATGGAGAGTAAGTAAAATGTAATGCCACTTTTAATTATGAACATAAACTAATGAAAATTGGTATGCGGCTTTACCTTATTGAGTTATATTGATAATTGCCTAAAAACCCATAAATTTTTTCCCTGTTGCAGCAAACCTGCGTACTCATCCCCAATATTATTCTTATAGAGAATAATTCAAATTGTATATGTAGCTTATTTGGAATATATTTTTATGAAACTTGGTATGCGGCTTTATGTGGTATATTATGTATTGGAAATTCGCTGAGTACGCAGGTTTTCTGCGACGGAGTATTGATATGATATGAACAACAGGTAACTAGGGATACGAGTGTCAGAATGCATAAATAAAATTGCGGGGAAAACTCCAGCTGTTTTTATAGATCTAGAATGGGAAAATATCACTTTCGGTATTAACAGCTGATAAACAATAGGTACTTTTGGTACAATGTGATGAAAAATATATATTATACTAGCTGTTACTCACGGCTTCGCTCTCGAAAAATTAAAACACATTACAAATATTAACCTGACCAGCATCACCAAATCTTTGATTACGTTTTACCATGATTTCTTCCGTAGTAGATGACAAACATCTCAACTACAGCTAGTAACTTTATAATTGAGATCCTCCTATTAGATTTGTATTGGAACTTACAGGACCTATGGGGTGGAGCCCCAAGGTTCGATGTGGGCATTATCAGGTGTATATGTTAATATGATAAGTAAGCTACATTCAGGTCCTCGACGGCTCTCTGAATGGTCTTTACTAGTGCAGATTAAAAGTCCATTACACAGTAACCATTAGTCCACTACATGGTACACAGTAAATGGTAACATTGGGTACAATAAAATGAAGCTGTCACAGTACTGGTAAGTCTTTTGGTTATCCAAAGTGCCCAACTTCCCGTCCTTGATTCCTCCTTGTTTCTTCTGGGGACTTGACTCCCAGTTGAGTCTGAATACTCAATCTAGTCCGAGTCTTTGGAGGGAGTTGGGGACCTTCCTTGCAGCCCGGACGAGTGTTTGGGAGGAAGGGCCCTTACCCAATAAACCCATTGGACCGTTGGACTCAAGTCTGCTGGGCTGAGGGACGAACCATCTTGGGGCCCCCGACCTCTGAGAGATTGGATGCTCTGTGCTATGGCAGCCCCTGTCTGGTGAACTTGGGGGGCGTCGGTTTACAGGGCGAGTCGTAATAGGGTGTTGAGTCCCGGTAGCTAGGTAGGGTTTTCTCGGTTATTATGCATTGTACCGACCACCAGCTTCTAGGAGAATTTTTTGGTGGAAAAACAAACAAACTATATTGAACGAAAGTAGAGTAATTTTCATATTTAGCCTTCAAATTACAAAAATTTTCAGTGACTCGTAAAATTTCTGAGACTCTCGAAAGACAGCAACATCTTAGAGGAGGGATTTAAATGAATTTCCGCCATCAGCTCCCATTCTCGATTGCCTCATGTATTTGGCGAGGTAAAAATCTAAATTAAGGCGACTTGTCCCATTGTGTTTCTTGTTGTGCTATTTAATTGAGTCCCATATATATACGCATACACGCATCGAGATGAACTAGTCGAGACACTAGCCGATGAATGACATTTCAACTGACCTTGAGAGAGTGAGTGAGAGGAGGTGTTTCGCGCCACGACAAATGATAAATTCTGTGGACTACAAAATTGCAGTAACCTCACCTATCATAACCACCACAGCGGGCTGTTACAGGTGGTGGTCGGTATAATGCATAAATACCGTTCTCTCCCCCTTTCTGGAGCGAGGCAGACTGACCCCGTCCTACCTTTTCCGTCCCTGAAAATCCCCTCTTTCCAGTTGCTGCATAGTATCCCAAAAAAGGGAGACATGCCTAGTCGGCTATTCCGGGGCTTCTAACCTCCCACAAAAACAACAAGCTATGTTCATGTAAAATGTTAGCTTAATAGGTTAGAGGTTTTTGCGTGATGGAACATTAAACATACATTTAAACTTTTAAATTTATAATATTAGTAGGATTAAAATTGTTTTCCATTAAAAATGACCACATATTTATAAGGAAACCAAGCCCAAATTCTTTATTAGATTAATGAGTAAATAATCTATACTTTTACCCCAGGATCTTTTTATTCCTATACCACGTAAGGTGTCTCAAACAACCCCAGGATCTTTTTATTCCTGTACCACGTAAGGTGTCTCAAACAAATTGCAGACGAACCAATTGATCTAGAAGGATGAAATAAAATTATTTCCCACTAAATTGACCCCAAGGAATAACGTGCAAGTATTTTTTGTTTGTTGCAAATACAGGGTGTTCCAAAAACGTAGGGTCACTAGTTCGAATATTGGAATTTTAAAATATGAACATATGTCAAGTTATACATCATTTTAAAGCTCTACACTCGACTAAAATTTTGGCAAAAACAGAACTCACTTATCTTAATCTGTTTCAAAATGGTGGCCATTTTATTGAAAAATATTGTAATTTACGGAATATTCTGTATCTGCTAAACCAAAAGACATATCTTAGTTCTGGTTCAAAATTCTTACTCTTTTTAAATTAATGTTACCCTGATATGCTACATGACAGTATTTAAAATAAAATACAAAAATACAAAAAATCCTTTTTTTGAAAATGTTTATGTGCCCAAAACTGAAAAAAAGTCAAATAGTAACATATGTCAAAAAGTATATCATCTTTAAGGTCTTGGAAATCCTATTAACTTTCTAATTTACACCAACCTCGTATCTCTTATCGTTCTTTAGCAATCAATAAAAATCATAATAACCCCATATAAAATGCATGTAAGTTATCATAAACCATTTATAAAAGAGGCCTCAGAGTACTTTGTGTTACACACAAATAACATGCACTTTATATTGGGAAATGATGACTTTTGTTGATTCCTAAAAAACAAAAAGAGATACAAGGTTGGTGTAAATTATAAAGATGCTAGGATTTCCAAAACCTTAAAGATTATATACTTTTTGACATATTTTACTATTTGTTTTTTTTTTAGTTTTGGGCACATGAAAATTTAAAAAGAAAAGTATGTTTTATATTTTTGTATTTTGTTTTAAATACTGTCATGTAGCATATAAGGGTAACACTAATTTTAAAATAAGTAAGAATTTTGAACCAGAATTAAGATATGTCTTGTGGTTTAGCAGATACAGAGTATTCCGTGAATGTCAATATTTTCAATAACATGGCCGTCATTTTAAAACGGATTAAGATAAGCGAGTTCTGATTTCGCCAAAATGTTAGTCGAGAGTTGAGCTTTAAAATTATGTATAACTTGACATATGTTTATAATTGAAAATTCTAAGATTCGAACTAGTGACCCTACGTTTTTGGAACACCCTGTATTTGTCACAAACTAAAAATATTTTTACGTTATTCCTTGGGGTCGATTTAGTGGAAATAATTTTATTTCATCCTTCTAGGTCAATTGGTTTGTCTGAAATCTGTTTGACAGACCCTGTATACTGAAAGAGACATCCCATCTATATGGCCCAGCTGTCCTATTTTAGTGTTAGCCAGGATTTGAAGTGGACGTATTTTGACTAGGTCACCGACAGAGTTTGCTGCTGTCAAATACTTATTTTAGTTAATTACGTTAACTTATAAAGATATCCACCCCAGAAATCAAGTGATAATCAAAATATGTTTGTTTCCCTACAGTTAACCCGGGAATAATATCGGTGGATATTTGTAGTATTTCGTAATTGTAACAATGTACGTACAAACGTTCATAGCGACACTTACTGACAACTGATAACGTATATGGGTTGGTATTTTGTGTTTGAAAACGAACATAATCGAACATATTTCCAGTATGACTTGGTTTATATTTAAGTCACTTCTTGGAGCAATGGGTAATACTCTTTTATTAATATTGATTTTTGTACTTTTTAAGATTTTATCAGTACTTTAACATATTAGGAAAAATATACTTTGTGCAAAATATGTATTTTTGTTAACATGACATTTTATTTTATTAATAAAGTAAAGATCATTTCAAATTATATTACAATTATTATTTTATAAGCACTTTTTATTTTCACAAACTTGATCAATCTGGAACCACGTTCTTAAACCTAATAATCTAAAATTACAAAGCAAAATTGTATATATATATATATATATATATATATATTATTCCACCAATATCTGTATATTATAGGCTAAGGACATTTTTGAGGTACCGGTTTCTCGGATTTTCGGAATCGTAGAACTACAAAACTTAGCACACTTATTTAGTACTATTAGAACATATGTCGAGTGTAAATAACTTTGTGTTTGGGTGTGTAGGGTTATGACCTTTTGGCTTTCAAAAGTTACATTTTATCCTTATGGGAACATGCATTCTGCTTTTCTGCTTTTTTATAGTTTTCATTTAATAAACAGCTGCGTTATTCAAATAAATATGTAGCACAAAAGCAATAACTGATGATTTAGAAATACTGCTGGATTGGTAACACGCTTCTCTTATCCGTTACAACTCAACATTTAAAAAAATACCTGGGTGTGAGATTGTGGCGGGAGGGGAGGGAGAGGGAGATGAGCGCAACAAGACCCACTAGATATATATTTTTCAAATATTCGTTGACTACACGAATATATTTCAAAATAATATTTGGTAGAATTTCGATTATTGGGCGGTCTCTGGTTTTATTAAATTGATCACGAATACAAATTAATCGATTCGTCGTTTATATGTACAATAATAATAATGAAACACAAAGTAGCAGTCAAATGTTAACAAATCAGAAATCACTGCCAATTAGCTTATAACTTTCAATTGATTAAAGACAAGATTAGTTTATATGCAACCAGACAATTGACATAGGCAATTTTAAAGTATACCAAAGAAACAAATTAAAAATATCTTGACATAAAGATGAATAAAATTTAACTCTTCGTTTGATTCCTAAACCAATTGTTGAATAAGGTCCTAAGCCGTGTGTGACTGCAAAGTTAAATGGAAAAAGTTCCCAACCCTACACGTCAGAGACACTCAGGGGTTTACATTTCTAAATCGGCTTTGAGTAAAGCTAGAAATATAGGTTTTGTTTAAAAATGCTTAGCGCCTTAACCTAACTTAGAACGGTCTTTTGTTTCCTAACTCCCCAAAAATTACTTAGCTTTACGTGCTTAAAAAAACGGTAAAATAATTTACAAAAATGTAATAAATTTTAAATGATATAAAATCATATTTTTGAACACAACAACGTTGAAAATATAAATCTGCAGGCTATCAAGGGTTAGATTTAGTTGGATTATCCTCTGGTAACTGTGATAGAATAGACAAACTAATATCCTTTTTACAAAAGTGGTTTTAAATTAGTTTTCTGTTAGTTTATTTTACAAATTTATTTTTCTGTCGCTTCGAAATAGTCTATCATCAGAACTGGCAGTAGGAAATCCAATATAATCCAATGTGTTAATTATATAATTCCCCCAAATTATATAAAAAACATGCCATTATAGTGGCATAAACATAACATTATAGTGGCTATAAAACATTATTATATAGTGGTATATTATTGGGGTTTGATGTTTTTATTCTCAATTAATTAGAATAAAGAATTAAATAATTAATTATATTGTTAAATTTTCTTTATTCTTTTCAATCATCCAATCACCCTTGAAAGCTCACGGGCAGGAAAGTTATGATGTAAATCATAATTCGTAGATCTAGTTTCATATATTTCTAAAACTACTGGTATTGAGACTCAAAAACGATAACGCCTTATTGTAAAAGGTTATGGCAAAAAAATGAATGGAAATCTATTCTTGTTATATGAAATACCTACACGTTAATTAAGTTCAAATGTAAATAAACGGTATCAGGAAACTGACACATACTTTCTCACTTTTAGCCCAACTTTAATGAATAAATTACTTTTTATATACTAAATATAGAATAGAAAGCACGGTCGAATGTACAGAAAATCTTGTAAACAAGTTGTTTTAAAAAACATCCACCCAAATCCTTGCTTTAGAGGCACTACAGAATCCATTGCTACATTCGTGGTTTTAAGAGGGGAAATGCCCCTATTCCCCCCCAGGGTTGTTAAGGGGAAACATACTTTGTATTTCCTGTGTTGGTCAATGCTAACTTGACAAGCATATCAAGTTTGAATGAAATTGATGAGTAAATAAGAGAGAAACAGTAATTTTTAGCGAATCTCCCCAATAGGGAAGAAGCTATTACCGTAGGTGGCATGGTAAGACTTAAGCCCGAGACCATGATAACTTTTCGTTTTGAGGTCCCCAGATGCCAAAAACACTATTCGTTCAAATTTATATATATATATATGTATATATATATATATGTGTGTGTGTCCGTTACCACGATAACTTTTGAAAGAAACACCCGATTTTGATTAAATTTGGCACAAATGTGGAGAGTACCATTTATGACTTTAAGTTCGAAAACCAGATCGATCGCACTATGGGAAGGGGGTTTTATGGGGGTTTACAATTTTACAAAAATCGGTTTTTTGCAAATTTTACCCCAAAATATTAAAAACACTCAATTTTGGTTGTAAACATTTTGTAGAGCTTAAAAAAACAAATAATTTAGTATTTTGAATCATTAACCTAGGTTAAGTGGTTGCGGAGAAAATCCAAAAAAACGTGTCCCATGTTAATCTTATGGGAAAAAGGTTTTTAGATTTTTCTCAGATAGTTTTACTAAAAACTTCACATTTCTATTCATTAATGTGTTTAGCTCAACGAAACAAACATTTTGGTGTTTTAATCGTTGTTCTACGTCCAACCGTTGCAGAGATATTCAAAGTACTAAACACAGTATGTTGTCCAATGTTATCCTTATGGAGAATAAATAAAATTCTATATCTCGATTATTTTTGAATGTATATTGATGAAACTTGGTATGTGGCTTCAACTAGTTGTGGTATATTGATATTAGCACAAAAAACAAGTTTTTTGTTGATATTCCCCGTAGCAGCAAACCTGCATACTCGGCCCCCATGTTATTCATATGGAGAATAAGTAAAGTTGTATATCTCCCTTAATTATGAACCTACATTAAGAGAACTTGGTATGTAGCTTCACCTGGTTCAGTTGTATTGATAATTGCAAAAAAACAAACACATTACTTATCTTCCTCGTTGCAGCAAACCTGCGTCCTCAACCCTAATGTTATTCTTATGGAGAATAAATAAAATGCTATATACCACTTATTTAACTTATTTAATGTATTCTTGTGAAAATTGGTAAATAGCTCTATCTAGTAGTGAGTCACATATATATGCATTGGAAATTCGCTGAGTACGCAGATTTGCTGCAACGGGGGTATTTATTCCCCATAAGAATAACATTGGACAACGTACTGCGTTTACCACAAAATGAGAATTTTAATTTTCTCCGAAACCAGCAATCGTAGAATAGTAATTCAAAATACTAAATTATTTAGTTTTTTTAGCTCTTTTTAAAGGGGAATAGTAATATTTTTTATATTTATGTCTTTTTATGAAAAATCCAAAAAAACTGAACTTTTGATGTTTTAAGTCCTATAATTTCTGAACCCGAATTTTTACAGAAATGCGGGTGGTGTAATTTTGTTGGAAAACTAAAGTTCTACAAACGACTAAGGTTTAATCAAAATCGTTAGAGCCGTTTTTGAGAAATTTGGATATTTTATGTTTTTTGGCGGTTTTTGGGGATAATTACCCTTAAAAATCAAAAATTCAAAAAATGAAAAAAAAACCTGGAGATATCGTGGATTAGTACCTATATACCAAATTTCATAAAAATCGGCCCATTGGTTAAGGCTCTAGCTCTGTACACATCCACACAGACACACACACACACGGACACACACACAGACAGACATAAAGTGAAAACCACTTTTTTGGGTTCAGGGAGCACCAAAACGAATATTTCCACTAACAACTCTAATTCGAAAATTTTGACGAAAACAATACTTTCTCCATATACTATGTATAGAGGGAGAAAGTAAAAGTCGATACATCTGAGCAATGAACTACTGTGAATGAAGGGTTCATGAATTACTTTATGTCATCAATGTTCATTCAAAGTGCTCTACACGAATACTAATAATTTCAGTCATTCAATTATAATCCTATTGAGAACCAAAGCTTAAGAATTTATGATGAGAGTATTCGGTTGTAGCAATTCGAATGTATCACACGAATTCGTAACTTTTGTTGTTCAACAAGTTTGAGCTTGTATGACATAATAGTTTATCCAACCTTTTCAATAGAATAGTAAACAATAAAAATAAAATAGTACAAAAACGCAAAATTTATTGCTATTTATAAACGTTTCAATTTATTTAGTTTCATGTTAGTAATCGATAATTGTAGTTTTTATTTGTATTATAATTTAAATGAATTCCAGAATATTCTTTTTGCCCAAGTCGAAATTTTAATAACCATTTTTTATATAATATACAAAATTTGTTTAACTAAGTTAGACAATAGTAATAAAATATAAAACACCTCCCGTTTTAATTTTAAAGTTATAAATACAAAACGTACTGATACAATACGAACGAACAAATTTACTAAGAGCACTGGAAAGATAGGGAAAATTTCGCTAGCTGACTCCAGCAGTATCGTGTATTAATCATTTGTCAGTCGAACATAGTCTATTAGTCTTAGTCTATTCCCAATCTAATTAATATAAGACGAAATACATTGCTACATATGCTCTAACACTATGTGTGAGTTTGTTTGATAATTGATTTCCTAACTGCCTTACGATTGCTTTACATCGATTGGGTTAATTTTACTATATTTTAGCGAATTTCCCTATAGCGAAGAAGCTATTACCGTAGCATGGTAAGACTTAAGCCCAAGGCCATGATAACTTTTTGTTTTGAGGTCCCCAGATGCCAAAAACACTATTTCTTCAAATTTATATATATATATATATATATATATATATATATTTATATTTGCCATGTTGTATATAGTTTTAAGTTTTTATTGTACATAGATATTTTTTCCCGAAATAAACAAGTTTGAGTTGTTTGAGTTTAGCTGAGTTGAATTAGGTGACAGTAACGGAACAAACAGAATTCTTCAAAGTAGTCTTTGACCAAAGCATATACAGTCAATCCATATTTTCGGTGGTACATCTTGTCTCAAATAGATTGTATGTCATTTAAATGTTAAAACTCTTGTGAAAATAATATAAAATTGTTGTATATTACATGAGTTAGAAAAGCTAAATTAGTTATTATTCGGATCATATACACACAATAATACTATATCGAAAACTATTAATAACCGCATACAGATCCCTCTGAATCAAACATTAGGATATTAACAACTAGGTACCATGGCAAAGCATCTGTTAGCATTAGCGTGTTTGTCTTACCCTTCTCCCTGCTCCAAATTGAGAGGTTTGTTATCGTTTCGCCACAGCTCTCATACCACTCTCCAGCTGTGTATATATATTGTAATGGTTACTATTAAAACTATAGAAATAAAAACGAGTCTTTATTTAGAATGAACTTGTGTTAAATATACAAATTTAAATAAATAAGATTCAGATTTTTCTTTGGAATCAGAGGAATATAAAAGTTCGGTTTACTTTAAATTTCCGTATTTCAGTATTAAGCCAAACAGCTTTTCAGTCCATTTCCTAAAGTATGGTGTGTTTTTAATTTTGTATTATTTAATTTACCTCTCAGCCCAGCTTATGCTTTGTACATTTGTTTGGTCATATGTCCTTGGAATAAAACATGGAATGGGCCACATTTAGTTATCTTCATTTTCTTATTTATTTTAAGATTATTCAGTAGTTATTTGTTTTAATACCATAATATATATGGTTAAATTAATTCGTTTACGTTCGGTCGGCGATTTTCAACCTATAAATCTATAATTCTGAGTCAAAATTTAGTATCAAATAAAAGGGGTTACTCTCTAGATGTGCTATTAGAGTAAAAAATCAAAACAAAAGAAATCCAACCTCAAGGCCCCTAAAGTTAAAATAATGTTTAATCTTTTCTAATAATGGAATCAGCCTCAAAATCCAAGAACAACTGACAAATAACTAGTACTACCTCTTTATTATGGTTTTTCGACGCTCTGAACGCTCTAAAATTCAAGAAGATTCAGACTTTTTATCGGTCACTAACTTTGATAGTTTATAATTACTTTTATCTTAGCGTAAAAGTTACATCGATGATTGTTCAACTTCTTAATAAATTTCAAACCTTCAAAATTGATAACATTAGACAAATCTAAACACGTTTTTCCAAATCAATAATCTGGTTAACGTTTTAGGTCATGAAGTAAATGTACGAAATGTACGGAACAGCCTAGTTAGTTTATTTAAAAATAAATGGGAACTCAAAACTTCCTAGGTAAACCTTTTATATAATTAACTGTGGTATAAAGACATTTTAAAGACCGCTAATCCCCTAACTTAATAACCACAGTTATTAGGAATAAAAACGTGTGTAAATCACCAATAAACGTATGTTGCTGTTATTATTTATTAAAGGTTGCTGTTATTCATTTGCTGGTGGATCCTCGTAATGTTAATACAGTATGACTTTAGACAACATTTTACGTATTAGGGGTATTACAGAAATTTTAATTCTAATTCACGTGATGAAAATAACTAATTTTTGTGTTCTAGGCAGGTCCCATCTCCTGGAAAAATCTAATTTTGTAAAAAGCCGAATTTGAACAGTCAAAAAAATTAACATTGTGCTCATTGAGTTTAAAATCAAAACACAAGAATTATAAAAGTTGTTTACAACCAATCAGTAAACTATTAAAGTAAAACTCATGTAGTTTAAGTAATAACATGTTGTTTCCTGAGAACAGTGACTATAATAATTGAATGAAGATAACATATAGAGCGGTCATATACAAAATAAATCAAACCACTATCTGAATCAAAACTAATAATAAAAACTCTAACTGAAGGGACACTGAGCTATAATATTAACGAGAGTGACCTTAACCATGCAGAAAAGAGGAAAATGAGCTTAGCAAATCTGCTCGACGGTATGAGAGCGTGGTAACAAATTACTCCAAGTCATGTAAAAAAGTGACTGACCACACCTGAGCAAAGCTCGGTCCCCCATGTACTTTTATTTAATGAAGCATCCACGATTGTATCCTGAATATGGTATAATAGTTCAAATGCATCGTACTTATAATAAAAGATTAAATATGAAATATACTTCTGGAAACATAAAAATGCACCCATTGTGTATGCAAATGAAGGACTATATTTTCATTGAATATTGTAAACATTTATTAATGTTGTTGCTCTATGAATATATTTTCTTGATGAATATTCTGTAATATAAATTTAATCTATGATTAAAGACAAAATAAATAGGACTTTTTAAAATTCCTTATAATGTAACTAACATTTCCCTGGTGATCTAGGAGAGTAAAGTAACATAACCAATAACAAATGTAGAAAATCAAATATAAAAAGTTATTTTATAAAAGTCTTAAGTACTAGCTATTATTTAAGAGGTAAAAAAAATTGTCACTTCTAATTTGGCTGAACATAATTAAAGCATTGGTAAATCGATACGTTGAAATAAATAATATTCTACGACCAAAGTTTTACAATCATTTTGAATCAAATACTCTTATAGTTAACTAAGCTGACTTAATTTTGATGAAAGTTGCGTGATGAAAAGTAAATTTGGCAAAATAAATTCCCTGTGGTCATATAACGTCACTAACAGAAAGGAAATAAAATCTGTTGGGTGTTTTGGAATGCAATAAGGGTCATGTAAGCGCCGCACTTTAAAGGAAAAGCGATCGCACTGCCATTGGGGTGATAAAAAAGAAAATTGGTTAACTAAAAAGTTCTGAAAAAATGAAACCAACTTCAAAACAAATCGAATTTCCAACGTCACAATTACGTTTTTGTGTATTTTCTATAACGGGTTTTTAATTACATATTAGATTACTTACTCAAATTACATTAGTACTTTGCGACAACGCGATTTGTATTTGAAGTTTGTTACAACTAGCATCAATTTTGATGCATGCACTTTATATAAAATTTATAAAGGATTAAAAGACATGTGTGAATAGATTATATTATGTATTTAAGAAGCAATGTTTTAATTCCACTTTTAAGAGTAATTCTGTTCAATGACCCACTTGTTTGAAAGGGCAACAGATTTTACGTGACAGCTCTTTAGACGATAACTATATAGATTAGTGGCTAATGTTAATTTACCAAACACTGTTACTGAATGAATTGTAAATATTTCAATTGACCTGAAAAGGTAATTTTTAAATTATCTGGCTTTTAATTAAATTAAATTTTTTTTCATATTTTCTATCTAGATTCCATTAAAATATAACTATGGAGAATTTTGTTTTAGTTGAAAAACAATTATACGAGTTATTTATAAAGTTTTTGTACCAGATGGTTTTTATATCAAAAGTTAATCTTGAAAGTTTAGTTTACAATGTTGATTAAACAAAAGAAGTTTGTTTTCCTGTCTCCGATTATTTTAAGAGTAATTAAAATAATAATAATAACAACTTACACACACTGTAGGGTGACTTAAATTGTGAGTATTTATAATAATCTTATAGTAACTTTTAACATTAATCTAATTGAACGTAAGAATGAAATATAATCGTTCTAGGGACACAAAGGAAGTGGGAAAGGCAAAAATCACCAAACGATCTGAGGTAGGAATGTTCACGAGGAAACAATCCATTTCAATTTGTTTCACGCACCTGACCGGAGAGAGGTAATGGATGGCCTGTCTCTCCTCATCACACGGCTTAGACAAGTGCGAATTGCTGATGACATTATTGTGAACAGCTAAAATAGCATTGACAGGTGTACATTAAATTACATTTTTAAAAAGGTCTGTCCATACTACAGAAATTGAAATCTTCTCAGTGTAGTGTAGCACTGAGCGATGAATACAATTTAAGAAATAACTAAAGATATTATTATTTCATAAATAAAAATTGAATGTCCCGGATTTAAACTGGGATTGTAGATGGTTATAATAAGTTATTAATTTAATTTAGGGTGGGATATGCATTAGGTCAAAAGTAGTCAAAATGGCCAGATAGTTCAGCTAGCTATACATTTCAAAGTCATGGAAATAGGGATAAGTATATAAGTTGGTTATTTTGAATTCCTGAATATTGATAAATCTCAGAACCTGACCTCTCATTAGGTCGGGTTTTATAGATTAGAAAGTTCACGCGAAAGTGTATTCATTGATCATAACATTATATTGGAGTAGTAGAGAAGCAGGAAGTCACTTTTCCAATGTTTTTCCCATCATACAAGTGGGTAAATTATTACCACTGATGAAAATATTTTACCCTCTTAAACTTTTGCGGCTTTTACTCTAGACCACCTGCCACCCACATAAAATTCATATTTCCGAGCCTAAACCATCTCCTTTGTTTTCAAATATTAATTTAGAAATTTAGGCTAAAATACTAACTTTAGTGTTTCAAGAAATAACTTCATTATCATATGGCAAACAATAATAATAGCAAAATATTGTAAGGAATTCCCCTGGAATATCCAAGTTAATTTAGGAACAAGAATAGGGTTAGTAAATACATAACCAACTACTGTAATTCGATTAGGATATGTTGTCCTGGACTAGAGTATATTTTAATCCGTATAGAAATCCTAAATTCTATATGACTCTTTAATAGGCAATTGAGTTAAATTTTCTCTACTGAAGTGCTGATCATAAAACTGTTTATAATTTAATATAATATTTACAGTTTATTTTACTTAACCAAATGTTAATGATATTGATCCTACTGTGTCTTTAGTGCGGCATACACACACCCAAGTAGCATAAAAATTGTTGAAAACGGTCCTAAAATTGTTTTAAAACAATTTCAATATATTTTGATATAAGTTTTATATTAAAACAACTTTAATACAAACTCAAAACAACTTTAAAATTGTTTTGATATCAGTTGTAATGTCTGATATTAAAATAAATTTTAATATTAGTTTATAACAGTTTTAATGTGGTTTTGAAACAATTTTAATATCAGTTAAAAGACTTATATTAAACTTGTTTTAATACAACTTTATAATAATTTTAAAGTTGTTTTGAAACAATTTCAAAAACCGTTAAAAGACTTATATTAAACTTATTTTAATACAACTTTATAATAATTTTAAAGTTTTTTTTGATACAATTTCAAAAACAGTTAAAAGACTTATATTAAACTTGTTTTAATACAACTTTATAATAATTTTAAAGTTGTTTTGAAACAATTTCAAAAACAGCCAAAAGACTTTTATTAAACTTTTTTTAATACAACTTTATAATAATTTTAAAGTTGTTTTGAAACAATTTCAATAACAGTTAAAAGACTTATATTAAACTTGTTTCAATACGAGTTTATAACAATTGTAAAGTTGATTTGAAACAATTTCTGTAATAGTTAGAAGACTCATATTAAACTTTTTTGTAATAAGAGTTTTTAACAATTGTAAAGTTGAATTGAAAAAAATTTCTTTAATAGTTAAAATAGTTGCATTATTAAACTTGTTTTAAAACGTGTTTATATCAATTATAAAAAGTTGTTTTGAAACAATTTCAACAAACAGTTAAACGACTTATATTACCCTTATTTTAATACGAGTTAATTGCGATTTTAAACTTGATTATATATACATTACGATAAAAGTTAAAAAACTTATATTAAACAAGTTTGAATAGGAGTGTGTTACAATTGAAAGCACTTTCAGTTAAACAGCGCTCGTCGCGCTCCCCACAGATCACGTGACAGCGGACGTTTATGAAACGTATTGTTCAAGTGTCAACGTCAACTAACTCGCCGCCATTTTGCCTTTATTTTTTAGATTTGTTGTTTATGTTCTTTCGGCCGATATGAAAGTACTCAAGAAATCTGTTTTGGAAGTGTTCATAACCATGGATAAAGGTAAATACAGTAAACAGTTTTATAATAGTTATAATTAGTTTTAATACTTATTTTTATTGTCAATATTCAACTGGACCCTGCATTAGTTCAGTTTTCTTTGGCTTAAACCATGGCTAGGTTATGGTTAGTTAACTTTACAACTATTTTAAAGCTTTCCAACTTGTTCTTATTTCCTAATTTCACACGGCAGTCACAAACTTAATTGAATAAAGTTATTTGAAGCTAAATATGCCCATATTCATAATTAAGAATCAAATAACTTGGCCTATTTACTACAAGTCAGAGATATTTGTAAAATTGTATATAGGCCTAAGTTACTTTAAAACTCAAAGAACATGCAGGTAGCAATTAATTTTGGTTAATCCATAATCAGTCCATGCTTTGAAGTGCAATTATTCAGGTTTCTTTCACTACCTTAACATTTAAGTTACTAACTTACAACTAGGACTGCCTACCGGTACGTAGTTACATATCATTTTTGTGTGGTTACAACAGTTATGAATGAATACATCGAAGGGTTAATTATGGTAGGGTTTTTAATTGGTATTAATTAAGCGGTTAAATTATTTTCAACACTTTTTTTATTCTGTATTAAAACTACATTAGAATGAGTTTCAAGCCACTATTTTTTTCTATAGCCCTACCTATTTCTTATGTATCGATGTTTTTTCCTAAGAGTAAAAGGTAAGAGTACAGCAAATGATAAAATATTATTGATTTTTGTGGGCTACCACTTGTTGTACAGGGCGCTTAGGTGGTTAGGTTAAAAGTGTTAAGTATGTTACACGACTAACATAACCTTATTTTAACAGCACAGCGTGCTGTTGCATATATTTCTGTTAAAACTATAGGCCTAACAGCTTTTAACTGCTGAAAATTCATTATTGATAAAGGCTAACTATTGTAGCAATTGCCATTTTTAAACATTGTTTCGATAGTAACGTCGCATTCGGATAAAATATTTATAGTACCGGTACCAAAAAATATGGGTTGAAAATAATCAAACCACTTTTGAATCCATACCCGTTATTCAAATACTAATAATATCTAAGTTTAATACATAAATAGAGTGTTATAATACAGTAACTTACTTTATATTTATACATCTAAAACACAACTATTTTGTGAAATAACTTTTAAAACTTCAAACTATTTTTTAAAGATAAGCTTTTTTGTTGAGGAATTCTTAAGTTACACATAGTACGGTACTAACAATATGTATATATATGTATGTGTACCTAATAACTATGTATAATGTAGGCTTAGGCACATTTGAATCTACCAACAGAAACCTCAACATTTTAAACATCCGGATAAATGTACAGTTAATTACCACTTGTTTATCTATTTCAGATGAAACTTATATCGGAACACTTTCACTCGTCACAACAAGTAAGCCTGACAGACCCAGGAGCTTACCGTTGGATAATGACTGCCCAGCATCGATCAATTTAAAAGGTACCGTATTTTGAGAAGGGGTTTAAATTTTAATTCATGGCAGTGGGGGAGTCAGGATTATAAAAGTATCCTATATGTTTATTTTGAGTAGGCCTAATAGTCTTACCACTGTGCAATGATGATAATTTTATTTTTTTTTATATTAAAATTTTACTGAATGTTCTTCACACAAATAGGAATATCTCATAAAAAAATTATGACTGAGACCTAACCATATTTTGAGAAATAAAGCAATGAATTTCAGTAAAAACGCTGCATTTGTACACGACAGTTCACTGACAAGTTAGCACACAACGGCTTGATTATATCATGAGTAAAATATATTTGAGTCTCAGTCATAATTTTTTTATGAGGTATTCCTATTTGTGTAAAGAACATTCAGTAACATTTTCACTTTATTTCATTCAGTCCCTTTTCAGATACCGGTACCGGTATTGTAAGAAAACTTACATTTTTTGTTTTCGTCCATTTTTGAAAAGCTACAGTAAATAAACGGTATCAGGAAACTGACACATACTTTCTCCCTTTAAGCCAAACTTTAATGACAAAAACATTTGTTATTTACTAAATATAGAATATGAAGTATAGATAAATGTACAGAACATTTTCTAAAATAGTTATTTTCAGAAATATCCACCCAAATCCCTTTTTGGGAGGCACTATATAGAGTCCGTTGCTACACACAGTGGTTTTGAGAGGGGAAATGCCCCCTTGCCCCCCCAGGGTTAAATAGCAACACATTTCGAACATCATCTGTTGTTCAATGCTAACTTGACCTGCATATCAAATTTTAATGAAATTGATCGGTAAATAAGAGAGAAATAGTTATTTTTGTATTCCCCATAAGAATAACATTGGACAACGTACTGCGTTTACTGGTAAATGAAAATTTCAATTTTCTCCTCAACTAGCAATCGTAGAATAGTAATTTAAAATACCAATTTATTTAGTTTTTTGAGCTCTTTTTAATGGTGAATAGTAATCTTTTTTAACATTTATGATTTTTTATGAAAAATCCAAAAACTGAATTTTGGATGTTTTAAGTCCTGTAATTTCTGAACCCGAATTTTTCCAGAAATTCGGGTGGTGTCATTTTGTTGGAAACCTAAAGTTCTACAAACCACTAAAGTTTAATCAAAATCGTTAGAGCCGTTTTTGAGAAATTTGGATTTTTCATGTTTTTTGGCGGTTTTTGGGGGATAATTACCCTTAAAAATCAAAAATTCAAAAAAATGAAAAAAAAACGCCTGGAGATATCGTGGATTAGTACCAACATACCAAATTTCATAAAAATCGGCCCATAGGTTAGGGCTCTACCTCTGTACACATCCACACACACACACACACACACACACACACACACACACACACACACACACACACACACACACACACACACACAGACATCACGTAAAAACACTTTTTTGGGTTCAGGGAGCACCAAAACGAATATTTCCACTAACAACTCAAATTCGAAAATGTTTACGAAAACAATACTTTCTCCATATACTATGTATAGGGGGAGAAAGTAAAAGGAGTGCATCTCAGGACTAAAATTTATACTGCACATAGTCCTAAAAGTATTCAACACAGAAATACAAAATTATCAGTGAGTCCCTTTTCCTTCATAAAATTTTATGGTTTTAAAAAGTAACGGTTGACGACTTTTTTCAAATCTTTTACAGAGAGAGTTAAACTAACTCTCTAGTATTAAAGAATAATTAAAGTAATGTGTACTTGAAGTCCATTGTATGCTGAACAGAGTGGTTTTTGAATTATTCTGATATCTTTTAAAATGGCTTGGCAATTAAACTTTCCGCAAACCATGTTTTTTATCAAAATTTGCTCAACCACCATTTTAAAAATGGCTGCCAAACAAAATTATGGTATAGGCCTATACATTTTTTCATAGGTACTGTGTTTTGTGTTTATCTACCTATAAAGAACTCTTGATAGAAAAATCAGGAAAATAAAAAATGTTGAGCGACAAATTTTATTTATATTGAGTGATTTGAAATGGCCTGCATTACAGTGAAAAATATGTAAATCAATCAACTCCTTTTAAACAATTCGGGTACAGTATATATAAAAGTCACCTGGAGACAATCAGAAATTAAGCTAATAAGGTGTTTTCCGGCTTCTCTGGTGTATGAAACATCAAAATAACAAAAAATACCAAAACATATCTAATTAAAATAGGCCTACAGACAATTCTCTTGTTTTGTTTACATTTTTTGAGATTCATGTGGATTAAATGTTTTGATTAGGTCAGTATTATCATAGATTAAACATATTCCTTAGTATTTATGAAGTTCATTTCCTGGTTGGTCCGTGTAGATGTCGACGAAGTTTTTGGCCGACGTTTCGGATATATTACAATATACATCGTCAGGGCGACGTGAATTATTAGCGAAAACCTACTAAACGCTCACTCATTGACTGGTGCGCTCGTCCGACTATCCTGCTTATATAGTCCCGCTTACGTGCCACGGCCGTAGGTTGTAAACAGACCTAACGTATTTTTCGTTTATAGTTGTCTTCAATCGCTGCTAGTACTTTAATATTCTCAGAGTTTATTAGGCCTAGATGTTTAATCTCATACGAATGTTTAGCTACGGCTGACATCTCGGTATCTCCATTCTTGGTGTTCCTTATGTGTTCTTTTAGTCTAGTAGAAATTACTCTGCGGCTTTCTGTAATGTAACTCATTCCACAGCTGCACTCTATATGATAAACCCCTGGTGTCTGCAAATGAATTTTATCCTTGACAGGCCGAAGAAACTGTTTTGTTTTCTTGTAAGGTTTGAATATTGTTGTGATTTATTTTTTTTAAGTACTGTGCCAATTCTATCAGTTTTACCTCTTAAATATGCTAAAACAGCGTTTTTAATATTTTTGTTGTTTTCTATTCCTATCATTTCTAGTATCAATTTGAGTTTTAAATTAATTCTTGTTTCTTAAAGGCATGTAAAATAGTCGGTAGTCGACGACCGAGATCAGGTCTGTTTACAACCTACGGCCGCGGCACCTATATAAGCGGAAGAGTCGGACGAGTGTGCCAGTCAATTAGTGAGTGTTTATTACACTTTCGCTACTAATTCACGTCGCCAGTGATATTGTAATTATATCCGAAACATCGGCCACCAACTTCTTCGACATCTTACGGACTAACCCGGAAATTAACTTCATGACTGTATCTTCGGACCGTGGAAGCCTACACGATAAAAAATACTCCTTAGTAGCTTATCCAATGGTTGCTAAAGACTATACTATAAAGAGCTATTATATTTTGTACTTAAGCACCATATTTCAGCCGCTATCATTTTTAATGCAATTTTAAGTGTTCCTATTGTCTTGTCTTGTCTGAGTTTGGTTATGTTATAGAGAAATTTCTCATTCACAAACTCTTCCATATGCTTCTGTTGTGGTTGTGCCCAGGTTGAAGGTATATTTACCGAGAATAAGGAGAAACATCCAAAAAGCCTTGTCGCTGGTAATTTCTACAGCTTGTAAAGCCTATAAGTTTTTAACCGTTAATCCTATGACAAAATAGGAAATTTAATTATCTCCAATTATTTATCTAGGACAATTGGCTAAAACTAATAAATAAGGAAATGTGAACAAAAATCATGGAATTTCCAAATTTCACCATAAAATTTCCCCATAAGAGGCTTCCCCACCACCCGCTCACCATCCTCGCTCGTGGACTTTAAGTATGATGTCCAGAAGGGGGTAATAAACAATCCTACTAATTTTCAAAACTCTGGGATAATACATAATACGTACAGCTCAGGGGCTAAAACAGTGGATGATTATGATATTATTCCATTACTGGATATACAATGCTCCCTAAAGGGATTTACTCCCCCCTTCCCCCCCAATAATGGATATTATTCATAAAAAGTTTAGGATCTAACAGCCATCACCATTTTTATTATCCGGGTGAATGTGTTTCAACTTAACATTTTTTTATAATCTGATATAGTAGCTTTTCGATGAAAGAAAGCCAAAAATGGACGTCGCAAACGATAATTGATGTTGCGGCAAGCAGTAAGAGATTCAAAGTCCATATGCCGCTGTATTTTCTGTGACTAGTTTTTCCAAATATATTAATACTTAGAATGTACAGGCTTAAAGTTAGAAATTAAAGTACAAACATTGTTATTCTTTGGTTATGGGTTTTCATTAGTTCATGGGTCATTGATGTAAGCATTGAATTACAGATAGTTACGATGCTTGGTTGAGATGTGCGGACAAAAACCATTGTTAAAAACTGTGATTGTCGTTATATTTTAGATTTATTTACTATACCACACATTTTTGTTGCAGAACAATCCATGCTGAACACATCAGTGGCGAGGAAGAAACCTAATTAGTGGAAGATAATTTTGAAAGAGGATTAAGACTGATATTATAGATTTAATAATTGTTACAATTTATATTTTTCAATAAAACGTTTAAAATTTTAATTGGATATATTTTTTATCCAGAATTATTAATGTATAAATATTTTACAAACAAGTTTTAATGAATTAAAATATATAAGAAAAACAGTTTAAATTTAAATTTTGTAAACTAATTTTAAACTATTTTTAAAAGTCAGCTTGTTAATTTTGCACAGATAATTTAAGAATAAATCATCATTTTGAAATAATTTAAAATTGTTTTAATATTGAAAACAATACCAGGTTTGACTTATATTAAAACAGTTTCACAACAATTTTGAAATATTTTAAAACAATTTCTTTAACATTTTAAAGTTGTTTAAAACTTGTTTTAATATTGGGAAAAATACCAAGTTTGACTTCTATTAAAACAATTTCACAACAATTTTAAAACAATTTCTTTAACATTTTAGAATTGTTTTAAAACTTGTTTTAATATTGGGAAAAATACCAAGTTTGACTTCTATTAAAACAATTTCACAACAATTTTGAAACATTTTAAAATTGTTTTAAAACTTGTTTTAATATTGGGAAAAATACCAAGTTTGACTTATATTAAAACAATTTCACAACAATTTTGAAATATTTTAAAATGATTTCTTTAACATTTTAAAGTTGTTTGAAACTTGTTTTAATAATGGAAAAAATACCAAGTTTGACTAATATTAAAACAATTTTTAAACAATTTTAAACTATTTTGAAATTGTTTTTAAACAAGTTTTATGCTACTTGGGCAATCTCAAAACTGACCAAATTTAAAAAACATACATAACAAAATCAATTCTTTTAAATACCAAATATGCATAGTAACTGAAAATTTAGGTAAACAATTAATTACCTCTTCAAATTTTACCTTATTGAACAATTAAATAAAACTAATTTTACAACAGTAGTTCGATCTTTCCTCAACAGTTTACTTGTTATGAAGGGAGGCACTACATAAAACAGGCATTTATTTTTGGAACCATTTGGCTAATATGTTTTACACTTCATGATCCTGACCTCATCATACCCAGCACAGTCAAATGACGAAAGCTGTAATGTTTAGTAACAGATGGGTTATTTAAAAAAAGTGTCGATTTCTAAGAATCAGAAAGGTCAATATTAAAATCGTAAAAATAAATCAGAAACCATTTAAAACCTTTAATTATAAACTGATTACATTTTGCAATGTGGTTTGGTCAAACTCGAAGAATTAGAGAAGTCACGAAATCAAACACAGGTAATAATTTGAAGGTTCGACTGCAAACCAAGTTTGGATGTATTTTAATAACGTTGTCCAGTCGTTGAAATCCAGGACATGTAGTGGTCAGAATGTTAAAATACTGGTTATTTGTTTGAAACTTCAATACCATAACTTTAATGACACCGATTTCAAATACGAATGCCCAAAAACTATATATTGATATTTTTAACAAACTTTGTAATTAATTTGATCTATATTTGAAACAGCAAAGGTGTTATATTTTATTTTATAAAATAACGTATTAGAAATCTATTTTACCTTACATGTCATAAAATACATGCATGAAATATATCTTTATGTGCATGAATAACTATACATATAAGTAAGTATACACAAATATAAACAAATGTTATGCTATAATATTACAATTTCTTTAGCTGCAACTTATATAAGGCAGTGGATTAGTTCAGGTTCATTAAAGTAAAGTATTTGTTTACTTTCATAAGAATTATAGTATTTATATAGTATTATGGTATAATAACCATACCATTACAGATTTTTCATCTGATATTATTATGAGTTTTAAATAATATTGCAGATTTATTTCCTCCAGTACAAATAACCCACATATTCATTTCCATACATTCTTTACAATATTGTGTACTTCCATTGTTTCGACCTAGAGAGCACACAAATGGAGTGAATTTGATTAAATTAGGTGTATAAGTAATTCACGGTATATCCTGGCGATGTTTTAATTTCTTAGAATTTTTAACTTTGAAGGTTAATTATCCCCAAACCCCACTAAAAACATGAAAGGTCTAAATTTCTCGTAAACAGCTGTAAACATTTGATTTACAATCTATTGAGGAATGGTGATTTAGGTCTGTAATGCCTTGACACCACCAGCATGTCTGAGAAAAGTTATGTTAAAAAATTACAAGTCTATATAATGTCCCAAACTAAATAATATGTTGCCACCTAACCCTTAGGGGCAGGGGGGGAGGAGATGACATGTCCCCTCTTAAAATCACTGGGTGTAAAACATTATACTGTAGTGCCTCCAAAAAAGGGATTTGGGTTGAATATTTCTGGAAAACAAAGTATTTTCATTGGATGATTTTCTGCACATGTTCCCTTTCCTTTATTTTCTGTATTTAGTCAATATAAATTAATTTTCAATGAAATATGTATCACTTTTCTGATGCTATTTATACATTTTCGTCTTGCCAATCTACAAGATATCGTAGGAATTGCAAGATATCGCAAAACAACATTCTGACTATTGAAAACACAAGTCGGGTATCAATATACACCCTTTGCTATAGTGATTATTCATAAATAAAATTACTTGTTTACACATTGTAACCGGGGATAGTAAAAGTTATTTCGACCGTAATATTTGCTTATAAATTGTTAACCAATGCATTAGCTTATTTTTATAGCAATTTTCTGTGTTTAATGGACTGTTAGTGCACTTAAATTATTCATGAACTGATATAAGTTGTAATATGTTTATATTAATGTATTTTGTTATCACGATCATCCCTTGAATAGTAAATCTGGATGTGGGATTTTAATATGCATTTATGTATATGGCTGAATTAAGTGATGAAGTTTGTATTTATATTGCTTGGTCCATTAATGACGGCCAAGCAGTATTTTTGATTGTAGGATGACTTTAACAGTTGATGATAAAAATCTTACATGAAATTAAATCGTTGTGAACCAAGTATTTTATATTTCATATATGTAAAACTATACATTTCGTTGATGGAAACTAAATGTAAAACTTAGACTTTGTATATAATTACTTTTTCCATATAATTACAGTAAAAAGGAAATTACAGTCATTCCTAGTAACAAGGAAAGGTGTTAATTGGTACTTGGTAAGAGAGTCTAAGTTTTAATTTTAGTCCTTGCCGATGCAATTTACATTATCACTATTGTATTCATGACACATATACAAAATAATAGTGAAATAAGTAACTTTATGCCAAAATAATAATATTATGATATAAAATTAGCAACTTTCCTAAAAGTACAATGGTGTCATTGGATTTTACCAACACACATGCTAATGTTATATTTAAAGAATAGCGTACAGGTTTCTAATGTTAATAAAATTACTCATAATTCAAGTCGTATTTGAATCATATTCCAATCATAATGGCAAAATATTGTAAGGAATCCCCCTGTAATATCCAAGTTAATTTAGGATCAATAATAGGGTTAGTAAATACATAACCAACTACTGTAAATTTGAGAATCCGGTCTTTTCGTTGATTCAGTTGAGTCACTATTTTTGTGTGTATTGATAAAGATCACTTTATATTTTGTAAAGCTTAAACAGAATTCAGCAAGTTCAGTTTCTTGCTTTCTTCAGTTTCTTGGCTTTGTTGCTGGTCTATATTGTAAAACGCTGATTTCAAAATACACGCATTCAAATGGGATACATAGATTTTAGTGAGTTATTGTGATTAAACGCTTGAATTTAGTTATATTAATAGTTTAGTTATGTCTCCTACATGAAAATTAATGAAATAAAATAAATCCTCAGGGCTTCGCCTTGCCGGTCAAAGATTTTAATATTTATTTATTGCAGGAAAATACTTTATCTAGACAAATAATAGTTTAAACTGAAGCCAAAATATCTGTTTATGCTCTCCGTAAAAAATATTTACGGTAACTAACATGACGTGAAATCTTGAATTTTGGACTAGCTTGTTTAAAGAGTGAATGTTTTAGATGTGTTAACACATATCCGGGAATAGGGAGAAACATAGCAATATGAGGATTCCGTTATATTCTTAGATCTACATAATCAGGACTTGGTAAGCACTTTTACAACGTCTTGACTTTTACGACCTCATGTTAACTGTACCATAGATTAAGCATGGAGTATGCTTAATCTATTACTGTACTATTCGAAAGGTGCTTAACAGGTATGTATAGAAACTGTTAACTTATCTGTAATAAAATATTATGCGAAGGTTACTTATTAAGCCAGTTTTACAAGCAATTATGAATAAAAAAAATAATAAAACCCCATTAAATGTAAACATATAAAACCATTTTACGATTTATACATGTTACATGATTATTAATAAATCTTGAGGGTACCACAAATTATATTTTGAAAAATCCTATGATTTCACAGTTTATTTTCAATTGAATTACCTTGAATTTGGCCAGTAAAACTCAATTAGTTGGTCTAGTAAATATAAAAATATCCACCTGTTAATTTTTGCGGTCCTATCCACCTCTCAACGTGAACCAATGAAATTATAAATTAGCAAAACAAGTCTTCGAAAATCTATGAAATATACATCTTATACCCAATAATGTTTCGTAACAGTGTTACATATTCAAAATACTCGATTGTAAAAATATACTACCCAGTCTTAAGATATTTAACACGGTGGACAGAAACGCTGTATTCAATTCCAAGCTCAGCATGTCTTCCACCCTCGCTAAACTAAACTTACGACGCAGCAAGGGGGCAGGCCGCATTGAACATCAGAGAGCCATATGTAAGATGTAAAATCGACCAAGGAACGCCTTCTGTTGTTTTAGTCTTGTATATTGGATGCTTACAAATAATATAAATTTCATTTGTAGCATTTCATGAAATAAATTAACTCGAAAATGGTATTCAATATTTATAAACAATATCTTAAGCACTTAAACATAATTTTGCCAAAATTTTTCACCAACTATTATTAGTTAATTGGAAGAATAATTGAAACAGTACTGATGGGATTTTTCTAATTTTAAATGAATATTTTTCTTTCGCCTTCAAACCACAAAACTATGTTGGTCTTTCTAAACACTCTCTTAGTTACCATTTTTCTCAAAGCAAAGTTGTAATAGAGATAAAATTTTTCCAGCCGATAATTAAAACTGTCATATTAAGTGGGTTCGAACCCCCTTATTATGCTAAATGGTGCGGCGTATTGTTAATTAGTGAGGGGATCACAGTTCATGGCATTAGTGTTCTAACCACTTATTGAAATCAAGCAAATGATCTAAAGCTTAACGCATTCAATGCGTTTGACATGTCTACACATGAAAATCTCGTATGTTGAGCAGTGTTCCGATTCCGGGACACTCCTAGCGAAAGTGTTAACCATAGAACTACAACGGTTATTATGTGAGGAATAGCAATGGGGAGTAAGTATTTCTCGATGAATCTAACAAGATCCATTTACAACTAAATAAAAAGCAATTAAACTTTTAATATTACCTGAATAGAAAGTAATTTATATATAATAAATAAAAAAATAAATGTGCTTAATTAACTTCTTATTTAATTTAAGTATGATTAATTGTGCAATTTCCACACTCTTTTTTTATGTTAAGTATTCACGATGTTTGTTGAACAGTTTTGAGATGCGAAAAAAATCAAAAAAGAGAACGTGGCCTCATAAAACAAGGCCTTTCTTACGTTTTAAAATCAAGCAGGTAAATACTCATAGATGATAAGCTTAGAATTTCCTCAAATGGAAACATTTAAAACGGTACTAACTGTATGTTAGGGGTTGGACTCAAACGCTGCTTGGCTTAATTATAATTTACCGCATTTCTGAAGTGAACTAACGTTTACACTGCTCTCTTTTGGGAACGCCATTACTGAAATAAATTCATTTACATATGTTTTAACACTCATACAGTTTTAAAAGCATACCGTACTAATAAAAGATATGCTGCTGAAGAAAAATAGCTAATACTCACTGCTATGTCCTACTACAATTCATAGACATTATAATGTGGCATTCTTTAGCATTATTTGTTATACCATAAATATATATATAAACCTTTAACAAAACATATTTGATATGTTAATATAAACTTGTATAACACTAGCATGAATTAAAAAAATTAATAACTCTACAGAGCTGCAGCAACGAATCAGCCTCAATAATAGTTATGTAGGTTGCGAAAACACATCCTGTTTTTGTGCCACACTTAAATATTATGACGCAGAAATAACACGAAGATTTCATGACTAGGGATAGCATAATTCTTTTCTCATGAAGACAATATATCATATTGTAAACAATTCATATTTGGGACGGGTTATGAATTTATATCTATATTTATTACAGTCACCTATTATACCTCGAATAACATATGCATATTAATTAGCTTAAAAACAATAACCGAAGACAGCAAATCTGTGTATGTTTATATATATTTTTTTGTATAAAAGGTTCATTGTACAAAAATAACCTTGCAGATTTTTATATACATTAAAACTACACGTAACACATGACGCGAACTGTAAAATGAAAAATATTAATTTTATCGGGAGCTTCCGTTTTGATGATGATATGATCAAGTCTCATGCACGAACTGGCTTGGAAGTCAAATTAATTGTTTGTTCTTTGAAGTCAGGTGAGTCTAGATTTGGAGCACCATCAATATATTCAATATCAAAGTCACTGATCAGCTGATAATAATCCTAATAAACTATATTGTGAGTTTTTTGAATTCCTTATAATTAAAATCGTTCTGTTATACATTGGATCTTATCTTAGGGCAATTGTTTCATTTTGTATTTTAATTTCATTTATTAAAGGTTATTTTTATATTTCTTTATATTTCAATAGCTAAGCGTAAAACTGGTACATTTTTCATGGTATAGTATTATCATGTTACTGGCAATGTCTCTTTAAGAATTATTATATTAATCGCACTGCTCAGCAAACTCTGAGCCTCTTTTACATGGACATTGAAGGTAACTCTTCAACTCTAATGTTTAACCTGACATTAAAGCCAGGTTGCACACGAGTCACTAGCCTCGTCATCATCAAACACCAAGAACAAGATATATTAAATGTTTTTCGTTTTGAGTTTGAGTAGTGTAGTTTTAATGCACTTAGCGATCCGAAAGGTGATTTAAGTGTAATGACAAATTAGTCTGTGTACCAAAATGAACTACTGATGATGCCATAATCGGCGTAATGCCTCAAACTTTGCCAATTAAGGATTGATTCAGGCTGTAAGTGCACAAATTTAATTTGTAAACGTTTCGACCTTACTCCACACATTTATTGTACTCTGCACTGATTTTGTACATTATTTGATCGTTTTAAGTGGTTTATGGGGAAATTCACCTCCTCATCTAAGCTTGCTGAATATAATAACCAGTTAATTTACAATTAAATAGTTTAAATATTCTTTAAATTAAGAAAATCTTTAAACCCAGTAATAACTCATCCTTTTCATAACTACAGATGGATCTTTTCACACAGATTGTTCAGAAGCCGTACCGGTGAAAGAAAAACAACTATGGAGTTTAAGTTATATTTATGCTATAATATTATATATTTATGCTAACTACCATTTGTTGTTCTAATACATCACTCTTCGTTCAATAGGTTATTTTGGGTAAGGAGTAATTGGTTTTAACTACAATAAAGTAGTGATAATTTCTGATAAATAATAACTCGTCGGGTTGTTCTCCCAATTCAACTACCGATGCATATAGTTTGTATTCGTTTTCTCGCTTTCAGATCTGTTGGAAAGTAAGTGAATTTCTTCCTATCTGTTATATGTTTTACAATCTAGAGGTAATATAATGTATTAGATCACTTTTGCATAAGCACATAGTACACATTTTATAGTATCTTCAATGAGAGTGTTATTGGTTTGAATAATTTGTTTTAATTAAGAAATCCGAAATTTACGTTTCGTATGACCTATTTTTATGTAAACATTAAAATCTGAGTTTTTTGTTTTCATATTAAAATATATGTTTTGCCTTATAATATTGGCCAAGATTTTGATTTAAATCAATTATTTTATAAATGATTTATTCTAGTTTCATTAAATTACATTTGTATATAAAGTTATTTTAAATAACATTATTGCTTTAAACGTGAGAGGAATTTAATTTCCCATTCTAATATAGCCCGACAATCCCTACGCACCCGAGTCTTCCACTAGATTCAGCTACAGTGGAACGCTAAATGTCACAACTGTCTCTCAAACATTATTGTTGACACATTTCAAAATGATTTAGATTACGTGATTGAATACTTAAATTAATGTGATTTGTTTAAGTGAAATAACTATTGGAGGATAAATAATCACAGCTTGGAATTGATTACCCTCGAATCATGATGCTGTAAAATCCTTGAGTTAGTTACAGTCTTGTAAAATGTGGAAATGCTCTAGACGAGGGATAAAATGGATTAATGTACGGTTTAATCAAGAGAAATTCCCAATACAACTCACGGAACCAATAATGAGAACATTTGGCAATATATTTTCAAAGCCTTGATGCCAATGTTTTCTTACTCTTAGGCCTGTATGTAAAACAATGTTAGAATTTAATGTTGTTACTGTTTAAATACCTCAAACCGATTCATTTGCAAATACTCTTTCACTTTTATAACTTCACTTCTTTGATTGTTGCTAAATCTCGTTATTGCTTTAACTCTTTATCGATTTGTTGTGCTAAAGCTATTTATTTTAAATGCGCTTCGTTACTAAACATTTTAAAAGTTTCTTTTACATGCTAATCCTAATCACACACTAAAATACCTTACTAATATTGTCAAATATGAATTTGAAATATACAAAATTCTTAAAAGTATGTTATATATAAATTTTTTATAATTGAAATCATTATAAACTTCTGGACATGTTCTTTCACCAATTGTGAAAAGGTTAAAGTTTGTTTTGTTTAGTTTTCCGTTTTAGGTGTGATATACAAAAACGTATAAATAATTATTTAGTGGAATCGTTTAAAGTTTTGAAAGGGAACTAGCATACCACAAACTTGAAAGCATCATTACTTAGTAACCTTATGAAAAATAGTGCTGGGTCCAGTATCAAACCATTCGAGCTATTTTCTATCCTTCATTCTGTATTCTGAAGTGTCTGTCGACTTTAAGGTGCTAGAATAAAAACATTCTTCAGTCTTGTAGTTCAAAAGTACTATGGCGTTCGGCAAGAGTATGACCTTCATAATCATTTACTTATATTCTAGCTAACAAAACTACCAAAAATTAAACATTTGGTATATGTTGTAATCTCTTGGCGAGAAAACGCTGAGAGTTTACATGCCGGTTATTCTTTATATTTAACGTGATGGAACAGAATAATAAAGCAATGCATTGTAAAATATTAAATATATTGTAGTTCTCAGATAAGTTTACGTTATGGTGTTTTTCCTGAGTTAATTTATGAATAAACTAATATATTTAAAAAGCCAAGCAAAGGTTTTAAGAATGTCAGTGCGTTGAAAAGAATTAGTGGTAAACCACCCGATTGCATGGATTAAACTGGGGGGTGAGCACGCTCCCATTAAGGACAGTATGGTTTGGAAAGTGCTTACAGAGGCATTATCAGCCCAACTCCAAAGTCCTGTAGGCAAGGTTTTAATGAGCCTCCATGCTACCCCGCCATCGTTGGACAGCATGTGCCGCTGTTCAGGGGCTGACCAGCGAGAATACTGGCAACTGGGTCAATGTGAATTCGTTCTGCCTGAAAAGAAGGAACAAGGATTGTGCACGCTCTTAATGACAATGAATAATCTAATAACGTACATATAATTTTATTTTGGGAGTAATTCATAATATGTGTATCGTATTATGGTGTGTGCGGGCGAAGCCGCGATCAGGATTGCGAATAAATATGAATCCAAACGGTTACAACACACCTTTCGAGTTCCGGACTGTCAGTATGCAGGTTAACTTCCAACACTAACCTATCCCAACTTGACCTTGACCGGTGTTACCAATACTAAATAAAAGCTGTTGTGATCTATACTTGAATTCAAAACTGCTATGAGGTATGTAAGCTTTTTCAACCGTATTTATAGCTGATAAGGTTGAAGGTAAATCTTCTTTGAGAGATGGAAGTTTCAACTTGGTTTGACAAGGGTTGTGATGAGTTAGTCCCATCTCAACGTTTGGTTTTTAGTTTCCTTCAACATGGAAACATGACATACACGGTCTAACGTTGATTTCCTATTCGTATTATATCTTAGTCAAATCACGTAACAAATATTGATATGCCACAGATTCAACTAATAGGTTAATTTATATTTAATAGTAAACATCCTTAAACAATATTCGTTGAAGAAATTTTAAAATTGAGAGAATGAATAAAAATATATAAAGAGTATTATAAAATATAATAAATAATTCATCAATGTGAGTTGCATACAAAGAAATCTGTAGTGTTGTTAGGAGATCACATGTAAAAATTACCTCAAAGGAGTTAAGAATTTGACATGCAACGTGGGCTGATGCTTATATTTATTAGTCAGATATAAAAAATGTAGAGAGAAACAAAAGGTCGCCGGACTGACCGATTAAATTATTAACGCCGTTTAGCGGTCAATAGTTAAACCGATTTACTTGACATCAAATAAAGTAAATACCATATCTGTCATTACCAAACCAAACTTCAAGTGACCTATTTATTTATAAGTTAAGTTAATTAAAATCACTGTACAAATTGCATATGACAAGCATTACTGAATGTGGTTTTCTTTTAATATTAGTTAGTTACTCAGTAGTTTTACTGTTTATTTTTAATGCCAGGCACTTTAATAATTTTCTGACGCACAATATAATGGCCTACCATTCCTTTACCTACATGATTTTAAATATTGTATTTTATCATTATAAACACTCAGTCCGTTTTTCTGATAAAAGTAAACAGCAGAATTAAAGACAAATTGGGGCTTGTAACAGATTTAAGATCCGGAAACGAACGTGATGAAATTGGTGCCATTTAGTTATCGGTTTTACGTACATCTCTTACACGCGCTAATAAACTTCACACGGAAGAATAATAACTTGGGAGGTATAAATATGGACTGACTGATTTGTAAAACATAATTAGTTAGTATTTCAGAATTAGGAACATCGTAAAGACCTTATTAATATTTGGTGTCAAATAGTCTGGTTGGGTAAATTTGTCGTATTGTAATATCCGTACACGTACAACAGTTACACATATTGAATAACCTTTGAAAAATATAGACAGACAGACTTAAATAAATACTATCCATAACCAATCCCTCTTCATAAAATATGAGGTCATAAATATAAAATGTGTCATGTGTACAGTATTTCTGATCATATTTAAAGCTTTGAATAAAGCACTTTTACAATAAGATATATTCGATATATTCGATGTTATCTTATTATAGATAACAAACTAAGAGGGGTCTCTGCCAGTTGGGTAAAACCTAATATTTTGTTTAATTTAGAAAATACTCAATAAGGTAATATGTAAGTACCCCCGTAGCAGCAAACGTGCGTACTCAGCGAATTATCATTGCATATATATATATATATATATATATATATATATGTATTTTAATACCATATAAAGCCACATACCAGGTTTCATCAATGTACATTCATAAATAAACGATTTATGACACTTTAATTATTCTCCATAAGAATAAAATGGAGGCTGAGAATGCAAGTTTGCTGTAACAAGGAGCACAAAAATAGGGTGTTATACAAATATCAATATAACTCAACTAGGTTTCGTCAGGATAAGTTGTTAAATAAGCGAGATATACAATTGTTCTTATTCTCCATAAGTATAACATTGGACAACGTTCTGTGTTTAGCACTTTCAATATCTCTGTAACCAATTGACGTAGAGCAATGATCAAGATACCAAATTTGTTTAAGCTGAATTCGATGGCAAAGTTATAAATGTTGCTTTACATGTTTGTACCAAATTTCATCAAAATTGGACGATTTTTACGAGAGTTATTGCAAAACTCATATATACACATATATGATACTGTATCATATTATACTGTATATATATACAGTTTTGAACGGATGGTGTATTTGGCATCTGGGGACCTCAAAACGAAGTTATCATGGTCCCGGGCCTAGGTCTCACAGTAGGGATAAATGGAGTGTTCTGGACCAGGAGGAGCCAGGAGGAGCGCCCCCCCCCCCCGAGGAGCCCCCCCCCTAATTAGTATGGAAATTTTTTTTTAATTACCCTAATTAATATGCAAATTTTTAATTACCCTAATTAATATGCAAATTTTTTTTCATTTCAGGAGGAGCCCCCCCCCCGCCGGTACATCAATCAGGAGGAGCCCCCCCCCGGTACATCAATCAGGAGGAGCCCCCCCCCCCCGAGGTCTCGTCTGTGACACTTTTGCCCCCCCCCAAACCTAACCTAACCTAACCTAACCTAACCTAACCTCGGAAGCAGCTGCGCCCGACCCTTCGAGGAACCCATTATAGTCAGCCTGTATCGAATTACATTAGAGGAGGGTTGCTTTTACCCCTGACAGCTGTCGTGATTTGTTGTCTAGGCGACAAACGTCGATGCAGCAGATGTTCGCACAAAAGACCGGTGAGTCGAGACCGGTCTGGGAAGCAGCTGCACCCGACCCTTCTAGGAACCCATTATAGTCCCCCCGTATCGAATTCAATTAGAGGAGGGTTGCTTTTACCCCTGACAGCGGTTGAGATTTATTGCCCCGGCCTTCTCCGAAATCCATTAGTGGGGAGCGTCACCCCACATCGCCAGCCCTCCGTCAGTTCAGTTCGAGAGTTCAGTGCGTGTAGACGTGTTAGTCCGATCCTGCTCCGTTCTACGCGATTTTTGTTAGTTGCTGATTTCATTTGTGATATTCGTCCAGCATCTTTGAACTATTTAAAACGGTTGTGTTGTGCCGTATTGTTTGCGATTATCGAAACTTTATAATCCATATTCAAGATGAACGACTCACACCAATGCGTCATTTGCGGCTGCACGTTCCCGCGCAGACACAGTATGAAGCACTACGCAGAATTCCACGGTGGATTCGTCCCACCCCAGCAAGGTACGTCATTGTGTGTTGCATTATTGTTTTAATCAGACAAATGTTAGTAATATAGGAATATGTTATGCAGTATATAACCGGAGTGTGGTAAAAGTCTTCTTTTTATTTAACAGCTTTAGTTATTCTGTGCGAATATAGAGCTGTGTACAAAAAAAATAAAATTACATGACTATATTTATATAATGTTAATAATTTATGCTATTGTTCGAACCATCAAGTCAAGTCATCAGAGTACCCATATGACATACTTCATACCCCCCCCCCTCGAGTATGACCCTAACCTCGGGGGGGGGGGGGGTAATGGGTCTGGGCTACCATAGGTCGGATCTGAATTATGATTGCAGATTCTTGCTCGTCTAGTCAAGACGAGTCATTTGAGTACCCACATCGACCACTTTGGGCAAACCTGATGATGACCTTGAACCTGACCCTCTTTTTTTTCTTTTTTTTTAATGCATTTTCGGAATCCCCTCTTCAAGCCGAGTCATTTGAGTACCCACATCGACCACTTTGGGCTAACCTGATGATGACCTTGAACTTGAACTTGACCCTCTTTTTTTAATGCATTTTCGGAATCCCCTCTTCAAGCCAAGTATTTTGGGTACCCACATCGACCACTTTGGGCTAACCTGATGATGACCTTGAACTTGACCCTCTTTTTTTAATGCATTTTCGGAATCCCCTCTTCAAGCCGAGTATTTTGAGTACCCACATGACGTACTTTTAATAATTAATACAAGAGTTGAGCAGGGTAACGCTACAACCAACAGAGCTAGCCCATCAGTGCCTGCGGACAAGTTAACTACCAGTGAATGCTTTGGGTTGGAGCACTTGAAGGGGGGTGTATCGATACACCCCCCATCAAGTACACTAAACTAAGACAGGTGCTAATCATTTCTCAATCTAATCGTTTTGTGCGTTTGCAGATGGAGAAGCTGCATGTCGGCTTTGTCGAGCCACATTCGCAGACCAGGGGGCCTTAGAGCGGCACATGGGAGCGAATCACCGCGTCGTTCCACCCCGGGAGGCGATTGATGCTCCGCAGACGACTGCCGGTGTCAATCAACACTCCGTTGAAGGTGAGAATCTACTTTAAAATAACTTTTTTCCCCTAGTGACTATTTACCTTCTTTTTTAAACTATTTAACTAGGTTCCTGAAGAAGAATGAGACCGTGACAACTGATGTACTATTGATTTAATTACTAGGGGGAGATTTTCGCTCCCCCTAACACAAAAGGCTTCTTTAGGGTTGACGTAGCTCATTACTGCAGCTACATCCTTTGCTTTGAACCCAGGATCATCAATGTAGACAAACAGTACAGAAGATTACTTCTTCCCTGTTTAATGATTGCTTTTTTGATTTAACAAACTTAACTTTGAAATGTGATTCTCGAGAGAGAGAGAGAGGGGAATTTGTATCTTCATTTATCCTAATTTGTTTTTATTTTTATTTTCAGATGAAGGTCCGGGTCCTGGCCACCACACCTGCCATGAATGCGGTCGTCGTTTCCGTCGTGAAAGAAACCTGCGTAGACATGTAGAATCGACCCACAGCAGAGTCCGCAGGTTCTTTTGCGTAACATGCGGCGCCGAGTTTAAGAGGGAAGACAACCTGCGTCGCCACACCAAGCAATTTCACGGTGATGGCCAAGAACGGAGATTCCCTTGCGCATACTGCGGTCAGGAGTTTAACAAGCTGTTCAACAAGGACCATCATGAGCGGTTATCTTGCCCGATCATGAAGGACCTGATCCTGAACCGAGCAGCCATGGAACAGGATGAACCCCAGCCAGGTCCGAGCACGGAGCCACAACCCGGTACGAGCACACACCAACAACCCGACGATGTTGAGATGACTGGAGCAGGACAGCCAAACCCCGTGTTCTCACTTATTCAACGGGGTTTCCGCAACCGCCTCCTAACCTACCGTCTGCAGCGACCGATGGAGAATCTCGTCACAATCGGAGAAGTGATGGCGTTGTTGATTGTGAGCCTTACGGAGTTGCTTGAGAACACCTTGTCAAAACACCGCAGCATTAAGGTCAACTTGAAGCTGGAGTGTGAGTTCAAAAATGTGCACAACAACACCTGCCTGCGCAACTTCAAGACGAAGATGACTCCGCTGACGGTGACCTCGGACCTGAACCAGTACATCACAACAACTTTTGCGAAGCTTATCAGAGAGAAGGCTGAGTGTGATCATATCGGCTCCGGGTGGACATACCTTCGCGTTCGTGATTTGGAGGTCGGCATCAACGAATACAATCCTCTAGGTGAAGATGGTCGAGCTTGGCTCCCACTGCCTACGTCTCTGGAGAACACCAAAGCAGTCGTCAACGTATCGAACACCGATGAGCGGTGTTTTATGTATGCAGTCCTGGGAAAGTTTGTTCAAGATCACCCCGAAAGACCGGCATCGTACACCGATGACATCATCGCCCGATACGATTGGACCGGCCTTCAATTCCCCGTTGCTCTGAAAAGTATCAAGACGTTTGAGCGGACAAACAACATCAGCATCAACGTCTATGGTATTGATCACACGCGCGTGGGTCAGAAACCTAACGGACAACCAAAGTATCAGGACACCGTCTTTCCCTTGAAGATTTGTAGGCAGGAGCGCGAAGACCATTGCGACCTTTTGTACGTGACAGCGGACGGTGATAGTCACTACGCCTACATCAAAGACCTTGGCCGACTGATCCGTCCCCAACTCACAGCGCGTGTAGACAGGATATTCATCTGTAAGCGGTGCTTCGCGCACTTTGACAACCGTCCGAACAAGCTCGGTCTGACGGGTGCTCAGCGTCTGGAGGAGCACAGGCGATACTGCTCCGCTTCAGCCCCTATTCGCATGGATACGCCGAGAAAGACTGAAATCAAATTCAGCCATCCAGAGTTCACCCGACGCGAGCGTTTCACCATCTACGCGGACTTTGAGTGTGCTCTACTGCCGACCGCGGAGATAGATGAACAAGTCGACGAGCCGCACGGAGCAGTAGCCACCCACATCCACATCCCATATGCCTTTGCGTACCAGATCATCGACTCGTACGGACTTGAAGAGTTTGAGCCTCGAGTCTACTTCGGGGATGATGCGTCAAAGACATTTATGGAGATGTTGAAAACTGATGTTGAGCGATTGTGGAACTTCCTGTACGAAGCAAGAAATCTGCGCCCTGTCCTGACCCCAGCGGAAACGATGCAGTACAACTCGACAGCGAATTGCTACCTCTGTGGATCGCCATTTTCAAGAGAAGACCCAAAGGTTCGTGATCACAACCACGCGCCGCCCTACGAGTTCCGTGGCGCTGCGCACAGATCATGTAACCTACGCTACAGGGAGCAGCGAGTAGTCAACTGCTACTTCCACAACCTCTCCAACTACGACGCTCACTTCATAGTGCGGGAGTTGGCGGTCGACCCTGGTGATGTTGAGGTGTTGGCTCACACGGAAGAGCGGTACATCGCTTTCACGAAGCGGTTCCTGTTCGACCGAGCAGCGGCACCGGTTGGGATGCCAGGGCGTGGAAAAAGACAGCCAGGATTCAGAGTCAGGTTCCTCGACACCTACAGGTTCCTGGCTTTGAGCCTCGCCAGCCTCGCAGCCGCACTTCCACCAGCTCAACTCTTGGAGACGAGGAAGAGATTCCCCGAAGACCACCTCTTCGATCTAGTCCGTAGGAAAGGCGTGTTCCCGTACAACTTTGTAACGTCGAACGCCGTTTTGGAAGATACTACGGAACTGCCTCTGCAGCGAGATTTCCACAACGACCTGACCCTGGAGGACATCACGGATGCAGACTACGAGCATGCTCGCAACGTGTGGGAAACCTTCGGTTGTAGGAACTTCAAGGACTACGCCGAGAAGTACCTGCGCTGTGACATTGCGCTGTTGACTGACGTCTTTGAACGCTTCAGGGACACGTCGATGGCTGAATACGAACTAGACCCTGCGCACTACTACACCCTACCGTCATACGCCTGGGATGTCATGTTAAGGACCTGTGGAGTGGAGCTTGATACGATACAGGACTTTGACATGTACCTCTTCTTCGAGCAAGGCATCAGAGGAGGTATTTCCCAGGCGATCACCAGACACGCCAAGGCCAACCATGATGGATGTCGCCCTGAAGATCGACGACCTGAAGAGCCAACGCATCACCTGCTATACTTGGACGCCAACAACCTTTACGGTTGGGCCATGTCCCAGTGTCTTCCACAGGGACACTTCCAATGGCTCAGCCGCGAGGAGATCGCGTCCCTGGATATTGCAGCGTTGGACCCCGAAGGACCCACGGGCTACGTCTTGGAAGTTGACCTTCGCTACCCCGCCCACCTGCACGACCTTCACAAAGATCTCCCTTACTGCTGTGAGACCAAACGTCCGCCAGGAGGGAAATTCAAGAAGCTCGTTACGACTCTGGATGACAAGAAGAACTACATCTGTCATTACAGAATCTTGCAACAGGCACTGGAAAACGGGCTGGAGCTTGCGAACGTGCATCGCGTCATCTCGTTCCGACAGTCTCGGTGGTTAGAGAGCTACATCCTAATGAACACCGAACTGAGGAAGAAGGCCAAGACCAAGTTTGAACAAGACTTTTTCAAGCTTATGAACAATGCGGTCTTCGGCAAGACGATCGAGAATGTTCGCAAGCGAATGAACTCTAAGTTGGTGTGTACGCCGGAGATGTTCAGGAAGTACGTGGCCAAGTCAAACTTCCTGGACCGAACCTACTTCAACGATGATGTCGCCATTGTCCACATGTCGAAAGTCAATATTGTCCTGGACAAACCGCTGTACGTCGGAATGTGTGTCCTTGATCTGAGCAAGTGGCTCATGTACGACTTCCTTCGGAAGATGAAGAACCGCTACGGTGATCGTCTGAAGGTTGACTACATGGACACTGACAGCTTCGTGTTCGACGTCCAGACTGAAGATGTTTATAAGGACATGTTGGAGCATCTGGATGATTTTGACACCAGTGCGTACCCCAGAAACCATCCCTGCTACAGCCCCGTCAACGCAAAAGTCATCGGAAAGTTCAAGGATGAAGCAAACGGACTTCCTCTGCCCGAGTACCTCGGTCTTCGCTCGAAACTTTATTTCATGGACATTGTCGAGTTCGAGGAGAGGACCGAAGATGACGAGTTGCAGGTCATGACAGTGAAGCGCGCCAAGGGAGTCGCTAGAGGTGTTGTAAAACACAATTTAACCTCTGACGACTATCGGGAATGCCTCTTCAACGGCGTGTTGAAGAGAACCATCAACACCAGGTTCCAGTCCCGAAACCACCGCGTATTCACAGTCCAAGTCGACAAGCTATCCTTGAGCTGTAACGATGACAAACGTTACATCCTTCCGGACGGAGTCAACACACTTCCGTGGGGACACATTGACGTTCCACCTCAGCCCGAAGACATCCCTCAAGACGATGAAGAGGCGGAGGATGAGGAGCGTTGAATGGTTGTGTCATATTGCCAAAGACCCTGACTTGACTTGTAAATTATTTTGAAAAATCTAGTCATTAGTTTGTATCGAGTCTCGTAAAACTTAGAAATGTTCTCCTTTTTTCTTTTTGTTCTAGTCATTAGTTTGTGTCGAGTCTCATTTTTGCTAGTCAATCTCAAATGTTCAGGAGCACATACTCGATGTAAAATATATATATATATAAGGTGTGTAAATAAATAGCCAAATTGTTTGTATATACATTCGTATTTTTTTTCTCCCCTCACATAGTCTTAAGATACAAAAGTAAACTACCAATTCAAATGTATGACTACTTGCTAAAAGTGTAATTGCTAAAGGAGGTGAGGATATGAATGTTACTTTAGAATCAATGTATGATAGGTATGTCCAAAATTGGGACAGCCCTAGTGTTTTCACAAACACGCATTAGTAGGACTTTCCTACCTGGGTTAGAGTAATTGAAGGGGGGTGTATCGATACACCCCCCTTTGCAGTATATGTTCAAAGCATTACATTCCTCATTTTTCTCAAAATTTGCATTCAATATGTGTCTGACTAATTGCTAAAAGTAAATACTAAAGGAGGCGAGGATGGGAAATAATAAGAATGTTTCTTTTTTATTCTGAGTACACAATTAGTTTATTGAGAAAAAAATGCAAAATTCAATTGGTATACATTTGTGCAAAGAGTCTTCTGATCAGTGCATCATTGTGGCCAGTAGAAGAGTGTTCAAAGAGCTGCACAAAGTCCGTCATCTTCATGCCGTAGTGGGTGCGGCAGTACAGGAACACAAGGCAGTATTGACCGCAGACCAGAGTGTTGTCACTTTGAATGCGATGCTCGTTGTACAGGTAGCGACGAGCGTTGCGTCTCAGGAATCCTTGGTAGAATTGAAGATGTGGCGGTTGACCGTAGCTGTCAAAGAATTCAATTATTCCTCCTCCTTTGTTAAGGTAGAAAGCGACCCAGTGAGTGCCGTCTTCATTGTGTGGATCAGTGTTCACAATCATAGCAGTAGATGGTGAAATATAATGGGGCAATTGATCCGCAGCGTAGACACCAACATTTTGTACGGGCAGTTTAGCCATACACTTTTGTATCTCTAAGGTATTCATTCTACTGTGTCGACGCCACAGTCAGTAGTAGGAGTAGTACTAGTAGCAAAACAAAAGCAGGAACTGGTATCACTCTCACCATCGTCAGCGTTATCATCAGCGTCATCGATATTTGTACTTAGATGTAGCCAACCGCGCAATGTGATACAATTGGTTAGAGCGCATCGTGTGTGAGCTGTTCTGTGGTGGCGACATCGCACTGCGTTTGTTGATAGTAGACTGTTGATTGACGATAGTGATCCGCAGCCAATATCGTTGATATCGATGACATTAGTAGTACAGTGATCCGTGATGAAATTGTATCGTACAAACTCTTTTTTCTCAGCACCTTTGACATAGACAATCGGTCGTTTGGCGATACATGCACGTAACTTTTCCTCTAGCACATGATACCAGATATCACCTTGGTCCCATTCCAATCCGTGACAGTGTTTTGTGAGCCAATAGCTTTCACGCAGTTTCTCTTGTGATAGGAAATCTCGGCTGAATGGTGATTTGGCGATATGATGCATTAGCAGTGTTCCACTGGCCAATTCCAAGACGCACACTTCCTTCAGAATGTAGTCATTTGAGTTGTCCTTGAAACATTGAAAATCCACAATAATTGGAGATGCTAAATTTGTACGCTGTGCTCTGCATAAACGATCCATCTTGTGCGAGTGTTGGTTGATGACTGAGGAGGACGATGACGCCGCCGCCGACGATCTAACCGCCAAAGTCCGCAGACACGTTGCGATGACGATCGATTTCTATGACGTTGTCAAACTCTGCGTATACCAGACAGTTGACAGTCTCTGTGAGCCCAGTGTCGAAAGCAATCTCCATACGCACACTGCCGTTGCGCACTAGGTTCCAATGAGTTGTGTCGCTTGCTGACATATCAGGTGTTAGATCGAATGCCATCAGACAGTATCCATCGTCGTAATCGTCTCTATTTATGAGATTACCAGCATCGCTAAAGTGTATGCCGGAGCCTGAAAACAGACTGTGATACGCCATCACGTATTTTCCCTTGCCGGTTTCGTAGTGTGGTTGTAGCGGTTTGGACGGCACTTGTTCACCGTCCACGTACAGCGAGAAGTAGTTGGTTTTGAAATTTTGAAAGTTAAATGGATTCTTTTTTAAATCGCCATTATAAGCGGCGTTGGTGACCAGTCCGACAATAATTCTTTTCGGCACTTGTCCTAGAAAGACATTGTCCAAAGTTTTGCTCCTCACTCCAAACGGCAGGGTGAATGTTTTCAATTCCACTCTGGTGATTGGGTATTTAGCTGTGCCGGTCTGAAGCGTCTTGCTGTGCGCCAACAGTACCGTGGGGCTAACTTTACACCTTCGTATCCAGAGATTCGCATCAACAATGTGCACCTTGTAGTCACCATCATCCGCCATAATGGAGAAGGAATCTTTTGACCGGATCAGTTTAAAACGCAGTTCCACACCGTTCAACAGGAACTTGTTCTGATTACACATGTCCACATGTAGGCGACCGAGCATATCGATTTCACGACTTTTATTTGTCATTTTTCGTCTCGCCTTTAGTCCATCGTTATCGTCCAGAGTATTGTCCATATAGCCGGCGTCGTCCGCGTTCCACAGTCCACATGTTAAATGTGATTTCCTAGCATCATAGCCGTAATTCATCAATGTTTCGATATACGCTCGATATGCATAAGTGTTGTTTTGTGGTGTGACTAGTTTCTGATTCATACTCATATCGACTTGACTGAATAACGTGTGCAGCCAATTGTTGACTGGGCCAATTTTATTCGATTCTTCGACATCTGCGATTGCCGCTCCTGTCGACTTGACAATAGACGCTGTAACTTCCAACATTGTTTGCGAAAGATCGGTGTATTCTTCGCCGTTGCCGGGCACAACAAACTCGATGGGCGAATCATCAGTCAGTGTTGAGATTGGTTTGTACTGAATCCATTTGCCGCTCTCGATACTGGTTTGCGTCGGTGGTAGGGAGAATAAGTCCAATTCCGTCTTGACGCATTCACACGACTTTTGATGTAGAAACGACATTGCTAGCGTGTGTGTTAATTGAATATATCGCGTATAGACGTTCTCCTCACTGCTTTCCTCGTCTTCCTCGTCTTCTTCTTCTTTCTAACTGTCCTTCTCTTCTTGCCCTTCTTGGATGACGACGACCTTACTCGAAGGAGTTTCGCCAAAGACTGAGGTGTGACACGACGGCCGCCGGACATGGCGCGCTTCGCGTTTCTCTTACGCGAGAGTATCGCGTTCGTCTTTCGCGCAGGAGTAGCGCGCCGGTGTTTCGCGGTATTCTTTCGCGTTACGCGACGGTGTTTCGCGCAAGAGCCGCCGCCGCCACCGCCACTTAGCACACGTTGAAGTTTGCCGTCCGCCCTGCGTTTTAGCGAGTCTGTAAACTGGCTGAAATGATCTCTAGCGGCTTCTTTGGGGTCCCGCTGGTGCATGGCCATGTCGCCCAAGAATCCAACACCGGATTTCAACGCCTCTTTGGCCACAGCAGAGGCTCCCGACTTGAGTAGCGGTGTGATGGTGCGGAACATACCGCCTAGGAAACTGCCAATTCCATGTCCTCGCTGGTAGGGTGCACCGCGAAATACCCTCTCGATACTGCCACCGGTCTGCTGCAATTGTTGGCGGCGATAGTACGCCAAGTAGGGATCGTTTGTATTCATCATTGCTGAGCTCCTCTTTTGAAATGAAGCTTCACGTACGACGTCCCAAAGAGGAATGACGCTTTTTTACTAGCGTGATCCCTTAGGTCAATATCGATCGTTTCAAATGTTCCTTTCATAACTAGCGCATAATGAGGACTGATGAAATGCACAGTCTTATGCGCGCCGTGTGTGTAGTTCTCTCTGTCAATGTTGACAATTTTCAAAAGCGGCGCTGTAGTGTCACCAATCAGCTGCGGTTCAATCAGATCACAATACACGTACAAGTGTGTCGGCAGTCCCATAGTCAGATTAGGCGGCCATATCGCTGTGAGGTCATTTGACAAAACGTTCTCGTACGGATCGAAACCCAACTGGAGAGACAGCGCTTCGGTGAAATGTACTTTGCTTATACCGTCCACCATTGTCGTGATCTTGACTCTGTCCTGCTCTTTGTCATACTCAAAGTACAAGTACTGGGTAACATCCTTCGCTTTATTGATCATTTTCAATAAATCGGTTATGTTCTTGTAATAACCGGGTTTCATCTTTAGCATAATGTGCTCGACACTGAGTGTGACGGGAATACTCGGCAGAACGAGTTTATAGTCGAGCCAAATACACGATTCCTCGTCCACAGTCATAAAGGAACATGGATAATGCGCTTCGACCAAAGCCATCTCCCACTCGCCATCGCCTTCTAATCGAATTTGTCTCGGCAGATGTGTAGTGTACTTGGACACTGTGTTTTTTTGAAAATAATCCTTTGAGCTGTTGCTGGGCAATGTCAAATAGAACTGGTTGCTATTAGGCATTTTGCAAATCTTGCGCTCTTACCCAAGAATTGAACTCGTCTCCGTAACCTTCCCACTTGACGAAATAACGCTTACTGCGACCGCGACCCTTAGCGTCTAATATTTCAGCAATCTTGAACAGATGATCGTTGTATATTGTCACTTTTTGTAATTCGTATTCGTAAAACTGACCAGTCACTTGTTCACCTTTGAGATCCGACAAAGTGTACATTGGTAGAGGCATCAATGTGTTTACACGACGCACCACAAACACTTCTTTACTCCAATTAGTCTCGTAACCTTTTGCGAATGTGCCCTTCTCCTTAGATATGCGCACTGTGGTGCCAACTTTCAGTTTTGGCTTAACCCGACGCGGTATCTTACCAAACATGCGACGCCATACCTGATGCAATATTCGCTTATTGTCGACAGTCACATCGACTGGTCGTATTCTATTGCCTAGACTCCTGTGAGCGCTGTTGTTGTATGCACTAACCAGTTTGTCCAACGCATCTACATAACGATATGTGTTTTTGTAAGTCAAATATCGCCACATGCGCGTTTTCAAAGTGCGATTCACGCGTTCCACTACGGCCGCTTTAACATCTGGGTTTTGTGTAGTGACATAGATGATTCCGTATTGTTTGAATAATTTTTTCGTCTTGGCACCGGTGAATTCAGTACCTTTGTCAGTTTGTAAACAGCGAGGTGTGTCGGTCGCTTCGGCAAATATCTCCTCGAAAGCGTTGGCCACTTCAGCTCCTTCTTTCCGCCTCAACGTTCGCACATACAGGTGTTTGCTAAACACGTCTATTACAGTCAGTAGGTAGTTGACGCCGTCGTTGTGTTTACTAAGACCACGCATATCGTTCAAGTCCGCTTGCCACAATTCAAATGGACCAAACACTATGTAAGGATTGCGTGGGAAACGCTTGCGTGTCGGTTTGTGCAATGTGTAAGTGTCCTGTGTTTGTAACCATTCAATCACTTTGCGTTTTGAAACTGGTTTTGCAGCTCGCGTTAAAGGAGCTACACCGCCATACGACGAAGGTTCGATGGGATTGTAATACAAACGCTCCATAATACTGAAAACCTATCCTGTGTACGGTTCCCAATTGTCCAAATTTGACGACGGCTTGTTTCTATTTGAAAAATCAAACTGCTCTGTCGCTCGCGCCGGTGTAGATGTTACACGTTTTCCTCTTGCCGATCGAAGCCGATTTATTAGCGGTGTTCTCAGTATTGATTCAGTTGATGTGTCCACTTCATCGTCTGATCCTTCTCCTCCTGTGAATGATGATTGATATTCGGCATTTATTTCCTTAAGCGCTCTTAGATTATTCATATAGTCCTTTGGCACGTTCATCACTTTCAATGCGTTAAGCACTTCCCGCCATCCTGGCGGTGTGTAATCACGCATACGCACCTTTACTATGCAATTTAAGATATCCACTAGATTTGAGTCTGGGATTTTTACACCGTTGATGTACACTGAATAGCCACTGTCCCAACTGATTAAGCTGCCATCACGTTTCATGAAACGTAAAAGATTGCGGGCATCAGATCTGTAAGTTTTGGAAAACGTTTCCACAATCTCTTCCACTGGACCACCTTCCGCAGCGGGGTGCGATCGTCGACTATGTTCAAAGTGTAACTTCACACACGACGTTCCAAAGTGGAATGGCAAATGATTACCAATGTTATCTCTTAAGTCAATTTCCACACTGTCAAAAGATCTATTCATAACAGGCACATAGTGCGGATCGATGAATGATGTTGATTTATGCAAACCGTATACATAAGTAGACGTGGATATATTGACAATTTTCAATAACGGTGCGACTGTATCGCCGACTATCTGCGGCTCGACTAAATCACAATACACGTACATGTGTGACGGTAAGCCAAGACGAATGTTGGGTGAACGGATGCTTTTGTTAACTGCATCACCTTCCAGCGTCAATTCATTTGGATCGAACCCCAATTGAAGCGCTAACGTTGGACTTAATGTAATTTTAACAACATCAGTTCCCATCGATACTTCAATGAATTTGTTGTATGAGTTTTCAACGGTGAACTTTACACCAAAAGTAATCGCTAGTTCTTGCGAATTGATATGATCACACAATTCTTGAATATTTGCGTAATCACCAGTCTTCAATTTAATTCTGTGGTTTTGTTTTGGAGTAGCCGACACTACTGGCGTTACATCGGCAGTGCTGTCCATAACCCGCGCCAACGCTTCTTTGTTCACTTTTGCTTCCTCTTGCGGTTGTATGCAAATGTCAATTGTTTCGTCATTACCGACTGATAGAAATGTCATTGGATAGTGCGCTTCCACAAGTGCAATTTCCCAGTCGCCATCGTCCAGTTGAATAGCTCTCGGCAAATGTGTTATGTAATTTGCAACTGTATTTTTCGGATAATACTGCATCGAACTGTTGCTGGGCAGCGTCAAATAGAACTGATTGTTGATGCCAGTCATTTGTATCTACTCAATGCTGCTTGTAGTACTGCGCTCAAAAGTAATGGTATAAAGATTCCACCGCCTTTTTGTATGAGATACTTTCGTTTCTTTGACCAGCCTTCGCCGCGTTTCACCAATCGACGTAGCGTCGCCTTGTGTTTGCTTAACTGACTTTTACTCTTCTTCGCCAGAGGAACGTTACCGCGCAACACGTTGTATGCGCACTCACACACTGAGCGAATGCGGCTCTTGTCACACACCTTTAACAGTGCCTTCCGCTCCTTGGGTGTTGCGTGTATGAAAGCCGTAAGCAGAGGTGCGTCCTTCCGCAAGCACGACATGATTACTACTGATGGCGAAATTACCTTTTCTTTGGCAAGTACACATAGTTGGTAGAATCGTCTGGAAATATGCAACTTCGTATTCGCATATTCTCGTCTGTTGATTGTTTCAAGTCTATCAGTAGGTATCCGTGTGGATTCCTCGTAGCGTCAGCGTACGCCTCCTCGATGAATTTCGGGCTGTCTGGATATATTTGTCTGGCCAAGTACCTAATCTGAACTCTATCTCTAGGATTCTTAAAACACACAATGTAATGCGCATTCAATGAGATGTCCCTCTGCCCACGTCCTTGATGAAACAAATTTTGTGTAATGAAAAACACACTAATGTTGCGATGATGGCAACCTTTTGTGAAAAGATCCACCACACGGTTGTCGGCCTCACGCATCATATCGTCTATAATCACAAGTATCGGCTCGTTACCAGAAAAATCCTCCAAGTTTGGTAGACCTTCTATGTGGTTAATGGTGACATTTTTCGAGTTACCACCGCCGCCACCACCACTACCATAATGCCAGTTTATACTGGTAAATGGTGTGTCACACATTTCTGTAATGTGCTTTATAAACTTTGACACAAACTGTGACTTGCCACAACCCGAAGGTCCCGCCACAATGGCTGAGAACGGATGTTTCCACATCAAGCCCATGATTACTACTGAGCTAAACACCTCACAGTTACCATACTCACACTCTTAAACTTACTACTAAAGGACATTTTTGGGGTTAAGTGAAATAAATAACACAGTGGTTATGTTCTGAACGTGACTATAAGTATTGACTACGAAAACTAATTTACAAAGGTATTAACGTAATCTTCAAGTCTTGCTTTACATAAACTCCAACGGTGTGTATCTGCTATTGGAACCCCTCGGGCTGCGCTTCACCAAGCGAAGGCGTTCTCCAAATCCGCCGTTGTAGCGCTCGATGTCGGTGTTGCTCAGGGCCTCGTTGAAGCGCCTAGGCAGGTAGACTCGCAGAAAGAAGTCGTCCCCGACCTGCCCCTCCAGGATCACGATGATCGTCTCGCCAAAGGGTGTGGTGGCTCGCTCCATCGCAGTGATGAGATAGCCGCATTCCTCTCGGAGATCGGCTATCCTGGTGTAGAGCGGAGAGTCGGACTTGCAGTTGTTGAGGGTAGCTCTCAGGTCCGCGGTTGTTGCAGTGCCGTTCAAAATCGAAAACTCTGGCTTGAAAGTGCTGCTGCTGTTCGACATCTCTAGTAGTAGTTGGAGTAGGTCTATGTGAGGTGGCGGTCTGGTGGCGAATGATGCTCAATCGGGCGGGGCTCCGCCTTATAAACCCTTGCCGCCATTTTCTTCTAAGTGGGGGGTCCGAAGGGTCGGGCGCAGGTGTTCACACAAAAAAACCGACGCGTCGAGACCGGTCTGGGATGCAGCTGCTCTAATTGAATGCTTGCGCCACTCGTTGTTTCTTCCTCACAGCTCGCTTCTTCGACGTTGGCTGTGAAACTGCACTGCGTTGTGTAACAGTTTGAGTTAAGCCTGTAATTTTCGGTACTCCTGTTGATTTATCGATCCACATGTTTTCCACTTTATCAACTACTTGTTTAACACTTTGGTGCATTTCACCATCTTTGTCCAAAAATAAACCACACATGAACACCATATCTGTACCATCGTACATTTCCATTTTCAATAACATTTGTCCTTTGTTTCCCGGGTTTTGAACAGCAAAAGTATTCCCATCGTCCATCCATGACACTATGGGACAATCATCTGTTGGTTTCGGCACCCATCCTGGTTTCTTGGTTTCCACTTCGATGGGAGTTGCCCTCCTTCGTCTCTTGCAGGCAGTGGTCGGTTTTACAAATGACGTCTGAGGTGATGCCAATGTCTGATCACTAGCATTATTGTTCATAACCTCAATCTCCTGAATAAACGATTTGATATAGTCGTCCGCAGAAGCGTAAGCGTCCATGTTCACGTCCTTACCGTGTGACTTCAACCGTACTACTGTCTGGCGGTGCGTCTGCTCACCCTTGAAGTAAACTGTACGCACTTGCTGTCAGACAATATTTCTGTTTGGCGATCGCTTTTATTCACCCGCTGAAGTCAACTGTTACGTTACGGTGACGATCGATCTCGATGACGTTGTCCAGTTCGGCGTACACTATACAGTTGACGGTCTCGGGCAACGCTTTGGAGAATCCAATTTCGATACGTAGATTACCGTTGCGCAGGAGATTCCAGTGACTCGACTCAGCCGCGGACATGTCCGGTGTCAAGTCGAACGCCATAAGACAATTACCGTACGGATAGTCACCTCTCTTGATCTCATTACCTGCGTCGGAGAACTGGATTCCGGTGCCGGTGACCAATGTGTAATAAGAGAGTATATATGTCTCACTATTCAATGTGTAAACGGGCTGTAACGGTTTGGCCGGTACTTGTTCACCGTCCACGTACAATGCGAGATAATTCATATCGTAGTGTTGAAAGTTGTAAGGATTCTTCTTGAAATCTCCGTTGAACGCAAGATTACTGACCAGTCCAATTATCACACGTTTCGGTAACTGTCCGATAAATGCACTGTCTAAAGCCTTACTCATTATGCCGGAGGGTAGTGTGAACGATTTCACTTCTACGCGCGTGATCGGATACTTGGCCGTGCCGGTCTCGAGAGTTTTACTGTGCGCCAACAATACGCTCGGATTGATCTTACATCGACGTACGAAAAGACCAATCTCTTTAATTGTCACCTTGTAGGTAGTTAGCGTTTTGGACATTATACAAAACGAGTTTCTGGATCTGTTAAGTTGCAATCGCATCTCGACACCGTTCAACATGAATTTGTTCTGATTGCACAGATCGATGTGCAATCGACCGACCATATCGCAAACATCGCTTTCTTTCGTGTGATCGCGACGCTTTTTCAATCCCTCGTTCAATTCGTCACAATCGTCCATTAGTCCGGCCGAATCTTCAAAAAACAGCTCGCTAGTCAGGTGCGAATTCTTCGCACTACATCCGTAGTTCTCAATAGGTTTTCCAAGTATGCACGGTAAGCGTACGTGTTAGTTTGTGGGGACACCAGTTTATGATTGAGATAGAGATCCACTTGACTGAATATCGAGTGGAGCCAATTGTTCACTGGGCCCACCTCCTTAGCAGGTTGCCCACCGTCCGCTTTAGTGTCGTCCTGTTTCACAATAGCGGCTTTCACGTGTAATAACGTTTGTGTCAGGTCCGTGTACTCGTCACCGTGACCGGGTATTACAAACTCTATTGGCGAATCGTCCGTTAGCGATGAGACCGGTTTGTATTGAACCTATTTACCGCTCTCGATGCTGGTCTGCGTAGGCGGTAACGAAAACAAGTCCAGTTCAGTCTTCACACATTCACACGATTTCTGATGAATAAACGACATTGTTATCGAATTAAATGAAAATATCCCTTGTTCTTCTGCGTCGTTTCGTTACAGTTCTACGACGTTTGTCTAACGATGTTATCCTTCTGTTGGTCCTTATCCTCTTTGTAATGGCTCTTCGTTTAAACTTTCCACCTACTTACCCTCTTTATAGTTCTCCTTTGTCTTTGCATACGTCCGGTAGACGTCCGTCTTCGAAGAAGTCTATCGAGAGACTGTGGCATGTCGTGACCCGCTTCTTATAACCACCACCGCTCTATACGCGCTCCAATTTCTCGTCCGCCTGGTGTTCTGTTTATTTAATTACTAGGGGGAGATTTTCGCTCCCCCATACTTCAGGAATTGTTGAAGACTAGAACAAGAATGAGAGCAGGGGTGTTTACCAACTGGTGAATTATTGCTCGGAGTTCGACACGGGTGGTCTATAATTATGGGTTCCTAGAAGGGCAGCTGCTTCCCAGACAGGCCTCGGGGAATTTCCGATCGTTAAAAGCTTTCAGGGTGCTGGGTCCTTTGTCGACGTTTGCCGCCTCGACAATAAATCACATCCACTGTCAGGGGTAAAAGCAACCCTCCTCTAATGTAATTCGATACGGGCGGACTATAATGGGTTCCTGGAAGGGTCGGGCGCAGCTGCATCCCAGACCGGTCTCGACTCGCCGGGTTTTTTGTTTGAACACCTGCGATCAACTGCCCACCACGCACGGCGCGGCCCTAGCAGCAAAGTTTAGTTTAGTCTTGAGTTTCGAAGCGTCAACAGCTACGAAGAGATCATGGCCAACATCGAGTGGGAATGTGACATCACAGACGTCGAGTTGGAGGATGTATGTGTTGCGGCGGAAACGTCGATGAATAGCAATAATAAGAAGAGGCCGTTTGACGATGAAGATGATTACTTTGAAGGTGATGAATTCTACAACCGAAAAGACGACGATGATTGCACCTTGAAGCATTTCCATAAGAAGAGGCTATGGCGCAATGACAAAAAGTTCAAGCACGTTCATGAGCCAAAAATTTATTCAACTACCCAAGATCTTGACGACGCTCTGTACTCTAAACAACGGGGAATCAACAGCATGTGGAACCATTGCCCGCTGGACGACTTGGAATGGGAATATTGGCAGCGGGACATGGACTACAAGATGAATTTCTACCCTATTGAAGAGGAGCACATCTACGCCATTGAACTTGAGCAGAAGTACTTGATGCTTGTCGAAATGTGGTGGAATCGGCGAACGGATGAACTCCACCCAGATGAAATAACAAAGTTTTTCATAAATAAAAAATAAATGTTTCCCAACACCTTAGCCTCCACCTGATCCCACCATCATAATCGGCCTTTTTCAAGGCCACAAAAGCTTTTCATGTTAGGGATTAGAAGGAAATCTTAGAGGAGATTTTCTTCTAAGTGTTGGTTCGGGCCTCTAGACAAAAGTGTCACAGACGAGGCCTCGGGGGGGGGGGGGGGCTCCTCCTGATCCTCGGGGGGGGGGCTCCTCCTGATTGATGTACCGCGGGGGGGGGCTTCTCCTGATTGATGTACCGGGGGGGGGGGGGGCTCCTCCTGATTGATGTACCGGGGGGGGGGCTCCTCCTGAAATGAACAAAAAAAAAAAATTTGCATATTAATTAGGGTAATTAAAAAAAATTTGCATATTAATTAGGGTAATTAAAAAAAATTTGCATATTAATTAGGGTAATTAAAAATTTGCATATTAATTAGGGTAATTAAAAAAAAAATTCCATACTAATTAGGGGGGGGGGTGGCTCCTCGGGGGGGGGGGCGCTCCTCCTGGCTCCTCCTGGTCCAGAACACTCCATTTATCCCTACTTCTCACCATGCCGACTAGGGTAATAGCTTCTTCCCTATAGGGGAAATTTGCTAAAAGGACAGAACAAAAATTAAACTAACACCGAGGCAACATACCATTATGACAGATTTTCAAAATGTACTGTTTGATAGGTATCTAATCTAAAATCTTTCTAATGTAATACTAGATGATTCCAAAACTAAATCATATTAAGGTAAATTAATATAAATATTACCACTAAATTAAAATACATATTATTGAAAATTAGGAACACAATATTTTCAAGTTACCTTCATAGAATTTCAATGTAATTTAGATATTGCATGTCAAGCCTAACAATACCATGCAATTGTTAGACTTATTAAGTCAAAAGGTGTTATAGCCTTACTTACCTATCCAAGCACTGTAGTTTCATTCTTCTTACTGGTTTAATAAAGTCAATTAATATTTCTTGATCTAATGTTAACATATTCTTTTTTATACGCATCTTGACGTTATTGTATTTGTTATTTGTACAAAATATCCTTCAAAACTTAAAACGATAGAATTTAAATCCATCTGAGTCATGGAAGCATTTTATAAAAACACGTTTTAGCCTTTGTTATGATTTTTTTTTGCGATCATTCATATTCAACAATAATATATCCTCCAGAGGGCGTTCACTGTTGTGTCTAATACATAGTTTAATACGTAGATATACTTACCGGTTAGACTAAATTGTCACGATTACATTTAACTAAATGTTTCGATCGTTGGTGGTAATGTTTTGCATATTAATCCCTAACAAGTCGTCATGTACAATAAACTTTGACTTACACATACAAATTACACGCACAATCTGTAGGCTGTAGATCTTTATTTTTTGATGACAAGCACTAGGATATATATATAGTGAAAACTATTTTGTTTGTTATTATAGACAAATTTATTGCGTTAACTGTTATATGAAGTAGAATAGCACGTTTAAATCAGATGAAGTAATGCTTAAAATCAAGAAATTATGTAAGAGCAAAGTCTACCCATAAAATCAAATGACCAACAGACTAGATATTAGTTAATCCATTTCTTACATCCCTCCCAATTTGGCACGTTTTCTGTTCATTGTTTCTACGACAGTGAGAAGCGACCGACAACATACCCTGAGATCTCGTGGACAAGGTCCTAGATAAGATGAATGATCTGTCAGCAGGAGTTGTCTTGTCATCACAGCTGCTCAGAGCTGGCGTCTTATTAGATTAATATCATCTAATTCAGGTTATTACTAACGTATAACTTGAATACAATTATGAGAAAAACTCAATAGCTTGGGTATAGTTATAAACCAAATACTAAGATGTCAATTCTTAAAATTAGATTTCCTTATTAAATTATTTTAACTCCTAATCATTTTAAAATTGATATGGTCAAAACAAAATTCTACAAAAAGCAACAACTGAATAGTAGGATGTACAATTTTAAGCCAAATACTTAGTTGTATCGTCCTTGTAATTCTTCAGCCGTCCAAAGGGTTATCAATGTACCGAGGTTATAGAATAACAGAAACAACTTGGTGTAGCTACGGAAAAGCGCGTTTCCTTTGTCTCAAATCCTGAAAGTAATTTTTCCATTATATTAATTTATTTTTATGGTTTTATTTGTAATAAAAGCTTTTTTAAAAAGAGGTTTTCACCCACTTTTAAAATATTATGTGAAACAGCCAATTCTAAAAAAAAACATACAAAAACAAAGTTAACGCATGTAATATTACCACTAAATTAACTAAAACTACCTCAAGCCTAAAAACTACTAAAACTACCTTTTAAGCCAAGTGTAGGTTCCACCCAATCAGTTCAGCTAAGGCTCAAAATCTGCTAGAGTAGTAGTAGGCAATTGCCGGTTTTGTTGCGGCAGCCTTTTTGTGGGGATCACTTTTGCGGCAGCGTTTTTGTGGGGATCACCTCTAAAAAATCGTTTTTCTTAATAATCTGTAGTCTATTTTGTGATTTTAATCAATTTTAGTTCGTTTCACCGAACTAAAAGTTGGTTAAAATCACAAAATAGTATACAGATTATTAAAAAAACGATTTTTATATAGGTGATCCCCACAAAAAGGCTGCCGCAAGATTATGCGGTTCGTGATTAACCTCGATGGGTAGATTGTATACAACACGTTATAAACATACAAAAGTATACAAACACTACGGTAGGTTAAAATCACAAAATAGTATACAGATTATTAAAAAAAACGATTTTTATATAGGTAATCCCCACACCAAGGCTGCCGCAACATTATGCGGATCGGGATTAACCTCGATGGGTAGATTGCATACAACAAGTTATAAATATACAAAAGTATACAAACACTACGGTGGAAAAAACTAAAAAAAATCAAATAATACTGTCACTAGTTTGAGATAGTAAGTATACGTTGGTGAAATATATACAATAAAATAAGTCGATCAGAGTTATTGAAATGCATAAAAAATATATTGCTTCGGAGTTTCCTAAAAATTCCTTGGCCGTGTATGGTGGTGAAAGCGAAAACAGTTTCTTATTTCCCGCTGCGGAAGGGTAAGCGTCTAACGGTGACCAAATCATTCGTGTCTCAAAGTGAAAGCTCGGTCAACCCCGACGCGTTTAGACGCCCAAAAGTGAAACTTGTTCGAGCCCGAGGGTAAACTTCTACTATATAAACCAAGCGGTGTAGGGTTGTGAAAGCGAAAACAGTTTCTTATTTCGCGCTGCCGTAGGGTAAGCGTCTAACGGTGACCAAATTATTCTTGTATTAACGTGAAAGCTCGGTCAACCACGACGCGTTTAGACGCCCAAAAGTAAACTCGTGTCTAGAGCTAAAGTCAGTACCAATTGCGATGCGTACGTTTAAGTTTACGATGCCAGTAAATGGCACTAAGCGCGTTCACCACGCTAATGGGTTTAGGGTGAGTGAAGTACAAATGGGAGGTCCTGTGAACCAATTTGAAGTTACGAAACATTACGTGAAAAGGGACATGTTGGTAATCCGGCTACTAGTGAACGGTGCGGATAAAGTTAAAATTATTGTAGTGAGTGTCAGCTGTGAAGACAAAGTTGAAGTAGTGATTCACATTGCCGGTTGGCGAATATTCGTGGAAAAACCCTACGACGGCGGATTCTGTGTTCTCACTGGAAGACAACAGCCCCACACTCCTGGATACCAGACTCTCGCCTTCGCCTTGTAAGATCGCAAGTTTCTGGAGGCAGCTTGGAAGAGACCTACATCCCAATCAGAGGACGTCGGCTATGTCAGCGATCCAGACTTCAATGAGGAATGTATATATGATTTGTATTTATAAGCCATTTTTATTTCATAAGGAATTTTGAAGTGTTCAAAGTTATAGGAAATAAATAATTTTATTTGTAAAATTGTGTTTCTTTAAATCCTGTTTTTTCCTAGTAATAGTAAAAATTATAGCTTAAGTAGAATTTTGTAAAGCAAATATTCAATTAGTTCATGCAAACAGCCAATGATTAAATTATACTTTAAATGTGTAATGTCACAGCAGTTAATACAAGGCTGGTTAACTGAACAGTACTTTCCAAAATCATAAGGATTACTAATACGTCTAACCATCCCCATTTTAAAACAAATGAGCCAGCGGGGATGAATAGACGTTTTTAATCAGCTAGTGACTTATTGAATGCCAAGCGAGCTTAAGGAAATTGCTCAGTTAGGCATAAGCGTGTGACAGCGCACAAGTCCGCTAATCCCTCTAGCATACCAGTTAACAACTCCTGACCAGCCGAGTCAGTGAGGGACAAATTCTAGTTCCCTGAGTTACGGAGACGTGAATCATCAATAACTTGAATACTGAATTAAATATTTAGTAGATAACTTAACTTTGAATAATATTTACTTTGGCTTAAACTAGGAGACTAAATGATACCCTAGTGCGTCACGATGTGTAACATTCTAGTTCACTGAGATATGGAGATGTGAATCATCTGTGACCGATAATTTAATACTGGGTTAAATAGTTATATGTTGAATTATTTTACTTTGACTTAAACTAGAGCTACAAAATCACCTCAGTTTGGTCAGCCCCCACTCGTCTCGGACCACATCAGATTCATCAGGAGGAACTGCTCTCTGTATAAATTCAACTCTAAGGTGCTCCAAGACTATGATTTAGAACTTTGTGGGCATTATTGTTTAGGATATTTATAATTCAGATCAAATGGTTCTACCATGACACAATTTGTAAATTCATTTTCTAAAAAATCTTATCAGTAATGATCAGTATATGTCTGAGCTGTTTCAGTTTTTGTACATGTTTTAAATCAAGTCTACTTCTACAATGTAAATCTACTTAATGGTTTGTAAAATAAAAGACATGAGTGCAAAAAAAGTTTTCTTTATTTTTAATAGTAATCCCTTTTTTACCTAAGTAAGAAATAATGTTCATACTCAATAATGTTCATGCAATAATGAGCCTGACTGAGCACGCTCAGTCAGTCTCTCAGTCAGACTCTCGGTCAGTTTCTAAGTCAGGCTGTCAGTCAGGCTCTAAGTCAGGCCATCATGCAGACTCTCAGTCTCTCAGTCAGGCTCTTAGTCAGGCTCTTAGTCAGTCTCTCAGTCAGGCTATATGTTAGTCTCTCAGTCAGGTTCTCAGTCAGGCTCTCAGTCAGGCTCTCAGTCAGGCTCTCTGTCAGGCTCTCAGTCTGGATCTCAGTCAGGCTCTCAGTCAGGCTGTCAGTCAGGCTCGAAGACAGGCCATCATTCAGACTCTCAGTCTCTCAGTCAGGCTCTTAGTCAGGCTCTTAATCAGTCTCTCAGTCAGGCTATCTGTTAGTCTCTCAGTCAGGTTCTCAGTCAGACTCTCAGTCAGTCTCTCAGTCAGGCTCTCAGACAGGCTCTCAGTCAAAGGCTCTCAGTCTCTCAGTCGGTCTCTCAGTCATTCTCTCAGTCAGGCTCTCATTCAGCCTCTCAATCTCTCATACAGGCTCTCAGTCAAAGGCTCTCAGTCTCTCAGTCGGTCTCTTAGTCATTCTCTCAGTCAGGCTCTCATTCAGCCTCTCAATAACTCAGTCAGGCTCTCAGTCAGACTCTAAGTCAGTCTCTCAGTCTGACTCTCAGTCAGGCTCTCATTCATATTCTCAGTCTCTCAGTCAGGCTCTAAGTCTGGCTCTTAGTCAGTTTCTCAGTCAGGCTTTTAGTCAGGCTCTTAGTCAGTCTCTCAGTCAGGCTATCTGTTAGTCTCTCAGTCAGGATCTCAGTCAGGCTCTCAGACATGCTCTCACTCAGTCTCTCAGTCAGGCTGTTTGTCAGGTACTAAGTCAGGCTCTCATTCAGGCTCTCATTCATCCTCCCAGTCTCTCAGTCAGGCTCTCAGTCAGACTCTCAGAAAGGCTCTAAGTCAGGCTCTCATTCAGGCTCTCATTCAGCCTCCCAGTCTCTCAGTCAGGCTCTCAGTCAGACTCTCAGAAAGGCTCTCAGTCAGTCTCTCCGTCAGGTTCTCAGGCTCACAGTCTCTCAGTCAGGCTCTCAGTCAGACACTGAGTCAGACTCTCAGAAAGGCTCTCAGTCAGTCCCTCCGTCAGGTTCTCAGGCTCTCAGTCTCTCAGTCTCTCAGTCTGGCTCTCAGTCAGACTCTGAGTCAGACTCTCAGAAAGGCTCTCAGTCAGTCTCTCCGTCAGGTTCTCAGGCTCTCAGTCTCTCAGTCCCTCAGTCAGTCTATCAGTCAGACTCTCAGTCAGTCTCGCTCTCTTTGCTCTTACAAATGAACATTATTACTTACTTAGGTAAAAAAAGGGATTACTATTAAAAATAAAGAAAACTTTTTTTGCACTCATGTCTTTTATTTTACAAACCATTAAGTAGATTTACATTGTAGAAGTAGACTTGATTTAAAACATGTACAAAAACTGAAACAGCTCAGACATATACTGATCATTACTGATAAGATTTTTTAGAAAATGAATTTACAAATTGTGTCATGGTAGAACCATTTGATCTGAATTATAAATATCCTAAACAATAATGCCCACAAAGTTCTAAATCATAGTCTTGGAGCACCTTAGAGTTGAATTTATACAGAGAGCAGTTCCTCCTGATGAATCTGATGTGGTCCGAGACGAGTGGGGGCTGACCAAAACTGTCAAAGTACTCCAAGTGTCCGTTTTTCATCTAGGTATAAGGCAACCAGTGTGTTCCTCTCTCGTTATGTGGCTCCGTGTTGACAAAAAATTGCGGTTGATTGTGTATTCCTTCTTGGGAGACGGTCTGAAGCGTAGACACCAATGTTTTTTGCTGGTAGGAGTTCCAAACACGAATATACTTCTGATGCATTCATTTTTTAGATAGTAAGTACCACTTACGTAAGTTCACACAATTAGAAAGAGCACACCTATGCTTAACAGCTTCGTGGTTATTACATCTTAAAGTGTCTGATGTAAATAAACTATTCAAAACCTCAAGAGACAGACAGTCTAAGCTTTCCAAGTTCACTACTATGCACTGATGGGGTAACACAGATTTTAAATAAATGGCCTTCTCTTGACCCTTTACAAAAATAGTCGTGTCCGAATTGAATGCTGTCTTTAACTTTACTAACAGTACGTGGTACGGAATGTCTCCAAGATTCCAGTCAAGACCGTGGTAATGTCTCGTTACCCAGTAACTTTCTCTTAGTTTCTTCGCTGTCAAAAGCCTGCGGTTAAATGGTGGGCGAACAATGTGATGAAATATCAAACTTCCAGTATGTAAATTTACAGCAGAAATTTCCTTAATTATGAAACGGTTATTGTTATCCATGAAACACTGAATGTCTAAGACGATACGAACCTCACGATCCATCTCGCACAGGATTTTATGGTCATCCATAAAATAGTCATCTAGTCATAGTCATAGTAATAGTCATCTAATAGTCATCTAGTCCATAGTCATCTAACTGATATCCTGTTTTCACGTGTGTTTAACTTCCATAATCCACCGTTACTTTTCTTCTTTTTGTCAATTTCCACAATGTTATCGAACTCTGCATAAATAATGCTATTGATGGTCTCTTCTAGGACCTCGCGAAAGCGCTCGCAACGGGTTGATGTTCTTTTTGATCGTCTGAGACATAGAGTTTGACTGAATGACTATACTACATGGTATATACTTTTTTTGTTTATTTTTGTTTTGTTTTTATGGACTTAATTTTATGGATCACTTGGAAATATCATGGTCCTGAACCTAATTTCATCTGGTTTTTGATTGCTTCGTGTCAAGTGACAGATGCCCATGAGGTGATTTTGTAGCTCTAGTTTAAGTCAAAGTAAAATAATTCAACATATAACTATTTAACCCAGTATTAAATTATTGGTCACAAATCATTCACATCTCCATATCTCAGTGAACTAGAATGTTACACATCGTGACGCACTAGAGTCTCATTTAGTCTCCTAGTTTAAGCCAAGGTAAATATTATTCAAAGTTAAGTTATCTACTAAATATTTAATTCAGTATTCAAGTTATTGATGATTCACGTCTCCGTAACTCAGGGAACTAGAATTTGTCCCTCACTGACTCGGCTGGTCAGGGGTTGTTAACTGGTATGCTAGAGGGATTAGCGGACTTGTTATACGTAACTGAGCAATTTCCTTAAACTCGCTTGGCATTCAATAAGCCATTGGCTGATTGAAAACGTCTATTCATCCCCGCTGGCTCATTTGTTTTAAAATGGGGATGGTTAGACGTATTAGTAATCCTTATGATTTTGGAAAGTACTGTTCAGTTAACCAGCCTTGTATTAACTGCTGTGACATTACACATTTTAAGTATAATTTAATCATTGGCTGTTTACATGAACTAATTGAATATTTGCTTTACAAAATTCTACTTAAGCTATAATTTTTACTATTACTAGGAAAAAACAGGATTTAAAGAAACACAATTTTACAAATAAAATTATTTATTTCCTATAACTTTGAACACTTCAAAATTCCTTATGAAATAAAAATGGCTTATAAATACAAATCATATATACATTCCTCATTGAAGTCTGGATCGCTGACATAGCCGACGTCCTCTGATTGGGATGTAGGTCTCTTCCAAGCTGCCTCCAGAAACTTGCGATCGTACAAGGCGAAGGCGAGAGTCTGGTATCCAGGAGTGTGGGGCTGTTGTCTTCCAGTGAGAACACAGAATCCGCCGTCGTAGGGTTTTTCCACGAATATTCGCCAACCGGCAATGTGAATCACTACTTCAACTTTGTCTTCACAGCTGACACTCACTACAATAATTTTAACTTTATCCGCACCGTTCACTAGTAGCCGGATTACCAACATGTCTCTTTTCACGTAATGTTTCGTAACTTCAAATTGGTTCACAGGACCTCCCACTTGTACTTCACTCACCCTAAATCCATTAGCATGGTGAACGCGCTTAGTGCCATTTACTGGCATCGTAAACTTAAACGTACGCATCGCAATTGGTACTGACTTTAGCTCTAGACACGAGTTTACTTTTGGGCGTCTAAACGCGTCGTGGTTGACCGAGCTTTCACGTTAATACAAGAATAATTTGTTCACCGTTAGACGCTTACCCTACGGCAGCGCGAAATAAGAAACTGTTTTCGCTTTCACAACCCTACACCGCTTGGTTTATATAGTAGAAGTTTACCCTCGGGCTCGAACAAGTTTCACTTTTGGGCGTCTAAACGCGTCGGGGTTGACCGAGCTTTCACTTTGAGACACGATGATTTGGTCACCGTTAGACGCTTACCCTTCGGCAGCGGGAAATAAGAAACTGTTTTCGCTTTCACCACCATACACGGCCAAGGAACTTTTAGGAAACTCCGAAGCAATATATTTTTTATGCATTTCAATAACTCTGATCGACTTATTTTATTGTATATATTTCACCAACGTATACTTACTATCTCAAACTAGTGACAGTATTATTTGATTTTTTTTAGTTTTTTCCACCGTAGTGTTTGTATACTTTTGTATGTTTATAACGTGTTGTATACAATCTACCCATCGAGGTTAATCACGAACCGCATAATCTTGCGGCAGCCTTTTTGTGGGGATCACCTATATAAAAATCGTGTTTTTAATAATCTGTATACTATTTTGTTATTTTAACCAACTTTTAGTTCGGTGAAACGAACTAAAATTGATTAAAATCACAAAATAGACTACAGATTATTAAGAAAAACAATTTTTTAGAGGTGACCCCCACAAAAACGCTGCCGCAAAAGTGATCCCCACAAAAAGGCTGCCGCAACAAAACCGGCAATTGCCTACTACTTAGAGTTCATAATTTAGAGGTAGGTTTTGAAATTACAATTTTCTTTCCCCAGAGAGAGAGATGGAAAAGTTTGGTTCAAGTTAGCGCTGCTGTAAGTCAGCATTAAGTTGAGCCGAGCAGCTTTACACTCCAATCGCTGACGTACGGTTAGCTTTATGTACCACACTTTCCTAGCTCACAAGTTCTAGAGGACATAAGAAAATTAAAAAAAGCACTTAATAACATTATTGAAGGGGTTAAGGTATTTATATCTTTATGTGTAGGTACATTGATTGGTATGTGTGATAAGTATAGTTTACACTAGTAGTTACACTTGATTTCGCAAAAAAATAAAATACAAAACTTGTTGGTATATCAAATAAAGTAATACATTTTGTTATTACAATTTGTTATTATGTTGTTATAAAAGCTGTTTCTTGTAGTATAATTCGTTCATGCTCAGTTTAAAACACCACATTTCTTTCATGAACCTGTCTTTTACACACCTATTTTGTCTAAAATTTGTGTTTTGTATTTTTGTCAGCATAATCAGATTTAAAAAAAATCATTAAATATTAAAAAGTAAATTTATTTGGATAAAAGAGCGGTGAACAAATTTTAAATAGGCTGTAATAACCACCGATATGACAGGCAATATATTTAGGCCTTTGGGAGTTGTTTATCACGTTTGGTGAGTTTTTATTATCGTATCGAGTTTCCAGGATTCATGAGTTTTCAGAAATTCAATTTTATACAGTCTTAATTTTCTTTCAACAGTTTAGCTTCGAGCATCATTGGAAAAATTCCTTGGTAAGATGAAAATGGTTAACAAAAATAGATGTTTTTCCAAAACAAAACAAAAAAACAAGTACTTTGTACACGCTAATTAAGTTTAACTATTACGCTTGAAAAATCCTAGATGTTTCTGTAATAATATAATAGTGAATAATAAACCCCCAAAACGGCAAAATAAATAGTTAAAATGCGGTATCAATAATGGTGTTACAAATTATTAAGGTCATTATTATTTAGATCATTGTGTGTCTAGTTAGAGTCAGAGTTAAGTTTAACTTTAGTACTTATTTATTAAGTAGGCTAGACAATTTATTATTAAATAGTAATTAAGTAGTATTTATTTAAGGAATATTATGAATCTCTTTAATTTTTGAAATATATGCATACATAATTACTTAAATTTATATGAATGTTCCTAAGATTTTGCAGTTTGTAAAACTAACTACACATTTGGTCTTTGTCAGCTGTATATTTACTTATTTTAATTGATATCGCTATGTAGACGCTATGGTGTAGTGACCGACTTATTCCACAATATCCAGGGCCTTTTGGGAATCAATTTCATTTTGCAAGATGTATCAATACATATATAATATTTTTTTGTTTTGAAATAATCACTATTCATGCATTCAGTAAATTTAAGGAAAATGTTTATAAAAACATTAATTTAGATCATGTGTTTTTGAATTTCATTCAAATGAGAATTTTAAATTTTAATGATTTCGAAACTTGTCTTTAGGATTGGAACTATAAAATGAGTACGATTGACCCTACCCTTAAAAGTATGAATTGACGTAACTAAGCAATAAACTGAGCAAGATAATGCATGATGATTATATCTGAGTGAATATAAATAAAATATGCATGAAGCAATCATTAGTAATTTAATGACATTATTGATTGTTCGTAACCGTCTAGAAACCACTTATATAACACTATTACGATAAATTAATGCATGTATAAATACAAAACACAAAAGATTTTTAATATGAATTAATTCAATGTTCATTTGCTAAGGATTAACACTATTTATTTAGTTTTCCCCATACCTTTTTAAATTTAAGTTAATGACAAAAAAAGGGTTTAGGTCAGTTGTCTTACTTATCACAGATAAGTATTTTATTTTAATACCACCAATTCTTGGTGATTAGTGATGTTTTTTTTTTTTTTTAAGACATATGCTAGGATCTAAAATAAACAGAAATAGTGTTTTGCTGAAATAAAACATTGCTCATACGTTTATTTCGATATACAACATTCAATGTTCCGTGACTGTCATTTCGTAGCACTTTTATGCAAACTGGTTAGTAGTATTGTAGTTATAGCATATCGCTAATTTGTTGTTAAGCTATGTAAATTGTAAAATGTGATATGGATGAAGGAGGCATCATAGCTTTTGAAAATAATGAAGTTAATGCATCCAGTTATAAAAAAATCATGTTAGAAACAAATCACATTTATCACAAAAAAAGAGTAGTAATGATGGAGGTAGCGGTATATTGACAAAGGTGGGATTAAAATTAAATTTAGACACCATTAATTGAATACCTAAACGTAATGAAACTATAAAAAGAACAGAGAATGACACCGAATGATACAAATACCATACAAATCAAATGCTTGTAAGGAGAAACACATGTTAAAAATAAACATTTGAGGAACATTGATAAAAAAGTTGAGGATGACATAATAACATGCAATTGTTGGCGCTTTCCCTCTATTTAATGATTTTACGTAACCAATAAACAAGTAAGTTAAAATTAAATTTCTAACATTGTAATACAAAGTGTAAAAATGAGTTTTTTAATGAGTCAAAGTAATAATAAATTAAAACGAGTTTGCACGCAGCACGCTGACGTGAGGGAAGTGAATTTCCACATAAAAAATTTTACAACTCAAAATCAGTGTAAAACATAAATGTATTCCAATTTTTATTGAAATCTAAAAACATTGATTTTTTGGATGTTCTGATGCTCCTGGTTTCATTTACCTGCAAAGTTGGGATTACAAGTTTGCGCATTATAATGGTAAGAGAAGGTCTAGACAGGCTTGAGAGTAGGCGTGAGTTGCTGGGGATGATAAAAGTACTTTAACAAAGGAATAACAAGCTTTTCTAGTGTAAAACCCCCATAAGACAACGTACTGTGTTAAGTCAATACTCATTTTCTTTAATAACTCGGTAAATATTTATGCTAGGATGACGAGAGAGGGCTTAACACTTTCGCCCTACTAATTCCCATCTTTTTACATGCATTAATGTTACATCTGGAGCTTTTATGACACTTTTGTTGGCCCAAAAACTCGAAATTTGAAAGATTAATCCCCAAAAAAGGGGTTTAAAGTTTTCCGATTGTTTTGCATGACGAACTTGTTCAACTGATTACTGAAAGGAACGTCCATACCAAATTTGAAGTTAATCGGACAAAAATGCGACCGCTAGAGTGCAAACACACACACACACACACACACACACACACAAATATACACATACACTTCAGGCGTATGAAGAGGCGTACAGTGCAAACACACACTTCAGGCGTATATAGTTATATATATTTATACATATAATATGTATATATATATAATTTTGAACGACCCCCCAAAACGTGTTCAGGGGGTCACGTTAGGAACTTCTATGGTGGTCCCGGGCTTAAGTTTCAGCGTGCCAAAGGAAATTCACTAATGAGCTTCGAGTAAAACGTTACTAAATTAAATTGTTCACAATTTAATGCTAATTTGAATAAGAACTTAATTTTCGTAATAATAACAATTTTAAATAAAGACCAGTGTCATAAAATATTGAATTATAAAATCAGCAATTAATAGGTTAAACTTTAAATGGAAAAAGTTGGAGAGAATTCAAATGTCATACACACGCCCCGACTGATCTGAATCACAAAAGACTCAGACTTTGTCTGATGTGTATTGCTACAACTGAATACTCTCGTCATATTTCCTCATGCTTTGGTTCTCAATAGGTTCATGCTCTTTGAAAGGATTTCTTTGCTCATGATACTGTGGACCCCTTTGTAGAATAGACATTCATAAAAACGAAGTAAGTCATGAACCTTTACAATCATGGGTATTAATCATAGTTCCTCATATAATATTTAGATTTGCAAGCATTACAAATACGCTGCGTATGTTGTGAATAGAAAAGTACTTGTACTCAACCGTTTAACTACAATAAGTAGTTAAAATTTACATTTATTTGTCTTTGGTCCTCAACCAACTTTAGTATTGGAAAGATGGGAAAGTTGCACGAAGAATTACAGGGTAATGGCAAACTACGGTAACAAAAAACTGAATCAAGGTTTTCTACCTTTTAGCCCTATTTTAACTATTAAACTCCTTTATATTTACTAAATATAGAATATAAGTATGGTAGAATTTATAGACGGTTTTCTGCTAATCTAGCCCTTTAACAATTTTCATCCGACACCATTTATTTGAGTCACACTACCCACTCATTTGAGTCACACAGTGGTTTTAGGAGGGGAAATCCTCCCTCCTATCCCCAAGGTAAGGTGGAAACATATTCCGAAAATCATTTATTGGTCAATGTTAATAGAACCTTAATACTTAGTTTTACTAAATTTTGTAGTAAATAGGAGAGAAATATTTTTTTCCACCGTAAGAATAATATTTTTCCCTATAAGAAAATCAACTACTTTTTAAATAGTGATCAACATTTTATTTCTATCTTATAGTTTTATAAACAACTCGTAGAAAATCTGCATGATCATAGATGCAGAAACTAACTATGACTTATGAGTTGAAAGTTGTATGTGTTTCATTCTGTTATAGATCTTTTACGTAATAAACTTACGCTAACTAATCAACGGATTGAATAATTCCCCAGAAAATTGTATTGTCTATCCAAAAATGCGATTCTTCAATGAAAACCCATAATTTGATATCTGATATTCCGAATGTTACTATGAGAGAGCTGACTGAGTACTTCACCAGGCTGGCCTTATCTGAGATTAGTTGACACAAGCAGTGCTTGGCTCAACACAGCTGGATGCTGAGAAAGGAATATTTAACGTTCTGCGTTGGGGCAGTAATATTTAAACGTTGTTGTTACTATTCGTTAACCAAAAATGCATCATCATTTCTATTAAATATTCCACAACGAAGGTGTTACATATGAATCAAGTTCAAAATTAAAATATGCAGAAAACGTTTAAAAACATTATTATTACAAATTGTTTAGGGTTTTGTAGTAACAAACATTTAATGATATGTTTTAGCACAATTAAAGAAGATCTTATGATATAGAGTACAACATATTCTGTTAAGCTACCTCGAGAAAATTCAATATATGCCTTGTAAATGTTTAAAATATAATGATCACACATATCTTAAAATCTGTATAGAATTTTGAATTATCGAGAATTAAGCTCATTGGTCATATTGAAACTGCTGTAATCGTGCAAATGGAGAGGTTGGTTTTAAATAAAAATCTCCATTGAAAGGTTGATGTATAATCAAACGTTCGATAACAGCTGCTGTAAATAGCCATGGCAATGCAGATTTATTTGATGCCTTTTAAGTTGTGAACATAAACAAGCAGACTTTCAAGAAACTATTCATCCCATTTACTCACTTACATTAACTCATTCAGTTAAATCATAACATCATAAAATCTTTAAGCGTTGTTTAAAGTAGTTTAAACAACTGAACATACAAATACTCACATCAGCATGTGCATTATAAAACTTTACTTGTTCTGTTGTATGCAAACTTAAATACCAAAATAGCGACCAAGTTATACTTTAGGAAAATTAAATGAATAATAATACAGACTTTAGTCTATTATGTAAATATTTTCTTTAGATTCAAACTTTCAATTTCAAAGTTTCAGCTTTTGGGGTATTCATGTTTTACACTTCATAATTCATTTATAAAGCATTAAAAACTTCCTATTGTTAAACAGCAACATTTAAAAGCCCTTCAGAATGTTGGCGCAAGGATAAAGTTGTTAAATATAATTTTCCCAAATAAAATTGAGAGCCACCTACTTCTAACCAAAACGGTTTCATTTAACATTTTATTAATATGACTAGGAAATAGAAGAGAGTAGGGACAGTCAAAATTACTCAGTTGGTCTTGGGACTCAATATTTATTCCTAAGTTAGGCAGCTAATCTCAATGATATTTTCCTCAACTTCAACCAGATTACCTGAAGCAGATATCCTTGATAATAGTCAGACTGGGAGCAAATACCAAATTGTCGTGTTCTCTTTTCAAAACTACCTAACGACCTTATTACAAGTAAACAATATTAATCAGCACTGTATAAGAGAGTTGCTTGATAGTTTAACTGATAAGTCTTACAGCCCTATTAAGAAATACTAAGGATCAACTAGAGCATATATGCATGCTTTTTAAAGAATATGACGTAAATAACGAAGATGTAAACTAATGTTTTGAGATATTTTCTTGTTTAAACCTGAGAATGACGTCAGAACAAGAAAAATGTTGCAGCAGGTAAGACTAGGTCTAAAATGATTCGTAAATAACTTAAAATACGGTGTCAGGGCGATAGGACGGTAGCTTTGCCTTGTTAAGATTTTGTGCTGGGCTTCAAAACCGCAAATATTTTAAATGTTTAGAAAGCTATTATCAACCTGCCACATCTTATAAAATTACTGTCTGTTCATAGCTATAACCTGAAGAAAATGTATAAGAAATTATTATTTATCATTACTAATAATTTTTTAAAATACATTACACGTTGATAGTCTGAAACCTTTAAGAAATTCCGTACCTATCGCGGTTAAATTACTCAAGAAAGTATTTTATGAATATACTGTTTGTAACTGATAGTGTATAAGAAGATTTTATAATTGGTGCAAAACATATCTTAAACACATGAATTATTCACTTTAACACACAAACACGTGAGCACCAGTGATAGCTTAGTTATTGGTTTGTGTGTATTTCAATGCTTAATCAATTTGGTTTAGAATTCGGATGCCAGATAGTATGGAACGTTTTAGTTTTGTATTTGTGGTCGGGAGAGGAATAAATATTTAAGACTTGCGGAATATCGATTCTAGTTTCCAACTTCAGTCTGCATACATTTACATATCTTAGAAGATAACATCATAAGAGGATTGGTACATGCTAAAAATATATTACTCGTATGCTCTAAAACGATTTGAGCCAGTACAATAGTGCTGTTTTCACCAACTGTAGGAACTGCGGTAGTTTGTTAAGCTTAATAAATGTACGCACCAAATGTTTGCACAGCTTTTGAATATAAAAGAAGGACTTGGTATTTTCAGATTAAGGCATAAACCTTTCTCCACTTGGCTGAAAATCAAATTATACTTTACTGGTTTAATGTTGACAATATTGACTTTAATTGTAGGAAATATCATGATTATAATAAATGCAATAAAAAACAGACTGCTTACTGAATCTGAGTGTAAATAACAACATTAAAACAGAAATATGCCCAGAAAGCATAATAATAATACATATATATATATATATATATATATATATATATATATATAAAACATTAAATTTAACCTATAAAATTCCTGGAATATAGTATGCTGTATAAGAAGAGTAAATAAGAGGTGTTAAACGTTATTAACATGTATTTTCTTATATAGTAAAATATACATAATATAATAATAATAAAATGTATTTTTCTCTTATGTATAGTTCTATATAAAATAGTATATTTTATTGGTCACTTGACGAAGAATAAATTCTTAATTCTTTATCAAGAGGTTTAGTTTTACCTTTGAGTTTGAAAGCTAATACAAAATTGATTAAAATGTCCTTCATTTTATCAAGATTCTTGTAGAAATGCACGGAAGGTTTCTACTCAATCAAGTCAGGAGCGGCGTCTCAACTTGTATGAGTGGCAGGAACGTATCATTAGGTCAGTTAAGTTATAACACGCTCCATTTCTCGTGGCACAATTCAATGTTGACGGTTTTTAAACAATTCAATAATTATAAAAAAAAATTTAAAGAGGTTTATCGATTTATCCAAAATACAAACTGCAAACATTTTGCTGACATATAATTTTTTATATTTTGTCTTACATCTGTGGTTTCCCTTTAAATAAATATACTTAACTATACTAAGGTAAACCAAAATATTATAAAACAATGTAAGCGCCCGTTGAATGTAATGTTAAAAACATTAAGATAGATAACTTTTGTAAATCAAATTATTGCGGTGTATGAATCAAGATTAATCTATTTTAAACGGCCTTTCTTATTAAAAACCCACTACTTACTCGTAATAAAGGTTTTTTAAATAATCTAGTTTCTCAGAAAAGTTAAGATTGTTTTATTAGTTTTGTTATACGTAATTGTAAACAGGCATTTACAAATACATCGTGGGTTTTAGGTATTTAAAAGGTATTTAGGTATTTTTCAGTTAATTTGTAATGTTTAGATCTATTGTAAGGATGCCGACAATACGTATTTATCAACTTTGTAGTGCAAACACACCCATGAATTTTGTGGTCGAATCTTTAATCCGTTTTATATTTAATAAATTCTCCTATTTAGGAAATTATATGGTCTCGTTTACTGTGGAAACGTGTTTAATATAAAAATATTTTTTAATATGATCTCGTAGGTTAATATAGTTGTATACATACAGCTTGTTAAGTTGTTGTATGCTCACTATTTGCATATTAAAACTGTTAGAGGTTCAGGTCACGTTAAGTTAGCAAAGTAGTGAGTCTTTTCTGAGTCTCCAACATTTTGAGCCTGGTTACCCAGTCAAGACCCCTAGATAAGAAATCGCTGCCTATCCGATGAAACCTCGGATCACATGACACCGATGACAAATCCTTGACGTTTCAGGCTAGGAGGTAATACGTCCTGGGGAAGGACCCTGCAATGGATTCTGGGAGCCAGAGAGAATGGAGAGCTTTCTGTGAGCTCTGTGGATCTGCGTATTCCACGCTTTTATGAATACGTAAATGTATAAATAAAGCAAGGGGGTTACAAATGACATATACTAAGAATTATAAGGAGAAAACAAATGTTAAAAGGATTGACACAGAACTGCTATTAATAAGGTCTTTCAACCAATCATTACTATAATGTGAAATATAAATTAAAATGTTTATATAAAACTATACGAGTATTACGAAAACTTGGTTTATCATAACAAATTTATGTTTAAAACTTCATGTTTCAATAATAGACGGCTAAAAATCTGTGTATTGTGTTGAACCGAAATTACAGCAGCAATAAACGTTTGATTGTGAGATACGATGACGCTCGTGGCTGCGCGAGTAGCAGGGCAGAAATATCGCTTTCAAATCAAATTATGATTTATTTGCCGTTGATCATGTTCATGAAATGAGCATAGTCTCATCTAGTAACCAATTAAGTTTTTATTATTATTCTTCCACTGTCATAAAGTGCGAAAAATGAGCCACACAACTCCATACGACTACATTATTGATTGTAATTTCTATGTCTTATATACTTCATAAACTAGACCGATTGAAGAGCACCAAACCCAAGAATTCACAAAGTGTCTATTTTAAACTAAGACATTGTCACTTTACAAATGTACAATTGATTTTTATGATTTATTCTTAAGGCGGGTGGAAATATTAACGTAAATTGTTATCCACATAACATATTTAAATTAAATAGCCCTTCTGTTGTAACTCTATTCGGAGTAACTCTATTGAACGTTTTTATTCCGTATTTTTCGAAATATTGGGTGGTTTTTTTAAATATCGATAAAAGTTAACGAAACAATATATATCGGTTTTAGGGTAAGAAATGTAAAAAGCAGTAACGTTTAAAATTAAAATAAATATTTACCATTAACAATGGACATTTTTTAACTGATATGCAACAAGAACAAAATGGCATTACAAACCATTGTAAAATTCACGAATGTAATTTAAAAGTGAATTAAATTCGGCTCCTGATACTCACTGACACGCACCACATGAATTCAGCGAAATTATCCCATATAAACGCTGGTGGTTAGTTCTTCTTTGCTTTTTGCTCCGCCATTTTGCTGATCCCCACATTCGCTTTACTTGTTGAGTATTGACCCTGGTGGTAGTGTCTATAAAATTCTACCTGTGAATAAAATAATTACCTATTTTAAAATAATTCGGTCATTATATAGCTTCGATGTATCAAAGAAATAACCGAATAAAATCGTTCAATAGAGGTACTCCGTATGCTACTCAAGTGCCAATTAAATAAATGTAATCTTAAAGTCTGTTTGTTGACTGAAATATCAAAATAAAAAAAATAAAAAATCATACACAATGGTAGACAAATACAAATTCCAACATGTCCTCATTAAAAGTCAATTTAGAAAGGATTTCGAACGTATAACATTTCATTCGTTACTCAGTCGGGGTCTTAGCCATCATTTTTATTGCTTATAGATTCTATATGAGATGTTTGATGTAGTTTGTCGTTTTAAAGGTGGTTTTGTATATTCAGTTTTGACAAGCAAAGAAAAGCTTTGGTTTTGGGATGAACCCACACTGTTGCAATACTTATGTTATTGTGTTGCCTGTAATTTATTTTATTTTATTAATTGTAATTATCTTTTAGTATTTAGTAGTTTAGTTTATTAAATTTGTATAATTGATTTTAAGTCCCATTAAGTCATCATGTGACAATTTCAACGTATCGTATATTGTATGTCATTTAAAATTGAATATTAGTTGGAATTAATAAGAAAATAAAGAAAATATAGTAAAGCTTTGGGATATTTAAGCGTTTCAAATAAAATGGGATATTGAGTATAGATGTTTATTTATTGCCATTGACAATGTAAATTCTATCATATATCTTTCAAATACTTCTTATCCCGTGCTATAACCTTTGAGGCACCAATTTACCTTAAGATGAGTATTTTTCTTTTAAGATAATGACAACGGTTAAGAAATGCAAACAAATTTAATTTTAACGACTCCTGAGTAGAAATAATTTTTATATTAGATTCCATCAGCTGTGCTGTCTAAATTTACAAGAAAAATAGGTTTGTAAAGAATATTTTATCAAGAAAAAACTCAATTTTCAGTTTTTTATATATATTGCGAAGGGATATTTTGGAATTGTTTTAGATTGTATTTTAATTAAAAACACAATTGAAAATATTTATTTGATGTACAGGTTTTTATTGTGCTATTTTAACTTTATTTTTGGTTCTAGTAACTTGCCTATAAATGAAACACGGACTACACAGGATGTGCATACTTACAAGGAACTAAACAATGTATTACATTTTTGTCTGTCTATGTTGATTCATTTGCTTTAATTGAATATAATTCATATTCAGGTGTTTTATGTGACGAACTTTGAGCTGTACTAAAATATGGAATTACAAATATTTAACTACGTTAAATGTTTAAATAATTTTAAGAAAACAGCTATTGCTTTAAGATATACCGTGTAAAGGCCCGGTCTATATTAAGGCGATGGAAAGTGTTTCTTTCCAAGATGTAAATAATATAGGAGATAAAGGAGACGAATGATCTGTCAGGATATGTTTACCTTACTCCAACCTCAGAGTGTTAAAAAAGTAGACTTAAATATATATTATTACAAGTAAGTGAACAATACCCAGATTAGTTGGGAGTCAAGCGAATATTTATGTGAATCACTATTTTGGGGTTACATAATATTTTGAATTTGGTGCATTGAATTTTTCTAAGAATGTTAAAATTGACTCGTTATAAATCATATTATCTCTCCATGTCCAGTGAAAACTGATTCTTTTTTATCTTAATTTGCAGCTAGTTAATCGGTGTAATAACTTAAAACTACTTTTTATCACCTATTATAAAACATATGACATGATATTTTAGAATCTCAAAGATAGGGAATGCAATCTTAGTCACCTCTATACCCAAGGTTAAACCTTACTAGGAAATTTTGAGAAAACAAGGTCCAACAGCAATACAGGTTCTACTCATGAATATTGCCCAGAAAATCTAAGGAACAAATTGGTACTTCATCAAATATGTTATAAGATTTGTAAGAAAATATACAAACATATACTGTGTGTTTATGTACAGTTAAATTTAACTTAGTAAATCATATCATTAAATGTCATGAAACCGTACATGATATATCAATAGTTCTTCAAACTACAACCGTCACACCAAAAATAGGCTTGGTATATTCAATTTTAATGTAAGCGACAAATAGACACGTAATGGTATTACAAAAATAGTAATATAACTGGGATTGACACCAATTTAAGTTCCATACAAATTTATAGTGCGGTGCAGAACTTGGTAAATCAGAAATCAGAAGCTTTATTGTCGTAAAACATTCATTTACAAAAATGTATGGACAACGTCATTAGCATAAAATAACAAGAAAAATTATTAACAACGTAAAAATCAATATAACTACCTGCATTACATAATAAATCATGATTTTAATGTACAGATAAATTTGAGAAGTACTAAATTTAAGTCCTACACAAGTATAAAAGCTACTGTTAACTTACAAAATTAATTGATAAGTACTCATCTACTTCATACAAACATTCAATTTTCAGGATAAGTTTAATTATGTTTTCGAAACATGTATAAGGCAACAGTCTTATTAATAACGACAGAGTATTACACAATTTTGTTAACATAAAATGGGAGTTTTTCTGTGAGCTACTATGTTTAGCTGCTGCACTCTTAAGTTCTGTCTATTTCTAGTACAATAGTTATGGAAATCACTGTTAGTTTGGTAGCTTATCTTATGACTATGAACATAACACAGAATAAACATAATATATAACATAGGTAAAGTTAAATAGTTAGTTGGAAGTAAACCTAAGAATGTATTAAATTCTAAACATGTTCTCACAATTTATGTCAATAGATTATTAGATTCTTAAAATGAGAGGTTTTTCATAACATCTCATATTCTATAACGATGAGTCGTCTTAGTAAAAATAATTAATTTATGATTGGCCTTGGCCGTTTTTTATTTTTGGAAATCTGTATACTGAAATTAAACATTTTGTATTATTACTGCTACTCTAAACCTACTCTAAAGTCTCATGCGTCTAACCACATTGAATGGTTTTGGAATTTGTCTGAGCTAGTTCATATTCAATCTCTGAAAAAAGTCATGAATGAGATATTAGTTTGATTTTATACAGTACATAGATTTTTGAGAAACATGTATTACCCTGTAGCTATAGTTACATGTTGCTTGGATATACTAGAATACTCCTCACTATACTAAAAACTAAGTTTAGACTTACTCTATCATTGAATGAAATGCGTATTAGATAAGTTGTTGCAATGCAACAGGTCAACGTAGAAGAGAATTAAAAGGTATATTCTATACATATTTATATTTTAAATCCTGTATGTATTTTAAATTTATAAATAAAAAATAGAAACATGTTGTCCTAAACTCAAAACTGTTGGAAGAAATTTAACACCTAACACTTTTATTAGATATTGCTGTTTAAAGGAAACAGAAGGCATTGTTACTATTTAAAGTTGGTTATGAATTGAATTTTTCAATCTTAGACAGCATCTTCCACAGGATTTACGTACATTGAATACGTTTTCCACAAAAACAACAAACATCATAACATATTAGAGTGATCTACAATGTTATATTTTTTTTTACTAAAGTAATTTAAAATAATATTAAAATTAATGATACAAAAGTTACACTAACATGAAAGCATATAATTATTTCTTTATTTTTGATTGTTAAAATGTGAATATATTGTATTTACAAGTTTCCAAACCATAACGCTCCTGATATTATAAGTAGTTTCTTTGCAATTAGTATTATTAAATGTCAGTGTTACGTTACTGAAGTATTAAAAATACATGGTTCATATTATTATTAATCCCTAATGGATGAATCAGAGCTTATTATTTTATTTTTATTCCTATTAAGAGCTTAAATTAAGTTTGAAGCATATATTAATGGAAAATATTCTATAGAAAGTGTTTTTAAACTCACTTAATAAAAGTGCCGGGCTCATTATAAATATCTTCCAGGCCCAAAACTTAAACCTAATTAATATCGTGGTAAAATGTATTCGAACCGACAGTCCTACAAAACCGTTATTCATGCTAGGTCTAAGTTGAAAAGTTACTTTAATAACTTTTTGAGAAAACTGATAACTTCGCCTTAAAGGCTAATATATCACATTTTCAGCTTGATTTTATTTTAACTTTGAGATTTAACATTGTACTACAAAGAATTATTGAAAACGTTTCACAAACTTATTATAAGTTCTTTAGAGATATGGTTACATAACTTAAATATAAAACCCAGGCAAATTAATTTTTAAGTAATGGAACAATTTATAACATAGCTAGTTATAAAAAAGGTAAACAATTCTAAATTTTGAGGAAAGGAGTTGTTTAAGCAAAGAGTAATTACTTAATGTTAACCAATTTGATTTACGATTGTTTATTTTCTAAGTTTATGTAAATTCATTATAAACAATTGGGTTATTTGGCCTAGAAATAACTAGGTTGAATTAATTCAGTATTTGTGGTTACTGTATTTTACGCATTCTTTCTGGTTAAACACTGTTTTTCATAGCAATACAATGTGTTTTGTTTATAATTCTACAAATAATTTTACTACTGTTATTTAGATTGTAATCAAGAAATCTCGTACGAAATATAAGCAAACAGTGAACTGGTCTGTGCACGCCATTTTCAGTGTAGAAAATTTACAGTATTTTGTACCAGGACTAGAGATCTATGTGTAGTCTTGATTTTGTACTCTTTTTCTACACAAGCTATCATTTACAGGATGTATTATGTTGATTTGGGAATTGTATATAGTTAATTATCTTCAGTATCCCCGTAAAGACTATTTATTTTCTATTATCCGGCAATATCAGTTATCCAGCATGGCTGTGGTCTCATACATGCCGGTTAAAAAAGCATCCACTGAACTGAAATCTTTGTAGTGAGTTAATCAAGAGTGTCCTAAACGTTCACGCCGTCTAATGTGATGCTCAAACTACTAATATTCACACAGGTGACCTCTTCCTTAGGTATTTTTACAGCAAAAGAAAATGAATTCCATATTAAGTGCTGCGTATTATTCGTGGACGTCAAGAAGCAATCTCCTAATAAATTTCTTTTAAAGTTCAAAGTGACAAATCAGTTAGTAATGAGATATCCCTGCAAAAGTGAACAACAAGCAGGCACCAATGTTCAACCCGCTGTTTTACTACATTTTGCGATGTCTTTGTCTATTTTATTAGGGAATTATTACTTGTTACATTTATCTTTTTAAACACGTCATCTATAATTTTAACCGAGATAAACAAAAGTAAGAGTGCAAAATAATACCGGTAAAAAATATATTTTCAACTTTATTTGATTGAATTGAAATACAGTTACTTTTATGATGTCTGACACAAACTGTTTTTTTTTTTGGGTAGAAATATTCATTCATAAAGTTATTGTACTTGGTAATTTCTGAATATTGTATTTTTAAAGATGTGTTTATTTCATTATAACGTTAAGTTATATTATGTTTAAAATTTGTTCCAGCTCAGAGGTAAATCAAAACGAAAGTTTATATTGAGGGAGTGATTGACCTTGAAGTATTTTGTCAATTCTCTACATTTACAGTAAGGGGTTTCTTGATAAATAAGGCTGTATAACTTAGTTTTGTAGATTACATTTTCGTAACGGTTGGATCGGTTAAGCTGGAAACCAAAACAGATTAGAAGAGAATGTTGAAAGTTATTTTTTATTGGTTGTTTGTTTGCTGTGATTTTTCAACAAAGACTGCTCGAAAAGTTGTAATTGTGTTTGAATAAATTACTTATACTCTGAGCAAAGTATTTTTGTGAGTTTTTAAGTTCCGATCAATAGCCCTATTTTAAAATTGAATTTACTTTCTGACTTTTTTGTAAGGTCTCTATATAGATAATGCATATATTTACATATTTTTTACCCTTACTAGTTTTTCGTTTACGTTTTTTGTGAATGGCAGCCTCTTTTTTAATTACTTTGTCCATCAATATAGACTTCAGATATTTACGTCTAACGTACCCAGCAAAGCAAAGGGTGAGCTGTTGCAGTACGAGTTGACAGTGCTGATAACGTTGACTTGTCAGGAACGGGATTCGAACGCACGACGTGGCCTCTGACGTTTTTTCAAAGTTCGGTGCCTTGACCAATACACCAAAAACTCACTCTACATTAGTTTCACCACTAAACAAGATTTACAAAAGAACTGTTTAAGGCAAGTTTTATTTTACCGAATTTCCCCTATAGGGAAGAAGCTATTACCGTAGGTCTCATGGTAAGACTTAAGCCCGAGACCATGATAACTTTTCATTTTGAGGTCCCCAGATGCCAAAAACACCATTCGTTCAAATTTTTATATATGTATATATATATATATATATATTTATATATATATTTATATATATATTTATATATATATTTATATATATATTTATATATATATATGTGCCCGTAAGCACGATAACTCTCGTAAAAAAGGTCCGATCTTAATGAAATTTGGTACAAATGTATAAAGTACCATTTATTTGAACGAGTTCGAAAACCAGATGAATCGCACCATCCAAAGGGGGGTTTTTGGGGGGTTTTGTACCCCAAAAATGTGTTTTTTGGGGTTTTCACATGTAATTTTAATATAAATCAAATTTTAATTTATACCATTGAATTCATCTTAAAAAAACAAACAATTTGGTATTTTGATCATTGCTCTACGTCAATTGGTTACCGAGATATTGAAAGTGCTAAACACAGTACGTTGTCTAATGTTATTCTTATGGAGGAAAAGAAAAATTGTATATCTCGCTTATTTATGAACATAAACTGACGAAATTTGGTATATTGCTTCATCTGGTTGTGGTTTATTGTTGTTTGCACAAAAAAACAATTTTTCGCCTATGGGTCCCGTAGCAGCAAACCTAGGTACTCGGTCCCCATGTTATTCTTATGGAAAATAATTAAAATGTTATATATCGCTTATTTATGAATGTATATGGATGAAACTTGGCATGTGGCTTCACTTAGCTGAGTTCTATTGATATTTGCATAAATACCCATTATTTTGGGTTCCTTGTTGCAGCAAACCTGCGTACTCATCCCCAATGTTATTCTTATAGAGAATAAATAATATTTTAAATATCGCTTGTTTGTGAATATATTTCTTATGAATCCCTGTTAAGTGGCTTAATGTGTTATGTTATAATTCATTGGAAATTCGCTAAGTATGCAGGTTTGCTGTGACGGGGGTATTTATTTTGTGTTACACGTTTTATTGTAAATGACCATTTGTATGTTGTGATTATAATTACGAATAAATTGTAAATATACATAGTTATCGAAGCTAGGAAGAGTGGTTCCCATAAAATAATAATCAACTAAGGTTTGTTGCGATTACTTCATTAATTAAATGTAATAGATTCCGAATAGAATCTGAATTAATCATGTCTCAGCATGGGCGTGCTTGGTTGGCTCGAGGTTGTCTAACACAGTACCAATTAACAGTTCTGTTGAATATATCCGGCAATGTAACGCGCTAATTGTACTATGTATCTTAGGTCTTGACGTTCGATATTGCTTATGAACACAAAACTTAAAACTTAACTCGAGATTGAACATTTTTGAATCAATTACTATACAAGTTAGAATATATTTTTACGTTTTGGTATCGACATCTTTTGCAGTTCAATACACGTTATCATTAAATGGTTTACTAGAATATTCTACACAATTTTACATCATTAGATTAAAAAGGAAACATTGAACCTAGGAGGTAACGCCTTATATGCTTATGCTTACAACGCATGGCAAGTCAATGCTCAGGCAAAGCAGTTTAATAAATGGGTTTCCGTTATCTCTTAATGTTCACAATCCCTATCTATTAGATTTTACATGTATTACAGTTTATTTTTAATAAATTGTAAAATATGTGTAGAGTTGCATATACTATTTATAAAATAAGATCACATGTAGATGCATTAAATAAACTGTATTTAGTCCGTAAACAGGAAATAAAACAATGGGATACGATATAAATGTTGGGAAATAAGCAACGGTTACATTCACTGGTCCACGAGCTGTTAAATTGAAAAACTTTGTCAGTTTAATTTAACATTGTTCGCCTTCTTATCCACGGTTTTAAATGATATTAACTGCAAATGGTGAAGATTATTCTAGGTAATATTATTGTAATCGATTTATTTGAGAAATCGGCTACACATTTTCCGATGACAATGTGGAGATCAAAAAAGTAAACACCTTAATCTTTGCAATGCTTTTTTTGGTCATGTAGGACTGTACTTCCAAAATAATTACATTATCGTAGTGTGGTATGTCGGTATATTTATGTAGTAACTCTTGATTTATTTCCGTGTAGAACGGTACAATGGATTAATGTTAAAAAATTTATGACTTTGAGAAAATACGTAACAGTTTAAAACTAGTGTTTTCGATACAATAACAAAAAATATAATAAGTTCAAGACTCAGTGGTTTAGAAAAAATGTACTAATAAAAATGACTGTACATACAGTTAATGAGTGAAAACTATCTGTTTAAACCGTGATTTGTATACGAATCGTCAAATAACTGATTTAAATAGTACTACAGAACAGTAAATAACAAATATAAAGGAATCGTAATATAAAAAGTAGTTAAAAAAATATAGAAAGTCGATGTGATTACCGAAACATAGTTCTACTGATAAGTATATTCATCACTTCCTGTAGTAAGCAACTACTTGGGTAAATCAAAATAAATATACAAGTCAAACAATATTAAATAAAAATTGACTTAACCATATAATGTTATGTCAAATATGAATGTTATATCTAATATTTTAATAAATCCCTCCACAATAATAGCTGTATCTTAATTTGTAGTATGTTTGATTGGTTATTTACTTTAACGTAAATGGTAAATTAATAATTATGAGTAATGTGGATATGATTCCTTCACTTGGCCTGGTGATAATCAGTTTTACTTGTAGAAATCGATTTTTACTGGTATGTTAACCGATCTTTATGAATGTGTGTAATACTGATTTAGGACAATTTTACATTTAACTTTCCCTTGGGATTGTCAGGGTTGTCCTTTTTATGTCATCCTGTGAATCCGTCTTACATACACTTTAAAGATTCAGTGGATACTTCCAGTTATTCACAGTATTTTCGATATGCAAGGGCTTTATATTATTTTCGACCCATAAAGAACTATAACTATTTAAAGGATAGACATACATATAATATCACTGTGCAGCCGTGTTTTCTTCGATCATTATTATTTAAATATAAAACTACTCTTTTTTGATGATAAAACTCAATTATAACGTTTTTAGAGTATTCTTATAAAATACTTTAATTTTTATTGGCTGGTTGCTATCATAGGACTTATATTCAGTATTTAATATTACAATTATATAAATATTGCAATTTTATCCAGCCTTCGGTGGTAAATGAATGTTTAATTTATCATTTAAATATTGATTGTAAATCACAAATTATAACATTTTGATTGAGGTATATGGTTTAATAATTGATATCAGGATGTTTTGGTCATCCCCTATGGTTTTGGTGCCCACGACCTGAAGGGCAAGGTATTAGCTTTTTTTACAGGACTGTACTGCTATTACATTTCAGAACATTCAGCAGACTTAAATTACCTTTGTTAGAGGCGGAATATAACTACGACTGTTTTTTATTATTTTAGTACCGAGCAGTAGGTGGAAGTAAAATCCGAAAATTCTGTTATTGAGCTAAGCTTGTTAATGTTTTAATTGTACATGTATGTGCTATATTTGTTGCATATAATCACATCATAAATTATATTACCTATTTTATGTAATAATTCTTGTTTTATTACTTCTACGTGAACAGGTTATTCGTACATCCTTCTACAGTTCATTATGTAAAATATTTTAAACAATAAATATCCGTCTATATAAATATCATTTACATTATTATAAATTTTAATTATCACAATGTATATTATTTATTTGCTTTATCACATTCAAGAAATAGTTAATTTACTTGATGGTATATTTAATTAATATATTTTGAAAAAGTGAGTCGTTGAAGGATCATAAATGTGAGAAAGCTCAGGTTGAATCCAAAATATAAGGAACTTAAGACACAATGGAATTGCAAATACTTAACATTGTTTTACAATTTCCTCTACTGTTATCTCTATCATTCAGATTTACAAGACATTTGTTCTACACAATTACAAGAATAATTTTAATCAGCTACACATTTTTTATATACTTTATTTTTTATGGAATTGGCAACGATTCAAATGTATTTTTTCATATTTGATTTACTGTCATATTTTACCGAAATCTTTGAGATTAGTGTATATTTTATTACGTTACTTAAACAAATAATAAACTGTAACAGGCTCTACATTTTATATTCAACAAATCTAAATGTTTTGTTAAAGAAAAGCTACGGTTTGTTAGAAAGATAAACTTAATTAATATAAATAGGTATTAAATAGTAGGAGAGACAGTGGTATAATATAATTTTAAAGGCTGAACACAAGTGCAATACTGCAGTTATCCTCTTTGTACACTTAATGTACAATGTAAGCAAAAAATGTACAATCAAGAGCAGTTTATTCAATCTCAAGGAAACTTTGAGCATTATATGTAAATGGGATATTGACCGTGTTTATAAGAAATAAACCTTCCCCGATAACCAAAGTTTACTTTTGGGTTACTGTCGTTATACACATTAGTTAAGTAAAATTTAAAAAATCGCATTTATATTCAGTTGTATCCAATTAATAGTTAACAACATCAAACCACTAAAGTCTGCAATTAATAAATGAGTTGCATTGGCTATCTAATTAAAGAGTCATTTACCTACAATTTGATGGTAACATTTAAAGCTTAGGAGAAACAAAAGGTTTTATTGTGTCTCATTGTGGCTGCTATCGGAATATGTCTCGTCCCTGGAACTTCTTCGACCACGATCATATTTCCCGTATTATTATATAATCTTGTTTTAAAATATGGTGTGTTACATTTATTAATTACAAGTACAGTTTTCATAATCACTTAAATTTAAAAAATATGTAAAATAATAATGTAAATATTAATTTGCTTTGCACTGCGTAACAGCATCAATACTGTCAATGTTTAATCCGTTATGAAAATTTTGAATGTTGAATAGTTTATCCTGGCCTCAGCTGCAGGATATGACAAACGAGTCATTTCTGACACTATAAGAACTTAGGGTTTTGTGATCATATTCATGCCTTCGAGTGTACAGTTAACTAATGAGTATTCTTATATTGTTCAAGAAAAGTTAGTTACATTCCCAACAATATTAACACTGTGTCTAGTGGGAAAATGTAGATAACAGTAAGAGTCCCCGTGTAATACAATCATACATTTGTTTCTGTATTAGTTTTATATGTTTGATTAATGTAATAATAAATTATTGTGAATTATTTTTTGATCGTCATTTCTCCTTTTATGAACATATTAACTATAAGATTAACAGTATTTCATATTAACTTTTTTAATATTATTAACACACAACGGTTTCATTAACTATTTAACATAACCTTTGTTTATCAATCCAACTTTAAGCTTACATATTTAATAATTCACATTATGAAAAACTTGTGATAAGAATAATTTGATGTCAAAAACTAATAAAGGAGTCAAAACCTGTACATTTAATTGAATACAATATATTCATTTAAATCAAAAATGTGCTAAGTATTATATAGTACTTTTTTGTATCTACAAACACTATTTGATGTAGCCTATGTGATAGGCTACAAAGTATTAAAGATTATACTTCAGTCATCTGTAAGCTCTGCTGGATTTGTGTAAGAAATAACCTCTTCAAGTGATTTATGTTAAAGAAATTAAGAGTTATGTTACTTCAGTTTTATTTCATATTACATTTCTTTGTGTTATAAAGGTTTATTTTAAATTTAATTGTTTCAAAAACAGAAAATGGTTATTCTAACCATAAAGTATAGTTAAAAAGGTGACAACAATACTGTATGGTTAAATTCACAATTATGGTTGATCCAACTATACTGTATTGTACATTCAACAATACTGTATAGTAAATTTAACAATACTGTATAGTACATTTAACAATACTGTATAGTAAATTCAACAATAATGTATAGTACATTTAACAACACTGTATAGTAAATTCAACAATAATGTATAGTACATTTAACAATACTGTATAGTACATTCAACAATACTCTATAGTAGGTACATTTAACAATACTGTAAAGTAGATTTAACCATTCTATATGGTAGATTCAACCATAGTATAGTACATTCTACTATACTGTATAGTTGTTTTAACTATATTTTACAGTTATTTTTACCATTCAAATTGTTGATTTAACAATCCTTATATTGCAATTTTAACCATACATATAGTTGATTTAACTATATTCGATTAACAATATCAGGATTGTTGTTTTAACTATACAGGATGGTTGTCACTTTTTTAACAATATTTTCTGGTTGGGTTAACAATATTCTGGTTGTTTCTACTATATATTTCTTTCAGTGTAAAGCTAAACCACCGTTTACTTCTTTTTGGCAGGAACGGGTTTCACGAATTACGTTAAAACTAAGTCAACTTAAGCTTGTAATGGAACCGGAAGGTAATTGTAGTGTTTGTAAGACTTATTAATGCCGAGAGAAAATGAATGTATTTAAATCTGATAATTACTGAGTACACATGTTTGTTGTGATATTCAGTTTATTGTTTATCACAAACAACAAAGTCTATGGATGCAAGGTTAACAAATAATAAAAAAATAATACAAGCAGTATGCTGGTACAAGAGCTGTAAACTACATAATTTGGCTCTTGCGATAGCTAAACATAATTGTAATCTTTGAGAACTTTTGATACTTTTCTCCGAAAGAGTCCTGATATACATCTGTACATATCAACTTAAACAATCTAGTCTATGGCATCAAGATTCAGGGAAAATGCATTCAAAGTCGTAAGCCAGTGCATAGTGCATATTGACCCCAAAAAATAGGTGCACAAAAAATATAAATATAATGTACATAATTCTTTCCTAATACATCTATTTTATTTAAATACCCCCAAGATCGTAAAGAATAGTATAATTAAATGAAAACACATTTATTTCACTATGAAAAATATAATTAACATAAACCAATAGTAGAGAGATTTTGAAAGAACTGGAACACCCGTGTTATTTAATGGCTGAGAGAGCTGAAACAGATCGAAGGCATATGGGTGAGAGAACTGAAACAGTGAGAGAACTGAAACAGACGGTAGTATATTTGTTCAGTATTACTGATAATACTTACATACATGTGTGCGTGTGTTTGTGTGTGTGTGTGTGTGTGTGTGTGTGTGTGTGTGTGTGTGTGTGTGTGTGTGTGTGTGTGTGTGTGTGTGTGTGTGTGTGTGTGTGTGGGTGTGTGTGTGTGGGTGTGGGTGTGGGTGTGGGTGTGTGTGTGTGTGTGTGTGTGTGTGTGTGTGTGTGTGTGTGTGTGTGTGTGTGTGTGCGTGAGTGCGTGTTTGTGTGGTGGCTATACAGACAGTGGTGACCATTGAATTAATTCATATAGGTTTTGGATATAATTTATTAAATGAGTTATATTTACAATAAACAAAGTGATTTATACACTGAGGGAAGTATATTTGACTCGCTCGCCAGCTCTCAGCCAGCATCATGGCAGTGTCGAACGCTCTGACAACACCCTCTGTGTGGGACGTGTCACTTATCGAAGGCGTCGGCTTGGAGACTCTGGAGGACCTCTACATCGTGCTGAAGTCAGTATTCCCTCAACCAAACATTCAGGTAAATCATTATATTTTATTACTTTCAACCCTTTTTAGCTTGTTTATTATTTGTTTACAGTTGTAGTAATATGTTTTAAAATTATTTAAATATAAATTACTTAAGTAATCAATTTATTAACATTAACACTTATACCTCGTAGATTTAGTTATGTAATATATTTACAACTTTTATTTATTTACTTTTTTAACTCATGGTTTACAATTTAAAAAATACAAACAAACGAAAGTTCTTAATATAGAAACAAGTATGCTGGTTATATATGTTTCAACAAATATATTACTGTTTATAACGGTTAACTAAATAATAATAATAAGTTTATATTTATATTATTTAATTTTTAAACATATTACTACATGTAAACTGTAATTTGTACAAGTTACAACTTTTATTATTTACTATATATCTTTATTTAATTTTTAAACATATTACTACATGTAAACTGTAATTTGTACAACTTACAACTTTTATTATTTACTATGTATCTTTATTTAATTTTGAAACATATTACTACATGTAAACTGTAATTTGTACAAGTTACAACTTTTATTATTTACTTTTTTAACTTCACGGTTTACAATTTAAAAAATAATAAAAAATACAAACAAACGAAAGTTCTTAATATAGAAACAAGTAGGTTGGTTATATATGCTTCAATAAATATATTACGGTTTATAACGGTTGACTAAATAATAATAAGTTTATATTTATATTTATGTATTTGTAAAACATATTACTATATGTAACTGTAACTTGTACAAGTAAGTAATTAAAAAGCTTTAATATACGTTTAAGCTTTAAATTTATAAACATGTTTTGAAATTATAAAAAATATATATTATATCAATTTTACATTATTTGTTTTAAGATCGAGAAGAGGGATGAAGCAACCTACCGGGTGAGACTTCCCTACTGCACGAAGAAAAGTAACTTGAGGGATAAGTTCGGGGAGTACTCCGGTGCGATCACCGTGATCTCAGCTTCAGCTGACCTCTCGCTCTCCCAGACTAGACGACTCGCAGAACTACGTGCCAACGTGCTAGCAAGTAAGCGTTGAGACCTCGTAACCTCCATCATGTATTAGTAACCAAAAAACTTGTAGTATAGCTTATAGTGGGAATATAACTTGTAGTGGGATTATAGGAGGTGTAGTTAAAAAAGGACATGTTATATTTTTAATTGAAGTATTTAATAATAAAAAATGCAAAACTACCTAGCGGAAATTAAAATAAAGTTTTGTAAACCGTGCAAAACATGGTATAGAGAGTCTGACCGTCATGCACTAAGTGAATTGCATTTAAGAAACACTCTAGGTTACTCGCCTATTGTTGAAATACAGTCTGCAGCTAAATGCAGGTTAAAAACCTACTGGCTTCAAAACGGGGAAGGATTCCTTGACATAAGTCATTTTCTGAATCACATCAAACCTTTGATTATATCAAAGATTCATGAACAATTGATCGCATCAAAAACTCTTAAATGTAATGTAATTTTTAAATGTGAATATGAAAAAGTTAATAATGATGAACAGAAAGAAGTAAGTTTTAAAACAGCAAACGAACCTATTCTTTCAAGTACAGATTTAAATTCATATTGTAAAACAATATTTGATCAACTTCTAACAGAACAAAGTGAGTACCAAGGAAAAGGTTCAGGGTATAGTTTAAACAAAATATTAGGGTTAGAGTTAAGAATTAATAAGTACCAACCTCTGAGAGGATGTAAGCACATTTCCTTACCAGCGTGTATTTCAAATAAAAAAGCCATCGTCAATGTTAAAAATAATGACGAATTTTGTTTTAAGTATGCGATTTGGTCAAAAAACATTCCAGTTAATCCAAACAGGATTTCACATTACAATAACAATGAGGACATGGAAAATGCATACGATTGGGATTGTGTAAGTTATCCAGTGAAATTAAAATCAATCCCGAAGTTTGAACAAGTAAATAACATATCCATTAACATATTTGGGATTGAAAAGAAACAAATTAGTAATACTAAAGAGTTTATTGTATATCCTATTAAAGTATGTAAAATTGAAAAGGCAGATCATCGAGATCTCTTATTACTTAGAGACGAAAATACATCCCACTATGCATGGATTAAAAACTTTGATAGATTAGTTAGCTCACAAGTATCAAACCACAATGGTAGAAAGTTCATTTGTAAATGTTGTTTGATTCATTTTAATGATAAACCTGCATATGATACCCATAAAACACTATGTAACACTCATGAACCTACTGCTGTAGAAATGCCAAATGAACAAAATTGTAAACTTAAGTTCAAAAACTTTAAACATAAACAACAAGTTCCATTTATAGTTTACGCTGATTTTGAATCAATTTTAATGAATCAAAAAACTTGTCAAAATTGTAAGACTCTTACGTGTAAGAAACCTAATGAATGTTGTAAAAATTGTTTCAGAGTAAATTGTAAGAATCTAGATCAATGTTGTGTAAACTGAAAGAGACCTAACTGTAAGAACCCTCAAACTTGTAAAACTAAAGATTTAAGAAGGATTAACACTAACCCTTCAACTATTAACTATCAAAAACACTGTCCTATGAGCTTTTGTTATTATATTGTATCAAGTCTTGGTGATAAGTCTGAACCTGTAGTGTATCGTGGTGAAAATGCTGTTGAAGTATTTTTCAGCAAAATTAAAGATGAAGCTCTGAAGGTGTATCAAACTTATAGAAAGAAATTACCAATGGATTTAACTAGTAATGAAGTTCAAAGTTTTGAAAATGCTTCCAAATGTTACATTTGTGAGGAAGATTTTAAGCCTGATGATCAAAAGGTTAGGGATCATAACCCACTAACAGGAAAGTTCCGCGGTGCAAGTCACTCAAACTGTAATTTAATGTATCAGTGTCCGAACTTTTTACCAGTAGTCTTACACAACATGTCAAACTGCAATCAATGTTTGGAACAGATTTAACTGTCAAACACTAGGTGATTTTTCAGACACATATTTAAAAACTGACGTCTTATTATTGAGTGATGTTTTTGAAAATTTTAGACGGGTTTGTATGTTAAACTATGATCTAGACCCTATTTGGTACTACACAGCCCCAGGTCTTTCTTTTGATGCATGCTTAAAACTAACTAAAGTTGAGATCGATTTGTTAACTGATTATGAAATGTACTTAATGATCGAAGCAGGAATAAGAGGTGGAATAGCTCAATGTACAAAACGATATTGTGAAGCTTCAAATAAATATTTAGATATTAAATCAGATCATATAGAAACTAGTATAGAATCTATAAATTGTGAAGCTGTTAAAGATTCGAATTTTATCTTGTATCTAGATGTAAATAACCTGTAAGGGAAGGCTATGGGAGGTAGCTTACCGTTAAAAGACTTTGAATGGATGACTACTGAAGAGATTACTTATCTTGAAAACAAAATTCAAGACACCCGAGAAGATGATAACGTAGGTTTCATTTTAGAAGTAGATCTAGATTATCCTGATCATATTCATGAAACGCATAACGATTTACCTTTTTGTGCAGAACGTAAAGTTCCACCGGGAAGTAGACTTCCTAAATTATTAACAACATTAGAACCTAAACGTCATTATGTTATTCATATCCAGAATCTAAAGCAAGCCTTAGAACTTGGTTTAGTTTTAGTGAAAATCCATAGAGGTATAAAGTTTATACAATCTAAATGGTTAGCTGCTTATATCGATAAAAACACAACATTTAGAAAGAATGCTCATAATGAATTTGAGAAAGAGTTCTTTAAATTATGAATAACAGTTTTTATGGTAAAACTATGGAAAACGTTAGAAATAGAATGAGCGTGGAAATTGTTTGTAGTACAAAAAAACTTGATAAACTTCTCGCAAAACCAAATTTTCTTGATAGAACTATTTTCACTGAAAGCATTATTGCTGTTCATTTAAGTAAAACCAAGGTTAAGTTTAATAAACCAATTGCAATTGGTATGACGATCCTTGAGTTGAGTAAGATTGTTATGTACGAATATCTTTATGATATTTTTCCACAAGTTTTTGGTCCTGGAAATGTAGAACTATTGTATATGGACACGGACAGTTTTATAATTAACATTAAATCAAAAAATGTATATGTTCAAATCAAAGAACATCTCAACTTGTTTGATACCAGTGACTATACTGAAACTCACCCTTGTTTTTCTCTAGAAAGAAAAAAACAACTAGGTCTTATGAAAGATGAGTATAACTCAATACCATTAAAAAAGTTTTTAGGGTTACGGTGTAAGCTGTATACGATCTTAGGAAAAAATGATGATTGTAAAAAGCGTGCCAAGGGGATAAAAAAATCCGTTGTAAAAAATGAAATAACCTTTCAGGATTATGAGAAAGCTTTGTTTGCTAACAAAAACCAGTACAGAGGAATGAACATTATTAGAAGTAGAAAACATAATGTATTCACATCTCATATAAACAAACTAGCATTATCGTCTCATGATGATAAGCGACACATTCTAAATGATTATATACATACCATAGCTTAGGTCATTTCAGATTGAGAGAAAACAAGAAAAGGAAAGGAGATGTACACAAAGAACTTATTTTAAAAAGAGTTAAATTTAACCAATAATTCTAGTCAAAAGAAAAATGTGAATGAAAAGCTCAAGTTATTCTATGTAATTGGTTTATATTAATTGATTCTAATTTATTACTTTCCAGATGATATTTGTTTGGACGTTATACGAGTAAGGCATGAAAAACTGACCATGGATGAGGGGTTTCAATTTACACCTAACTATATTAATGATGGTAGTGTAGGTGTTGATTTGTATGCTCACTTTCCTTTAGGGACGAGCTCTTTGACTTTATATCCTGGTAAAACATTGAACATATCAGCAGGTATCAAAATTAGGATACCTAACGGATATGAAGGTCAAATTAGACCAGTGACATGACTTGCTGAGACTTATGGTGTAACAGCTTTAAACTCACCAGGATCAATTGATTCAAATCATACAGATTTAGTCAGGGTGCTTCTGATAAACCATGGAGATATTCCTTACGTGATAAATTATTGTGCAAACATAGCACAATTAGTCCTTGTAAAGATAGCTAAAATCGCGTTCGTCTCTGCTGAAGAAATTAAAAACTCTGAAGATCCAGATTTAAAATTGGAAAATGAGATCTTTGATGTTGATAATCACGTTTCTGTGATTGTAAAAACAGGAAACATATAAGAAATTTGAGCTTTTCGTTGGTAGAGATGGTTTATAAATATTTAGTTATTGGTTACCTTGAATATTGTACAACATGTTAATTTAAAAATTGTGTGTATGTTATTTCTGATGTAAATAAATATGTATATATTTCATGTCAAACGTGTTGTTTAAAATAACCCAATATCCTTGTAGATATAATAATTTACGGTTTTTTGTTTTTGTGTTTTTTGTTGTTGCTACCCTGATCAGATTTTAATTTCATTAGCAATTTAGTTAAAAGATTGAAATTTTTAATTTGGGAGGTTGTAGTTAATGATAACGAAATAAAATATATTAAATATAACTGAAGGAACAAAAATTATTCAGTTATTGCAGTCATGCAGTCAAGTATTGACAAATTTGGAGGTATTTAGGTTATACAAGTAAAGGAAAAATCACAGCCGGACCTCCAGGGAAAGGTTTTAAACTTACATCTAACAATGACTATGATATTGAAAATAAAAGGTTGACAAACATAGGTCAATCCATTGAGTCTAATGATGCTGTGCCTTTAAATTATATCTTAACAAACTGTCTTATTTTTGAAGAGAAACAAGTTAATTATAAAAAGAGGAAACTGACAAATGTGAACGATCCTGAGTCTAAAATGGATATGGTAACTAAAGGATATTTTGAAAGTGCAGCGAAAAAAGACTTAGCCCTATGTGTTAAATTTGACTCTAATCGAAAATTTATAGATTGTAAACAGAGTATTATTAAAAACTTATCCAATCCGAATGATGACAAAGACGCTATATCTTTAGAGTATTTAAAAAGTTACAGCTTCCATATTGAAAATGGTAATTTTAATGCGAAACAAATCAAAATAACAAACATTAAAGGTCCAGAGATACCGTCTGATGTTGTATCAAAGGGATATATTGAAACATATGTTTCACTACAAATACATGAAAAGTGTGTAACGTTCGGACTTTCTAATGTAATTGATTTAAAAAATTACATACTAAAAAATTTTTCAATCACTAAGGTACCAACTGTTAATTTTGATGTTGTTAATAAAATGTATGTTGACGGACAATTGTTAAAACTAGATCAATCAAAAAATACAAAAATTAAAGACTTTATAAAACCAGAAAATAAGGAGTTAAATTTTAAAACTTTTAAAGTTTTTATTAATGAAGCTACGCATGAAACATCGCCCGTTAACCTTAAACAATTAAATAATATTTTACAAAAGTACATTTTCATGAATGTAATAAATGTACATAGCATGAATGTAATAAATGTTAAACAACCTGCAAAAAAACATGATGCAGCAAATAAAGAGTATGTAGATATTGCCGTAAGAAGTAATAATAAGACCTTGATTGATGTTATAATAAGTGAAGAAATAAAAGATTTTATTAAACCTGACAAAAATGGTGTGATCGATTTTCAGACTGGAGATATCAAATTAGTTTTAAAGGTAAGTGATGATGATAATGCACCTTTGTTAAATAAACAATTTAATGCATTTAAAAAACGTATAGAATCTGAGATATCTCGTATTGATACTAAAGTGGATGAGTATTACCCATCAGTATCACCATCTGCAAGATCTGGAAATGCAGAAAACGCAAAGATAGATATAAGTAAAATTCTACAAGACATAGCTGACCTTAAAACTACCATATCTAACCTAAAACTGAAGAAACTACCTGATAATGATGATGAGAAAGATGACTTTTGGGAAAGGGTAGATAAATTAAACAGTTAAATTAATCATTCGTCAGTATGGTTCTTTTCATCAAACAAGTAGGTGGTCTTTTGAATAATTTGATTAATAAATTACCATTCGAGGTTCATATTCCAGGATACAGGTATTGCGGTCCAGGTACTAAACTTGAAAAACGTTTAGCAAGAAAAGAGGAGGGGGTTAACCCTCTTGACAATTACTGTAAAGATCACGATATTGCCTATGCTCAAAATAAAGATTAAAGAAGCAGACACGAAGCTGATAAGTTATTGTCAGAGAGAGCTTGGACTAGAGTATCAGCACCTGACGCTAAAGTTGGAGAAAGAGTTGCAGCATTTGCAGTAACAAACGCTATGAAAACAAAGTTAAAACTAGGAGCTGGTATGAACAATTCCAAACATATTAAATCTAAAAATAATGTGAAAGGTAAGGTGCAGAACAAAAAACCAAAGATAACAAAGAAAAAAATCAAAAAAACCAAAGAAGCATTTAAGAGATGCTATTCTAGCAGCTAAAAATTTAATTAAAAAAGTAAAAGTAGTGATCTAAAAACCTTAGTTCCTGCGGCGTTAAAAGCGGCTAGGAAAGCTTTTAAAGGCAATGTGAAAGAAAATATAAAGAAACCTAGAATTATTCCTATACCTAAGTCTGGAGGAGCCCTTCCTTTTTTACTACCATTGTTCGCAGGGTTATCGGCGATTGGAAGTTTAGCAGGAGGAGCGACGTCTGTGTAAAAAGCTATAAATGAAGTAAAAAAGGCAAAGAAAGAAAATATGAACGATGTAAAAATTCACAAAGGGAAAGGTTTTTACCTACGACCTTACAAACAAGGAATGGTAATTTTTTTAGAACAGACGCTTTAACCAATCTCGATATTGAGAAATATGCAAAAATATTAAATATACCACATTTTAGAGGTGTTTTATAAAGAGATAGGTTACCTGCGATTCCAAGGGATAAAGAAGCAATCATCGTAAATTTGGACAATGACAATGGATCCGGAACTCATTGGGTTGCGGTAAGAAAAGAAGGTCTTCATGCTAAGTACTATGACAGTTATGGAAATCTTAAACCTCCATTAGAAATTATTAACTATTTAAATAAATGCATTATTTTGTATAATTACGTTAGAGATCAAAATTATAATACTGAAATCTGTGGTCAATTATGTTTAAAGTTTCTGTGTGAATATAAATAAAAATTAAAAACCAATTATTTATTAGTATTTATTTTACCTTCGACCTGAAAACATGTCACACTTATTTGTATTGACAGGGAATAGGTCTATTCTAAATTGTGAAATATTCCCAAAAATTGAATTAGAAAGTAAACAAGAGTACGTATTAGGACTGATCAATTTTGAAAGTTTTAATTCCATTCCTAATGTTGAAGAAGGATGTAATAAATTCTATTATATAAACAATGAAAGTTCAGAGGTTAGTTTATCAATACCTACCGGTTCTTACGAAATTTCAGATTTACAAAAGTATTTGCGAAATGTACTAGGTGATAAGAGAGGTGCTGAAGAGGATGCTATTGATAAAAAATCATCATTTAAAAATGCGTATACTATTAAACATAACGTGTTACTCACACTTAAACCAAACAATAATACGTTAAAGAGCGAAATTAAATGTTCACAGGATATTGATTTTACTCATGAGGACTCAATAGGACCTTTACTAGGTTTTAAAAGGCGAAAGTTGAGCAAATATCAAAGTCATATTTCAGATTATACTGTGAATATCCTGAAGGTTAATACTATATCAATTGATTGTAATATTGTTACATCATCTTATGTAAATGGTAAACCGAGTCACGTGATACATACTTTTCTTCCTACAGTTCCACCAGCTTTTAAAATTGTTGAAACACCCGCTAACATAATTTACCTTCCAATTAATACAAGGTCAATAGATAATTTATCCCTTAAAATAGTTGATCAGAATGGAAAAACTATCAATTTTCGTGACGAAACCATTACAGTAACATTACACCTCAAACAACTGTAATCATGCCGATGATCTATTACCCTCTTAAAAGTACACCATACTTAAAAGCAATCAACATTCGTAAACCCAACGCGGAGTAGAAAGGATCTCTCACTAAGATCAATACAGACTTTTTATTGTCAATTGGATTGAAGGTTAAAAATGGCTGGTAATATACTTCAAGTAAAAGAACAAGTTTATTTTGATGAATCAATTAATAAAATTGAAGTTCACCCCCACCAACCTTATGCTAATTCTTCTTTTAAAAATAATGACGAAATAAGAATTCCGATTCAACATCAAGATATTTACACATACCCTTGTAGTAGTACAATATATATATAGAAGGTGAGTTTGATGCTACTAACACTATTTTATAAATAACGGATTTACATATTTATTTGATGAAATAAGGTATGAGATTGGCGGTGTAGAAATCGACAGAGTTAAGAATGTTGGGATTACAAGCACAATCAAAGGATATCTTTCATTTAATGATGGTGATATTAAAATGCTTACTAATGCAGGCTGGACAACTAAAAAAGGTGGTATATTAACGTTAAAAGAAGATACGTCAAACAACGGTAGATATTACTTCAATGTTTGTATTCCGTTGAAAACTCTGTTGGGTTTTGCTGAAGATTATAATAAAATTATAATAAACGTTAAACAAGAACTTATACTTATAAGATCTAGAACTGATATTAACGCCGTGTTTGGTGAAAAATCAACGACAGGCACTGGTGCTGCAGCAACGTCCGTTGAAACTACCGCAAGCATTAATTTGAAGAAGATTCAGTGGAGAGTTCCCTACATATTTCCGTCAGATGAAGAAAAACTATCCTTGCTTAGGGTTATTGAAAAAAACCAATCTATCTATATAAATTTTAGAGCTTGGGAGCTTTATGAATATCCATTACTACCTCAATCAAGCAGGCAAACATGGAATGTAAAAATAACCACTCAGTTAAAAAAACCGAGATATGTAATTTTAGCGTTTCAGACAGAACGTTTGAATAATATTAAAGCCAATGTAAGTCAATTTGACATTTGTAATATTTCAAATGTAAAGCTATATTTAAATTCTGAGTGTTACCCCTATGACGATATGAGTTTAGATCCTTCTAAGAATCAGTTGGCAATTCTTTATAAAATGTATGTTAAATTTCAAGAAAATTACTTTTTTAAAAAGGGTGAACCGTTGTTTTCATATGATGAGTTTGTAAAATATGCTCCATTAATTGTGATTGATTGTACGAGACAAAATGAATCTATAAAATCAGGCCCAGTAGATATTCGACTTGAATTCGAATAAAAAAGTCCAATTCCAGATAAAACTACTGCATACTGTATGATATTACATGATCGAGTGGTTGAATATAATCCAATGACAAGCGTAGTTAAAAGAATAGTTTAAAGTTCATAAGGTTAAAGTACTAAAAATAGATCGTAAGGTCAAAGTACTATAATAATCTACAACTTATTTTGTTCATTTTAAAATATTTTAGTTTCAGTTGTTAAGAAAATGCCAGACAGGACGGTTGTTTGCGACATACAAGGATTTCAAGGCTTTAAAAATGATTTAATTATAAAAGAAGTTGCTTTCCTTTCTTGTTCAGGAAGTAAAGTACAATCATTTGTTTTTAAACCGCCATATCCAGTAACAGCATTACCAGAAATACAACAGAAGGTTGCAGCATGGGTTAAAACGTACGTTCATGGTCTAGATTGGGATGATGGATATACTCCTTATAATGAAGTAAAATGTATTATTAACAAAGTACTAGGTAATTATAATACTGTGTTGGTTAAAGGTATGGAAAAGAAGCAAGTTATTGAAAATCTTTTAAACAATAAAAGTGTGAAAGTGACAGACATGGACGTATTCTGTTTTTCACGAATAAACGAATTAAAAAAACAAATAAACTTTAGAAAATGTTTTTATCATTCTCGAATGTCTGATCAATGTGCAAGTGAAAATGTTAGAGTCTTATTAAACTGGTATGTTAATAATTATTTAAAGAACAAATCAGTTTCAGAAACAGAGGACCGAATAGTAAGGAAAATTGGGGAAATTATACAAAGATTTAATAAGCCAGATGAGTATGGTAATCCATCATTAGCTAATTTAAAAATATCAGATATGTCTTATCTACCTAAAGAGTACTTTGTACATCATGTACCATTGAACGACATTCAGTATGTGTGGGACCTCCTCCCAATCCGCATGAAGGATAAATTGAAATATATTGTTTATTGCTACGAACACTACAATCAACCTGGTGGAGATCATATAGACGGACCACCACCTAGGAAAGAAAACTGTGGAAAATGTTTGCAGCCGAAATAGAATTATATGTTAATGGTGATCAACACATTATTCATCATTTTAGTGGCATATACGATGTTAAAGGGAAAATGCCTAAGTATGTGGAATTTCCATCAGCGTACATTTTTAATGTTGGAAACCATTGGGTAACAGTTTACACTGACAAGTTTCAACGAGGAGAATATTTCGATAGTTGCGGACTACCTCCACATTATACGATATTCAAGTTCCTGGAGAACAATTGCATCAAATGGAAATATAACAATCAGCAAGTTCAGAGTAAGTCATCAAACCTTTGTGGTCATTACGCTTTGATGTTTTTAAGACATCGTTTAATGGGTCAAGAGTTTAACGATTTTATTTACAATTTCATGAACTTTAGCGATAACGAAAAAGACAATCGAATTCAAAGTTTATTTTTAAGAAGTTATGGTAGTAATAAAATACGTTCTGTAGAACGTGCTGTAGAGAAAAAGAAAATGTTATTCAGTAGAATGGAAAACAGAAAACATTGGGAATAAAAGTTGTTAAACAAATGTTTGTTTTATTTTTATCTATTTCCTTTCAATTATATATTTATTAGTTTTAGTTAAGGTTTAGAACGTAGCAATGCTTTTAAATGTTTTTGAGTTGATAATAAAGCCTCACTAGTATAGTGGACTCTGAGAGAGAAGGATATCTTATAAACCAAAATGAAAATAATATAGCAAATACCTAAGATAAAAATATCATGTTTCGAATTAGAAAACTCTAATAGCAAACGAAAACATAGCAAACTACTTCCAAACTCAATAAGGTGTATAATATCAGGACCATCTTCTTGCGGTAAAACCGCAGTATTGTTAAGCTTAATTACAGACTTAAATGGTTTAAAATTTGAAAACATATATATATATTCAAAATCATTATATCAACCTAAGTATCAGTGTTTAGAAAACATTTTAAAAAGGATAAAAGGAATTGGATTTTATAAATATTCAGAAAATGATGAAGTAATTGAGCCATCCAATGCTAAGAAAAATTCAATTTTCGTGTTTGATGATATAATATGTGACAAACAAAACAACGTAAGTGCTTTTTAGCGAATTTCCCCTATAGGGAAGAAGCTATTACCGTAGGTCTCATGGTAAGACTTAAGCCCCAGACCGTGACAAATTTTTTTTTAATGTCCCAAGATGACTAAAACACTATTCGTTCAAATTTATATATATGTATATATATATATATATCTATATCTCTCTCTCTCTCTCTCTCTCTCTCTATATATATATATATATATATATATATATATATATATATATATATATATATGTGTGTGTCCGTGAATGCGATTACTTGAGTAAAAAAGTCCGATTTTGATGAAATTTGGCTCAAATGTGTAAAGTGACATTTATGACGTTAAGTTCGAAAACCAGAAAAATCGGACTTGGGGAAGGGGGGTTTATGGGGGTTTTAAATTTTCCAAAAAATCAGTTTTTTGCATTTTTCGCCCTAAAATTTTTGAAACACTTAATTTTGGTTTTGACCATGTTATAGAGCTTAAAACACAAATAATATGGTATTTTGAATTATTAACCTAGGTTAAGTGGTTGCGGAAAAAATCCAAAAAACATGCTCATAAAATCTCCCATGTTAATCTTATGGAAAAAAGGTTTTTGGCTCTTCCTCACTTAATTTTACTTTAAACTTCACATTTGCTTTTACCAATCACTTCAGCTCCACAAAACAATCATTTAGGTGTTTAAATTGTGATTCTACGTCCAACCGTTGCAGAGATATTCAAAGTACTAAACACAGTACGTTGTCCAATGTTATCCTTATGGAGAATAAATAAAATTTGATATCTCGATTATTTATGAATGTATATTGATGAAACTTGGTATGTGGCTTCATGTTGTACTGGTATATTGATATTTGAACAAAAGACAAATGTTTTGTTGGTTGTCCCCGTAGCAGCTAACCTGCATACTCAGACCTAATGTTATTCTTATGGAGAATAAGTAAAGTTTTATATCTCCCTTAATTATTAACATAAATTAATAAAACTTAGTATGTAGCTTCACCTGGTTGAGTTAAATTGATAATTGCATAAAAACACATATTTTGTGTTCCTTGTTGCAGCAAACCTGCATACTCAGTCCTATGTTATTCTTATGGAGAATAAATAAAATGCTACAGATCACTTATTTATTAATTTATTTTTATAAAACTTGGTAAGTGCCTTTATGTGGTAGTGAGAAACATATACATTCATTGGAAATTCTCTGAGTACGCAGGTTTGCTGCGACGGGGGTATTTTAGTATGGGACGTCACAAAGCAGTAGATTGTTTTTATCTTTGTCAGTCATACACTAAAATACCAAAACAGTTAATTAGAGACAATGCGAACATGTTAGTTATATTCAAGCAGGATAATAATAATTTAAAACACATTTTAATAATCATGTCAATCCTGATATGAAATTTATAGAATTTGAAACTATGTGTCGGTTTTGTTGGAATAAAAAACTCGGATTTTTAGTAATTGATAAGGAAAGTGATATCAATAACGGTAGATATCGTAACGGATTTGACAAGTTTATCATAAAATAGTGACAAGACATCTCATTGCACAGTTTACATCCATCCTTGGACCGTAATGGATCTGAAAAAAGAATTAATTAAAACCAGTAACGTAGTAAAAAAGAAATATTTAGCATTAAAACGAGGAATTGCTAATGAAGAGGAAGAAGATATAAAGAAGAAATTCAGACCTATTGTTGAACCAATTGCTGAAATAGTTAAAAACTTAAAAGAAAGAAACAAAAAGAATATTAAAACATTATCTTACACCGGAAAAAAAGGTGAAGATGAATCACCATTGCTGTCCTCCGCAGATCAAGAGGAAGGTAATGAAACAGGAAGTATAGCTCAAAGTTTTTCTACAGACGAATCTGATACAGACAACGATGAGAACGTGTCTTTTAATGATTATATTGAAAATACAATAGAGGATGTAAAACAAGAAATGGACCATACGTATATGGAGTATATCTGGGTTCAAAAGATAAGTAGATGATAGGAAATAGTAAAATAACCTATTTACCACATGAAAATTTAATATAAATTCGAAACGAAAGTGTTAAACCTACTAGAGGCTTGTTAGAGTTATTGTTTACAAAGAAACCAATTAAATCGTTAGTTACCAAAAAGGATTATAATACTTATAAAGATATACTCTTGCTAACAAATGGTCATTTAGTCAAATACACTGAAGGAGAAAGGATACAAGTTACAAACACTTTTAAGTATAAAAATATTATAAACAAATTATTTAAAAAAGGAAGTGGATTAAATACGTCTTATATGAAGGTTGATACTTATCTTTGTGCTCCAGACTGTTCATTATGACAATATAAATAAACTAGTTGATAGATTAAAGATACTTAAAGCTTCTGAAGCTGCTGGTAATACTAGTCATAATAACGAAATAATTAATATTATTTCAGAACTTCAAGAGAAAGGTGTAATATACTAAATAAAACTATGAATTTAAGAGAAGACATTGCTCATGAGCTGCATAAACCAGCAAGAAAACATTTTAAAAGGCGAAAAGTAGTTGTGAAGGGTTTTGATAATCATTGGCAGTGTGATTTAATTGATATGAAAAAATATTCAAGCTTTAACAAAGGATATAAACATATGCTTACAGTAATCGATGTATTTTCTAAATATGCATGGGTAAAACCACTTAAAACTAAAACTGCCAAAGAAATAAGCATAGCAATGGAAGACATTTTCAAACTGGGAAGAATTCCAAAACATTTACAGTCAGATTTAGGGACTGAGTTTTATAATGAAGAATTTAACAAACTAATGGTTAAATATAAAATAAATCATTATTCGACTTATAGCAGTTTAAAGGCAAGTGTTGTTGAAAGATTCAACCGCACTTTGAAAAATCTCATGTGTGAAAAGATTTACCGTAAATGGTTCTTATAACTGGATTGATATGATAAATGGATTGGTTAAATTTTATAATACAAAAAAACATTCTACTATTAAAATAAAACCTTCTGAAGTATCAAAAAATAATGAAAAAGAATAACTCGAAACTGTATATGAGTATAAAAAACCTAAAACCAAAACAAAGCAAAAATTTTAAATAGATGATTACGTTCGCATAAGCAAATATAAAGGACAGTTTGAAAAGGGTTATACTCCAAATTTCTCCACAGAAATATTCCGTATAGTACAAGTCCTTTCGACGGAGCCTATTACTTACAATTTAGTGGATGAGGAGAATCAACCAATCGCCGGAGGGTTTTATCAAGAGGAGCTAGTCAAAGTTAAACATAATGACATATACTTGGTTGAAAAAGTTATCAAGAAAAAAGGTAATAACGTATTAGTAAAATGGTTAGGATTTCCATCATCAAAAAACCCTTGGACTAATAAAAACAATATTATTTAATGTACTTACTGTTATTTTGTAATAAATATATTGAATTGAAAAATGATATTTATTTTGTTACCTTTTATAATTAAAAAAATGATACTAGTTACATACTAATTTTTAATAAATTCACTGAAATTATTTTTACTAATTAGAATTCAGTAAATAAGTAAAAATTAAACTTGATATATAAAAATACTTACTTTGGAAGGTTTTGAACTCCGTCCTTTTGCGTGAGAGTCTGAAGCGATGAACACTTCGCCACCTGAAACATGTCTGTTGAAACATACTACTTACCTATTATTGATAGTATCAATGCTAAAGCTGTATGTAATTAATAATCCACTAAAACGTGGAGGTAACGTAAAATAAAAATCAACATACAATTTATCAAAAGTCAAGCCAGCTCAGTAGTACTAATTTAATTATAAAACCTTCACTTTACCACTGAGCTAAATTGACTTCATATAAAAAACGCTTTAAAACGAACACTCAATGAATAAGCATACATTCTTTTATAAAATGGATTATTCAACAGTGTTTTCCGCTAAAATTATCTCCAGTTTTTTACGCCGCAGCGATAAACCTCGCTCACACGATGTGACGGTCCACTGATAACTTAACATCTACGAGTATTACGACATAATACAAGAAAGAAAATGCTTTTGTTTATTTATTTATTAATATAAATTATATTTTATCTCTTTGCTCCCTGCTCCCGTTGCAACCTGACGTGTCCCTGCTCTTTGCGTAACTATTGATTAACTATGAATCAACCTAAATCCTTATTTAAACTTTTTGAAAAACAGATCTGGGATCGTACACATTGTATCAATGAATTATTCAGTTTAAATATACCTCCAGTAATTTTTGAAAAATTTATAGAAACCCATTGGCGTCACGCGTTTGCCAGAAGTCAAGAATATATCAAAAAGTTCTATGTAGGTCGCTCAGGTCTCTGTAATTGTCTATATTGGGATGCATACTTTCCTAGATCGCTCAATCACTTTGTAGATATGATATATAGTCAATGTCCTAATGTAACTTTATGCTCTAAAGACATTACCTTTAATGAGCTAGTACCGCTTAAGATACCAGAGTTTGTAAATAAACTATTGTATGCAAAAAATAGTTGTAAATGTTATAATCCCCATTGCACGAATGAGCACGAGCGAATGAAAGTCAATGACGCGGGTGACGGAAAACCTCGTAAACCTGCAAGGGGACCTATTAGATCGAGTCGTCTGATTAACACCCAGGCTACTCCATCGAACGGACCATGTGTGAATGAGTGGTCCAGTAGATTGAGACGTCGGGCTATCACCCCGGCTGCTCATTCGAAAAGACCACGGGTGAAAGAAGGACCTTATACATTGAGGCGTCTAGCTAACACTTTGGCTACTCCTTGGAACGGTTCGGTGGGTAAAAAACAATATAAAGTAAAATACAAAAAAAATATAAGACGGAGGAGACAACTGGTTTGTTTTTGGAAGGTCTCCACGAGTCATGGCAGTGGAGGGGCCATGACTTTACTAAAAAATAAAAATAAAAATACAATAGTTATAAGCTTAGAATTATATTTAAATAAATCACTTTGTTTATTGTAAATATAACTCATTTAATAAATTATATCCAAAACCTATATGAATTAATTCAATGGTCACCACTGTCATTATAGCCACCACACAAACACGCACTCACGCACACACACACACACACACACACACACACACACACACACACACACACACACACACACACACACACACACAAACACACGCACACATGTATGTAAGTATTATCAGTAATACTGAACAAATATACTACCGTCTGTTTCAGTTCTCTCACCCATATGCCTTCGATCTGTTTCAGCTCTCTCAGCCATTAAATAACACGGGTGTTCCAGTTCTCTCAAAATCTCTCTACTACCAATTATACGCTAAGAATTAATCAGTAGAACAGAAGCCAGGAGATAAATAAAAGTGATTGTTTCAGTAATCAGCGTGATGCCTAAGATAAGACAGATGCAATTGACAGCTAAGATGACCAGGCTGGCCGTCTTATCAGATCTAATAAAAGGTCACCCTTCTTAAAAGGTTTTACCTTTTCTTTCAAGAATTTAAGGGTAAGAGTATAAAGAGGTGATCCAACAATAAGTAATTTTTGAGTTATTTGATCTCAAAATGTTTTATTATGTTGGATATTTTGCCATGATTATTTTATTATTGTTTTAATCTTTTGTATGCCAGGGAGTTTAACACATTTGTGATGGGTAAAATGAGTAATTTACTGGTGTCAAATATTAATATTTTATATTCCTCTTTCATTCAATATATTGTTGTTAATAAATATATTTTCTATTTCCAGAAAGGGTTATGATCTACTACCTTCTTTTCAAAACGTATATATAGGAAAGGAACTTGTAATTTCCAGCCGCAAATTAATGCTCCTGTTTCCTTCTTAAGAACAGAATAATATAAATTTGTTTATGTTAAATGAAAGTTAGGTTTTGATAAGATAGAGATAACCAACGTAAGAGGAAATACAAATTCAAATAGAAAAATACGGCTTAGGAAAAATGGAAGCAGTTAAATATTTGGTATAAGACAATTACATTTTAGAGTTTAAACAACATGTTTGTAACAAGTCAACAATTTGTTTAACAATAAAACACATTATAAGACGGGTATTATTTAGAAGTAGTTCGAGAGCGCTTGTTTTATTACAACTTCCTTGTTTTAATTGTAGGATTAATTTAACAAAAGATCGAAAGAGCTTTCCAAGGTATACCTGTGTAAACTTTTCAACATTTCACTCAGTAGGCTATTAACTTTACCATGAAATATAACTGTTTATATGATTAATATGGGGACTTTGAAGACCAATTTAGTAGAGCCAAAAAAAAATATTTAAAATGCCTGACGATAGTATTGTTTCTATCTTACCAATCTGAAACAATAAAACCATACAAACATTACAAACAAAACTAAACAATTCACTAGACTGATCGACCAGAAAGACAGCCCTCCGTTCCATAACTGTTTTAATATTTAGTTTAGCCTATACAAGAAAATTCCCAGCAGAGAGTCTCTAAACTTGACTATCGGAAATAAAACACTTTTCTATGAGCTACATTCTGCGTTCATGATAAGCATATATTTTTCAAGTAATATTGGAAAATAATGCTTTCTTCATAAGATTAACATGGGAAGTTAATGTGTGGCGAAGCCTTTAGAAATAAATGGTTAAAAGCATAATGACATATATGTACGCATAAATAACTATAGTTAAAAACTATGACCTTAATCAGTTTGATATAATGGAGAGACGGAATGTTCCAAGCCTTCATAATGTGTTTAATATGAACTTAAACATACTTCGAAGGAAACCTGCGTACACATACATTTGATTACCTCGGAATATGAGAGTTGGATATGTGCTACATTCTCTAGTAAACGTAATAAACCCATGTGTATAAGCAATCCTTTGATCAAGTACAACTCTATCCACAATATCAACTTGGTAGCTTTGTAGGATAGTGGGACGAAGCCCTAAGACGAAGTTATAGAATTTATTTGAAATTAAATATACTCATTAAATACACCGAATTATGAAAATTAGCAATATAAAAGAAGCTGCCTAACATATTTTCGGAGAGTCCGATAAAATAAGTACTCATGTTAAGATCTGGTTTTCTGCTGACCCATCGATACCACTTAGTAGTACCACTTTCAAAGGATTGAATCATGTTGGGACTGAAATCGGTATCCGTAACTCAGGTTGTACAAGAAACTAATACTGTTTAATTTAACACTTTAAATCTTTACATTAATATAAACTAATAATAGTGTAAAGAAACATCTATAACAATTGACGAAATAAATCTTCCTTTTTTTAAATAACCATTTTTGCAAGTCATGTTAACATTAGAATTCCAAAATGAGCCTTGGGATGGATAGGTTTAAAAAAGAAAGAATGACAGAATCTTTAAAGTTTATGAATGATGAACAATATGAAGAGAGTATAATAGTCCTAACACTTTATGAATAGTATGAGTTTAATGATCAGTATGAGTTTAAGATATTATAGCTTGGACAGAGAGTGTCCTTAGTAATTAATTATAAAAAGAGGAAATTCGTTAAATATAAACACACTGTACTATTTGTAGATTTAAAAACTATTCTACATTCTTCTCAGTTTGAATCTTTACTAAATTCACAAAATAAAACCTCTGATATTGATCTACTATAAGCAGGTTTACTATTCAAATACAATTATAAAACAGAGTGCAGCAATATCTAATTGAAAACTGGTTTAACGGCTTGACCAAAAGTTATAGCTGCTATACGCATTAGATTGTGAGATATTGCTTCATTCGTGGATTTCCGGGTGGTGGTGTAGGATTGTCGTTTACATCCACATAAACTAGGAAATGACCTGTGACTTTGTACCGTCAGTCGATAATCACATTGCATATTAGTACCGTGGTATTTTGACCGATACTATACAGATATTACGTGTTTTATGTTTATTTAATCACATGTAGAATTATAATAATTTAACAAAACCAGTATAAAATAACCATTCTGTTTTTATGCATCTCATTTATTTACAAGGTATTATAACATAATAGTTATGGGGAAATTCGATGATAATGCGGGTTATTAATTTTAGTAATATATAGTCACTATTTACTAAACAAGTACGCAAAGGATCAGATTTATTTATAGGACTTACGGATCGGACAATGTATAATTTCCGTAAATAGGACTGACAGAGTGAATCAGACTGAATAACCAGTTTATTATTGGGCACCCGCAACATTAAACCCTGCATTACGACAGATATGTTTCTTGAGAACGATTTGTTTCATACCAATAACCAACTTAATTAAAAAACTCAAGACTTTCCACAGTTTGCACAACTCTTCCTATTCTAGGTCTTATATTACTGTGCGAATATAACACAATTCTTAAGTATGTTTATAAAAGGATGTACTAGTTAGACCGCCGTTTTGGCAATGTCTTTATCAAAGGACCTTATCATGACATAATTAATTTGTAATAGTAAATCTGATGTGAAATAATAATTCCCAATGTAATAACAATTTACAAAAAAACCCTAAACATTACAAGTTCACCATCAAGAATAATAGACAAAAATTCACATCATAGACATCAAGAATGATTAAAAAATATTTTGAAGACGATATTTTGTACAAAACTGGTTAATATTTTCCATAGTTTTTTTTTCTATAAAATTTGTTTAAGAGTTTTAAACTTTATATCGTTATATGTACAATCTTCCTAAATGTAACTGTAATGTTCATATTAATTTTCTTTTATAAAGGTAATAAAAGGTTAGGTAACTATCTTCAGCGTATATTTCCTCAAAATGTGTATCACCAATCTATTTGATGTCTGTTTTCAAAAACAGGATTTGCATTGTTTTTGCTAGATGTTTCGGGTTTTAAAATGCAATAGTATAATTAGTAATACCTCCACTTCCGAAGTAATTTTTGTCACTTGGACCAAATTCAATTTCATGCATGTTGCACTCAGCTGAAACTGATAGCCAGTTTTACATGAAAGCAGCGTGCAATCGCCTAGTGTAATTGGGGCCTAATGTAATTATTGGACTATAATTTAAAGCACATCCTCTGTATATCTAGCCCGGTGGTTTAACGCAAATTATCACTCAATATTTATGTTGTAGACGGTATGAATTTCAATAACGTCATCACTGTGAGTTTAGTAATTTATTTCGTGATTAACAGAATTATACATTTTAAATAAATTTACTACCTGCGGGATTTACATCTCTTTCTCTTCATGTTCTTTTTGCAACACGCTTTGTCACTTCTTGTGAACAAATTTAAAACAGCCCAGTAGCTTTACAATGGACAAATCTCCTCGGGAGGAGTTTTTGTCCGCTTCGTCCATTCAAAACGCATAACTGATGTAAAAAACTCTCCACTGGTAACACCAAATAGGGAATAGTGCAAATACGTTTCCTCATTTTCAACTCCATATTTATATTTATTTTCAGAAAGTTTGTTACTATTAAAATCGTTTCATAGCAATTATTAACCTCGGATGGCTACCATTGCTGCATTCCCTTCATAAAAATAAGCATACAAATGTTCTCACTCAATATGTAGAAATAAACTTTGGTGATCTAAGTGAATAAACAAAATTGGTAATAGCTGTGGATGCTGGTTTATATAATCTTTTAAAAGCGTATGACATTTTTTTAAAATGATAACAGATTCTTTGTTTTTACTCATAGTCAGACTTTTATGTTAAAGGCAAAACATAAAACTAATAAATAATTATTCTATATAAATGGCTTTTTATTATAGTAGTCTGTGTTGTTAAAATTACATTCTAGCATCGGGACTACTATACACATACATGAAAATCTCTTGTTTGCATTTAAAATAGGAAAATCAATTTGCAATAAGATGTCTCATTCTTAAAAATCGTTGTAGACTGTACGGTTACCCACGTATAATTACACACGATAACGCGAGTCATTTTATGGGACAGGTACTCAAACAACTTTTACAGAGCTTAGGCATAACACAACGGGCTGGTGCTCCTTACATGCAGCAAGTGCAAGGATTAACTGAAAGAATGAATCTTGTTTTAAAAAAAACCCTCTCTCACTACACTGAAAAACAACCAACTACATGGTCTAAAGTCTTAAAATACGTAACGTTCTCTTACAATACTACGATAAATAAGTCAATTGGATATTCCCCATTTTATTTGATGTTTGGTAGAGAAGCGAACTTACCATCGGACTACATTTACGTTCACGACCAACAAGATCACGATATCTTACAAGAAATAAAAGCTATTCAAAATGTACGGAATGAAATGCCTCAAATTATAGAAGCCGCACAAAATAGGCAGAAAAAATATTTCGACAAAACAAAGCGTGATTTAATTCTAGAACCGGGCGATGACGTTTTGGTCGCACAAGAAAACGATCATAAATCTCCCTACAATAAATTTCAGAACATGTATAAAGGCCCGTTTAATGTAGTTAGAAAAGTAAACGATTTAACGTACATGGTCAATATGTATTCAAGAGGGAAGCTAATGGATTTGCCAGTCCATGTGTCGCGACTGAAATTATTCCACAGAAGATAAAAACCAAATTATTAATCGCATAACTAAATACCCTATTGACAGACACATTGTGTTAGGAACACATAATACATTGTGTTAGGAACACAAAATGGTAAGGAACTTCATAATGAAATACGCTACGTAAGAAGACAGCTCCTTTAACAGCCTCAACTCGCAACCGAGCACCCATTTCAACCTTAGTGCATATAAATAAACATTTTAAAATAAATAAAAGGCATGCAATTTATTACAAAATCATTTAAGTCCAGTATAAAACTGCAAACAAGATTCGCTACCACGATACTACCATGTACAAACATATGAACGCTAAATCGTTTATATATTACAAAAATAAAAATAAAATAATTGAGAAGTCAATAAATATACTACAATATGGACAACAATTAACATATACGACATGGAAAGAAAATTTAGATTAAATCCGGAAAATAATCCAACTTCAACCTTCGATTTTATTGAGAAAGTGAAACCGAGCGTAGAACAATGCACAAACATCACTGTATATCATATAAACGGAAGAATTATATGATCAGGATAAATCACAAACTATAAACTACGGTTACTCAGTACAACGATCACTAAACGTTCATAAAGTTTCAACGATTTGTCGTAAAGGAAAAATAATTCTCATTAACAGAAGAAAAAGTTTGGGTAAAACTTGTAACAAGGAGTAAAAATCGTTTAGGTCACCTTACAGACGTATATCCAAATTGAGATCCCATTGGATAACAAAACACAATCACTGAAAATCAAATCCCAGAACCCAGAACCCCAGGCCCCTTCCCAAACACACGCGACGCGAGACTTAGTGCAACTGACAATAAACTGCTAGTCTCAGACACAGAAAACTTGTGCATTACAGTTTCTACAGGAACGCCCATCCTACGTAAACAAGAAATCTTGTGAGAGACAGTATAATCCCGCAAACCTCACGTCCAGAAATGAGCACACCAGATAAGATTACGCAGGTGCATCTAACGCCCACGCGTTACCAAGGACACTGTCAAGGCCAACGTTATACACCACACACTCATATGGACTTCAAGTAGCTTCCAAGAGGGCGAAAATATGAGAACGACGGTTCACGTTAACTGATACAATTATCACATTTAGGGTACAAATTCCGTTCAATAATTAAAAATTGAAGCTGTAAATCGTAGTCATTACTTATTATGGGACAGACGTGATTAAGCGCGCAAATAACGCCTCTCTTGTGATTTTTAATGAAACTACATAAACACCAATGGTACATATAAAAAGTACAAATTTCTTTAAGTACAAATAAAAATATGAGGAATAAGGCAAATCAAGTACTTGAGTAACAGATTAGAACTTATTACTAGCCGTTTACAAATGCCTTCCAAATGACTACATTATGTTACAAACAGCCCACGACAAACAGCACCCACGCGGGACCAACTTTGCTTACATCAAATTTTAAACACAGAAAACATAGAGAAGCTACAGGAAAATTGTCATTACATATGCGAGGAAAAACCAGATTTCCCAATATTAACTCAACTTTTGCCGAACAAATTTCTCATAACAAATTTTCAGAATAACATCATAATAAAATGTACCAACGAGTCGTCAAACAGAATTCTACCACCAATTTCAACTGGCACACTCCAACTTTTAATCCCGTGTAACTGTGAGTTACTACAGGATAACAAAATCTTAATAACACAACTACAACCATGCGATTCGAGGGACGATACGATACCTAAAGTAATTAATTTAATACCAGTAACTTGGTCAAAACTACACACAATTAAGTTATTCCCAATTGACTCGGAAATCAAGCACGAATTCCAAAATTTAACCGAGATTTTAGATACAAATTGGACAATCAATCACCCTACTTTCCAAGTAACCAATATTAAGAAGATGGAACATTTCACGCTAGAACACAACGACTACGACATCTTTACAGACACAAAAATATTAATGTACATTATAATAACTTGGGTTTCATTGATCACAGTTATAACCTTCATTTTAGCAGGCTGCATTTATATTCAACATTTAAAACTACAAATGGCAGTACACATTCAACAACGACCTCCGCAACCGCAAATATATACGAGACGAACGGCAACGAGAAATTTCCAAGAAAGACTCGTCAGCTAAACACAGCGGCCATCATGGATTAGCTAGCAACAATGTAGAACAAACATGGAGGTTACGGGAGCTGCGGATGACTCACCTCTCACTACACAACACTAAGTAGACATATTTTGTCCACCCTCACAAATAATAATCTATAAAGTAATAAATTTATTTAAACAATTAATTACTCTCAAATATGTTACAAAAGGATTAATAATTTGTTTAGGTGGAAGAAACAAATAAAATTGCGTGTGGGAGGGTAAACCTTTTATAAAAAAATATATATATAATTAAAAATTGATTTGTGGGACTAGTAATTTATACAGAACCGCACGTGGCTGAACACACGTGGGAAACACAAGGGAGCCTGAGAACGGAGCTTGCACTAGCAAAAGTTTCAAATATACAATGGGAAACAATGACACAACATATCGAATAGAAGGATAAACACTTCGTGGGAAAGATGCATGCCTAGAAATCAAAGAACTTACCAACTGGCAGTATCAGCATTCAAAAATGGCGTATTTCCGCTGACAGTTGATCAGCCAATCAAATAGTAGAGGCGTGGCTAATCGTCACCCCGATTGGTTAATAGATTATGGGATGGACATAATCTGGGGGAAAAACATGAACAGAGAGAGGGAACTGAAAAGGAGAGAGGAAGGAAGACGAGGGAAGGAAGTTATTCTTGGGAGAGTTAGGAAAGGAGCAGGGACATCTGGGGGACGAGTCCCATCTGGTGGGGGTGGCCGCCCTTAGAGTTCCACAACGACTGTCACCGAGTTTCACACTTCAGACGAGCACAGATTCCTCATCACTAGCCACCATCCCAGCCGAGAGAGTCCAGGACGGGAAGTTGACGGAAGACCACCGACACAGACCTCCCGAGACGTTCGAGCGGAGCCACCCCTGCGGGACGAGCGACCCCGAACTTCGGTCGAGCGAGGGCCCCGGCACTACCCCGGACCAGGACACCGCGGACCCGTGCGAAGAGGCGAGGGCCACCCCCACCAGCGAGCCCGGCAGGCAGCGGCCCCTGGACAACCCCAGATAGCAACACCGCAGCCAGGGCAGAGAATCTCTTGGGGCAGGACCAATTTGGGACTTACGGTATGTGGAACATCGTCAGACTTGTGCACAGAAAGTTAGGCTCCATTTCCCGAAAATTTAATCAAATTTAATAAAAGCTAAAATAACGGTACAAGCTCCTTTTGAGTAATAAAACATAATCAAATTTATTGTGGTAATCAATTAAGGTTTGCCTGAAATGAAGAAAAACGTTAAGTAAAGAGTCTTAATAGACAGTAAATGAAAATAAGCGTTAAAAACGTGAAGCAATCCAAGAATAATAGGTTTAGGGCCCAATGTAAATATAATTAAGGAATTTTCAATAAATAAGTGTTGTATTTAATTTTGATTCTGGGAATGTTTAAATAATTACATTTGTGTAAGGACTCTATTTTGAGAAAGAGTGCGGACCCAAGTCCTTGTTATGGGATATCCCCTAGTAGGAGGGTTGCCCTTTTGTGCGTGTGTTTTGTGTCATATAGTAGAGTAGATTTTGTGGGAACGTAGTAAATTAGATTTAGATTTTAGACTTGAAGATTTGTTTTATGAGGGTCCACTTTATTAGTTAATTACGTGCTGGAGGAATGATATATTTTGTCTATTGTATGTAATGTATATGAACTTTATTTAGCTTTTCTGTGCATCCATTATATTATAAGCATGTATTCTGATTTTAAAGTGTGTAATTAAACAGTGTATATCTTTTATCTGTGTTTGCTCAATATTCAATCCTAGGGTCTCTCTCTCAGGCTAAGCGAGTATATAACTGGTGGACCAGTCAGCTAGAAGTTTATTTACCTTTTGCGAATAGCGAAATAACTTTACAAGACAAGTTATAAACATACTTTATTTAATGGACACTTTTAGTTATTACAATCTGTAGGAAGTAGGACCTGCCGTTTTTTTATTATTTATTTATAAATGTTGACTGAACATTGACTGAACAGCAAGTTTATCAAGGTCCAGTTAACCAACAGGGAGACAAACATCATGGTTTGGCCACGTGATTGCTGATTAATTAGTCAATAGCATCAAACCAGATGTCTCAGCTATTACTGTTTTTGGAAGAGGATAAGGATATTCTACATTGAAAATAAAAAGTTCACTGCGGTGAGAGATTATAAATAGTTAAAATACACACATTCGATTGCGCGCGCGCATGCACATATATTTCAATAGTTAACAAACTATTGTATTTAAATGTAATTATGCCAGGTTCATTTATTAAATCTTTCAGTAATTTTATGTAAATAATTACAAATAAATGTGTATAATAATACCCCGTCACAGCAAAGCTACGTACTCAGCGAATTTCCAGTGAATAAATATATCTTAATAACAAAATAAGCCACTTATTAGGCGTCATATGAAATACATTCACAATCAGCGATATTAAAAATGTTAATTATTATCCATAATAATAACACTGGGGATGAGTACGCAGGTTTGCTGCAACAAGGATCACAAAATAATGGGGTTTTATGTAAATATCAATAGTACTCATCAAAGTGATGTCACAAACCAAGTTTCATCCAAATATTATACATTCAGAAATAAGCGAAATAAAACATTTTAATTATTCTCCATAAGAATAACATGGGGACCGAGTACCTAGGTTTGCTGCTAAGGGAACCATAGGCGAAAATTTTTTTTGGTGCAAACAACAACAAACAGAAACCGGATGAAGCCATATAACAAGTTTCGTTGGTTTATTTTTATAAATAAGCGGGAAATAAAATTTATCGTTTTCTCCGTAAGAATAACATTAGACAACGTACTGTGTTTAGAAACTTTCAATATCTCAGTTACCAATTGTCGTAGAGCACTGATCAAAATACCAAATTGATTGATTTTTAAAAGTTTAATTAAATGGTGAAAAATAAAATTAGATTTAAATGAAATTTAAATGTGAAAACCCAAAAAACCTATTTTTGGGGTACAAAACCCCCAAAAATTCAATTAAACTTTGTACCGAATTTAAATTAAGATCGGAAATGTTTTATGAGAGTTATCGTGCTTACGGAGACATATATAAATAAATAAATATATATATATATATACATATATAACAATTTTAACGAATGGTGCTTTTGGCATCTAGGGTCCTCAAAACGAAAAGTTATCATGGTCTCGGTCTTAGGTCTTACCATGCCACCTTCGGTACTAGCTTCTTCCCTATAGGGGAAATTAGCTAAATATACGAGATTCTGAATCAAGTAATTTTAATATTCGATCATTGTTAATAACGTTTTTATATATAAAGTTACAAACCAAATAAGGTCAGTGTTTTTCTCGCCGTTAGTTTTGCTCTAGCAATTCTTACAACAAGCAATATAAAATAATTTGATTCATATATATATATATATATATAAATATATATATATATATATATATATTTTATATCAGTTGAAATAGTTAAAAAATTCTAAGACGAATGACTGCTAGGGGAAAATACACGATTAAGAAATAATTTTGTAACGGAACACCAATATCGATGTTTTAAGTGGATTATAAAAATCAATTAGGGGATTATGGCGTTCTAGTGTCAGTTTTGATTGACTGCCATTCTCCTGACAGTTAGCAATAGATCACCAATGTCAGTTGTTACAAACATTGGTAGTTATATTGTATACTCAGGTTTAATTAAATCACGTAAGGGAAACTGTTAATGGTTTTCCTACTGGAAAGGTAATTAATTGGATTGAGTGAAACGATATCCTTACACTCAGTTTGGAATTCGAAGTAGTGTGACGCTATCTACATTTTAACGGTTTGATGGATTGTCATGAAATTTTTAGGATAACGTTTTTACGGTTTAATGTTTTAAATAAACTATAATTGGCGAATTATTATTACATTTTAATAATTATCAGTTTTTTCATTGAACATTATTTCAGTACATATTTTGAGCTTTGTAGTACCGTGTTGTTTGAAGTTTGAACTGTCAAAATACATCAGCTCAGCTGCTGTAATTTTGTTGATTGAAGTTTGTGTTCAGGTCAGAGCGGTTTATTTATTTAATTTGTTCTAAAACTTAGTGGTTCTACCTACCTAGACACCTTTCTGTTAGAAATTCAAAACGTGTCATTCTTTTGAGTTCAATAATAATTTCATTAATGTTATACCGTAGCAATAATCAAATGTAAATCTTATTTCCTTGCGAGTTCCATACACATAACCTATGTGAAGCACTTTGGTTCAAGTTGGATTTAATACGATTAAAAGTGTTTTCGGCGAGAATGTCAACATTATACATCAGTACTAAACACAAACATACATTTTGGAGGTTTTGTCTGTGTTCTTTTGTAGATAGTTTGTGTTCGAATAATACTCAGGTTTTGTATATTAGCTTACAGTCGTAGCCATAACATGGATGATTATAGCACAAGGTGTGACTAAAAACGAACTTTTTATGTTATTAATAAACTTTAAATACTGTCTACAAAGTTTTAATCGCCAAAACAGACAGTATCTTTTTGACTAATTTAGGTAGGCCAATGATACTGTAGTTTCTCAACCATCCCAAGTTGGTCAATCATCATACTATTTAAATTTTAGCCTTGCTGTAAGTTTATTCTAACCATAAGTCTGTCTTGGTAGTCTATACAGTGGGAATGTTATGATAGGCCTAGCTTATATTTATATTTGCGAGTTACTAAATGTCCATTTACTTTTCGTGAGAAAATTAAGTTTGCTGAGGCAAACTGTAGGCCTACTTTGAATGGCCAAACATACTTAAATGAATCCAACAGACCAAACCGTCATATAAACCTTACCTAACCCAAGGTATCTACTTAATGTGATAAGCACCCAGTGCCGTCCTTAGGGCGGCGCGACAGGTGCACCCACACAAGGGCCTTGCGCCTATGAAGGCCTCGCACTTGAGGGTTTTTGTATGTGGAAGCTAGAGGTGTCATGGCCATGAATGGGATCAGAAATGTGGACTTTTGATGATTAACTTATCAATTGAACAAGTGAAGACAATGCACAAACAGTTAGTGGTACGTACACATTTTGCTAATCTGTGTCGGGACTATACAGGGGCGTAATTTTATTTTTATATTACATCAGAATGAGTTTCAGGTATTTTTCAGTGTATCCTAGCTATTTTGTCTATATTTTATAACTCATTGATTTTTTCCCAAGAGTGGTAAGACTGACCTCCGATGGTGAAATGGTATCGTTTGTTTTTTACGACCCATCTTGTACAGCGTGCTGCGGCAGTTAGGTTAGGTTATGTTACGTTATTTTGAAATAACAAATCCTATCTTATCCAACGAGGATGACTATAGAGGTCTCGTCTGGGATAAAAAACTCTGCTTACATGCTGACCGCCATTTTGACCCTTTATAACCTCCGGTCTCCATAACAAATAAGTTAACCAATTAAATACCCTCTTCACAACTTATGTTAGTCTTTATTACTCTTTGGCTAGATGTTTTGTTTACAAAAATGTCCTCCAATGAGGCTTCACTTTTTTAACAAGAGCTCTATAATTATTTAAACTTCGTTATCTTATCCTGAACTGTTGCTTACTTATTCATAATTGGTTGAAATAGAAAGTATTGGACCAATAACTTATACGTTGCCTGTTTTATTTTTTCTGAAAGATTTTTTACTGTAGAATTCACAAATAAGGTTAGTGTTTATCAGAAACTTTCCTTTTGGGTACCTACACTTTCATAAATGATGAATGAATGATATGAAGCGATAATATAAAATAATACCCCCCGTCGCAGCAAACCTGCGTACTCAGCGAATTTCCAATGCATTGATATGTTTCTCACTAGTACATAAAGCCACTCACCAATTTTGACAAAAATACATTCATAAATTAGTGATTTATTACATTTTATTTATTCCCCATAAGAATAACAATAGGACTGAGTACGCAGGTTTACTGCAACGAGGAAGATAAGAAATGAGTTTTTATGCAATTATCAATATAACTGAACCAGGTGAAGCTACTTACCATGTTTTATTAATTTATGTTCATAATTAAGGGAGATATAAAACTTTACTTATTCTCCATAAGAATAACATTAGGGCTGAGTATGCAGGTTAGCTGCTACGGGGACAATCAACAAAACATTTATTTTTTGTGCAATTATCAATATACCAGTACAACATGAAGCCACATACCAAATTTCATCAATATACATTCATAAATAATCAAGATATCAAATTTTATTTATTCTCCATAAGGATAACATTGGACAACGTACTGTGTTTAGCACTTTGAATATCTCTGCAACGGTTTGACGTAGAATCACAATTTAAACACCAAAATGATTGTTTTGTGGAGCTGAAGTGATTGGTAAAAGAAAATGTGAAGTTTAAAGTAAAATTAACTGAGGAAAAGCCAAAAACTGTTTTCCCATAAGATTAACATGGGAGATTTTATGAGCATGTTTTTTGGATTTTTTCCGCAACCACTTAACCTAGGTTAATAATTCAAAATACCATATTATTTGTTTTTTTAAGCTCTATAACATGGTCTAAACCAAAATTAAGTGTTTTAAAAATTTTAGGGTAAAAAATGCAAATAACTGATTTTTGGAAAATTTAAAACCCCCATAAATCCCCCTTCCCATGGTCCGATTTTTCTGGTTTTCGAACTTAAAGTCATAAATGTCAGTTTACACATTTGAGCCAAATTTCATCGAAATCGGACGTTTTTTACTCAAGTTATCGCATTCACGGGCACACACACATATATATATATATATATCTCTATATATATATATATATAGAGATATATATATACATATATATAAATTTGAACGAATAGTGTTTTGGACATCTGGGACCATCAAAACAAAAAGTTATCATGGTCTCGGGCTTAAGTCTTACCATGAGACCTACGGTAATAGCTTCTTCCCTATAGGGGAAATTCGCTAAAACTGAATGAAATTGTTCGTTACGGTTTAGCTATTATTTAGGTTATTTGGTTTTGGTTTCGGTTGTGTTCAGTCTCAAAGATGTGAACGATTTTGTCTTGGAATTTGTCCAGATAAGAAACATTGATTCCATTAATACTTAAATATGTATTCTCGGTACGGTATATCAGAAAGCTGTATCCTGGAAACCTTTTAAATTTGTTACGTTTTGTAGTTTTATGTTTTGTAAATAAATCATTTTGTTAATAGCCTAGGCTAGGAAGGTTTTTTTTTAGTGTATAGGCCCTATTCAATACCTAAACATAAACGTAACCAAACTTAATTAATGTAAACCGAATTAATGGGGTTTTTATGAATTAAGTAACAAATGCCTGACCGGAATACTCATAATTAGTTCTGATAGCACATCCAAACCTTACCTAATTGGGGGTAGGCCTAAAAGGCAAAAAAAATAAATTCTGGTACGTGGATGGTGGGTTTGACGTGTGTTTATTACGTTAAGTAACGTTGAGTTAGGTAAGATATTTAACGTAAGTCTAAGCACCCCCAACCAACCATACCTGTAAATTGTTTGGTACTTTGGTATTATACGGATGCCACCCTTATACAGCGCGCTGCGGCAGTTATGTTAGGATGGGTTATCATAAAGATGATTGTAGGACTTTCCTTGTTTCGTTACAAATCGAATGATACCTGAAGAGTCATACTTCCGGCCGCCAAACACCCTCCAAATAGGCCAAGGTCAGGTCGTTGACCGGAGCGCGCGCATCAGCTGTCACCGCCTGTATCTGGGTCAGTGTCATGAGTGATTTATTGCCGTGCACTACGTTACATTTGTTTTCATAATCAGTGACGTTCTTTTGGTGTGGGATTTACCTCGGAATGAAGAGGAAACCGTACGTATTTTTATGATAACCCATCCTAACATAACTGCCGCAGCGCGCTGTATATTTTGCGGAGTACATGTGGCGATCGGGTGTGGCTGCTAGCGGCGGCGACGCATTCAACACGATCCTAGCGGACATCGCTGTCTTTTGGGAGGCACAACACAAAGACCGCTCATCAGAATGATATTACATTTTTACAGTAAGTCAATAAAAGTACGTTTTTCGAATTATGTAGTTATCCTTTGTATCCGGTAAAAATTAACCTCCAAAAATAGTGGCATCCGTATAATACCAAAGTACTAATTGTTTTTAAAACTTGAAAATAACTAAATAGACACAGGCTATTACAAATTGTTTGGTGTTTTCTTTGGTAATAAGAAATATGTTGTGAACAGTAGCAAATAAATGGAAAGCCAAAAAGGTTGTGCTGGTTAATTAACGGAAATGATACAAATATTCTTTTGATAGCTGTTATTAATGCACTTATAATCTAAATTAAATGAAAATAGAGTATAAACACTGATTACAGGCTTAACTGAACTGATTTTAGGTGTATAGTATGTATAGGCCTATATGCTGATGACATTTTTAACAAATAGGTATGCCACTTGAGAAGAATATGGAGTAGTGATGTGCAATATGGTCACATTTCGCGATATGGCTGAAGTGGTATCGCGTCACTGTTGAAACGTTGTGTTATCATGGTCCCGGACCTAGGTCTTACCATGCCGACTACGGTAATAGCTTCTTCCCTATTGGGGAAATTCGCTAAAAAGAGCTGAATATTTTGAACACAAGTTAACGGAGGGGGAAAATACCTAATTTAATTTTATATGATTGGGATTTATTTATTTCAAAGGATCACACCATTTTTACAGATCGAAACACGCAGTTTTACAAGATGGCTTGTAATATGTTTGGCATGTGATAGGGTTGCCATGATTTTTAGAACCACATACTAAATACCCACGTCGCAGCAAACCTGCATACTCAGCGAATTTTCAATGGAGATATAAGTGTCCTAATACTACATAAAGCCACTTACCAAGTTTCATAACAATATATTCACAAATAAGCGATATATCCAATTTTAATTATACTCCATAAGAATAAAATTGGGGCTGAGTACGCAGGTGTGCTGCAACAAGGAATACAAAAAATGGGTTTTTATGCTAATATCAATATAACTCACCCAGGAGAAGTCGTATACCAGTTTTTATTCATTTATGTTCATAATTAAGGGAGACAGAGCATTTAATTGATCTCCATAAGAATAACATGGGGGCTGAGTACGCAGGTTTGCTGCTAGGGCAGCCGTTGGCAAAAAATATTTTTTTTTAGCAAATATCAATAGACCCCAACGAGATGAAGCTGTATACCAAGTTTCGTCAGTATACGTTCACAAATAAGCGAGATATAACAATTTTCTTTTCCTCCATAATAATAACATTAGACGACGTACTGTGTTTAGCACTTTCAATCTATCGGTAACCAATTGACGTAGAGAAATGATCAAAATACCAAATTGTGTATTTTTTTAGCTGAATCCAATGGGAAAAACTAAAATTTGACGATTTAGAAAATTATATGTAAACAATTCAAAAAACACATTTTTTGGGGTACAAAACCCCCATAAAATACCCCTTCCAATGGAGCGATCTGGCTGGTTTTCGATATTAAAGTCATAAATGTTGCTTTACACGTTTAAACCAAATTTCATCAAAATCGGATCTTTTTTACGAGAGTTATCGTGCTCACGGACACACACACACACAGCAAACAGTTTGCTGGACTTTTAATCAAAAAAAGTTTGTTTTACAAAGTTTTCAAAGAAAGTAATTCAGGCTTTTTTTTTAATGAAAACTATAGCCAGGCTATCTTTGCCGCTTCAAATAAAGGGTCTTTTAAGTCCCTTATATGAGGAAATAAGTTAAATTCAAATTATACGGTGTACCTAAAATGATACAGTATAAGGTGACGCGATACACATCATATTGCCATAGCCTATCGTGATATGTGACTGTATTGCACACCAAATTTGTTAAAAATGTATTCTTAAATATTAAATCTCACATAAAAACGATTCAGTTGAGTACTTTAAGCCTGTAAGTAGATTTTTCATTTAGGCCTACATTTCTCGCTGGACTTCATTCCTGTTTTCAAGTGTAATTAACTAGGTGCTATCACTAATGCAACTAGGTACATGTAATACAATGGAAGTCATGCTCTAGGTGAGACAATGGAAAGTCCTCAGTCAAAAAACTGTCGCAGTGACGACTACGCGCAGTAGAAATGTTTGGCAGGAGAATTGTCACAGCCCCCCACCCTGCAGCTGAGGGGGGGGGTTGTTCTCACTCTGCACATATTAACAGCAGGTCCGCTAACTTCCAGCATACAGTTTAAAATTATGGGTCCCTTATAAATTATGTGTTATGGACGTAAAATTAGAGTGACCTAATGGAACCCAACCGCCGCAGCGCGCTACATAAGTTTTTAGTCCTGCATAAAACTGTTATTGTTTACTTTTCATTTATAATTCAATAAGTTATGTTCAACTTGTATTCAATCAATGCTTTTCAGTTTACAAGGTCATGAAAAAAATTTAAATGTACTCTTTGAATTACTTAATTAGTTACGTAAGAACGTAAAATTATGTTCAAAGCGTCCAAAGAATGGCAAGGTTATGGTTTAAAATGGTCATATTTTATGAGTATACGACAATTTTATTATATGTCTGTTGGCATTACTGATGGGGAGGGAGCAACCTTAGTCAAAGGGCGTGGTCTAATAGTACAGTAATGGTGGCGGCAGGGGTATGAACTCCATGAATGTACCACTCCACCAAATCTTTAGGACTGCTTGGAGTCGTCGCTGCAACACTTTCTGACGTTTCCAATTCTGCGCTCCCCTCTGGGTCATGCATGTGGCGTTTTTAGAATGGAAAAGTCTCAAAACTTTTTGCATTTCTAACTGCTTCCCCCATAAGGCCAATACTTTCAAAATCCGTCCTGTGTTATTTGTAAATATATATTTTTAAAATTTAGAAGAAATGATGTGCTGGTGGTTATCTAGCAATTTCAGTGACAACATTTTCGATTTGCATTTTTAAATTCGATAGAAAAATAGAAATAAAAGATAAATTTGAAACTTTGCTCACTGAAATCGGTTTGTTATTTTTTTTACTCCTGAAAAAAGCTATAAATCAACAACATCCGACCACCCATTGAGGCTGGATGGAACTTGAAAGAATCATTGCTCTTATGGGTTTAGGAATATACATGGATTAACTGGTACCCGCTCTTAAAAGATCTTGAATTTGAATTGTCAATGATAGCCTTGCTGTAGTTTCCATTTTAATAAAAAACCATTGCCGCAGGCAGTGATTTGTTTTGTGGCTTACACAAAACAACTTAAAAAACTAAAGATGTGGGTAGCACTGTGCAGTACTGTATCAAGTCATGATTTTACGCTCTAAAACAACAAAAAACATAGGTTTAAAGCAAACTTACTCAAAATACGCTATGTATTTATTAGTGAATTTCCTATGGAAAGTGAACTATTAGCATGACCCGCACGGTGAAACTTAAGCCCGGGACCACCATAGAAGTTCCTAACGTGACCCCCTGAACACGTTTTGGGGGGTCGTTCAAAATTTTATATTTATATATATGTATATATATACGTTTGCACTCTAGCGGTCACATTTTTGGTCCGATTTACTTCAAATTTGGTAGGGACGTTTCTTTCTATAATTAGTTGGACAAGTTCATTGGGCAAAACAATCGGAAAACTCTAAACCCCTTTTTTGGCGATTAATCTTTTGAATTTTGAGTTTTTGGCCCAGAAAGGGTTAGAAAAGCCCCGGATGTAAATTTAAGGCATGTAAAAATATGGGAATTAATGAGGCGAAAGTTTTAAGCCCTCTCTCGTCATTCTAGCATAAATATTTACGGAGTTATTAAAGTAAATGTGTATCGACTAAACACAGTACGTTGTCTTAAGGGGGTTTTGCATTAGAAAAGCCTGTTATTCATTTGTTGGTGTACTTTTCTCATCCCCAACAACCTCACACTACTTTCAAGCCTGACTGGATCCTCTCCTAACCTTATAATGTGCAAAATCGTATTCCCAGCATTGCAGGTAAATATAACCAGGAGCATCAAAACAGGCAAAAAAATCAACATTTTCAGATTTCAATAAAATTTGAAATAAATGTCTGTGTTTACACTGATTTTGAGTTTTAAAAGTTTTTTATATGGAAATTCACATCCCTCACCTCAGCGTGCTGCGTGCGAACTCGTTTTTAGTTTTACTGTTAGTAAAATAGTATGACGGAACTAACTAGGCCTAACTGTAACCTTGATTAAGATATATATTAGATAAGCTTTTAATTGTGAAAGTTTTATAACATTATCAATAGATGTGGGAGTGCGCCAGCTCTTAGGGTTGATATGTGTGAGTTACATAACCCCTCCCCTACATAACGCTACGCCATTCCCCTCCCACCCCTTAAGTGTGTTATGTAATATATGTGTATGGCCCCCTAGCATGTTTTTAAATGTAAAAATAACTAACGTAAAATGAGTAAGTATATAATTTAAATAGGCTACCAGTATAATCAATCCTATAAACAAATTAAAAACTTGAAAAATGATCATTTCATTGAATCATAGCCTATTTCATTAATACTTGTACTTCTCTGAAAACACATCAAACTACTTTAAAATATGTTCTAGACAGGTCTCATCCCCAGGACAAATCAAATACGGTAATTAGAAAAAACTAATTTTAAAAGTTAAAAAAATTAACATTGGGCTTATACAGTTTAAAATCTAAACAAAGTAAATAACAGCAGTTTATAATCTGTGAGTTAATGTTCAAAGTAATACTCATGTTGTTGTTGTTGAAGTAGTACCCGAAGGCCGGGCTTTGCTCGGGGAAGGTCTGTCAGTTTGTTTAGATGACTTAATATTTCATCACATCCCGCAACTTATGAGTAGATTTTCTTAGCTCATTTGTCTCTTCTGGAGATATTTAAGGTCACTGCAGTTGTTATTATAGCTCAATGTCCCTTTGATTAATTTTGGATATGACATTGCCATTCTAATATAATCTTCATTTTATGATTTTAGCTTATTTTAGTCACTGCTTTGAGGTAATCACATGTTAATACTTAAACTACAATAATAGTCTAATATATATACAGCCCCATGTGTAACACACCAGACATAAGAATTCTAGACCATTTCCAGACGAACTAGAAACGTGATATTTAGCAAGCAGGTAGCTTGTACCTTGAAACCCCCGGTAAAATTGCCAAAATATACAATTTTTAATTTTAAAACCACTAATTTTGATCTTGAAAATTGGATATTTTAACATTGGGCTTATGGAGTTTCAAATAAAAACAAAAGAAATCGTAACAGCTGTAAACAAATATCCAGTAAACTGTCAAAGCAACTTTCACATGGTAGAGTATAAACAAATTATAGAACTATTGAACAATGAAAACATCTAGAGTGGATTTAACCATAATGAATCTAAATAGTATACTATGTAAAAAATACTTGAAGGGTCATTGACCAATAATAACAACTGGAGCGACCCCAAGCGGGGGTCTGGGGGCGGAGCCCCCAGCGAGCAAAGCAAGTTCACTATATACTTTGACAGTTCACTTATTTATCATAAACAGCTGTTATGATTCTTTTGTTTTGATTTGAAACTCCATAAACCAATTTTATTTTTTAAATTTTCAAATTTGTTTTTAGCGAATTTCCCCTATAGGGTAGAAGCTATTACCGTAGTCGGCATGGTAAGAACTAGGCCCGGGACTAAGTTAACTTTTCCTTTTGAGGTCCCCGGACCCCAAAAACGCCATTCGTTCAAAACTACATTAGAACCTCGCTAAATCGAACATCGATAATTCAAAAACCTCTATAATTAGTAATGTTTGTCTGATCCCCTCAGAAAACCTCTAAAATTTGAAAAATAATATACAGATAATTCAAAGTGATTTTTACGCTTAATGCAGCCTCTAAAATTTGAATTTGTATATACTCGAGCCTCTACAATTAAAATTTTGTTGCCGTAATTCGAACTGTTACCTCCAAAATTCGAAGTCAACCTCTACAATTCAAACTGCGTTACCGTTAGCCTCTGTAATTCGAATTCAGGACAAAAAAACACGCCTGTTGAGTATTTTGTTCAAGAGATGTGTTTGAACTACACTATTCTGTCTAGCTTTTAAAAAATAAACTTGGACCTCTATGGTTTGAATTTTATTTTGACCTCTATAATTCAATCTCTCTACACTTAAAACAGGGACCTCCATAATTCAAATTTTATTTATTATGACCTCTATAATTCAAACCCTCTTTATTTCAAACTTCCCATGATTCAAAATATATTGTCTTTCCCCTGAAATTCGAATTAGCGAGGTTCTACTGTATACATATATTACAAAGGAATGAATGACAAATGAGCACGATAACTCTCGTAAGAATTGTACGATTTTGATGAAATTTGGTATACATGTCTAAAGCGAACTTTATGACTTAAGTTCGAAAACCAGACAGATCAATCTATCCGAAGGGGTATTTTGGGGGGTTTTGGACCACTAAAATGGGTTTTTAGAAATTTGCACATTTAATTTTTTTAAAAGACAAATTTTAGTTTTCACCATTGGATTCAGCTTAAAAAAACACATTATTTGGTCTTTTGATCATTGCCCTACGTCAATTGGTTACTGAGATATTGAAAGTGCTAAACACAGTACGTTGTGTAATGTTATATATTAATTATTCTCTATAAAAATAACATTGGGGATTTGTACGCAGATTTGCTGCAACAAGGTACACAAAATAATGGGTTTTTATGCAAATATCGATAGAATTCATCTTAGCGAAGCCACATACCAAGTTTCATCCATATACATTCATAAATAAGCGATATATAACATTTGAATTATTTTCCATAATAATAACATGGGGACCAAGTACTTAGGTTTGCTGCTACAGGAACCGTTGGTGAAAAATTGTTTTTTGTGGAATCAACAATAAACCACAACCAGATGAAGCCATATACCAAATTGTGTCAGTTTATGTTCATAAATAAGCGAGATATACAATTTTTCTTTTAGCGAATTTCCCCTATGGGGAAGAAGCTATTACCGTAGGTCTCATGGTAAGCCTTAAGCCCGAGACCATGATAACTTTTCATTTTGAGGCCAGATGCCAAAAACACCACTCGTTCCAATTTATATATATAAGTGACCGTAAGCACGATAACTCTCGTAAAAAAGGTCTGATCTTAATGAAATTTAGTGCAAATGTGTAAAGCACCATTTATTTGAACGAGTTCGAAAACCATATGAATCGCACCATCCGAAGGGGGTTTTCGGAAATGGGTTTTTTCGGGTTTCCACATCTCATTTTATTTAAATCAAATTATAATTTGTACCATTGAATTCAGCATACAAAACAGACAATTTGGTATTTTGATCATTGCTCTACGTCAATTGGTTACTGAGATATTGAAAGTGCTAAACACAGTACGTTGTCTAATATTATTCTTATGGAGAAAAATAAAAATTGTATATCTCGCTTACTTATGAACATAAACTGATGAAATTTGGTATATGGCTTCATCTGGTTGTGGTTCATTATTTTTTGCACAAAAAAAATTTACCTACTTGAGTTATATTGATATTTGTGTAAAACCCCATTGTTAGAGTTCCTTGCTTCAGCAAACCTGCACACTCAGCCGCCATGTTATTCTTATGGAGAATAATTAAAATGTCATACATTGTTTATTTATGAAAGTATATTCATGAAACTTGATATGTGGCTTTATGTGGCATTAAGATACATATATATGCATATTTATGCATTGGAAATTTGCTGAGTACGCAGGTTTGCTGCTACGGGGGTATTTATATATTAAGATGTATACAAAATCTTGGACCTTGACACAATGACTCGTGGATTCTAAGAAGTGGGTCAAAGAGTTTTAATTTCTTCCTAGATTATATTTAACATAAGATACTACTTTTCTTTTCTTTTTAAAATGAGGCAATTTATTCTTCTTAAAAAAATGGAATGATTTAAGCCTTATTGTTTTTTAAGTTCTGCATTTATAGGTTGCCTATGTATTTGAACAACCGTATCAAGCTACAATAACAATGGGAGGCCTGGGGGGCACAGCCCCCCTCCCCCCAGTAAGGTTAATATGTTACATTAAAACCTCTGGATTAGAGTTTAAAATATTTTGGCATTCAAAACCAATTGACTGATTTTAAAACGTATTGTTCATAAAGTTCTGTACTTATACTTATAGATTTTTACAGCAATATTAAGCTACAATAAAATAAATATCCTGATGGGTCCTCCAGTGGAACCAAAGTGTAAATAACTACTTTTAAACCACGTGCTCTCACTGATTGGGGACCTTTATTGCCGCCAACATATTATATTTTATCAAAATCTTCAGCTAATATTATTATGAGGGCCTAGATGATACAGCCCTCAGTGAGACTGAGGGGTGAGTAACTACTTCATATGCACTTTGTCTGACTGATTGACAGATTTCAGGCCTCATTGTTTGTCATGTTCTGGATTTGTGTGTCATTGTCAAGCTGCAGTTATAATGGAGAGCCCATGAGGTATATTGTCAATTGAAACATTTTTTTGGTATTTTACGCGATCACTCAATCCTTATACGCGATATAAGAGCGTACTCCTAGTATAAATATATAGTGATATTCACATATTAGTTAAACTATGTTTTCTTTAAACCACCGGTCTCCATTAGCCCAAGTATTTGCAATGCAAATAGTAACAAATATGATTAGACGTAGCTTTCTAAACGTTATATTTCATGTTTTTTCATATTAATAAATTAACCAGCGCTAATAAACGTCAGGAGGAAAATTAATTTAGATAAATATCCCCAATTTTTACCTTTCTAATTTATCCTGAATTTAGGTTAAGAGAGATAGAAATGCCAAACGTTAATATTTAATCGGTTCTATTCGGTTGTATAGTCTCCCTGTTTCCTAAACAAAACATATATAAAATAGTGAAAGTAAGTAAATAAATTAATTACTGGATAAAAATCTTCTTTAAATTTAAAAACACATAAACATTATTAACTTGGAGATTGTTTGGATTAATTGTCATATTTGTTTGATATAGGCCTGCACATGTACTAAAGTCTTATAGTGCATATTTGGCTCTGTAATAAGTATCTAAAAACTGAATTTGAGTTTTTGGCGGAAATATTTGTTTTGATGCTCCCTGAACGTGCCTGTCTGGCTTTCTACATGTGTAAAAAATACCTAACCAATAGGCCTACTTTTATCAACTTTAGAATATATGTATCTCGTTTTAAAACATGGGGTACCTTAATTTTGATTTTGAAGGGCAATTTACCATCTTCAAAAAAACCAGCAGTATGTGATTTTTAATTGATGCAGCATACAACTAAAACCACATGATGTGCATACTTAAAACTTGGCTTGTGTATTGTAGTAGTTTTGGGCTTATTTGGTATTAAATTTGGGTTTCTATATTTGACTTTTCAAAATGGTGGCGATTTTAATGATTTAAAGATTAATGTCTTGAAAACGGCGAATTATTTTGTTTATTTGATCTATGTATTTAATAAAAATTAAATTTTAAGCCAAAAAGAATGGTAAAATGGATAAAGATCACTTGACACGTAGCTGAGCAATTGCAATTTTTATGTGTAAAATCATGGTAACTATGGTAATTTACATAGAATTTGCACAATCTTATAGAGGACACCCTGTATAATAATCGATGTGAACAAACCGAGATTAATGTAATACTGCAAACGTTTATATAAAATGTCAAGTAATTGTAATTCAGATTATATTTCATATAAGTTTATAACAGATTTATTTATTTAAATAAATCGTTCCAATAAAACCTTAAGAAGGAATAAATAGAAACAAAACAGATTGACTTCTAAGTAAGAAGCAACTGACTAATTAATCATTAGCCTCTAGCGTACACAATTCCCTTAAGGAAATTCTGAGAAGGTTTAATGATTAAGAGTTGAACCCTTTTCAAGTTTTTACTTGCAAATTAGGTGGTTGTGCTTATGATGCTATAGTTTAGTTGACAATGTTTTTTTTGGAGATATGAGCTTAATTTATGTATATTTTCAATTTAGCATAGGTACAAATTTACTATTTATTTGTAAGAATAAAGATTGTAGGAATCTGTAACCCTGACAATGTTTCAATAGGATATTATAAATTATACCTATAAATTATTTATTTTGAAGTATGTAAAGAAACACATACTTAACATTTTAATATTTAAGAAAAGTAATTGCTTTAACTAAGAATACAGAAATGTTCTCTTTAAAATTATATTACAAATGTTTTCGATACCTTGTATTAAGAATTTTCTGCAGGGCAATGGCCATTTCGAAAGTTCCATTTCGTGAATTTCAAATCATGTTATAGACTTCAAATTACTAGCTTGCAAGCCTTTTATACCATCTGAAAAATAGTCCTGTTAATAGTCCTTTAATAAGATATTTTTGAGGACACGGATACGATGCTCCTCACGAACATTGCTGGCAGGTACTCCATGAGTCAAAAGTGGCGATAAACACCCATATGATCTACCGCATTATAAGGTTAAATGGCTTGGACCTATGGTGGTTGTTCGTGCTGTTTTCGTTGTGATGCTCCCAAATCTCGAGTTGGCATGATCACGGTCAGACGGATTGCTTTCGATGCAGGAATAATTGTCTTCCAGGACGGACTACTCTATGCGAAAGTGATGCTTTGCACAGAGTTGAGCCTCTGTGAAAAAGCTAACAGGAGTTAGCCTGCTATGGCTCTTATTGTCCACGGGATGTTGAAAGCGAAGACGATATGTGCCTCACTAGCCTGACGGTTATAGTCGTTATACAGTTACACTTATATGTTACATGTTATACTGATATCAAATAATTATTTATTACCACATGCCATTATTTTCATATTATTTTTGATTTACAGTTTATAATTTTATCAAAATGCATAAATATACTTTTCAAACAATGTTTCTGAACAAAAATGTCACCATAGTCCTGGGCTACGGGAGGTTCTTTGGTTCAATGTGTTACGGATTAAATTTTTGGATGGAATACTAATTGATTTCAAGGAAAGTGGTCTAAAATATACAATAGTCGCATATTCGTTTTAATTCTTCAGCCGTCCAAAGGGTTATTAATTTATCGAGGTTATAGAATAACAGAAACAACTTGGTGTAACTACGAAATCGTGCGTTTCCTTTGCCTTAAATCATGAAAGTAATTTTTATATTATATTAATTTATTTATTTGGTTTTATTTGTAATAACAGAATATTTCAAAAGAGGTTTTCACCTACTTTTAAAATATTATGTGAAACAGTGAATTCTAAAACACATACAAAAACAAAGTTCACACATGTAATATTACCAATAAATTAACTTAAACTACCTCAAGCCTAAAAACTACTAAAACTACCTTTTAAGCCAAGAGTAGGTTCAACCCAATCAGTTCAGCTAAGGTACAAAATTTGTTAGAATTCATAATTTAGAGGTAGGTTTTGAAAGTACAATTTTTATTCCCCAGAGAGAGCGCGATGGAAAAGTTTGGTTCAAGTTAGCGCTGCTGTAAGTCAGCATTAAGTCGAGCCGAGCAGCTTTACACTCCAATCGCTGACGTACGGTTAGCTTTATGTACCACACTTTCCTAGCTCACAAGTTCTAGAGGTCATAAGAAAATACCGAAAAGAACTTACTAATATTATTTAAGTGGTTAAAGTATTTATACCGTTATGTGTAGGTTGTTTGGTATGTGTGATAAGTATAGTTTACACTAAGTAGTGACACTTGATTTGGAAAAAATAAAATAAAAAAAATTGTTATATCAAATAAAGTAATACAATTTAGTTATTTCATGCTCAGTTTAAAACACCACACTTCTTTCATGAACCCGTCTTTTTAATACCTATTTTGTCAACCATTTGAGTTTTGTATTTTATCAGCATAATCAGATTAAAAAAAAACATTAAATTTTAAAATGTTAATTTATTTAGACAAAGGAGCGGTGAATATATGTTGAATAGGCTGTGATAACCACCGATATGACAGGCAATATTTTCAGGCCTTTGGGAGTTGTTTATCACGTTTGGTGAGTTTTTATTATTGCATCGAGTTTTCAGGATTCATGAGTTTTCAGAAATTCAATTTCATACAGTTTTAATTTTATTTCAAGAGTTTAGCTTCGAGCATCAATGGAAAAATTCCTTGGCAAAATGATTTTGGTTAACAAATTCAGGTGTTATTTCAAAATCAATTAAACAGGTACTTTGATACACGCTAATTAAGTTTAACTATAACGCTTAAAAAATCCTAGAAATGTTTGTAATAATATAACAGTGAATAATAAGCCCCTAAAACGACAAAACAAATACTTAAAATGCGGTATAAATAATGGTGATACAAATTGTAAAGGTATTATTATTTAGATGATTGTGTGTCTACTTAGAGTCATAGTTAAGTTTTACTTTAGTACTTATTTATTAAGTAGGCTAGACAAGTTATTGTTAAATAGTAATTAAGTAGTATTTATTTAAGAAATATTTATTAATCCCTTTAATTTCTGAAATATATGCATACATAATTACTTAAATTTATATGAATGTTCCTAAGATTTTGCAGTTTGTAAAACTAACTACACATTTGGTCTTTGTCGACTGTATATTTACTTATTTTAATTGATATCGCTATGTAGACGCTCTGGTGTACTGACCGACTTATTCCACAACCACAGACCCTTTTGGGGATTAATTTCATTTTGTAAGTTATATTTATACAATCTATAATATTTTTGTCTTGAAATAACCGTCATTCATGCACTCAGTTAATTTAAGGAAAATTGTTATCAAAACATTAATTTAGATATTGTGTTTTTGAATTTCATTCAAATGAGAATTTTAAATTTTAATGATTTCGAAACTTGTCTTTAGAATTGGAACTTTAAAATTAGTACGAGTGACCCAACCTTTAAAAGTATAAATTAACTTAACCACAAATAAACAAACATTACAGATTGGCATCGTAATGGCCGATTCGGTGACAGTTTTTGTTGACTCCGCCTCAGTTAGTTGGGCGTTTAAGCACGGAGTGCGCTGTCTCTCATGATACTCAGCGAACTCTGTGTCAAAACCGCCGATTTATCCGCTCCAACACCACTGCTTCGTCACCGCACCAAACGAGGCGGATTAAATTGATTTGGCGAGCGCGAGATCATATTACGTATCTATTTATCTTTTTAAACACCAATGGGTTTTTAAACTCATTCCGTGTTAATCTGTGTTCAATACCAAAAACAGGCTATACAAACAATAACGTTAAATATTTTCATAAAACTTGCCCAACAACAATGCACTCTTGTAAACTAATTGTCTAGACACTAAAAATCTAACACGCTTGTAAGTTGTATGTTTTGATCAGAAAAATTGTTTTAAAAATAAAATCAGATGTTTCACGCGATAACTGGAAGTTGTGACGGACTTTCCTTTTTTGATGGTTTTGACCTAACAAGTGATATTGTTAAACATTGTCACGGAATAAATATTATTATTATTATTACTATCATTCGTGATTTTCATTGCGTTTATCCTCTAAATTGTTTATACCGTTTTCGAAATCATTGTGCAAGCTCATTTTGTAAGGGCTGAGGAGACCGGTGAAAACGTATCGTTCAAAGCGGAAATGCGGAAATGCGTTAGTGCTCAAGGCCACTCCTTGGTGGCAGCATCGTACGGACGCTAGTTGTCGCGTTTCCTACTAGATTGCGTTACTAAAAAAACTGCCACGGAATCGGCTATCACGATGCCAATCTGTAATGTTTGTTTATCTGTGACGTAACTAAGCAATAAACTGAGCAAGAAAATGCATGATGATTATATATAAATGAATATAAAGAAATGAGTCATCAAAGAATCCTTGGTAAGTTATTTACATTTTTATTGTTCGTAACTGTCTAGAAACCGCTTTTATAAAACTGTTGTGATAAATTAATGGATGTACAAATACAAAACACACAAATTTTTAATATGAATTAATTCAATGTTCATTTGCTAAAGATTAACACTATTTATTTAGTTTTCCCCATACCTTCTTTAATTTAAGTTCATGACAAAAAAAGGGTTGAGGTCAGTTGTCTTACTTATCGCAGATAAGTATTTTATTTGTTATACCACCAATTGTCGATGATTAGTGATGTTTATATTGTATTTTTTAAGACATATCCTAAGATCTAAAATAAACAGGAATAGTGTTTTGCTGAAATAAAACATCATTCATACGTTTATTTTGATATACAACATTCAATGTTCCGTGACTGTCATTTCATAGCACTTTTATGCAAACTGGTTAGTAGTATTGTAGTTATAGCATATCGCTAATTTGTTGTTAAGCTATGTAAATTAGAAAATGTGATGTAGTTGAAGGAGGCATCATAGCTTCTGAAAAATAATGAAGTTAATGCATGCAGTTATCAAAACAAACCATGTTAGAAACAAATCACATTTATCATAAAAAAGAGTAGTAATGGTCGAGGTAGCGGAATATTGACAAAGGTGGGATTAAAATTAAATTTAGACACCATTAATTGAATACCTAACGAATTAACAAGTACGTTAAAATTAAATTTCTAACATTGTAATACAAACTGTACTAATGAGTTTTTTAATAAATAAAATAAATAAATGAGTTTTTCCTAAAGTAATAATAAATTAAAATGAGCTTCGAGTAAACGTTACTAAATGAAATTGTTCACAATTTAATACTAATTTAAATAAGAACTTAATTTACGTAATAATAACAATTTTAAATAAAGACCAGTGTCATAAGTATTGAATTATAAAATCAGCACTTAATAGGTTAAACTTTAAATGGAAAAAGTTGGAGAGATTTCATATGTCATACACAAGCCCCGACTGATCTGAATCACAAAAGACTCAGACTTTGTCTGATGTGTATTGCTACAACTGAATACTCTCGTCATATTTCCTCATGCTTTGGTTCTCAATAGGTTCATGCTCATTGAAAGGATTTCATTGTTCATGATACTGTAGACCCCTTTGTAGAATGGACATTCATAAAAACGAAGTATGTCATGAACCTTTACAATCATGGGTAATAATCATGGTTCCTCATATAATATTTAAATTTGAAAGCATTACAAATACGTTGCGTTTGTTATGAATAGAAAAGTATTTGTACTCATCCGTTTAACTACAATGAGTAATTAACTTTTATATTTATTTGTCTTTGGACATCAACCGACTTTAGTATTGGAAATATGGGAAATTTGCACGAAGAATTACTGGGTAACAGAATACGGTAACAAAAAAGTGAATCAAGATTTTATACCTTTTAGCCCTATTTTGAATATTAAATTACTTTATATTTACTAAATATAGAATATAAGTTTGGTAGAATTTATAGAATGTTTTCTGGTAACCTAGCCCTTTAAAAATGTCCATCCGACTCCATTTATTTGAGTCGCACTACACACTCATTTGAGTCACACAGTGGTTGCTATCCCCAAGCAACCACATTTACATGAGTATCCCCGGTGGAAACACATTCCGAAAATCCTTTGTTGGTCAATGTTAACTGAGCCTTAATTAGTTTTAGTAAAACTTGGATTTACTAAATTTTGTGAGAAATAGGAGAGAAATATTTTTCCCACCATAAGAATAATACAGTGTTCTACTTTTTAAGTAGTGATAACAATATTTTATTTCAATCTTATAGTTTTATGAAAAACTCGTAGAAAATCTGCATGATCATAGATGCAACACCTATGAATTGAAAGTTGTATGTGTTTCATTCTGTTATAGATCTTTTACGTAATAAACCTATGCTTAGCTAATCAACGGATTGAATAATTCCCTAGAAAATTGTATTGTCTATCCAAAAATGTGATATTTCAATGAAAACCCATAATTTGATATCTGATATTCCGAATGTTACTATGAGAGAGCTGACTGAGTACTTCACCAGGCTGGCCTTATCTGAGATGAGTGCTTGGCTCAACACAGCTGGATGCTGAGAAAGGAATATTTAACGTTCTGCGTATTATATTGTGCAGTAATATGCAAACTTTGTTATTACTATCCGTTAACCAAATATGTATTATGATTTCTTTTAAATATTCCACAACGAAGGTGTTACATATGAATCTAGTTCGAATTTAAAATACGCAGACAAAGTTTAAAAACATTATTTTTATTAATTTTTTAGGATTTTGTAGTAACAAACATTGAATGATATGTTTGAGTACAATTGAAGAAGATCTTACGATATAAAGTGCAAAATATTTTGCTAAGCTACCTCGAGAAAGTTCAATATATGCCTTGTAAATGTTTAAAATATAATGTTTAAATGTTTTAATGTTAAATGTTTAAAATCACACACATCTTAAAATCTGTATAGAATTTTGAATTATCGAGAATTAAGATCATTGGTCATATTTAAACTGCTGTAATCGTGCAAATGGAGAGTTTGGTTTTAAATAAAAAACTCTATTGAAAGGTTGATGTATAATCAAACGTTCGATAACAGCTGCTGTAAATAGCCATGGCAATGCAGATTTATTTGATGCCTTTTAAGTTGTGAACATAAACAAGAAGACTTTCAAGAAAATATTCATCCCATTTACTCACTTACTTTAACTCATTCAGTTAAATCATAGGCAAAGCGTTGTTTAAAGTAGTTTAAACAACTGAAAATACAAATACTCACATCAGCATGTGCATTATAAAACTTTACTTGTTCTGTTGTATGCAAACATAAATACCAAAATAACGACGAAGTTATACTTTAGGAAAATTAAATGAATAATAATACAGACTTTAGTATATTATGTAAATATTTTCTTTAGATTCAAACTTTCAATTTCAAAGTTTCAGCTTTTGGGGTATTCATGTTTTACACTTCATAATTCATGTATAAAGCCTTTAAATACTTCCTATTTTTAAACAGCAACATTTAAAAGCCCTTCAGAATATGGGCGCAAGGATAAAGGTCTTAAATATAATTTTCCCAAATAAAATTGAGAGCCACCTACTTCTAACCAAAACGGTTTGATTTATCATTTGATTTATATGACTAGGAAATAGAAGAGAGTAGGGACAGTCAAAATCACTCAGTTGGTCTTGGGACTCAATATTTATTCCTAAGTTAGGCAGCTAATCTCAATGATATTTTCCTCAAGTTCAACCAGATTACCTGAAGCAGATATCCTTGATATTAGTCAGACTGGGAGCAAATACAAAATTGTCGTGTTCTCTTTTCAAAACTACCTAACGACCTCTTTACAAGTAAGCAATAGTAATCAGCACTGTATAAGAGTGTTGCTTGATGTTTAACCGATGAGTCTTACAGCCCTATTAAGAAATACTAAGGATCAACCGGAGCATATATGCATGCTTTTTCAAGAAGATGACGTAAATAACGAAGATGGAAACTAATGCTGTTGAGATATTTCTTGTTTAAACCTGAGAATGACGTCAGAACAAGAAAAATATTGCAGCAGGTAAGACTAGGTCTAAAATGATTCGTAAATTACTTAAAATACGGTAAGAGGGCGATAGGACGGTAGCTTTGACTTGTTAAGATTTTGTGCTCGGCTTAAAAACCGCAAATATTTTAAATGTTTAGAAAGCTATCAGCAACCTGCCACATCTTAGAAAATTACTGTCTGTTCATAGCTATAACCTGACGAAAATGTATAAGAAATTATTATTTTGCATTACTAATATTTTTTTAAAATATATTACATGTTGATAGTCTGAAACCTTTAAAAAATTCCGTTACTATCGCGGTTAAATTACTTAAGAAAGGATTTTAAGAATATACTGTTTGTAACTGATAGTGTATAAGAAGACTTTATAATTTGAGCAAAACATATCTTAAACACATGAATTATTCACTTTAACACACAAACACGTGAGCACCAGTGATAGCTTAGTTATTGGTTTTTGTGTATTTCAATGCTTAATCAATTTGGTTCAGAATTCGGATGCCAGATAGTATGGAAGTTTTAGTTTTATATTTGTGGTCGGGAGAGGAATAAATATTTAAGACTTGCGGAATATCGATTCTAGTTTCCAACTTCAGTCTGCATACATTTACATATCTTAGAAGATAACATCATAAGAGGATTGGTACATGCTAAAAATATATTACTCATATGCTCTAAAACTATTTGAGCCAGTACAATAGTGCTGTTTTCACAAACTGTAGGAACTTCGGTAGTTTGTTAAGCTTAATAAATGTATCCACCAAATTTTTGCACAGCTTTTGAATATAAAAGAAGGATTTGATATTTTCAGATTAAGGGATAAACCTTTCTTCACATGGCTTAAAATCAAAATATACTTTACTGGTTTAATGTTGACAATATTGACTTTAATTGCAGAAAATATAATTATTATAATAAGTGTAGTAATACACCCGTAGCAGAAAACCTACGTACTCAGCGAATTTCCAATGCATACACATGTATCTTAATACCACATAAGGCCACATACCAAGTTTCATCTATATACATTCATAAATAAACTATTTATAATATTTTAATTTTTCTCCATAAGAATAACATGGCGACTGAGTATGCAGAGTTGCTGAAGCAAGGAACACAAAAAATGGGGTTTTACGCAAATATCGATATAACACAAGAAGGCAAGGCCACATACCAAATGTTATTAATTTATGTTCATAATTAAGGGAGATAACACGTTACTTATTTTCCATAAAAGTAACATGGGAGCTGAGTACGCAGGTTTGCTGCTACGTGAACTATCGGCCAAAAATGTTTTTTAGTGCAAATATCAATTTACCACAACGATATGAAGCAAAGTTATGATACCAAGTTTTATCAGGATAATTTGATAAATAAGTGAGATATACAAATTTTCTTAATCTCCATAAGAATAACATTGGACAACGTACTGTGTTTAGCACTTTTAATATCTCTGTAACCATTTGACATAGGGCAATGATTAAAACACCAAATTGTGTCTTTTTAAGCTTATTCCGATGGAAAAAACTAAAATTTGACTTTTTCTAAAATTATATGTAAAAAGCTCAAAAAACCCATTTTCGGGGTACAAACCCCCCCCCCCCCAAATACCCTTTCGGATTGGTCGATGCGTCTGGTTTTCAAACTTAGTCATAAATACTGCTTTTTTATACCAAATTTCGTCAAAATTGGACTATTTTTACGAGAGTTATCGTGCTCACGGACACACATATATACAGTTTTGAACGAATGATGTTTTTAGCATCTGGGGACCTCAAAACGAAAAGTTCATGGTCTCGGGCCTAGGTCTTACCATGCCGACTACGGTGATAGCTTCTTTCCTATAGAGGAAATTCGCTAAAAAAAACATACTGCTTACTGAATCTGAGTATAAATAACAAAATTAAAACAAAAATATGCCCCTAAAGCATAATTGGATAATTGAACGAAGTGAAGTTATCCTTATACACAACTTTATTGCTTATACTGGTAAGAGATTCAACTCAACTGGCGTGTCTGTGACCACAATAACTCGAGAACGCCTCCACAGTTAAACTTAAAATTTTCCAGAAAAACTTAACAGGTCAAAATCTCGGTCGAGTTCGTTATTCAGATAATTTCGTTCAGTATTAATCAAATTATCTTAAAACCAAATTTATTTTTTCCTCCATAAGAATAACATTGGAAGCCATTTTAGTGGTACTTGAATCGTTAAACTTTAGCCGACGTCTATGTTTCAACAACAGAGTAACAATAGTTAGTTTACTAGAGTATACTTTGTTATACTGAATAACAAAAGTTTATTTTTACCAACAAAAAACACAGAAGAGAGATAAATCGAAGTATATTTTTAAGTTGTGAGCAAATTTATTATTTTATAAATTATTAAGTGTACGTTTTTAAAAAAAATATCCATACAGTTAATATTCCCTTAGTACGCCTACTCTGTGTAAATATCGTCAGTCGTCAGAGGTGACGATTGTAACAGTGGCAGACGACGGACGACGCATGTGGCAGATCGAAAAACTCAAAATAACTTTTTGATGACTGTAGATACTAAGATATTAACTTAACTTATAAAATATTTTGTTTTATTACATTTTCTTAGACAATTGGTAATATTGTGATTGTCATGTGTAAAAAGTATACAAAGCCTCAATTTGTCTAGAAAGCGTTGATGAAGTTAGTCACAGTAAGCGAACAACCTTAAAACTTATTTTGTAGGACAATTATTTGCTAGGTTATATTTTCACTAAATTAATAATAAAAATTGTCTACATTACCTAAAATACATTACCAGTAATGTTGTAGGTAACCACAATAAAAGCTTTAGTATATTCTAACCAAACAGCCTTTTTCGGAAGGTTATCTGAAATGATTTGACAAATCCTAGGTTTGGATTATAGTGAGCTGTTTTCATTATAAACTTGGACCTATGGCTATAAAATGTATGTCTATAAACTTAGGCTACTTTCCATTTTAGAAGTTTCATGTACGGTCTTGGACCACCCCATGTTTATAGAATTTAATTTCATGATAGCCTAGGCTATTGAAACAATATATTGAAATATCATTTTGTAAAATACAACTGTTGTAAAATACTTTAAACATTACCAGGAATGTTTTAGCGAACCAAAACAAAAGCTTTAAACTATTCTAACCAAACTAAGCCTTTTATACAGGCTATCTGAAATGATTTGACATATCCTAGGTTTGGATTATAGTGAGCTGTTTTCATCATAAACTTGGACCTATGACTATAAAATGTAGGCATATACACTTAGGCTACTTGTCATTTCATAAGTTTCATGTACGGACTTGGGACAACCCATGTTTATAGCATTTAATTTAATGATAGCCTAGGCAATTGAAACAATATATTGAAATCTCATTTTTTCATCGAAATAACTGGACCTGACGACTTATTGTTAATCCTTAAGGATATTTTGACTTGGCCTATAGAAATTGTTAACATTAGTTCGTATAGGAAACTCGCTGTTCTCTTAAAAGTTAAATTAACCACACTGCTAAAGTCACTGCTTAGCCCAAAATACTCTGTTTGTTCTAAGATAACGCACCCATGCCAATCCTAACAACAAACCATGCCTGAAATCTTAAAAAATAAATAAATTTACGTATTTATACAACATTTACTATAAAACAAGTGTAAAAAACAAGTGATAAATGTATGTATGTTTTTCTACGGATAAAATGTTAGGTCGGCGGTGGGATTCGAACCTTCGACCTTACGCTCCAAGAGCCAGTGCGATACCCTCTCAGCTACCGCGATAATTGATTCTTAGAGGAAAAGTGAGTAAAACTATAGCTATATAGACATAAAAACCTGATTCTGGCAGCAGTTAAATGATAACGGAACGTATTCTGATGATGTAACTCAAATCAGATATTGAATTTTTTATGATACTCGATTTAAGATCATGTGTTTCAATTATCCTTATACGAGAGGAATGAGCGTACACCTAGTAAAAGTACACACACACACACACACACACACACACACACACACATATATATATATATAATATTACATTTAACCTAGCAAATTCCTGGAATATAGTATGCTGGATTAGAAGAGTGAATAAGAGGTGTTAAACGTTATTAACATGTAGTTAACAAGTTATAACACGCTCCATTTCTCGTGGCACAATTCAATGTTGATGGTTTTAAAACAATTCGATAATTATAAAAAATTATGAATGAGGTTTATCAATTTATACAAAATACAAACTGCAATATTTTGCTGAGATATAATTTGTAATATTTTGTCTTGCATCTGTGGTTGCCCTTTAAATAAATAAACTAAACTATACTAAGGTAAACCAAAATATCATAAAACAAAGTAAGCGCCCGTTGAATGTAATGTTAGAAACATTAAGATAGATAACTTTTATTTGTAAATCAAATTATTGCGGTGTATGAATCAAGTTTAATCTAATTTTTAATCGGCCTTTCGTATTGACAACCGACTACTTTCTCGTAATAAAAGTTTTTTCAATAATCTAGTTTCTCAGAAAAGTTTAGATTGTTGTATTAGTTTTATTATACTGAATTGTAAACATGGGTATACAAATATATCGTTGGTTATAGGTATTTAAAGGATGCCAATAATGGGATGATCAGTTTTGTATAGTGAAAACACACTCAAGGATTTGTGATTGAATCTTTAATCCGTATTATATTTAATAAATTCTCCAATTTAGGAAATTATGTGGTCTCGTTTACTGTGGAAACGTGTTTAATATAAAAATATTTTTTAATATGATCTTCTAGGTTAATATAGATGAAACTTACAGCGTGTTAAGTTGTTGTATGCTCACTATTAGCATATTAAAACTGTTAGAGGTTCAGGTCACGTTAAGTTAGCAAAGTAGTGAGTCTTTTCTGAGTCTCCAACATTTTGAGCCTGGTTACCCAGTCAAGACCCCTAGATAAGAAATCGCTGCCTATCCGATGACACCTCGGATCACATGACACCGATGACAAATCCTTGACGTTTCAGGCTAGGAGGTGATACGTCCTGGGGAAGGACCCTGCAATGGATTCTGGGAGCCAGAGAGAATGGAGAGCTTTCTATGAGGGAAGGTCCACGTTGTATAAATACGTAAATGTATAAATAAAGCAAGGGGGGTTACAAATTACATATACTAAGAATTATAAGGACAAAAAAAAGCTAAAAGGATTGAAACAGAATTGCTATTAATAAGGTTTTTCAACCAATCATTACTATAATGTGAAATATAAATTAAAATGTTTAAATAAAACTAAACGAGTATTACGAAAACTTGGTTTGTCATACAAAATTTATATTTAAAACGTCATGTTTCAATAATAGACGGCTACAAATTTGTGTATTGTATTCATCCGAAATTACAGCAGCAATAAACGTTTGATTGTGAAATACGATGACGCTCGTGGCTGCGCGAGTAGCAGGGCAGAAATATCGCTTTCAAATCAAATCATGATTTATTTGCCGTTGATCATGTTCATGAAACGAGCATTGTCTCATCTAGTAACCAATTAAGTTTTTATTATTATTCTTCCACTGTCATAAAATGCGAAAAATGAGCCACAATACTCCAAGTGACTACATTTTTTATTGCAATTTCTAAGTCTTATGTGCTTCATAAACCAGACCGATTGAAGAGCACCAAGCCCAAGAATTCATAAAGTTTCTATTTTAAACATTGTAACTTACAAATGTACAATTGATTTTTAAGACATATTCTTAAAGCGGATGGAAATATTAACGTAAATTGTTATCCACATAACATATTTAAATTAAATAGTCCTTCTGTTGTAACTCTATTCGGAGTAACTCTATTGAACTTTTTTATTCGGTATTTTTTTCGAAATATCGATGGGTTTTTTAAATGTCGATAAAAGTTAACGAATCAATATATAAAAATACTTTTGCTATGAAGGTAATCGGTTTTAGGGTAAGAAATGTAATAAGCAGTAACGTTTAAAATTAAAATAAATATTTACCATTAACAATGAACATTTTTTAACTGATATGGAACAAGAACAAAATGGCATTACAAACCATTGTAAAATTCACGGATGTAATTTAAAAGTGAATTAAATACGTCTGACACGCACCACATTAATTCAGCGAAGTATTACCCCAAATAAACGCTGGTGGTCGGTTCTTCTTTGCTTTTTGTTCCGCCATTTTGTTGATCCCCACATTCGCTTTACTTGTTGAGTATTGACCCTGGTGGTAGTGTCTATAAAATTCTACCTGTGAATAAAATAACTTTTCTTTTTACCTATGTTAAAATAATTCGGTCATTATATAGCTTCGATGTATCAAATAAATAACCGAATAAAATCGTTCAATAGAGGTACTCCGTATGCTATACAAGTACCAATTAAATAAATGTAATCTTAAAGTCTGGTTGTTGACTGAAATATCAAAAGAAAAAAAGGAAAAAAATCATCCACAATGGTAGTCAAATACAAATTCCAACATGTCCTCATCAAAAGTCAATTTAGAAAAGTGACCTATTATACTTATACAAAAAATAAGTTAGTTGACCATTCCTATGAAATAATAATTATCGAAACTTGTTGATTACCCTGTTTCTGTTGAAACCGAAATAATTGACAGAACAGAAATAAAAAATAATAAAAATAATCAAGATGGATTTCGAACGAATACAATTTCATTCATTGCTCAGTCGGGGCTTTAGCCATCATTTTGATTGTTTATAGATTCTATATGAGATGTTTGATATAGTTTGTGGTTTTAAAGGTGGTTTTGTATATTCAGTTTTGACATGCAAAGAAAAGCTTTGGTTTTGGGATGAACCCAACTTTTGTAATACTTATGTTATTGTGCACGTTGCCTGTAATTTATTTTATTTTGTTAATTTTAAATATCGTTTAGTGTTTAGTAGTTTAGTTTATTAAATTTATGTAATTGATTTTAAGTCCCATTAAGTCATCATGTGATATTTTCAATGTATCGTATATTGTATGATATTTAAAATTGAATATTAGTTGGAATTAATAAGTAAATAAAGAAAATATAGTAAAGCTTTGGGATATTTAAGCGTTTCAAATAAAATGGGATATTGAGTATAGATGTTTACTTATTGCCATTGACAGTGGAATTGCTATCATATAACTTTCAAATACTTCTTATCCCTTGCTATAACCTTCAAGGTAAGTGTGAAGCACCAATTTACATTAAGATGAGTATTTTTCTTTTAAGATAATGACAACGGTTAAGAAATGCAAACAAATTCAAATTTAACGACTCTTGAGTAGAGATAATGTTTATATTAGATTCTATCAGCTTTGCTGTCTGAATTTACAAGAAAACTAGGTTTATAAAGAATATTTTATCAATAAAAAACTCAATTTTCAGTGGTTTATGTATATTGCGAAGGCATGTTTTAGAATTGTTTTAGATTGTATTTTAATTACAAACACAACTGAAAATATTTATTTGATGTACAAGTTATTATTGTGCTATTTTCACTTTATTTTTGGTTCTAGGAACTTGCCTATAAATGAAACATGGACTACACAGGATGTGCATACTTACAATGAACTAAACAATGTATTACATTTTTGCCTGTCTATGTTGATTCATTTGCTTTAATTGAATATATTTCATATTGAGGTATTTTATGTGGCAAAGTCTGAGCTGTACTAAAATAGGGAATTACAAATATTTAACTACGTTAACTGTTTAAATAATATCAAGAAACAGCTATTGCTGTAAGATATACCGTGTAAAGGCCCGGTCTATATTAAGGTGATGGAAAGTGTTTCTTTCCAAGATATAAATAATATAGGAGATAAAAGAGACGAATGATCTGTCAGGATATGTTTACCTTACTCCAACCTCAGAGTGTTAAAAAAGTAGACTTAAATATATATTATTATAAGCAAGTGAACAATACCCAGATTAGTTGGGAGTCAAGCGAATATTTATGTGAATCACTATTTTGGGGTTACATAATAAACTAATCACCGGACGGTGTACTGAATTTTTCTAAGATCTATAGTCATATTCTCTCTCCATGTCCAGTGAAAACTGATTCTTTCTTAATCTTAATTTGCAGCTAGTTAATCGGTGTAATAACTTACAACTACTTTTTATCACCTATTATAAAACATATAACCAGATATTTTAGAATCTCAAAGATAGGGAATGCAATCTTAGTCACCTCTATACCCAAGGTTAAATCGTACTAGGACATTTTTTGAAAATTTTAGGTCCAACAGCAATACAGGTTCTACTCATGAATATTGCCCAGAAAATCTGAGGGAAAAATTGGTACTTCAATCAAATATGTTATAAGATTTGTAAGAAAATATACAAACATATACTGTGTGTTTATATACAGTGAAATTAACTTAGTAAATCATATCATTAAATGCCATGAAACTGTACATGATATATCAATAGTTCTTCATAATACAACCGTAACACCAAATATATGCTTGGTATACTCAATTTTAATGTAAGTGACAAATCGACACGTAATGGTATTACAAAAATAGTAATAACTGGGATTGACACCAATTTAAGTTCCATACAAATTTATAGTGCGGTGCAGAACTTGGTAAATCAGAAATTAGAAGATTTATTGTAGTAAAACATTCATTTACAAAAATGTATGGACAACGTTATTAGCATAAAATAACAAAACAAATTATTGACAACGTAAAAATCAATATAACTACCAGCATTACATAATAAATAATCATTTTAATGTACAAATAAATCTGAGAAGTACTAAATTTAAGTTCTACACAAGTATAAAATCTACTGGTAACTTACCAAATTATTTGAGAAGTACTCATCTACTTCATACAAACATTCAATTTTCAGGATGTTTAATTCTATTTTTGAAACATGTATAAGGCAACAGTCTTATTAATAACGACAGAGTATTATACAATTTTGTTGACAAAAAATGGGAGTTTTTCTGTGAGCTACTATGATTTAGCTGCTGCACTCTTAAGTTCTGTCTATTTCTAGTACAATAGTTATGAAAATCACTGTTAGTTTGGTAGCTTATCTTGTGACTATGAACATAACACAGAATAAACATAATATATAACATAGGTAAAGTTAAATAGTTGGTTGGAAGTAAACCTAAGAATGTATTAAATTCTAAACATGTTCTCACAATTTATGTCAATAGATTATTAGATTCTTAAAATGAGAGGTTTTTCATAACATCTCATATTCTATAACGATGAGTCGTCTTAGTAAATATAATTAATTCATGATTGGCCTTGGCCGTTTTTTTATTTTTGTAAATCTGTATACTGAAATTAAACATTTTGTATTATTACTGCTACTCTAAACCTACTCTAAAGTCTCATGCGTCTAACCACATTGAATGGTTCTAGAATTTGTCTGAGCTCGTCCATATTCAATCTCTGAAAAAAGTCATGAATGAGATATTAGTTTGATTTTATACAGTACATAGATTTTTGAGAAACATGTGTTAACATGTAGCTATAGTTACATGTCGCTTGGATATACTAGAATACTCCTCACTATACTAAAAACTAAGTTTAGACTTACTCTATCATTGAATGAAATGCGTATTAGATAAGTTGTTGCAATGCAACAGGTCAACGTAGAAGAGAAGTAAAAGGTATATTCTATACATATTTATATTTTAAATCCTGTATGTATTTTAAATTTATAAATAAAAAATAGAAACATGTTGTCCGAAACTCAAAACTGTTGGAAGAAATTTAACACCTAACACTTTTATTAGATATTGCTGTTTAAAGGAAACAGAAGGCATTGTTACTATTTAAAGTTGGTTATGAATTGAATTTTTCAATCTTGGACAGCATCTTACACAGGATTTACGTACATTGAATACGTTTTCCACAAAAACAACAAACATCATAACATATTAGAGTAATCTACAATGTTATATAATTATTTTATTAGAGTAATTGAAAGAATTTATGATACAAAAGGTACACTAACATGAAAGCATATAATTATTTCTTTATTTTTGATTGTTAAAATGTGGATATATTGTAATTACAAAGTACAAAACCATACGGCTCCTGATATTATAGGTAGTTACTTTGCAATTATTATTATTAAATGCCAGTGTTACGTTACTGAAGTATTAAAAATACATGGTTCATATTAGTACTAATCCCTAATGTATGCATCAAAGCTTATTATTTTATTTTGATTCTTATTATGAGTTTAAATTAAGTTTTAAGCCAATATTCATTGAAAATATTCTATAGAAAGTGTTTTTAAACTCACTTAATAAAAGTGCCCAGCTCATTATAAATATCTTCCAGGCCCAAAACTTAAACCTAATTAATATCGTGGTAAAATGTATTCGAACCGACAGTCCGACAAAACCGTTATTCATGCTAAGTGGAAGTTGAAAAGTTACTTTAATAACTTTCAAAGAAAACTGATAACTTCGCCTTAAAGGCTAATATATCACATTTTCAGCTTTATTTTATTTTAACTTTGCGATTTAACATTGTACTACGAAGAATTCTTGAAAACGTTTCACAAACTTATTATAAGTTCCTTAGAGTTAAATTAGTTCAACTTTTCTGATTTATTCAATATTTAAATTACATAACCTTTATATATATATAAAAAGCTAGGTAAATTAATTTGTAAGTAACGGAACAATTTATAATATAGCTAGTTATAAAAAAAGTAAATATTTCTAAATTTTGAGGAAAGGAGTGGTTTAAGCAAAGAGTAATTACTTAATGCTAACCAATTTGATTTGCTATCGTTTATTTTCTAAATTTGTGTGAATTAATTATATACAACTGTTGGGTTATTTGGCCTAGAAATAACTACGTTGAATTAATTCAGTATTTGTGGTTACTGTATTTTACGCATTCACTATGGTTAAACACTGAATTTCATAAGCAATACAATGTGTTTTGCTTATAGTTGTATAAATAATTTTACTATTGTTATTTAGATTATAATTAAGAAATCTCGTACGAAATATAAGCAAACAATGCACTGGTCTTTGCACACCATTTTCAGTGTAGAAACTTTACAGTATTTTGTACCAGGACTAGAGATTTATGTGTAGTCTTGATTTTATATTCTGTGTTTTTCTTGACAAGCTATCATGTACAGTGTGTATTATGTTCAATTGGGAATTGTATAGAGTTAATTATTAGTATCCCCTTAAAAACTATTTATTTTCTATCATCCGGAAACATCAGTTATCCAGCATGGCTGTGGTCTCATACATGCCGGTTAAAAAAGCGTCCACTGAACTGAAATCTTTGTAGAGAGTTAAACAATAATTTGCTAAAAGTTCACGCCGTCTAATGTGATGCTCAAACTATTAATATTCACACAGGTAACCTCTTGCTTAGGTATTTTTACAGTCAATGAAAATGAATTCCATATTATGTGCTGTGTATTATTCGTGGACTCGAGAAGTAATCTCCTAGTAAATTTATTTTAAAGTTTAAAGTGACAAATCAGTTAGTAATGAGATAGCCCTGCAAAAGTGAACAACAAGCAGACAGCAATGTTCAACGTGCTGTTTTACTACGTTTTTCGATGTCTTTGTGTCTATTTTATTAGGGAATTATTACTAGTTACATTTATCTTTTTAAACAAATCATCTATAATTTTAACCGAGATAAACAAAGGTAAGAGTGCAAAATAATACTGGTATAAAATATATGTTTAGCTTTATTTGATTGAATTGAAATACAGTTACTTTTATGATGCCTAACACAAACTGTTTTTTTTTTGGGTAAAAATATTCATTCATAAAGTATATTGTACTTGGTAATTTATGAATATTGTATTTTTAAAGATGTGTTTATTTTATTATAACGTTAAGTTATATTATGTTTAAAATTTGTTCCAGCTCACAGCTAAATCAAAACGAAACTTTTTATTGAGGGAGTGATTGACCTTAAAGTATTTTGTAAATTCTCTAAATTTACAGTAAGGGGTTTCTTGATAAATAAGGCTGTATATCTTAGGCTGTAGACTACAGTTTCGTAATGGTTGGATCGGTTAAGCTGGAAACCAAAACAGATTAGAAGAGAATGTTGACGGTTATTTTTTATTGGTTTTTGTTTGCTGTGATTTTTTAACAAAGATTGCTCGAAAAGTTGTAATTGTGTTTGAATAAATTACTTATACTATGAGCAAAGTAGTTTTTTTTGCGTTTTTAAGTTACGATCAATAGCCCAATTTTAAAATTGAATTTACTTTCTGACTTTTTTGTAAGGTCTCTATACAGATAGTGCATATATTACCTATTTTTACTCTTTCTAGTTTTTCGTTTACTTTTTTTGTGAATGGCAGCCTCTTTTTAAAATACTTTGTCCATCCATATAGACTTCAGATATGTACGTCTAACGTACCCAGCAAAGCAAAGGGTGAGCTGTTGCAGTACGAGTTGACAGTGCTGATAACGTTTTGACTTGTCGAGAACGGTATTCGAACGCACGACGTGGCCCCTGACGTTTTTTCAAAGTTCGTCGCCTTGACCACTTCACCATAAACTCACTCTACATTAGTTTCACCATGAAACAAGATTTACATAAGTACTGTTTAAGGCAAGTTTTATTTTTATTTTGTGTTACACGTTTTATTGTAAATGACCATTTGTATGTTGTGATTATAATTACTAATAAATTCCAAATAAACATAGTTATCGAAGCTAGTAAGAGTGGTTCTCATAAAATAATAATCAACTAATGTTTGCTGCGATTACGTCATACGGAAGTAATCTAATTATTTTACTAAAGTAATTTAAAATATTATTACAATTAATCATACAAAAGGTACACTAACATGAAATCATATAATTATTTAATTATTTTTGATTGTTAAAATGTGAATATATTGTAATTATAAGGTTCAAAACCATAACGCTCCTGATATTATAAGTAGTTTATTTGCAATTATTATTATTAAATGTCAGTGTTACGTTACTGAAGTATTAAAATACATGGTTTATATTAGTATTAATCCCTAATGGATGAATCAAAGCTTATTATTTTATTTATGAGTTTAAATTAAGTTTGAAGCAAATATTCTATAGAAAGTGTTTTTAAACTCACTTAATAAAAGTGCCCGGCTCATTATAAATATCTTCCAGGCCCAAAACTTAAACCTAATTAATATCGTGGAAAAATGTATTCGAACCGACAGTCCGACAAAACCGTTATTCATGCTAGGTGGAAGTTGAAAAGTTACTTTAATAACTTTCTAAGAAAACTGATAACTTCACCTTAAAGACTAATATATCACATTTTCAGCTTGATTTTATTTTAACTTTGCGATTTAACATTGTACTACGAAGAATTCTTTAAAACGTTTCACAAACTTAATATAAGTTCTTTGGAGTTAAATTAGTTCTCCTTTTATAATTTATTCCAAATATGATTACATAACTTTAATATATAAACTTAGGCAAATTAATTTGTAAGTAATGGAACAATTTATAACATAGCTAGTTATAAAAAAGGTAAATAATTCTAAATATTGAGGAAAGGAGTGGTTTAAGCAAAGAGTAATTACTTAATGTTAACCAATTTGATTTACCATAGTTTAATTTCTAAATTTGTGTAAATTAATTATATACAACTGTTGGGTTATTTGGCCTAGAAATAACTAGGTTGAATTATTTCAGTATTTGTGGTTACTGTATTTTACGCATTCTTTCTGGTTAAACACTGATTTTCATAAGCAATACAATGTGTTTTGTTTATAGTTATACAAATAATTTTACTACTGTTATTTAGATTGTAATCAAGAAATCTCGTACGAAATATAAGCAAACAGTGCACTGGTCTGGGCTCGCCATTTTCAGTGTATAAACTTTACAGTATTTTGTACCAAGGCTAGAGATTTATGTGTAGTCTTGATTTTGTACTCTTGTTTTTCTTCCCAAGCTATCATGTACAGTATGTATTATGTTCAATTGGGAATTGTATAGAGTTAATTATTAGTATCCCCTTAAAAACTATTTATTTTCTATCAACCGGAAACATCAGTTACCAGCATGGCTGTGGTCTCAAACATGCCGGTTAAAAAAGCGTCCACTGAACTGAAATCTTTGTAGAGAGTTAAACAAGAGTTTGCTAAAAGTTCACGCCGTCTAATGAGATGCTCAAAATATTAATATTCACACGGGTATCCTCTTGCTTGGGTATTTTTACAGTCAAAGAAAATGAATTCCATATTATGTGCTGTGTATTATTCGTGGACTCAAGAAGTAAGCTGCAAATGGTGAAGATTATTCTAGGTAATATTATTGTAATCGATTTATTTGTCAAATCGGCTACACATTATCCGATGACAATGTGAAGATAAAAAAATGTAAACAACTTACTTTTTGCGATCCTTTTTTGGGTCATGCAGTACTTCCAAAATAATTACGTTATCGTAGTGTGGTATGTCGGTATATTTATGTAGTAACTCTTGATTTATTTCCGTGAAGAACGGTACAATGGATTAATTTAAAAAAAGTATGACTTTGAGAAAATACGTAACACTTTAAAACTTGTGTTTTCGATACAATAACAACAAATATAATAAGTTCAAGACTCAGTGGTGTAGAACAAATTTACTAATAAATATCTAATATACAAACATTTAATGAGTGCAAACTATCTCTTTTAACCGTGATTTGTTTACGAACCGTCATCTAACTGATTTAAATAGTACTACAGAACAGTAAATACAAAATATAAAGAAATCGTAATATAAAAAGTAGTTAAACAAATATAGAAAGTCAATGTGATTACCGAAACATAGTTCTACTAATACGTATATTGATTACTTCCTGTAGTAAGCAACTACTTGGTTAAATCAAAATAAATAAACAAGTCAAAAAATATTAAATAACAATTGACTTAACCATATAATGTTATGTCAAATATCTAATATTTTAATAAATCCCTCCACAATAATAGCTGTATCTTAATTTGTAGTATGTTTGATTGGTTATTTACTTTAACGTAAATGGTAAATTAATAATTTTGTGTAATATGGAAATGTTTCCGTCACTTGGCCTGGTGATAATCAGTTTTACTTGTAGAAATCGATTTTTACTGGTATGTTAACCGATTTTTATGAATGTGTGACTGATTTAGAAAAATTTTACATTTAACTTTCCCTTGGAGTTGTCAGGGTTGTCCTTTTAGCAAATTTCCCCTATAGGGAAGAAGTTATTACCGTAGGTCTCATGGTAAGACTTAAGCCCGAGACCATGATAAATTTTTGTTTTGAGGTCCCCAGATGCCAAAAACACTATTCGATCAAATTTATATATATATATATATATATATATATATATATATATATATATATACATATGTCCGTGAATGCGATAACTTGAGTAAAAAAGTCCGATTTTGATGAAATTTGGCTAAAATGTGACATTCATGACTAAGTTCGAAACCAGAAAAATCTGACCATGGGAAGGGGGTTTATGGGGGATTTAAATTTTCCAAAAATCAGTTTTTTGCATTTTTCACCCTGAAATTTTTAAAACACACAATTTTTGTTTTAAACATTTTATAGAGCTTAAAAAACAAATAATATAGTATTTTGAATCATGAACCTAGTTTAAGTGGTTGCGGAGAAAATCCAAAAAACGTGTTCATAAAATCTCCCATGTTAATCTTAAGGGAAAAAGGTTTTTGGATTTTTCTTAATTAATTTTACTGTAAACTTCGCATTTGCTTTTACCAATCAGTTTAGCTCTACAAAACAATCATTTTGGTGTTAAAATTGTGATTCTACGTCTAACCGTTGCCGAGATATTCAAAGTGCTATACACAGTATGTTGTTCAATGTTATCCTTATGGAGAATATTTAAAATTTGATATCTTGATTATTTATGAGCGTATATTGATGAAACTTGGTATGTGGCTTCACCTAGAACTGGTATATTGATATTTGCACAAAAATTGATTTTTTATTGATTATCCTCTTAGCAGCAAACCTGAATACTCATCCCTAATGTTATTCTTATGGAGAATACGTAAAGCTTTATATCTCCCTTAATTATGAACATAAATCACTAAAAATTTGTATGTAGCTTCACCTGGTTGAGTTATATTGACAATTGCAAAAAAAATAAATATTTTTATCTTCCTCGTTGCAGCAAACCTGTGGTCTCAGCCCTAATGTTATTCTTATGGAGAATAAATAAAATGCTATATATCAGTTATTTATTTAAATATTTTTATGAAACTTGGTTAGTGGCTTTATGTGGTAGTAAGAAATATATTCATGCATAGGAAATTCGCTGAGTACGCAGGTTTGCTGCGGCGGGGGTATTTATGTCATCCTGTGAATCCCTCTACATACACTCTAAAGATTCAGTGGATACTTCCGGTTATTCGCGCAGTATTTTCGATATGCACGGGCTTTATATTATTTTCGACCCATAAAGAACTATTACTATTTAAAGGATAGACATACATATAATATCACTGTGCAGTCGTGTTTTCATCGATCATTATTATTTAAATATAAAAAAACCTCTTTTTTTGATGATAAAACTCAATTATAACGTTTTTAGAGTATTTTTATAAAATACTTTAATTTTTATTGGCTGGTTGCTATCATAGGACTTATGTTCAGTATTTAATATTACAATTAAATAAATATTGCAATTTTATCCAGCCATCAGCGTTAAAGGCATGTTTAAATCCTGCTATTGGATCACGATTGCGAGGGTCGAGGTAAAAAATCTACATTAATATAGATAGCGTTTCCTGTTTAGATCACTAAAACTATACCTTAAGTCAATAAAGTATTAAGTGAACCAGTTAAAATTTGCATAATGAATCCCATATATCTTCACAATATAAACACACTTTTCACCTTTAACACCATAATTATTTTGTATCCTTAGTTTTGATAAATAAACTAATAAACGACTTTAAAAGTACTACTAAGTAAAGGTAGAGACTATTTACTTATTTGTTTTATTTGAAAATGGTAAAAATTAGGTAATGCTCAACTACTCTGAACCATAAAGCCAATAAAATTATTACGAAATGCTCATTCCTTATATAGATTTGTAGGTACAGCCAGTGCACTTTTTCTTATCACAATTAAAACACACTTCAGACATCTGACTGAGTTATAAAACATAATTGATTAGTATTTCAGAATTAGGAACATCGTAATGACCTTATTATATTTGGTGTCAAATGGTCTGGTTGGGTAAATTTAATTGTCGTATTGCAATATTCGTCCACGTACAACAATTACATATATTTTATAACCTTTGAAATATATAGACAGACAGAATTAAATAAATACAATCCATAACCAATTCGTCTACATAAAATATGAGGTAAAAAATATAACATGTGTCATATGTACAGTATTTCTAATAATATTTGAAGCTTTGAATAAAGCACTTTTACAATAAGACATATTCGATGTTATCTTATGCTAACAACTTAAGAGGGGTCTCTGCCAAGTGGGTAAAACTAATATTTTTTTAAATTTAGAAAATACTCAATATGGTAATATATAAAAGGACAGAACAAACATTTAACGAAAAACCGAGGCAACATACCATTATGATAGATTTTCAAAATGTACTGTTTGATAGGAATCTAATCGAAAATCTTTCTAAAGTAATACTAGATGATTCAAAAACTAAAACAATTGAAGGTAAATTAATATAAATATTACCACTAAAACAAAATATATATTATTGAAACTTAGGAACACAATATTTTCAAGTTACCTTCATAGAATTTCATTGTAATTAAGATATAGCATGTTAAGTCCAACAATACCATACAATTGTTAGACTTGTTACTAAGATAAAAGGTACAAATGTCTTACTTAGCCATCCAAGCACTGTCGTTTCATTCTTCTTACTAGTTTAATAAAGTCAATAAATATTTCTTGATTCAAAGTTAACACATTTTTTTAAACGCATCTTGACATTTTTTTTTTTTACGTAGGAGGAACGCTTAATGCGCGAACCCAAAGGAACAGTGTGGGACTCCCTCTTACGAGGTATACCCACTAAACCTCCTACGGAGCCGCGGGGAAAAACCAGGCCGGGACCCATATCGGACAACTTCGGCACTGGCCCGCGTGTCTTGCGCCCAGACGGGTCACGTCACCGTTTCGGGAAACTTAGAGGTTACCTAAGCATCCCTCGTCTCGCTTTCCCCGAAGAACGGATTGCACGAAGAGCGCAACCGCTCTCCAGGAGTCTTCATTTCGAAGCATCGCCCCCACCACGACGTCCGGGGACAGATCGCCGACAGCAGAGACGAGCCTCCTCCTGTCTTCAGCGAAACGACTGCACCGGAAGAAAGTATGATGAGCATCATCCACCTCCTCCGGGCAGTAACTACACTGAGGTGACCTCACCTTCCCCATGAGGAAAAGGTATTCCCTGAAGTACCCGTGGCCCGTCAGGAATTGACACAAGAAAAAGTCAATTTCCCCAAATGCACGGCTCAACCACGGGCTTATGTCTCTGATGAGACGAAACGTCCATCGCCCTTCCAGTCCACCGTTCCACCGCTCTTGCCAAAATCGCAGAGTTTCAAGTCTGGCTTCCACAGCAGCTTGGTCTCTTCCGAGATCAGGGGCACGGCAAAAGATGTTCTGCCTCTCAGCGGCGAGCAGATCAAGGGGAATCACTCCAGCCACAACCATTACAGCCAGTCCAGACACAGTGCGATACGCACAGGCAACCCTAAGAGCCGCCCTGCGCTGAACGGAGAGAATTCTCTTGCTGTGTTTTTTGACTCTCATGGCACCCGCCCACACTTCTGCGCCGTACAGGAGAGTGGCGTTGACGGTGGACATGAGAAGACGCCTCTTGCTGGATCTCGGGCCTCCGACGTTCCCCATCAATCTGCTGAGCGACAGAACAACCCTAGTCACCTTGTTGAAAACCGACTGGATGTGCTCCCACCATGTGAGGCGGCGGTCGAGCACCACTCCCAGATACTTTGCCGCAGTCTTCGTCTGGACCTCCACGTAACCAACAGTCATAGGGATTACTGCTTGGATCCTCCGTCGCGTGAGCATGACGATCTCAGTCTTGGCGACCACCAGCTCAAGTCCATGACCGCTCATCCATCTGTTGACCCGAAACATCACCTGGTTGAGGCGAAGCTGGGCCACCTCCGGATTCCGAGCCGTGATGACTGCGGCTAAATCGTCTGCGTAGCCCACGAGATAGGCTTGTGGTGGCACCTCGAGGCGAAGCACTCCGCCATATGCCACGTTCCAAAGGTCAGGGCCAAGGATCGACCCTTGCGCCGCGCCGGCGGTGACCACTTTGGAACGGACCCCTGCTTCTGTGTTATATAGCAGCCTGCGCTCCTTCAGGTAGTCCTGTACCACGACCAAGAGATAGTCGGGTACCCTGAAGTCCCGCTGCAACGCCTCGAGCATGTCCACCCAACGGGCCGAGTTAAAAGCGTTTTTAACGTCCAGGGTGACCAGGAGCACGATCGGCCTGGCCTGATGGCAGGCCGTGTCAGCCCGCTGGACGGCGCCCAGGACTTCAGCCACGGCATTCAAGGTTGAGTGGCCTTTCCGAAAGCCGTGCTGCCGGGGGGGCAAGTCCCCAGCGGCTTCGACGGCCAACCTCAACCTGGGTTTCAGCAACCTCTCAAAGAGTTTCCCCGCCGTGTCCAACATACAGAGTGGTCTGTATGCCGACGGGGACTCCGGGTCACCTTTGCCTTTCCTGATGAGCGCCAGTCTAGCTGTCTTCCAGTGTGACGGAAACAAACCTGCCGCCAAACACGCGTTGAACATGCACAGCAGCAGATGTGGGTGACTTCCCGCCACAACCTTCAGAGCATCAACCGGAATGCCATCAGGGCCTGGAGCTCTGTTGTTGTGCATGGCAGACGACGCTGCCACGAGCCCCTGTTCCGTGAACAAAGGAACATCAGGCAGCGGCCCCATTACTCTCTCCTCTCGCCTCTCAGGGTGACTTGGGAAGAGAGCATCGACGATGGCCGTGACCGTGCCTGCAGGCATAGACGCACTGCTGGCCCCCATTCCCCCGAGCTTTCTCGTGACGAGCTTGTACCCTTTTCCCCATGGATCGGAGTCCACGTCCCGGCACAACTCCTTCCAGCAGCGAGCCTTGCTCAGGCGAATTGCACTGGCAAGAGCTTTTTTTGCAGTCTTGTGCTCTGCCGACCTGGCCAAAGCCTCCGGTCGGTTTCGAGTTCTCTGCGCTCTTCTGCGAAGCATCAGTGCCGTTATCCTGAGCTCCGTGATTTCGTCCGTCCACCAGTACATGTGGCGACGACCCCGGACAGGTTTTTTCCGAGGCATCGACGAGTCGCATGCACGCTCGGTCAGCTGCATTGTGGAACCCACGAGAGCTTCGACCCGATCTCGATCAGCGGAGTTAAAGCGCTCCGTCAAACCGGCCTCGGGGCTACGACTGAGCCGCTCGACAAATTTTCCCCTGTCCAGTTTGGCCTGATTCCAGCCAATTGGGTTTCGGGTACTGCATCGACGAGACAACTCGTTTTCTTCCAGATTGAAGGAGATGAATTCGTGGTCACTGGCCGTGCACACGTCCATCACCTCCCACTCCGCTACCAGAGGAAATAACCCTGCCGATACCAGCGTGACATCTGGTAGGGAGTCACCAAAACCAGGTCTTCGGTATGTCGGCGTGTCCCCTCTGTTCGCCACTTCCAGGTCGAGCCTTGAGGCCATCTCCAAGATTCGTCTCCCCCGGGCGTTAGTGACTGGCATGCCCCACTCAACGGCACGCGCGTTGAAGTCCCCAGCCACTATTACTCCCCCGGAGACACCCTGAAGACTGTCTTCCAGCGCCTCCAGCCTCTCCCGGTACTCCTCGGTGGAATAGTTGGGAGAGAGGGAGACACTGTATACGTTGACTCGCCGAAGTCTCACCCAGACGTAACCGTCACCGGATCCGTGACCCAACACCTGAATCCCCCGACTGTCCGGAATCCAGAGAGCCGCGGTGCCAAGCCGGTCATAAAACCAAGATGGACTGGTTTTGATCTGGTAGGGCTCGCTGACGATCACAATCTGGGCTTTGACCTCACAAGCAAGCTACTCAAGAATGGCGTCAGCTGCTTGACTCCGCTGCAGGTTTGCCTGGACGAAACGGATCATTTCGTGGCGGCCTTATGTTCGCCGCTACCGCACTTCCAACAATTGTTGCCGCGGTCGGGACCGGAGCAACTCCGACGCGTGTGGCCGTACCCGAGGCACCGAAAACAGCGTTCTACCTCGAGGCGCTTCCGAACTCGGCAGACGACCCAGCCAATCTTGATCTTCCCAGACCGAAGAAAGAGAAGCCCGTCTTTCTCTTCCATCTCAACGACAGTCTTCCTCTGCTCCCGCTTGTTTGGCGAGAACAGGGTGACCTTAGGTACACCGGAGATTGTCGGAAGGTCTCTTGTGATAGCCGTAATGACATCGGCCTCCGAAGCCAGGGCGTCTAGATCCAAGATCTCTACCCTCAGCTTCGGGATGATGGAGCGGACCTCGCCCTTCTCCCCTATCGCTCTCTGAAGTGCTTCCTGGAGTTTCCCCCGGTCGTCACACTTCGAGAGCTCAAGGAGAACCCCCCCGGCCTCCGTCTTCCGGATCTGCCGAACCCCAGTTCCGGAGTCCTCTGGCGTCACCTCACTCTTCATCAATCTGAGGATCTCCGAGTAGGTCTTGCCGGTGGTCGGATTGATCAGGACCACCCTGTTCCTGGTCTTCCTAGGCCGAGTCTTCTTTGACTTCCCCTACTTTTGGCTGGGTGCTTGGGAAGGCGCGTTTTCCGCCTCTTCCCGCTTCTTCTGGGCTTTCACCTCCACCCGAAGCTTCCGCCTCTGTTTCTTGGAGAGGACCTGATTAAAACCCTCCCTGTCCGCAGATGCAGTGGTGGCTTCTTCTCCGTTCCTCCCCACGTGGACGGTCCTGTTCTTGACGTCCTGTCTCTTCTCCGTTTGCTGTTCCGCAGGAAGGCTAGTCGCCGATCTCTTGGCACCACCACCAGGCGCCCCAGACTCCGAAGATGGAAGTGGAGCTTGTCCCTGCTTCTCTTCCAGAAGCCTGAGCCGCCTTAGCGATGCCTTCCAGAGACCGAGCATCGAGTCGAAGACATCAAGGGATGCATCCAGGGTCACTATCCCGTTCTTGATGCCCATCGACACGTTCTTCTGCTTCGCGACCGCGGCGGACATGTCGAAGAGAGTGTCCCGCATCCTCTGCAGTTACTTCTCGACCTTTTCCTGAGCAATAGCCACGTTCCTTTCATCCGGCGAAACTACCGGAAAAGGAGCTCGAACATTCAAGCTTTAAATGCTATACAATGTAGTATTACTGAGTCAAGTCATTTGTTGTCAGCATTACTTCTAGGCAAATTAGACGTAGAGTTGCGTAAATTAGACGAGAGTGGTTAGAGCTCTCCCGTTACGTCATCATTACGAAAAAAATACTCTACCTTTTGTAGATGAAATAATTGATTTTCTCACTCTTGAGTGTTCCCGTCACGAAGATGCTGTGTGCTCACTGGGAATGCGTATTCAAGATACTAAGTTGTCTAACCCTCGGGACAAACCTTTTTACCGGACAGTCACCGGTCATAAAACTGCAGTTGCCCCAACGTCCACAAATTCTAACCAGTCGTTCTCCTGTGCGGTTTGCGATACATCCAATCACAAAACCTTTTCATGTCCAAGGTTTTTGGCCAAAACTCCACAGGAAAGGTATCAAATCGTTCAAACACGTCACCATTGCATTTCGTGTTTAGGCATGCACGACATTAAAGCATGCAAATCCCAATCTGTATGTAAAGTTTGTCACAACAGGCATAATACTCTTTTTCATTTTCAGTCTGAAAAATCAGACAAATTTTCCAAATGTTCAACTACCAATGTTCAGGTTGAAAAACACAATCCAACCACTAAATCCTTAACCTTAACAATAGTAATAAAACAGTTGCGTTTTACTCACAAAACAATGCTCCTCAATGTAACAAACATGTTATGGTATTGCTAGGAACCATATTAATCAATTTACGCAGTTCTAGTGGAGTTACTCATACATTCCATGCACTGCTTGACTCAGGTAGTATGTGTACTCTCATCACAGAAAGAGCAGTTAATATACTAAATGCATAGCGTCAAAAATGCAATGTGCAAATCTTAGGCATTGATCAAAAGGTTTCTCGTAACAAAGGGCAGATTTTAGTCACATTAGAAACTTTTTCCGGCGTTCAGCTAATCACTAACCATCTAATGGTCATTCTGGACAAATTAACTATCAATTTGCCTCGTCTTCCTGTGTCCCCAGAAGTTATTCAATTCACTCAACATCTTGAATTGGCTGACTCAACATTTCATAGTCCCAGTCGTATTGATGTTATATTGGGAGCTGCTATATTTCCGCATATTCTCACTGGTCCACAAACATTTTTAGGTCACGTATTACCATGCATTATTGGTACTACATTTGGACAAGTTGTCATGGGCACAACTCCCTGTGTTCCTTCATCATCAATGTCTACCCACCAACAAAGCACTTTTAACATTTGTCTCCATTCCGTTAATGACGTTGAGTTACATGATTCTATTCAACAAGAAGAGATCCCATTACATAATCTTAAGTCTGACGAAGACAACGCATGTGAACCTTTGTTCTTTGAAAACACATAGCCGTGACAACACTGGTCGCTACGTCGTTCGTCTCCCTTTTAAAGAGTCAAAACATACGTTAAGTACATCTCGTCCGGCCGCCGAACTCCGGTTGAAAGCAATGGAATGTAAATTTGTTATTAACGAGCATTTTGGATTGCTTTACCGTTGCTTTATGTAAGAGTACATCACACTTGAACATATGACAAAATGTGCGAATCCATCTTCCACTAGCATTCATTATTTTTTGCCTCATCATGGCTTTCTTAAGGAAACTAATTATACCACAAAACTAAGAACAGTTTTCGATGCTAGTTGTAAGTCGAGCTCAGGATTTTCCTTAAATTTCTTACTCATGACAGGTAAAAAGCTACAGAACAATATTTCTGACATTTTGACACAATTTCGGCGTCATCACATAGTAATTTGCTGCAATTTCAAACAGATGTATCGGCAAACAATCATTCATCCAGATGGTCGGAATTTTCAACTAATTCTTTGGAGATCAACAGCTGATCAACCAGTAGAATCATTTCAACTTAATACCGTTACTTACGGTGTAAATTGTTCTCCATATTTGGGCATCCGTACGCTAAATCAGTTAGCCATTGACGAAGGGCACGATTTCCCTGAAGCGGCTCATGCGCTGTTACATCACACATATGTTGATGACATCATTACAGGTGCGGAATCAATCCAATCAGCAATTGAGCTACAAAAACAACTGACCAATTTGCTCCAACGCGGAGGTTTCGAACTCCGTAAATGGGTGTCCAATTCTGAACAACTTTTGCAACAAGTTCCAGACACCCATCGTGAGTCCCCAAAGTTTATTTATGATTCTACCGATCCACATTTTACTGTATTAGGTCTTCATTGGTCCCCTACATCTGACACATTCTCCTACATTACGCATGGTGTAGAAAACTTGAACAAGACGTCTACCAAACGTACAGTGTTAAGTGCCATTTCCACAATCTATGACCCTTGTGGTTTTTTAACTCCTTTCATAATGCTTGCCAAGTGCTTTATGCAGCTTATTTGGACTTTAGGTTTAATTTGGAACGCACAACTACCATCTGACGTACAAGACCAATGGACACGTATCGTTGCTGAAACACACTGGTTGTCCCAAGTATCTATACCCCGCACTTTGAATCTCAGCTATTTACATAAAATAGAATTACATGGATTCTGCGACGCATCAGAAAGTGGCTATGCCGCAGTTATTTTTTTTAAATGTGAACGGCATGACAAAGTTGTGACAACTAATGTAGTAGCAGCAAAAAGCAGGGTGAGACCTGTTACTCAACTTGTTCCTGTCAACTGTCAATAAGAAGATCAACTTTCGTTGAAGTACGGAAGTACTTCAAGGAGGCCGGTTTGTTAAGTCTCTGTGAGTCTTTATCCAGACTGAAAGACCAGCTGACAAATTTGTTTACATATGTTTTATGCTATAAATATTTACAATTGAGTTCACTTTTGGTCTTAAAGAACTACATAACAAATTTTACCAAAATGGATTCATTTATTTAATTTTCAACATAATTTACATCAACACCAAACACTACCTTTTAAGCCAAGAGTAGGTTCAACCCAATCAGTTCAGCTAAGGCTCAAAATTTGCTAGAGTTCATAATTTAGAGGTAGGTTTTTAAATTACAATTTTCTATCCCCAGAGAGAGAGATGGAAAAGTTTGGTTCAAGTTAGCGCTGCTGTAAGTCAGCATTAAGTTGAGCCGAGCAGCTTTACACTCCAATCGCTGACGTACGGTTAGCTTTATGTACCACACTTTCCTAGCTCACAAGTTCCAGAGGACATAAGAAAATGCCGAAAAGCACTTAATAACATTATTGAAGGGGTAAAAGTATTTATATCTTAATGTGTAGGTACATTGATTGGTATGTGTGATAAGTATAGTTTACACTAGTAGTTACACTTGAATTTCCAAAAAAAAAAAAATTGTTGGTATATGAATTAAAGTAATTCAATTTATTTATTAAGTTGTTATAAAAGTTGTATTCCATAATATAAGATTTACATAAGTACTGTTTAAGGCAAGTTTTATTTTATAATGTCTTACATGTTTTATTGTAAATTACCATTTGCATGTTGTGATTAAAACTACTAATAAATTGAAAAAAAAAAAAACATAGCTAACGAAGCTAGTAAGAGTGGTTCCCATTAAATAATAATCAACTAAGGTTTGTTGCGATTACTTCATTAATTAAATGTAATAGATTCCGAATAGAATCTGAATTAATCATGTCTCAGCATGGGCGTGCTTGGTTGGCTCGAGGTTGTCTAACACAGTACCAATTAACAGTTCTGTTGAATATATCCGTTAATGTAACACGCTAATTGTACTATGTATCTTAGGTCTTGACGTTCGTAATTCATATATTGCTTATGAACACAAAGCTTACCTGGAGATTAAACACTTTTGATTCAATTACTATACAAGTTAGAATATATTTTAACGTTTTGGCAGTTGAATACACGTTATCATTAAATGGTTTGCAAGAATATTCTACACTTTTTTACATCATTATATGAAAAATGGATCATTCAACCTAGGAGGTAACGCAGTATATGCTTATGCTTACAACGCATGGCAAGTCAATTCTCCGACAAAGCAGTTTAATAAATGGTTGTCCCGTTATCTCTTAATGTTTACAATGCCTATCAATTTTATTTTACATGTATTACAGTTTATGTTTGATGAATTGTACAATATGTGTAAAGTTGCACATATAAGTTGTAAAATATGATCATATGTAGATGCATTAAATAAACTGTATTTAGTCTGTAAACAGGAATTAAAACAATGGGATACGATATAAATGTTGGGAAATAAGCAAAGGTTAAATTCACTGGTCCACGAGCTGTTAAATTGAAAAACTTTGCCAGTTTAATTTAACATTGTTCGCCTTCTTATCCGCGGTTTCAAATGATATTAACTGTAAGTGTTGAAGATTATTCTAGGTAATATTATTGTAATCGATTTATTTGACAAATCGGCTACACATTTTCCGATAAAAATGTGGAGATAAAAAAGTAAACAACTTACTCTTTGCAATGATTTCTTTGGGCCATGCAGTACTTACAAAATAATTACTTTATCTTAGTGTGGTATATCAGTATACTTATTTAGTAGACAAAGTAACACTTGATTTATATCCGTGTAGTGAGGTACAATGGATTAATGTTAAACAAATTATGAATTTGAGAAAATACGTAACAGTTTAAAAATTGTATTTTCGATACAATAACGACAAATATAATAAGTTTAAGACTCTGTGGTTTAGAATAAATTTACTAATACAAATCTAATATACAAACATTTAATGAGTGCAAACTATCTGTTTTAACCGTGATTTGTTTACGAACCGTCGTCTAACTGATTTAAATAGTACTACAGAACAGTAAATAGAAAATATAGGGAAATCGTAATATAAAAAGTAGTTTAAACAAATGTAGAAAGTCGATATTGTTACCGAAACATAGTTCTACTGATAAATATATCGATTACTTACTGTAGTAAGTAACTATTTGGGTAAATAAAAATAAATATACAAGTCGAACTATATTAATTAAAAATTGACTTAACCATATAATGTTAGGTCAAATATAAATGCAATACCTAATATCTTAATAAATCCCTCCACAATAATAGCAGTAAAATAACTTAATTTGTAGTATGTTTGATTGGTTATTTACTTTAACGTAAATGGTAAATTAATAATTATATGTATGTGGTAATTATTCCTTCATTTGGCCGGCTGATGAGTTTGACTTGTAGATGTGTATGTGGTAAAGATTCCTTCACTTGGCCTGGAATAATACTCATTTTATGATGATAAAACTCTATTATAATGTTTTTAGAGTATTCTTATAAAATAATTTTATTTTTATTAGCTGGTTACTATCATTCAGTATTTAATATTACAATTATATAAATATTGAAATTTTATCCAGCCTTCGGTGGTAAATGAATGTTTAATTCCTGCATCCGGATCTCGATTGCGAGGGTCGAGGTAAAAGTCTACATTAATATAGATAGCGTTTCCTGTCTAGATCATTAAAACTATACGTTAAGTCAATAAAGTATTAAGTGAACCAGTATTATTAAGTATTAAGTTAAAACCTTCATAATGAACACCATATATCGTTTAAAATATAAACACACTTTTCACCTTTAACGCCAATATTATTTTATATCCTTATTTTTGATAAATAAACGAATAAACGACTTTAAAAGTACTACTAAGTAGAGGTAGAGTCTGATTACTTATTTGTTTTATTTGAAAATGGTAAAAATGAGGTAATGATCAATTACACTTGACCATAAATTCAACAAAATTATTACGGTATGCTCATTGCTTATATAGATTTGTAGGTACAGCCAGTGCACCTTTTCTTACCACAATTACTTCACACTTCAGATATCCATGCCGTATCTCACTATTCTTTAAATATGAAGTTGTCTATTTATTATATGAACGTTTCATTACATGTGGTATTTTTTAAAGCTTTTGCTTGGATCTTCTTATAAAAAGATTTCCTGTGTATTCAATGAGTTAGTTAACAAAATCAATAAATTACAAAATAACAGGGGGGAACACTATTTCTATTTTAAAGAATCCAGGTGAACATGCTTTATAATGAAATTATTATTCAATACGCAGCTTCGAAAATTATCTCCTGCACATTTAAGTTAGAACAATGATTTATATTTTTTTATATTTAAGGTGAGGTTCTTTTCCAAGTAAATGTGGTAACATGGAATGAAATATTAATAACGCACAAAGAAAGAATATTGATTTTAAATTAAATTATTAAAAACAATTTTTTTGGCAACACGCATTACCAATATAGTAGTTTTACTATCACATATTGGCCCAAAAATCTGAGTTCAATGGAGATTTAAAATATTTAAAAATTAATAAGTTTTATTTGAAAAAAAGTCAGAATAGTTATTTACTTATTCATTATATAGCCGAAAATAACATCTCATATTGATTCCTTTAGTTTTTATATAGACTACTGAAAGTAACATCTTGTGACTAATCAAAATGGATAGATATTTACAATATTTACCTTTTTATTTGCCCAAAAATAAATTATGTTATAATAGATATGTGAATTTTCTCTACTTAAGCTCTGTAACTTAATTTAATTTATGTTTTCCGACTGTCACTCGAAACATTTACTTAAACCTTTTAAATTGGGATAACAATTTTTTTAATAAAGAATATATAGCCCTGATTATTGCTTTTGCTTTGATTTATTATCACAATTAAACTTTTCTCCTTCAAGAATGTTAATATTAAAATCAAGTTAAATCAAATATTTTATTTCACAGTCTCATATATGTTACATTGTGACTTACAATACAAAGTGCATATTCTTATTTTTACCAAATCTAATACAATATACAAATAACTAACCTTAATACACTCCAACCGAAATTATTCTTATAAAGGCTTTCATTTCATTAATCTTACATGAAATATTAAATGTTCATTTGAAAATTATTGTTGAAGTATCACACTAAATTGAAATTTCACGGTAAATTTATCTTAACTTGTGTTATCTTGATTTGTGTCTTTATGGATTTCACGAGTGCACAGTTAATATTAATTAATACTTAGAGAAAGTAATTTAATAAAAGATAAAATACATTTGTAGTAGTAAAACACAGTGTGTCATAATAGGGTTTTTCGTATAAAATGTATAGATGTATTCGGTTTCTGTCGATTAGCCTGAAGTATTGGAGTACCATGGAATTATTATTTTAAATAAAAATAAAAATATTTTGAACCCTATAAAACGTTAAAAATGATAAAAGTTACATAATAAAAGTTATGTTACAGTTATGTTTTACTGTAAAATGAATAAATACAATCCGCTGATAAGCTCACAATTTATATATTTATTTAAATTCAGAAGCTAAGTTCTACCTTCTAATGCATTATCCCCTTTTCATAATATTTATACAAAAAATCCATAGTATTGACTACAGATCTATAATAAATGGTATTAGGTTATGTCAGATTTGACATTGTATCAATAGCAAATCTATCTACTTATACTTTATAACTGGTTTTAAACCCTACAAGACTCATCTCAATTAACTGACGTTATATGCAATCGTCTACACATTTTATAGTTTGTGAGAAAGTCAATATTTTTCAAATTTGAGCCAGTGCAATTTTCTTGTCATAATTAAAACATACTTCAGACATCCATGACGTATCTCAACGTATTTATTATATAAATACCAACATTAATTTATACTTTGTTAAAAAATAGATTTGATTTGGCCATTTCAATAATTAATAATTACCACTCAGTTATACCATAAACTAAGAGACCTTTAGGTTCCCCAGGAAAGACAAGCTATTCCTACCATCAAATTTATTTCGAATACATTTGAGCTGTTCACAACAATCAACACAGCAATTCGCACTTGTCTAAGCCGTGTGATGAGGAGAGACAGGCCATCCATTACCTCTCTCCTGTCAGGTGTGTGAAACAAATTGAAATGGATTGTTTCCTCGTGAACGTATGACAATCTTAGGCTTTCTCAGTTTTTTCAAATTTTGGGTTGGTTGCATATTTATTTTCTGTTGTATTAAAGTTAGAACATACGGTTGTTCTAGCTGGATGTCGTGTTTTGTAAATATACACAGTTTCAGACCCTCACATATTTATACAAATAATTGTAGCTCCAATACCCTTAAATGCTCTTACAATATGTAAATGATAAGTCTGTAAAATATTTTAGGGGATGAAAAAAACGTATTTAAACACTTAAAATATATTTACTCTTACACTGTACTTACATACAAGTCGGTAAACATAAATAAAATATGATAAAAGGCAATAGATCTCGACTTGTCACACCGGTCGCTATCAGGCCGATGAGAGAATCTATCATTTATGTAAATCTTTATAATGGGATGTTATTTCAGCACAAACGTTCATTTAGATAAAGTAAGTTGCAACAATTCAATTCCCATTCGGAAATATGTACTTTTTATAATTCATCATTACAAATTTAATACATTTTAGAGAAAGTAACATTTGTGACACATAATTTATCATTGAAATATTTAAGAAAGTAACATTCGTGACACATAATTTATCAATGAAATATTTAATGTAAATCACAAATTATAAAATCGTGATTGTGGTATATGGTTTAATAATTGATAACGGGATGTTTTGGTCATCCCCTATACTTGCCCACAACCTGAAGGGCAAGGTATTATCTTTTTTACAGGACTGTACTGCTATTACATTCCAGAACATTCAGCAGACTTAAATTACCTTTGTTAGAGGCGAAATATAACTACGAGTGTTTTTTATTATTTTAGTACCGAGAAGTAGGTGGAAGTAAAATCAAAAAATTCTGTTATTGAGCTAAGCTTGTTTTAAATGCACATGTATGTGCTATATTTGTTGCATATAATCACATGATAAATTATGATACCTATTAGTATTAGAGTACACATGTTTGTTGTGATATTTAGTTTATTGTTTATCACAAACAACAAAGTCTATGGATGCTAGGTTAACAAATAATAAAAATAATCCAAGCAGTATGTTGGTACAAAAGCTGTAAACTATATAATTTGGCACTTGCGATAGCTAAACATAATTGTAATCTTTGAGAACTATTGATAATTTTCTCCGAAAGAGTCCTGATACAAACTTGTACATATCAACGTAAAAAATCTAGTCTATGGTATCATGATTCAGGGAAAATGCATTTAAAGTCGTAAGCCAGTGCATAGTGCATATTGACCCAAAAAATAGGTGCACAACAAAAATATAAATATAATGTACATAATACTTTCCTAGTACATATATTTGATTTAACAACCCCCCAAGATTGTAAAGAATAGTATAATTAAATGAAAACATGTTTATTTAACTTTGAAAGCTATAATTAACTTAAAACAAGTATACGATAAAAATTAATCAGTAGAACAGAAGCCAGGAGATAAATATAGTGATGGTTTCCTTAATCAGCGTGATGTCTAAGATAAGACATGCAATTGACAGCTAAGATGACCAGGCTGGCCGTCTTTTCAAATATAATAAAAGGTCTTTGTTTTATCTTTTCGTCCAAGAAATTAAGGGTAAGAGTATAAAGAGGTGATCCATCAATAAGTAATTTTTGAGTTATTTGATCTCAAAATGTTTTTTGTTGTATATTTTACCATGATTATTTTATTATTGTTTTAATTTTTTGTCTGCTGGGTATTTAACACATTTGTAATGGGTAAAAGAGTAATTTTCTACCGTCAAATATTAATATTTTACGTTCCTCCTTCATTCAATATATTGTTGTTATTAAATATATTTTCTATTTCCAGAAAGGGTTATGATGTACTACCTTATTTTCGAAAGGTACATATAGGAAAGAAACCCATATTTTCCAGCCTAATTAATGCTACTGATTCCTTCTTATAAATTGTTTATGTTAAAAGAAAGTTAGGTTTTGAAAAATACGGCTTAGGCAAAATGGAAGCAGTTAGATATTTGGTATAAGAAAATTACATGTTAGGGATTAAAAAACATGTTAATGACAATTAAACAATTCGTTTAACAACAAAACACAATATAAGACGCATATTATTTAGAAGTAGTTCGAGAATGCTTGTTTTCTTACAACTTCCTTGTTTTAATTGTAGGATTAATTTAACAAAATATCGAAAGAGCCTTCCAAAGTATACCTGCGTAAACTTTTCAACATTTCACTCAGTAAGCTATTAACTTTGCCATGAAACACAGCAAAATTAATATTAGGACCTTATCATGACATAATTAATTTATAATAGTAAATGTGATGTGAAATAATAATTCCCAATGTAATAAAAATTTACAAAAAAAACCCTAAACATTACAAGTTCACCATCAAGAATAATAGACAAAAATTCACATCATAGGCATCATCATAGAATGATTAAAAAACATTTTGAAGATGACTTTTTGTACAAAACTGGTTAACATTTTCTATAGTTTTTTCTACGGAATTTTTAAGAGTTTTAAACTTTATATCTTTATATGTACAATCTTCCTAAATGTAACTGTAATGTTCATATTTATTTTCTTTTATAAAGGTAAAGGTTAGGTAACTATCTTCAGCGTATATTTCCTCAAAAATTTGTAGTACCAACCTTTTTGATGTCTGTTTGCAAAAACTGGATGTGCATTATTTGATTTTTGCTCGATGTTTCGGATTTTTAACTGCAATACGTAAAATCAGTATTACCTCCTCTTCCGAAGTAATTTTTGTCACTTGGACCAAATTCAATTTCATGCATGTTGCACTGAGCTGAAACTGATAGCCAGTTTTACATGAAAGCAGCGTGCAATCGCCTAGTGTAATTGGGGCCTAATGTAATTATTGGACTATAATTTAAAGCACATCCTCTGTATATCTAGCCCGGTGGTTTAACGCAAATTATAACTCAATATTTATGTTGTAGACGGTATGAATTTCAATAACGTCATCACTGTGAGTTTAGTAATTTATTTCGTGATTAACAGAATTATAGATTTTAAATAAATTTACTACCTGCGGGATTTACACCTCTTTCTATTCATGTTCTTTTTGCAACACGCTTTGTCAGTTCTTGTGAACAGATTTAAAACAGCCCAGTAGCTTCACAATGGACACATCTCCTCGGGAGGAGTTTTTGTCCGCTTCGTCCATTCAAAACGCGTAACTGACGTTAAAAACTCTCCACTGGTAACACCAAATAGGGAATAGTGCAAATCCGTTTCCTCATTTTCAACTCCATATTTATATTTATTTTCAGAAAGTTTGTTACTATTAAAATCGTTTGATAGCAATTATTAACCTCGGATGGCTACCATTGCTACATTCCCTTCATAAAAATAAGCATAAAAATGTCCTCACTCAATATGTAGAAATACACTTTGGTGATCTAAGTGAATAAACAAAATTGGTAAAAGCTGTGGATGCTGGTTTATATAATCTTTGAAAAGTGTAAGACATTTTTTTAAAATGATAACAGATTCTTTTTTTTACTCATATTCAGACTTTTATGTTAAAGGTAAAACATAAAAATAATAAATAATTATCTATATAAATTGATTTTTATTAAAATAGTCTGTGTTGTTAAAATTACATTCTAGCATCGGGACTACTACACACATACATTAAAATCTCTTGTTTGCATTTAAAATAGAAAAATCAATTTGCAATAAGATGTCTCATTCTTAAAAATCGTTGTAGACTAGTTATAAACATACTTTATTTAATGGGCACTTTGTTATTACAATCTGTAGGAAGTAAGACCTGCCGTTTTTTATTATTTATTTATAAATATTACAACATTGACTGAACAGCAAGTTTTTCAAGGTCCAGTTAACCAACAGGGAGACAAACATCATGGTTTGGCCACGTGATTGCTGATTAATTAGTCAATAGCATCAAACCAGGTGTCTCAGCTATTACTGTTTTTGGAAGAGGATAAAGATATTCTACATTGAAAATAAAAAAATTCACTGCGGTGAGGGATTATGAATAGTTAAAATACACACATTCGCTTGCGCGCGTGCAAGCATATATATTTCAATAGTTAACAAACTATTGTATTTAAATAAAATTATACCAGGTAAAGGTCCAGGTAATTAAATCTCTCAGTAATTTCTATGTAAATAATTACAAATAAATGTGTATAATAATGCCACCGTCACAGCAAACCTGTGTAATCAGCGAATTTCCAGTGAATAAATATGTCTTAATAACAAATTAAGCCACTTACCAGGCGTCATACGAAATACATTCACAATTAAGCGATATTAAAAATGTTAATTATTATCTATAAGAATAACACTGAGATGAGTACGCAGGTTTGCTGCAACAAGGACCACAATATAATGGGTTTATATGTAAATATCAATACAACTCATCAAAGTGATGTCATAAACCAAGTTTCATCCATATATTATACATTCATAAACGAGTTCGCACGCAGCACGCTGACGTGAGGGAAGTGAATTTCCAAATAAAAACTTTTAAAACTCAAAATCAGTGTAAAAACATACATTTGTCCAATTTTTATTGAAATCTGAAAACATTGATTTTTTGGCTGTTCTGATACTCCTGGTTTCATTTACTTGCAAAGCTGGGAATACAATTTTGCCCAATATAAGGTTAGGAGAAGGTCCAGACAGGCTTGAAAGTAGGTGTGAGGTTGCTGGGGATGATAAAAGTACTCTAACAAAGGAATAACAGGCTTTTCTCGTGTAAAACCCCCATAAGACAACGTACTGTGTTTAGTCAATACACATTTTCTTTAATAACTCGGTAAATATTTATGCTAGAATGACGAGATAGGGCTTAAAACTTTCGCCTCTCTAATTCCCATCTTTTTACATGCATTTATTTTACATCTGGGGCTATTATGACCATTTTTGTGCCCAAAAACTCGAAATTTGAAAGATTAATCCCACAAAAAAGGGGTTTAGAGTTTTCCGATTGTTTTGCCCAACGAACTTGTCCAACCGATTACAGAAAGGAACGTCCCTACCAAATTTGAAGTAAATCGGACAAAAATTGCGACCGCTAGAGTGCAAACACACACATATATATATATAAAATTTTGAACGACCCCCCAAAACGTGTTCAGGGGGTCACGTTAGGAACTTCTATGGTGGTCCCGGGCTTAAGTTTCACCGTGCGGGTCATGCTAATAGTTCACTTTCCATAGGAAATTCACTAATAAGCGAAATAAAACATTTTAATTATTCTCCATAAGAATAACATGGGGACCGAGTACCTAGGTTTACTGCTAAGGGAACCATAGGCGAAACATTTTATTTGGTGCAAACAACAACAAACAGAAACCAGATGAAGCCATATAACAAGTTTCGTCGGTTTATTTTTATAAATAAGCGGGAAATAAAATTTGTCTTTTTCTCCGCAAGAATAACATTAGACAACGTACTGTGTTTAGAAACTTTCAATATCTCAGTTACCAATTGACGTAGAGCAATGATTAAAATACCAAATTGTTTGATTTTTAAAAGTTTAATTAAATGGTGAAAAATAAAATTTGATTTAAATGAAATTTAAATGTGAAAACCCCAAAAAACCTATTTTTGGGGTATAAAACCCCAAAAATTCAATTAAACTTTGTACCAAATTTCAATTAAGATCGGAAATTTTTTACGAGAGTTATCGTGCTTACGAACACATATATAAATTAATATATATATATATATATATATATATATATATACATATATAACAGTTTTAACGAATGGTGTTTTTGGTATCTGGGGTCCTCAAAACGAAAAGTTATCATGGACTCGGGCTTAGGTATTACCATGCCACCTACGGTACTAGCTTCTTCCATATAGGGGAAAGTCGCTAAAAATACGAGATTCTGAATCAAGTAATTTTAATATTCGATAATTGGTAATAACGGTTTTATATATAAAGTTACAAACCAAATAAGATCAGTGTTTTTCTCGCCGTTAGTTTTGCTCTAGCAATTCTTACAACAAGCTATATAAAATAATTTGATTCATATATATACACATATTTTATATTAGTTGAAATAGTTAAAAAATTCGAAGAAGAATGACTGCTGGAGTAAAATACACGATTAAGAAATAATTTTGAAACTGATCACCAATATCGATGTTTTAAGTGGATTATAACAATTAATTAGGGGATTATTGCGTTCTAGTGTCAGTTTTGATTGACTGCCATTCTCCTGACAGTTAGCAATAGATCACCGATGTCAGTTGTTACAAACATTGGTAGTTATATTGTATACTCAGGTTTAATTAAATCACGTAAGGGAAACTGTTAATGTTTTTCCTACTGGAGAGGTAATTAATATAAATATATAGTGATATTCACATCTTAGTTAAACTATTTTTTCTTTAAACAAACGGTTTCCATTCGCCCAAGTATTTGCAATGCACATAGTAACAAATGTGATTAGACGTAGCTTTCTAAAGTTATAATTCATATTTTTTCATATTAATAAATTAACCAGTGCTAATAAACATCAGGAGGAAAACTAATTTAGATAAACATCCCCATTTTACCTTTCTAATTCATCCTGAATTTAGGTTAAGAGAGATAGAAATGCCAAACGTTATTATATAATCGGTTCTATTCGGTTGTATAGTCTCCCTGTTTCCTAAACAAAACATATATAAAATAATAAAAAGTTTGTACAAAGATTTATTACTGGATAAAAATCTTCTTTAAATTAAAAAACACATTAAACATCATTAAGTTGGAGATTGTTTGGATTAATTGTCATATTTTTTGATATAGGCCTGCAGATGTACTAAAGTCTTACGTTTGCATATTTGACTACATAAAAAGTAGCTAAAAACTAAATTTGAGTTGTTGGTGGAAATATTTGTTTTGATGCTCCCTGAACGTGCCTGTCTGGCTTTCTACATGTTTAAAAAATACCTAACCAATAGTCCTACTTTTATCTACTTTAGAATATATGTATCTCGTATTAAAACATGGGGTACCTTAATTTTGATTTTGAAGGGCAATTAAAAAAACCAGCAGTATGTGATTTTTAATTAATGCAGCATACAATAAAAACCACTTAAAGTACATACTTAAAACTTAGCCTGTGTATTATAGTAGTTTAGGGCTTATTTGGTATTAAATTTGGGTTTCTATCTTTAACTGTTACAAAATGGCGGCGATTTTAATGATTTAAAGCTTAATGTCTTGAAAATATTTTGTTTATTCGATCGATGTATTTATAAAATCACTTGACACATAGCTGAGCAATTATTGCAATTTTTATATGTAAAATCGTGGTAACTCTAGTAATTTACAAATAATTTGCACAATTTATAGAGGACACCCTGTATAATCGATATGAACAAATCGAAATTAATTTCATACTACAAACGTTTTGTAAAATGTTAAGTAACTGTAACTTAGATTATATTTCATACAAGTTTATAAAAGGTTTATTTATTCATATAAATCGTTCCAGTAAAACCTTAAGAAGGAATAAATAGAAACAAAAACAGATTGACTTCTAAGTAAGAAGCAACTAACTAATTAATCATTAGCCTCGAGCGTAAACAATTCCCTTAAGGAAATTCTGAGAAGGTTTAATGATTAAGAGTTGAACCCTTTTCAAGTTTTTACTTGCAAATTAGGTGGTTGTGCTTATGATGCTATAGTTTAGATGACAATGTTTTTTTGGAGATATGAGCTTCATTATGTATATTTTCAATTTAGCATGGATACAAATATACTATTTATGTGTAAGAATAAAGGTAATCATCTGTAACCCTGACAATGTTTCAATAGGTTATTCTAAATTATACCTATAAATTATTTATTTTGAAGTATGTAAAGAAACATATACTTAGCTGTTTAATATTTAAGAAGAGTAATTGTTTGGACTAAGAATACAGTAATGTTTTCTTTAAAATTATATAAAAATGTTTTCGATACCTTGTATTAAGAAATTTCTGCAGAGCAATGGCCATTTCGAAAGTTCCATTTCGTGGATTTCAAATCGTGATATAGACTTCAAATTACTTGCTTGCAAGCCTTTTATACCATCTGAAAAATAGTCCTGTTAATAGTCCTTTAATAAGATATTTTTGAGGACACGGATACGATGCTTCTCACAAACATTGCTGGCAGGTACTCCATGAGTCAAAAGTGGCGATAAACACCCATATGATCTACCGCATTATAAGGTTAAATGGCTTGGACCTATGATGGTTGTTCGTGCTGTTTTCGTTGTGATACTCTCAAATCTCGAGTTGGCATGATCACGATCGGATGGATTGCTTTCGATGCAGGAATAATTGCCTTCCAGGACGGACTACTCTACGCGAAAGTGATGCTTTCCACAGAGTTGAGCCTCTGTGAAAAAGCTAACAGGATTTAGCCTACTATGTTTCTTATCGTCCACGGGATGTTGAAAGTAAAGACGATAGGTGCCTCACTAGCCTGACGGTTATAGTCATTATACTGTTACACTTATATGTTATATGTTACATGTTATACTGTTAAAAAATAATTATTTATTACCACATGCCATTTTTTGTCATATTATTTTAGGTTTATAGTTTATAATTTTATCAAAATGCAAAATACTTTTCAAACAATGTTTCTGAACAAAAGTCACCATAGTCCTGGGCTACGGGAGGTTCTTTGGTTCAATGTGTTACGTTCAAATTGTTAGTTAGAATACTATTCGATTTCAAGGAAAGTGGTCTAAAATGTACAGTAGTAAGCATCCCGGGAATAGAACTGATCACCTCTTGAAATGGAGTTCAAGACATTATCCGTTGGTCAGAAAGATTTCAGTTTTCAAACATGTACTCATCTATAAAACCTCAATAAAACTGTGGAATACAACTGAACTGAGAAGAAGAGGAAATTAAGCTCTCAATTTCACCGAAGTGTGTTAAGTATTTACTACTTCCTTTCCCCAACCTAAATTAACTCTTCAGTATTTAAGGGTTTAATCAAGAAACACCGTTCTCTCTTTTTTAATCGGAATTACAACCATAGTCGTTATTTTTATTTTACTTACTCTATTACTCACCACCAATACAAATAAATTTCAAACAATGATAAGACATATTTTGTTAATAAAATAAGTTACACTTTTAGATCGCAATAATCTATATTAATACAAATTTTCCCCTTTACAGTGTTATTGTTAATACTCTTGGGATTTAAAATACCGATCGAACAAGTGACATTTCAACGTACAAACTAATAAAGATACACACAAGATGTCTTATAAATCTAGTTCTTAGATTTGCACGATAAATTATGATTATTATATCGGATAAAGTCCTAAAATGAATACATTTGGAATAATTCTGGTAATTTAAAATCACTGATGTTCCAAATACACTGCGTGGTTTAAATGACTGCGCTCCAGTAAACACCACTAGGCGGGCGCAGGTGCCGCAGGGAACGCGGCCACCCAGCCTTATTTGAAGAATATTTTCCTAATCTAATTTTTGTTCAGAACTTAATTTTATGGTTAGAATTATATTTTATTATGGTCTCCTAGCTACTATGGAACACATCATAGAGTTCCACATTATTGGAAAAGTACCGTACCTTATCCTAGGAACACAGTGAGTATTGCCTGAACTTGAAGTAATTAGGTATTTAGGCAATTTCGCCTTTTATGAAAATAAAAACTGTATTTTTATGATAATGTAATTTTATATGCGAGTCTATTTTAATAAAATGTACGTTTTAGAATATATCGTGTATATCGTTGTACAATATTGTTTGCAAAAATCGAATGATCGATAATTTTGTCTTAATACATTATTTTAAGGAAATCTATTTGGAATATCTGTTGGTTTAATCCCATATTTTCATCACACTTTTATCATTATTAAATCAGACAAGATATGTGTTATAGGAATGTATTTTTATTAAATTTATATATTAGACTCTATTGATTGTTTGTTAAGCCCGTGTTAGTCTACGTCACGGTATCCTATAAGGTTCCACGTCAAATATATATATTATTTAATTTTAACGGGTGTGTGATCTTAACAACTCAGGACTCAGCTGTAACTAATAATGACCTCTGAAAATTATTCCCACAGCAGCCAATAGATAATATAGATATAAGACGTTTTGAGTCACCAGCTTGGTATAATTTTTTAAGGGATTTTAAACTGAGCGATTAGAATTTCCTTCATTATTAAAATTATTGTATTAATTATATTATCTACAAATTTACTTAATGAATAAGTTAAATATTTATACATATCTTAAAATTGTTTGTTATTTCCTTTTTTTACATTTTTTGTTCTGGATCAATTTTATATACATTATTCACAGACATTGTAACAATTAATTGTGAATAGTATTATAGGCTCGCCCTATCAGAGACACCTAGTAACAATTAATGAAAATATGTACAAATGTGATTAAAAGTTACAATGAATTAAAAATAAATAAGATATATACTACTATTGTTCGACATTGAAAGTAAAGACATCTTGGGACAATCTTGCTTTTAACCTCCGGTTCCTTGTTGAATTTCCTAGGCAACTGCCCCGGGGATATTTTGTAAATTGTTGATAAACTTGACTGTGGTCTTCTTTATAAAATCCTTAACAGTTTCAATGCCGAGTTCACGGTGAAGCTCGGCATTGATCATTTTTTTCTTACAAACCAAGGTAAATTGACTGTAATTCTCAAAATTTCGTTTTGCAGAGTTTGGATTTTCATTAACTTCCTTTACTTATGGAAGCCTTTACCCATACAGCACAAGCATAAGTTACTAAAGGAAGAGTAACAGTTTTGTAAATTAAAACTGTGCAGTCTTTTATTAGACATGGTTTTCTATTAATTAGAGGAAATAACTTTAACAGTCTGACATAACCTTGATTTAATTTTGTAATAATATTGTATGATAATATTTTGTAATAATATGCGAATTCCAATGTAAATTTTTATCAAGAAAGACTCCGAGAAATGTTATTGCTTGAACACTAGGGTTCTAAGGTATTTGAGTGTACATTTTTTTAATTAACCTAGAAGGTCAGGGCAAGCTCCTGTTTGGGGGCTGATGAGTAGGCGTCACAGGAGTCTCGAGAGGCTCTCTAAAAGGTCAATTAGGTTAATTGGAAGCAAATTCCATATACTCTTACAGCTGGAGCTAGTGGTGTTCGTAAAGTTCCTGTGGGCGGGAAAGTCCCTGGCCCACTGTGGCTACTATAGATCACTTGGGCCCTCTTCAGCCGACCTCGAGCTTAGAATGAAGAACGAGAAGGAGCTAAAACCTGCACTTCACAGATGGATAAACCTTTGACCAATAAATTGAAATTACATTTTTATAGGTTTTTACATATTTCCCCTTGATTTCATTGTATCAGAACCTAAATATTTAACCTCTAGTATTTTGTTATTATCCCGTACTTCAGTTTCTTGACGCTGTAACTATTCTTAATGTGAATAAAGAGTTTTGTCTGTTGTGTATTGTTTATTGTCAATTAGCTTTTCAACCCACGGTAGTTCCTTTCCTTCAGTTAATGGCACAGAATGGGTATGCAGGGGCTTCCTGCATTTCTAACATTTATAACAGAAACAAAAGAGAGATTAAGATTTCATGATTTATAAGGTATGTAAATGCCTTATAATATGCCTTGAAATGAATAGCTATAATGACAAATATTTCTACCTACAGCTTGTCACCGTGTTGGGTACATTTTAAATTTTACATCCTGACGTCTGAAAAATTACAGGTTATGATTTGAAGTTTCACTATTTCATCAAATGTTACAAGCTGTGATTGGTACTTGTGTTTTTATATAAATGTATTTGATTGAAATTCCAGGTTACAGAAAACCTGTCAACATGTGAAAATAATTTAGGGCCGCTTTCTCCAAGTATATTTTAACTTAAACTTTAGTTTATTAGAAATTCTGCTTTTCCAATATGTTACGGACCGTTTGAACCTGGTTCACGTTAAACCTATAGAGAGATCACTGTTTAATTATTTTATTCCATGATAACATAAACTTAAATCCTTTGTAATAAATACTTGTTTTCAATTTATCTTGACGGTAAACAAACAAACAAAATCATATGAAAATGTTGCCAACCTGGTATTTCATGGGTTGAGCTAAACTGACTGTGCCAAGTTTTGGGGAAAACGAATTGTGCTTTAATCTCCAGTTCAAAATATCCCCGGGTTTAGTTTAAATTTGAGTTGGGGTAAGCGGCCATTAGTAGGAATAAATCTGCTTACTTCTTAATTCCCCAAGTTATGTGGTCTGCCACGTTAGTAATTCATAACGTTTTAACGATTGTGTGTCCAATTAATGAAATTTTCCTCAGACGATTTGAAACTAATTTATTTTTCCTTCAGGCCTCAAGTCTCCTACCTAATGGCCCTGTAAGCTCCATTGTTAGTTGTATGAAAGGCAGAACTACTTTATTTGGGTTACATATGTTTAATTTATTCCTTTGAAATGAATAGCTATAATGACAAATATTTCTACCTACAGCTTGTCACCGTGTTGGGTACATTTTAAGTTTTAATGAATTTTGTTGTTTTTTTAGCGAGATCAATGTGGTGAGAACGGGATACCAGCTAGTATTATGTATTCTGTGAGGTTTTCTTAGGGTTACGTCTCATGTAAATTATTACTCCATAGTTGGTTTAGAAATGTTTGTAAAAGCTTTCTGAGAAACTCTATAGATCTTAAAGCTAACGGAGCTATAACAAATACATTAAGCTGTGATACGAATTTAAATCCTGATCCTACAGTATATTTCTATTCATTTAAAGGATATTTTTGGACGAAATTCTAAACGAATTTAGAGAGTATTTATTTCGAATTAACTTTTATTGAAGACTTTGACAAAGGACAGACTATAATTTAATTTCTCGTGAAATAAAAAGTAATTTTTTGTACATAATAATCTCCATGAAAATGTATTAAAAGTAATGCACATGTAAAGAGAATAATTTAATGTCACGTACATGCGAGAATTTTAGGAAGAAATTATGATAGGCGGGACTGCATTGAAAGAGTCGCATTACTACGTCCATGGGGGTTTTAGTCTGGAATTTGTGGTCACCACTGAAGATCTGGTCAGACCAAAAATTAAATAGACTGAAGAAGAAAATTGCTTCAAAGTAAACTACTTATCGATACGAGATGTTAAGTATGTTAAGTATGTCGAGATGTTAAGTTTAGATACTTAAGATACTTTAAAAAACTTTACAAACTTTGATACTTTGATACTTTACAAAGACAAAAGACCGTCGGGACTCGCTCCCTGTGGACCCCAATATTGCATGGGAGGGAAATACAATGACTCATATGAATAACAGTAGAAACATAGTAATAGAGATGAAATTCCATTTTTACCTATGGTAGTTTACCACGTAAAAATACATAACGGTTTAAGAGTTAAAAATTCAACAGAAAAATTAATAAAAACGAAATTTGGAATTAGAAAGTCAAAGCATGGTAGTTATATAATTTATTCCAATACGTTCACAGAGTGGTATAATCATCATAGGTTATTTAATAGAGATGAATTACGTACAGTGCACTATGAGTGCGTGGAATGAGAAATTACTGCAACCTACTTCTACTGAACTTACTTATTACTTCTTCTGGAAGATTACAGTGTTCTCAAGATACTTCAAGGAAAAGCTAACCAAATAAATTATGCACAAAAATTCGATCCGACTCGACGTTCTACTTTGATTGGTTATTAAAGTGCAGAAGTTAAACATCATCATTTTAAGGTCACGTAATAATTTATTTTAACATTGTAAAGATAAATAAATATCGAAATTGGGATTAGGGATAAAAATAAAATATATAAACAAGGGTTTAGTTACATTACATTACAAGACCTAGATAATATCACCATTACTGTAGTGTAAAATGTTAGACAAAGATAATAATGCAATGTTAAACTATCATACCTAAATGAGAACTTGTTTACAAACATTGATTTTTCATTTACTAGTACTATAAGAGTGTGAAATATTACAATGTAAGAGTAACATGGTCCACAGAATATCATACTGGGAGTATAAATATATATCTCACTCTCTACATAATACTTACAAAGATCGTATAATTCAAACTAAAACTAAAAATGAAAAAATATTTTTTAGTTCAAAAACGGTTACAGTGCTGAACACGTAAATATAATTCTACTTACAGATTAATTTTAAAATCAATTTGTGAAAATAACTCTTTTTAATTTTGGTTTATTACACAGTTTAGAACTGAAACTGAAACAGTTACAAAGAAACAATATACAAATATTACACTCATTATTTAAATATTATAATGTGTTCATCATCTAATGTTTTCTAACTCGGATAAAAAAATTATCTTTTTAAATAGGTTTGCAGCTTTTCCCCTCTACTTTGCCCGTCCACAAGGACCTCTACCCTGTGTCTGGACCGTATCAAGCAAAACAAGAGATGATCCACCACAGTGGAAGATAGACAATACTGATAACATTTACTTTTCAGGTCTTGGATTCCAACCCTCGACAGGGCCGTTTGCATGGTTCCGAAGTCCGTAGTCTTAATCACTACGCACTACGCCAGAGACTCTCCTATTCTATTGGCTTACACTACTTTTCTTCTATCTTTAAACCTCCTACCACTAAACCTGTAATTAATGTTTATACAAATATTTAAATGAAAACATGTCTTACATAAATATTAGTTCTCATTAATAAATAATTTATTAATGAGAAGCAATTATCACACAAAGAGTGAAGTACTACGACTTACAACACTTCATGATTAACTAATACATGTTAAACAACATAAAACATTATTCAGACTCTAACAAAATTGTACTGTGATGTTTTAGCTGGCATTAATTTTGATTTGAACTTTTAAAACCTTTTCATACATAACTCTTTCGTCTGATTTGATGTAAGCGATGTTTCGTTAGAACATAGCAGCATGGGTGTATATAGGTTAATTAGCGGAATATTATTCAGAACTATAAACCAAGTAACCTGGTGGCCTGAGTGGATGCACTGATTAATATTCAGATTCATAAACAAGGGAAATGATCCTCCGACCTGTAAACCCCAGCACATCGTTATGGAAGTGACTTTGTTAAGGTTGCATTAAATAAACAACTATATATGCAGAGTTCATGGTATGATGCCACATGTAACACTGTAGATTCGATTATTAGTTTATTATTTTTTGTATTTTTTTAAAAGTGAATTGATGTGAATTTTAATGCTTGTAATTTATCTAAAATTATAGTTAAAACAGAAATACCATAAACTTAGGAGGCCATAAGGCCATCTCATTAATATAATTTGAAAATAAACAAAAATGGTTAGTCTACAAAATTGAGGAGCTTGTACGACTAACATTTTTAAGCATGTTAATACTCGTATAAGTTTTAAGATAGTAAAATATGGTTCTATAGATTATGCTTTGTAACCAAAGATTATGTGGTCCGTCACCTACTAGATTATTTGTAGATTATTCACTATAATGTTTTATGTTACTACTTATTGTTAATTATAAATATTTACAAATTCAATTTCATTTTAAGGAATATTTTTATAAGTGCCACTGTCACAGTTTGGGAACAACTTTGTCACAAACGTACGATAAAACTAAACTACTAGTATTATCTTGCTAAGCATTGTGCTTTTACATTGAATAACTCTCTTTAATAACTTCAATCGAACAGACTTACAAGATAAATATATATATTATTTTTTAGTTTAAACAATTATTCAAAGATATATTTATATTTTACGAGTGGATCTTTTTATTGCTCACAACTTGCATTACACACTCACAAAATGTAGAAGTAATTTGTAAGATAAAACTTTCTTATAGCTTGCAATATCCTACTTGAATTTCTGCATCCGTAAATGGCCCACTGCAGTTGAAATTATAGGTATCTTTCTAAAAAATCTAATCTCTGTCGGTGTTAAAACTAAGGACTGTGGACAGCAAGAATTAAATTAATTTTTTCTTAAAATTGAAAAAAATAATTTTCTACAAATGTTTATGAGTAAAGTATATCTTTAGAAAGGATCCTTTGTAATAAGTGTGCAAAATTAAATTTGAAAATCCCATTGTTATACAATAATAAAACGTTAATATGCTCAACAATAAAACGGGATTCGTCAAATAAAAATGATTACCGTTAAATTACTTGAACTTCTTTATGAGCTCTTTGAAATATGGCTTTTTTAGTTTTGAAAATAATAGGAATTATCTTTTGATTAAGTTACTTCATGTCACCAGAGTGGCTGGTGTTTAGCAAACCAAAACATATATTAAGCTTGACAAAAATGAACTTTTCTCACCAATGTTACTGTAATTTATACTAAATAATTTAGCGTCAAATTAAATCGTACTTATTGCATATTATAAAAAATGTACACAACATAAAACAAACCGTAATGAGGTGAAGAAAATACTTCCCACTAGGCTTGTTTACATTTGGGATTTCATGAATGTTTTTGTGCCTATTCCATAAAAGTATACCTGTTGTCTCTTTGTTTCGTGGACCAATACAATATATACTGTACATTTATTACACAACTAGCAAGCTATTGTGGAAGCTTAAAGTGAGAGAGCCCAAGTAGCATTTGTAACGGCCAAATCAATTTTAAAATAATTTTAACATTATTTTGTTATGGTTTCAAAATTATTATAAAATGATTTTTTTACAAACAAATTTCCTATCTGATCTATTTTATCATATTTTCAAATCGTTTTAAAATTTATTCTACAATAATTTTAAAATAACTTATAAATCAGTTTTAAATTAATTTTAAATCATTTCAAAATATTTTTAAAAATTACAACATTAATATTTACTGAAAAAATACTGTTTATATTTATTTTCACAATCTGACTAATGTAATAGCATGAAAATCATTGAACAAAATTATGAAATATATTTTATGTCTCAAAAATATTATGACCGAACCGGATATTGAACCCGCAATCTGTTGATCACTATAGACATGCCTTAACTCTCTTGGCCACTTCGCCCCCTGCTAATGAAAGGTCGGGCTGGCAACATAAAATAACCAACTGACTACACCCTACGGGGACTTGGTGAAACTATAGCATTCCTTGTTTGCTTTTGCTGTTGCTGGTAAACACTGTAACTTGTATACATCTTGAAAGGTTTTAGAAACAAAACTTATAATATTCTTTTGATGTATATATATAATTGTTGAGCAATATGGTACCCAAAACCGATTTTACACAATTCCTTTGCATGCCATAAACAGAAAAAGGCCCACGAAAGTATTTATTTAGTTTACATAGACTTTCACGGGAAGGGAGATGAAATGTACATTTATATAAGTTTTTTTAGGCTGAAAACGAATTACTGCATCAACTTATTTTATGTAAAGATAAACAATTTTTAAACTAATACAGAACTTCTTTCCTAAGCAATCCATGTATGTCAATAACTTTTAATCACTGAAATAAAAATATTAATCATTTTAAACATTTCACATTCTTACAAGTTATTTATTTAAACAAATTTTAAAATCATTTTTAAAGGTTTAGTTAGGATTTTCAATTGAGTTAGTAAAAAGTTTTTTAATATAATTTTAAAGCAATATATAAACAATTTAAATCAATATTTTAAAGTTATTTTCAAACTAATTTAAAGATATGTTTAAATTGTATCAAAATTATTTTGAAACTAATGTTAAACTTATTTTCATTCTTGATTTCTTCATAATTTTTGATCGACCAATCAATCATTTTAAATGATTTAATATAATGTTAAAAAAGCATCAAATTTTTTAACTGAAAATAATTTTAAAATCATATGAATACAGTTTAAAATTATTTTAAAATATTGTTTATACTATTTTGAACGAGTTTTGTAACATTTATTTTAAATAATATTAAAACCGATATAGAAATTACTTTAATATATGTTTACAAATTATTTGGAATCAATTGTAAACCCATATCATGATTATATTAAAATAATTTTAACTCGTTTTAAACAAAAACTCATTTCAAAACTATTTAAAATTATTTTGAAAATATTGCAAATTATTTCTATGCTACTTGGGACGGGAACGAAAATAGGTTTATAATGGTAGGTTTTTAAGCTAATTTACTTAATGGAGAGAGTGATAAAAAGAAGGTAATTTCCAACACAAATTGCCCTCTGTGACGACGGTCAGGAATGCGCAATTAACTCAGGACTTTCTAACAAAGAGTTCTCCAAAATTACCTTTACTAAACTAAGAATTTTGCTTAAAATTAATATTAGTTTCTGGGATTAAAAACAATAACTATTAGGATTTTGTTAATTCCCATAGGGAATGAAGAATATATTTGGTGTCGTAGTAAATACACCAGTTGCTGTAAACCTGCGAAGTCAGCAAATCTCCAATGAATATATATGTCGTAATAACACTAAGCCACTTAACAGGATTCATAAGAAATATATTCACAACTAAGCGATAATTAAAATATAAATTATTCAACATAAGAACAACATTGCGTATGAGTACGCAGGTTTCCTGCAACAAGGGACACAAAACAATGGATTTTATGCAAATATCAATAGAACTCATCTAAGTGAAGTCACACACCAAGCAACACTCATAAATAAGCAATATATACATTTTAAATATTCCCATAAGAATAACATGAGGACCGAGTACCTAGGTTTGCTACAACGGGAACCATAGGAGACAAATTTGTTTGCAAACAACAATAAACCAAAACCAGATAAATCCATATACCAAGTTTTGGCAGTTTATGATTATAAATAAGCGAGATATACAATTTTTATTTTTCTCCATAAGACTTAACATTAGACGACGTACTGTGTAGAGCACTTTCAATATCCCAATAATTAATTGACGTAGAGCAATGATCAAAATACCAAATTATTTGATTATTTAAGCTGAATTCAGGGGTAAAAGTTAAAATTCGATTTAAATAAAAATTACATGTGAAAACCTAAAAAAAACATTTTTGGGGTAAAAAACCTCCTTTCGGATCGTGCATTTCGTCTGTTTTTCGAAATCGTTCAAATAAATGGTACTTTACACATTTTGCTAAATTTAATTAAGATCGAACATTTTTTACGAGAGTTATCGTGCTTACGGAAATATATATATGAATAATAAACGGAAAATACGGAATGTATATGTTAATAAACAATTCACTATGTAGGCCTGCTATTATTATAAATATTATACAATAAAAATTCAACTGAGCACCATTTTTAAAATCTTTTAATAAAGCTACATGTTTAGGCACGTTTCAGGTAATTTTCACGCTAAACTTGACCTAACATATTTTATTAATTTATGTATTTGTAAAGTTGTTAAAATCAAAACATGAAAGTTTTAGAAATAATGGATTAAGGAAACATAATGGACTCAAAAGAAGAATACCTGAGTACCTGAGATATGTGGGCAACAAAAGAGAACCAAGCTATATATTAAATACTCATATAGGCACAAACAACGCCATATATGGGAAATTAATGCAATTGACTATATAATAAGTAAATCAAAAACTTTTACTCAAATTAAAAACATATGATATATTTAAAAAAAAGTTTAGCAAGGTTTTGATTGCTAAAATTGAGCGGATAAAATAATTGAAACACACACGTTAGGCTCTCATTGTTAACTACGCCTGACGTGGCCCTATTGGGTTACCAACTACAGGCTTCACACGTGAGACTGTCATTGTTAACTACGCCTGACGTGGCCCTATTGGGTTACCAACTACAGGCTTCACACATGAGGCTGTCATTGTTAACTACGCCTGACGTGGCCCTATTGGGTTACCAACTACAGGCTTCACACATGAGGCTGTCATTGTTAACTACGCCTGACGTGGCCCTATTGGGTTACTAACTACAGGCTTCACACGTGAGGCTGTCATTGTTAACTACGCCTGACGTGGCCCTATTGGGTTACCAACTACAGGCTTCACACGTGAGGCAGTCATTGTTAACTACGCCTAACGTGGCCCTATTGGGTTACCAACTAGAGGCTTCACACATGAGGCTGTTATTGTTAACTACGCCTGACGTGGCCCTATTGGGTTACCAACTAGAGGCTTCACACATGAGGCTGTCATTGTTAACTACGCCTGACGTGGACCTATTGGGTTACCAACTACAGGCTTCACACATGAGGCTGTCATTGTTAACTACGCCTGACGTCGCCCAATTGGGTTACCAACTAGAGGCTTCACACATGAGGCTGTCATTCTTAACTACGCCTGACGTGGACCTATTGGGTTACCAACTACAGGCTTCACACATGAGGCTGTCATTGTTAACTACGCCTGACGTGGCCCTATTGGGTTACCAACTAGAGGCTTCACACATGAGGCTGTCATTGTTAACTACGCCTGACGTGGACCTATTGGGTTACCAACTACAGGCTTCACACATGAGGCTGTCATTGTTAACTACGCCTGACGTGGCCCTATTGGGTTACCAACTACAGGCTTCACACGTGAGGCAGTCATTGTTAACTACGCCTGACGTCGCCCTATTGGGTTACCAACTAGAGGCTTCACACATGAGGCTGTTATTGTTAACTACGCCTGACGTGGCCCTATTGGGTTACCAACTAGAGGCTTCACACATGAGGCTGTCATTGTTAACTACGCCTGACGTGGACCTATTGGGTTACCAACTACAGGCTTCACACGTGAGGCTGTCATTGTTAACTACGCCTGACGTCGCCCAATTGGGTTACTAACTACAGGCTTCACACGTGAGGCTGTCATTGTTAACTACGCCTGACGTGGCCCTATTGGGTTACCAACTACAGGCTTCACACGTGAGGCTGTCATTGTTAACTACGCCTGACGTGGCCCTATTGGGTTACCCACTACAGGCTTCACACATGAGGCTGTCATTGTTAACTACGCCTGACGTGGCCTTATTGGGTTACCAACTACAGGCTTCACACGTGAGGCTGTCATTGTTAACTACGCCTGACGTGGCCCTATTGGGTTACTAACTACAGGCTTCACACATGAGGCTGTCATTGTTAACTACGCCTGACGTGGCCCTATTGGGTTACTAACTACAGGCTTCACACGTGAGGCTGTCATTGTTAACTACGCCTGACGTGGCCCTATTGGGTTACCAACTACAGGCTTCACACGTGAGGCTGTCATTGTTAACTACGCCTGACATGGCCTTATTGGGTTACCAACTACAGGCTTCACACGTGAGGCTGTCACTGTTAACTACGCCTGACGTGGCCCTATTGGGTTACCAACTACAGGCTTCACACGTGAGGCTGTCATTGTTAACTACGCCTGACGTGGCCTTATTGGGTTACCAACTACAGGCTTCACACGTGAGGCTGTCATTGTTAACTACGCCTGACGTGTCCTTATTGGGTTACCAACTACAGGCTTCACACATGAGGCTGTCATTGTTAACTACGCCTGACATGGCCTTATTGGGTTACCAACTACAGGCTTCACACGTGAGGCTGTCATTGTTAACTACGCCTGACGTGGACCTATTGGGTTACCAACTACAGGCTTCAGACATGAGGCTGTCATTGTTAACTACGCCTGACGTGGCCCTATTGGGTTACCAACTACAGGCTTCACACATGAGGCTGTCATTGTTAACTACGCCTGACGTGGCCCTATTGGGTTACTAACTACAGGCTTCACACATGAGGCTGTCATTGTTAACTACGCCTGACGTGGCCCTATTGGGTTACCAACTACAGGCTTCACACGTGAGGCTGTCATTGTTAACTACGCCTGACGTGGCCCTATTGGGTTACCAACTACAGGCTTCACACATGAGGCTGTCATTGTTAACTACGCCTGACGTCGCCCTATTGGGTTACCAACTACAGGCTTCACACATGAGGCTGTCATTGTTAACTACGCCTGACGTGGCCCTATTGGGTTACCAACTACAGGCTTCACACGTGAGGCTGTCATTGTTAACTACGCCTGATGTGGCCCTATTGGGTTACCAACTACAGGCTTCACACATGAGGCTGTCATGGTTAACTACGCCTGACGTCGCCCTATTGGGTTACCAACTACAGGCTTCACACGTGAGGCTGTCATTGTTAACTACGCCTGACGTGGCCCTATTGGGTTACCAACTACAGGCTTCACACATGAGGCTGTCATTGTTAACTACGCCTGACGTGGCCCTATTGGGTTACCAACTACAGGCTTCACACATGAGGCTGTCATTGTTAACTACGCCTGACGTGGCCCTATTGGGTTACTAACTACAGGCTTCACACGTGAGGCTGTCATTGTTAACTACGCCTGACGTGGCCCTATTGGGTTACCAACTACAGGCTTCACACGTGAGGCAGTCATTGTTAACTACGCCTGACGTGGCCCTATTGGGTTACTAACTACAGGCTTCACACGTGAGGCTGTCATTGTTAACTACGCCTGACGTGGCCCTATTGGGTTACCAACTACAGGCTTCACACGTGAGGCTGTCATTGTTAACTACGCCTGACGTGGCCCTATTGGGTTACCAACTACAGGCTTCACACGTGAGGCAGTCATTGTTAACTACGCCTAACGTGGCCCTATTGGGTTACCAACTAGAGGCTTCACACATGAGGCTGTTATTGTTAACTACGCCTGACGTGGCCCTATTGGGTTACCAACTAGAGGCTTCACACATGAGGCTGTCATTGTTAACTACGCCTGACGTGGACCTATTGGGTTACCAACTACAGGCTTCACACATGAGGCTGTCATTGTTAACTACGCCTGACGTCGCCCAATTGGGTTACTAACTACAGGCTTCACACGTGAGGCTGTCATTGTTAACTACGCCTGACGTGGCCCTATTGGGTTACCAACTACAGGCTTCACACGTGAGGCTGTCATTGTTAACTACGCCTGACGTGGCCCTATTGGGTTACCCACTACAGGCTTCACACATGAGGCTGTCATTGTTAACTACGCCTGACGTGGCCTTATTGGGTTACCAACTACAGGCTTCACACGTGAGGCTGTCATTGTTAACTACGCCTGACGTGGCCCTATTGGGTTACTAACTACAGGCTTCACACATGAGGCTGTCATTGTTAACTACGCCTGACGTGGCCCTATTGGGTTACTAACTACAGGCTTCACACATGAGGCTGTCATTGTTAACTACGCCTGACGTGGCCCTATTGGGTTACTAACTACAGGCTTCACACATGAGGCTGTCATTGTTAACTACGCCTGACGTGGCCCTATTGGGTTACTAACTACAAGCTTCACACATGAGGCTGTCATTGTTAACTACGCCTGACGTGGCCCTATTGGGTTACTAACTACAGGCTTCACACGTGAGGCTGTCATTGTTAACTACGCCTGACGTGGCCCTATTGGGTTACCAACTACAGGCTTCACACGTGAGGCTGTCATTGTTAACTACGCCTGACATGGCCTTATTGGGTTACCAACTACAGGCTTCACACGTGAGGCTGTCACTGTTAACTACGCCTGACGTGGCCCTATTGGGTTACCAACTACAGGCTTCACACGTGAGGCTGTCATTGTTAACTACGCCTGACGTGGCCTTATTGGGTTACCAACTACAGGCTTCACACGTGAGGATGTCATTGTTAACTACGCCTGACGTGGCCTTATTGGGTTACCAAGTACAGGCTTCACACGTGAGGCTGTCATTGTTAACTACGCCTGACGTGTCCTTATTGGGTTACCAACTACAGGCTTCACACATGAGGCTGTCATTGTTAACTACGCCTGACATGGCCTTATTGGGTTACCAACTACAGGCTTCACACGTGAGGCTGTCATTGTTAACTACGCCTGACGTGGACCTATTGGGTTACCAACTACAGGCTTCAGACATGAGGCTGTCATTGTTAACTACGCCTGACGTGGCCCTATTGGGTTACCAACTACAGGCTTCACACATGAGGCTGTCATTGTTAACTACGCCTGACGTGGCCCTATTGGGTTACTAACTACAGGCTTCACACATGAGGCTGTCATTGTTAACTACGCCTGACGTGGCCCTATTGGGTTACCAACTACAGGCTTCACACGTGAGGCTGTCATTGTTAACTACGCCTGACGTGGCCCTATTGGGTTACCAACTACAGGCTTCACACATGAGGCTGTCATTGTTAACTACGCCTGACGTCGCCCTATTGGGTTACCAACTACAGGCTTCACACATGAGGCTGTCATTGTTAACTACGCCTGACGTGGCCCTATTGGGTTACCAACTACAGGCTTCACACGTGAGGCTGTCATTGTTAACTACGCCTGATGTGGCCCTATTGGGTTACCAACTACAGGCTTCACACATGAGGCTGTCATGGTTAACTACGCCTGACGTCGCCCTATTGGGTTACCAACTACAGGCTTCACACGTGAGGCTGTCATTGTTAACTACGCCTGATGTGGCCCTATTGGGTAACCATCTACAGGCTTCACACATGAGGCTGTCATTGTTAACTACGCCTGACGTGGCCCTATTGGGTTACCAACTACAGGTTTCACACATGAGGCTGTCATTGTTAACTACGCCTGACGTGGCCCTATTGGGTTACCAACTACAGGCTTCACACGTGAGGCTGTCATTGTTAACTACGCCTGATGTGGCCCTATTGGGTTACCAACTACAGGCTTCACACATGAGGCTGTCATGGTTAACTACGCCTGACGTCGCCCTATTGGGTTACCAACTACAGGCTTCACACGTGAGGCTGTCATTGTTAACTACGCCTGATGTGGCCCTATTGGGTTACCATCTACAGGCTTCACACATGAGGCTGTCATTGTTAACTAAGCCTGACGTGGCCCTATTGGGTTACCAACTACAGGCTTCACACGTGAGGCTGTCATTGTTAACTACGCCTGACGTGGCCCTATTGGGTTACCAACTACAGACTTCACACATGAGGCTGTCATTGTTAACTACGCCTGACGTGGCCCTATTGGGTTACCAACTACAGACTTCACACATGAGGCTGTCATTGTTAACTACGCCTGACGTGGCCCTATTGGGTTACCAACTACAGGCTTCACACGTGAGGCTGTCATTGTTAACTACGCCTGACGTGGCCCTATTGGGTTACCAACTACAGGCTTCACACATGAGGCTGTCATTGTTAACTACGCCTGACGTGGCCCTATTGGGTTACCAACTACAGACTTCACACATGAGGCTGTCATTGTTAACTACGCCTGATGTGGCCCTATTGGGTTACCATCTACAGGCTTCACACATGAGGCTGTCATTGTTAACTACGCCTGACGTGGCCCTATTGGGTTACCAACTACAGGCTTCACACATGAGGCTGTCATGGTTAACTACGCCTGACGTCGCCCTATTGGGTTACCAACTACAGGCTTCACACGTGAGGCTGTCATTGTTAACTACGCCTGATGTGGCCCTATTGGGTTACCATCTACAGGCTTCACACATGAGGCTGTCATTGTTAACTACGCCTGACGTGGCCCTATTGGGTTACCAACTACAGGCTTCACACGTGAGGCTGTCATTGTTAACTACGCCTGACGTGGCCCTATTGGGTTACCAACTACAGGCTTCACACATGAGGCTGTCATTGTTAACTACGCCTGACGTGGCCCTATTGGGTTACCAACTACAGGCTTCACACGTGAGGCTGTCATTGTTAACTACGCCTGACGTGGCCCTATTGGGTTACCAACTACAGGCTTCACACATGAGGCTGTCATTGTTAACTACGCCTGACATGGCCTTATTGGGTTACCAACTACAGGCTTCTTACGTGAGGCTGTCACTGTTAACTACGCCTGACGTGGCCCTATTGGGTTACCAACTACAGGCTTCACACGTGAGGCTGTCATTGTTAACTACGCCTGACGTGGCCTTATTGGGTTACCAACTACAGGCTTCACACGTGAGGCTGTCATTGTTAACTACGCCTGACGTGGCCTTATTGGGTTACCAAGTACAGGCTTCACACGTGAGGCTGTCATTGTTAACTACGCCTGACGTGTCCTTATTGGGTTACCAACTACAGGCTTCACACATGAGGCTGTCATTGTTAACTACGCCTGACATGGCCTTATTGGGTTACCAACTACAGGCTTCACACGTGAGGCTGTCATTGTTAACTACGCCTGACGTGGACCTATTGGGTTACCAACTACAGGCTTCAGACATGAGGCTGTCATTGTTAACTACGCCTGACGTGGCCCTATTGGGTTACCAACTACAGGCTTTACACATGAGGCTGTCATTGTTAACTACGCCTGACGTGGCCCTATTGGGTTACTAACTACAGGCTTCACACATGAGGCTGTCATTGTTAACTACGCCTGACGTGGCCCTATTGGGTTACCAACTACAGGCTTCACACGTGAGGCTGTCATTGTTAACTACGCCTGACGTGGCCCTATTGTGTTACCAACTACAGGCTTCACACATGAGGCTGTCATTGTTAACTACGCCTGACGTCGCCCTATTGGGTTACCAACTACAGGTTTCACACATGAGGCTGTCATTGTTAACTACGCCTGACGTGGCCCTATTGGGTTACCAACTACAGGCTTCACACGTGAGGCTGTCATTGTTAACTACGCCTGATGTGGCCCTATTGGGTTACCAACTACAGGCTTCACACATGAGGCTGTCATGGTTAACTACGCCTGACGTCGCCCTATTGGGTTACCAACTACAGGCTTCACACGTGAGGCTGTCATTGTTAACTACGCCTGATGTGGCCCTATTGGGTTACCATCTACAGGCTTCACACATGAGGCTGTCATTGTTAACTAAGCCTGACGTGGCCCTATTGGGTTACCAACTACAGGCTTCACACGTGAGGCTGTCATTGTTAACTACGCCTGACGTGGCCCTATTGGGTTACCAACTACAGACTTCACACATGAGGCTGTCATTGTTAACTACGCCTGACGTGGCCCTATTGGGTTACCAACTACAGACTTCACACATGAGGCTGTCATTGTTAACTACGCCTGACGTGGCCCTATTGGGTTACCAACTACAGGCTTCACACATGAGGCTGTCATTGTTAACTACGCCTGACGTGGCCCTATTGGGTTACCAACTACAGGCTTCACACGTGAGGCTGTCATTGTTAACTACGCCTGATGTGGCCCTATTGGGTTACCATCTACAGGCTTCACACATGAGGCTGTCATTGTTAACTACGCCTGACGTGGCCCTATTGGGTTACCAACTACAGGCTTCACACATGAGGCTGTCATTGTTAACTACGCCTGACGTGGCCCTATTGGGTTACCAACTACAGGCTTCACACGTGAGGCTGTCATTGTTAACTACGCCTGATGTGGCCCTATTGGGTTACCATCTACAGGCTTCACACATGAGGCTGTCATTGTTAACTACGCCTGACGTGGCCCTATTGGGTTACCAACTACAGGCTTCACACGTGAGGCTGTCATTGTTAACTACGCCTGATGTGGCCCTATTGGGTTACCATCTACAGGCTTCACACATGAGGCTGTCATTGTTAACTACGCCTGACGTGGCCCTATTTGGTTACCAACTATAGGCTTCACACGTGAGTCAGGCTTGAAAGTAGGCGTGAGGTTGCTGGGGATGATAAAAGTACTCTAACAAAGGAGTGGCAGAATTTTCTAGTGGAAAACCTCCATAAGACAATGTACTGTGTTTAGTCGAAACACGTTTTCTTTAATGACTCAGTAAATATTTATGCTAGAATGACGAGAGAGGGCTTAAAACTTTCGTATCACTAATTCCCATCTTTTTACATGCACTAATTTTACATTTGAGGCATTTTAGACCCTTTTTGGGCCCAAAAACTCGAAATTCGAAAGAGTAATCTCCAAAAAAGGGGTTTGGAGTTTTACGATTGTTTTTCCCAACGAACTTGTCCAACTGATTCCAGAAAGGAACGTTCCTACCAAATTTGAAGTTAATCGGACAAAAAATGTGACCACTAGAGTGCAAACACATATATATATGTCTATATATATATATATATATATATATATATATATATATATATATATACAATTTTGATCGACCCCCCAAAACGTGTTCAGGGGGTCACGTTAGGAACTTCTATGGTGGTCCCGGATGTTTCACCGTGCGGGTCATGCTAATAGTTCACTTTCCAAAGGAAATTCACTAAAAATAACATATGTTCCTTTGTTGTATTTTCCGATCACTGAAATACTCTACATGTTAATCTTATGGTGAAAGCCTATTTTTGCCGGACAGTTCTTTTTCGATCAGTTTTCGAAGTTACAAACGTGACGCATTAGCTGACTTTCATTGTTGTCAAATCATTGGCCACAGTTAACCTCTCATTGATGTTACACGAGTGAAGCATATTATGGCATTGTGTTTTTGTAATTATATGACTTTTTTGTAGTATGACGAAAAGTATCGTGCAATGCTCGTCCAAAAAGCTCTTTGCCAGTGCTTGATCTAAATTCCGCACTCGACTTCGTCTCGCACGTAAACACGATCTCGCACTGGTAAAGAGCACTTTTCCGGACTAGTAACGAAATATACTATATTTAACGTTTATAGTTTACAAATTATTTACTAAATACCTATGAAATTTTAATAGATCATTAAATGGCTTTATGTTCAATTAAAAAAGAAAAGAAGGCGAAATCGCCACCATGCTCTTTTGTCTTTTTTTTATTTTTGTAAGTTGCTGTTTCGGTAAATTTTTAAATGATTGCGCCAAGTCCCAAACACTAGTACAGCACATATACGACGCAATACAATAATTATTATCTATAGTCCTGGCCAAGGCTCCATCTGATGACTTATCATCTGCGCTCAGACACTCCTATTGAACCCCAAGAACGTCTAAGAGACAGTAACTGTTGGGAAGTTTATAGGTAAGCGAGTTCCATTTCACGGTGCGTGAGTTTCAATATACTCTTGTTTTGCATTTAACTAAGTGGTTCAGGAGCTTTTTCTTACATGTATACGCTTTAGGAAAACGTTTAAGCTTTGCACAATTCAAACGGAAAACATCGTAATAAGCTAATTTTTGACAATCGTATTTATTAAGACAGGCAAGAAGGACCAGTCTTCTAACAGTACGTAAATAATAAAACAGCAGAGGAATTTTTGGTATAAATATTTATTTCTAGCCATAACATTTGATGCTTTACTGCGATGCTGTTTTACATAATAATTAAAACAAAGCCCCAACAAGCAAATATGGCTCATGGTGACACAGTACAGGCTCCTTACATAATTTTGTATGTATACGTTCATAAGTAGAAGAGCCAAGCCAAAAGATAACGTGATTATCAGATTTAGTTAACATGCTAATATCGGTACTATAAATAAGCCTGCAACAAAGGCTACGAATGACCATCGACGGCTCTCTTAACAACCGTATATAATTGGTATATAGTTTGTTTATACTAGGACAGAGGGCGTCATTGGGTGCTACAAACTGAAGCTGTCACATTATTGGTAACTCTTTAGGCTATCCAGTGTGGCCAACTTCCTACCTCGATTCCAACTTGCCTTTTCTGGGGCTTGACTCCAAGTTGAGAATGGATACCCAGTCTGGTTCGAGTCTTTGGAGGGAGTAGTGGACCTTCCTTGCAGCCTGGTAGGAAGGGACCTTACCCGACGGCCTCCGGTCTGCCGGGTTGGGGACGAACCGTCCTGGGGGCCCCCGACGAATGGCTCTGTGCAATGGCGGTGCCTGTACGGTGGACTTAGGGGAACGTCGCGTTAAAGGGCGACCCGTCCTGGGGTTCTGTCACCAATAGAGCCCAGGAGTTAGGGTTCTCTCTCCCTTTCTGGAGCGAGGTAGACTGGCCACGTCCTACCACCTTTCCCGTCCCTTTGTCTGGTGGCTGCATAATAACCCAAAGGGAGACATGCCTAGCCGGCTATGCCGGGACCTCCTAATCCTCCAAAAAACACACAAACAAACAGGGCTACGAAGAAGCTTATAATTTAGTAAAGACGTATTTAAAAAAAACACGTGTGTGTATATTATTCAACTTTATTATTTCTTAATTATTTGTAAAGTGTATTTCAATATTTTGTATTATTCATAAGGGGTTTTTATAATTATTAAAACATTTAATAATATGTCACAATCAGCAAACGTTGTACTTCTCCCAAAGGGAATCGAGAAAATTACAAAATTAATTAAAGGTTATCATAGTTAAATCCTTTTTTCAAAATTAATTTCTGTTAACAAACCACTGTTATTTTATATTTACTAGCCAACCCGTTGCAGCTTCGCCCTCGCAAACTACGATTGTTGTGTGTGCTGCATTCTGTGGTTAGCCCGTGGAACTACTACGAATCAAGATCAGCTGTTTGAATTATCATCAGCTCCAACTAAAGTGAATGCCCATAAGGAAAACATGGGAACTTTAGGACCAAGCGGGCGGAACACAGGGGTGAATTTCGTATTACCGTTTCTTAGCAAGCATCTAGAGCCAAAGAGGGACATATATGACAAATTTCAACTCTGTAGGCCTTATAGTTATGAAGATTTCGTGATAGGTCAGTCAGTCAGTCAGTCAGTGGTATTTGGATTTGATATAAGATTAAGTAATATATTTTTGATCGTGAAGGTTCTCTTTCAGGTTCGTGTAGTAAATTGATAAATTCTTATTAAAACACGTGTTTATGGAAAAAAAGATTTCCCTGCAAAGTAAAACATTTATTGTATCAAAATAACACTGCAGGCCTAGGTGCTAATTATTAATGACTAGTAATACAATCATGATCAGTTATATCCTCTTTTACATTCATAGAGGTTATAAATTAATCTTAGAGCTGTAATTGAAATATTCTTATTTATAAGAAAGATAAGACATTTATAAGAATAAGATTTATTCTTATTATATTAAGAGGAAAAATCAATATTTTTATATACTATTGCACCTATTGATATATTTTAATTAGACGGACCTTAATAATTTTAACAATAAATAAGTTCAAGAAATATATTTTAGGCTTTGTCATTATAACAGGAAAGTTATAACGGGGTGAAATTTCTTTTTGGCGATGGTGGGGTAGTGGTAAATAAGATATTATTGCGTACGGTTTCCATAATAAATTAAAAAATAAGAACTTTCACGACGTTTTGGGATCCGGAATTTGATTCTGAAATCAGTTTTTCTTTAATCCGTGATGGCAAACACTCGTAATCATCAGTGTTAAATTATGAAAAATAGCTGGTCCTAATGGAACTAAAATCAAGGTAACCAAGTGGTTAACAATCACGCTTCACAATAACAAAGTAGCTTTTGAGATCTAGGGATCAAATACTAGACTGGACGTTTTGAGCTGAGATTTTAAGATTTGTGTCAACAGGGTAAGTATAAAATGAGACGCTATAGTCATATATTTGTACAGTGAATGTTATTTATTATTTTGTTTACAGCAAAATCCATTTTACAACTGCTTAAAACTACAAGGGATAAATAAATAAAATTACCTAACTATAATATTCATTCATATTGAACATGCACACTTGCTTTACTTTAGATACAATACTAATATAAAAGAGATCTTTTTATATTTTTATTTATGTTCAAGGGGAAAATGTATGAAATCTGTTGAAAGTTCCAGAACCGTTTCTCTTTTCACACAACAAATTAAAAGTTTCGTAAACGTATTTCGTCTCAACTTGTGTAAGACGATTTTTGAAGTAGGCCGCTAACCTAAATACATGTATGAAGTTCCGTGAATACCTATATAACAGTATCATGAGTATGTCATTAACTTTATAATTTATAGCCTATTATATAAATATTGCATTTTACTAAATTTTTATTTCAACCCTACAGATCTAAGTTATTAAAATTCATTACAGTATGGTTAATTTAAAAAGGCACACATTTATATAGAGAGGGATGAAATAGATGAATCGACAGGCAGCTAAATAAGTAACAAAATGAGTGCATAATCTTTAAACAGCCATAAACCATAAAATGAGTATCAAACAGCCATAAACTATACAAATGTTGAATTTACTACAAATATTTTTCCCCTAAAATGTTTTTATCTCCAGATTTTTTACGTGCTTAAAACCTTCAGTGTAATATGATTGACTGGCAATATGTTATTGACCAATTTATCAGCAATCACCTGACCAAACTCTGATGTTTACCTCCTGGCTAGTCAACTGGACCTTAACAAACAAGCGGCTCGGTTAATGTTGGCTCCAATATAAATAAATTACTCGACCAACATACCCGACATATACCATGAAATAAAGTAAAGTAAGGAATTAAGTATTCCGTATTATTATTAACGTATTTCTTAAAACAGAGTATGCACTAACATTTACATTGAACAGTTCTTACTACCCAATAACTATGATTAAAATAAGTATAAGGTAGATTGGTTAAACAGGGATAAAGTGCTATAATTAACATATATAACTAACTTGCAGCAACAAAACGCATTGATATGGATTTGCTGTCTACAGTTGTGTTAACAAGTATGGATTGTCTGTAGTTGAGGATATTTAAAGTACAAATTGTGTATGGTAAAGAGACAGTGAGACAATAATACAATAATTTTATTGGGGTAGTAATAGCCCCGTCACAGCAATCCTGTGTACTCAGAAAATGTTCAATGCATGTCTTAAAAGCGCATAAAACCACTTACCAAGTTTCATTAATATACATTCATAAATAAGCAGTTTGTAAAATTGTATTTATTCTCCTTAAGAATAACATGGTGGCTGAGTACGCTGATTTGCTGCAACAAGGAACATAAAATATGGGTTTTTATGCAAATATCAATATAACTCAACTAGGTGAAGCTACATACAAAGTTTCATCAATGTACATTCATAAATAAGCACTATATGCCATTTTAATTATTCTTCACAAGAATATCATGGGAGCTGAGTGAGCAGGTTTGCTGTAACAAGGAACAAAACAAAGTTTTTTTTTATGCAATTACCAATATAACTTAACTATGTGAAGACACATACCAAGTTTTATTATTTTATGTTTGTAAATAACGCATACCTAATATTTTACTTATTCTCCAAAAGAATAACATGGAGACCGACTACGCAGGATTGCTGCTACAGGAACCAACGGTAAAAAATATGTTGTAAAAATGACAAAATACCACAACCAGATGAAGCCATATGCCAAGTTTCGTCGGTAGACGTTCATAAATAATCGATTTATAAAATTTGTCTTAATTTCCATAAAAATAACATTGGACAACATACTGTATTTAGCACTTTTGATACATATGCAACCATTTGACGTAGAGCGATGATCAAAATCCTAAGTTTTGAGTTTTTTTAGCTGAATCCAATGGTGAAAATAAAAATGTGTCTCTTTCAAAGATTATATGTAAAAAAGAAAAACAAATTATATATATTTTATACACGTGTACTATATAAAATATTATATTACTTTATGTATTGTATAAAATATGATATACATATATATATATATATATATATATATATATATATATATATATTATATGATATGATATGATATGATGATATGATTATATAGGATATGTATATATATATATATATATACATATATATATATACATATATATATATATATATATATATATATATATATATATATATATATATATATATATATATATATACATATCCTATATTATTTTTCAGTAAGGATCAATACCATACACTTTAATCCCAATTGGAGTCATAATTTCTTAATAACTGTTTTCATTCCGACTAAAAAAATATTGAATATTCTTTTCATTTGCCGATAAAGGACACATTTATTTATACTTTAATAGTATTTCATCTATAATGAAATGTTTGTTTCTGTTAATGCCGATCAAAATGTTATTTGTATAAATTGTTATTACAAATACTGACCATTTTCTTATTCTAAATATTATTATGTAATTAATTAAAAAGTACCAGGTTAAAACTTTCTCGGTCTCAATTAAAAGCCGAGTCTCAACAGCCTATTTTAAAATTAAAATTTCTGACGAGAACCCGCTAATGACGGTTAGTTTGTTCCTTACTTTGAAATCAAGATTTGTGTTATAATAAGACCATCCTTTTGTTTTAGATTTGTTTTGTTGAAGAAAAGATTATCAAATAACCTAATTAAATAATTTTGGACGCTATCGAACAATTGGAACTATAAAATAGTAATTACAGAACATAGCCGAGGGTGAGATTTAAACTAATAACATCTGCTGCAGTCTTTACAGTCATGACTAAAATTATTAAAGTTTGTATTCTTGAAACATAATAATAAGTTATGGGGTTCAAGGCCCATAAGAAATTGTATAAGATCGAGTTCGTAATTTGTTTCATACTTCGTTGTTTGGGTATATTTCAATAATACAACTCATACTTAATGGATATAGTTGCTAATGATTTCTTAAAGAATTTGAACAAAATACATAGCAGGTCACACATACTTTGAAATTCGAAATTTTGAATAAATATATGTACATATATATTTAATTCCATAATATTAAGTTAAAACAAAATTAGCGCTCCTTCAGAAAATACAAGGTACGTGTACGAAATATTGATCATTAACTTGTAGACTGTTCTTGAGGCTTCGAAATGATCCAGTTCATAATACCACAGATGAAAGAGGTTCCTTTATCTATGATAATACGCTACGTGTGTTTATGCATGTATTTAATTTTGTTTAATGTTCAGTTTTTTTAAGTAAATTAAAATACATCTCGGGATTTTCTTTGAGATTCACCATTAGTTTGATAATTCTGTGCTTGGTCTGTCGGTGTTGTAAAATATCAAAGATTTGTGATCATTTAAAAGTAATTGTTACCTTACTTTGCCACACGCGGCTATAGACTAAACATAGTATTGATTTTTGACCAATTACTAGGTCACCCATAAAACCTAATAAAAACTTGTCTTTATTTACGACTAACATAATGAATATTTGTATTGAACATTGTAGTTTTTTAGTATTCGTTAATGATAATAATTTATATTCTCTAAAACTTCAACTGTTATAGTAAAATACAGAAGTAAAACTATGAAATGTGACTGCAAGATTGTTAATATTTGAAAATTACATTTACTATACATTTTCTATGTGGTCACAACCCATAGAGAACATTTTTCTCGGCAACCATGAACGACAAACTATAAACATGAGTTTCGCAATCACATTGAGAAGTTTGATATACAAGGCCAATATCGTTCAATGATTACTATTCTCTGACGTTTCTGCGTCATCTGATGTACAAAACTCATGAGAATCTTTATTACTACCATTACACGATGTGATAACAACGGGATTTAAGAAAATACATCAACAAGGCAAAATGACTTGAATGACTATGAAACTGTACTCACTTAGACAACAGTAAATATATCATACAACAAGGCAAAATGACGTAAATGACTATGAAACTGTACTCACTTAGACAACAGGAAATATATCATACAACAAGGCAAAATAACGTGAATGACTATTAAACTGTACTCACTTAGACAACAGTAAATATATCATACAACAAGGCAAAATGACGTAAATGACTATGAAACTGTACTCACTTAGACAACAGGAAATATATCATACAACAAGGCAAAATGACGTGAATGACTATGAAACTGTACTCACTTAGACAACAGGAAATATATCATACAACAAGGCAAAATGACGTGAATGACTATGAAACTGTACTCACTTAGACAACAGTAAATATATCATACAACAAGGCAAAATGACGTGAATGACTATGAAACTGTACTCACTTAGACAGCAGTAAATACATAATACAACAAGGCAAAATGACGTGAATGACTATGAAACTGTACTCACTTATACAACAGTAAATATATCATACAACAAGGCAAAATGACGTGAATGACTATGAAACTGTACTCACTTAGACAACAGTAAATACATCATATAACAAGGCAAAATGATGTGAATGACTATGAAACTGTACTCACTTATACAACAGTAAATATATCATACAACAAGGCAAAATGACGTGAATGACTATGAAACTGTACTCACTTAGACAACAGTAAATACATCATATAACAAGGCAAAATGATGTGAATGACTATGAAACTGTACTCACTTAGACAACAGAAAATGTACTTAAAAGATGGTAGTACCGATCGATTGAGACATCGATCCCGAATAGTAACACGAGGCATTGTTAGCCCTATTGGAACAAGCTACTAACATTTATTTTAAGTATTATAGTTACGCCCAATAATACAAAGATCACACTTTACCTCGACCTCCAATTTAATTGCATTACTGTATTATTGTAAATGCAATAAATCAATGCATTTCTCAATTAAATGTTAGTAAATATTTTATTTACTACACAAATTTTGGGGTTTTGTGTTCTAAATAAACATTTTCGTAATTTAAAAGCTGACATAAGAATTATTTTAGGTAAAAATCATTTTATATTTGGAAGCGGAGCCATCAGGTGTGGGCAATTTAGAATCTTCAATCATTGGTATTTAGACGCTTACAGCATTTAAATTTGGGATGTCAGTGATATGTCATATGGGATGTCAACTATTTTTGCTAGTATTCGTTTGTCTCGTCCGATGATGACGTTGGGCCGATGTTGAAATCAGAGTGGTGGCAATCCTTCCCATGGTTACCCTTCATGATAGAAGATGGAGAGCACTGAGTATTTTGTTACTGAGACCCAATGACTGGGTTCAGTGACACCCTCCCGAACTTTCCACCTGCCGCCGTCTTACGACCAATGTATGCTCTTTTCTTCGCTTCTAGACAGTCCCAAATTGTACCTGTATGTTTAGAGCAGTATTAATTTAAGCAAAAAATCGTTGAAGCTCACCTATTTAAAATCTTAAATGTTACAAAGGTCATATAGTAGGTTAAATACATTTGGACTAGTTTTAACCTTGAAAACGAGCAAATTGGACCAAACTTGCTAGGAAATGTTAAAAACCATTCTTCAAACCGGTAAGAAATTTGATTTAATATATTCTCCGGTAACAAATGCGAGCGGAAAGCTGGAAAATATTGAGGCAAAACCAACCAAACAAATGTTTGTTAAACGAAATATAAAACTGAGCAAAACTATGGTATGGCAGAAAAACACGCGCTTTATTTTAGGTTTGTATGTAAAAAATATAAAAAACATTATGGGCCACTCTTAATTACTGTGTAATACTGTCTTCAGAGAGTTAAATGTTCTGACTATACCCTGTCTGTATCTCTTAGATGTAGTTACAGTTCAATTAAAACCTCTAACCTTGAATATACTAGATTTAGGAACTTTTTCTCTGATCAGCATTGCATAAAATAGTTTAAATAAAACCTAAGTGCTCAGGCCAACAAAATACCAAGCTTTAGTATTAGAAAAAGGATTAAAATCCACGTTCTAAAAAATAATTTCTCTTAGAGCATAGTTTTATATTCTAGTTGATTTTTTAAAGTTGTTTCCCATAGTAAACCCATTATTAATAAATTCACTCAATTGAGAAGGATTGGGCAAGGAGATAAGATGACCCTGACGAGCATCTTGACAAGCCCAACGCTAATACGGCCAATTGGATGAGAATCTAAGTATGAAGTCAGTAAATAAGTACAAAAGATTGGAACTATGTGAGGTATTTTCCAAATAAAAAAATCGTTATTTGTTACATCGGAAGTAATACCTGAAGTTGGAATGGTTTTCCAATCTGATCTTTAGGACACTATAGATCATGATTGTTTCCTTAATAGAACTAGAACTTCGAAACATCAATTGTAATACTGATTTTAATAATAAAAGTAATAATTTGATCGTACTTATAAAGCGATAAAAAATAAAAGTATTTAAAATCATCCATGAGGTACGTAACATAATCCATGTGCATACCCAAGATAAATATATCTAAATTCATTTCTAAACAAACCATATTTGATAATTGCAATTTATTATCAACAACTTAAAAATTTATGACTATTTCTTCGAACTAGACAATACTAAAATGTATGATTGATAGTAATTAAAAATACAGAATTAATTATATTTACATCTGGGTATAGAATATTGAAATTTCTATTTCAAAATGTATTTTAAATAATTTTAAAATAAAGGTATTTTAAAGTAACCTTTTTTTACTCATCCAAATAAAATTACATAATCTTTCCTATTTAAATTAAATGGTGTCGCTTAACCCTCAAATATATTTGTTATACCTCACATAAATTATCTCAGCTTATCATTATTTTAGTGCCAACCTTGAACCTCTTCTGTTTGATAATAGAGCGGAGGTAGATGTTGTTACTGATTAGTTACGTCAGTATCACTAGTCAGTTTAATTTTCTTACAAAAAAATCATATACATATTTATGAAATTAAACTGAAATAGTTATTTGTGTATTGAGGGAATAAAGTGCAACTTTGTCTCCCTGAGGGAAATTGTTGGCGCCCGACGCCGCGCCGTATGTGAGGGTGACAATTTTCCCGAGGGAGACAATGTACTTTACTCCCGTAATACACACAACATTTTTTCCACACCCAAAATTCACAAGTATTGATAAGTATTCACATTTACAATTGCTGTCCATTTTGGTTGCGCAATGCGTAATAAGTAACCTCGGAACTTGGAACGTTAAATGCAGCTGGAGCGAAATATAAATCATCTTTATTTTTTTTGATTTATTTGGACTTTACCTATCGCTTCTAGTGTTTAAAACTACACTACGTTTCGGGAGGTAAGGAAACTCCTCCCGTTATCAAGTGAACCCTACTTACATCTAAATATCAAACTCTTACACCTAACTAACCTACATTTTTTTGGATTTTTTTGATTTTTCTTTTACATTCTAATTTACACTAACACAAAGATAACAAAACATCAAATAAATACACTAACACAAAATTTATATACACACCTAACTAACCTACATTTTTTTTTAATATTTTCCTTTACAATTTAATTTGACTAACAGAATAAAATCAATAAAATAACATCAATAAAATCAATAAATCAAAAAAATAAATTCAAATCCATCGCTATTATGAGTTTCAAAAATAAATCATCTGATCCGATTCTGTTATAGCTGCAGCATTTATCATTGCAGCGAAATGTCAGCTGATTATGTTCCGCGGGAGACAAAATAACACTTTACTCCTTCATTACGAGGAGTAATATTCGACTTTACACAGTAGGTGGGGGAAAATATAATTTGAAACTGTATTTTTCTATTTGTGAAGTCCAGAGCTCTGGCACGACCGGGGAAAGGATAGAGGAATAATATCCCTACTTCGAAAATACTCTATTTGAAAGTACAAATAATAAGAGAGTGTTGCTACACTCTGAATAAAAAAAGGTATATTAGTAACAAACAATCAACATAAATATAAATATTGCAATAAGTAATAATAATAATGTAAAATTGTTTACATACCTAACGTGTTTAATTACAGTTTAATATAAGTTATTAATTTACGTAATAAGGCATTATTATTTACTAAACCATTAATAAATGCAAGTTTAATTTTTTACCAATAACTATCAAGGTTTAACAAAAAATTGCTTAAAAGTAAAGTGTGTTGCTAGAATACAGAATCGCTTATGTTTTGATCAAAAAAGTGGTTAAAGAAGTAGCTAGTGGAAAGTAAAACAATGCCGTAAGAAACTGTTAACTATCAGGAGAGAATCTGGAAAGTAAAACAATGCCGTAAGAAACTGTTCACTATCAGGAGAGAATCTGGAAAGTAAAACAATGCCGTAAGAAACTATTCACTATCAGGAGAGAATCTGGAAAGTAAAACAATGCCGTAAGAAACTGTTCACTATCAGGAGAGAATCTGGAAAGTAAAACAATGCCGTAAGAAACTGTTCACTATCAGGAGAGAATCTGGAAAGTAAAACAATGCCGTAAGAAACTGTTCACTATCAGGAGAGAATCTGGAAAGTAAAACAATGCCGTAAGAAACTGTTCACTATCAGGAGAGAATCTGGAAAGGCCCCCTCTACTCACTTCCTTTTGGTATAAGTTAATATTAGTGATAATGATTCTTAAATTCCACCTATAAGAGGAAGTGTAGTTATATTCGGTTATATTGTTAAATTTAACTGAATTGTCTATGTAACTGAATCATCAGGTAACATGCAAATAAAGAAAACTTATCCAATTTTCCATTTTGACGTTTTATTAGAAATGTTGTGCAATACTATACATGGTAAGTTTAGTTTAACTTCTTTTTACCTCTAAACGTATTGGCTACTTTAAGTTCATTTGACAAAATTCGTTTCCCACCTTGTACGAATATTATTAAATGACCTCGTCCTCTGCTTTATATGCGTACCCTAATGATGAATGTTTTTTTTCACTTCCATCTGTCCATTAAAAACGTTTCACTGGTGATGAAAGTACCGCAAATAAAACTATGTTAGTGCATATATCCACCTTATATGCTAAATTGTTGTATGTATTTGTCTAAACTGATAATAGTGGTAATTCAGTTGCATTAGTTGTTTCGGTTTCAGCTGTAATGACCTGATATCGAATCGGAATTAATTTTTTTAATAGAATACTACCACAGCCAGCATTATCTAATAATTGCCAGCCTAATGCGTTAAAATCCCTGATAAAATAATGGCAATATACCCAAACTATCGTTTAATCGAAAATTGTTTTCATATATTATTTTAAATATTAGTGTAGTAGTAAATAGTAAGTTTGTACATATTAGTATTAATTTAAATTTAGATTTAACATCAGCAAAATCAGATTCAAAATGTAAAATTACATTGCGTTTTCGTAATTCGTTGAGAAGACGGGATAAAATATATCCTAATAAATATTTAAAGGTAAGCTCGAGGGATCACAAGAACAAAGGACGCTAAAAGCTTTGATATTGAATGTTCTATGAGGATCTCTCAAAATGTAATATGATATACTTATAAATTATTACTCTTAAGCTTTTCTCGTGTTTGACAATAAGTTCCCCTGGGGAATAAGAAAGGGATATGTTTAAAATGTTTATGGAAGTACAAAACAAGTACATAGTTTCAGTAAATACCCCCATCGCAGAAAACCTGCATACTCAGCGAATTTCCAATGCATGCATATGTTTCTCACTACCACATAAAGCCATTTACCAAGTTTCATAAAAATACATAATTAAATAAGTGATCTATAGCATTTTGTTTATTCTCCATAAGAATAGCATAGGGCTGAGTATGCAGGTTTGCTGCTACTGGGATAATCAACAAAAAAATCAACTGATTGTGCAAATATCAATATACCAGTACTACGTGAAGCCACATACCAAGTTTCATCAATCTACATTCATAAATAATCAAGATATCACATTTTATTTATTCCCCATAAGGATAACATTGGACAACGTATTTTGTTTAGCACTTTGAATATCTCTGCAACGGTTGGACGTAGAATCACAATTTAAACACCAAAATGATATTTTTGTAAATCTGAATTGATTGGTAAAAGCAAATGTGAAGTTTACATTAAAATAAACTGAGGAAAAGCCAACAACCTTTTTCTCATAAGATTAACATGGGAGATTTTATGAGCAGGTTTTTTGAATTTTCTCCGCAACCACTTAACCTAGGTTTATAATTTAAAGTACTACAGTATTTGTTTTTTTAAGCTCTATAAAATGCTTAGAACCAAAATTGAGTGTTTTAAAAATTGTAGAGTTAAAAGTGAAAAAAACTGAGTTTTGGACAATTTAAAACCCCCATAAAACCCCCTTCCCATGTACATATACATATATATAAATTTGAACGAATAGTGTTTTTGGCATCTGGGAACCTCAAAACAAAAAGTTATCATGGTCTCGGGCTTAAGTCTTACCATGAGACCTATGGCAATAGCTTCTTCCCTATAGGGGAAATTCGCTAAAATTATTACTTCAAAAACAAAACATGATGTGATTTTTTGTTTCTTAGCTTTTTAAGACATGATTTAGCATGATAAATAAATATTGCCAGACTGATGACTAAAATATTTTACTACAGTGATAGGCATAGGGTATTTTGGCTGCATCCCTCCATGTAAATTTAACTTTCTCTCCTTTATATCATTACATAATATATTATTATTACTACATTAGGCCTATTTATATTTATGTCGATTGTTTGTTACTGATATAGAAAAATCTATGAATTATATTTTAATATCAGCGTTATGTATAAGCAAGTAAGTTATTAGTTTCATACGAACATTTTAAATCTTACGTTGGCACAAGATTTGAAATTCGGTTTTCACTTACGTCAGATATTAATTTACGAATTAAGAGTAAAATTTGATCTAGATCAAAGTACACGCGTCCACATTTCCACGTTAGTGAGGTCTCTAACCACAAAACCGCAACGCAACCACAGGTTCATAATCCCCAAATCTTACATGTGATCGTTGTGTTTAAACGACGTTGGAAACGGGTTTAAATAAACTTATTTTTAGAGATTTTTTTTCATCGTATTTTTGCGAAGTATTTTATCCACGATTGGGTCGACATTTTATGAAATATAAAGCATTTGTTTCCCATTACTAGAGCAGCACGTTGCATGAGTGAAAACCAGGCCTTCCATAAGACTAGTGTTAATTTTAACATTGGGCTTATGGACATCCTGGTTTTTCACTTTTGTAAAGCACTGTAGTAATATAATTATTAATACGCATTAAAGTAATTTGTCATAAAGTGTAGAAATTTACATACTCAAGCAATTACAGCACATTTATTTAGCATATTTTACTAATCTATTTTAGTTATTTTCTTAGTCATACTATTGATTTTTTTCCACAGTATTCGCAGATTATATGCTATAGTGTAATAGGGGAACAATTTGATAAGGAAAACATTTTACTTATTAATCGTAAACGGAGAAGTACATCAGTTTGAGTGACAGAGCACATTCCGACGACAGCCACTCCAGTTACAATGACGCACTTACCTCGTGATTTTCTTAATCTTATAATATTTATCAAATATCTTATATCTTGTAATATTTAAAATATTATTTAATTTAAAAAAGTTAGTATACTTATTATTTATTTTTTGAATTATTTGGACTTACCAATCGCTTCTAGTGTTTAAAACTACACTACGTTTCGGGAGGTAAGGAAACTCCTCACGTTATCAATACTTTTTATAGTATCTGTTGAGTAGGTGTGTATGTTTTACATAAATCTTCCAACATTGTTTAACTGATTTCATTTAAGAACAACAAATTTTAATACAAACTTAACTTTTTGTCAATTATGCGGTTTTAGAAGAGGTTTTATGAATCTCCTTACACAGTAATATACTTATTGCGTAAACATATTCAAACTAATACTAGATTATTGTTTTAACTACATAATTTTATTAAAAACGGCTTATAACATTTCAAAATGTATTTACACTTATTCAAAACTTACATACATCACGGTAGATATACATATAGCACATTTTTTAGCGAATTTCCCCTATAGGGAAGAAGCTATTACCGTAGGTGGCATGGTAAGATTTAAGCCCGAGACCATGATAACTTTTCGTTTTGAGGTCCCCAGATGCCAAAAACACTGTTCGTTCAAATTTATATATATATATATATATGTGAGTGTGTGTGTGTGTGTGTGTGTGTGTGTGTGTGTGTGTCCGCTACCACGATAAATTTTGAAAGAAACACCCGATTTTGATTAAATTTGGCACAAATGTGGAGAGTAGCATTTATGACTTTAAGTTGGGAAACCAGATCGATCGCACTATGGGAATGGCGTTTTATGGGGGTTTACAATTTTCCAAAAGTCGTTTTTTTGCAAATTTGACCCCGAAATGTTAAAAACATTCAATTTTGGTTATAGCCATTTTATAGAGCTTAAGAAACAAATAATTTAGTATTTTGAATCATTAACCTAGGTTAAATGGTTGCGGAAAAAATCCAAAAAAGGTGTCCCATTTTAATCTTATGGGCAAAAGGTTTTTAGATTTTTCTCAGATAGTTTTACTAAAAACTTCACATTCCTGTTTATTAATGTGTTTAGCTCAACAAAACAAACATTTTGGTGTTTTAATCGTTGTTCTACGTCCAACCGTTGCAGAGATATTCAAAGTGCTAAACACAGTACGTTGTCCAATGTTATCCTTATGGAGAATAAATAAAATTCTATATCTCGATTATTTATGAATGTATATTGATGAAACTTGGTATGTGGCTTCAACTAGTTGTGGTATATTGATATTAGCACAAAAAACAAGTTTTTTGTTGATAGTCCCCGTAGCAGCAAACCTGCATTCTCGGCCCCCATGTTATTCATATGGAGAATAAGTAAAGTTTTATATCTCCCTTAATTATGAACCTACATTAAGAAAACTTGGTATGTAGCTTCACCTGGTTCAGTTGTATTGATAATTGCAAAAAAAAAACATTACTTATCTTCCTCATTGAAGCAAACCTGCGTCCTCAACCCTAATGTTATTCTTATGGAGAATAAATAAAATGATATATATCACTTATTTATGTATGTACTTTTGTGAAACTTGGTAAAAAGCTCTATGTAGTAGTGAGTCACATATATATGCATTGTAAATTCGCTGAGTACGCAGGTTTGCTGTGACGGGGGTATTTATTCAATATGGCTTATTTAATAGTTTGTTTGATTGTGCTTTAATCAAATATTGCTGTTACCCTGGGACACGCGCCGGTTTGGAGTCTGCATGCGGATTGACATTTATATCAAGTTGTTTGTGGCCATCTGTTTGGCACTCATATTGACTAACAATTTGGTTAAATGCCACTAAAAACCTATATAATCACATAATAACACAACGTTCGCATTTTTTGTTTCCCGACAAACTAAAAATGTACAAACATACAGATTAAAACCTTACACAAATGGTGTTCCTAGCGTTTGTGAATCTCAAACATTAAATCATTATAGAACCCTTTCGTTCGGTGAAGTAAATCCGCTCATTATAAAACTATATATATGAAATTAGTTGTAATATATTAACAACAAATCGAGACTTAAAAATAATAGAAAGAATAGGCTTTTAACCCATCATCATCCTACACTTCACTAGATGCAGTGAAGCATTCTCAACCGGTCACACGTCTAGAATGCAATCGTAGATACGGTTGAGAAAGAGCTACTGGGAAGGAAACTTGATTTTGTTGCCACCGTAACTATGAAATCAGAGTATAATTGAAGCAGAACTCAATAATAACTAATAACTCTCCTAACGTGTAATAGTTAAAATGTTATTTTCCATATTTTTTTATTAATAGCGATTTGTTTTTTAAAGCTTATTTAATATGGGTTGTGCTTAAAAAAAGCTGTTATCATGTTTAGTTTTGAAAATTTGTTAAGCTAGTGTTTCTTAAAACACTGCAACATACAATTAAACTTATAATTTACTTAATAAAATGGTTACACATCAAAGGCGAAAAATGGCAAATTACTGTAATTATACTGGCTTGGCTTAGACAAGTGCGAATCACTGTGGACATTATTTCAAGCGCAAAATGCAATCAATCTTTAAACATAATTAACAATTATATAAGTAATCAATCATTTATAAAACACATTCCATCATGGTTTTGTCAAAAACGGTGTTTATCAAAATGGCTTCTCTGTGCACAATGGAATTCTTGTTTTATATTTGTTTCAATATGTTCATAATCAATCATTGACTTTTTACATACTGCTTTAAAACGTAGTCCATGTAGTCTTATTATTCTGTATAATTAGCAGTGACATAAAATTACAGTTTCTTCAAGGTTTGCAAACATACACACAATGCATAGGTATTGTGTTGTATTGTGTGTAGTTTTCTTTTTGTATATAAAGTGACATACTTAAAACCACTGTACCACTATTACTAATGTTTAGAAACAATTTGTGATTACCTCTTACAATGAAGAAGAAATTCCGTACCTCAGTAAAACTATTAACAGTCAAACACAAGTCATATTATTACGGGATATCACTTCTCTTGTAAAGCTTTATATATTTAAAAAAAGAAGTTAGGAAATAACATTTTACTATGATTAGGGATTTTATTATGTTTATAGGCTGAATAAACTATGGAAAACCTTAATATGCTTTATATAGGCGTATACATACATAACCGTTTCTCTTTACAGTTTGGTAGCATTATCTAATCAGAAGATAAGGTCACGATATTCGAATATAAAATTGTTCCAAAAAATTCCAAACGTAGACGTCAGTGAAGTTACAACAGCAATAAACAGGTAGTTGCGAGTCAACAATGACATTTATGAGACTGTGGGGAAGAATAACAACAATAACTGTCGTTCTGCAACATGAGACTTATGAACAAAGCTTAAACATTTCTGACCTCATTCAGAGTCCCATTAATCCAACATAGTACACCTCCAACACAACATACACTATAAATTACCCCACTTAAATGTTACAATAATTTGCTGTTGTTGCTGCGAGACTTCGTATCATGCGAATTGCCAATCCTCTACTATGTACTTGATATATAGCCTACTTACACATGTAGATTTGAAAAACTAATATAAAACAAACTACCTCGGCCATGTTTCAATTCACAGATGGTTTTGTTCGGTCTTAATTTGATGTCTGACGAATTATTGCAAGCTTTAACAACGTCGAACTTCCAATGAATATTTTATAGAATCTTTTCCTTTACGAGTGTATAAGAAGATCTGGTTTGTAACATTGTTTAGCACCGTGTCGGTGTGAGATTTTGTAATGATTAATAATATGAATCGAGGTTTCCATGAAACATTTATAGCATTTTCAGTGAACGATCCTTTGTACATGATCCTGTAGATGAAAATATCTTCTTCTCTCATTTGTTTCAAAATTTATTGTTATTTACTACATTGGCGAAACTTCAAATACAAAATTCAGGTTTAACCCATTTGGTACTTTTTTAAATTTAATTTGTCATTGCTTGCCGGATAATTATAAAACCAAAATATTATTAGTATGGTAAAACGATACTAATTAATAAAACAGAGTTAGCAGTTACTTATTCAATTATATTGAAAGCTTTCTTTGAAACTACGGTATGAATTTAAAACCAAAATTAACTAAAAAGATAAAATTGTCAACTGAGTTAGCCTTTACTATTCTGTTGTTAATATGAAAAAAGTAAGAGAATGATTTGTATTATTAAAATGCGTGATCAAAGGCCAAATTCAAAGTTGATGGTGGAGGGATGAGCGCGTGAGTTGAATGATTTATGTTTAAATTTGCATCTGAGTTGCAAAGAGGTACTTTACTCTCTTTCATCATCAACAAAGGTTGAAATAATTGTAGTGAGTTCATAATTTTGAATGGAAACAGCCATCAGTTTTTAAAGTATATTAAAAAAACTCACCTACTCTTTATTTAACAGCAACTTATTTACTTTTAGGCTAGTATATGCATTTTTTATAATCGTTAGATCCGACTACTAGTTGCCAGAGACCAATAAATCGGACTGGCTATATAAAAAGTAGAAGTATTGAAATAACATAAATCTAATCAACCTTCTTATTGGATTCTCTCATATAAATTACCCATAAATATCATGCAACTCAGAAATCAGCTGGTTATAAAATATTCGTGAAATGCACACCAATTTATAGGTTAAGGTTTTAAAAGCCACACGATATTAAGATTTGACTTAATTCATCAAACAACATAATCGGCTTGGTTATAATAGAACTATAGAATGCAATTAATGCATTTTATATTTATGGTTTTTATGATAAACTAATGTCATATTCAAATAACACCTTATTTTTAACGTAATGTAAAAAGTTCTGCTCTACTTATATTAAATAAACAGTGTTAGATTATAATATGTTAAGACTTGTCTCATCTATTACCCCATTTATTCATTTTCCACTATGGTAAACAATTCATTCGCGTGTATTAGATATTTCATTATGTTTCAGCGAATTTCCCGTATAGGAAAGAAGCTATCACCGTAGGTGGCATAGTAAGACTTAAGCTCGAGTCCAAGATAACTTTTAATTTTGAGGTCCCCAGATGCCAAAAACACCATTCGTTCAAATTTGGATGTATGTATATGTCCGTCAGCGCATACATATATGTTTTTGTTATGCGTCCGTAAGCACGATAACTCTCGTAAAAAAGGCCTGATCTGAAAAGAAATTTGGCACAAATGTGTAAAGTACCATTCATTTGGACGAGTTCGACAACCAGACGAATCGCACCATCCGAAGGGGGGGGGGGTTGTACCCCAAAGATTTTTTTTGTGGGGTTCACATTTAATTTTTATTTTAATCAAATTTTAGTTTTTACCATTGAATTTGGCTTAAAAAAGAAACAATTTGGTATTTTGATCATTGCTCTACGCCAATTGGTTACTGATATATTGAAAGTGCTAAACTCAGTACGTTGTGCAATGTTATTCTTATGGATGAAAATAAAACATTTATATCTCGCTTATTTAAAAACATAAACTGACGAAACTTGGAATATGGCTTCATCTGGTTGTGGTTTATTGTTGTTTGCACAAAAAACCAATTTTTCGCATATGGCTCCCGTAGCAGCTAACCTAGATAATCAGTCCCTATGTTATTCTTATGGAGAATAATTCAAATGTTATATATCACTTATTTATGAATGTATTTGAATGAATCTTGGTATGTGACTTAGATGAGTTCTTTTGATATTTGCATAATAACCCATATTTTGCGTTCCGTGATGCAGGAAACCATTACTATATTAAGTACCGGTATCGCTTGTTTGTGAATATATTTCTTATGAATCCTGGTAAGTGGCTTAACGTGTATTCATTGAACATTAGCTGAGTATGCAGATCTGCTGCGGCGGGGGTATTTTAGATTTGGTAATATTCATTTTGAAGTAGTTAACAAAATACTGTATGTTTGCAGAGATTCTGAATGTGATTCCAGGAAAACTACTACTCAACTGATTACACAGTTCACTCACAGTTACTCTGTACTATAATTACTAACAAGAATGCTGAAATTCCTTCCTATGAGCTTCCTAGGCTTCCTAGGACGAGTCGTTGTTAGACGTTCAGCCCGCGTGCGGGAAAAATAAAGTCAACAAATCACTAAAGATGCCGGACGTTTTTTTGGTCCTGCGAAACTTCGGGATTGACTTCTTGAACAATTGTTTTTTGTTTTTATTCGTGTTCGTAATGTGTTTAGTGTGTCCGTGTTTTGTGTAACTGTTTGACGAGTTCTAGAAGAACAAATATTAGGTGACTGTAGCCCAATATTATATCCAAGAATAAATTCCTTTACTCCGTACTAATAAATTGCAAAATATGTCTCATTGTACCTGCTAATATATATTTAGGTTCAATCTAAGAACGAAATTGACTAAAACATGCTAATTTATTTACAATGTATATTATTTTAAAATAATAAAGTATACAATGTAAAATAGGTTTCTTCTTAAAAATACTACTAGTGACACAACAACACATTTGACATTGACATTTGACTCTGACGTCACGAGTTTCCCCTTCTTTATCCCACAGAGACCATAGAAATGGAACAGTCAGGACGTCACGCAGCGCCGTCTTCGCGCAGTAAAAATGTTTGGTGGGGAACTGGCGCTATCCCCCCACCCCGCAGGTGCGAGTACTACACCAGGGAGCCACGCCCAAGTTCCCAATCCATACGTAACAACAGCAGTTCTGCCAACTTACATAAACATCAGAATTTTCGTATACTTCTGAAATACTACAATTTCAAACCACGAATCCTGACTTTGGGAGTTCCTGACTGTTCTAATTATGGGCTCCCATCCCACATTTTTCTGTTTTTCTATCTAACCAGATTGTTTTCATAATAAGTAGAGTGTTCAACCCGCTCGTAGGTTTTTTGAGTTTCTCAAGTCATACTGTAAAGCTCGACCAGATTAATCTTCCGTGGAACCATCCTACTGCGTAGTTGTTTATTCCGCCACCTTCCAAATGAGGGGAAGAGCCTTTCAATGTTATGATAGTGGAGACCCTGCGGACCCTTGCTTTTCAATTCTTTCAGTAAAAAGCGGTCAACCCCACGTGAAAGTAATATAAAAAAAAACTGTTCAAGTATTTTTAAACTGTAAGAGTTATAATTCTGTATTTTTTTACGGTTTCAGAGGATTATAAGCAAAGTACTAAAAATACAACGCTTCCGGTAATCTGCCAGTGGTACTCTGTTGAAAACTAATTTTAATTTTAGCACCTATAAGAATCCCTGTTAAAGTTTGAAAGAAACATTGATGAATCTGCTAGAAATTACTTCAAAACCGATACAATTGTTTTTGTAGTACAATTTTCCTATTATCTTAACCTCACTCGGGATAAAACCTGCTTCCGATCACGTCTGACCTCTAAGCCCAGAGCTCTTCCTCTAAGTTTCCGCGTCCGGTAAACGCAACTCAACAAATTGTATATCTCAGTTTGTTATTTTATGTTGGCGTTTTGATCATTTCTCTACGTCAATGGGTTACAGAGATATTCAAAGTGCTAAACACAGTACGTTGTCCAATGTTATACTTATGGAGAATAAGAAACATGTTATATCTCACTTATTTATGAACGTATCCGAACGAAACTTGGTATATGGCTTCATGTCGTTGTAGTCTATTGATAATAACAAAACAACAATATTTTGCTGGTGCTTCCCGTAGCAGCAAACCTACGCACTCAGCCCCCATGTTATTCTTATGGAGAGTGCGAAAAATGTTATATCTTACTTAATTATAAATATAAATTAATATAACTTGGTTTGTAGCTTCACCTAGTTGAGTTACATTGATATTTGTATAAAAAGCCATAATTTTTGTTCCTTGTTGCAGAAAACCTACGTACTAAGCCCCCCATGTTATTCTTATGGAGAATAAATAAAATTGTATAAACTGCTTATTTATTAATGGATACGGATGAAACTTAGTAAGTGGTTTCACTGGTTGTGGTCTTTTAATATTTGCATTAAAAACAATATTTTCTGTTCCTTGTTGCAGCAAAACTAAGTAATCAATACCCATGTTATTCTTAAGGAGAAAAATTAAAATTTACATACGGCGCATTTGTGAATATGTATCTATGAAACTTGGTAAGTGGCTTTATATGGTACATATAATACTGTATACTGTATATATATGAATTGTAAATTCACTGAGTATGCAGTTTTTCTGCAACGGGAGTATTGTTTTCTATAATAGTATGACACTGGTAAAATAACCTGTGGACATAACTACTGAGGCTGTTATTGGACTTATAAACCCTTAAATAATATTTAGATTAAATCAATTAAAACTTATACAACTTTAGTAAACAGCAAATGTTTAAGGAAAAATAGATAACAGTATCAACTAAAGTTGGCCAACTCGTTCAACAAATCTACAAAAATTAACTTGACGTTTTTCCACCTAGGATTAAAGTGGATCATTCATAAGAAATGTATGAATCATGTATTACAGGATGTAATAACAACACGTAATATGCTAATAAAAAAGTTGTTTAATCATGTATTAAACGTAGTATGAAAAAGATTCCTAGAAATCAGTGACCCTTTCATATTTTAGCGAATTTCCCCTTTAGGGAAGAAGCTTTTACTGTAGTCGGCATGGTAAGACCGGCATGTAGTCGGGCATGGCCCGGAACCATGACAACTTTTCGTTTTGAGGTCCCCAGTCCCCAAAAACACCATTCGGTATATATAGTGTGTAAAAAAAGTCTCTCCGCCCCTTTGATTTGTTCGTTTGTTGAAACAAACAAATTACCTTTGGGGAACGATAATAACTTAACCCAAAGTATCTTTTGACGTTATCGGAAATTTTGAGTGTCACCCAAAAATGGGGGATTTTGGGGTAGCTCAAAATTTTCAAACGTAAACCCCTTTTAAGTTACCCCTCATTTTAAAGAGCTTTAAAATAATAGGCGAATGTTGGAGGTTGGAGGTCTGTAACGTGTTTCTATCCAAAATGGCAGCTTGTCAAATTTTTGAATACAAATCATTCTTGAAACCTGGCGTCTAAGACTTTTGAAGTTTTAATTTCACCTTTGGTGACTTAAAACTGAAAAGAGTCTTGAAGAAATGCTATTAAATGAAGAACTGGTCTCTTTTGGTAATATTTAAAATTTTGAGAACCCGAAAAAATGGGAGATCTTTGGGGAAACTAAAAATTTCCTAATGTAAACCCCTTTTGAAGGGGTTAAATATAATTTTAACTGTCACCCTTCACCTACGTTTAGAATTCTCTTTAAAATGAGGGGTCACTCAAAAGAGGTATACATCAGAACATTTTGAGTTGCCCCCAAGATCCCCCATTTTTTCGGGACACTCAAAATTGTAAATATCACCAAAAGATAATAAAAGGTCTTTCTTCCACTTCTTCCATTTCTTTCACTTCTTCATTTAATAGCATTTCTTCAAGAGTCGTTCCAGTTTTAAGTCACCAAAGGTGAAATTAAAACTCCAAACGTCCTAGACGCCAGGTTTCAAGAATGAGATGTATTCAAAACTTTGACAAGCTACCATTTTGGATAGAAAAACGTTACAGACCTCCAAGCTCCACCATTCGCCTATTTTTTAAAAGCTCTTTAAAATTATGGGTCACTAAATCAGGTTTAAATTTGACAATTTTGAATTGCTCCCAAAATCCCCCATTTTTGGGGGACACTCAAAATTTCCAATAACGTCATAAGACACTTCGGGTTAAGTTAGTATCGTTCCCCAAAGGTGATTTGTTTGTTTTAACAAACAAAAAAATTATAGGGGGTGGACGGATTTTTTTCACACTGTATATATATATATATATATATATATATATAGCTACAAATCAATAAGGAACTGAAAAATTCAATACATTACACTATATTTCGCATTTCGCTTCTTCGGGTATATAAAATAAAATAAAAGTATAATAAGTATAAATAAAAACTATAACATCTAAAAAAAATTAAAGGACGAATGTGTATATATAAATAAAGATCACGTGTAAATTGGCCATTAAATATCATCTATGGCACAATCGATCTCAAATTCAGTCCATAGGGAAACTTAGATTTTAAAACCATTTGGTGTGCTTGTTCCATATATCTCAACTGTTGTGTCGTGGAGTCTTTACTTAACTGCTGAATAGGTATTATTGTATATAGTTCTTCAAAAGATTCCTTGTGATGATCGGCGTGTTTGACCAGTGGCTGTTCCATCTTCCCATGATTGAAGGCATACCTATGCCCTGTAACTCTTGTTCTCAATGTGTTTATGGTTGATCCTGTATAATCCTTAGGGCACTTACTGCATTTAACTTGATACATGATGTTTGTTGAGTCACAGGACATGTTTTTACTTTCTCTCCCTTATACATAGTATATGGAGAAAGTATTGTTTTCGTCAAAATTTTCGAATTTGAGTTGTTAGTGGAAATATTCGTTTTGGTGCTCCGTGAACCCAACAAATTATTTTAACGTGATGTCTGTGTGTCTGACTGTCTGTCTGTATGGATGTGTACAGAGCTAGAGCCCTAGCCAATGGTCCGATTTTTATTAAATTTGGTATGTAGGTACTAATCTGCAATATCTTCAGGCGTTTTTTCATTGTTTGGAATGTTTTATTTTTAAGAATAATTATCCCCCAAAAAACATGAAAAATCAAGATTTATCAAAAATAGCTCAAACGATTTTGATTAAACTCTAGTCGTTTGTATAACTTTAGTTTTCCAACAAAATGACACCACATGCATTTCTGTAAAATTTCGTGTTAAGAAATTACAAGACTTCAAATATCAAAAATTCAGTTTTTGGGGTTTTGCATTATAAAACATAAATATAAATTTATTACTATTAACTATTAAAAATCGCTCAAAAAATAAATAATTTAGTATTTTGAATTACTATTCTACGATTACTGGTTGCGGAGAAAATTTAAATTTTCATTTTGCGGTAAACGCATTGGGTTGTCCAATGTTGTTCTTATGGGGAATACAAAAACTACTATTAATCTCCTATTTATTGATCTGTTTCGTTCAAACATGATATGCTTGTCAAGTTAGCATTGACCAACAGAGGAAATTTGATATATGTTGCCCCTTATTAACCCTGAGGGGGGATAGGGGGCATTTCCCATCTTAAAACCACGTGTGTAGCGATGGATTCTGTAGTGCCTCCTTAACAGGGATTTGGGTGGATGTCTTTGAAAACAACTTGTTTACAAGATTTTCTGTACATTCGACTGTGCTTTGTATTCTATATTTAGTAAATAAAAAGTAATTTATTCATTAAAGATGGGCTAAAAGAGGGAAAGTATGTGTCAGTTTCCTGATACCGTTTATTTTTGTAACGGGGTATGTTTGGTTTGTTATACTTCTAGAGAATTTCGATAAACATGGCATCATTTTACAAACGAGACGACTTGGTTTCTTGCAGGGTTGTACTTTATTCTTTTGTTCTGTTTTCATCTGTTCGTTTTTAGAAGGAAGTTTCGGTTTTGATCATATCTCTTTTAATACAGCAGGTGTCCGAAATATTATTCTAGGAGTCTTTTTGAATATTATATGTGTAGAAGAAGATTGCTGTAATACATTATAAGCTATTCGCATTATGTTATTAAGTTTGTATGACCTAGGGTGGTAAGTGGTTATAAATTTTGGATCCTCTTTCTCAAAAGATGGTTTATTCTTTACTTTTATAGTCCTAGTGCTAAGTTTAGAGTTAAGAAGCTTCCGTGGTTAACCTCTTTTACTGAAAGCTATTAGTAGGTTGTCAACATAATTTTCTGTGTGTTTTCTCTCGCTACATAAATTCATTGCTCTTTTTGTCAGACCTTTTGGGATAGACTTTTTTATTTGTAGAGGATGACAGCTTTCATAATGTAGATATTGGAACATGTTTGTACTTTTCACATTTATGTTATTTTTTAAAATTCCTTTATCTATATACACGTTAACATCTAGAAACGTAACAGATGATATGAATATGGTCCATGTAAATTTTAGATTACTAAAAGTATTCAGTGACTGTAAGAAGTTTTCCAGTTTATCACGACTATATGTCCATATCATGAATATATCATCGATATATCGTTTCGAGAATATAGGATTGTGAGACTGGGAGACTAAGAAATCCTCTTCCATCCCACCCATAAACAGGATAGCATAAGAAGGCGCCATTCTTGTTCCCATTTTAGTACCTTTTTGCTGTTGGTAGAATGAATCCTGGAATCGGAAACAATTCATGGTCATTATTAAATTAATTAGCCTAGACAGAAATTTCGTAGAAGGAGATTTCATTGTTTGTTTCTCTAGGTATTGTTCGGCACCTTTTATTCCCTCAGATGGAGAATAATCAAAATGGTATATGTCGCTTATTTATGAATGTAAATGTATATATGTGTGTGTGTGTGTGTGTGTGTGTGTGTGTGTTTGTGTTTGTGTGTGTGTGTGTGTGTGTGTGTGTGTGTGTGTGTGTGTGTGTGTGTGTGTGTGTGTGTGTGTGTGTGTGTCCGTCGGTGCTATAACTCTCGTAAAATGGCCCGATTTTGGTGAAATTTAGTACAAACGTGTAAAGTAACATTTATGACTTTAAGTTCGAAAATCAGATAGATCGTCTCATATGAAGTGGTATTTTGGGGGGGGTTTTGTACCCCAAAAATGGGTTTTTGAAGTTTTTACATGTAATATTTAAAAAATCGAATTTTAGTTATAACCATTGGATTCAGCTTTAAAAAACACGAAATTTGGTGTTTTGATCATTTCTCTACGTCAATTAGTTACAGAGATATTGAAAGTGCTAAACACAGAACGTTGTTCAATGCTATTCTTATGGAGAATAAGAAACGATTTATATCTGGCTTATTTATGAACGTATACTAACAAAACTTGGTATACGGCTTCTTCTGGTTGTGGTTTATTACTATTTGCACAAACAAAATTTTACCGATAATTTCCGTAGCAGGAAACGTGCGTACTCCACCCCCATGTTATTCTTATGGAGAATAAATAAAATGTAATGTCACTCTTAACTATGAAAATAAATTAAGATAACTTGGTATGTGGCTTCACCTGGTTGAGTTGTATTGATACTTGGATAAACACCCATTTTTGTGTGTTCCTTTTTGCAGCAAACCTGCGTACTTATCCCCCATGTTATTCTTAGGGAGAGTAATCAAAATTATATATATATCGCTTATTTATGAATGTGTTGGTGAAACTTTGTATGTGGCTTCACCTAGTTGAGTAATATTGATATTTACATGAAACCCCATATTTTTTGTTCCTTGTTGCAGCAAACATGCGTACAAATCCACAATGTTATTCTTTTGGAGAATAATTTAAATTATATATATCGCTTATTTGTGAATATATTTTTATGAAACTTGGTATGCGGCTTTATTAAGACATATTATGGATTGGAAATTTTCTGAGTACGCAGGATTGCTGTGACGGGTGTATTTAGCATTTATCTTAATTAAATTATCTACTGATTCTTCTTTTCTTGTCTTTTGAGTATATTTGACTGGATTAGGACTTAATTTTTTTCCCAGGCTAACTTCGGTGAACGTGTGCTTTTACTAATAAACTAATTAAATATATATAACTCCACAATATTACCATTTCAACTTCAAAAGCGAATGAGTTGGATCCCTCAAAGAAGATTTGTTGAAACCACAAGTTGCACTTTGAGATGTTATGAGCAATTTTGTACGAATTTATGGTCATTAAAATGTATAGAAAAATAATATTTTATGTGTTCCATAAAGACGGTATATAAAACAACAAATTATTCTAAATGAAGATATACTACTAATGTTAACTGTTCAAGTTATGAATAATGTTTTTTCAAAAAGTAATTGTTCAAAAATATCCCTTCGACGATTAATTCACAACATACTGGAAACTATATGGCATTCTCACGAATAACTATTACGCACATTTGAAATAGTTTAGATTGTTTTAAAACTCACCATCATAGGGATGGTGACTTGTTGTAAAGGTAACAGTATTTAGAATGACTTTATTATAAGCAAGTGAATGTAAATTCATGTGAATTTTATATGAGCATTAACCTTCGACACTTTTGGAGACGTTCACATAAAACCTATTAAAATATAAGCACCTCAGAAGATAAGGAATTGCAAATTTCATTTATCTTCTTGAAGCTAGCTTATAACATACAGTACTGCCTTAAAATATGAATGGCTTTTTATAAAGTATATCTAATATACCTACCTAAATTTAATTACCCGTTCAAAAGTGTACTACAAATATTAGTTTATTAAACCTAAATTCATTCTAGAAAACCATTGCAAGGGTTTTTTTAAAATTCAAACAAAAAACCATAACATATATTTGCTACCCAAGTATTACGCAATTCAATTAGAGTTTCACAATTATTTTTGGATACAGCCAACAATGGTTAATTAATTGGATTGAGCGAACGAAGTGAGGGAAAATCCTTATACATAACTTTACTGCTTGGACTGGTAAGAGAATCAACTCGAACTGTCGTGTCTGTGACCAAAATAACTCAAAAACGACTCTACAGATCCACTTCAAACTTTAGAGATAGATTATATAGTACAAAGTCTCGGTCGAGTTCGTTATTGGGAATATTTGGTTAAGTAATAATAAAATTATCTTTAAAACAAATCTATTTTTTTATCCCATAAGATTAACATTGAGAGCCATTTTAGTGGTACTTGAATTATTGATATTTAGCCAACGTCTATGTTTCAACTATAGAGTAACGTAAGTCATAGTGCCATAGATTCACTACAGAACTGTAGTTCATGTTCATGTTGACTAGGAAAAAAAACTTCTTTTCGTAACTTGAAACACAAAAACTAAGGTTTAAATATTATTAACTTTTAAAAGTTGTATGCATAATTTATTTTCTACTAATTAAAAGATGCATTCTTATTTTTACATACTATTATAGTTAATAACTGTATTGGTTCCGTACTCTATGTAAAAAAATGCAGGCCGAGCGCTGGACTATGGGACTTTAGCCACTCCAGACTCCAGATGACAAATAACTGAAAGCAAAGATGTCAACAAGTAATGTATTAAATTGATAAACCTCCTTCTTACGTGATTAAAGTGATTAAACGCTAATATATGTAATGATTTACATTATAATTTCCACTCATTAACAGTAAAAGTTTTAATTTGTTCAAACAATTATTACCTCGCTAATAAAACTTAAGTTACCAAATAAAATTAGATGTTTTGGTTATTTATTTATTTATTGATGGCTATCACTGATGGAACTTTACAACATGACAATAATGAACATTTGCAGGAACAGGAAAAAGAACAAACTAAGATATACATCGTGATTTTAACGATGATGATATGTTATTAAAACTTAATGTGGCACATTGGTTTTCACCACATTCTGGGTCTATCCTATTTCCTTTTTGTCAGATTGAAAACTTAAGTTTAATATAAATTTCTTTTCCTACAAAAATTAAATTTTCATTACTCTGCATAAGTGTTTATTCAAACTCAATAAGGCAATAAGTCAAACTCAATAAATTACGTCCTTTTTGGAGGTTAATATTTGTAAGGGCCTATCGACTTAAATTTTCTAGGCATAATTTATGATGTCCATACACCACTGTTTTAATCAAATTTTTGTCTAAATTTCTCCATTTTTATCTAAAATAAACATTTTCCAAAATTGTTCCGTAAGGTAAATCTTGGTCTCTGGATAATTGTGCCTTTTGGTACAAGTTCATCCTAGGCCTACTTTTCTATTACAAATGATCAATTTCATTTAACTAACCTCATAAATTTACCTCTAGAGTTTGGAAATCACATTTGTTTTTTGGCAGAAACAAGGGTAAAGTGATAACAATTTTAAATCCAAAATAGGCTATGACTTTTGTTTAACTTACATTTAATTTACCCAGGTGAATCCAATATGGATTCGATCTTACTCGGCTCGGGAATACTTTCATAAGTGGAACAAAATAAAGAACCAAATGAAATTGTTGGATAGGCTACGGTATATTAATTAGGTTGATATTTTTAACGCTGAATAATATTTAATAGCTTGGATGTTTGAATTTACCGTAACTACGTCATGTTGGTTTAGTTTAGTTGGTTATTCAATTAAACTTAAAATGAAAATTAAATAAACAAACATAACATGATAATGTTGTTCCTGACAATGCATGTTTGAAGTAATATTGGAACCAACGTTTGTTATCTGGACAAATTTCAGTACTAAACTGAAACATAAGATACTGTATCGTAAAATTGGCTAGACCCGGACAGGGGGTCTTGACCCGGACTCAACCTGGGCAGCTATAAGGGAATCGGATCAACTGATTGATATTTCGCTCCAGCTGCAATTAACGTTCCGAGTTTATTTATTACGCATTACGCAACTAAAATGGGCAGCGAATGTGAATGTGAAGACTTATCAATACTTGTGGCTTTTGGAGTGTGGGAAAAATGTTGTGTGTAAAATTGTCGCCCTTGCATACGGCATCGGGCGCCAACAATTTCCCACAGGGAACAAAGTTGCACTTTACTCCCTTAACTTAATACACAAATAACTATTGTTTCAAGCAGAACTCCCCGTATTATTTTTTACAGCAAATAATTGTGCTTAAATTAAACTTGAGATAGTCAATAATATAAAACATAAGTGAGATCATAATACACCGTTACTTAAAAAGAATGTGATCATAATGTTTTTGGAAACAAATGCTACACAGCGTCTATTAAAACTGAACCATACACGTTATCATCAATATATATATATATAACTAGCTGGCCCAACATATGTTGTCCTGTCTTATGTCATTGAATTTTTTTGATTTCAAATACTCGTTAATTTTATTGGCATTCAAGTACTTTTTTATTTCCAAAATGAGAGTTTCCATTCAAGTAGTTTTTATTTCCATAATCAACATATGTTTATGCGTTTCAAGTATGTTTACAGCTGCTTGGTGTAACTAACTGAACTTAGATCAAATCAATGGAAACTTTGAAGGCCTGTGGGGCAGAGCCCTTAGGTCGGTTTAAAAATTGTCTTTTATAAGAACCTTGTCCTGAAATAAACGAACACAACAAAAAATAATTATTCAATTTGGTCCACTAATTCTCAAGTGATGGTGTGACCAAGGGAAATAGGGATCCATTTTTATATATTAAGATGTGTACAAAATGTTGGACCTTGAAACAATGACTGGTGGGTTCTAAGAAGTGGGTCAAACAGTTTTAATTACTAGATTATATTTAACATTAGATACTACTTTTCCTTTCTTTTTAAAATAAGGAAATCTATTCTACTTAAAAACAAATTGACTGATGTAAGCCTCATTGTTTTATAAGTTCTGCATTTAGATGCTTTGTATTTGAACAACAGTATCAAGCTACAATAACAATTGGAGGCCTGGGGGGCATAGCCCCCCCCAGTAAGGCTAATGTGTTACATTCAAAACTCTGTATTAGAGTTTAAAATATTTAGGCATTCAAAACCAATTGACTGATTTTAAAACGTATTGTTCATCAAGTTCTGTATTTATACTATATATTTTTACAGCAATATTAAGCTCCAATAAAATAACAATCCTGATGGGTCCTGCTTGGGGACCAAAATGTAAATAACTACTTTTAAACCACGTGCTCTCACTGATTGGGGACCTTTATTGTCGCCAACATATTATATTTTACCAAAATCTTCAGCTAATATTATTATGAGGGCCTAGATGATACAGCCCTCAGTGAGACTGAGGGGTGAGTAACTACTTCATATGCACTTTGACTGAGTGACTGATTGACAGATTTCAGGCCTCATTGTTTGCCATGTTCTGGATTTGTATGACATTGTCAAGCTGCAGTTATAATGGGAGGTCCATGAGGTATATTGTTAATTGCAACATTTTTGTTTGTATTGTTAGCTGTGAGCTCAATCCTCATACGTGATATAAAAGCGTACTCCTAGTAATAGCGTAAAGTGTTAATTTCGTATTTTATTTCAACTGCCTTAATTGATTTAGGCTATTAGAACATTTTTATTATAATATACAAGGTGTCTCACAACCATCAGATAAAGTTTTACCGGTTTGTTCAGCAGGTAAAAACAAGTATAAAATGCAATAATATAATAATAACGTATGTCCTATCTCTTTTCGTTTTCCGTCTGCCAGTCTGTGTTTTTTACATAAATGAACATAACATTTTAACCACTTAAGGTATCAACTTTAAACTTGGTGCATGTATGATGACTAATAGGAACTAATCTTCTACTGAGTATCAAGATTCTAATATTTACTAATAAAACAATACAGCCATTTTTATTTTTCAAATGTTATTCGATAAAAAACAGTAATATTTAATAAAAAAACGGAAAAGAATCTGCTGAACTGCTGAACAACCTGATAAAGTTTGATCAAATGGTTATGAGACACCCTGTATAACGTTTTCCCAGTTCTGTCTCAGCTTTAGAGGGGGCGAATGAAAAGGAACAAACATAGTTTTCTTGGTCTTGTAAAAGAAACGCCCACATTGACTAGAGGTATTAACAGCATAAATTATCTTCTTAAAAGGTAAAAATACAAATGCAAACTGCAGGATTGTATGACCTAAACGTTAATCGAGAAATATGTATGAGAATATAAACTTCTTTATTCACAACAGAGGATATTCATCGATGAATTATCATGATTATTTATATATTTTCAATCAAGGAATAACCTCAAGATGATATGTTATTGTGATCTTCGCCTGGTATTAAAATTTGTCTTTGGTCCTTTATAAGACTATGAAAGAGATATTCTATTGAAAGAAAGCCATACAGAATATTTGATTTAATTTATATTCTTCCAGTTATCTAGTCAGTTCCTTCAGTTTAGTAACCAATAAATTAGATTAGTTCTTTCTTTAAGATAAATTATCAAAATTTTTGTCTAGTAATTTATAATGAGAGCACCTAACAGTTTGGTTTTGATGCCCTGATAAAAGCCTTTCATATGAAATGCCATCCTTACGACTTGCTTTGAATTTTAAACAGGATAAATTAAATTAGTCTCACACACTACAAAATATATCTACTCTTGTACTATACTTGCATACAAGACGGTAAATATATAAAACAGATGGTAAAAGGTCACTATCTGTTCTATATTTACCGTCTTGTATGTAAGTACAGTATAAGTGTAAAAGTAAATGTAAATGTATTTTTTAGTGTTGTGAGACACAGTTTATTATATCATATTTAATTGTAACACGACTTATTTTGACACTTAAGGATTTTTTTTATTATTTTATTATCTTCTACTTCTATGATATTGAAATAAATATTTAATTTGTAACGCATTATTCATTGCAGCATAACTAAACATAACTCGATTTATTATAAACGTCTTCAGTAAGTAATATTTATTAAGACATGTAAATGACGTCTATATAAAATAGTGGCTTCAAAGGGCCATTGCCCCTAACATTGCTCTGATCTACTTCTGATTTAATTATACCCTTTACGTGCCGAGGAATACAAAACAATATAAGTGGGGACACATGTCAGTTTGTAAACAAAGTTGAAGCTTAATAACTTGTTTTATGAAAACAAAGCAGAGGTTTTTAAACCCCATGCTTTTCTTATGGGGGATGTTATACGTTATTTTTTGGTTGCTGGTATTGTTTTACAAATACTGCTATTTTTCCCGAGTCCTTGGGATCAAGACCTTTAACTTGAGCCGTCTCCCATCATCCTGCGATTTTTCAAACTCCTGACTTAAAAATTTCGCTTACAGAATCTTATATCTTAATACACAAATATAAATAATACATAACAATTAATCCCTATTTCCCTTGGTCACGCCATCACTTAAGAATGTGTGCATCAAATTGAATAATTATTTTGTTGTTGTGTTTGTTACTGTCAGGAAAAGGTTCTTATAAATGACATCTTTTAATCAGACTTAAAGGCTCTGCCCCCCTGGCCTTCAAAGTTCCTATAGATTTGATACAAGTTCAGTTAGTAACATTAAGCAGCTGTGATCAAGTGTCTAAACATACTTGAAAGGCATAATCATATGTTCATCATGGAAATAAAAAATACAAGAATGGCAACTCAAACTCTTTTTACGATAGGCGAGTGAGCGAAGCGAACGAGCCCATCTTGAAAATTAACAAGTATTTGACATTAAACAAATTCAATGACATTCGGACAGGAAAACGTCAGTCGGACCAGCTAGTTATATATAAAGATAGATTCGTCAAGAGTTTTGAAACGTGGAGGAAACAAATTATCAATGTTTAGTAAGTAATTATAAAGCATATTATATTTGAGCCTTTGGACATTGGATAACAATTAGTTTGATTATAATAACGGTCAAATCATTAACATAACTGCTTCCAAAACTTTATCTAAAGAAAAATAGTAATAGAAACCTTATTTTTTAGACCTTATCTAATGCTTTTAATCATCATTATTTGTCAAACAACGCTTCAGTAGTGTACAAGAAGATATTTAAAGGAGAAAAATATGGTGTTGGTATTAAATATCGGTTATAAAAGTCCCCAGGAACGTTTATGTAAATTTATTATCATTTGATTTAACTATTGCCTTTCTAGATAGTGAAATAAAATATATACAATTACATCAAAATCATGTTTTGTAAATCTAAAGATTTGTCCAAAAGCATTCAAAGTATTTTAAACCAGAACACGTACTTTTCAATTATGATGCTACTTTAAATTAAAATTATTCATGTCACGAGTTCACTTTTCTCCGTTAACTTTTAACTTTTATTCTGACAATCTACTGTTTAAGACTGTTTTGTAAAATATTTAACCTATGTTAATATTAAATTTCTGCCTGTAATGCTACTCTGTTCTCGCTGCCAACTAAAGCAATACGATTACAATAGTAAAGGCATATAATGCAAATTCTGCACAAAGCCAGTAATTACATTTTGTGACATCCCGATAACTGGCTTTATCTCATAATTAGCAGTTGAGATCTACTACAGATATGAAGTACTAGTATCGTTTCAGTCAGTGTATCATCTGGTTTATCATTGTTTTGGTTTTGTTTTTTAAACATTTACAAATAATACAAAGGAACACTTTTTAAGTAGGATTATTTGCATAGCTTCAAAATCAGTTATTAAAAAAGTGGCATTGTTTAGTTTAAGTTAGTTCCCAAACAAATGCGACGTTGATTATTTTTTCATTCCTTTATGAATGTCTATAAATATAAGTCTATATTTGAGGCCTTACTCTATAATTCTTTTTCTGTTTTAAAATTCACGAAAGAAGTTTTGTTATTTACAATAAGTTGCCAAGACTGATTATAGTGATATATCTAACATCATAAAATTCCACAGAAGCGGTGTAACATTCGAAAATAAGGTTATAAATGTTATAAAACTGCATTTTAAAAGTAAACATAGGATCACATTTTCACGAAACTAATCTAATTTTTCAATATTGCATCTCATAATATTGATTTAATTGAAAATATAGTTATAATATTTTTAAAAGGGTACAATAACAACTAAAGAATGTTTTTCCTTGTATAATGGATACTGTACCTATCTAAGTATATATCTCTTAATTATAAGGTAGCAATAATCTAAGGAAGTCTTACCTAACTGAAATAGAGGAGGGTCATGAAAAAGTGCTACTAGCGAAACAGTCAGCGTTTTTGCCAATAAAAAAATCTATGTCAGTCTTACCCAAGCTACGTTAGTTAGCATTGGGGAGTGATATTTATTTTAAGGTTCAAAATTAAAATTTCCGGAAGTCGGAAGTCGGCGATGTTTTTTGGATTCCACCGGATATCATTTTTTGAAAATTGTAATTTAAAGTTTGTATTGTTAGCTAACTGTTAGGATTTGTGTAGCAATTCAAATTATGTTGTATAAAACAAATATTTTAATGTTACAACTTAATGTAAAACATATTTAAAATATTTATTAGGTAAAATAATTATTTAAATTTATATTTATATTGTAGTACGATAAAAGGTTGTTTTTTTAATATTTGATGTTTAAAAAATAAAACTTGTATTTAAGCGTAAGCCTCCAAAGACGGTTATATTTTCCTCTCTCAAACAAACACCAAAATCCCTTCTACAAAAACTGTCTTCTATGATTAATGAACGTTTATGTCACAAAAATTGTAAACCAAGCAAACAAACCCATTATTAATTTTCATGTCCCTAATAAGTTTTATGATTTTCAGCGTTAAACCTTTTATTATGAGATCGTTTATTACTCAGAATTTATGGGTGTTTTAAATATCATGGGGTCAATTATTTGATTCATGATTTAGATATAGAGTGAAAGATTTATTAGTAAACGCCCTTAATTAAGTTGGATAGTGCAAAAGGTCAGTCACCGTCAAACTCAGACACCTGTTAAGTGACGCTCTCTGTTTTGGTGCAACACCTGAAACATATTTCCATGAATTATTAGCTATGTTATATTATTAGCATGGTGTAATAGCTTGCTTATAAATTAATATATCTGATACGTGACTTCATGTTGAGGTTAGGTATACATAGTTGCATTTTAAATTTGCATCTATTTTACACATCTATTTCGAAGATTACACATACATCTTTGTCATCCCATCTGAACATTCCATATTTAATGTGTCAATATAACATATATTGATCAAAGTTATGGATGCATATAAAAACTGTTATACCAATAATAACACATCGTCTAGGTTAAAGGTGTGTTTAAATACCTTTTCATTTTATAAAAAGAAGTTTATTAGTTACTAAGCTACATCAACCAAATCGTTTACTCAACTTTGCAGTGTTTTCATCAAGATTTCTTGAAATAAGGTTTCTGCCTGCAAACACAAATAATTTAATCCTATTGGTTGGTACATAGTGAATATAAATACAAATATATAACAAACGCCCCGTCGCAGTGAACATGCGTGCTAAGCGAATTTAAAATGCAACTATGTATACCTAACATCCACATGAAGTCTCGTATCAAATATGTTAATCTATAAGCAAGCTATTACACCAAATCAAATCACCATAAGAGTAACATTAGGTGTATTACTCAGGATTGCTGCAACTGAGACACCAAAAGTGAAGTATTTAGGTAAAAATAAATGGGTCAATGTGTAAAAATCACCAAATAAACCAAACTTAGCCACATACAAAGTTTTATCAAAATATATTCCGAAATAAGCAATATGTAAAATTTTATTTATTCTCCATAAGAATAACATGGTTCAAGGTACTGCGTTTTGAACATATCTGCAGGGAATGAACGTAGAACAACAATTACACCAAAATCACTAATTTTTAAGCTGGAATCACAAGGAAAACCAAAGTGAGTTTTTCAATAAAATTAACTGTAACTAAGCTAACATTCATTTTCCCATAAGAGTATCAATGGAAATTCTGTCATGCCTTTTTTTCTTTCCTACGCGAATAGCTAGGTTAATAATTCAAAATTAGTATATTTTTATCTTTAAAATGGTTGGAACCGTGTGGGCTTTTTAAATGTGTATATTAAAGCCCACAAAATATATTTAAACATATGTAAATCCCGCATAAACCCCTCCCCATGGTCCGATCTTTCTCATTTTCGAACTCATGAATATTAATTTACACGTATTTGCCAAATTTTATAAAGATTGGAAATTTCTTTCATAAATTATTGTGTTAAAGGACCCACATATATATTTTAATGAATGGAGATTTTGGCGAAAACGAAAAGTTACCATGTTCTCGAGCTTAAGTCTCCACCACACCACCTATGTTAATATCTTATTCCCCGTAGGCGAAATTCGCTAAAAATTAAAATATTTGTGGGTTATTAAAAAATAAGAATATCATTTTGTTTATATAAAACAAATTTTAGATCACAAGTAAAATAAAACTTGTATCCTAAGTCAATAAATATTATAAAGTATTTTTAATGATCAATATCACCGCGGGGTTCTTGGAAGACATCAATATTTTAGACAAGTTCTGACCAAACGCCGTAAAGGTTGGTCTCATTGACACATTGCCTAGCAACTGTTTATTTGTTGCCTTAGCTCCAAGAAGTTCAGGGGCAGTGGAAGTATAAATAACTTATCTTTTACGTATCACCATTCAAAGATCCCGTGTAGTCAGATCGGGAGGACGGGGAGGACGTGGAGGCCAACCCATAAATGGTATGTTATTGCCTGTTACCTGCTGTGGGAGAAATAACCATGTTCATTCAAAACTTAAACAATCCCACCATCTTCATTGTTGAGGTCGATTAATTAAGTGTTGGAAGTACAACTTGAGGCTTTTAATTACCATATATAATAACTTCAACTTAAATTGTATGAGTATTGTTAACATTTTTCTAACATAAAATGTTCATCCTTTTTTGAATCACCCGATATTTGTGTACGAGTGTTTCGTGTCATGTAGCACTATGTATACTTTGTCACGCATAACTCATTTCCGAACTCAACACTTATTATATTTTACATTTATCTTAGAATGTGTTTAACTTGTACCAGTCGTTAGGAATATTACACAAAATACGAATTCATCTTTGAGAGAAACTTATTTTGTTATGATGAAGCTAATGTAAATACGAGGCCTAATGACGTGATCTTAGACAACTTTATTTGGTTATCAAAGATTTAGGTACTGGTATCAATCAATAAACTTTGAATCCATACATTTATTACTTAATGTGAGTTTAAATTGCAATATAATATAAAGTCTACACATTTCAAATCATCACTCTTGGAAACCTGCTTAACTAATACCATTCTGAGGACAGTAGTCACCGTAAATATTCAACTGAGGGTGACAAGAATAAGTCACGTTTAAAACTCTAACACTTAAAAATACATATAGTACATGTCACACATTATTCTAGAGCAATGTTTCAAGCAGTGGCAAGAATAACGCTTGCTGACAGGTCATCCATCTTTTAACATGCTTCGTTGGTTGAAACTTTAGTGAGTTTATTATAAACAAATTTTAAATAAACTTGCTATAATCTTACTTAATGATTTATTTTAAACATATTGAACATATATTTATATTTTGTTGTAAATACATTGTATTAAACAAGTTTACTCCTTTATATATATTATGTATATGTTATAAAGATTTATGTAAACATGTTTAATATCTTCATTTATACAAATAAATGAATTGGCCTATAGTGCATACTTGGTTTATAATCTTGACAAATCGACACGTAGATATTGTGATGGTTACTAAGTATGTCTCATGACCCATATTAAAATTACTAACAAAGAGCTATTAGGCTCACATTCGCGTATTTGCAATAATAATCCCAATGCGTGTATCTTAACCACTACCCCTTAATACATTTTCAACACTTAGTTTTCACAAGAATAGTTATTGGTACAAAACAAAGCACACGTGAACCGTTAGTTGGTATTTACAATAACATTCAATTGCTTATCAGCAATCACCATAAATTCACTTGAAACTTAAAAGCACATTTCCATTTTGTCTGAAAAAGGTATTTTATGTACAAAAAATTTTTATATTTCTTGTGCCTTAACCGTCTACTTAACCTAAATATGAATGCTAGCTATTAGAACAAAACCAATTTTATCCTATTTTATTTTGACACTATCGTTGAAAATATATTATTTTATCATACGAAAACTTACAAATTGGGCGTTTTAATAATTTCGTGCAAAATGAATCGTTTTAAAAGCACTTAAGACAATAAAACTATGTCACTGAGAAAAGAGTAACAAACTTGTTTTATATCATACTATTGCAATTCTTATTTGGCGTGTCGGCATTTGATCAATCCGTTTATAGCTAATATAAAAAAGTTAAATAATGTGGTAAACCTTAATTGATAAAAACAGTTTTTATTGTTTGCGGAATTCGTTGTAGGTTCCGAATAATATTATTGTTTATTATTCTCATGATTCTCCTAGATTGCTCTAAATGTGTCATTAAAGTTGTACGTTATCCAACAACACAGTGAAAACCAGAATAAATTTATTATATCATTCAATATATTTCTGAGATGGTTAAGTTTACGAACACCATTTAATCTTTATCCTTTTATTGTGTGGTATTTTGATACAATCATTTATTGTATTATTTATTATATATAAAATAGTATAATCAAATAATCAATTCGTGCTCATTTGCTGGCTGAGTTATTCAGAACTCAGTCTACCGGGTGGCCGAATCGAACTCATCCGTTTTGACTGAATGTAATAAGGCAAATAACCACTGTCCCTCATTTGTTCTAGAACTTCGTGACCTCTCAGGCAGTTTATCAAATCAATCCCCCTAATAACTATCCCTTAGACCATACTTCAACACATAAAGGTTTCCACTATGCCTCTGATTCGGTGCAATATTGCATGTCTCATGCCTCTTGCAACATGTGTCTTGCGACTATGCCTGTGCACTTTTCTCCGTGTTTCCTCTATCCATGCGCCAATTTCATCGGTTTGAGAACGCCTCCGGAAAGACTAGTTTGTGCTGATGGCGTCGTTGCAGTAATTATTATTTAAAAATAAAAAGAAGGTAAGACCTGATTTTTGGATTAGGTACTGTAATCCAATATATGAAGTAATCCATACACGTTCTTCATTCCTTACTTGGAATCAAGTTTACTTTATGGGAGAATATTGAGTGAAGTTCTATCTTTTATACGTGACCTTCATATAATGAATTAACGAGGAAAATTAATTAATTTGTGTACAAAGATTGATAGAGTATTAAATAGTCCAAAATACCATGCTTGAAGGAAGACGAAACTATAATCGTAGATCTCCTGTCACCTACTAGTGAGGTTTGAGTGTTGCAAGATGCTCCAAGTCAGTCACGGGGAGCACTTTCGCCTGGTACAATAACGTAATACTAACTTAGTTTCCTTCTTAAACTTATCGAAATTCTGTATTAAAAACTAACTTTAATGAGTACTGTTTTTCAGTATGCCAAACAGCCCAGCAGTACCTTGATTTGTGCCTTATTTTTTGTTATTTGCTATTGTGAAATATCTTAAGTCCTGTAAAGATTGTGTATTATGACATAGTAGATATATATGTAATACTTTCTATATTCTGTACCACCGTGACGATTAAGTAAATTCAATCAGAAATTACACTATTGAACTTATTAAACTCGTGTTAAGTTGTGTTGTCGTCTATTGAATTACTTGATTTCAATGTTCCATATCTTACTATTTCTAGATGGAGTTGTTCGGCTTTATGATATAACAGACTATAAGGTCCCGACAAACAAAGCACAAGTAAGATGGATGATCTGTCAACGGGAGTTAGCCTTGTCACTGCTCTAGACATCGCTTGAGTGCCAGTTATATTGTTCAAGCAACACAAGTTCACAAGTGCTTATTCAACTATTTACATTATATTACATTGAACTTTATAATCCACCGTTTTTCTGAATATAATTTACCATATATTTATATTATCCAATAATAAATGGACCTAATTATATTTTCATCACAGAAAAGTTGGATTTTAGTACTTAGGTGGGATATTTATATAATATAACCATCATCACATAACTATCATTATACAACTATGTATCAGTTACAAGAATGATTATACGAAAATAAATATTTAAGGAGGTTTAGAAATTATTTTGGGAACATCAGGAAGTTTTTTGGGGTCAAAACAAATAACAAGTCGAATATAACATAAACTATACCTCGTCCCGTTTTTTGTTGTTTTTTTATTAATAAAAAATACTGTAAATATTACTCTAGCTTCATCCTGAACTTCAAAAATATTTATGTTTCCAACTAATTTTGTATTAAATGTAACGTTTACTGTTTTACAGTTTAAAAGTGGTAAGCAGTTGGTTTTTTGAGCTAACTGCATTACATTTATAAAACATTTATTAAGTAGCACAGCTGACGACAATATTCATACCTGGTATTTAATTTTTTATACCTGGCTTTGAAATTACTCTTAATGAACTGAATGAGTTAATGTTCTTCACTCCATCAACCATGAAAATGTACTTGGACATTACACCTATCACATCGAGGACATTCTTCTATGACCTGCCAACGACTGACGCTCTGCATAAAGGTCATGGACCCTGGTAATATAAGTTACTGTAAAACTGGTGAGTTATTTCTAATTGCAGTGAAATAAAACTATTGTAAACATTGTGAAAATATAATAATTCAACGTGAATTTAACGTTGGTCTATTAAGACAACCAGCTTTCCCTTATCATTTATTATAAATTATTTTCACTGTCATAATAATCGTTATACTAAATTCAATGTTATGTTTATTTTCCAAGTTATGTTCCATGCAATGCAACATGGATCTGGTCCTTCGATATCCTATGTCCCTTAAAAGAAATAATATTAATTTTGAAACCCTCTCATACAAAACAACAGCTATATTTTATCAAACTGCTGTAAAGTATTAACGAGGGCAAACTTTACAATTAATTGTAATATATATATATTATAAAATTGTTTGCATTATTATGGAAATTTTGTTACTTTTAAATATCCTAAAAATCTAACAAAAAAGCTATACATAAGTTTTGATTGTAAAATTTTCAAACCAAGGGCCAACATATATATAACACATAATATATTAGGAACAATTATTATCACAAGGTGCTTTGAAAGACGCGCACTAGAATTTAGCTTTACATCAACTTTATTAATAAATATTATTATTTAATAATGAACAGTAAAAACTCTATTCCTTATCCTAAAATTGTCATTCTTTATATTTGGATGAGTGCACATTTGAAAAAGTCTTATTATTTTCATAATTATAAGGCCATGTGTGAGACGTTCAAAATTAATTTAATTTATTGATGCTGCTGGTGAAATTACAATACGAAATATAAAAACAGAACATGGCCACGGATCTGTTCAATAAGCAGCATTCGTAGACCAACTATATTTTAAAGTCGTTTATTTAAATAAAATATACTAAGTAATCGATTATTAGTTAGCATTCTTTATTTAAATAAACGGTTTTAATATCTATCGTTAGGTGGGTGTTAAAAAGACAATTTATAGAAAAAAATCACCTTCTGATACTAAGAATTATAAGAAAAAGAAGTTAATTACCCTTTGATAACAAGTTTTCTTCAAAATATGTAATATACCTGATTAAATGAAGTCTCTTCTGTGCACTGATTAGCAATTCGTAAGCCATACTCAGAACCATTCTGAGTTTTGCTCTAACAAGAGTCATTTTACAAATATTATAAATAATGATAAAATTAAAACTGATGGAAAACTTGTATGATAAAATATACCTACATACATAAACGACGGTAAAAGTTACTTTTAGATATGTTTTTTTACAACTAATTAAAAAAAAATAATTGCCTGAATTAAAAGTAAAATATCAGGAGAATGAATATGTATTAATAACTTATGGTCTACTGAAGGGTTATTTAATTCCGTCAACACTTTGCCACAACAATATCCAAACAAATTTAACCACTTCGATTTATTACGATACGAAGTATCCTATGTTGAGGCTGCTGAAAACATTAAAATTTATGTGGCGGCTGCATGATATTACAAGCAGTAACTCAAACCAGCCTGAACAGTTTACGTAATGTTGAAATATGCTGGAATATGGTGCGATCATAGGAAAGTAAAAACCGTGTTTTCTTTCAATCAACAGACGATTTCGTAGGGTAAAATAGTGTTCCTCAAATATATTTTTATTGAATTCTATTGAGTTGTCTATTTAAGATTAAAATTACTCATGCGACATCCCGTTGACTTGTTGGTGTTTCAGCGGGGCACCAAGTATAAATGTACTGATAGTCGTTGACAGTAAAAACCCTCGACCAATCTCCAGCCATTATAAATAAATAAATATTATTAATTAATAATGCAACAGAAAAACTCTATTCCTTATCCTAAAGTTGTCATTATTTATATTCGGATGAGTGCACATTTGTAAAAAAGTATTATTTTCATAATTATAAGGCCATGTGTGAGACATTCAAAATTTTCAAAATTGATTGAACATCGATTCAGACGCAACCACGATTTAGACGCAAGGGTGATCTCAGATATCGCACCCTCTTCCAGGAGTGCCGGAAGGAACCGTGCCACCTCGTTGATTTTACTGATCTTAAAACCAGCTAACTGCAATGTTTGACACATAATGCTATCAATAGTTAGTTAGGTATTTCGAGAAAATATACTGTTGTAACAACATTCATAAAACGTGTGATATCATCCAAACATTAGCTTATTGTTCTGTATAAGCAAAATATTATTTCATCGGTAATGTACATAATTTATTAAATAATGTTAGATTACTAAATAAACCAATAATCTTCACAACTTCTCAATATTTAATTCAAAACTGTAATACTTAATACGGTCTTTTTATTGGATAATTTCATTTGTTTTGCCTTCGTAAAGTAATTTTTCTTTAGATGGTCCGTTAAAAATCATCTACAATTCACTAATTTAAAACAATAACTTACAACCTTTCTCATAACTATACAGTTGTGTAAACAATATTATAATTGATGTAAGTACACCAGAGACATATAAAAACAGTTGGAACTAGTTTAAACCGAATAATAATTTAATTGCGACCATTGAATCATACATCAAAATCTTATTAATTATTTACACAGTTTTGCAATAATAACCCTAAAAATTTTCCAATGAAAGAATTGGTAGGCAACGGAACTTTGTACTTGGGAAACTGTTCTGAGAATGAATCGATCTAAATAAGTGAAAAGGGTCTTGTATTTTACACATGAGTACGACAATTTTACGGTTCGTGGTTTTCAATATCCTTCATCCCAGTTCCTTTTAGGAATACCCTTACTTTCAGAGACATATCCTTCTTTTATATTCTTATGATTGTTTTATCAAAAGATTTCCCAACGTTTTTAAGTTTCGTTATTTTTTACCTTTTGTGTTAGTGGTATTAATTGAATTGTATCCCATTGGATATTAACACTTACAAAAACAATGAAAAAAGTTAGTTTGCACTGTGAAAAAGAGTCATGTTAATCTTATACTGAGTCTATATCAATATAAAACCAACTAAACTCTCTAAATGACAAGTATGACAAGTATCTAAAACTTTAATTCTTGTGGGAATTATAGTCGCAAAAAAAGAAAAATATATAATAAACATAAACAGTAGGAAACAATACTATTTATATGTTTATACAAATGATTTGAAAAAAGTTAAATATACCATTGGAATAGCCGTTTAAAAAAGGGAAACTTAAATGTTGCGATACAGCAATATAAAACACTTGTTTAATAAAATGTGGCTTAATATTCTGTTGTATTTTTTTAAATTTCTGAACTCACCTAAAATAAAAAGCTAATAGGTAAGGATGACAAACTGAGTCGCCTTTACATAGGAGCATAGAGTGCATAACCTATACCTATAGAATAGGAAAGGGATAGGAAAGGAAGGCTTTCGCTGCGATCCTGGAAGCCACTGTTGGAGCAACACGAAGCGTCGTCGCCCCCGACAAACGGGTTTCTGTCGAGGTGAGGAACCTCGATTCCCTCACTGAGACTCCCAGGTCGTGGAGGACTTGGACCAGGTTTTTGGTAGGTCCAGTGTCCCCGAAAGTTGTCTGAGAGCCCACCAAACTAGCGGAAATTGAAGATGACAGCCATTGACAATCTGAGGGAGAGGCCACCAATCTTCTCAAGCTCGGTCACCTTCGGGTGGATTTTGTCAGCTTTGTGGTGCGATTGAGGACCGTAGGTCTACGATGCTTCAAGTGCCTGGGATACGGGCACCAACGCGAAACAGCGAGTGTACTAGGGTGGATTGGTAAACTCTCTACCACAAATGTGGAGAGTCGGTCCATAAACACAATGCCTGCCAGGGGAAAGGTCAACCACATCGCTGGATCTGGAGCATGACGCGTTTGAAGGCGTGCCCTGGATAAGGCTAATATAAAGCGACTGTCAAAAGCAGCACCATCGAAGAAAATGAAATAGTTCCTTTCTCCCAGCCCTGCGGATCCTAGCACCCCGGATCAGCAGCACAGGTCTCTCTCCCAGAAGTAATGTGACAAATAATTCCGGGGAGAGAAAACTCTTGGCACGGGGTGTAGGGTTAGGGGGTAGGGCATTGAAGATTCCCACACATCGTCCGTAAATAGATAATACTCCCGTCACAGCAAACCTGCGTACTCAGTGAATTTCCAATGCACAATATATGTCTTAATACCACATAAAGCCACATACCAAGTTTCATACAAATATATTCAAATATAAGCGATTTTAATTATTCTCTATAAGAATAACACTGGTAATGAGTACGTAGGTTTGCTGAAACAAGGAACTTAAACGATTGGTTACAATGCAAATATAAATATAATTTAACTAGGCGAAGTCACATACCAAGTTTCATCAATATTCAATCATGAATAAGCGCTTTATAACATTTTAGGTATTCTCCATAAGAATATCATGGGGGCTGAGTAAGCAGGTTTGCTGCAACAAGGAACCAAAAAAATGGGGTTTTATGCAATTATCAGTATAACTTAACCAAGTGAAGCTAAATACCAAGTTTTATTAATTTATGTTCATAATTAAGGGAGTCATAACATTTTACTTATTCTCCATAAGAAAAACATGGGGGCTGAGTACGCAGGTTTGCTTCTACGGGAATAATCAACAAAAAATCAATTTTTTGTGCAAATATCGATATAACAGAACTACGTGAAGCCACATACCAAGTTTCATCAACATACATTCATAAATAATCGAGATATCAAATTTTATTTATTCTCCATAAGGATAACATTGGACAACGTACTGTATTTAGCACTTTGAATATCTCTGCTACGGTTGGGCGTAGAATCACAATTTAAACACCAAAATGATTGTTTTGTTGACATGAACGGATTGGTAAAAGCAAATGTGAAGTTTACATTAAAATAAACTGAGGAAAAGCAAAAAACCTTTTACCCATAAGATTAACATGGGATATTTTATGAGTAGGTTTTTTGGATTTTTTCCGCAACCAAGCTAGGTTAATAATTCAAAATACCATATTATTTGTTTTTTAAAGCTCTATAACATGGTCAAAACCAAAATTGAGTGTTTTAAAGTTTTTAGGGTGAAAAATGCAAAAAACTGATTGTTGGAAAATTTAAAACCCCCATAAACCCCCCTTACCGTGGTCCGATTTTTCTGGTTTTCAAACTTAAAGTCATGAATGCCATTTTACACATTTGAGCCAAATTTCATCGAAATCGGACGTTTTTACTTAAGTTATCGCATTCACGGACACACACATATATATATAGATATATACATACATATATATAAATTTGAACGAATAGTGTTTTTGGCATCTGGGGACCTCAAAACCAAAAGTTATCATGGTCTCGGGCTTAAGTCTTACCATGAGACCTACGGTAATAGCTTCTTCCCTATAGGGGAAATTCGCTAAAAACACATAAATATTTGCAAAAAAAATTATAAAGAAAACTAGTATAAAACCATTTCTTGAAGATAATTGTACATTTTTTACAACGATGTAAACCAGTTATACGGTCATAATTTACATACTTTCAATGTTATCATTGATTATTTTTATCGATGGTAATTTAAAATAAATATTAGCCCATTTTTGTTTACGGCTTTATAAAATAAAAATCGCAGACCCGTTAGGACATGGACCTAAGTTCATTACATAACATCATGATATAACACAATAACCAAAGCGCTTTTGGCTCGGCAATTTAGGGATCTGTCTATTTGGACTTAAAAGCTTAAGTCTTATCATGTCTGTGCGTAATCTATGCATAGCAGTTTATTTAATATATGAAAAAATACATTTTTTTAGGTAATAAGTTACCTCATTATACTCGTACCATAATCGAATAACTGAACTGTAACCCATAGTTCTAACATTTATTAAACGTTTTGTTATTTATCTAAACAAACATTTCGTTTGTTATATAAATTACGTTTCCTAAAAGCCTTGCTTCTTAACTTAACTAAAATATGACAAGTTTGGAGATGAAGCTTTTAGCATATTTTACTTTGTTGATCTCATAATTTATTCTTCCCTAGCGCAATGAACTTCTACGCATAATGAAGGTCTCACAAAATTAACAACATAAATATGTTGAAATACTATATTTATTAAATGCACTGTTCCCCTAAATAGATTCACTGAAATGGGCTATATTTCAAAGAAATATAGAGAGCTTATTGTACATTTTGTTGGTTAGTATCTTTCTAAATGGATAAATCTTTCTAAATGATAGTATAATTACTTACCATTTCATTTTTTAACGAATTTTGTAAGTATCAAAGTAAACAGATGTACATTGTAGCCAGATTTGTATTATTTAATTATCAATAGCTGTTAAAAAATAATAAGTAGTAAATAAGTTAGTTAGAAGTACCAAGTAAGGTACTATACCATTCGGATACTTACAATTAATAACAAATATAATTTGTTGTCATTCCTTTTATGAAAGACCGGCTTAGTAGAACAAGTTCGTTTTGAAAGAATATACGTGGGTAGGAGTTAATGGTGCTTCACGTTCCCTTCATATAAGGGTAAGTTAGTTGTGGGTGAAATTAATTGGAAACAAAATCACTAAGAAATCATAACAAAATCATTGGATACAAATATGATTAAGAAAAGAAAACTCATAAAATAAAATATATTAATAAATCGTTCAAATTACACTTTTATGTAAACCATCTAAAATAGTTTTATTAAATATTATTGCGTTAGTTAATGGGTATACATTTTAATTCTGAAAATAATCACCATATGACACTAGATTAAATTGATACTTTATTATTGTGTGTGTATCCATTGCAATCACATTGATCATGTTATTGGAATACAAATGTTATACAATTTATGGTATCAACGAGGAATAAAAATCCTTATAGTCATATTTTCCTTGGACATTTCCATTTGTACCAAATTAAATCCACTGGTTTTAGTACTCATTATAAATCAATATGTATTTGTAATTTAATCGGGAGTATATTAATATTTTGATGGTAATGTTAGAGAATCTCATTTCACACCCACTATGTGTGCGGTTGACAAAATTGGTGGCATGTGTTTCCAATAGCAACTACAATCTGACCACACGCGTTCATGTGGGTATTGGAGTGTTTCGAGCGTTAATGTGATAAAGAGCTAACGGGACTGCAATCTCTGTTTTTACATAGTTTGTATATAACAATAAAACATTCTTTCATTTACAAATTTAAGAGTTATTTTAAATTATTTCAACGTATTGGCGTTTCTGTTAGAAAAATAAAAATACATAAAATACATAAATTAGAACGTGTTTTTTGTTTTTTTGTACCCTAATATTTCCCATTTTACTAGACAAAAGCTCTATTTTAACAGTCGTGTAATTGATTGAATCTACATTTCATGATAACCTTGAAAAACATAGTATTTTCTACATTTGTAAGTTTTAACAAACTAAAACGCAAACTTTCTTATATTTTAATTTCATTATTGCTAGTCAAACTTATGTTTATTTATTTATTTTGCAGCCATAGAATTAGTTATTTCTGAATAGATTCAATGGATTTTCATTATTTTTATAGCTTAGTCGTCAAATAATAAAACAAAAAATAACCACAATATAAATATGATTAAAAACTAAATGAAACATTTCAACATATTCTTAGACGACAATTTAACATATATTTAATTTTATATTCTGCCATACAGAAATTCGGTTACGCTGTAAACTCAATGTTGTAATAGGAAAAAGTTCAGGGATTTATTTTATTTTATTAAATTATTGGATTTTTTACAGTGTTTAGGGTGTTTATTGTAAAATTTCACGCCAGAATAGCAGAATAGCCAGAATAGCCTTATCTTTTAGATAAGGGTAGAAAATCGGAGAAGGAAGGATATCGGTTTCATGACTGGTGGGATATCTGTAGTTGTTTCCCTAGGTTGGGAGTGGACCAAGTTTCTGCTTGGTTAACAACATGACTTTGAGTTTGTATGTTATTACATTCGACTCACTGTTTTAGTTTGATTAAATTATTATTCTGCAGTAATGTATATCTTGTGTTTCTAAACTATTTCATTAAGATATAAACCCACTGGTGAACGATGTTGTAAATTAGTTAATGAGGAAGCAGGAGGAAATAAGTAAAAGGAGGAAACCCGATTATAATAAATCTGCAGTAGGGACTAGGTTGTTACTCTTAATAAATAAACACATTTCTCAAATCATGTACTGAATGATTGGCTCACCTATGAATTAATGTGCAGACATACTGGACTCTGAATTGCTAATTAGGTCAAAAGTGGTTAGTTCTGGCGTAAATGGATAATCAAACGAAGTATAACAAAATTAGAGTCTTCTTAAATCCAACTTCAATGGTTATAGTAGTAATAAAAATCACTAAAATAGTATATGTGAGTCGTTAAAATTTAGGAAAACGTCTATGGTTAAAAAATAGAGTAACATGAGTATCGTGATTTGATCTAATATATTAATATTTTACTAAATGGGGAAAAAATTACTATAAAAAAACATAAAGCAAGAGTTAACTCGTAGTAGATTTTAAAACGATGTGTATATTTGTTACATTATAAACTTATCATAAATCGGTAAAAAGAAACCATATTCCATTAGGACTCTAATTAGTAAGGACTAATAAAATAACTAGTGATTGTCAATTTAATAAGTATGTTTTAAATACTGACAAAGAGTGGCAGACCGCTACACCACAAAGTGGAAACTTAAGTCAACGACGGGCAGAAACGTTTAAAGTTCTAGGATAACAGCTATACTATATTTTCACATAGTTATAGTGTATTACCTATAATACATAGTCATTTATGAAACTATGACAAATACTTTTTTGTTTTATTTAAACCAAATATCAATTTAATTAAAATAAATGGCATAGCCAGAACTGACACTCAATGCTATCTTTCAACGCTTTGGCAAATTAACTAATTAACTAGTTTTAAAATAAATTGTATAATTCAGCATCGTGGTACATTCCCTACTCAAATTACTTTTGCGTTAACAAGCTAAACTTGGTTTAACGAACGTTTACTGATTGGGCATTCAATTAGTCTTCATCTACCTGCTGCCAATAACGATGTATGTACTGGTGGTTTTAGATTTTGCCGGTATGCTTAGTAAATACACGTGTACATTGGAGCATGAATCGTTTTTATCATAAATATAGAGTCCCATAATTTTCAAAACGTCATCTGGTTCAACATATGGTAGTATCCAAAAAAGGCCCCTTAAGGACATTTTCTTAAATAGATTTATATTTGCAAAATGCCCTACTAACTTAATTAAAATTGGATTTTCCAACCAAACCCAAAATTATACTTTTCCCTTCTTCAGAGGTTTAAGATGATTTAAGGCTGTCAGAAATTCCTGATAAACAACCAGTTGCATCAGCAAATAAATCTTCTTCTTCTTCTAAAACAAAATTAACATTTATTGTTATCTAGCATACTAGGAAATAAATTTGAGTGTTCACATAGGCGTACTTAAAATTTGAGTTAATTTATATCGATGAACTAATTTACAACATGTCACCTCTCCAAAGGTTAATTTACATGTTACTGCAAAATAATCGTTAGAGTTACAAACTGGCAAGCCCACTGGGAAATTTACCAGACTGTAATTATTAGTTATTATCTCTGGGGAACTACAGAACTACAGACCGTACCACATTATTAGTTTTTTCATTACAAATGAAGATACTTAATTGTACTTTGCCAATATAAGTACAACAAAACAGTCATGGAACATAAATAAACGAAAAATTATAATCATTTGAAATATATACAGAGTGTCCAAAAAGTCCCGGGTCGGTTAAATATTTTTCGAAATATTTAAAATAGAGCTTCAAAACTTTGCACAAAGTTACTGGGCATAAAAATCTATTTTAACACATATTCAGTGATCTGATACTTCCTCAGGGGGACGGCCCGCTAGGAGTCAGAAGAAAATCTTAAATGTAAGCATAGGTTGATATGCATATCAAATAAAAGGTCTTTATTAGTAGAGTACAGAGCCGCAAACCCGACCTCAAACGGATAACCGAGTAAAAAATGACAGCCCTTCAAAGATGGCTTGAGTTTGCAACTTAGGTAAATGTAATCAAGTTCATGGAACACACTATCAGCCACAAATAACTTTCTCTTTTAGGTCTATCATGGCTCATTCATTTTCCTTGTTTGTTTTATTTTCGATCCCTCTCAGAAATAATGAAACTTATTATTCTACAACAGTATTAATTGTAAACAGTTTTGGGTTAACAGAGTTAAAATCAAAAAGCTCGTCAGTTTATTTTCTACATTAACCTAAGTTGCAAACTCAAGCCATCTTTGAAGGGCTGTCATTTTTGACTCGTTTCTCCGTTTGAGGTCGGGTTTGCGGCTCTGTACTCTACTAATAAAGACCTTTTATGTGATATGCATATCAACATATGCTTACATTTAATATTTTCTTCTGACTCCTGGCGGGCCGTCCCCCTGAGGAAGTAGCGGATCACTGAATATTTGTTAAAATAGATTTTTATATCCAGTAACTTTGTGCAAAGTTTTGTAGCTCTATTTTAAATATTTCGACAAATATTTAACCGACCCGGGACTTTTTGGACACCCGGTATAGGGTGAATCTCGTAAGTTGTCCAGTATTGATTTCAGACAAACCGTTGGTCCTACGATGATGAAATAAAATTATTTCCCACTAAACCAACCCCAAGGAATAACGTAAAAATATTTTTAACGATTTTTAAATACAGGGTGTACCAGAAACTGAGGGTCAATAGTCCGAATCTACGAAATATCAAATACAAACGTATATCATGATATACATCAAATTAAAGCTCTTTTCAATCCAAACCATTTGGCGGAATCGGATTTTGATTATTATTGATTCATTTCAAAATGGCGGCTGTTTTTGTGAAAAAATTAGTATTTTTTTGAATACCCTGTATTTTTCTTAAAAATGCAGATATCTTGATTCTGATTCAAATATCGCATTCCTTATGAGCTAAGCTTTATTTTGATATGCAACACTTCAATATTATCTCAAAAACAAAAAGTTTCAAAAATATCAGTTTTTGAAAATATGTACATAGCCAAAACTCAAAAATTTCAAATAGCACTATATGTCAAATAGCATATCATTTTAAAGGTATTGCAATTCTAAGAAACTTTCAAATTTAAACCTTATGCGTATCTACTTTGGTTTTAGAGTTATCAACAAAAAACATGTTTTTCCACATTAAAACGCATGTTATTTGTTAAACATGGTGGTAAAGGCTGACTATTACCACCATGTTTAACAAATAACATGCGTTTTAATGTGGAAAAACATGTTTTTTGTTGATAACTCGAAAACCAAAATAGATATGCATAAGGTTTAAATTTGAAAGTTTCTTAGAATTACAATACCTTTAAAATGATATGCTATTTGACATATAGTGCTATTTGAAATTTTTGAGTTTTGGCTATGTACATATTTTCAAAAACTGATATTTTTGAAACTTTTTGTTTTTGAGATAATATTGAAGTGTTGCATATCAAAATAAAGCTTAGCTCATAAGGAATGCGATATTTGAATCAGAATCAAGATATCTGCATTTTTAAGAAAAATACAGGGTATTCAAAAAAATACTAATTTTTTCACAAAAACAGCCGCCATTTTGAAATGAATCAATAATAATCAAATTCCGATTCCGCCAAATGGTTTGGATTGAAAAGAGCTTTAATTTGATGTATAACATGATATACGTTTGTATTTGATATTTCGTAGATTCGGACTAGTGACCCTCAGTTTCTGGTACACCCTGTATTTAAAAATCGTTAAAAATATTTTTACGTTATTCCTTGGGGTTGGTTTAGTGGGAAATAATTTTATTTCATCATCGTAGGACCAACGGTTTGTCTGAAATCAATACTGGACAACTTACGAGATTCACCCTGTATATAGTATTATTCTGATCTTTGAAACCGTCAAATGTGAAAAAGGCGTTTTTAACAACAACAATGTTAAACATTTTTATTTAAGTTTTTTTTGTCCCTAATATTTTTTGTCTCACAAAAAGTTGTGATTTTGACCTGATGATGATTTTATTAATCCTTGCCCTTATCTGGTTAGAGGTAAATTTAATTACCTGTGCGAAAGTGTTATCCTAGGACCTACCTTGGTGTTTATGAAAAAAATATTTAGTTATTTTCACGATTAGGATTATACATTCTTTCCAAATCGTTATCCATCACAAGAAAAAATATATAGAGGAGGAAATTGTACTAGAATAATACTTAATTATTTCAGATGGTATTGAGTATGGATTGAATTTAGAATGAAGAGCCTCCTTTTCCTCTTTATCTCTAAAGAACTTTAAAAAGCAAGATGATAAGTTAAAGTTTGACTGAGGAGCGTACGGGCTAAGACTACTCCTAGGTAATCTGTAAAATAAAGCGAAAAAGTGGGAAATTAATTGGCTCACCGTATGTGGGCACCGTATATCCACGCAAGCTGTCCCTCGGAAGATGGAAGAATGCAAATTCCCCGAATTGTCGACTAAATTCACCGGCTAATCAAAATACTGACTTAGACTATTACTTTTAAGTGTAAACTATGTTGCAATGGGATACATGGTGGCTTGAGTTTGTTAATTAGCGTAAAAGTTTATAGTTTTTAGACATCCTGTATAAAAATACATTCATATTTTGAGGCACGGTAAATAAATAATTAGTTAAAATGAAATTTTTATAGCATATTTTAAGGCAGTATGTCATAAGCTTCAGGAAGATAACTAAAATTTACAATTCCTCGTCTTCTTAGGTGTTAATATTTCAATTGCTTTTACGTGAACGTCTCGAAATGTGTCGAAGGTTAATGCTCACATGAAATTCACATGAATTTATATTCACTTGCTTAAAATAAAGTCGTAAATGTACACTTATCAATGTATACGTAAATAAATAAAATTTCATTCATGAATTATTCTCTGTTAAAAATACGTTGTAATTTGTTAGCTTTCATAGTAAATCAATAACTAAAACGAACAAGTGCAAACAATATAGACGATTGAAGATTTATTAACACCGATACTCCGAATTTGTTAGTCCAATTAATTGGTAAATATATCAGATTGTGGCAGTCAGTTGCTCTCGATGGAAGCCATAATATGTTGACTCAGACTGTAAATGACATTTTAACTGTGTTGTCACTTTAAATATTACATCCTTGCTAAAAGAATGTGTGTGTGTTTATTATTTTTACTATTATTAAAACAAAATAATACCTATTATATTACAAACCTTAACGCTTCATAGTAATATTTTTTTCAGCCATTTAATTTACATTGAACATATATTTTAAAGTAATTATATAAAAACAAGTTAAATTTCTAAGGTTATAAGCCGTGCAATATTTATGTACACTTTCCTTAACATAGTGTTACAGATGGCTGTTTAATCGCGAGAAATATGAAGCGAGGCTTTTACTGAACCACGCCCCCGCACCCGCACCCAAGCGAACCTAGAGCTGGAAGCATGCTCTCATGGAGACGAGGTGAGGGGCGGCTCACATCCCTACCTAAGAATAAGGAAGACCGTGGAGGGAAAATTTCAAAAACTTGCTGCTGAGAGGCACCGAACTGTAATCAAACAAACAACAAACTACATGTGAGTGCAAAATCCTAACACCATTACTCAAAATTGCATTAAACAACTACACCTTTCCTCTAGTTTACAGTTTCCATGTTACGGTACAAAATATCTAAAAATGTATTACTGATATAAAATAACGGTTTTAACAAAATTCTAAATTCTATTCCTGGGAGTTGGGACTTGATATAACATCTAAATTTACTAGACTTTACAATATAAAATTCCACAAGACTTGGTAAGATTAATAAATAAATTGACAAATAAATAAATTACAGACAAGACAAAAGATAATTAACGTACAACTACAGTTACAATTTTAAATTTACTAGAAATTTCGTGAAGGAGCTCCTCAAACAAACAAAGTGAAAGTGATTTTTTAAAGTTACGTGGCGGCCATTAAAAAAATAATAAATTTGCAGTGCACATTCAAATTATTTTACATCTGAAGCGACAACACTCCCATAGTTCAAGTTCAAATCAACAATTAAACGAATCCCAAGACCGTAGGTTGGCCGTAGCTGGGCGGGTCACGTTGTAGACCACCGGAGGTGACGGAACAGGCAGGAGAGGTGGCTAGAGTCCAGTGTGGCAGCCAAAGTGGGGGGGAGGGGTAAGACCCCCTTGTAGTCCCCTCTCCGCCGGAGCCAGTTTGAAGCAGTGGTCGCTCCTCCACGGGACCCTGGTTTAACATAACCCAGGAAACCGATAAAAAAACTGAATATTTTAACAGTCACATTGAAATTTCCTTAAAATCTTTTTTTTCTACTTCAAACATACAATAGAATCAAGCTAAAAGGTTTAAAAAAGCATTTACGAATGTTATCCAGTTAAAATCAGCAAAAATAAAATTTTAATCCAGAATGGGCCAAGTCTTTACACTAATCCCCAAAAATATAAGGAAAACAGAAGTTAACAAAATTTAACAATCACGAGTCATTGGCAAATATTAATTAAGCTACATAAAAGTATTTGAGGCAAAATATGTGGCAGAAACATGATATATAACAAGATTTTTAACTTTGCAAATTACCAGCTGAAAGGTGGAGAGTAATTTTCTTTAATAATTAAAATTACAGTAAAAATTAAAAATAATCTGACCCAGAGTGGCAATAGTTAATATTTAACAGCAAAAGAATCACAGAATTACACAGATAAACACATTTAAAATGAGATATTAGATGATTTCAACAACTTTAGGCTGGAGGTACATTCTGATGTATTTTGCTTAGTAACTCCAAAGATTATTGACCAAATTGACTCGGAATGGTCTTAGTTGGGGTGAATATGCCCGCATCTTTCCAAGACCAAACCAAGAACTATAAACTGGCCTAAGCCCAAGTGGACAACTGAGTACCTGGGGCAACTCGCCAAACAGAAATTGTAAATCTTGAAATATTCATAAAACAGTTATTTTTTAATCAAATAACATGAAGCTTCCAGGAAACATGTATGAGCACAAAATCTAACTACATACACAAGAACTTGCCACTAACCTTTAAGATACACTCTTTGACCGAGAAATCGTAGTGAGCAGCCGCCCAGTCTGAGCGTAATCTAGATTTTTTTAAAGATAATACAAAACAAATAAAATTATGATATTTTATAAACTAAATATACCTGCACAATATTTATTGCATTGAAAGCTCACATTTGTGACAAGGAGGAGCAAACTATTATATGACATAAAATGATTGAAGCATTCAATTATTTGACAGATAAATAAGTTCCTAGAGCAGCTATATTTGGGGGGAGGGGGCGCATTTTTTGGTTCCGGCACCCACGCTGACCGGACTCTGCGCACACCTATGTCTATGGTGTAGTTCCACTCCAACTAGGGTAGCCAACTCATCTTTAGGCACAAAATACCGAACATGACGAGCTGTTCATAAGTATGGTATACCTTCACCCCCGTCATTGGGAGACCAATTGGGAGATTATTCAACCAATTGTGGTTCTGAGATTGAACTTTTTTTAATAAGTAGTTACTTTTCAAGCAAATATAGAATTACCAAACTTATAGGATTTTAAAAACAATAATTGTAACTTTATTGCATTACATTTGTTTGATACTTAAACAATTAATATTTTCTGTGTAATTTTAATTATTGATTTTATAATATTTAACCAGAAATTATTAAAAAAAATTTTGTTTGGGTTCCGACCTTAACTGAAAATATGTATTAGAAAAATAGACTTGTCGATCTTTTAGAGTTCAGACGTTTAGTACATCAAACAAAATCAATATAATATCCACAATTCAAGAATTCCATTTGCAAGCCTTAAAATCAAAGAATCAAATCAAATCAGTTTTTAATATAAAAGAAAAAAAGCTATCGTCCTAAACTTTTCAAAATGTTTGTAATTTATTGTTCTTTAACACGGTGTTACAAGATTATTTGCAGTTTTACATGTAATTTTAGCGTAACCAAGCAATTGTCCAGTTCAAAGTATGAATTTAAATTTAAATCTTTGGAGTTGGCTTTTGTACATGATTTATAAAAATATATCAATTACTAAATACTGTATACAGTATTACAGTATACAGTATTTAGTGTATTAATCTGTTTATACTAATAAATAGAAAACATATTATCTAAGAAATTATTGCGGACATTTTCCATCATTGATTCGTAAAGTTTCATGAAGTTAGATGAAACATAAACAAATTAGGAGCAAAATCCAGGCAAAGTTGTTAGCTAAATACCCCCGTAGCAGCAAACCTGCATACTCAGTGAATTTCTAATGGAGATATAAATGTCCTAATACTTCATAAAGCCACTTACCAAGTTTCATAAAAATATATTCACAAATAAGCGATATATACAATTTTAATTATTCTCCATAAGAATAACATTGTTGCTGAGTATGCCGGTTTGCTGCATCAAGGACAAAAAAAGGGGTTTTTATGCTAATATCAATGTAACTCAACTAGGTGAAGTCATATATTAGTTTTTATTCATTTATGTTTATAATTAAGGGATACATAGCATTTAGGTATTATCCATAAGAATAACATGGGGCTGAGTACGCAGGTTTGCTGCTACGGGAGCCTTTGGCAAAAAATTATTATTTTGAACAAATATCATTAGAACACAACCAGATGAAGCCATATACCAAGTTTCGTCAGTATACGTTCATAAATAGGCAAGATATAAAAGTTTTCTTTTCCTCCATAAGAATAACATTAGACAACGTACTGTGTTTAGCACTTTCAATATCTTGGGAACCAATTAACGTAGAGGAATGATCAAAATACCAAACTGTGTGTTTTTTTAAGCTGAATACAATGGTAAAAACTAAAATTTGACAATTTCAAAAATTATAAGTAAAATGTTCAAAAACCCATTTTTGGGGTACAAAACCCCACCCCTTCGGATAGAGCGATCTGGCTGGTTGACGAACTTAAAGTCATAAATGATGCTTTACACGTTTATACCAAATTTCATCAAAATCGGATCATTTTTACGAGAGTAATCGTGCTCACGGACACACACACACACACACACACACACACACACACACACACACACACACACACACACACATATATATATATATATATATATATATATATATACAGTATCGAACGAATGGTGTTTTGGGGGTCTGGGGACCTCAAAACAAAAAGTTATCATGGTCCCGGGCCTAGGTCTTACCATGCCTACGGTAATAGCTTCTTCCCTATAGGAGAAATTCGCTAAAACAGAGAACTGTAAAAGAATTCAATACACTTCTGATGGTTTGGCCTGCTAATGTTTAATACGATGATTCATTGAATTTTATATTGACAAAAATATAATTCCCACTATATATAAATTTCTTTGAACATTTACATAAAATTCGGTTCAGTAAGCGTGTTGTAGCATAACAGACAGAGTACAATCTGACACGTAGACGATGAAAGAAACAATGCCTTGTATGTATTCCAGTAAAATGTATAGAATTTTAGGCACAGCTTATTAGCACGTTTAAAGCTAACATGGTAATAGTGTTTTGCAGTAACATACTCATAGCGGTTAAATTCCTTCGGTATTTTCTGTTACTAATGCAAAAGAAGGCAATAATTAGCATGTGTTCAATTTTGTTGAATTTTAGGTTACTCATTCAAGTATGCCTCAGTTTGCTTGATATATATAATATGAGAAATATTACCTTTCAATTTAGTCAGTTAAATTAGTCCTTATAAGTGAAGTAATAATCTCAGATAGTAAGAGTGCATGCATGCAATGTGTAATTTTGAGGTTATAGTAAGTTCAGAAATAATTGTAGGAATTACAAAAATACAGTTTTTAATTATATGTTCTAGTGTCTGTGTTGTATGTATAAACAGCTTTACAAATTATACAAAATCCTTCGGATGAATATTGAGTTGCATTTTAGCTTGGTTGACCCATACAGTCCTAACTAAACCTACGGGAACCGAAATTAGGATTTTAATGGCTAATTTAACTGACTAGATTGCTAAGGTAAGATTTCTCATAAGATATGTAGGTTAGGTTACCTTAATACATATATATATATTTTTTTTTAGATTTCAAGTCCATTATGAAATAGCTATGGTGTTTTAGAGATCAACCTGAAAAGTATTATGAATACAAATTCAACTTATGAAAATTAGTCTCAGGAAGGATATAACTAAAATAAAAAAAAAATTAAAGAGTAAAAAGTAAAACGTTAAGTTCGACACATCTCTAACAACACATTATATTATACTGTAGGAAAAACCAACAAAACTGTTTTTAAATATTGTATAACATTTAATGCATCACGCAAAGGCCAAATATAGTTGCCAATTTATTTGACCCGTAATACCTTAAAACGATCTTAAAACATTATATGACTATTGTAACACAGTTTGTGCACAGTGTTTACAAATGCAAATTAAATTAAAATCGAAGTATAAAACATGAACCGTCATGTGACTTATTCCCGCATTTACAACAGTAACCCGTACGTTGTGATACACCCCCCTCCCGTGTATGTCTACACCCCCCACATTTAATACAATTTTGCCATGTTATTTACTAGGTTCTTACACCGTGAGATGACTATGCGATTTTGATATTTTAATTAGTCAGTATTGCAGACCTAATGCAAACCAAGAGTTTCAAATTCAAAGGATTAATTGCTAAAAACTTTTCTTTAGTGTAATAGAAAAGTGAAAAAAGCTTATATATTAATTAGCTAAGGAATTTATTTTTTCGGCCCACTACGTCTTTATTTTTCAACCGATTGGACAATCGACGTGTCATTTTAAAGGTTTTACACTGCAGATTAACAGAAAATTGTAAAACTCAAAAACGCTTTAGTTTTAGCGAATTTCCCCTATAGGGAAGAAGCTATTACCGTAGTCGGCATGGTAAGACCTAGGCACGGGACCATGATCACTTTTCGTTTTGAGGTCCCCAGACCCCAAAAACACCATTCGTTCGAAACTGTATATATATATATATATATATATATATTTATAATTTATATATATATATATATATATATATATATATATATATATATATATATATATATATATATACCCGTCCAAGGGTACGATAACTCTCGTAAAAAAGGTCCGATTTTGATTAAATTTGGCACAAACGTGTAATGCAGCATTTATGGCTTTAAGTTCGAAAACCAGACAGATCGACTTATCCGAAGGGGTATTTTGGGGGGGTTTTGTACCCCAAAATGGGTTTTTTGAGTTTTTTACATATGATTTTTGAAAAATTTAAATTATACATTTTTCCATTGGAATCAACTTAAAAAGACCCACAATTTGGTGTTTTTATAATTTCTCTACGTCAACCGGTTACTAAAATATTGAAAGTAATAAACACAGTACGTTGTCCAATGTTATTCTCATGGAAAAGAAGAAAAGTTGTATATCTCGCTTATTTATCAACTTATCCTGACGAAACTTGGTATATTGCTACATTTAATTGTGGTCTCTTGATATTTGCACGAAAACCCATTTTTTAGCCGACAGTTCCCGTAGCAGCAAACCTGCATACTCAGCCCCATGTTATTCTTATGGAGAATAAGTAACGTGTTATCTCCTTTAATTAGGAACATAAATTAATAGAACTTGGTATGTGGCTTTACCTAGTTGAGTTATATTGATATTTGTATAAAAACACAATTTTATTGTTCATTATTTCAGCAAACCTGCATACTCAGCCGCCTTTTTATTCTTATGGAGAATAATTAAAATACCATAAATCGTTTGTTTATGAATGTATATTGATGAAACTTGGTATGTGGCTTTATGTGTTATTAAGATAAATTTATATGCATTGGAAATTCGCTGAGTATGCAGGTTTGCTGCTACGGGGGTATTAAAATATTGACAGTTAAAAAATTGCTCCATGTTATTTAAGTGGGAGAATATTTTATAAGGAACTCGGCCTTAGTTTGAGAATACCAGGCAACGTGTGGTCATGGAATTTGTACCAATTTTAAGCTTAAGCATTCCGATGTTCCCAAAAATTTTCAGATTTATCAATTTATCCTTTTAAGTTCGTTAAATGATAAGAAGGTGAAAATCATACAATTTATCCATGTTAATCACATGGGAGAATTTTTACCTAGGATTTTGAGGAACTCGGCCTTAGTTTGAGAAAAACAGGCAACTTGAAGTCAAGGAATTCGTTCTAATTTGAAGCTTAGACATTCCAATACACCCCAAAATTATCAGATTTATCATTTTCTCCCTTTAAGTTCGTTAAATGATAAAAAGTATTAAGACCTCAAATTTCCCCATTTTAATCATATGGAAGAAATTTTGACCAGGAACTCGGCCTTAGTTTGAGAAAACCAGGTAATGTGTAGTCATGGAGTTTGTACCAATCTGTAGCTTAACCATTCCGATACTCCCAAAAATTGTCAGATTTATCATTTTCTCCTTTTGAGTTCGATAAATGATACAAAGTACAAAGTCCTAAAGTTGTTCCATGTTATTCAAATGGGAGAATTTTTGAAGGAACTCGGCCTTAGTTTGAGAAAACCAGGCAACGTGAGATCATGGAATTTGTACCAATTTGTAGCTTAAACATTCCGATACTCCCCAAAACTGTTAGATTTATAGTTTTCTCCCTTTAATTTTGTTTAATGATATAAAGTATAAAGTACTTAAATTTTCCCATGTTATTCATATGACAGAGATTTTTACCAAGAACTTGGCCTTAGTTTGAGAAAACCAGGTAACGAGTGGTCATGGGATTTATACCAATTTGAAGTTGAAACATTTCTATACTCCTCAAAATGTTCAGAATTATAATTTTCTCCTTTTAGGTTTGTTAAATGATACAAACTGTAAATGTCTACAAACCGTTTTGGTGGGATTTGTAGCATGTTTTGTTTACAACAAACAGCTGATTATAATCCTGACTCTGTGATTTTCTTTAGACAGCTGATCAGCTCATCAAGCTTTTGATTTATTTTCATGTATTATCTATCAATACTAATAAAGTATTTGTGAGTGTGTGTGTCCCAAGTTATTTCGAAAACGGCGTTGTAGGGGACTAACACATTTTAGCTATGTATTTATTTGCTTTTCCCCTTTACCTCGGGGCTGCGCCCAGTGGCACCAAAAGTTTCCATGTTATTCTGGAGAAAAGGTTTTTCCTAAATTGCTCAAAAACGTATCTACAAATCTGCTCCCGGACGATACCACATTGTTAGGGGACTAAAGGTCTTTGGATAATTTTTTTCCCGGCCTCAGGGATCCACCCCTCTGGCTTCTTTTATCACTTCCCGACGTTAAATTTTGACGTGTGATGGTTCTTTGGATTTTTTTGATCATGCCGTATGTCTTGAATGATATCCCAACGTTGGATACGACCCCCTACGCCCCCCTTGCAAAATTATCGTGTTATTTTTCAGTATTTTTCGTGAGTACTGTATAGTCAATTGTCAAAGATCCATAACATTTGGGTAGGTTTTTTATGACCCCGATCTTAGGGTTCTGCCCCAGTCGGAGTTGTGTTTTACATTGCCATGGTTATTCTTATGGAAATACGAATACCTGGAGGTTACATGCTCCTCAAAACATGCTCTTCAATTTGCTCCCGTACCATAATATGTTGTTAAGGGACTAAAGGTCCTCAAATAATTTGTTCACGACCTTACGGCTCCGCCCCACTGGTTTCTTCTATTACTTCCTGACGTCCAGTTTGGACGTGTTATGGTTCTTTGGATTTGATTTACAATCCTGCGTGTTTTGAATGATGTCCCAACGTTGGACATGTCCCCCCACAAACCTTAGGCCTTCGCCCATCTGGCAAAATTGTCTTGTTATTCTTTCAGTTTTTTTGTGAAATTTAAGTCAATTGTCATTAATGTATAACATTAGGGTATCGTAGGTTTTTAATGACCCGGACCTTAGGACTCCGCCCCAGTCGCTAAAACTTTGTCATGTTTATTCTTTAAGAAATAAGAGTACTCCAGGTTATTGCGAAAAAGGCTCATTGAATCTGCTCCCGGACAATGCCAGGTTATTAGGGTACTTAAATACTTCAGAAAATCTTTTCCCTACCTCAGGGCTCCGTCCCACTGGCATCCTCTATCACTTCCCAAATCCAACTTTGATTTGTGATGGTTCTTTGGAATTTATTTTACAAAGATTCATGTTTTGAATGAAGCCCCAACGTTGGATGTGTACATCCCCCCCACCAACATTTGCTACAATTTTGCCATGTTATTTTTATGGAGAACAGAGTACTCCAGGCGATTGCGAAAAAGGCTCCTCAAATCTGTTCCCGGACGATACTAGGTTGTTAGGAGAATAGAAAACTTCCGATAATGTTTTACAGACATCAGGGCTCCACCTCACTGGCTTCTTCTATCACTTCCCGACCTCTGATTTTGACATGTGACATATGGCATGTGGTTATTTGGATTATTTAAAAAAAACACGTTTCTTGAATGAAGCCCCAGCGTAGATACGTCCCACCCAGCATCCTTAAAGCTCCGCTCCCTGGCAAAGTGCGTATGTATTTTTTTATTGTAACCGATTTTAGCCAGTTGTTATTAATGTATTGTATCCGTCAAATTTTGACGGGCACCTACTAGTTATTTTTAAGGACTCTGTTAAGCAAGGTTGTGATATGTTTGCAATAATTTTATGGGGGATGTTTTAAATTATATTTTGACACTGAGGTTCCCTGAAACGCACAATAGGACAAGTTTAAGACGGTATAGTAGCTTTAGAAAGGAGAACGTAGCTTGAATTTTAAATTCCTCATCTTCTGGCACCTAAATATTTCAGCATCTTTCATGTGAATGTCTTGCAATGTGTCAAGGCTCGATATTCATATGGAATTCATGAGAATTTGCATCCATGTGTAGCTCTCTGTAAACAACCCAAAAATAGATATGAATTATCTTTCTGCTAATTATTGTTGTTATAGTGAAATTAACTTGTGTTAAAACTCAATAAACAACCATCACACACAAACGTACATACAAACAATCCTATGCTAGAGTATACATTTTTTGTCACGATAACATCTTAAAATTCAGTGTATTGAATCTCCCATCTAATTTCATGTATTTTATTATCAGAATTTTAAGTACAAATTGGTCAAAAGGCATAAACATATACGATGCAATACAAAGAGATTGATAGCTAAACAAAAAAGGCAACATATTGTTTTGGAATCATGTGCGTGGTTTTGTTCAGTGTTCAGTGTGGTTATAGGTGTTTGTCTTAGTCTAGATTGTGATAAACTGCTATAAATAACCAAATATTAATTGATTATTTTATTTTTAGAAATCTTGCCAGGTAAAAAAGGTCAAAGTTATAAATCCAAGTATTAATTAAGGCAACTTATAAACACACACATAACTAAATAAATAATAAATAGTTTATTGTTTTGTATTTTAAAAGTAGTGCAAACTATGTAACTGTGTATGTAAAGAACAGAATTTTTTAAATGGAAATAAAATAAATAAATAAAGTCACACAGTACTATATAACACTGCGGAATCGCGAAACACTTGTATCAAGGGTGTCCCAAGCCTCTTATAGAGCAATCACTCGAGATATGTAAATGTACACTGGCTGGAGTTGGAAACTCGAATTGATATTCCGCTCCCTTGTGTCAGATATGGCTTGCGATTCACTCAAAATAACTTGAAATACTACCATATATTATTTGGTTATGTAAACACAATTTAAACAAGGAATAGGGGCCTATTATTAATACCAGAGGGTAAACAATGCAATATTAGTTTTTATTAAAAAATAATTGATAATTATACTTATCAATTAAATACAATTAGGAGTAATGGACCTTTTTCCAACTATACATCGAGTTAGGTTGTTTTAGCGTAAGATGCTACCTTCTAGATAATTGTAATTGGATGCACCTCGCTGTTATAAGAGGATCAAGTTTCTGCTTTAAACCCGTAAAACTACAAATATGGTGGCCAATATCTTTGGAAGTTGGATGTTATTACTTTATTTTGTATATTTACTGTTATGATGCACCTGGTCTATTTATCTGCAACGATGGAATGATTTTGTTTGCATTAAAACATTAGGAGGTGGTCCAGTCAGGAGTAAAAGTAGGTATGAAGGTACTGGGGATGAGAAAACTACGCCAATTTATGAGAAACAAATATAAAATATTTTCAAACGTCAACGTACTATTTTTTGTAATTTACTTTTTATATAATCATTCGGTTAATATTTGTACTACAATGATAAGAGAGGGCAAAAAGCGTTCGATAATTTAAGCTATATCATTTTATGTACATCATGTTTTCATCTGGAATGATTTGGATCCATTGTGGATCCAACAACCCAAAACGTGAATCTCAAAAACCTAAAAAAGGGGTTTAAGGAATTTCCGATTTTTTACACAAATTATATACTGTACTAAGCGAACCCCAGACACGTTTTTAACAGGTCGTGTTAGGACCTTATATCGTGGTCTCGGACTCATGTTTCACCATGCGGGTCATTATAATAATCCTCTTTTTTATTAAACATTCGCTAAACATATATATCATTCACAGTGAATATTCAGCACCTTTTTTCAAGATAACACGCTTTGACTGATTATTTCAAACCTTCCGATTTATCTCTAAAACCCCACCTGGCTGACCTTGCGTTTCGTTAATTTTATTTGGCTTTTGAGTTTCTAGTAATATTATTGCTATTTAAAAAATGCTACCATTAAATAAACAACATTATATAAAATACTGTGATTTTATAGCAATTATATATTAAGTGCGATATTTAAAATACATAATAAAGTGTTTAACTTGTAGATTACGTAGAAGGATTCAACTAATCTCAAATGTATATAAAAGATATGCTGTTAATTAGACCCAGTAAAACTATATAATGTTATAATATTTTATGGGTTAAAGTTAACAAAATATTTACAACCCATGTTTTTATTGTTTTGTAATGATTTTAAACATTGCTAAGCCCTGTTTAGCGTAGATATGTCTTACAGGTCTCACTTGTTTCATTGTCTAGTACACAGTTTCTAGCTCCAAAACAGAATACCTATATTTAACAACAATAATGATTAGAAACTGTTAACACATTCTTAACTTTCTTCTGTCTTATAATTGTCTTATCCTAATAATCCATTAAGTTAAGAATGGGCGTTTTAAGTTATACCTGTCCTTTGAGATTGTATAAAATATGCAAAATGAGAATCATAGTTTTGTTACTTATAATAAGGTAATTTACCTGATAAGGTTAAATTATTATTTTTAAAACTGCTGTCCGATCAAGTTTTAATCCACCTCGTTGACATATTAAGTTATGTACTCGTATTTATTTTAATTACTTTATGAGTTTAAATATAAAAAGATTGTATAGTATTCTAATTAATTCGTTTGGCACTGTTTATATTTTCCAAGAGAGGAGTCTTTGATTACGAGGATAGTATCGGACTGTTATATGCTTAAACTTGGATATTAAAATTAATTTTAAATTTTGCCCTTAATTGGCTTTACACGAGGGTATAAATTTGAGAATTTAAAACTAATTTGCGCATATTATATAAAGATACGAAAAATTAACTTTCAATAATTACGTAGGTAAAATATAGCAGTCATTAAAACAATCATTAAAGCATTAACAAAATAGAAGGTGTGCTTTTTGGAGGTTAAATATATGCAGAGAATAAATCATTATCATGCCTAAAAATAGCCTAAAATTTCAAAATCCATCTGGAAATAGTGGATATGATACAATATTTTCCTTTTTATAAGGTTTTTTAGCATCATTATCTTTAAACTAAATTGACATATTTAAAATGTCATCCATATATTTAATCATAAACCTTCCATTATTATAGACGTTTCATTCAGAAAATGCAGAATATTGGTTTTAATTATAGTACAATCTAGTATAGTTAATGACTTTTTATCAATACAAATGTATATACTGTTTTATTACTAAGTACTTAAAATAGGTACCCTGTCATTGTACTGCAATGTATATTAAACGATGGATTGGTTATTCCTTCCTCAGCATCCAGCTGTAGGGAGCCAAGCACCGCTTGTGTCAACTCATCTCAGATAGGGCCAGTCCGGTGACGTGCACAGTCAGCTCTAATATACTGCCATGTGGAGGAATGCAAATCAACCTAAAGATTTTCAGCAATCAATATAAACTTACAAATAATTATTAATAAATTTAAATAAATTCACACTCTTATGCATTGACAATGTTTCACTATTAACGTATTTCAATCTATCTAACACAAATTACTAAGTTACGTGCCACTGTAAATGTTCCGGTATGTAAAAAATAAATATAAAATGTAGCAATTTTTTATTGCGGTTTTATTTCTAAGCTCAATGCATATAAAATGTAATGGTATATTTATTTGCTTAAATTATACTATTTTAAAAGTAGTGTCTAATCTGATTTAGTTTCAGTTCATTATAAATTAGTTTTTCTTATATAGACATTGCATTGTAAACATGTTTTAGTGTAAATGCACTATTATATATTTATGATTACTAATTTATGGCTAAGAAAGGGTCATTGACTTTACAAAGGGCATGGTATAATAATAAAAATTAAATTCGCCCTTTAAAAAGCTTTCAGTTTCATTGTTTAATATTTTTTTTCTGTAACTGGTTTTGTCCAATGACATGGATGTTGCTGAAATTTAGTTTACTTTCTAGTGTCCCTCACTGTGGTAAAAGATTCAAAGGTGCCAACGATGGTGTAATAAACAAAATAATAACGATTAACTTTATTTGAAATGATATAGCTCATTATCCAGTATATGTTGTACTGTTATGTTTGCAATTTCTATCAGAATTTTATTTTCCTCCTTTTTATAAGATGCGTCAGGTTATAATAACATAATATAAATTCTATATATGGGGACATCTTTCCAGCAAAGAATCCGAACTTGCTAGTAACAATAAAGAAGATAATATAAAAGTAAACGCTTGTATCATGTGAGTAATTGCATCATAAAGGAAACCGTAAACACATACCGTATGGAGAAAGACTTATCTTCATACCTGTGCTGTATGTCATTATAACAACTGAATCTGTGAGAAGCAATCCGCATGTCATTGCTAGCAATGGTAACAAACGCTGTGAATACCTTTACCTTAACCTCTGTAAAGATGTGAATACCTAAGGGCTTACCGTTCTGATAGGTTGCCGATTCCATTTCATTTTATGTTCAGTATCGTTGACATATTTCTACTTACCCACCGAGCTATTTATACAGGGTGTCACAAAAATCCGGAACTGGCTATACATAACCATATTCTACATACAAAAATAAATCGAAAATGTTCAGTAAAATTTTTTCGATTTCAACTTCGTTTAGCCGCTACCCGCCATTTTGTTTTTTCACTTAAACATTTCTATTTCCGTAATGGATTAATGTATCAAGTAAAAATTTGGTATGGAGCTTTACAGGATAAATGTCTAAATCCACAAACAAAATATTTTTCCGACGTTTATTTTCAAAATGGCGGCCACTTTAAATTTTTAAAGTCAAATTCCATGAAAACTAGCAACTGAAACAAAATTTACAAGATATACAATTTAAAGCACTTTGTAATCCAAATCTAATGACATTTTTACTGTAAAAATCTGTTAATAAATAAAAAAGTTATGGCAATTTTTTATAATAAATTTCAAAATGGCGGCCATATAACATTTTCAAAGTCAAATTCCCAAGTGCATTTGACCAAGTCCTTTAAATTTTATGTCTTGTAAAATTTTGCTTTAGTTGCTAGTTTTTCAGGAATCTGACTTTGAAATTTGTATATGGCCGCCATTTTGAAATTTATTATAACAAAATTACCATAACTTTTTCATTTATTAACCGATTTTTACAGTAAGAATGTGCATTAGATTTGGATTACAAAGTGCTTTAAATTGTATATCTTGTAACAATTTGTTTCAGTTGCTAGTTTTCATGGAATTTGACTTTAAAAATATAAAGTGGCCGCCATTTTGAAAATAAACGTCGGAAAAAAAATAATTGTTTTTGTGGATTTAGAAATTTTTCCTGTAAAACTCCATACCAAATTTTTACTTGATACACTAATCCATTACGGAAATAGAAATATTTAAGTGAAAAAAACAAAATGGCGGATAGCGGCTAAACGAAGTAGAAATCGAAACAATTTTATTGAACATTTTTGATTTATTTTTGGATTTAGAATATGGTTATGTATAGCCAGTTCCGGATTTTTGTGACAACCTGTATTAGTTTATAATTTTCCATAAACGAACCATATCAAACGGTCGCAAGGTAAGATCAAGGTCAGAAAAACATCATAAGTCAATGTAACTATATTTATGCCCATTACAAAAATTTAAAACATTTTATGTCAATTTAGTCTAAGACACGCATTTTTGGCATTAAAAAGGGTGAAGCATTTTGTTATTTCATTACATTTTAACCTCATTTGTCCGACACCGTGGCAATGAAGTGGTAACCGCTCGTGAATGGTATCATTGTACTTCACAACGATGGAATCTACTCCTGGCACCTCTAGCCTGCGAGGTAAGTGCTTAACTAATGAGCTAGCCTTAGCGTAGAATGTCAACAAGATACTGTTAATTTAGTTGCAATTATTTGCAAATCATAGAAGTTTTGACCCGCATTAATTGAGAACTCAAATAAAACAGAAACACAATGAAGTTAATCTGTTCAGATTTATACACGATAGGACTCACGAAAATTATAATTTATATCTTTTGGTTGGATTGTTGGAAATGCAAATGTTTTTAACGGAATTACGGAATACACCTGATGGCTTATCCAGCTGCAGAGGAATAGTATATAAATGGGGTGTTTGTTGTAAAGATATTTCCGTACGTTTAATCATTTCAGCCAATGGTAAAGTAATTCTTTCTTCTCAATAAAACGCAGGAAATTATGTCTAAATACAAATATCTTACTTACATATGTATTTATTACTCTGAAAAAATCTCCAAGTTCCTTAGATTTTATTTTACAATTTTGACATTTTATTAAATGTAGTAATAGTTTCTTGAGTAGCGTGATACGTGTTGTTTATATTAAACCAGATGGAATAAATTAAGTCTCACGATACTACAACATATGTTTGTACTTATAGTTAACTTAAGGTAAATACACACAATATACATACACAAATATACATAATACGGTAAACACACATAATTTAATTTAATATATAATTGCATAATATATATCTTCAAAATTAATTAATGAAAATAACTCTTTAATGAAGGGATGAAAATAGTATTACACTACTATAGTTACAATAAATATATTTAGTGGCCCAGAGAGAAGATTTCTACAATACACTAGATCCCCATGTTGTATGGATTGTGTGTCTAGTGTTGCTACAGCAAACGAGGGTAAGAATGGTACTGGGTACATACCTATTGTATCACTATTGCAATACTATATTTTGTAGTTTTCTTTCATAGGGAATATTCGGAGAAGATAATAGACACCAATGTTGCGTGAAATAGGTGTCTAGCAAGGCTGCAGTGAAACGAGGGTAAGAACTGGAAAAAGCTTATTGTGCCCCTATTGCACTACTACAGTTACAGTAGTAAGTTCGTTTGCTTTAGTGGCACGAAGGGAAGATTCAAAGAAGATAATAGACAGCAGAGACATATTTCCTAAATCAATTCAAATTCAGAGATAGGCTAGATTTAGCGGCAACGTGTCGATACTTCACATTGAACACGAACAAAAAATAAATCAAGGAAGATGAATATGACATAGGCTGTGATGTTTTTTTAAGAATGGGTGCATGTAGATATAGCATGCCGTAAACTAAATAGGTACATTTTAAAACTAATTAGAAATAAGGATCTATATGTGTGTCCCACTTGTATAGACAGTTAGTAAAAGAACAGGAAAGAACTTCCACACATAGGAACACATAGAATTGTCCTAAACATTACTAATGTAATAGTTTTATTTAAATAACGTTTAACTCGATATTATTTCAAAACAAAATCATGGAAAAAGATGTTGGATTAACTGATAAAAAACTATAAAACATAAACCGTGGTACAAACAGAATAATGTCGGTAAAATATCGTTTCAGTGAGTCCGAGATCGGGTAGAGACGAGAGAGGTCTCGATATCATAATGATATTTGCCCGACGGCACTCTCCCTATTTCTTTGTTCCTGAGGAAAACATAGAGTACAACGTTTTAGAACTGCGGTTTATTAGTCGAACTAGCTTAACACCCGTTGAAAAATTAACGGCAATGACTGTGACTGTCGGTCGTTCTGAAAATGATAACGGGGTGTGTTGCCTATGCAAACATATGAGTCTTTGTTTTAATTTAGCCATTACTATTAATTTACAGTTGAACATAGTCAAAACAAATATGAATAACATCGTTTGTATAGTGTTTTAATCTTACGTGAGTACCAGCTTAAGGAGAGTTTTAATTGTCTTCTATAATAATCACACGTTTAAGTTTGGAAGCGTGGTGTTATTTTCTCTCTTAGAAAATAACAAACCATAAATAACAAATAACATATAGTATAGGATCACCAAAATTATAACTATGCCCATTCCAAAATTAAAAATCACAATTCCAGTTTTCAAAATGGGTCAATAGGTCCAAAAGAACCCATGATTTGGCAGAATAGTTTATATGGTTGAGCCTGAAATCGTAGAATTTGGAAACACTCTTTCTCTCAGATGCAGCCCCGATTTTGAACAGCAGTTTTATAAATACATGTGTAGACCTAAGTGATGAACTCGGTGTCTTCATCAAAATTACTCCGAATAAGATGTACAATTGACTTTCCACGAAAAGGCTTTCCACGACCTTTAATCGTTAAGGTACCGTATTTGAAATGACTGCTTTACTCACACTATAGGCCTAAGCATTTGATTGGACATTATAGCAAACAACTCTGAACAACGAAAGACTACCAAAAGGTACGCAATTTCAAGCAGACTGAAAATAACTGTTTTATTCTACAAACATGTCACCAGTTATAGGGTAAAGTACGGTGTAAGATTGATAAATTACAAATGCAAAAGAGTAATCTCTTAGTTATTTCGTAAAAACTTCAAAAATAAAAAGAACGATCTTATAGATCACTAAAGCCATGGCTGATTAATTCCCTTGCTATTGCTCTGATCAGCTGATACATTCTACAACATATGTGAAATAAATCATTTCTTTACTTAATATTTGTTTCTTTGCAACTACTGAGATCTAACTAAATACTGGATGAAACTCGACAAAACTTCAGAATGACTTACGTTGGAATGCCGGGCCGTTGACTGTAAGGCTGGTACTTCAGTGATGATTGCTTATCTTTCTGATACAGTAATAATCGTTTGATTTTACCAACATGTTCATTAGTATCACTAGAAAATGGCGGGAGGCACACAATGTCCCTGAGACGTGTTGCCTCCAATATTTAGTTAGATGTCAGTGTTTGCAGCCTATCTACCAAAGCTGAAAATATTACACCTAAGGAAGTGTTTAATTAATTGAAATTAACAATTACAATACAATATATAGATTACAAACACAAAATATAAAAATAATCGTATTTTGTCACTTGCCATTAACTGAAAACCACATAGTTGAAATGTGTGGATTAGCGATGTGGACGTTTAAATGCCCCTTCCAGAACTCCCCTTGAAAACTGCTAATATATTTGTAAATATATAGAAGTATTGTTCCTTAAGCAACCAATTAACTAAAGAGGATTACAAAACCATAACTGGCAAATTCCGTATTTTAAATCAACTATTTGTTATACGGGGTCTTTGATTCTGAATTTTTAAATATATCCCCGCCTGCAAACGACCTACAAACTATTTAGGTTAAATTAAATAGGAGGTATTGAAACTGTTGGTTACTTAGAAAATTTCTTCCTAACTTGGTTACTTAGAAAAAAACATCGGATATTTTTCAAAACTGGTGAATAAGAACCAGAGCCTAGAGGACATTTCTAAACGGCAATAGGCCTATTATACTCCTTGGTACATAGGCTATATTTGTGCAAAATGTAGCAGAATCTCTCCAGTGGTTTTGTCGTGATGGAACAATAGACAGACCAATATATGGCCACCTCATTTTTAAAGCAGTAGTGATTATTTGAAACAGCAGTTACAATCGTAAAACCAACTAAGTGAATCCTATTGTTTTTAAATATGCTTCAATATTACAGAATCATCAAACATCATGTAAACAAATTTGAAATTTTAAACTGGCCAGTATAAAACTGAAAACCATATGGTTGATGTAAATTACAGCTATAAACTTTTTACTACACAAACCAGCTGCTTCCTTTAAAGGGAAAATAAATTCGTAAATATAGATAGACGTATTTGTTTATTACAACCAACTAACGAATGTGGCATTAAAAACATATATTTCTTGTTATTCTTAATGGTGAAATTTCCACCTTTTATTAATATTTTACCTTACGGGGCCTTAGATAATGAACTTTAAAATTTGTTCCTGTACCCCTACGAGCTACAAACTATTTATGTTTTAAATCTTGTACTTTGGGCACTTCTCTGAGAAATTTTCATCCGGACATCGGAAAAAAAAAAACGGTGATTATATAATAAGATGATATCAATCATAGATACGATGATGGAAACTAAAGAATATGATTTATTGTATCATTTAAAATATTTATAATATAGAACCTGTTTACGTGAATTTTACCTGCAGTAAATCGTAAATGTTATGCACAATATAATAAATAATAAAATATAACATTAGTTTAATTTGTAAAAGGTCTTATTATATATTTATTTTCCTCAACTTTATTCGTTAGTTATTTGTGCTGAATAAGAATCAACAGTTAAGTGTGTTTGCTTAGGTTTAACACCTTTCATCGTGCTTCCCAGACTTTAGTAAATGATTCGCCTCGCCTTGTATATCTCATTTTTTACATTTTACTTGCTGCGATCTGTGGTGAAGTTTGCGGTACCTTTTAAACTACCACATTAATCAACACACTTTGTATTCTTTAATTTAAAATATACTTAAATTGAACACCATATGTCTGATTGATTTTAAACGTTCAAAACATTGAATGCAATGGAGTGGTGAGATATAATTTAAAAACATAAGCATTCCTATATTTTAATCTGGTGAAAACCTTTGCTTGTTTATTTAAAATTGAATTGAAAGTTGTGGAATAAATTTTGTTTGAAAGAGTAACAAACAACATAGTGTAAACGATTTTTTGTTCGATAATAGTATATACAACCACTTTAACTCTTTGCTCATTGTTCTGTTCCGCACTATGCCGCGTGTTTTGTATTAATCTTGTTAGCAACTTGATTCATGGCCAAATAAGTGTTTAAATAATGGAAATAAATACTTTAACTGATATAGTATAGATCAGTAATTATAAGTTGTCCATAATTATAAGTTCAAAAGGGTAATAATACCTTTCATATGACAATGAGAGGTCACAGACAACCAATTGCCAAAATATCCAACCATTTTTTTCCTGTTATTGTATGTTTTTGCAAGTGGTTTAAGAACAAACAAAAAACAAGCCATAAAAGTAGATTTTGTTTAAAGTCATACAAATGTTTAGCCCTAAATTGTTATTTGGGAAATACAACGCTTGCCCACCAACAGACGCAACAAGAAACTGTATAAGACATATTTAAACTTGTAATTCAATTAGCTCAAATAAAATATTTAAGGTTAGTTGGTAGGTATCTATAACCATTAAACTTGAACATTTATTATTTAATTATTATAAACACTACTTTCTTGATTTATTAATTTAAAAATACCCAAACCCCTTTTATAAACTCTGAAAGTTATTTAATTAAATATGTTTATTATAAGTCACTTAAATTATCAAATCAAATAGCATTTCTATTTCTATCTGAGAGAGGGTTAAACACTTTCAAAACATGTTGTAAAAATGCATTTTGAATGTATCCAATTGTTTAATTCATTAAATAACTTATAACTATGTATTGATTCATGAACATTCTAATATTACTGTCTGCAATGTGCCTTGATACCAATTTACCCAGGAGATTACCAACCAGGACACGAACTCGCATTACGACTAACACTTAGCAGGTTCGATCACTAACCTACTTTGGAGGTACGTCAATTAACATGCCTGCCACAACACCCGCAGACTTTAGACCCAACTCTATTATAAAAAATACTATTATAGATACTTTTACCACCTTTTAGTGAGTAAGGGTGATACAGTTCATGAATTTAAAGCCTTTTATAGGCTAAAATTATAAAAAATCAGTACAAATCGTGCAACTATACACAATATATTTTTTTTGTTTTAGCCTCCGAGTCATTGAAAATATATTAAATTGGTGATGCAAGTACCTTATTCCACGCAAGTGGTTCTTGTTAGAAAAGAGATGGCATATAGTTTCGAATCACAATCCAGTCATTGTCAAGCAACACAAAAAGTCTTCTATCTTAGATTGAATAGCTCAAAATACATTTGAAATGTTTACGAAATATTAGGGTATTTTAAAAGAACAACATATTACATTTAAACTCCGTGCCGTAAATATTGTTTATATATAACACTTTAGTGCAAAATCAACATTGAAGTTGGTGGAGAGGGATGAGCCCGTGAGGTGACTGATTTATGTCGAAATTTGCATCTGAATTGCAAAGGAGTTCATCCTTTTCTTGCTCATGATATTGGAAGAAGCTTTCATAACGGATTTATAAATCTATTTAAATGTAGCATATATATTCCTAATTTAAGGTTTGATACAACTTTAATTTGTGAATTACTGATGAACTAACAACATCAAACATTATGATTTTAGTATTATGTGTGGTTAGTTGTACAACGTAAAATAATGCCACTTAATGTAGTATAAGTTAAGTAATTTGTATTTTAAAGCTTAGTTTCTGATTTAAATGTAAATCAACCTTGTTTTTCCCCCTAAAGCTGACAACCACTAATCTCAAGTTTAATAACACATCTGCGCAAAGATGTGATATTTCCGGTCCATTATTTAATTAAATGAAATATTATACCGAATTTTATCTTCACTTTATTTTCCGTATTACATTTATCATGTTAACTGATAAGTAATTCATTACGGACTAAAACTGTATTCTTGTCAAACCAAATATATAAATTTGCTAGAGTCATAAAAGTAGACATTACTCCATGTCTCCTATAGTGGTATCGTGTTTCTATAAAACTCAACTTAATGAACACTAGTGCTAAACTGCCTGAGACTGTGTATACGCTAAAATATAGAGCGATATTAATGGTGTAAAATAAACAGTCATGTTACAAATAAATAAACTGTACTCTTGTAATAATTATACAGATTAAAAGTACCAAACTACTAACAGTAGAATTCATAAAAAAACAACTAGTTAGAATTTTAAGAGTTAAGTGCTTTCTCGTTTTAACAAGATATTTGGTCGAACTGAGAGTGAAACATGAGAGTCATTATTTGTTTACAACGTATATCATATGACAATGTTAAATTTCTCTTGACAGAAGACTTATAATCAAATAGTTAAAAGCATTTTTTCGCTGCTGTCCTCAAAAGGTTTATTTAAGTGAATTAAACAAAATTGTAAAGCTCAATTACATTATATAGTTTCATCGTGTGTTATAAGTGTATCTGCATAACTCATTGGTTAACCTGAATATAACCAAACTATAGGGTAGAGTAGCATTACAAATAGTTTACAGTAGTAGATAAGAACTAGTGGGGAGGGGCCTATTTTAGCCTATTATCCCCATAAGAATAAAATGGGGTTCAGTTTTTTCACCGACACCCAAACCCGCCCTATAACAATTTCCTTTTTGACCTATACTAGTATCCGACCCTTGCCTATATTAAATACATTTTTCCAATCCGTCCCCTATATTTTTTTTAAATTAATTGTCAAAAATCTCAAAAACTAACTTTGGTGTTTATGGTCCGATTCGTTTAAAATTTATATATGTCATTGTTCTAGGCCAGTGTATATGTACACACCACCTACATTTCTCAAATTTTATTCACTATAACGGTCAAATATTTTGTTTAACATAACACGTTTTCCCCATAAGACTGTTACATGGGGTTCAGTGTTTGCACTGACACCCGAATCCGGCCTATTACCCCCTTGGCCCACTCTATACTCTTGATATGATATTCTCGAAAATGGCTAGATAAAGCGATTTTCCATCAATTAAAATACACACCAACAGCACAACGAATCACAGCACTGGCCCCCTGACACACTGGCCATGATGCCAAGGTTAATTGGAATTCCACACGTTCATCTGTGAAGGCATGCGTCACCGGCCTTGGCCAGATGCCTTTCACTCGACCCGTGACCTATGAGGTAACTTCCTGATTAAATTGACAATCCAGCAATTGTAAAATCACTCTCGACGTGTATATAAGGAGCTACCGACAGCACTACCTCTGTTGTTCCACATCCCAGGACAGGACCCAGGACCTCGGCAGTGACACGACCTCGGCAACGAGCAGCGACCGGACCCCGGCGGCGACACAACCTCGGAGGCGGCAGCAGGCGACAACCGGACCCAAGAGGTGGTGACGTCCCAGACCCCACGAAGCGTCACTCTCGAGGAAGTGACGACACAGACCCGACGCAGCATCACCTCTCACAGCGCCACTGGACCCCCCGGTAGTGTCACCGTGTCAATAATGGGACCTGGGTTGGTGGCGGCACCCTGCACTCTGGGGGCGGTGCTGGCGGTGGCAGTCGGAGGCAGCAAGGGTGCAAAAGGTGTCTTTGGCCAGCGGAGGAAAAACAACTGACATGTAACCCATAATGGTTTATAATCACCCATATCTTAAAACGAAAATTCTGAAATAGCTTTCCTGACATTAAATACTCATTTGTAAATCATATTTGTAATCCAGCAACCCCATTTCAATATAATTTTGAATTGAAAACAGTATTCCTAATATTTAAATACTCATTTGTAAATCATGTTTGTAATTCAGCTACCCCATTTCAAATTTAATTTTGAATTGAAAATAGCTTTCCTGATATTTATAACACTACAACTTTAATCATTATACAAGTAACTCTCCTTCGGCTCACTAGGGGAATGGTCCCCAGATCCCCTTTTAATTACATCCAAAGAGAATATGTAAGGTAGTAAAGTTCATAAGGTAATACTAATTTAACATAAATTTACAGGGCTTTTACACACTTTGTGATCTTAACATACCGATTAGTACGCTCAAATCTGTACAATTGTTAATATTTTATTTTGAAAACGGTTTAACATATTAATAGTATTTATATTATTATTTTTATGTATAAGGTACAGTAAGGGTATATCGCCTGCCAAATAATAAACCTCTAGGTACTACAGTATATTGGTTTGAGAGAAAATTGAGGTTGTAGACAGATTCTGTAATATATTCATTAGTTTACGGTTTTTGAAGTGCCAAAGAGACTACGTTCAGATATACAGATATACTAGATAAAATTAAATAAATAATGTAATGCATATTTACTTAAATAAGCTATATTTATTGGGAATGGAAAACATGACTGCAATACGTATCTCCTACATTACTGATTTCCTACGCATTGTTGTGTAAAAAACAAAGTGTGATGATTCAATGTCTTATTTTGTTTTAAGGGTTCAGTACCAAGTCTAAAACTAATTCAACTTGATTTTGCCTTGACAAAATGATGAATACTTATTTTATTTAGAGAATAAGTGCATAGGTTCGGGTGTAGAAGCAGCCAAAAAACACCTAAAATCCATTTCTATTTCTCTGCGTGAGTAAATTGTTAAAGACCCGGAACAAATTAATTTAAATTAACTGATAAATTGAAAAAAAGGACCTTCTAAAAATCAATAGGACAATTTTCTAGTTTGGGGGCTGTGGAATAACTTTTAAATAACAACAACAAATTTAAACATTAATTTTTATTTACTTGCCGAAAACATTCACAATCATTACTTTTTACACACGAAGGTAAACACGGGTTAATTTTAGTAATACTACATTGATATGCATTCGCATTGTGGTTAGTGCTACTTTTGTAGCTGTTTAATATTTATTTAATATTAACCATTTATAATAGAAATAACATTTCTAATGTTACCTTTTACTATAATTTATTTACAATACTAAACGGTTCTGTTAACTGTTTGAACTATTGTAAATGTAAATATGATATGTAAATGTTATATTGTAAATGTATATACAATACTAAGCGGTTTATGATAAGCTTTAGACCTGTACTAAAGGCTCCGCGAGATCGGCCTGTAAACGCCAACAATCTGGATGTTCAGCTGAGAAAATACCATCTCTACCAGTTCCGTCTAAAATAAACAGGTTCGAGATGTACACGTCCACCCTAAATACAACAGCACCAACTACCTCGATGATGTCACCATCCTGATTCTTTGAACTTCTGGACAGTTCACACAGATTGTTCGGCCAATCTGTCTCCGGCCTAAGCACAATATCAACCTTTCCAATATTGTAATTAAAGAGGGAACTGCCATTCGCCGGGGGTAAGATAAAAACAACCAACTGACGGAGAAACAAGGATGGCTCGGATTTCGGTCGTGTCTTACGTCACATATCTCAAGAGTTATCCTCAGTTATTCTCGCAGTTTACCTCAGAAAACAAAACTTGCTGTGCCGGATTCAGACAAAGAACGAGTGTATGCAACGGAGACAGAGGTGGAGGCTTGGTCTTCCAACAGGGCGGGTTGTGGTACCTGCGTGACCTGGTCTCTTGGTCAGTGTTGCGGTCGCTAAGCAAGGGTAGTGTCTCAGCGAAACCTACAACTACGTCGTATTCACTGATATCTCTGACTACCAGAACTGATCGCTCAATATCTCTGGCGAGGTTTGAGCTGGAACAAAGAGCAGCTTCCTGCTCACTTCAAAATGACTGCGACTTCAATTCTAAATGGTTCTATTATACTGTTTGAGCTATCGTAAATATGATTTATATAAGATCAAATAAGTATGTTATTATAAAATAGTAAAAAAACTATTTCAGGTACGCTGTACTTAATTTATCGTTGATAAATATTTGTTAACACGATTAATGTACACATAATATACTTTCGTTCTATATGTAGCAAACTGATATTATACATCCAGGAACCGGTATCTTTATATATAATTATGTAAGCGAAATTTTTAAGTTAAATTTGTGGGATATTGGCAAGTCGCAGGATGACGGGAGACGTCATAAATTAAAGGTCTTGATCCCAGGGACTCGGGAAAAATAGCGGTATTTATACAAAGTTACCAGCAAACGAGAAATAACGTTAAACACCCCCCCCCCCCATAAGAAAAGCTTGGGGATTTTAAAACGTCTGCTTTATTTACATTAAAACATGTGATTATTTGAGTACTTTATTTACGAACTGACATGTGTTCCTACTTAATTATATTGTTTTATTTTTCTCGGCATGCAAAGAGTAGTGTGGGTTTGCCGGTTTTGCGCCGGAAGTGACGTCACATCCGGTCAGTGACCGGATGCGCTGAGTGAAAAAATACGTCATCTGAGGCTGAGCCAGTGACGTAGGCGGTTTTGTGACGAAATGAGTAAAAGTTCAAAGTTCAAGGTCACGGTGAAGTTTTTTTAAAAAAATCTACCTCGCACTCGTAAAACGATTGTGATTCGATAGTTAATCGATAATAAATATCGAATGAAAATTATCGAATGAAACAATCGAATGATACGAGTGCGAGGTAGAACAATTACAAATATTACTTTATTTTATTAACAATAAGTCATATTACAAATATTACTTTATTTTATTTACAATAATTCATGTTTACAATAGTTCCCCGTTGTTGGTTGTCATCGATGTTGTTGATCCGGACGAGTTGCGGCCATCACTTTGCTTTCTGAAGAAAGACGGTAGATACTTCGTTCCCTGCGCAGAGTCCATGTTGTTTTTTGATGCGTAAAGTTCCAAAGATAAATCGTAACCGGACGCAATAAGAAGTCTTAACTCTTCACTAAACACCTCGAGGTCTTGGTAAGTCGCAAGATGAATAGAGTCATAATGAATACACCTAATTTTAATGGACATTTTAATATAATGTTTTACGTTTGTGAAGAGCACTCGATGTTCACCAGTCGAGAGCCGGAGGTGTACTGACTATTCGCTAGCTAGCGTTCTGGTATGAAACGAAATGGTGGGGGTAAAAGTGTGGTGGGGCGGAGAAGATGGCGGACAGCAGATGGCAGGCGGCAGGTGGTGCGAGGCAGATGGTTGCTACTACATTCGCCGCCACAGTAATGCAATCCTTCGGCGTAATTCTTGTATTTTATCTTGTCGGTTCATTTGATACGTTTTACATCTACATATGCAATAGCTGAAACACTTGCACTTACGACAAGCTTTCCCGTCAACTTGATCGCCTGGTATTTTAAAACATTGTAACTCGCAACAATATGTCTTCAAATTGTTATCGAAAAATAAATTGTTCATAGGTGGCACCGACATGTTAGCTGCAGCGTGTGTTAGACAAGACTGAGACTAACTTCACTGCTCCCTCTCTTTTATACCTCTTCATAAGTTAACCCTGAATGAAAGTTCAAGGTCATCCATTTGAAATTTAAAAAAAGCAACACAGCAGTATATAAAATAATATACTGCTGTGTTGCTGTTTTATTTCTTTTTTTTATATTTTCTTTATTAAACAAACATCTTACAATACAATAAGCTTAAGTCTAATATTGATGACTAGAAATACAAACAAACAAAAATACAAACAGAGACATTATGTACAAGGATGCGTGAGGTGCAGAGTGAGTTCCGTAGAGTTGTTGCCGCTTACACCGTGTGATACCAAATACAACGTCCCCGGTTGAATATCTCGCAAATCTTCATTTTGTAGCAGTTGAACAAATCGTTTTGGAAGAAATACTTGAAACTTCGGCTCATCTCCTGGAGTGAAAGGTCCTTCGCTCAATGAAACTAGAATTGCTTCTCCATGTGTGGTTTCCACTTTCTTGATGTTATGAATAATGTAGTGTTTTTGTTCTTTTAATTCTGAACACTTTTTAGTTAGCAGAAGGTCGGATTTTGAATAAGTGTTGAATTGATCAACCAGTGTTTGTAGAAACTGTTGTGATGCCATCTTCGTCAGTGGTGGTTGCGATGTCTTCTGTGATGTTGCCTCTTCAGAGTCTCGAATAATACTCGTGCCGGAGCGGTGTTGGCTCCTCGTATTTATAGGCCCTGCTACCCCCACCACATTCCGGTTCTTCGCTACCCCCACCACATTTCTGCGTTTGTTCCAAGTAAGCAGCCAAACGATATGCGTTGTGCAATGCGCAGTTTGATTGTCCGTGTTTAGGATCTTTTGCAGCAACACAAATATTACCGAGATTAATGTTAAAGTCCTTACCGATAGTTATATCGAAAACATCACCGTGCGTGTACTTTTGTATCCAGTTCTTTTTTTCTAATCCTCTTGTGTATATATGTGAATATAGTTTGCAAAAGTTAAACATAATACTGTGCAGATTACTGTAGCTTATAAACCCTTCATACCAATGTATGTGATGAAAGTAGTTTGTTATCCATTTGTTTGTACTTTTTGCTTTGGCGTTAAGGTTGTTAAAAGAAAAAGGAGCTTCAAACGTGAATGGGTAAACTACAAATGTAAGCAAGTCTAAAATTACTAATTCCTTGATAATAAACCTATCATCATTATTTCGAAATGCTTGAAATTCTATTACACAAGGCTTTACACTCACTTCTTCATCCCCTCCGCTCATCATGACACCTAACGATCAACTAAACAGTTTTCCACACCACGGTAGGTTAAATACCAGGCCGTACAGTTGCAGGCGCGTTGGTGTATATTTAACGTGGGCACCGTCCCCAATAGGCCTACCCCACGTGTGTTCTTCTTTACTAAGTCAAACTTTAGTCTTTTTTAACTTCTTCTTCTTCTTGTGTTTCGTTTTCTTCTTCTTCTTGTTTCTTCGTTTCTTCTTCCTGTGTTGTTTCTTCTGTAGCTTCTGTAGCGATTTCTACAAGTGGTTCAAAATCCTTTAACTTTCTCCACATGCAAACTTCATGAGGTATTCTATTAAAAATAGATGTATCCACAGGTCCGTACACGATGGTGCTATCAGGTTGTTTTTCCAAGGTATCGACCAAATATTCTTTAATAATAGCGTTTGCAAATACCAACTGTCTCATGTACCTTGTAATAGGTTCCGTTGCGTAGTTTAAAACGTAGAATTCTTCACGTGATAGTAGAATCTTATTTTCATGTTGAGTCAAGTCTCTAATTCGCACTTGTAGTTGTCCGCGATGTTTAACAATATCAATTTCATTGTCACAATCCAAAAGTCGAATATGTGTTTTCCTTCCACACAAACTGTTAGTTAAATAACATTCTATTAAATGCACATGTTTCAAAAATGACTCCCAAGCATTTTGCGAAAATAAAACCTTTTTTGTTCCGTGGTGTAGTATTACTGTAGGGGAATAATCCAATGATTTCATCAATCCAACTGATACACTTTTACTGATGCATGCTGAGATGGGGTAAAAGATTCGCAAAAAAACTTCAGTTAAAATGTGAGGAGGAATATTTTCTTCAACTTTCTTCTTCCTTTTTGGTACTACCTTTGATGGGTCTGCATTACTTTCCTCCTCTCTATCTCTTTTACCAAACTTTAAAAATGCAGTTATTTCCTTGATAATTTCTGCTTCGCTGGTATTATCACGTTCCAATAACGGTGCTATTTCTGCATCACCTTGTACAACAGATGGAGAACTCATTTTGTAGAAGATGTTGCCCATGCGACGATAGACGATCAACTGAAGACCTGCATTGTTGCTCCGCTATTTATAGGTTAGCGACAGTGGCGGTGCCGGTGGTGGTACAACGTTTTACAATACCGTCTTTACGATACCAGTCAACGGTGTGTATGTAACAATTTTATCGTGCAAAATTAAACAATACGCAGATGTATTTGCAGGTACGTTTTCTTGAAATTCCATTTCTATCTTTATATCAACACTAGACGATTTTACAGATTCGTTTTGTTTGGAGCAATCAATTACAACAATCGGAGCTTTCGATTCAAACTGTACGGGAGATAGTAGAGGTGTGTTTGTTTTGCCGTAATATGAATTTTGGAACCTAGCGTACATATCGTATAAAACACTGTACCTTTTTTTATCAAAAGAGATATTAAAGTTGTCGTAGGGAAAGAATTGTGAATTCAGGAACACTTTACAGTTTGTTAATTTACAATGGTCAAATTCACCAGCATTTTCAGTTAATATACTTTTTTTCTTTGTTTGTAATCCAAAGATTACATATCTCGCTTTTTCCAAATGAGTAGAAGTTTTTACAGTCCATGTATGCCGTTGTGTTGAAGGTAAAACGGGGTATTCATGAAACTCCCAGCTTCTGAATGGCATTACAATGTCTCGATCTGATTTTAACTTTCTTAATAATGTAATCCTGTGTTCATCATTTAGTCGCACATGTGGTACTCTCCAAACAATCTTGTCTAATGTTAGTTTCCAGTCTAAATTGGCTTCAGTTGTTCCAGCAGATGCTTTAATAATATCATTATCGTTTGATGACCTTAATAAAACTAGTTCTTGTTTTACATTTATTATTATTCTTCTGTAATCTTCAGCAAATCCTAAAAGTAATCTTAAAGGTACGTAAAAATCAAAGTTTCCCGACGCGTCAGGAGTAATTATACTTTTGTCTGGTGCAACCCATCCTGCAACAGCTAACAGATTCTTCTCATTTGGTGTTAAAGACGCTAATCCTTTTAATGTACTGGAAATTCCAACCTTTTTTGTTGAATCGACTGTAACTCCTGAAATTTCATATCTAATCTCGTCAAACAAAAATGCCATAGGATTATTTATGAACGGAACAGTGGTTCCAACAGTACCGTCAGCTTTTGTTACTTTTCCTTCAATATATAAATAACTTTCGCATGGAAGAGTATAAATGTCTTGTTGTTGTATAGGAATCCTAATTTCATCGTTATTGTTTAATTTGGACGAAGCGTAAGGGTTGTGCGTGTGATATTCCTTTTCCCATAAGGTCTCGTCGAATGTTGGGCCCTGCGCTATATCCAGTATATCCATTGTTAATGACCTTTAATCCAATTTCTTCTAGAAAACGAATGTTGTCACTTGTTAATCCTTCTACAGCTGATGAGCTACTGACCTCTTTGCTGGTTGGCTCTCTCTTTTTAAATGATAACCCCATTATCTAAGCGGATGATTTTATATGTATTCTTACAGTAATAGCTTCTCCTCGAAAGTCAATAAGGTTTCCGTCTTGATCCACTATGTTCAGCACGATGTCTGAAATGAAACTGGTGTTTAACGGTAGGTACACAAGGTTTTGAGGCTTTTCTACTATCTTGAAACCCGGTGCGACTGATGGGTAGAATGTGTGTAATATATGCCGATTTTCTCCATCTCTGTAGGATCCTTGTATAATGTTACATGTAATGTCTATGCTGTTTACTTTGATGATCGTCACAGTTCTATTCCCAGAATGAGTTGTATTAGGTTCTAATACCTTTGTTTCCTTAGAAAACCCCAATAAACTACCAATTGAACGTTCTTGGCCAAAATCAATATAATACTTAGAAGTAATTTCGGCTTTCATTGTATTGTTATTGCCTTTTATCGTTATATTTTCTTTTCCCATATGTTTTTGTATAACTTCATTTATATTATCAATTTCATAAGCTCCTGTTGGTAAACTGAATTCTTCCAAAGCTGAATATTTTCCTTTATTATCTTTTGCCTTGTAATAATGTATTTTGTTATTAATTCCTTCACTAACGTTTGGAATAGAGTTATATGTTGTTAAATCCAATAATGCGGCTTCCCATAGTCTTCCTTTTTGCAAACGTAGCGCTGGAAACAGAATACTGCGCAAAGTACATGAGTTACCGGTTAATGACACTGTATACGAAGACATCTTAAAGTTGACTAACACTTTTAGCTAAAAAGTCTAAACATAAATGACCGCAAATGGATGTATCATCAGGTTGTTTTCTTGTATAATTGTAAAAAACATTTTCTGCCGCACGAAAGTATTGTTGAAGTTCTTTCGGTGGTGGAAGGTTTCCAAAACTGTCGAAATAATAAATCGTTTCACCAAGTTTCTTGTAACACACCCAATGAGTGCCTAATCCTTCACTATTATCCAAATTTACTATACCAGTCTCATTTTTCCACATTTTAACCGGTAATTCATCTTTCATAAATACTCCTCTAAAAAATGGGATTTTCAAACAAGAAGCATATGTAATCAGTTCTTCATTGGTTAATTCTTTGTTTTTAATTATTAATTGCTCTTTCTTATTTAATACACACGATACGGTCTTAGGTATAGTCCTCCTCCCTTTTTTATCATTGACCATATTGTTGGTTTCTTTTTACCTTTACCACTAGTAGATCGACGTTTTCTTCTGATATTACCTCCTTGTTTCTTAGCGGGTCTTTTCCCACGCCTTCTTCTCTTTCCTCCTCCAAACGTAGTTTTTGCTTTCATTGCTGCTGTTACTGCTAAAGACGCTGCTTTTTCACCAATACTCGCGTCACTAGATTTTACTCTTTGCCAAGCTTTCTCAGAAAGTGCTCTATCTGCTATTGATCTATTTTTTGTATCACCAAATTTGGAATACGCTATATCGTGCTGTTTACAGGCCTGATCAAGCTTATTTATTCCAGGATCTCCTCTAGCAAGCCGTTTCTCTAATTTGGTTCCAGGACCACAATATTGATATCCTCCAGGTAAATGTAATTCCACAGGTAATAAATCAATCGCCTTGTTAACTATAGCTCCAACCGGTTTACTTAATAGAGAAAATGCTGTTGATGCTATTCCCCTTCCTCTCTGTAATCTCTCTCGATTATGACTGATGCGTTTAGCCCTCGGCATGACTATTTATAGCCAAACTTACAATCAGTAGGTGCACTCTATAAATGTTTTACAATGAATGTAATATTAGTCTTGGCTTCTTGTATTATATATACTGTTTAAAATCCATTTATTATATAGAAATGGATTAATTAATTAAATTTAGACATAATAAATAAAAGTAGTAAAAATAGAAATAAGGTGTAATTGAAGATGTTTCAAATGTTTCTCCGCTGGTGATGGTATCGTTGTTTTCGGTAAAATGAATAAAATCTAAATAGTTGTCATGTTCCCTTAGAAACTTGCCACTTAATCGTTGGTAATTAAATAACACATTCCAGTCTAGTTTATCTTTAAAATTGTCAATGTAATTTTCAGAGAGATTTTGATATTTACTTATTACTTCCCAACAGTTATTAAAATTTGATGTCATCTCTACAAGGAAGTCTTCTGAAAACTGTTGTCTTTGTAAAATATGAATCCAGTTAACTCTGTGAAAATAAATTCTTAACATAGTCATTGTGAAGAGGTAGTGTATGGAAAGTTGTTCCCAATCCATATATCTATCAAACCGTTGAACAAAACCATCTGTCAGCACTCCTTGGGGAAATCTCGGCTCTTGAGATATTAAACTCCACGCAGTAATATTGGATTCCATCATCCTCTCTGTATCATCTCTCGAATATGACTGATGCTTTATCCCTTATCATGGGTATTTAAATTCTTTTTTCTCTTATATAATCTTCATCGTTTTCTGTTGGTTCATTAATCACATTCACTTTACCCCCCTTTCCTAATGTCTTGACTTTAGAAGGCTCAAACCTATCTAATTGATTAGGTTTTTCTGGATTGTGTATTTTTTTCCAGTCTAAATAATTGTGGCTGTCAACATCTGAAGCTACAGCTCTTCCTGAAACCCGATGGATATAATTAAATAAAGCTGCACCAAACCTTTCCATATGTTTTTCATATTCTGTAGTCCATTTCTTGTGTACTATATCAAATATTTTCTTATTTAAAGCGTCTCCATCCTGCTCACAATCACCTACATTTAACAATTTTAATTTTTTTACATCATAGCTTGTATCAGTTTCATTCTTTTTGTAAATCGTTAACAATTTTAAAGTCGCTAAATTTACTGCTTCACCATCATAAATGGGATGTTTTATATTGCTTAACCTTTTACCGGAAAATCCCCAATGGTCTTCGTGTACAATCGGGGTTCTTTTATCCATGTATTGTACCGTAACCGCATCAGAAGACAAAAGCGGATCACCAACATTTTGAATTACTTTTCCTTCAAAATTATAATTACCATCAGGTGTTAACGGAAACCCAGCTCTTTTTTCACTATATCCAGATTTTACTCCAAACTCGGAATACCGTCCAAACTTGTCCACACTCATGATGTAACTGAATCGCTATCGTTTAGGTTCTTACTATATATATATATATATATACGTCTACTGAACAATTATTTCTCGTTTCCGCAGTTCATCAACTAAAGCTACCCATTCGTTTTCTAAACCAGTGTGCCCGGCTTCCATAGCTTCATGTAATAACCTCATTCGATCAACTAACTTATTTATATCGTTGTAATATATTATATTGGTTTTATACAAATTTTTTAATAATCCCCTTCCAGATGTAGTAGGATCAGTTGTTTTTCTTTTTTTATGCAAAACATTTAATTCAGCAGAAGATAAAGCTCTTCTTTTAATTGGAGCTTTATTTGATTTCGAGGGGAAAAGACTAGATATAATGTTTGTGTATTTTATTGACCTGTTTCTATGAATAGGTAGGTCTTTGGAATATTTTTTTCTATGTGCATTTGTATACTCTAGTATATTTTTAAACAATTGTAAATCCTTTTTAGTATATTTACCAGGATTATTTTTAAAGATGAGTTCAAACAAACCTGTTGTACCTTTATATTTCTTATCACCAATAACTATATCATCATTTTCGTTTATATCTAACTTTCTATCTCCAATCATTAATCCTTTATCCTCTATTCTAGCTCCATATGTATGATAATTTCGATTAGCATGTGTGCCATGTAACATTTTTAATGTATATTTTCTTCCAAGTGTTCCTTTAAACATAATATCTGTGCCTAATTTGCTTAAGTTGGATGGGTTGATATCCTCTTCTTCTGCTCTTGTATCTTCCGCACTTGTATCTTCTGTACTTGTATCTCCTGCAATGTTCTTTTCCCTTAAATCTCCTATATCTCCGCTTTCTTCATACTCGTCGCTTTCTTCAGATGTTTGTAACTGGTCAGAACTTTCATCATTCTGAAATTCTTCTTCATATTTGGAAATTGGTAGCATTTTGTCTCCTTCGAAGCGAATTGAAGGTTTTTCCATATTTTGTGCTAATCGCTTTAAAGGTTCAGTAACAGGTTTGAATGTTGTTTCTAAAAATTGCTCTCTTTCATTTATACCTGATTTTAAAGCTCGGTTTTTTTGTCTAATAGAATCACTAAGTGATTTTATTTCCTTTAATAGCTTTTCCTGGTTAACCATCTTCACACCTTGACGACTTGTACAGTAATACCGCTAATCAGTGTATTAAAACGAATTTATCAAAACCTATTCTATAACGACCATCTTTTATAGCTTGATCTTTCATAATAACCAAAAATCCATACTTTTCCGCCCATGCTTTTCCGCAAAGCTCTTTAAACTTTTCAAATGGCATATCCGCATTCACATGATCGTTATATATATGTTTTAGGTTAGTATCATCTTGTTTGAATACAATTAGAATATTTGCATTATCTCTGATAAGTTGTTTTGGGATTTTGCTATAAGTTTGTCCTATATATATGCTGTCGATGTTATTATGTCTTCCCATGGCAAAGTAGTTTCTAATAGTATCCTGATTTTCACAAGATACATCGTCAAATATAAATACAGAATACGGTTTCGCTTCGTTTGGTTGCATAATGCTATCACTAGCGTTAAATTTGTAAAAATTAACATCAGACACATCAGATAGGATTTTATCCAGCAATTGATACTTTGGTTGATGTAGAGACTTTGAAAAAATATATAGGTTACTAAACCTTAATCCCTGCGGATTAGTGATCAAATTAAAGACAACATTGGTCTTTCCACAGTTTGAGGGGCCACTTACTATACATCGAACAGTGTTTGGAAGTAAACTACCGTGTTTACCATTGTTGATTTTAACGTTATCCACAGTTAAATCATCTATGTTATTAATATTGAATCGATCTTTATGGTGAATAATCTCCATCCTGCTCAAAGGTTAACGATGAAATGAGTTGCTTGTATTAAACCAAGTCCTTTATAGGTATCCATGAATCCTCGGTTTTGTTAAACCCTAACCACCGCACTATAACTGCGTCCTTTTTTCTTTGTAACACTTTTTCAACAAGATATACATCACCTACTGTTGACTTTAACATTTCATGTCCATAAAATGCACCTTGCAACAAATCTCCTTTGTTATCTTTTAGGATATACGTTTCAGGTACAGTCGGTTGCACTTTATACACTGTAAAAACTTCATTCGTCCAATTGGGAAGGTATTTCTTGGTAAACACTCCCTTATATTTACTAATCCGTACTTTATCACTTACATTAAATTTTCTTGGCTGCATTTTTTCTACTTTAGGCTTTGTATTTTTCTTTATGCGTTTTAATACATCTTTTGCATTTCTTCTATTTACTTTGTTAGGTTTCATACCAATAGTTCTATGAAACCTGTTGTTATAATCATTTATTAATTGTGGTAAAACATCATACCATAGTAAGAACCTCTTTTTGAAAATTGTTTATACAGTGCTCCTTTTAAGGTTCTATTAAATCTTTCTACAATAGCAGCTTTTTTCTCTGAATTTGTAGAATAATGATTTATTTTATATTTATTCATTAACTGTGCAAAGTTTGTATTAAAGTATTCTGTTCCATCATCAGTTTGTAAATGTTTAATTTTGTTTTTATCTCTTTTTATGGCTATTTCCATGGCTTCTGTTACGCTTTTACCAGTCTTGTCCTTTAGAGGCAAAGCGTCTGCAACTTTTGTAAAACAATTAATAATTGTGAGTATATATTTAAATCCTTTGTTTATTCTGCTATGCGGTCGCATTTCAATTAGATCCGCTTGATATAGATCATTTATCCCTTTTATAACAGTATTTCTTCTTGGAAACTTTATTCTTGCAGGTTTGTGTAGTTCATTAATAATCTTCTCCTTCAGGTCTGACATGATGGTTTCACGAAGGCAGCTGATATGGTATTAAATATTCTTTGGTATAAATCTGCTTATATATACATATAGTTCAAGGTCATTCAAAACTTGTGTAAAAAAAGGGGAAACACAGCTTAACATTGCTGTGTTTCCCCTTTTTTTACGGAAAGGAAAAGGATCAAGGATCTAGGACGATGAAAAGGTTACTCGTCAATAGGGTTGAGGGAGTAGTGGCCGAATGGCAATGTGTTGATTTTGTCTGGAAGGGTTTGTCTTTTGTCGTCATTACAGGATAGCGCCTTTTTAACTTCAGTTACGCTGTACAGCTGATGGTTAAAACTTCTGATGGTGTTGAATTTAGCTGTAATGATGTTATCTTCAAATAAGCATTGCTTGTAGTGTTCAAAATGCACTTTCTTTTTTAAATATAAACTCTTTACACCTTTAGCTTTCTTAATATAGCTATTCTTCTTTTCTTCTTCTTTTTCATTATAGAGTTTCAAAGAATATAGTTTAGACATCAGTGCAACAATCTCTTCAAGCAGAACACCATTAGCCTCATCCTTGAATTTGCCTAGTACTTTTTTGTGTCTGTCATTGTCGTAGTTTGGATGATCTTTTGGATAATCGGAGAAATCAAAATCGTTCTTGTAAATAAATGTACGTAAATCTTTATACATGTCCAATGTTACTATGCGATATATGAAAGCGTCAGTGTCCATATATGTAATAGATATATTTTCTCTTCCGTAGAACGCCACCATTTTGTTGTAGTGAAAATCGTACATGTGTGTTTTTGAGATGTCCAAGATTGACATGCCTATATACAAAGGACGATCCATCTTCACACTCGTCTTCTTCATGGACACTGCTACAAGTTTTTCATTAATAATTATAGATGTTCCAAAATTTGGCTGCTGTACTAGTTTCTGTAATTTTTTTGCGTCGGTAACAAGTTTAACATTTTTGTGTCTTCTTTTGTTTTCCAATGTTTTTCCAAATATCGCATTATTCATTAATTTAAAAAAATCTTTTTGAAAGTCTGATGTAGCTGCTGCTCTTCTGATGGTATTTGAATCAATGTAGGGTTTCAACCAGCATGATTGAGAAAATTCCAAAACTCTATTAATTTTTGTTAGACGTAGTCCTAATTCGATAGCTTGTTGAACCACCCAAAAGTGAGCCACGTAGCGTTGTTTATTATTTAATGTCATCATTAATTTGGGGTGTTTTCCAGTTGGTGAAATTTCTGTTTTAGCAAGAAGTGGAAGGTCATAATGAAGATCATGTAAATTTTCTGGGTATTCAAAATCGCAATCCAAAATATATCCAGTGTCACCATGTTTCGAAATTTGTAAAATATCGCCAATAGAGTCGGGATTAATCCATTTAAAGTTATCAAAAGGAAGTGGGTTTGACATTGCCCATCCGTACAAATTATTTGCATCGAAATATCCTAAATAGGTTGACGGTTTGGTTTCATCGTAATCGGGAAGGTATTTGTTGTTGGCTTTGACATGTCTGGTAACACTTTGGGTCAATCCGCCTCTTACTCCAGCTTCAACCACTAAAACCATGTCAATGTCTGTTAAAAGTTGGAGTTTGCATTTTGTTTCTTTTAACATGGCTTGCCAAGCTAATCCTGGTGAAGTATACGAATGTAGAGGGTCCAAACCGTATGCAGCAAAACAGGTGTTTCGGAATTCTTCCATTACATCACAAAGAAGAGTTACATCTAGTTTGACATAAAAGTCCGAGTAATCTCCTAAGGTCTTCATATCTAACTCGTTCCATACTCGACGTGCGTGTTGATAGTCCTCAAGTGATATTTCCGAATCATTAAGTTTGTTTTTGAAGTGTTCTGGTGGAGGTAGTGATGTTTCATCAAATCTATGCAGTCCATCTATGTAATCATATGGGAATACTCCTTTTCGAAGAACCAAATTCATTTTACTGTTTGGTACAATTTTGCTTGTTTCGATCAAATCTTCTCTTCTTAAATTTTCTGATAATTTCATAAGGCTGAAAGGCATAAATCTATAGGAATCAATGAATCTAAGTTTTATATTGCCGATTTTTTTAGAAAAGCTAATAAATTTTTCCATGGTTGTTGCCAAGACATCTATTGCTCCATTATCTCTCCCTAATTCCGGGATTATAAAGTGAGAGTCGTATCCACTAAGATTATGTAAAACAACGGGGATAAAATTTGGAAGTTTGTAGTTTAAGTTGCAAGAGTTACAGGCTGCACCTCTGTAAGCTCCTGTAAGATGATCATGGTCTCGCACTTTAACATTATCCGGTGTAAAGGTGTTAGTACACAGATAACATGTTGTTGCTGAATCATGTTGTTGAAGTTCACCTTCAGTCATAGGTGTCATCGGTAACACATTTCTATACATTTCTTCCACCTTTTCAGCTATGTTATATAAATCATCGACAAAGTGTCGAGCTGCTTCTTCACCACGATAAATTTTCGGCGTAGACGACAGTTCATATTTACAAAGATTATCTTCAGAAAGCGTGGACTTTACTATTAAACAATAGCTGTTTGGTGTGTGCTGCTGGTATTTGCTCCTTCTTGTTACGTTCTCTTCTTGATGTTCGAGCGGAAGTAAAGACGCTTCAAAATCAGCGTATACAGCAACAGGTACACGGTATTGTTGTATTACTTTATCAAATTTTATCTGCGCTCTGCTGGGATGTGGCAATTTAACTCTAACCTCATAGTTTCCATTACATAACCTTTGATGTTCTACTAACCATTCTGAACCTCCCCTTTTTAATGGTTTGCCTACATGACAAAAACATCTTTTGCAAATTTTCATCTTTTTTTCATGCTTAGATAATTGTTTAGAAACAAGACTTTCAAATTTTTTGATATACACAAAGTGTGAAATATCGCCTTTAGTAATCAATAACAAATCGGTATGATCTCTGCGCTCATTTGGTGTTATACGCAAGGGGTACACATTGTTTGACGAATCCAATCCGAATAGGTTGACAGAAGCTGAAGGATTTTGTTTTTCAAATTTTGAAACGTCTGTTATAGCAACAGGGTAAGTCATCCCTTGAAAATTATATCTATGTTGTACTTCTTCATAATAGTGACTTGGTCTTTCCGGATGAATTGTTACATATTTGGCCAACATGGCATATTTAAAACACTCAGTATCTTGATTTTGTACGTTGACGCAGGATAAGGTATTTCTAATCTTTGTTGGTAGAGGGATGTAGCTACTTCCTCGAATTCCATAGCCGTGTTTGTGTACTCTTAAGTCTAGCCCTGTGATCCTTAACAAACTCCATCCAGAGCCTCTTCCTTCATGTTCTTGTATTTTTGTCATTAGCTCTTCAAAACATTCAGATACGATTGAATCAATATCTGACGAAAACATAATAGTTCGGTTTTTTGTTAAAAACCCTCTCGGTGAAGTTTCATTCTGAATGTTTGTAAATAAACCATCTAGTAATAGGCCAAATTTAATAAAATTTAATCTTTTTAATTCATTTTGCAGAGTTTTACTTACCAATCCTTTTGCGTTATTTAAAAATTCTTCGAGTTGTAATTTTGCATTGTCAATTTTAAAGTGGGTTACTACATTACCCGGAAGTGCTCGGGCATGTAGTTCTACATTTACTGCTGTTGATGCTGAAGGACGGTGAAGTGTAGACAGAGCATGCGTAGAACTCGATGCAGCTGATGATGTTGAAGGACGATGAAGTGTAGACAGAGCAGGCGTAGAAGTCGATGCAGCTGATGATGTTGAAGGAAGGTGAAGTGTAGACAGAGCAGAGGTAGAAGTCGATGTTGATGGTGCATATTGAATTACAGTTGGTCTGGAATGTTGGTGTTGAGCTAACATTTGATCTATTTCTTTCAATTCTTCTTCTTCATATTTTTCATCTTGGTTGTTGTTATGTTTTAGTTCATTATGAATCATTAAAAGAAATTCATCCTTAAATGAAGACTTGCAAATATCGCAGCGATGCATAATGTAGGTGCGATCTCCGCAAGGGTCAAAGCAATAATGAAAAACACTGCAAATACCCCTCTATTTATACCCTAGCAAAAGTGGTGGGGGTACGTATTACGTTAAGTTTACTATTTTTTGCATTTTATATTTACTATTGTAGCTGAAGGGTACAAAGTTCTGTATTTAGGTCAAGGTCATTGAACATATTTGCCAAAACGGGGAATAGAGCAGTAAATGATTTCATATCAAACCATAAACTGATCTATTCCCCGCTCTGTATTTAACTAAGACAATTTTCTCCAACAGGAACATTTGATAGATTTTAAACTCGGATGTGAAGTCGGATTGTACACATTGCATCTCGATCAACTAAAAATTTCATAAAACAATAGGGATCTTCAGTTGTAGATTCATCTTTAACATATTCGATGGTCAACATTGCCGAACGAAGATCTTGTGGAATTACGTCGACTTTTATGAGTCGCCTTTCGAGTTCAAACCGTTTTGTTATTGATGTAAGTTTTATCACATCATCGATATCGATGAGGGGAAAGCTGTAGCAAACGGAGTTTCCTGGTGGGTTCATCATGCCGATATGATAAATATACACTGTTACATCGTCTTTAAATAGACGTTCCCCCCACCATTAAATGTATAAGTTACCCCACTTTTTCAATCTTGTAAATGGGTCAAGGTCATACAACGATATTACCAAAACGGGGAATAGAGCAGTAAGTGATTCTCACTATAACCACAAACTGATCTATTCCCCGCTTTGTATTTAAAGTAAACTATTTGAAGACAACAAAGACTTATTCAGATTCTTCCGATGATGATGATGATGATGAGCTCATATCACTAAATAAGCGACGACGAACACAAAAGTTCCCTGTGACTGGATCTAGAACTACATCATCGATATTAATACTGCTTGGAGGGGTTTCACTATCAACAAGGTCCATTTCCTCCAAGCAAAGCAACTGATGATGAAATTCCGGTTCATTATCATCGACATCGTCTTCGTCAGTCAACAGCTCCAACAGCTCCATCTCTCCAAGATATGGTTCACTGCTATCAAACTCACTCAGTAGTTCAAGATCACTAAATAGTTCACCTTCCATCTCTGAATCGTCTTCGTCTTCATCTTCGTTTAAATTTAATGGAATATTTTGAATTAATTCCAGTATAGTCTTCTTAGAAGGGAAAATGTTATCTCTGGGCGACATGATTCCAAGTAGCAGACTGATTTACCACTAATACGAAACCACCTTTTATACCTGATTTCGGTGGTGGTGGGGGTAAGTGTTGAAAGTGCAAGTGGTAGGGAAAAGTGATAGGGAAGAGGTATTATTGTAACACAAATGATTAAGTCCTGTAAGTGGGTCAAGGTCACCTTATCCTATTACCAAAACGGGGAATAGAGCAGTAAGAGATTCTTATTCAAACCTCAAACTGATCTATTCCCCGTTCTGTATTCTTCCGTTCAGTATTTCCAAACCATCTTTAGTCAGTTGAAACAAATTGATCAATTTCGAATGTTACAATTTCATTAAGAATTTTTTCTATTGCAACATCACCATCATCAAGAAAAACTTCTTTAAGAGTTGAGTTGGAGATTGGTTGATCAGGCAGTTGAGGCGAAGTCAATGGTTTTTCCAACTCCATTTGTAAAGTTTTAATGTATTTTGTCGCGTGTTGTATAATTGATAATCTTGACATTTTTGGACTAGCAAATGGTAATTTTGATTGTAGTATCTTGTATGCTTTATTTACTTTTAGCACCCTTTTCTGCTCTCGAACATTTCTAGGCTCTCTATGTAAGTTGGATGATCCAGCTTGACTGTCCATAGCTGACTAATTACTAAGTTCTGGAGCGGCCGCTTAAATACCCCGCTTACCTATACCATTAGAGTGGGGGTAGGTAGTAGAGTGGGGGGTAGGTAGTAGAGTGGGGGTAGGTAGTAGAGAAGGAAAGTTTTATTTAACAGTTTTATTTTTCTATCCTATCCGCAGATTTTCTAAGTCTGTGAGTGGGTCAAGGTCGTCTGAACATATTGCCAAAACGGGGAATAGAGCAGTAAGAGGTTCTCACTTTGACCTCAAACTGATCTATTCCCCGCTTTGTATTTCAAAGGACTTTAGTTTTAAGATAGTTACTCGTCCTGATCTTCATCCATAAGGAAGATTTGTTTGTAAGCTGAAGGTTCTTCAGCGAAAAAATGTTGGTCCGCTAACTCATCCTCTTTTTAGAAAAACGGATTCAAAAGGTGGAGGGTTGTGTAAAACTTCTTTGTGAATTGAGGACGGTTCTTGAAGCTGCGATTGTAGGTTTGCAATGTATTTTATTGTCTTTTGTATAGTGGTTAATTTAGAATCATACGGATTGGAGGATGGTAATATGCTTCTTAATACTTTATAACGGTCAGCGATCTTTGTTCTCATTTTCCGAGAACTAGCATTGTTTCTCTCGGTTTTGAAAGATCTCGAGTTTAAGTTTGGCGAAGTATTACTAGTCTCTGGAAAAATGTTGGATAGAATCATAGCCTGGACAAGTATCGATGGGGCAGCAGAAGATGAAACAGTGATGTGCTCCATGGTGTCTGAGGTGGGCGAATACAAGCAGCAGACTAATTTTACCATCGATAAGGTGTCTCTTTTATACCCAATGGAAGTGGGGGGGGGGGGAATATATGTTGAAAAACAACATATATTTCAATGTTGTTTTTTACCAAACGAAAATTGTCTAAGTCCCAAGGTCATCTAAACAAGTTGCCAAAACGGGGAATAGAGCAGTAAGTGGTTCTCACTTGGACCGCAAACTGATCTATTCCCCGCTCTGTATTTTAAAGTAAACAATAACTCTTCTCACTATTGAGCAGCCTTTGTTCTTTGAAGCTCAAGTTCTAAGTCTGCAACCAGGCGAATATATATATGCTGTCGATGTTATTATGTCTTCCCATGGCAAAGTAGTTTCTAATAGTATCCTGATTTTCACAAGATACATCGTCAAATATAAATACAGAATACGGTTTCGTTTCGTTTGGTTGCATAATGCTATCACTAGCGTTAAATTTGTAAAAATTAACATCAGACACATCAGATAGGATTTTATCCAGCAATTGATACTTTGGTTGATGTAGAGACTTTGAAAAAATATATAGGTTACTAAACCTTAATCCCTGCGGATTAGTGATCAAATTAAAGACAACATTGGTCTTTCCACAGTTTGAGGGGCCACTTACTATACATCGAACAGTGTTTGGAAGTAAACTACCGTGTTTACCATTGTTGATTTTAACGTTATCCACAGTTAAATCATCTATGTTATTAATATTGAATCGATCTTTATGGTGAATAATCTCCATCCTGCTCAAAGGTTAACGATGAAATGAGTTGCTTGTATTAAACCAAGTCCTTTATAGGTATCCATGAATCCTCGGTTTTGTTAAACCCTAACCACCGCACTTTAACTGCGTCCTTTTTTCTTTGTAACACTTTTTCAACAAGATATACATCACCTACTGTTGACTTTAACATTTCATGTCCATAAAATGCCCCTTGCAACAAATCTCCTTTGTTATCTTTTAGGATATACGTTTCAGGTACAGTCGGTTGCACTTTATACACTGTAAAAACTTCATTCGTCCAATTGGGAAGGTATTTCTTGGTAAACACTCCCTTATATTTACTAATCCGTACTTTATCACTTACATTAAATTTTCTTGGCTGCATTTTTTCTACTTTAGGCTTTGTATTTTTCTTTATGCGTTTTAATACATCTTTTGCATTTCTTCTATTTACTTTGTTAGGTTTCATACCAATAGTTCTATGAAACCTGTTGTTATAATCATTTATTAATTGTGGTAAAACATCATACCATAGTAAGAACCTCTTTTTGAAAATTGTTTATACAGTGCTCCTTTTAAGGTTCTATTAAATCTTTCTACAATAGCATCTTTTTTCTCTGAATTTGTAGAATAATGATTTATTTTATATTTATTCATTAACTGTGCAAAGTTTGTATTAAAGTATTCTGTTCCATCATCAGTTTGTAAATGTTTAATTTTGTTTTTATCTCTTTTTATGGCTATTTCCATGGCTTCTGTTACGCTTTTACCAGTCTTGTCCTTTAGAGGCAAAGCGTCTGCAACTTTTGTAAAACAATTAATAATTGTGAGTATATATTTAAATCCTTTGTTTATTCTGCTATGCGGTCGCATTTCAATTAGATCCGCTTGATATAGATCATTTATCCCTTTTATAACAGTATTTCTTCTTGGAAACTTTATTCTTGCAGGTTTGTGTAGTTCATTAATAATCTTCTCCTTCAGGTCTGACATGATGGTTTCACGAAGGCAGCTGATATGGTATTAAATATTCTTTGGTATAAATCTGCTTATATATACATATAGTTCAAGGTCATTCAAAACTTGTGTAAAAAAAGGGGAAACACAGCTTAACATTGCTGTGTTTCCCCTTTTTTTACGGAAAGGAAAAGGATCAAGGATCTAGGACGATGAAAAGGTTACTCGTCAATAGGGTTGAGGGAGTAGTGGCCGAATGGCAATGTGTTGATTTTGTCTGGAAGGGTTTGTCTTTTGTCGTCATTACAGGATAGCGCCTTTTTAACTTCAGTTACGCTGTACAGCTGATGGTTAAAACTTCTGATGGTGTTGAATTTAGCTGTAATGATGTTATCTTCAAATAAGCATTGCTTGTAGTGTTCAAAATGCACTTTCTTTTTTAAATATAAACTCTTTACACCTTTAGCTTTCTTAATATAGCTATTCTTCTTTTCTTCTTCTTTTTCATTATAGAGTTTCAAAGAATATAGTTTAGACATCAGTGCAACAATCTCTTCAAGCAGAACACCATTAGCCTCATCCTTGAATTTGCCTAGTACTTTTTTGTGTCTGTCATTGTCGTAGTTTGGATGATCTTTTGGATAATCGGAGAAATCAAAATCGTTCTTGTAAATAAATGTACGTAAATCTTTATACATGTCCAATGTTACTATGCGATATATGAAAGCGTCAGTGTCCATATATGTAATAGATATATTTTCTCTTCCGTAGAACGCCACCATTTTGTTGTAGTGAAAATCGTACATGTGTGTTTTTGAGATGTCCAAGATTGACATGCCTATATACAAAGGACGATCCATCTTCACACTCGTCTTCTTCATGGACACTGCTACAAGTTTTTCATTAATAATTATAGATGTTCCAAAATTTGGCTGCTGTACTAGTTTCTGTAATTTTTTTGCGTCGGTAACAAGTTTAACATTTTTGTGTCTTCTTTTGTTTTCCAATGTTTTTCCAAATATCGCATTATTCATTAATTTAAAAAAATCTTTTTGAAAGTCTGATGTAGCTGCTGCTCTTCTGATGGTATTTGAATCAATGTAGGGTTTCAACCAGCATGATTGAGAAAATTCCAAAACTCTATTAATTTTTGTTAGACGTAGTCCTAATTCGATAGCTTGTTGAACCACCCAAAAGTGAGCCACGTAGCGTTGTTTATTATTTAATGTCATCATTAATTTGGGGTGTTTTCCAGTTGGTGAAATTTCTGTTTTAGCAAGAAGTGGAAGGTCATAATGAAGATCATGTAAATTTTCTGGGTATTCAAAATCGCAATCCAAAATATATCCAGTGTCACCATGTTTCGAAATTTGTAAAATATCGCCAATAGAGTCGGGATTAATCCATTTAAAGTTATCAAAAGGAAGTGGGTTTGACATTGCCCATCCGTACAAATTATTTGCATCGAAATATCCTAAATAGGTTGACGGTTTGGTTTCATCGTAATCGGGAAGGTATTTTGTTGTTGGCTTTGATATGTCTGGTAACACTTTGGGTCAATCCGCCTCTTACTCCAGCTTCAACCACTAAAACCATGTCAATGTCTGTTAAAAGTTGGAGTTTGCATTTTGTTTCTTTTAACATGGCTTGCCAAGCTAATCCTGGTGAAGTATACGAATGTAGAGGGTCCAAACCGTATGCAGCAAAACAGGTGTTTCGGAATTCTTCCATTACATCACAAAGAAGAGTTACATCTAGTTTGACATAAAAGTCCGAGTAATCTCCTAAGGTCTTCATATCTAACTCGTTCCATACTCGACGTGCGTGTTGATAGTCCTCAAGTGATATTTCCGAATCATTAAGTTTGTTTTTGAAGTGTTCTGGTGGAGGTAGTGATGTTTCATCAAATCTATGCAGTCCATCTATGTAATCATATGGGAATACTCCTTTTCGAAGAACCAAATTCATTTTACTGTTTGGTACAATTTTGCTTGTTTCGATCAAATCTTCTCTTCTTAAATTTTCTGATAATTTCATAAGGCTGAAAGGCATAAATCTATAGGAATCAATGAATCTAAGTTTTATATTGCCGATTTTTTTAGAAAAGCTAATAAATTTTTCCATGGTTGTTGCCAAGACATCTATTGCTCCATTATCTCTCCCTAATTCCGGGATTATAAAGTGAGAGTCGTATCCACTAAGATTATGTAAAACAACGGGGATAAAATTTGGAAGTTTGTAGTTTAAGTTGCAAGAGTTACAGGCTGCACCTCTGTAAGCTCCTGTAAGATGATCATGGTCTCGCACTTTAACATTATCCGGTGTAAAGGTGTTAGTACACAGATAACATGTTGTTGCTGAATCATGTTGTTGAAGTTCACCTTCAGTCATAGGTGTCATCGGTAACACATTTCTATACATTTCTTCCACCTTTTCAGCTATGTTATATAAATCATCGACAAAGTGTCGAGCTGCTTCTTCACCACGATAAATTTTCGGCGTAGACGACAGTTCATATTTACAAAGATTATCTTCAGAAAGCGTGGACTTTACTATTAAACAATAGCTGTTTGGTGTGTGCTGCTGGTATTTGCTCCTTCTTGTTACGTTCTCTTCTTGATGTTCGAGCGGAAATAAAGACGCTTCAAAATCAGCGTATACAGCAACAGGTACACGGTATTGTTGTATTACTTTATCAAATTTTATCTGCGCTCTGCTGGGATGTGGCAATTTAACTCTAACCTCATAGTTTCCATTACATAACCTTTGATGTTCTACTAACCATTCTGAACCTCCCCTTTTTAATGGTTTGCCTACATGACAAAAACATCTTTTGCAAATTTTCATCTTTTTTTCATGCTTAGATAATTGTTTAGAAACAAGACTTTCAAATTTTTTGATATACACAAAGTGTGAAATATCGCCTTTAGTAATCAATAACAAATCGGTATGATCTCTGCGCTCATTTGGTGTTATACGCAAGGGGTACACATTGTTTGACGAATCCAATCCGAATAGGTTGACAGAAGCTGAAGGATTTTGTTTTTCAAATTTTGAAACGTCTGTTATAGCAACAGGGTAAGTCATCCCTTGAAAATTATATCTATGTTGTACTTCTTCATAATAGTGACTTGGTCTTTCCGGATGAATTGTTACATATTTGGCCAACATGGCATATTTAAAACACTCAGTATCTTGATTTTGTACGTTGACGCAGGATAAGGTATTTCTAATCTTTGTTGGTAGAGGGATGTAGCTACTTCCTCGAATTCCATAGCCGTGTTTGTGTACTCTTAAGTCTAGCCCTGTGATCCTTAACAAACTCCATCCAGAGCCTCTTCCTTCATGTTCTTGTATTTTTGTCATTAGCTCTTCAAAACATTCAGATACGATTGAATCAATATCTGACGAAAACATAATAGTTCGGTTTTTTGTTAAAAACCCTCTCGGTGAAGTTTCATTCTGAATGTTTGTAAATAAACCATCTAGTAATAGGCCAAATTTAATAAAATTTAATCTTTTTAATTCATTTTGCAGAGTTTTACTTACCAATCCTTTTGCGTTATTTAAAAATTCTTCGAGTTGTAATTTTGCATTGTCAATTTTAAAGTGGGTTACTACATTACCCGGAAGTGCTCGGGCATGTAGTTCTACATTTACTGCTGTTGATGCTGAAGGACGGTGAAGTGTAGACAGAGCATGCGTAGAACTCGATGCAGCTGATGATGTTGAAGGACGATGAAGTGTAGACAGAGCAGGCGTAGAAGTCGATGCAGCTGATGATGTTGAAGGAAGGTGAAGTGTAGACAGAGCAGAGGTAGAAGTCGATGTTGATGGTGCATATTGAATTACAGTTGGTCTGGAATGTTGGTGTTGAGCTAACATTTGATCTATTTCTTTCAATTCTTCTTCTTCATATTTTTCATCTTGGTTGTTGTTATGTTTTAGTTCATTATGAATCATTAAAAGAAATTCATCCTTAAATGAAGACTTGCAAATATCGCAGCGATGCATAATGTAGGTGCGATCTCCGCAAGGGTCAAAGCAATAATGAAAAACACTGCAAATACCCCTCTATTTATACCCTAGCAAAAGTGGTGGGGGTACGTATTACGTTAAGTTTACTATTTTTTGCATTTTATATTTACTATTGTAGCTGAAGGGTACAAAGTTCTGTATTTAGGTCAAGGTCATTGAACATATTTGCCAAAACGGGGAATAGAGCAGTAAATGATTTCATATCAAACCATAAACTGATCTATTCCCCGCTCTGTATTTAACTAAGACAATTTTCTCCAACAGGAACATTTGATAGATTTTAAACTCGGATGTGAAGTCGGATTGTACACATTGCATCTCGATCAACTAAAAATTTCATAAAACAATAGGGATCTTCAGTTGTAGATTCATCTTTAACATATTCGATGGTCAACATTGCCGAACGAAGATCTTGTGGAATTACGTCGACTTTTATGAGTCGCCTTTCGAGTTCAAACCGTTTTGTTATTGATGTAAGTTTTATCACATCATCGATATCGATGAGGGGAAAGCTGTAGCAAACGGAGTTTCCTGGTGGGTTCATCATGCCGATATGATAAATATACACTGTTACATCGTCTTTAAATAGACGTTCCCCCCACCATTAAATGTATAAGTTACCCCACTTTTTCAATCTTGTAAATGGGTCAAGGTCATACAACGATATTACCAAAACGGGGAATAGAGCAGTAAGTGATTCTCACTATAACCACAAACTGATCTATTCCCCGCTTTGTATTTAAAGTAAACTATTTGAAGACAACAAAGACTTATTCAGATTCTTCCGATGATGATGATGATGATGAGCTCATATCACTAAATAAGCGACGACGAACACAAAAGTTCCCTGTGACTGGATCTAGAACTACATCATCGATATTAATACTGCTTGGAGGGGTTTCACTATCAACAAGGTCCATTTCCTCCAAGCAAAGCAACTGATGATGAAATTCCGGTTCATTATCATCGACATCGTCGTCGTCAGTCAACAGCTCCAACAGCTCCATCTCTCCAAGATATGGTTCACTGCTATCAAACTCACTCAGTAGTTCAAGATCACTAAATAGTTCACCTTCCATCTCTGAATCGTCTTCGTCTTCATCTTCGTTTAAATTTAATGGAATATTTTGAATTAATTCCAGTATAGTCTTCTTAGAAGGGAAAATGTTATCTCTGGGCGACATGATTCCAAGTAGCAGACTGATTTACCACTAATACGAAACCACCTTTTATACCTGATTTCGGTGGTGGTGGGGGTAAGTGTTGAAAGTGCAAGTGGTAGGGAAAAGTGATAGGGAAGAGGTATTATTGTAACACAAATGATTAAGTCCTGTAAGTGGGTCAAGGTCACCTTATCCTATTACCAAAACGGGGAATAGAGCAGTAAGAGATTCTTATTCAAACCTCAAACTGATCTATTCCCCGTTCTGTATTCTTCCGTTCAGTATTTCCAAACCATCTTTAGTCAGTTGAAACAAATTGATCAATTTCGAATGTTACAATTTCATTAAGAATTTTTTCTATTGCAACATCACCATCATCAAGAAAAACTTCTTTAAGAGTTGAGTTGGAGATTGGTTGATCAGGCAGTTGAGGCGAAGTCAATGGTTTTTCCAACTCCATTTGTAAAGTTTTAATGTATTTTGTCGCGTGTTGTATAATTGATAATCTTGACATTTTTGGACTAGCAAATGGTAATTTTGATTGTAGTATCTTGTATGCTTTATTTACTTTTAGCACCCTTTTCTGCTCTCGAACATTTCTAGGCTCTCTATGTAAGTTGGATGATCCAGCTTGACTGTCCATAGCTGACTAATTACTAAGTTCTGGAGCGGCCGCTTAAATACCCCGCTTACCTATACCATTAGAGTGGGGGTAGGTAGTAGAGTGGGGGGTAGGTAGTAGAGTGGGGGTAGGTAGTAGAGAAGGAAAGTTTTATTTAACAGTTTTATTTTTCTATCCTATCCGCAGATTTTCTAAGTCTGTGAGTGGGTCAAGGTCGTCTGAACATATTGCCAAAACGGGGAATAGAGCAGTAAGAGGTTCTCACTTTGACCTCAAACTGATCTATTCCCCGCTTTGTATTTCAAAGGACTTTAGTTTTAAGATAGTTACTCGTCCTGATCTTCATCCATAAGGAAGATTTGTTTGTAAGCTGAAGGTTCTTCAGCGAAAAAATGTTGGTCCGCTAACTCATCCTCTTTTTAGAAAAACGGATTCAAAAGGTGGAGGGTTGTGTAAAACTTCTTTGTGAATTGAGGACGGTTCTTGAAGCTGCGATTGTAGGTTTGCAATGTATTTTATTGTCTTTTGTATAGTGGTTAATTTAGAATCATACGGATTGGAGGATGGTAATATGCTTCTTAATACTTTATAACGGTCAGCGATCTTTGTTCTCATTTTCCGAGAACTAGCATTGTTTCTCTCGGTTTTGAAAGATCTCGAGTTTAAGTTTGGCGAAGTATTACTAGTCTCTGGAAAAATGTTGGATAGAATCATAGCCTGGACAAGTATCGATGGGGCAGCAGAAGATGAAACAGTGATGTGCTCCATGGTGTCTGAGGTGGGCGAATACAAGCAGCAGACTAATTTTACCATCGATAAGGTGTCTCTTTTATACCCAATGGAAGTGGGGGGGGGGAATATATGTTGAAAAACAACATATATTTCAATGTTGTTTTTTACCAAACGAAAATTGTCTAAGTCCCAAGGTCATCTAAACAAGTTGCCAAAACGGGGAATAGAGCAGTAAGTGGTTCTCACTTGGACCGCAAACTGATCTATTCCCCGCTCTGTATTTTAAAGTAAACAATAACTCTTCTCACTATTGAGCAGCCTTTGTTCTTTGAAGCTCAAGTTCTAAGTCTGCAACCAGGCGAATATATATATGCTGTCGATGTTATTATGTCTTCCCATGGCAAAGTAGTTTCTAATAGTATCCTGATTTTCACAAGATACATCGTCAAATATAAATACAGAATACGGTTTCGCTTCGTTTGGTTGCATAATGCTATCACTAGCGTTAAATTTGTAAAAATTAACATCAGACACATCAGATAGGATTTTATCCAGCAATTGATACTTTGGTTGATGTAGAGACTTTGAAAAAATATATAGGTTACTAAACCTTAATCCCTGCGGATTAGTGATCAAATTAAAGACAACATTGGTCTTTCCACAGTTTGAGGGGCCACTTACTATACATCGAACAGTGTTTGGAAGTAAACTACCGTGTTTACCATTGTTGATTTTAACGTTATCCACAGTTAAATCATCTATGTTATTAATATTGAATCGATCTTTATGGTGAATAATCTCCATCCTGCTCAAAGGTTAACGATGAAATGAGTTGCTTGTATTAAACCAAGTCCTTTATAGGTATCCATGAATCCTCGGTTTTGTTAAACCCTAACCACCGCACTTTAACTGCGTCCTTTTTTCTTTGTAACACTTTTTCAACAAGATATACATCACCTACTGTTGACTTTAACATTTCATGTCCATAAAATGCCCCTTGCAACAAATCTCCTTTGTTATCTTTTAGGATATACGTTTCAGGTACAGTCGGTTGCACTTTATACACTGTAAAAACTTCATTCGTCCAATTGGGAAGGTATTTCTTGGTAAACACTCCCTTATATTTACTAATCCGTACTTTATCACTTACATTAAATTTTCTTGGCTGCATTTTTTCTACTTTAGGCTTTGTATTTTTCTTTATGCGTTTTAATACATCTTTTGCATTTCTTCTATTTACTTTGTTAGGTTTCATACCAATAGTTCTATGAAACCTGTTGTTATAATCATTTATTAATTGTGGTAAAACATCATACCATAGTAAGAACCTCTTTTTGAAAATTGTTTATACAGTGCTCCTTTTAAGGTTCTATTAAATCTTTCTACAATAGCATCTTTTTTCTCTGAATTTGTAGAATAATGATTTATTTTATATTTATTCATTAACTGTGCAAAGTTTGTATTAAAGTATTCTGTTCCATCATCAGTTTGTAAATGTTTAATTTTGTTTTTATCTCTTTTTATGGCTATTTCCATGGCTTCTGTTACGCTTTTACCAGTCTTGTCCTTTAGAGGCAAAGCGTCTGCAACTTTTGTAAAACAATTAATAATTGTGAGTATATATTTAAATCCTTTGTTTATTCTGCTATGCGGTCGCATTTCAATTAGATCCGCTTGATATAGATCATTTATCCCTTTTATAACAGTATTTCTTCTTGGAAACTTTATTCTTGCAGGTTTGTGTAGTTCATTAATAATCTTCTCCTTCAGGTCTGACATGATGGTTTCACGAAGGCAGCTGATATGGTATTAAATATTCTTTGGTATAAATCTGCTTATATATACATATAGTTCAAGGTCATTCAAAACTTGTGTAAAAAAAGGGGAAACACAGCTTAACATTGCTGTGTTTCCCCTTTTTTTACGGAAAGGAAAAGGATCAAGGATCTAGGACGATGAAAAGGTTACTCGTCAATAGGGTTGAGGGAGTAGTGGCCGAATGGCAATGTGTTGATTTTGTCTGGAAGGGTTTGTCTTTTGTCGTCATTACAGGATAGCGCCTTTTTAACTTCAGTTACGCTGTACAGCTGATGGTTAAAACTTCTGATGGTGTTGAATTTAGCTGTAATGATGTTATCTTCAAATAAGCATTGCTTGTAGTGTTCAAAATGCACTTTCTTTTTTAAATATAAACTCTTTACACCTTTAGCTTTCTTAATATAGCTATTCTTCTTTTCTTCTTCTTTTTCATTATAGAGTTTCAAAGAATATAGTTTAGACATCAGTGCAACAATCTCTTCAAGCAGAACACCATTAGCCTCATCCTTGAATTTGCCTAGTACTTTTTTGTGTCTGTCATTGTCGTAGTTTGGATGATCTTTTGGATAATCGGAGAAATCAAAATCGTTCTTGTAAATAAATGTACGTAAATCTTTATACATGTCCAATGTTACTATGCGATATATGAAAGCGTCAGTGTCCATATATGTAATAGATATATTTTCTCTTCCGTAGAACGCCACCATTTTGTTGTAGTGAAAATCGTACATGTGTGTTTTTGAGATGTCCAAGATTGACATGCCTATATACAAAGGACGATCCATCTTCACACTCGTCTTCTTCATGGACACTGCTACAAGTTTTTCATTAATAATTATAGATGTTCCAAAATTTGGCTGCTGTACTAGTTTCTGTAATTTTTTTGCGTCGGTAACAAGTTTAACATTTTTGTGTCTTCTTTTGTTTTCCAATGTTTTTCCAAATATCGCATTATTCATTAATTTAAAAAAATCTTTTTGAAAGTCTGATGTAGCTGCTGCTCTTCTGATGGTATTTGAATCAATGTAGGGTTTCAACCAGCATGATTGAGAAAATTCCAAAACTCTATTAATTTTTGTTAGACGTAGTCCTAATTCGATAGCTTGTTGAACCACCCAAAAGTGAGCCACGTAGCGTTGTTTATTATTTAATGTCATCATTAATTTGGGGTGTTTTCCAATTGGTGAAATTTCTGTTTTAGCAAGAAGTGGAAGGTCATAATGAAGATCATGTAAATTTTCTGGGTATTCAAAATCGCAATCCAAAATATATCCAGTGTCACCATGTTTCGAAATTTGTAAAATATCGCCAATAGAGTCGGGATTAATCCATTTAAAGTTATCAAAAGGAAGTGGGTTTGACATTGCCCATCCGTACAAATTATTTGCATCGAAATATCCTAAATAGGTTGACGGTTTGGTTTCATCGTAATCGGGAAGGTATTTGTTGTTGGCTTTGACATGTCTGGTAACACTTTGGGTCAATCCGCCTCTTACTCTAGCTTCAACCACTAAAACCATGTCAATGTCTGTTAAAAGTTGGAGTTTGCATTTTGTTTCTTTTAACATGGCTTGCCAAGCTAATCCTGGTGAAGTATACGAATGTAGAGGGTCCAAACCGTATGCAGCAAAACAGGTGTTTCGGAATTCTTCCATTACATCACAAAGAAGAGTTACATCTAGTTTGACATAAAAGTCCGAGTAATCTCCTAAGGTCTTCATATCTAACTCGTTCCATACTCGACGTGCGTGTTGATAGTCCTCAAGTGATATTTCCGAATCATTAAGTTTGTTTTTGAAGTGTTCTGGTGGAGGTAGTGATGTTTCATCAAATCTATGCAGTCCATCTATGTAATCATATGGGAATACTCCTTTTCGAAGAACCAAATTCATTTTACTGTTTGGTACAATTTTGCTTGTTTCGATCAAATCTTCTCTTCTTAAATTTTCTGATAATTTCATAAGGCTGAAAGGCATAAATCTATAGGAATCAATGAATCTAAGTTTTATATTGCCGATTTTTTTAGAAAAGCTAATAAATTTTTCCATGGTTGTTGCCAAGACATCTATTGCTCCATTATCTCTCCCTAATTCCGGGATTATAAAGTGAGAGTCGTATCCACTAAGATTATGTAAAACAACGGGGATAAAATTTGGAAGTTTGTAGTTTAAGTTGCAAGAGTTACAGGCTGCACCTCTGTAAGCTCCTGTAAGATGATCATGGTCTCGCACTTTAACATTATCCGGTGTAAAGGTGTTAGTACACAGATAACATGTTGTTGCTGAATCATGTTGTTGAAGTTCACCTTCAGTCATAGGTGTCATCGGTAACACATTTCTATACATTTCTTCCACCTTTTCAGCTATGTTATATAAATCATCGACAAAGTGTCGAGCTGCTTCTTCACCACGATAAATTTTCGGCGTAGACGACAGTTCATATTTACAAAGATTATCTTCAGAAAGCGTGGACTTTACTATTAAACAATAGCTGTTTGGTGTGTGCTGCTGGTATTTGCTCCTTCTTGTTACGTTCTCTTCTTGATGTTCGAGCGGAAGTAAAGACGCTTCAAAATCAGCGTATACAGCAACAGGTACACGGTATTGTTGTATTACTTTATCAAATTTTATCTGCGCTCTGCTGGGATGTGGCAATTTAACTCTAACCTCATAGTTTCCATTACATAACCTTTGATGTTCTACTAACCATTCTGAACCTCCCCTTTTTAATGGTTTGCCTACATGACAAAAACATCTTTTGCAAATTTTCATCTTTTTTTCATGCTTAGATAATTGTTTAGAAACAAGGCTTTCAAATTTTTTGATATACACAAAGTGTGAAATATCGCCTTTAGTAATCAATAACAAATCGGTATGATCTCTGCGCTCATTTGGTGTTATACGCAAGGGGTACACATTGTTTGACGAATCCAATCCGAATAGGTTGACAGAAGCTGAAGGATTTTGTTTTTCAAATTTTGAAACGTCTGTTATAGCAACAGGGTAAGTCATCCCTTGAAAATTATATCTATGTTGTACTTCTTCATAATAGTGACTTGGTCTTTCCGGATGAATTGTTACATATTTGGCCAACATGGCATATTTAAAACACTCAGTATCTTGATTTTGTACGTTGACGCAGGATAAGGTATTTCTAATCTTTGTTGGTAGAGGGATGTAGCTACTTCCTCGAATTCCATAGCCGTGTTTGTGTACTCTTAAGTCTAGCCCTGTGATCCTTAACAAACTCCATCCAGAGCCTCTTCCTTCATGTTCTTGTATTTTTGTCATTAGCTCTTCAAAACATTCAGATACGATTGAATCAATATCTGACGAAAACATAATAGTTCGGTTTTTTGTTAAAAACCCTCTCGGTGAAGTTTCATTCTGAATGTTTGTAAATAAACCATCTAGTAATAGGCCAAATTTAATAAAATTTAATCTTTTTAATTCATTTTGCAGAGTTTTACTTACCAATCCTTTTGCGTTATTTAAAAATTCTTCGAGTTGTAATTTTGCATTGTCAATTTTAAAGTGGGTTACTACATTACCCGGAAGTGCTCGGGCATGTAGTTCTACATTTACTGCTGTTGATGCTGAAGGACGGTGAAGTGTAGACAGAGCATGCGTAGAACTCGATGCAGCTGATGATGTTGAAGGACGATGAAGTGTAGACAGAGCAGGCGTAGAAGTCGATGCAGCTGATGATGTTGAAGGAAGGTGAAGTGTAGACAGAGCAGAGGTAGAAGTCGATGTTGATGGTGCATATTGAATTACAGTTGGTCTGGAATGTTGGTGTTGAGCTAACATTTGATCTATTTCTTTCAATTCTTCTTCTTCATATTTTTCATCTTGGTTGTTGTTATGTTTTAGTTCATTATGAATCATTAAAAGAAATTCATCCTTAAATGAAGACTTGCAAATATCGCAGCGATGCATAATGTAGGTGCGATCTCCGCAAGGGTCAAAGCAATAATGAAAAACACTGCAAATACCCCTCTATTTATACCCTAGCAAAAGTGGTGGGGGTACGTATTACGTTAAGTTTACTATTTTTTGCATTTTATATTTACTATTGTAGCTGAAGGGTACAAAGTTCTGTATTTAGGTCAAGGTCATTGAACATATTTGCCAAAACGGGGAATAGAGCAGTAAATGATTTCATATCAAACCATAAACTGATCTATTCCCCGCTCTGTATTTAACTAAGACAATTTTCTCCAACAGGAACATTTGATAGATTTTAAACTCGGATGTGAAGTCGGATTGTACACATTGCATCTCGATCAACTAAAAATTTCATAAAACAATAGGGATCTTCAGTTGTAGATTCATCTTTAACATATTCGATGGTCAACATTGCCGAACGAAGATCTTGTGGAATTACGTCGACTTTTATGAGTCGCCTTTCGAGTTCAAACCGTTTTGTTATTGATGTAAGTTTTATCACATCATCGATATCGATGAGGGGAAAGCTGTAGCAAACGGAGTTTCCTGGTGGGTTCATCATGCCGATATGATAAATATACACTGTTGCATCGTCTTTAAATAGACGTTCCCCCCACCATTAAATGTATAAGTTACCCCACTTTTTCAATCTTGTAAATGGGTCAAGGTCATACAACGATATTACCAAAACGGGGAATAGAGCAGTAAGTGATTCTCACTATAACCACAAACTGATCTATTCCCCGCTTTGTATTTAAAGTAAACTATTTGAAGACAACAAAGACTTATTCAGATTCTTCCGATGATGATGATGATGATGAGCTCATATCACTAAATAAGCGACGACGAACACAAAAGTTCCCTGTGACTGGATCTAGAACTACATCATCGATATTAATACTGCTTGGAGGGGTTTCACTATCAACAAGGTCCATTTCCTCCAAGCAAAGCAACTGATGATGAAATTCCGGTTCATTATCATCGACATCGTCGTCGTCAGTCAACAGCTCCAACAGCTCCATCTCTCCAAGATATGGTTCACTGCTATCAAACTCACTCAGTAGTTCAAGATCACTAAATAGTTCACCTTCCATCTCTGAATCGTCTTCGTCTTCATCTTCGTTTAAATTTAATGGAATATTTTGAATTAATTCCAGTATAGTCTTCTTAGAAGGGAAAATGTTATCTCTGGGCGACATGATTCCAAGTAGCAGACTGATTTACCACTAATACGAAACCACCTTTTATACCTGATTTCGGTGGTGGTGGGGGTAAGTGTTGAAAGTGCAAGTGGTAGGGAAAAGTGATAGGGAAGAGGTATTATTGTAACACAAATGATTAAGTCCTGTAAGTGGGTCAAGGTCACCTTATCCTATTACCAAAACGGGGAATAGAGCAGTAAGAGATTCTTATTCAAACCTCAAACTGATCTATTCCCCGTTCTGTATTCTTCCGTTCAGTATTTCCAAACCATCTTTAGTCAGTTGAAACAAATTGATCAATTTCGAATGTTACAATTTCATTAAGAATTTTTTCTATTGCAACATCACCATCATCAAGAAAAACTTCTTTAAGAGTTGAGTTGGAGATTGGTTGATCAGGCAGTTGAGGCGAAGTCAATGGTTTTTCCAACTCCATTTGTAAAGTTTTAATGTATTTTGTCGCGTGTTGTATAATTTATAATCTTGACATTTTTGGACTAGCAAATGGTAATTTTGATTGTAGTATCTTGTATGCTTTATTTACTTTTAGCACCCTTTTCTGCTCTCGAACATTTCTAGGCTCTCTATGTAAGTTGGATGATCCAGCTTGACTGTCCATAGCTGACTAATTACTAAGTTCTGGAGCGGCCGCTTAAATACCCCGCTTACCTATACCATTAGAGTGGGGGTAGGTAGTAGAGTGGGGGGTAGGTAGTAGAGTGGGGGTAGGTAGTAGAGAAGGAAAGTTTTATTTAACAGTTTTATTTTTCTATCCTATCCGCAGATTTTCTAAGTCTGTGAGTGGGTCAAGGTCGTCTGAACATATTGCCAAAACGGGGAATAGAGCAGTAAGAGGTTCTCACTTTGACCTCAAACTGATCTATTCCCCGCTTTGTATTTCAAAGGACTTTAGTTTTAAGATAGTTACTCGTCCTGATCTTCATCCATAAGGAAGATTTGTTTGTAAGCTGAAGGTTCTTCAGCGAAAAAATGTTGGTCCGCTAACTCATCCTCTTTTTAGAAAAACGGATTCAAAAGGTGGAGGGTTGTGTAAAACTTATTTGTGAATTGAGGACGGTTCTTGAAGCTGCGATTGTAGGTTTGCAATGTATTTTATTGTCTTTTGTATAGTGGTTAATTTAGAATCATACGGATTGGAGGATGGTAATATGCTTCTTAATACTTTATAACGGTCAGCGATCTTTGTTCTCATTTTCCGAGAACTAGCATTGTTTCTCTAGGTTTTGAAAGATCTCGAGTTTAAGTTTGGCGAAGTATTACTAGTCTCTGGAAAAATGTTGGATAGAATCATAGCCTGGACAAGTATCGATGGGGCAGCAGAAGATGAAACAGTGATGTGCTCCATGGTGTCTGAGGTGGGCGAATACAAGCAGCAGACTAATTTTACCATCGATAAGGTGTCTCTTTTATACCCAATGGAAGTGGGGGGGGGGAATATATGTTGAAAAACAACATATATTTCAATGTTGTTTTTTACCAAACGAAAATTGTCTAAGTCCCAAGGTCATCTAAACAAGTTGCCAAAACGGGGAATAGAGCAGTAAGTGGTTCTCACTTGGACCGCAAACTGATCTATTCCCCGCTCTGTATTTTAAAGTAAACAATAACTCTTCTCACTATTGAGCAGCCTTTGTTCTTTGAAGCTCAAGTTCTAAGTCTGCAACCAGGCGAAAGCCTGCATCATGCTCCTCCCATTGTTCAGGAGAACGCGGTTGACCACACCACTTAGTAAAGGCGTACCTCATCGCCTCATTATACTCCTCCAGGATAACATGATAGGGTCTTGGTTGCTGCGTTGTAGACTGCATCGATGATGTAGTTTGTTGCAGATGTGACTGAGCATCATTCTCCGCAACCTTATTAACCTTAAAAACTTCAGTCATTTCTGCAGCCTCAGCAATTGCGTACAACTCCTCTTCGTTAATTTCCTTTCCCCATGTGTTGCTGTTGACGCTCATGATGATACAACTAATAATTATATTCCGAATCGCTCGCTTAAATACCCGCTTACCCCCTCCCCTCTTTACTGTTGAATAATGACTTTAGTATAATATTTCTCCTTTTTCCTTTTAAGTTTATCTTTGACTTAGTGTAAATTATCCAAGTCCGTTATCTAGGTCAAGGTCGTTGTAACATTGCAAAAAAAAAGTGTGGACAACTTATTTACACTCTGCAGCATATGCTACAAATTGTAAATAGGTTGTCCACACTTTTTTTTTAATTTGGAAAAAATGCTTTATTTAATTTGGAATAAACTTTTGGTCTTTTTATTTATATTATTATTTTAATGATTTCCACACAGTGATACCTGTATCATTTCGAATTAAATAGTCCTTGTGGGTAGGTTTTTTTACGTGGAGGTCCATGGCTCTAGGTAACTCTACATAGTACAGTTTACCTTCACATTGAACCAACACCTTTGCAAAGTCCTTTATTTTAACAAAGAAGTAGCGTTTGTTTTTACAAAGCCTGTTAATTCGAATTTTAATTGGCACCACTGTTGCACGTGGTGAAGAAGGAGATGCGCCATGGTTTAATTTTAAATGAAGACTGCACGTTTCTTCATTTAAAATACAACGTTTAACACAGCGTTCACCTTTCTTAGCACCTTTTTTGAATATATAATTACATTGTTGTGCAGGAAGCATGCACATCCTTTGTACAGATTTAAGTTGTTTAAATTTCTCTGAAGGAGATGAAGTATATGTGCAGATTACTGAAGGTCTGGTTGGAGAAGATGATTGGGTGGCTGGTTGGCTTGGTCTCGAACTTGATGTTGATGAGGATGAAGAAGCAGACGATTTGGAAGACTTTGATGAACATGTAGAACAACTTGAAGATGTAGAAGGACTTGGAGAAACAGCACGAGACGTTGACAAAGGACTTGGAGAAACAGCACGAGAAGTTGACGGAAGAGGTGAAGGACTTGGAGAAACAGCACGAGAAGTTGACGGAAGAGGTGAAGGACTTGTGTAAGTCGTTGACGCAGCAGGTAGTGGTGGACAGTTCTCCGGGACGATGTTAGCTAACATCAGGGCTGTCCGAAGAATGGATGGAACCGCAGAAGACGGAGTGGTAGAGGCGGGCGAAGACGAAGCAGAAGGTTTCAATTTGAGAGGTTGTGTCTGCTTCCTAATGTGTGCCATGGTGTGAGGTATAACAGCACAAGAGGAAGAATGATTTTACTAGTGCTGGGGGACCCTCTTTTATACATACTGATAGTGGTGGGGAGTGCAAGTGTTATACGGTGGGGGTAATAATGTTGTAACGAGTAAATATATATTACAATACGGGGATTTTCTAAGTCCCGAAGTGGGTCAAGGTCGTTTGATCATATTATTAAAACGGGAAATAGAGCAGTAAGTGATTCTCACTTGGACCACAAACCGATCTATTCCCCGCTTTGTACGTGAATTTTCTAAGTCCCAAGGTCATCTGAACATGAAGCCAAAGCGGGGAATAGAGCATAACATACTGCTCTATTCCCCGCTCTGTATTTGGGAAGGGGACAAAAGACAACAAACAAGAGACTGATTTTAAACAAGAGACTGACTTTATATTTTACAAGGTTTTCTCAGGCTAAGATGGGTAATGTCAACCGGTTTACGCGCCGTATTGACACAAGGTCGGTTTGCGCGCCATACCTTAGAGGGGTTAGGAAAAGGATGAGAAGCAAGATACATTACTTTGAAAATAAAGACTTTGCCAGCAACTATGTAAACAAAAATTAATCAGTTAACGTTACTTTTACAAGAACAGCCAAGGTCGGTTTTGCAAAGGTCAACAGTATCACTGAAACCCGGTGGGACGTAGACCCAAACACCCGGCGTCAGGCTGCTGCGAACCCAAGTTTTGACCAAGGTTGTTGAGGGACCTGTAGGGCCGGGAGTACATATTTCGTTAGTAAATAAGACACTTCAAACCGATACCAAACATTAACATATATTAGACTAACTAAATTACCTAGCAGCAAACTACAAGCGTTATCTAACATGCTTAACAAACTAACTAAACATGCAAGGGCGCGGATCTCTTAATTGCGCGTCGGGCTTAACGCACACTTAACAGACCTACGCTGCAGCAGAGTGCAACCCACTGGGACGTATACCCAAACAGCGGGCGGCAAGCTACTGCGACGAGACTGCGGACTGCTCCCGCTTATAAAGGCAAAGTGATGTCACCAAAGCGGAAGGGGGGATGTTACGTCAGGGGGGGGGATATATTACAATACGAGGATTTTCTAAGTCCCGAAGTGGGTCAAGGTCGTTTGGTCATATTATTGAAACGGGGAATAGAGCAGTAATTGATTCTCACTTGGACCACAAACCGATCTATTCCCCGCTTTGTACGTGAATTTTCTAAGTCCCAAGGTCATCTGAACATGAAGCCAAAGCGGGGAATAGAGCATAACATACTGCTCTATTCCCCGCTCTGTATTTGGGAAGGGGACAAAAGACAACAAACAAGAGACTGATTTTAAACAAGAGACTGACTTTATATTTTACACAGTTTTCTCAGGCTAAGATGGGAAATGTCAACCGGTTTACGCGCCGTATTGACACAAGGTCGGTTTGCGCGCCATACCTTAGAGGGGTTAGGAAAAGGATGAGAAGCAAGATACATTACTTTGAAAATAAAGACTTTACCATCAACTATGAAAACAAAATTAATCAGTTAACGTTACTTTTACAAGAACAACCAAGGTCGGTTTTGCAAAGGTCAACAGTATCACTGAAACCCGGTGGGACGTAGACCCAAACACCCGGCGTCAGGCTGCTGCGAACCCAAGTTTTGACCAAGGTTGTTGAGGGACCTGTAGGGCCGGGAGTACATATTTCATTAGTAAATAAGACACTTCAAACCGATACCAAACACTAACATATATTAGACTAACTACATTACCTAGCAGCAAACTACAAGCGTTATCTAACATGCTTAACAAACTAACTAAACATGCAAGGGCGCGGATCTCTTAATTGCGCGTCGGGCCCAACGCACACTTAACAGACCTACGCTGCAGCAGAGTGCAACCCACTGGGACGTATACCCAAACAGCGGGCGGCAAGCTACTGCGACGAGACTGCGGACTGCTCCCGCTTATAAAGGCAAAGTGACGTCACCGAAGCGGAAGGGGGGATGTTACGTCACGGGGGGGGGGGACCTTGAACATGACCCAAAAAAGGGGGGGGGGTGCGACCTTGAACATGACCCAAGGGGGGGGGGTTGTGTCGTCACGGGGGAAGGGGAACCGGATGTAGACCGGTTTTTAGCTTTCTACCCGTATATGGAAATGTCACGGTTACACTTGGCGACCCGCTTTGCTCCGTCTGGTACCTCATTCCAGCTTTGCCTTGTGAACTGAATACACCTCTGCGCTATGTCTTCTCCCATTACACCCGAGAAACTGCAACGTTTGAAGGAGACTTTGAAGAAGTCTTCGGAAAAAAGGAGCGGATTCAAAAGACCTAGTTCTTTTAAATCTTGCATACGGAAGAATTTTCGAAACCACCCACTTTACTTCGACCAACGGCCTTCGACGTCCACTGCATCTTCACCATCGCTATCACCTCGCCCTTCATCGCTTCGACCTTCATCGCCGCCACCAACTGTTGAGGAGATAATGAAGAGGACGGCTACGGTGAAACTTACCGAGTTGGTAACGCCGCTGGAGTCTGTCGCCGTCAAGTTTGCGCAGTTGAAATTAAACGTGGAGTATCTACTTGTGGGGAAGATCAGCGATGATGAGTACCTACTCCAACACCTCTTTGGCGGCGGCCGTTACGTCAAGGTCCACCTTCCAAGGTCCACTCTGCCACCTCCTGAGACCAAGTGCGACTTGATTTTAGTACGGCAGAAGGAACAAGTAAAGTGGGTTACAAAGGAAAAATAAACACTGACTACCGCTCACCGCTCCTTATCCACCATCTCCTTCAAACACAAACGGTCCTTTTCAGGACCACCCTAAGCATTTCAAGTTAGGGACTTGGCCTGTACATAGGCAGGAGACTATTAGTCTTATGTTTGTGTGCAGCCCACTTTGTGAAAATTTCTAAGTCCCAAGGTCCTTGACCTTGACCTTGACCTTGAACATGACCCAAAAAGGGGGGGGGCGTACACAGTTTGTGCAAAGTATGTCATGTGGGTACTCAAATTACGCGGATTGATCAGACGAACAAGTTGGCGCAAACAGAATTCAGATCCGACAAAGGGTATAGCAGCAACAGCGAAAAACAACTATTTTCAAGGGCAAGCCTAAATAACTTCTTTATTTACGGTTTAAAATATATTAAGTGGGTACTCAAATTACGCGGATTGATCAGACGAACAAGTTGGTGCAAACAGAATTCAGATCCAACAAAGGGTATAGCAGCAACAGCGAAAAAACAACTATTTTCAAGGACAAACCTAAATAACTTCTTTGTTTTTGGTTCAAGGTCTAACATGTGGGTACTTCAATTACGCAGCTTGACAAGGCGAACAAGTAGGTGCAATTTAAATTTAAATCTAACCAACAGTATAGCATCCGTGGCGTAAAAACGATGGTTTGAAGGACAAGGTAACGTTGTGGTGGGGGTAGATGCCTATTATACACGATAACGCTACATCATTATTCTTCCAGCTCTTGTCGTATGAACATCTACCTAGACGGTCTGAAAAATGTCGCAGTTTTACAGGAACATGAGGAAGGTGACCTTCAGTAGTCCCCTTGACACTACTTTCTACTTCCCTGACGATGAAGACAGAAGGTCTACACTTTTAGTGGACAATGAGCGGTTTCGTCGAAGAATAATTGAGGTTGAAACACTTTTAACCAGTTGTTTGCTACGCAAAAAGAACCATATGAATACATGCACCGGTTTAGATCATAGTAGCTGTTATACTTATACAGCGTTGAAGCGCAAACATTATTGAGGTTTTTAGTTACGGAGGTAAGGTCTTGACAGTCTAAGAGCTAAACCCTAACTAACACATGTAAACTAGTTATTGTGCGATGTAAAACTTGGTGGGGAGACTGGTGTAGTGGGGGACTGGTGTAGTGGGGGACTACCATCTGCCGCACACTTGCCACCTGCCGCCTGCCACCTGCCGCTGCCCATCTGCTGTCCACCATCTGCTTCGTTCTACTACACTTTTACCCCCACCATTTTGTTTTATACCAAAAACGCTAGCTAGCGAATAGTCAGTACACCTCCGGCTCTCGACCGGTGAACATCGAGCTCTCCGAGACGCTCTTCACAAAATAACAATATCATTTCACTCAAGGTCTGATAGATGTTTCTATTTCATTGCCGTCACGTATTCTTTCCTCCTGACAGCAATGAAATGCAAACACCTAACAGAACAGATAGGTGTCAAAAACACAACATGGACTCTGCGCAGGGAACGAAGTATCTACCGTCTTTCTTCAGAAAACAAAGTGATGGCCGCAACTCGTCCGGATCAACAACATCGATGACAACCAACAACGGGGAACTATTGTAAACATGAATTATTGTAAATAAAATAAAGTAATATTTGTAATATGACTTATTGTTAATAAAATAAAGTAATATTTGTAATTGTTCTACCTCGCACTCGTATCATTCGATTGTTTCATTCGATAATTTTCATTCGATATTTATTATCGATTAACTATCGAATCACAATCGTTTTACGAGTGCGAGGTAGATTTTTTTAAAAAAACTTCACCGTGACCTTGAACTTTGAACTTTTACTCATTTCGTCACAAAACCGCCTACGTCACTGGCTCAGCCTCAGATGACGTATTTTTTCACTCAGCGCATCCGGTCACTGACCGGATGTGACGTCACTTCCGGCGCAAAACCGGCAAACCCACACTACTGCAAAGAGTCAACAAATCAGATGAGGCAGAATATCGAAGCACAAGGTTAGGGGATATGGCCCCTTCAAGCCACTAGTAGTAAACTAATAACTTATTATATTAAGTAAATGTTACGATGTTATTTTCCTACGATCCATGTATGGTATAACAAGCTCTAGAATGCCAATTACTATTCTTCTTGGTAAAATATAGGCTCACGTATTTATTAAATTGTAAATGTTATAAGTTCCCTTATAACTTGTATTAACATTTTCCTCTAAAAGCAAATGTGATGTATTTGAAAAACATTTAATACCTCATATGACAGCCATCAAGAGTTTTAACTTTTTCTTTTAATTGGCATTAAATAAGGCTGAAAATTCATTGCATCTGTTTTATGAGGGATTATGTCAATTATTGAAATAATTTTTAAATTGTATTTCATAGTACAATTTTTTTGTGGAAGGAAAATTAAAATAGATTACTTTAATTCATATTTTATTTTAGTTCTGAAAATAGGAAAAAGAATCTGATTGACAACCTAGATCTACTTGTGTCGTGTGGTCGAATACAGACATTATTTTGACATATTATTTGCCCAGATCAAATTCAACTTAAAATTAATTTTACCGATACAGTTAATTCTGATTGAAAATTAACGATCTCGTATTCACAGGTATATTAACACGACCGATTGAGTGCACCCTACAAATTGCCGAGGTTGTAATCTGTTCATCCATAGCGAAATTTGAAACTAACTAATTGATCAATACACATTTAACTAAAAAGGCATTAACATTTTGAATAATGCATTATAAATACTGCACATATTCTAACGGAAACAAAGATGTACCTAATTTAATGGAAAATTAAACACTCTGACAGAGTATATTTGGTTAAGATCTTTTGTTATATTTAATAAACACTTTCAGGTTCATTACCATTATTCTCACATTTGTATTTAAATCAATTATATTTCTACTATCGCAAGGACGTGTGAGATACATCATATAGTAACCAAATTAATGTATATAATGTACATTTTTAAAACGGGCTATTATTAAATTATTATCAAACAAACATACTGTAATAAAAAAAATCTTGGTGTGGTGACTGTAGCAATAGATTAGCTGACAAGCTTATGGCCTGTTGTTTGAAGATAAATTATCTTGTATAAACTGATAAAAAAGGTAATATAATAACATACGTCATATGAGGGTAAAACGGTGGTGAACCTGTAAAAACATAAAATAGAAATAAATAAGAATTGACACTCAAAAATGCTTGAATTAAACAACAGATTAAACCAAATAGCTCATCTACACAGTAAAAATATTTAACGAAATATCATATAAAAGAAAAAGATGCATTTTATCTTAAAACGGATAAAATTAACTTAATAGTAATCCTTGAAAGACAAGAATATATCAAAAGAGTATATAATATAGTTTCAGAGGGACCATAAACAAAAATAAAAAACACATTTGTTTTCAGTCTTTAAATGAGTGTAATCTCCTAATAAATAAAGAACTATATAAGAAACTAACGAGCAATCGTACCGTTCAGTGGCTACAGTATATTGTTTACTAAAGTTCACAAACCTGGAGACAAAATGAGATAAATCGTTTCATCCATAAAATCACCAAATCATTTTATTTAAACACTATTACTTAATCGATTTCAAAGTCTTCCAGGATACCCTAGTTTTTCCATTAAAGAACAAAACACAAAACTAAATACCAAAACAAACAAGTAGAAAATTGCTTCAGATAACTTAAAATACTGGCCAATTAGCGAATTTGGCTAAGATTGAACAAACTCTGAAATAGAGGAATACCTCAGTCTAACAATTGTATGCAAGAGTAAAACCATTTTTCAGTTTCAAAACACAATTTATTAGCAAATAAAAGGTACAGAAATAGGAAACCCGTTATCATGTTAAATTACAGTTACATTCCTTAATAAATTTGAGACATCAGTCAAAGATAACATGCAATTCTTCCCTCGTATTTGGCTTAGGTACGTTTAAAATATATTTGAAGTTGTTGGAAAACGAGAAAAAAAAACACGAGAAGACAATGCATCAAGATTTCATGAAAATAAGCATAAATTAAGTTCAAACCACAGTTAAATTTACCTGAGAAACTGAGAGTACAGGATGACTTCCTTTTATTGGTCTTATAAAAGAAAGAATGGAATCAAAAACAAAATAGAATATGACGCATACGTAAAGCATAAATATAATTAAGGATTCATCCCAAATAAAAAATATCACCCCTCAAATCAAAAGAGAGCTGCTGTTGAAACAATGGTTCGTAGATTATTAAATAGCCCCTTATCTGAATAATGTACAGCGAAGAGTTACAAGAAAATGAATAAAATGTAAACTGTTTTTCGCTGTTTGAGACAACTTGAATAGACACATTTTCTAAAAAAGCTTATGCTGCTCCACTAACGAATACAACTAGATTAGTAGTCACAGAAGCTATAAAAACTATTTTCCCAAAGGGAGTTAAAAATATTCAATCTGATAACGGAAAAGAATTTTTTAATGAACATTTTACCAAACTAATGAAAAAGCTAAATATTAATAACTACAACACTCTCTACAACTAAGTTGGCTATTGTGGTAAGGTTTCAGAGAAATTTAGAGAATTGGCTATACAGAGAGTTTAGTGCACAAGGAGTTACAAATGGAATGAACCCTTCAGACATAAGAATATAGATAGATTTGCTATTAAAACATGTCATTGATGAAGATAACCATTTTAATAATTGTAAATTACTAAAGGAAGTTAGAAACCTGGATCATCTTGATGATTTTGAATCATTATTTATAAAGACATTTCAAAATTTAGCTATAAATAATGACTCTGGACCTATTCAAAATTCTTCACTTATCTGAAACCTAATTTTATATTTGGTTTGCATATACCTAAGTTAATTAAAATACTTCACTCATTCCAATTTAAGTAGACGGACAGAAATTTAGGTAACTGATAATTCAAACTATCTGTTCCATCAAATGTTTGATATTAAATATTCTAAGTTATGTCAAAATCCATACCACGCTTTAGTTCCTTATATGAATTTCGTAATATAAATGAGTGAAAACAACTTTGCCGTTTGTCATTCGCTGTCTTCACTTACGCAGATAAATCTGAATGTAAGGAAAATCTTTGACTTATATGAAGAGTAAGGTAATCAATTATTGCCTTATTCAAGAAACCTTAGTGGGAATACAAAATAATTTTGGAAATCTATGTTTTGAATCTTTTGTTGACAGAAAACTCAATTCAACCAAAAATATCTAACCCAGGCTAAGAACCCTTTTATACAAATTGGAAAGGTCAGCAATCCTATTTAATAAAGAGAGGAGAGACACTTTATTTATATTTTTTTACGTAAACACCTACCAAGTTATTCCTGTGTCATAGCTTATTAGCCTAAACTGCCGTTCTTCAGAAATATAAAACACCTTATCGTAATTAAACTTCTCTCGTTTGGTTATTTATCAACATGTAGTCACTTTATCACTTACATTGGGTTTTAAGGTAAATATTATACCAGTTGATGTAAGCAACTGTCTTGTTACTAATTGACACACTGATATCATGTTGTTAAATAGAATAAATTTAAAAACTTAAAAATCAATTAAATAACTCATGGTTGGTAGTATAATTATTCCAAGATTATGACATAACGGAACAATAAAAATGTGACTAATGCGTTAGACTGTGTAATGAGTCTAATGCGATTGTTTAAATAACACACCATTGCCAGTAATCACATAGAACCTTTTTATAAATAATGCCATTCAGTATTTAAGAAAAGGAAATGAAAATATATTATTGATACAATACATACATGACAAGAAGTCTCAGCCTTCTTACATTCAAATAACTCGGAGATTGTACATGACATATGAGTTAGTCACTCTGAACTTTTATCGTTTATACTTCAAAACTAAAGAGTGTTCTTTTTGCATTACGAATACTGTGGATGTTTTGTTATAACGTATTAATTAAGGTCACATTATATATCGTTGTTTTGACATTGTTAAATATTTGTTAAGCGATACCATGATTTGATATTACGACTGTGTTAAAAATGCAATTGAAGTATGGGTTTTACATCTACAGAGTAAGGACCACATGTACAAATAACTCCATACAATCTCATTCCGACTGGCCCAAAACTCATTGTTTTCTTATTCCCTTTAATAAGAATAAACTAAAGCCTTAGCGCCTCTTCGTTTTACTTCATAAATATGAATTATTATTTGATAACAATGTTCACAATATATAAGGCTACTAATATTATTAGTGCGAAACTAGTTAGTCTCTTAATTAAAACATGTACAGGCTGCTCTGTTACAATTATTTTAATATTTATAAATTATTATATTTATAAACTGATTTACAAGAAAATAAATTAGACAAAATACATTTTATAAAAATGTAAAAATAATACTGTAAGTGGCAAATTTAAATATGCTAACCTTGAAGTTTTAGTTAGAGATTTTAAGTTTCCTGTTCCCTGGTGTGAACATAATAATTTAGATTTGATTAAACAATTACTGTGTAATATAAATAGAGTAATTTTGCTTCGCTTATTGGCAATGTCAGGACGTAGGAGATCTGTCTAAATATATATTATCTTAATCGACATTTGAAAACCCGATTTATTAGCAGGAGCTTTAGCTTTGAAAGAATGAAAGTGTGCAAGTATTTAACCAAGTATTCTTTTTTAGTTAGGGACCGGAGTGAAGCAGCTCTATGGAAACATAACAGCAGTTTGAAATAAAATGTATAGTTTTTCATTAGTCTGTAAATTCAATGTTCTTCCTGAAGTAGATCAATATTGTACTTGTTAGGCCAGAGTGGACCAGCTCTGCGATGGAGAGAGAATTATTGTAGCCGGATTTCACAAATATTAAATGTTTCAACTTATTACGTTGACTTAATTTAGATTGTGATTATAGGTGATTTAACTTAACATTATGTTAGTTAAACCCCACTTATTAGTAGCAAGGCCATGGCGGAGTAGCCGTGTCATATAGGGTCACGGAATTGTTGTCTAAAACCAAAATAGAGATGTAATGTGAAAATTTTGTGGTTATAATTAAGAACTTACATTATTAAAATAAATTCAGTAGTTTTTTAAACTATACAATATGGATTAGATATGATGACAATAAAAGGCATTTATTTTTTATTTTTTTTAATAGTTGTCAGTCCGTGCTCCTAAAATTTTTACTTTAAAACTGCCAAAGAATAGAAGCAGCTCTACGGTGAGTAAATACTATTTTGCTTGATAAGTAACTGGTAAGTGGGTTCATTTGTTATTTTCCTTAAGAGATCCGGGAACCCAAAATATTTCTCTTTAAAAAGAATAATTTAAAATTTGAGTATAACCTGTGGTATAACCTGTGAATAACCTGTGGTTATCAGAATGCCAGTAGTATTATATTGAAGCAATTGAAAAAGAAAATGGAATGATACGTGTTTAAACTTTTTAGAGTGTAATACATGTGAATACTTCAAATTAAAAACACCGCTTAAAACATTGAATATGAGACATGGTTTTCTCATTATAGTTTTTAAGCGAATTTCCCCTTTAGGAAAGAAGCTATTACCGTAGGTGTCATGGTAAGACTTAAGCCCAAAACCATAATAGTTTTGAGGTCCCCAGATGCCAAAAGCAGTATTCGTTAAAATATGTATATCTACATGTCTCCGTGAATACTATAACTTGAGTAAAAAATGTCCGTTTTCGATGAAGTTTGGATCAAATATGTAAAGTGATATTCATGACTTTAAGTGGGTACATTGTAACTGAAGTAGATCAATATTGTACTTGTTAGGCCAGAGTGGACCAGCTCTGCGATGGAGAGAGAATTATTGTAGCCGGATTTCACAAATATTAAATGTTCCAACTTATTACGTTGACTTAATTTAGATTGTGATTATAGGTGATTTAACTTAACATTATGTTAGTTAAACCCCACTTATTAGTAGCAAGGCCATGGCGGAGTAGCCGTGTCATATAGGGTCACGGAATTGTTGTCTAAAACCAAAATAGAGATGTAATGTGAAAATTTTGTGGTTATAATCAAGAACTTACATTATTAAAATAAATTCAGTAGTTTTTTAAACTATACAATATGGATTAGATATGATGACAATAAAAGGCATTTATTTTTTATTTTTTTTAATAGTTGTCAGTCCGTGCTCTTACAATTTTTACTTTAAAACTGCCAAAGAATAGAAGCAGCTCTACGGTGAGTAAATACTATTTTGCTTGATAAGTAACTGGTAAGTGGGTTCATTTGTTATTTTCCTTAAGAGATCCGGGAACCCAAAATATTTCTCTTTAAAAAGAATAATTTAAAATTTGAGTATAACCTGTGGTATAACCTGTGAATAACCTGTGGTTATCAGAATGCCAGTAGTATTATATTGAAGCAATTGAAAAAGAAAATGGAATGATACGTGTTTAAACTTTTTAGAGTGTAATACATGTGAATACTTCAAATTAAAAACACCGCTTAAAACATTGAATATGAGACATGGTTTTCTCATTATAGTTTTTAAGCGAATTTCCCCTTTAGGAAAGAAGCTATTACCGTAGGTGTCATGGTAAGACTTAAGCCCAAAACCATAATAGTTTTGAGGTCCCCAGATGCCAAAAGCAGTATTCGTTAAAATATGTATATCTACATGTCTCCGTGAATACGATAACTTGAGTAAAAAATGTCCGTTTTCGATGAAGTTTGGATCAAATATGTAAAGTGATATTCATGACTTTAAGTGGGTACATTGTAACTGATGTAGATCAATATTGTACTTGTTAGGCCAGAGTGGACCAGCTCTGCGATGGAGAGAGAATTATTGTAGCCGGATTTCACAAATATTAAATGTTCCAACTTATTACGTTGACTTAATTTAGATTGTGATTATAGGTGATTTAACTTAACATTATGTTAGTTAAACCCCACTTATTAGTAGCAAGGCCATGGCGGAGTAGCCGTGTCATATAGGGTCACGGAATTGTTGTCTAAAACCAAAATAGAGATGTAATGTGAAAATTTTGTGGTTATAATCAAGAACTTACATTATTAAAATAAATTCAGTAGTTTTTTAAACTATACAATATGGATTAGATATGATGACAATAAAAGGCATTTATTTTTTATTTTTTTTAATAGTTGTCAGTCCGTGCTCTTACAATTTTTACTTTAAAACTGCCAAAGAATAGAAGCAGCTCTACGGTGAGTAAATACTATTTTGCTTGATAAGTAACTGGTAAGTGGGTTCATTTGTTATTTTCCTTAAGAGATCCGGGAACCCAAAATATTTCTCTTTAAAAAGAATAATTTAAAATTTGAGTATAACCTGTGGTATAACCTGTGAATAACCTGTGGTTATCAGAATGCCAGTAGTATTATATTGAAGCAATTGAAAAAGAAAATGGAATGATACGTGTTTAAACTTTTTAGAGTGTAATACATGTGAATACTTCAAATTAAAAACACCGCTTAAAACATTGAATATGAGACATGGTTTTCTCATTATAGTTTTTAAGCGAATTTCCCCTTTAGGAAAGAAGCTATTACCGTAGGTGTCATGGTAAGACTTAAGCCCAAAACCATAATAGTTTTGAGGTCCCCAGATGCCAAAAGCAGTATTCGTTAAAATATGTATATCTACATGTCTCCGTGAATACGATAACTTGAGTAAAAAATGTCCGTTTTCGATGAAGTTTGGATCAAATATGTAAAGTGATATTCATGACTTTAAGATCGAAAACCCTAAAAATCTGACCATTAGAAGGGTGGTTTATGGGGGTTCAATATTTTCCAAAAATCAGTTTTTTGCATTTTTCACGCTAAAATAAAAAAAAAAAAAACTTAATTTTAGTTTTTACCATGTTATAGAGCTTAACCCTTTCAGTGCTATGGCCCGATATATCGTCTTTTGAATCTGTTATCAATAAACACTGTTACTGCTTCATAAGCGATTGTACCGTTAGGCGCTCAGTATGCAGTCTGAGTCTGACATGTGGTGAAACCTGGTAGACACGAATTGAACTACCTCGTCCAGCGCCTAGTCTCTATAATACCAACTGATCCACAGCAGCTGCTAGCCTGACCAGTGGCTGTGCAGTCTAAGGCGTTACCTTCCCGGCCGGGGGTAACACTTGGATCGAGGGTTCGAATCCCGTCACAGTCGGTGGTTTTTATGTGCAACTCATGGAGAGTTCACCTGTCTGTGGCAGAGTTGAAGGGGAGGGCGGACCTTAAGCAAACGGTGGACGGCTAGGGTCCAAGCTGACGGGATGGGTGGATTCTTTGTGAGTTGCACATCTGATCAGGTGTTTTGCTACTTTTTACCTATCCTTTACTGTGTGTGTCCAGCGGAAGCACGTTTTTATTAATTTCAACTGTTCAGGCGTTCAATATATTTAAAAAAACAACAAAACATCACGGATTCAACTACTCCTTTCAGAAGCTTAGCACTCAAAGGGTTAAAAAACAAATATTGTATTTTGAATTATTAACCTAGGTTAAGTGGTTGCGGAGGAAATCCAAAAAAGTGCTCATAAATCTCCCATGTTAATCTTAGGGGGAAAAGGTTTTTGGCTTTTCCTCAGTTAATTTTGATGTAAACTTCACATTTGCTTTTACCAATCAGTTAAGCTCCACAAAACAATTATTTTGGTGTTTAAATTTTGATTCTACGTCCAACCGTTGCAGAGACATTCAAAGTGCTAAACACAGTACGTTGTCCAATGTTATCCGTATGGAGGATAAATGAAATTTGATATATATTAGAAGGGTGGTTTATGGGGGTTCAATATTTTCCAAAAATCAGTTTTTTGCATTTTTCACGCTAAAATAAAAAAATAAAAAAAAAACTTAATTTTAGTTTTTACCATGTTGTAGAGCTTAACCCTTTCAGTGCTATGGCCCGATATATCGTCTTTTGAATCTGTTATCAATAAACACTGTTACTGCTTCATAAGCGATTGTACCGTTAGGCGCTCAGTCTGCAGTCTGAGTCTGACATGTGGTGAAACCTGGTAGACACGAATTGAACTACCTCGTCCAGCGCCTAGTCTCTATAATACCAACTGATCCACAGCAGCTGCTAGCCTGACCAGTGGCTGTGCGGTCTAAGGCGTTACCTTCCCGGCCGGGGGTAACACTTGGATCGAGGGTTCGAATCCCGTCACAGTCGGTGGTTTTTATGTGCAACTCATGGAGAGTTCACCTGTCTGTGGCAGAGTTGAAGGGGAATGCGGACCTTAAGCAAACGGTGGACGGCTAGGGTCCAAGCTGACGGGATGGGTGGATTCTTTGTGAGTTGCACATCTGATCAGGTGTTTTGCTACTTTTTACCTATCCTTTACTGTGTGTGTCCAGCGGAAGCACGTTTTTATTAATTTTAACTGTTCAGGCGTTCAATATATTAAAAAAAACAACAAAACATCACGGATTCAACTACTCCTTTCAGAAGCTTAGCACTCAAAGGGTTAAAAAACAAATATTGTATTTTGAATTATTACGTTGACTTAATTTAGATTGTGATTATAGGTGATTTAACTTAACATTATGTTAGTTAAACCCCACTTATTAGTAGCAAGGCCATGGCGGAGTAGCCGTGTCATATAGGGTCACGGAATTGTTGTCTAAAACCAAAATAGAGATGTAATGTGAAACTTTTGTGGTTATAATCAAGAACTTACATTATTAAAATAAATTCAGTAGTTTTTTAAACTATACAATATGGATTAGATATGATGACAATAAAAGGCATTTATTTTTTATTTTTTTTAATAGTTGTCAGTCCGTGCTCCTACAATTTTTACTTTAAAACTGCCAAAGAATAGAAGCAGCTCTACGGTGAGTAAATACTATTTTGCTTGATAAGTAACTGGTAAGTGGGTTCATTTTTTATTTTCCTTAAGAGATCCGGGAACCCAAAATATTTCTCTTTAAAAAGAATAATTTAAAATTTGAGTATAACCTGTGATATAACCAGTGAATAACCTGTGGTTATCAGAATGCCAGTAGTATTATATTGAAGCAATTGAAAAAGAAAATGGAATGATACGTGTTTAAACTTTTTAGAGTGTAATACATGTGAATACTTCAAATTAAAAACACCGCTTAAAACATTGAATATGAGACATGGTTTTCTCATTATAGTTTTTAAGTGCAACTTTTATGTGCAACTCATGGAGAGTTCACCTGTCTGTGGCAGAGTTGAAGGGGAGGGCGGACCTTAAGCAAACGGTGGACGGCTAGGGTCCAAGCTGACGGGATGGGTGGATTCTTTGTGAGTTGCACATCTGATCAGGTGTTTTGCTACTTTTTACCTATCCTTTACTGTGTGTGTCCAGCGGAAGCACGTTTTTATTAATTTTAACTGTTCAGGCTTCAATATATTAAAAAAAACAACAAAACATCACGGATTCAACTACTCCTTTCAGAAGCTTAGCACTCAAAGGGTTAAAAAACAAATATTGTATTTTGAATTATTACGTTGACTTAATTTAGATTGTGATTATAGGTGATTTAACTTAACATTATGTTAGTTAAACCCCACTTATTAGTAGCAAGGCCATGTCGGAGTAGCCGTGTCATATAGGGTTACGGAATTGTTGTCTAAAACCAAAATAGAGATGTAATGTGAAAATTTTGTGGTTATAATCAAGAACTTACATTATTAAAATAAATTCAGTAGTTTTTTAAACTATACAATATGGATTAGATATGATGACAATAAAAGGCATTTATTTTTTATTTTTTTTAATAGTTGTCAGTCCGTGCTCCTACAATTTTTACTTTAAAACTGCCAAAGAATAGAAGCAGCTCTACGGTGAGTAAATACTATTTTGCTTGATAAGTAACTGGTAAGTGGGTTCATTTGTTATTTTCCTTAAGAGATCCGGGAACCCAAAATATTTCTCTTTAAAAAGAATAATTTAAAATTTGAGTATAACCTGTGATATAACCTGTGAATAACCTGTGGTTATCAGAATGCCAGTAGTATTATATTGAAGCAATTGAAAAAGAAAATGGAATGATACGTGTTTAAACTTTTTAGAGTGTAATACATGTGAATACTTCAAATTAAAAACACCGCTTAAAACATTGAATATGAGACATGGTTTTCTCATTATAGTTTTTAAGTGCAACTTTTATGTGCAACTCATGGAGAGTTCACCTGTCTGTGGCAGAGTTGAAGGGGAGGGCGGACCTTAAGCAAACGGTGGACGGCTAGGGTCCAAGCTGACGGGATGGGTGGATTCTTTGTGAGTTGCACATCTGATCAGGTGTTTTGCTACTTTTTACCTATCCTTTACTGTGTGTGTCCAGCGGAAGCACGTTTTTATTAATTTTAACTGTTCAGGCGTTCAATATATTAAAAAAAACAACAAAACATCACGGATTCAACTACTCCTTTCAGAAGCTTAGCACTCAAAGGGTTAAAAAACAAATATTGTATTTTGAATTATTACGTTGACTTAATTTAGATTGTGATTATAGGTGATTTAACTTAACATTATGTTAGTTAAACCCCACTTATTAGTAGCAAGGCCATGGCGGAGTAGCCGTGTCATATAGGGTCACGGAATTGTTGTCTAAAACCAAAATAGAGATGTAATGTGAAAATTTTGAGGTTATAATCAAGAACTTACATTATTAAAATAAATTCAGTAGTTTTATAAACTATACAATATGGATTAGATATGATGACAATAAAAGGCATTTATTTTTTATTTTTTTTAATAGTTGTCAGTCCGTGCTCCTACAATTTTTACTTTAAAACTGCCAAAGAATAGAAGCAGCTCTACGGTGAGTAAATACTATTTTGCTTGATAAGTAACTGGTAAGTGGGTTCATTTGTTATTTTCCTTAAGAGATCCGGGAACCCAAAATATTTCTCTTTAAAAAGAATAATTTAAAATTTGAGTATAACCATTAGAAGGGTGGTTTATGGGGGTTCAATATTTTCCAAAAATCAGTTTTTTGCATTTTTCACGCTAAAATAAAAAAATAAAAAAAACTTAATTTTAGTTTTTACCATGTTGTAGAGCTTAACCCTTTCAGTGCTATGGCCCGATATATCGTCTTAAGAATAATTTAAAATTTGAGTATAACCTGTGGTATAACCTGTGAATAACCTGTGGTTATCAGAATGCCAGTAGTATTATATTGAAGCAATTGAAAAAGAAAATGGAATGATACGTGTTTAAACTTTTTAGAGTGTAATACATGTGAATACTTCAAATTAAAAACACCGCTTAAAACATTGAATATGAGACATGGTTTTCTCATTATAGTTTTTAAGCGAATTTCCCCTTTAGGAAAGAAGCTATTACCGTAGGTGTCATGGTAAGACTTAAGCCCAAAACCATAATAGTTTTGAGGTCCCCAGATGCCAAAAGCAGTATTCGTTAAAATATGTATATCTACATGTCTCCGTGAATACGATAACTTGAGTAAAAAATGTCCCTTTTCGATGAAGTTTGGATCAAATATGTAAAGTGATATTCATGACTTTAAGATCGAAAACCCTAAAAATCTGACCATTAGAAGGGTGGTTTATGGGGGTTCAATATTTTCCAAAAATCAGTTTTTTGCATTTTTCACGCTAAAATAAAAAAATAAAAAAAACTTAATTTTAGTTTTTACCATGTTATAGAGCTTAACCCTTTCAGTGCTATGGCCCGATATATCGTCTTTTGAATCTGTTATCAATAAACACTGTTACTGCTTCATAAGCGATTGTATCGTTAGGCGCTCAGTCTGCAGTCTGAGTCTGACATGTGGTGAAACCTGGTAGACACGAATTGAACTACCTCGTCCAGCGCCTAGTCTCTATAATACCAACTGATCCACAGCAGCTGCTAGCCTGACCAGTGGCTGTGCGGTCTAAGGCGTTACCTTCCCGGCCGGGGGTAACACTTGGATCGAGGGTTCGAATCCCGTCACAGTCGGTGGTTTTTATGTGCAACTCATGGAGAGTTCACCTGTCTGTGGCAGAGTTGAAGGGGAGGGCGGACCTTAAGCAAACGGTTGACGGCTAGGGTCCAAGCTGACGGGATGGGTGGATTCTTTGTGAGTTGCACATCTGATCAGGTGTTTTGCTACTTTTTACCTATCCTTTACTGTGTGTGTCCAGCGGAAGCACGTTTTTATTAATTTTAACTGTTCAGGCGTTCAATATATTAAAAAAAACAACAAAACATCACGGATTCAACTACTCCTTTCAGAAGCTTAGCACTCAAAGGGTTAAAAAACAAATATTGTATTTTGAATTATTAACCCAGGTTAAGTGGTTGCGGAGGAAATCCAAAAAAGTGCTCATAAATCTCCCATGTTAATCTTAGGGGGAAAAGGTTTTTGGCTTTTCCTCAGTTAATTTTGATGTAAACTTCACATTTGCTTTTACCAATCAGTTAAGCTCCACAAAACAATTATTTTGGTGTTTAAATTTTGATTCTACGTCCAACCGTTGCAGAGACATTCAAAGTGCTAAACACAGTACGTTGTCCAATGTTATCCGTATGGAGGATAAATGAAATTTGATATATATTAGAAGGGTGGTTTATGGGGGTTCAATATTTTCCAAAAATCAGTTTTTTGCATTTTTCACGCTAAAATAAAAAAATAAAAAAAACTTAATTTTAGTTTTTACCATGTTGTAGAGCTTAACCCTTTCAGTGCTATGGCCCGATATATCGTCTTTTGAATCTGTTATCAATTAACACTGTTACTGCTTCATAAGCGATTGTACCGTTAGGCGCTCAGTCTGCAGTCTGAGTCTGACATGTGGTGAAACCTGGTAGACACGAATTGAACTACCTCGTCCAGCGCCTAGTCTCTATAATACCAACTGATCCACAGCAGCTGCTAGCCTGACCAGTGGCTGTGCGGTCTAAGGCGTTACCTTCCCGGCCGGGGGTAACACTTGGATCGAGGGTTCGAATCCCGTCACAGTCGGTGGTTTTTATGTGCAACTCATGGAGAGTTCACCTGTCTGTGGCAGAGTTGAAGGGGAATGCGGACCTTAAGCAAACGGTGGACGGCTAGGGTCCAAGCTGACGGGATGGGTGGATTCTTTGTGAGTTGCACATCTGATCAGGTGTTTTGCTACTTTTTACCTATCCTTTACTGTGTGTGTCCAGCGGAAGCACGTTTTTATTAATTTTAACTGTTCAGGCGTTCAATATATTAAAAAAAACAACAAAACATCACGGATTCAACTACTCCTTTCAGAAGCTTAGCACTCAAAGGGTTAAAAAACAAATATTGTATTTTAAATTATTACGTTGACTTAATTTAGATTGTGATTATAGGTGATTTAACTTAACATTATGTTAGTTAAACCTCACTTATTAGTAGCAAGGCCATGGCGGAGTATCCGTGTCATATAGGGTCACGGAATTGTTGTCTAAAACCAAAATAGAGATGTAATGTGAAAATTTTGTGGTTATAATCAAGAACTTACATTATTAAAATAAATTCAGTAGTTTTTTAAACTATACAATATGGATTAGATATGATGACAATAAAAGGCATTTATTTTTTATTTTTTTTAATAGTTGTCAGTCCGTGCTCCTACAATTTTTACTTTAAAACTGCCAAAGAATAGAAGCAGCTCTACGGTGAGTAAATACTATTTTGCTTGATAAGTAACTGGTAAGTGGGTTCATTTTTTATTTTCCTTAAGAGATCCGGGAACCCAAAATATTTCTCTTTAAAAAGAATAATTTAAAATTTGAGTATAACCTGTGATATAACCTGTGAATAACCTGTGGTTATCAGAATGCCAGTAGTATTATATTGAAGCAATTGAAAAAGAAAATGGAATGATACGTGTTTAAACTTTTTAGAGTGTAATACATGTGAATACTTCAAATTAAAAACACCGCTTAAAACATTGAATATGAGACATGGTTTTCTCATTATAAAAAAGGCTAGGGTCCAAGCTGACGGGATGGGTGGATTCTTTGTGAGTTGCACATCTGATCAGGTGTTTTGCTACTTTTTACCTATCCTTTACTGTGTGTGTCCAGCGGAAGCACGTTTTTATTAATTTTAACTGTTCAGGCGTTCAATATATTAAAAAAAACAACAAAACATCACGGATTCAACTACTCCTTTCAGAAGCTTAGCACTCAAAGGGTTAAAAAACAAATATTGTATTTTGAATTATTACGTTGACTTAATTTAGATTGTGATTATAGGTGATTTAACTTAACATTATGTTAGTTAAACCTCACTTATTAGTAGCAAGGCCATGGCGGAGTATCCGTGTCATATAGGGTCACGGAATTGTTGTCTAAAACCAAAATAGAGATGTAATGTGAAAATTTTGTGGTTATAATCAAGAACTTACATTATTAAAATAAATTCAGTAGTTTTTTAAACTATACAATATGGATTAGATATGATGACAATAAAAGGCATTTATTTTTTATTTTTTTTAATAGTTGTCAGTCCGTGCTCCTACAATTTTTACTTTAAAACTGCCAAAGAATAGAAGCAGCTCTACGGTGAGTAAATACTATTTTGCTTGATAAGTAACTGGTAAGTGGGTTCATTTTTTATTTTCCTTAAGAGATCCGGGAACCCAAAATATTTCTCTTTAAAAAGAATAATTTAAAATTTGAGTATAACCTGTGATATAACCTGTGAATAACCTGTGGTTATCAGAATGCCAGTAGTATTATATTGAAGCAATTGAAAAAGAAAATGGAATGATACGTGTTTAAACTTTTTAGAGTGTAATACATGTGAATACTTCAAATTAAAAACACCGCTTAAAACATTGAATATGAGACATGGTTTTCTCATTATAGTTTTTAAGCGAATTTCCCCTTTAGGAAAGAAGCTATTACCGTAGGTGTCATGGTAAGACTTAAGCCCAAAACCATAATAACTTTTTGTTTTGAGGTCCCCAGATGCCAAAAGCAGTATTCGTTAAAATATGTATATCTACATGTCTCCGTGAATACGATAACTTGAGTAAAAAATGTCCCTTTTCGATGAAGTTTGGATCAAATATGTAAAGTGATATTCATGACTTTAAGATCGAAAACCCTAAAAATCTGACCATTAGAAGGGTGGTTTATGGGGGTTCAATATTTTCCAAAAATCAGTTTTTTGCATTTTTCACGCTAAAATAAAAAAATAAAAAAAAATTAATTTTAGTTTTTACCATGTTGTAGAGCTTAACCCTTTCAGTGCTATGGCCCGATATATCGTCTTTTGAATCTGTTATCAATAAACACTGTTACTGCTTCATAAGCGATTGTACCGTTAGGCGCTCAGTCTGCAGTCTGAGTCTGACATGTGGTGAAACCTGGTAGACACGAATTGAACTACCTCGTCCAGCGCCTAGTCTCTATAATACCAACTGATCCACAGCAGCTGCTAGCCTGACCAGTGGCTGTGCGGTCTAAGGCGTTACCTTCCCGGCCGGGGGTAACACTTGGATCGAGGGTTCGAATCCCGTCACAGTCGGTGGTTTTTATGTGCAACTCATGGAGAGTTCACCTGTCTGTGGCAGAGTTGAAGGGGAGGGCGGACCTTAAGCAAACGGTGGACGGCTAGGGTCCAAGCTGACGGGATGGGTGGATTCTTTGTGAGTTGCACATCTGATCAGGTGTTTTGCTACTTTTTACCTATCCTTTACTGTGTGTGTCCAGCGGAAGCACGTTTTTATTAATTTTAACTGTTCAGGCGTTCAATATATTAAAAAAAACAACAAAACATCACGGATTCAACTACTCCTTTCAGAAGCTTAGCACTCAAAGGGTTAAAAAACAAATATTGTATTTTGAATTATTAACCTAGGTTAAGTGGTTGCGGAGGAAATCCAAAAAAGTGCTCATAAATCTCCCATGTTAATCTTAGGGGGAAAAGGTTTTTGGCTTTTCCTCAGTTAATTTTGATGTAAACTTCACATTTCCTTTTACCAATCAGTTAAGCTCCACAAAACAATTATTTTGGTGTTTAAATTTTGATTCTACGTCCAACCGTTGCAGAGACATTCAAAGTGCTAAACACAGTACGTTGTCCAATGTTATCCGTATGGAGGATAAATGAAATTTGATATCTCGATTATTTGTAAATGTATATTGATTAAACTTGGTATGTGGCTTCATGTAGTACTGGTATATTTGCCCAAAAACTTACTTTATGTTGATTATCCCCGTAGCAAACCTGTATACTCAGCCTTAATGAGAATAAGTAAAGTTTTATATATCCCTTAATTATGAACTTAAATTTATAAAACTTAGTATATAGCTTCACCTGGTTGAGTTATATTGATCATTGCACCAAAATATATTGCTTATTTTGGCAGCAAACCTGCGTACTCAGCCCTAATGTTTTGTACTACTCAGCCCTAATGTAACGTACTCAGCCCTGCTCATCTGATCAGGAGTACAAAACATCACGGATTCAACTACTCCTTTCAGAAGCTTAGCACTCAAAGGGTTAAAAAACAAATATTGTATTTTGAATTATTAACCTAGGTTAAGTGGTTGCGGAGGAAATCCAAAAAAGTGCTCATAAATCTCCCATGTTAATCTTAGGGGGAAAAGGTTTTTGGCTTTTCCTCAGTTTTTATGTGCAACTCATGGAGAGTTCACCTGTCTGTGGCAGAGTTGAAGGGGAGGGCGGACCTTAAGCAAACGGTGGACGGCTAGGGTCCAAGCTGACGGGATGGGTGGATTCTTTGTGAGTTGCACATCTGATCAGGTGTTTTGCTACTTTTTACCTATCCTTTACTGTGTGTGTCCAGCGGAAGCACGTTTTTATTAATTTTAACTGTTCAGGCGTTCAATATATTAAAAAAAACAACAAAACATCACGGATTCAACTACTCCTTTCAGAAGCTTAGCACTCAAAGGGTTAAAAAACAAATATTGTATTTTGAATTATTAACCTAGGTTAAGTGGTTGCGGAGGAAATCCAAAAAAGTGCTCATAAATCTCCCATGTTAATCTTAGGGGGAAAAGGTTTTTGGCTTTTCCTCAGTTAATTTTGATGTAAACTTCACATTTGCTTTTACCAATCAGTTAAGCTCCACAAAACAATTATTTTGGTGTTTAAATTTTGATTCTACGTCCAACCGTTGCAGAGACATTCAAAGTGCTAAACACAGTACGTTGTCCAATGTTATCCGTATGGAGGATAAATGAAATTTGATATCTCGATTATTTGTAAATGTATATTGATTAAACTTGGTATGTGGCTTCATGTAGTACTGGTATATTTGCACAAAAAATTTACTTTATGTTGATTATCCCCGTAGCAAACCTGTATACTCAGCCTTAATGAGAATAAGTAAAGTTTTATATATCCCTTAATTATGAACTTAAATTTATAAAACTTAGTATATAGCTTCACCTGGTTGAGTTATATTGATAATTGCACCAAAATATATTGCTTATTTTCGCAGCAAACCTGCGTACTCAGCCCTAATGTTATTCTTATGGAGAATAAATAAAATGCTATAGATCACTTATTTATTTATGTATTTTTATGAAACTTGGTAAGTGGCTTTATGTGGTAGCGAGAAACATATCCATGCATTGGAAATTCGCTGAGTACGCAGGTTTGCTGTGACGTGGGTATTATTAGTGTACAACAGGCATGAAGTAGGCCTACACATTTTTTATTTTATTATTTTTCAATCATTCAGAAGAAATAATATATTTTCGTGTCTCTACGTTCATTTTACTTCAAACCAGCAAGAAACTGACAGGAACCATCTACATTCTATCAGCGCACAATAGACAATCATATTTTGTTATGCTCGGATTCCAAACTTTTCGCCGAAGGTCAATGTTCACTTCACTATGTGTGCGTCTCTGACCACGGTAGCATACTGCTCCTTACACTCGACGACGCATCCTCGGCTATTGGAACAGACCAGGCCTGGTTCTTCTGGTATTTTAAATATTTCTCTTTAAAAAGAATAATTTAAAATTTGAGTATAACCTGTGGTATAACCTGTGAATAACCTGTGGTTATCAGAATGCCAGTAGTATTATATTGAAGCAATTGAAAAAGAAAATGGAATGATACGTGTTTAAACTTTTTAGAGTGTAATACATGTGAATACTTCAAATTAAAAACACCGCTTAAAACATTGAATATGAGACATGGTTTTCTCATTATAGTTTTTAAGCGAATTTCCCCTTTAGGAAAGAAGCAATTACCGTAGGTGTCATGGTAAGACTTAAGCCCAAAACCATAATAGTTTTGAGGTCCCCAGATGCCAAAAGCAGTATTCGTTAAAATATGTATATCTACATGTCTCCGTGAATACGATAACTTGAGTAAAAAATGTCCGTTTTCGATGAAGTTTGGATCAAATATGTAAAGTGATATTCATGACTTTAAGATCGAAAACCCTAAAAATCTGACCATTAGAAGGGTGGTTTATGGGGGTTCAATATTTTCCAAAAATCAGTTTTTTGCATTTTTCACGCTAAAATAAAAAAATAAAAAAAACTTAATTTTAGTTTTTACCATGTTGTAGAGCTTAACCCTTTCAGTGCTATGGCCTGATATATCGTCTTTTGAATCTGTTATCAATAAACACTGTTACTGCTTCATAAGCGATTGTACCGTTAGGCGCTCAGTATGCAGTCTGAGTCTGACATGTGGTGAAACCTGGTAGACACGAATTGAACTACCTCGTCCAGCGCCTAGTCTCTATAATACCAACTGATCCACAGCAGCTGCTAGCCTGACCAGTGGCTGTGCGGTCTAAGGCGTTACCTTCCCGGCCGGGGGTAACACTTGGATCGAGGGTTCGAATCCCGTCACAGTCGGTGGTTTTTATGTGCAACTCATGGAGAGTTCACCTGTCTGTGGCAGAGTTGAAGGGGAGGGCGGACCTTAAGCAAACGGTGGACGGCTAGGGTCCAAGCTGACGGGATGGGTGGATTCTTTGTGAGTTGCACATCTGATCAAGTGTTTTGCTACTTTTTACCTATCCTTTACTGTGTGTGTCCAGCGGACGCACGTTTTTATTAATTTCAACTGTTCAGACGTTCAATATATTTAAAAAAACAACAAAACATCACGGATTCAACTACTCCTTTCAGAAGCTTAGCACTCAAAGGGTTAAAGAAGCTATTACCGTAGGTGTCATGGTAAGACTTAAGCCCAAAACCATAATAGTTTTGAGGTCCCCAGATGCCAAAAGCAGTATTCGTTAAAATATGTATATCTACATGTCTCCGTGAATACGATAACTTGAGTAAAAAATGTCCGTTTTCGATGAAGTTTGGATCAAATATGTAAAGTGATATTCATGACTTTAAGATCGAAAACCCTAAAAATCTGACCATTAGAAGGGTGGTTTATGGGGGTTCAATATTTTCCAAAAATCAGTTTTTTGCATTTTTCACGCTAAAATAAAAAAATAAAAAAAACTTAATTTTAGTTTTTACCATGTTGTAGAGCTTAACCCTTTCAGTGCTATGGCCCGATATATCGTCTTTTGAATCTGAACTCATGGAGAGTTCACCTGTCTGTGGCAGAGTTGAAGGGGAGGGCGGACCTTAAGCAAACGGTGGACGGCTAGGGTCCAAGCTGACGGGATGGGTGGATTCTTTGTGAGTTGCACATCTGATCAGGTGTTTTGCTACTTTTTACCTATCCTTTACTGTGTGAGTCCAGCGGAAGCACGTTTTTATTAATTTCAACTGTTCAGACGTTCAATATATTTAAAAAAACAACAAAACATCACGGATTCAACTACTCCTTTCAGAAGCTTAGCACTCAAAGGGTTAAAGAAGCTATTACCGTAGGTTTCATGGTAAGACTTAAGCCCAAAACCATAATAGTTTTGAGGTCCCCAGATGCCAAAAGCAGTATTCGTTAAAATATGTATATCTACATGTCTCCGTGAATACGATAACTTGAGTAAAAAATGTCCGTTTTCGATGAAGTTTGGATCAAATATGTAAAGTGATATTCATGACTTTAAGATCGAAAACCGGATCACGGAAGCACGTTTTTATTAATTTCAACTGTTCAGACGTTCAATATATTTAAAAAAACAACAAAACATCACGGATTCAACTACTCCTTTCAGAAGCTTAGCACTCAAAGGGTTAAAAAACAAATATTGTATTTTGAATTAAAACCTAGGTTAAGTGGTTGCGGAGGAATATGAGACATGGTTTTCTCATTATAGTTTTTAAGCGAATTTCCCCTTTAGGAAAGAAGCTATTACCGTAGGTGTCATGGTAAGACTTAAGCCCAAAACCATAATAGTTTTGAGGTCCCCAGATGCCAAAAGCAGTATTCGTTAAAATATGTATATCTACATGTCTCCGTGAATACGATAACTTGAGTAAAAAAGTCCGTTTTCGATGAAGTTTGGATCAAATATGTAAAGTGATATTCATGACTTTAAGATCGAAAACCCTAAAAATCTGACCATTAGAAGGGTGGTTTATGGGGGTTCAATATTTTCCAAAAATCAGTTTTTTGCATTTTTCACGCTAAAATAAAAAAATAAAAAAAAATTAATTTTAGTTTTTACCATGTTGTAGAGCTTAACCCTTTCAGTGCTATGGCCCGATATATCGTCTTTTGAATCTGTTATCAATAAACACTGTTACTGCTTCATAAGCGATTGTACCGTTAGGCGCTCAGTCTGCAGTCTGAGTCTGACATGTGGTGAAACCTGGTAGACACGAATTGAATTACCTCGTCCAGCGCCTAGTCTCTATAATACCAACTGATCCACAGCAGCTGCTAGCCTGACCAGTGGCTGTGCGGTCTAAGGCGTTACCTTCCCGGCCGGGGGTAACACTTGGATCGAGGGTTCGAATCCCGTCACAGTCGGTGGTTTTTATGTGCAACTCATGGAGAGTTCACCTGTCTGTGGCAGAGTTGAAGGGGAGGGCGGACCTTAAGCAAACGGTGGACGGCTAGGGTCCAAGCTGACGGGATGGGTGGATTCTTTGTGAGTTGCACATCTGATCAGGTGTTTTGCTACTTTTTACCTATCCTTTACTGTGTGTGTCCAGCGGAAGCACGTTTTTATTAATTTCAACTGTTCAGACGTTCAATATATTTAAAAAAACAACAAAACATCACGGATTCAACTACTCCTTTCAGAAGCTTAGCACTCAAAGGGTTAAAAAACAAATATTGTATTTTGAATTAAAACCTAGGTTAAGTGGTTGCGGAGGAATATGAGACATGGTTTTCTCATTATAGTTTTTAAGCGAATTTCCCCTTTAGGAAAGAAGCTATTACCGTAGGTGTCATGGTAAGACTTAAGCCCAAAACCATAATAGTTTTGAGGTCCCCAGATGCCAAAAGCAGTATTCGTTAAAATATGTATATCTACATGTCTCCGTGAATACGTTAACTTGAGTAAAAAATGTCCGTTTTCGATGAAGTTTGGATCAAATATGTAAAGTGATATTCATGACTTTAAGATCGAAAACCCTAAAAATCTGACCATTAGAAGGGTGGTTTATGGGGGTTCAATATTTTCCAAAAATCAGTTTTTTGCATTTTTCACGCTAAAATAAAAAAATAAAAAAAACTTAATTTTAGTTTTTACCATGTTGTAGAGCTTAACCCTTTCAGTGCTATGGCCCGATATATCGTCTTTTGAATCTGTTATCAATAAACACTGTTACTGCTTCATAAGCGATTGTACCGTTAGGCGCTCAGTCTGCAGTCTGAGTCTGACATGTGGTGAAACCTGGTAGACACGAATTGAACTAGCTCGTCCAGCGCCTAGTCTCTATAATACCAACTGATCCACAGCAGCTGCTAGCCTGACCAGTGGCTGTGCGGTCTAAGGCGTTACCTTCCCGGCCGGGGGTAACACTTGGATCGAGGGTTCGAATCCCGTCACAGTCGGTGGTTTTTATGTGCAACTCATGGAGAGTTCACCTGTCTGTGGCAGAGTTGAAGGGGAGGGCGGACCTTAAGCAAACGGTGGACGGCTAGGGTCCAAGCTGACGGGATGGGTGGATTCTTTGTGAGTTGCACATCTGATCAGGTGTTTTGCTACTTTTTACCTATCCTTTACTGTGTGTGTCCAGCGGAAGCACGTTTTTATTAATTTCAACTGTTCAGACGTTCAATATATTTAAAAAAACAACAAAACATCACGGATTCAACTACTCCTTTCAGAAGCTTAGCACTCAAAGGGTTAAAAAAGAAATATTGTATTTTGAATTAAGACCTAGGTTAAGTGGTTGCGGAGGAATATGAGACATGGTTTTCTCATTATAGTTTTTAAGCGAATTTCCCCTTTAGGAAAGAAGCTATTACCGTAGGTGTCATGGTAAGACTTAAGCCCAAAACCATAATAACTTTTTGTTTTGAGGTCCCCAGATGCCAAAAGCAGTATTCGTTAAAATATGTATATCTACATGTCTCCGTGAATACGATAACTTGAGTAAAAAATGTCCGTTTTCGATGAAGTTTGGATCAAATATGTAAAGTGATATTCATGACTTTAAGATCGAAAACCCTAAAAATCTGACCATTAGAAGGGTGGTTTATGGGGGTTCAATATTTTCCAAAAATCAGTTTTTTGCATTTTTCACGCTAAAATAAAAAAATAAAAAAAACTTAATTTTAGTTTTTACCATGTTGTAGAGCTTAACCCTTTCAGTGCTATGGCCCGATATATCGTCTTTTGAATCTGTTATCAATAAACACTGTTACTGCTTCATAAGCGATTGTACCGTTAGGCGCTCAGTCTGCAGTCTGAGTCTGACATGTGGTGAAACCTGGTAGACACGAATTGAACTACCTCGTCCAGCGCCTAGTCTCTATAATACCAACTGATCCACAGCAGCTGCTAGCCTGACCAGTGGCTGTGCGGTCTAAGGCGTTACCTTCCCGGCCGGGGGTAACACTTGGATCGAGGGTTCGAATCCCGTCACAGTCGGTGGTTTTTATGTGCAACTCATGGAGAGTTCACCTGTCTGTGGCAGAGTTGAAGGGGAGGGCGGACCTTAAGCAAACGGTGGACGGCTAGGGTCCAAGCTGACGGGATGGGTGGATTCTTTGTGAGTTGCACATCTGATCAGGTGTTTTGCTACTTTTTACCTATCCTTTACTGTGTGTGTCCAGCGGAAGCACGTTTTTATTAATTTCAACTGTTCAGACGTTCAATATATTTAAAAAAACAACAAAACATCACGGATTCAACTACTCCTTTCAGAAGCTTAGCACTCAAAGGGTTAAAAAACAAATATTGTATTTTGAATTAAGACCTAGGTTAAGTGGTTGCGGAGGAATATGAGACATGGTTTTCTCATTATAGTTTTTAAGCGAATTTCCCCTTTAGGAAAGAAGCTATTACCGTAGGTGTCATGGTAAGACTTAAGCCCAAAACCATAATAACTTTTTGTTTTGAGGTCCCCAGATGCCAAAAGCAGTATTCGTTAAAATATGTATATCTACATGTCTCCGTGAATACGATAACTTGAGTAAAAAATGTCCGTTTTCGATGAAGTTTGGATCAAATATGTAAAGTGATATTCATGACTTTAAGATCGAAAACCCTAAAAATCTGACCATTAGAAGGGTGGTTTATGGGGGTTCAATATTTTCCAAAAATCAGTTTTTTGCATTTTTCACGCTAAAATAAAAAAATAAAAAAAACTTAATTTTAGTTTTTACCATGTTGTAGAGCTTAACCCTTTCAGTGCTATGGCCCGATATATCGTCTTTTGAATCTGTTATCAATAAACACTGTTACTGCTTCATAAGCGATTGTACCGTTAGGCGCTCAGTCTGCAGTCTGAGTCTGACATGTGGTGAAACCTGGTAGACACGAATTGAACTAGCTCGTCCAGCGCCTAGTCTCTATAATACCAACTGATCCACAGCAGCTGCTAGCCTGACCAGTGGCTGTGCGGTCTAAGGCGTTACCTTCCCGGCCGGGGGTAACACTTGGATCGAGGGTTCGAATCCCGTCACAGTCGGTGGTTTTTATGTGCAACTCATGGAGAGTTCACCTGTCTGTGGCAGAGTTGAAGGGGAGGGCGGACCTTAAGCAAACGGTAGACGGCTAGGGTCCAAGCTGACGGGATGGGTGGATTCTTTGTGAGTTGCACATCTGATCAGGTGTTTTGCTACTTTTTACCTATCCTTTACTGTGTGTGTCCAGCGGAAGCACGTTTTTATTAATTTCAACTGTTCAGACGTTCAATATATTTAAAAAAACAACAAAACATCACGGATTCAACTACTCCTTTCAGAAGCTTAGCACTCAAAGGGTTAAAAAACAAATATTGTATTTTGAATTAAAACCTAGGTTAAGTGGTTGCGGAGGAATATGAGACATGGTTTTCTCATTATAGTTTTTAAGCGAATTTCCCCTTTAGGAAAGAAGCTATTACCGTAGGTGTCATGGTAAGACTTAAGCCCAAAACCATAATAGTTTTGAGGTCCCCAGATGCCAAAAGCAGTATTCGTTAAAATATGTATATCTACATGTCTCCGTGAATACGATAACTTGAGTAAAAAATGTCCGTTTTCGATGAAGTTTGGATCAAATATGTAAAGTGATATTCATGACTTTAAGATCGAAAACCCTAAAAATCTGACCATTAGAAGGGTGGTTTATGGTGGTTCAATATTTTCCAAAAATCAGTTTTTTGCATTTTTCACGCTAAAATAAAAAAATAAAAAAAACTTAATTTTAGTTTTTACTATGTTGTAGAGCTTAACCCTTTCAGTGCTATGGCCCGATATATCGTCTTTTGAATCTGTTATCAATAAACACTGTTACTGCTTCATAAGCGATTGTACCGTTAGGCGCTCAGTCTGCAGTCTGAGTCTGACATGTGGTGAAACCTGGTAGACACGAATTGAACTACCTCGTCCAGCGCCTAGTCTCTATAATACCAACTGATCCACAGCAGCTGCTAGCCTGACCAGTGGCTGTGCGGTCTAAGGCGTTACCTTCCCGGCCGGGGGTAACACTTGGATCGAGGGTTCGAATCCCGTCACAGTCGGTGGTTTTTATGTGCAACTCATGGAGAGTTCACCTGTCTGTGGCAGAGTTGAAGGGGAGGGCGGACCTTAAGCAAACGGTGGACGGCTAGGGTCCAAGCTGACGGGATGGGTGGATTTTTTGTGAGTTGCACATCTGATCAGGTGTTTTGCTACTTTTTACCTATCCTTTACTGTGTGTGTCCAGCGGAAGCACGTTTTAATTAATTTTAAACAGTTTTTTGCATTTTTCACGCTAAAATAAAAAAATAAAAAAAACTTAATTTTAGTTTTTACCATGTTGTAGAGCTTAACCCTTTCAGTGCTATGGCCCGATATATCGTCTTTTGAATCTGTTATCAATAAACACTGTTACTGCTTCATAAGCGATTGTACCGTTAGGCGCTCAGTATGCAGTCTGAGTCTGACATGTGGTGAAACCTGGTAGACACGAATTGAACTACCTCGTCCAGCGCCTAGTCTCTATAATACCAACTGATCCACAGCAGCTGCTAGCCTGACCAGTGGCTGTGCAGTCTAAGGCGTTACCTTCCCGGCCGGGGGTAACACTTGGATCGAGGGTTCGAATCCCGTCACAGTCGGTGGTTTTTATGTGCAACTCATGGAGAGTTCACCTGTCTGTGGCAGAGTTGAAGGGGAGGGCGGACCTTAAGCAAACGGTGGACGGCTAGGGTCCAAGCTGACGGGATGGGTGGATTCTTTGTGAGTTGCACATCTGATCAGGTGTTTTGCTACTTTTTACCTATCCTTTACTGTGTGTGTCCAGCGGAAGCACGTTTTTATTAATTTCAACTGTTCAGGCGTTAAATATATTTAAAAAAACAACAAAACATCACGGATTCAACTACTCCTTTCAGAAGCTTAGCACTCAAAGGGTTAAAAAACAAATATTGTATTTTGAATTATTAACCTAGGTTAAGTGGTTGCGGAGGAATATGAGACATGGTTTTCTCATTATAGTTTTTAAGCGAATTTCCCCTTTAGGAAAGAAGCTATTACCGTAGGTGTCATGGTAAGACTTAAGCCCAAAACCATAATAGTTTTGAGGTCCCCAGATGCCAAAAGCAGTATTCGTTAAAATATGTATATCTACATGTCTCCGTGAATACGATAACTTGAGTAAAAAATGTCCGTTTTCGATGAAGTTTGGATCAAATATGTAAAGTGATATTCATGACTTTAAGATCGAAAACCCTAAAAATCTGACCATTAGAAGGGTGGTTTATGGGGGTTCAATATTTTCCAAAAATCAGTTTTTTGCATTTTTCACGCTAAAATAAAAAAATAAAAAAAAAATTAATTTTAGTTTTTACCATGTTGTAGAGCTTAACCCTTTCAGTGCTATGGCCCGATATATCGTCTTTTGAATCTGTTATCAATAAACACTGTTACTGCTTCATAAGCGATTGTACCGTTAGGCGCTCAGTCTGCAGTCTGAGTCTGACATGTGGTGAAACCTGGTAGACACGAATTGAACTACCTCGTCCAGCGCCTAGTCTCTATAATACCAACTGATCCACAGCAGCTGCTAGCCTGACCAGTGGCTGTGCGGTCTAAGGCGTTACCTTCCCGGCCGGGGGTAACACTTGGATCGAGGGTTCGAATCCCGTCACAGTCGGTGGTTTTTATGTGCAACTCATGGAGAGTTCACTTGTCTGTGGCAGAGTTGAAGGGGAGGGCGGACCTTAAGCAAACGGTGGACGGCTAGGGTCCAAGCTGACGGGATGGGTGGATTCTTTGTGAGTTGCACATCTGATCAGGTGTTTTGCTACTTTTTACCTATCCTTTACTGTGTGTGTCCAGCGGAAGCACGTTTTAATTAATTTTAAGCAGTTTTTTGCATTTTTCACGCTAAAATAAAAAAATAAAAAAACTTAATTTTAGTTTTTACCATGTTGTAGAGCTTAACCCTTTCAGTGCTATGGCCCGATATATCGTCTTTTGAATCTGTTATCAATAAACACTGTTACTGCTTCATAAGCGATTGTACCGTTAGGCGCTCAGTATGCAGTCTGAGTCTGACATGTGGTGAAACCTGGTAGACACGAATTGAACTACCTCGTCCAGCGCCTAGTCTCTATAATACCAACTGATCCACAGCAGCTGCTAGCCTGACCAGTGGCTGTGCAGTCTAAGGCGTTACCTTCCCGGCCGGTGGTAACACTTGGATCGAGGGTTCGAATCCCGTCACAGTCGGTGGTTTTTATGTGCAACTCATGGAGAGTTCACCTGTCTGTGGCAGAGTTGAAGGGGAGGGCGGACCTTAAGCAAACGGTGGACGGCTAGGGTCCAAGCTGACGGGATGGGTGGATTCTTTGTGAGTTGCACATCTGATCAGGTGTTTTGCTACTTTTTACCTATCCTTTACTGTGTGTGTCCAGCGGAAGCACGTTTTTATTAATTTCAACTGTTCAGGCGTTCAATATATTTAAAAAAACAACAAAACATCACGGATTCAACTACTCCTTTCAGAAGCTTAGCACTCAAAGGGTTAAAAAACAAATATTGTATTTTGAATTATTAACCTAGGTTAAGTGGTTGCGGAGGAATATGAGACATGGTTTTCTCATTATAGTTTTTAAGCGAATTTCCCCTTTAGGAAAGAAGCTATTACCGTAGGTGTCATGGTAAGACTTAAGCCCAAAACCATAATAGTTTTGAGGTCCCCAGATGCCAAAAGCAGTATTCGTTAAAATATGTATATCTACATGTCTCCGTGAATACGATAACTTGAGTAAAAAATGTCCGTTTTCGATGAAGTTTGGATCAAATATGTAAAGTGATATTCATGACTTTAAGATCGAAAACCCTAAAAATCTGACCATTAGAAGGGTGGTTTATGGGGGTTCAATATTTTCCAAAAATCAGTTTTTTGCATTTTTCACGCTAAAATAAAAAAATAAAAAAAATTAATTTTAGTTTTTACCATGTTGTAGAGCTTAACCCTTTCAGTGCTATGGCCCGATATATCGTCTTTTGAATCTGTTATCAATAAACACTGTTACTGCTTCATAAGCGATTGTACCGTTAGGCGCTCAGTCTGCAGTCTGAGTCTGACATGTGGTGAAACCTGGTAGACACGAATTGAACTACCTCGTCCAGCGCCTAGTCTCTATAATACCAACTGATCCACAGCAGCTGCTAGCCTGACCAGTGGCTGTGCGGTCTAAGGCGTTACCTTCCCGGCCGGGGGTAACACTTGGATCGAGGGTTCGAATCCCGTCACAGTCGGTGGTTTTTATGTGCAACTCATGGAGAGTTCACCTGTCTGTGGCAGAGTTGAAGGGGAGGGCGGACCTTAAGCAAACGGTGGACGGCTAGGGTCCAAGCTGACGGTATGGGTGGATTCTTTGTGAGTTGCACATCTGATCAGGTGTTTTGCTACTTTTTACCTATCCTTTACTGTGTGTGTCCAGCGGAAGCACGTTTTAATTAATTTTAAACAGTTTTTTGCATTTTTCACGCTAAAATAAAAAAATAAAAAAAACTTAATTTTAGTTTTTACCATGTTGTAGAGCTTAACCCTTTCAGTGCTATGGCCCGATATATCGTCTTTTGAATCTGTTATCAATAAACACTGTTACTGCTTCATAAGCGATTGTACCGTTAGGCGCTCAGTATGCAGTCTGAGTCTGACATGTGGTGAAACCTGGTAGACACGAATTGAACTACCTCGTCCAGCGCCTAGTCTCTATAATACCAACTGATCCACAGCAGCTGCTAGCCTGACCAGTGGCTGTGCGGTCTAAGGCGTTACCTTCCCGGCCGGGGGTAACACTTGGATCGAGGGTTCGAATCCCGTCACAGTCGGTGGTTTTTATGTGCAACTCATGGAGAGTTCACCTGTCTGTGGCAGAGTTGAAGGGGAGGGCGGACCTTAAGCAAACGGTGGACGGCTAGGGTCCAAGCTGACGGGATGGGTGGATTCTTTGTGAGTTGCACATCTGATCAGGTGTTTTGCTACTTTTTACCTATCCTTTACTGTGTGTGTCCAGCGGAAGCACGTTTTAATTAATTTTAAACAGTTTTTTGCATTTTTCACGCTAAAATAAAAAAATAAAAAAAACTTAATTTTAGTTTTTACCATGTTGTAGAGCTTAACCCTTTCAGTGCTATGGCCCGATATATCGTCTTTTGAATCTGTTATCAATAAACACTGTTACTGCTTCATAAGCGATTGTACCGTTAGGCGCTCAGTATGCAGTCTGAGTCTGACATGTGGTGAAACCTGGTAGACACGAATTGAACTACCTCGTCCAGCGCCTAGTCTCTATAATACCAACTGATCCACAGCAGCTGCTAGCCTGACCAGTGGCTGTGCAGTCTAAGGCGTTACCTTCCCGGCCGGGGGTAACACTTGGATCGAGGGTTCGAATCCCGTCACAGTCGGTGGTTTTTATGTGCAACTCATGGAGAGTTCACCTGTCTGTGGCAGAGTTGAAGGGGAGGGCGGACCTTAAGCAAACGGTGGACGGCTAGGGTCCAAGCTGACGGGATGGGTGGATTCTTTGTGAGTTGCACATCTGATCAGGTGTTTTGCTACTTTTTACCTATCCTTTACTGTGTGTGTCCAGCGGAAGCACGTTTTTATTAATTTCAACTGTTCAGGAGTTCAATATATTTAAAAAAACAACAAAACATCACGGATTCAACTACTCCTTTCAGAAGCTTAGCACTCAAAGGGTTAAAAAACAAATATTGTATTTTGAATTATTAACCTAGGTTAAGTGGTTGCGGAGGAATATGAGACATGGTTTTCTCATTATAGTTTTTAAGCGAATTTCCCCTTTAGGAAAGAAGCTATTACCGTAGGTGTCATGGTAAGACTTAAGCCCAAAACCATAATAGTTTTGAGGTCCCCAGATGCCAAAAGCAGTATTCGTTAAAATATGTATATCTACATGTCTCCGTGAATACGATAACTTGAGTAAAAAATGTCCGTTTTCGATGAAGTTTGGATCAAATATGTAAAGTGATATTCATGACTTTAAGATCGAAAACCCTAAAAATCTGACCATTAGAAGGGTGGTTTATGGGGGTTCAATATTTTCCAAAAATCAGTTTTTTGCATTTTTCACGCTAAAATAAAAAAAAAAAAAAAAATTAATTTTAGTTTTTACCATGTTGTAGAGCTTAACCCTTTCAGTGCTATGGCCCGATATATCGTCTTTTGAATCTGTTATCAATAAACACTGTTACTGCTTCATAAGCGATTGTACCGTTAGGCGCTCAGTCTGCAGTCTGAGTCTGACATGTGGTGAAACCTGGTAGACACGAATTGAACTACCTCGTCCAGCGCCTAGTCTCTATAATACCAACTGATCCACAGCAGCTGCTAGCCTGACCAGTGGCTGTGCGGTCTAAGGCGTTACCTTCCCGGCCGGGGGTAACACTTGGATCGAGGGTTCGAATCCCGTCACAGTCGGTGGTTTTTATGTGCAACTCATGGAGAGTTCACCTGTCTGTGGCAGAGTTGAAGGGGAGGGCGGACCTTAAGCAAACGGTGGACGGCTAGGGTCCAAGCTGACGGGATGGGTGGATTCTTTGTGAGTTGCACATCTGATCAGGTGTTTTGCTACTTTTTACCTATCCTTTACTGTGTGTGTCCAGCGGAAGCACGTTTTAATTAATTTTAAGCAGTTTTTTGCATTTTTCACGCTAAAATAAAAAAATAAAAAAACTTAATTTTAGTTTTTACCATGTTGTAGAGCTTAACCCTTTCAGTGCTATGGCCCGATATATCGTCTTTTGAATCTGTTATCAATAAACACTGTTACTGCTTCATAAGCGATTGTACCGTTAGGCGCTCAGTATGCAGTCTGAGTCTGACATGTGGTGAAACCTGGTAGACACGAATTGAACTACCTCGTCCAGCGCCTAGTCTCTATAATACCAACTGATCCACAGCAGCTGCTAGCCTGACCAGTGGCTGTGCAGTCTAAGGCGTTACCTTCCCGGCCGGGGGTAACACTTGGATCGAGGGTTCGAATCCCGTCACAGTCGGTGGTTTTTATGTGCAACTCATGGAGAGTTCACCTGTCTGTGGCAGAGTTGAAGGGGAGGGCGGACCTTAAGCAAACGGTGGACGGCTAGGGTCCAAGCTGACGGGATGGGTGGATTCTTTGTGAGTTGCACATCTGATCAGGTGTTTTGCTACTTTTTACCTATCCTTTACTGTGTGTGTCCAGCGGAAGCACGTTTTTATTAATTTCAACTGTTCAGGCGTTCAATATATTTAAAAAAACAACAAAACATCACGGATTCAACTACTCCTTTCAGAAGCTTAGCACTCAAAGGGTTAAAAAACAAATATTGTATTTTGAATTATTAACCTAGGTTAAGTGGTTGCGGAGGAATATGAGACATGGTTTTCTCATTATAGTTTTTAAGCGAATTTCCCCTTTAGGAAAGAAGCTATTACCGTAGGTGTCATGGTAAGACTTAAGCCCAAAACCATAATAGTTTTGAGGTCCCCAGATGCCAAAAGCAGTATTCGTTAAAATATGTATATCTACATGTCTCCGTGAATACGATAACTTGAGTAAAAAATGTCCGTTTTCGATGAAGTTTGGATCAAATATGTAAAGTGATATTCATGACTTTAAGATCGAAAACCCTAAAAATCTGACCATTAGAAGGGTGGTTTATGGGGGTTCAATATTTTCCAAAAATCAGTTTTTTGCATTTTTCACGCTAAAATAAAAAAATAAAAAAAAATTAATTTTAGTTTTTACCATGTTGTAGAGCTTAACCCTTTCAGTGCTATGGCCCGATATATCGTCTTTTGAATCTGTTATCAATAAACACTGTTACTGCTTCATAAGCGATTGTACCGTTAGGCGCTCAGTCTGCAGTCTGAGTCTGACATGTGGTGAAACCTGGTAGACACGAATTGAACTACCTCGTCCAGCGCCTAGTCTCTATAATACCAACTGATCCACAGCAGCTGCTAGCCTGACCAGTGGCTGTGCGGTCTAAGGCGTTACCTTCCCGGCCGGGGGTAACACTTGGATCGAGGGTTCGAATCCCGTCACAGTCGGTGGTTTTTATGTGCAACTCATGGAGAGTTCACCTGTCTGTGGCAGAGTTGAAGGGGAGGGCGGACCTTAAGCAAACGGTGGACGGCTAGGGTCCAAGCTGACGGGATGGGTGGATTCTTTGTGAGTTGCACATCTGATCAGGTGTTTTGCTACTTTTTACCTATCCTTTACTGTGTGTGTCCAGCGGAAGCACGTTTTAATTAATTTTAAGCAGTTTTTTGCATTTTTCACGCTAAAATAAAAAAATAAAAAAAACTTAATTTTAGTTTTTACCATGTTGTAGAGCTTAACCCTTTCAGTGCTATGGCCCGATATATCGTCTTTTGAATCTGTTATCAATAAACACTGTTACTGCTTCATAAGCGATTGTACCGTTAGGCGCTCAGTATGCAGTCTGAGTCTGACATGTGGTGAAACCTGGTAGACACGAATTGAACTACCTCGTCCAGCGCCTAGTCTCTATAATACCAACTGATCCACAGCAGCTGCTAGCCTGACCAGTGGCTGTGCGGTCTAAGGCGTTACCTTCCCGGCCGGGGGTAACACTTGGATCGAGGGTTCGAATCCCGTCACAGTCGGTGGTTTTTATGTGCAACTCATGGAGAGTTCACCTGTCTGTGGCAGAGTTGAAGGGGAGGGCGGACCTTAAGCAAACGGTGGACGGCTAGGGTCCAAGCTGACGGGATGGGTGGATTCTTTGTGAGTTGCACATCTGATCAGGTGTTTTGCTACTTTTTACCTATCCTTTACTGTGTGTGTCCAGCGGAAGCACGTTTTAATTAATTTTAAGCAGTTTTTTGCATTTTTCACGCTAAAATAAAAAAATAAAAAAAACTTAATTTTAGTTTTTACCATGTTGTAGAGCTTAACCCTTTCAGTGCTATGGCCCGATATATCGTCTTTTGAATCTGTTATCAATAAACACTGTTACTGCTTCATAAGCGATTGTACCGTTAGGCGCTCAGTATGCAGTCTGAGTCTGACATGTGGTGAAACCTGGTAGACACGAATTGAACTACCTCGTCCAGCGCCTAGTCTCTATAATACCAACTGATCCACAGCAGCTGCTAGCCTGACCAGTGGCTGTGCGGTCTAAGGCGTTACCTTCCCGGCCGGGGGTAACACTTGGATCGAGGGTTCGAATCCCGTCACAGTCGGTGGTTTTTATGTGCAACTCATGGAGAGTTCACCTGTCTGTGGCAGAGTTGAAGGGGAGGGCGGACCTTAAGCAAACGGTGGACGGCTAGGGTCCAAGCTGACGGGATGGGTGGATTCTTTGTGAGTTGCACATCTGATCAGGTGTTTTGCTACTTTTTACCTATCCTTTACTGTGTGTGTCCAGCGGAAGCACGTTTTTATTAATTTCAACTGTTCAGGCGTTCAATATATTTAAAAAAACAACAAAACATCACGGATTCAACTACTCCTTTCAGAAGCTTAGCACTCAAAGGGTTAAAAAACAAATATTGTATTTTGAATTAAAACCTAGGTTAAGTGGTTGCGGAGGAATATGAGACATGGTTTTCTCATTATAGTTTTTAAGCGAATTTCCCCTTTAGGAAAGAAGCTATTACCGTAGGTGTCATGGTAAGACTTAAGCCCAAAACCATAATAGTTTTGAGGTCCCCAGATGCCAAAAGCAGTATTCGTTAAAATATGTATATCTACATGTCTCCGTGAATACGATAACTTGAGTAAAAAATGTCCGTTTTCGATGAAGTTTGGATCAAATATGTAAAGTGATATTCATGACTTTAAGATCGAAAACCCTAAAAATCTGACCATTAGAAGGGTGGTTTATGGGGGTTCAATATTTTCCAAAAATCAGTTTTTTGCATTTTTCACGCTAAAATAAAAAAATAAAAAAAACTTAATTTTAGTTTTTACCATGTTGTAGAGCTTAACCCTTTCAGTGCTATGGCCCGATATATCGTCTTTTGAATCTGTTATCAATAAACACTGTTACTGCTTCATAAGCGATTGTGCCGTTAGGCGCTCAGTATGCAGTCTGAGTCTGACATGTGGTGAAACCTGGTAGACACGAATTGAACTACCTCGTCCAGCGCCTAGTCTCTATAATACCAACTGATCCACAGCAGCTGCTAGCCTGACCAGTGGCTGTGCAGTCTAAGGCGTTACCTTCCCGGCCGGGGGTAACACTTGGATCGAGGGTTCGAATCCCGTCACAGTCGGTGGTTTTTATGTGCAACTCATGGAGAGTTCACCTGTCTGTGGCAGAGTTGAAGGGGAGGGCGGACCTTAAGCAAACGGTGGACGGCTAGGGTCCAAGCTGACGGGATGGGTGGATTCTTTGTGAGTTGCACATCTGATCAGGTGTTTTGCTACTTTTTACCTATCCTTTACTGTGTGTGTCCAGCGGAAGCACGTTTTAATTAATTTTAAGCAGTTTTTTGCATTTTTCACGCTAAAATAAAAAAATAAAAAAAACTTAATTTTAGTTTTTACCATGTTGTAGAGCTTAACCCTTTCAGTGCTATGGCCCGATATATCGTCTTTTGAATCTGTTATCAATAAACACTGTTACTGCTTCATAAGCGATTGTACCGTTAGGCGCTCAGTATGCAGTCTGAGTCTGACATGTGGTGAAACCTGGTAGACACGAATTGAACTACCTCGTCCAGCGCCTAGTCTCTATAATACCAACTGATCCACAGCAGCTGCTAGCCTGACCAGTGGCTGTGCAGTCTAAGGCGTTACCTTCCCGGCCGGGGGTAACACTTGGATCGAGGGTTCGAATCCCGTCACAGTCGGTGGTTTTTATGTGCAACTCATGGAGAGTTCACCTGTCTGTGGCAGAGTTGAAGGGGAGGGCGGACCTTAAGCAAACGGTGGACGGCTAGGGTCCAAGCTGACGGGATGGGTGGATTCTTTGTGAGTTGCACATCTGATCAGGTGTTTTGCTACTTTTTACCTATCCTTTACTGTGTGTGTCCAGCGGAAGCACGTTTTTATTAATTTCAACTGTTCAGGCGTTCAATATATTTAAAAAAACAACAAAACATCACGGATTCAACTACTCCTTTCAGAAGCTTAGCACTCAAAGGGTTAAAAAACAAATATTGTATTTTGAATTATTAACCTAGGTTAAGTGGTTGCGGAGGAAATCCAAAAAAGTGCTCATAAATCTCCCATGTTAATCTTAGGGGGAAAAGGTTTTTGGCTTTTCCTCAGTTAATTTTGATGTAAACTTCACATTTGCTTTTACCAATCAGTTAAGCTCCACAAAACAATTATTTTGGTGTTTAAATTTTGATTCTACGTCCAACCGTTGCAGAGACATTCAAAGTGCTAAACACAGTACGTTGTCCAATGTTATCCGTATGGAGGATAAATGAAATTTGATATCTCGATTATTTGTAAATGTATATTGATTAAACTTGGTATGTGGCTTCATGTAGTACTGGTATATTTGCAAAAAAAATTTACTTTATGTTGATTATCCCCGTAGCAAACCTGTATACTCAGCCTTAATGAGAATAAGTAAGGTTTTATATATCCCTTAATTATGAACTTAAATTTATAAAACTTAGTATATAGCTTCACCTGGTTGAGTTATATTGATCATTGCACCAAAATATATTGCTTATTTTCGCAGCAAACCTGCGTACTCAGCCCTAATGTTTTGTACTACTCAGCCCTAATGTAACGTACTCAGCCCTACTCATCTGATCAGGTGTTTTGCTACTTTTTACCTATCCTTTACTGTGTGTGTCCAGCGGAAGCACGTTTTTATTAATTTTAACTGTTCAGGCGTTCAATATATTAAAAAAAACAACAAAACATCACGGATTCAACTACTCCTTTCAGAAGCTTAGCACTCAAAGGGTTAAAAAACAAATATTGTATTTTGAATTATTAACCTAGGTTAAGTGGTTGCGGAGGAAATCCAAAAAAGTGCTCATAAATCTCCCATGTTAATTTCAGGGGGAAAAGGTTTTTGGCTTTTCCTCAGTTAATTTTGATGTAAACTTCACATTTGCTTTTACCAATCAGTTAAGCTCCACAAAACAATTATTTTGGTGTTTAAATTTTGATTCTACGTCCAACCGTTGCAGAGACATTCAAAGTGCTAAACACAGTACGTTGTCCAATGTTATCCGTATGGAGGATAAATGAAATTTGATATCTCGATTATTTGTAAATGTATATTGATTAAACTTGGTATGTGGCTTCATGTAGTACTGGTATATTTGCACAAAAAATTTACTTTATGTTGATTATCCCCGTAGCAAACCTGTATACTCAGCCTTAATGAGAATAAGTCAAGTTTTATATATCCCTTAATTATGAACTTAAATTTATAAAACTTAGTATATAGCTTCACCTGGTTGAATTATATTGATAATTGCACCAAAACATATTGCTTATTTTCGCAGCAAACCTGCGTACTCAGCCCTAATGTTATTCTTATGGAGAATAAATAAAATGCTATAGATCACTTATTTATTTATGTATTTTTATGAAACTTGGTAAGTGGCTTTATGTGGTAGCGAGAAACATATCCATGCATTGGAAATTCGCTGAGTACGCAGGTTTGCTGTGACGTGGGTATTATTAGTGTACAACAGGCATGAAGTAGGCCTACACATTTTTAATTTTATTATTTTTCAATCATTCAGAAGAAATAATATATTTTCGTGTCTCTACGTTCATTTTACTTCAAACCAGCAAGAAACTGACAGGAACCATCTACATTCTATCAGCGCACAATAGACAATCATATTTTGTTATGCTCGGATTCCAAACTTTTCGCCGAAGGTCAATGTTCACTTCACTATGTGTGCGTCTCTGACCACGGTAGCATACTGCTCCTTACACTCGACGACGCATCCTCGGCTATTGGAACAGACCAGGCCTGGTTCTTCTGGTATTTTAAATATTTCTCTTTAAAAAGAATAATTTAAAATTTGAGTATAACCTGTGGTATAACCTGTGAATAACCTGTGGTTATCAGAATGCCAGTAGTATTATATTGAAGCAATTGAAAAAGAAAATGGAATGATACGTGTTTAAACTTTTTAGAGTGTAATACATGTGAATACTTCAAATTAAAAACACCGCTTAAAACATTGAATATGAGACATGGTTTTCTCATTATAGTTTTTAAGCGAATTTCCCCTTTAGGAAAGAAGCTATTACCGTAGGTGTCATGGTAAGACTTAAGCCCAAAACCATAATAGTTTTGAGGTCCCCAGATGCCAAAAGCAGTATTCGTTAAAATATGTATATCTACATGTCTCCGTGAATACGATAACTTGAGTAAAAAATGTCCGTTTTCGATGAAGTTTGGATCAAATATGTAAAGTGATATTCATGACTTTAAGATCGAAAACCCTAAAAATCTGACCATTAGAAGGGTGGTTTATGGGGGTTCAATATTTTCCAAAAATCAGTTTTTTGCATTTTTCACGCTAAAATAAAAAAATAAAAAAAACTTAATTTTAGTTTTTACCATGTTGTAGAGCTTAACCCTTTCAGTGCTATGGCCCGATATATCGTCTTTTGAATCTGTTATCAATAAACACTGTTACTGCTTCATAAGCGATTGTACCGTTAGGCGCTCAGTCTGCAGTCTGAGTCTGACATGTGGTGAAACCTGGTAGACACGAATTGAACTACCTCGTCCAGCGCCTAGTCTCTATAATACCAACTGATCCACAGCAGCTGCTAGCCTGACCAGTGGCTGTGCGGTCTAAGGCGTTACCTTCCCGGCCGGGGGTAACACTTGGATCGAGGGTTCGAATCCCGTCACAGTCGGTGGTTTTTATGTGCAACTCATGGAGAGTTCACCTGTCTGTGGCAGAGTTGAAGGGGAGGGCGGACCTTAAGCAAACGGTGGACGGCTAGGGTCCAAGCTGACGGGATGGGTGGATTCTTTGTGAGTTGCACATCTGATCAGGTGTTTTGCTACTTTTTACCTATCCTTTACTGTGTGTGTCCAGCGGAAGCACGTTTTTATTAATTTCAACTGTTCAGGCGTTCAATATATTTAAAAAAACAACAAAACATCACGGATTCAACTACTCCTTTCAGAAGCTTAGCACTCAAAGGGTTAAAAAACAAATATTGTATTTTGAATTAAAACCTAGGTTAAGTGGTTGCGGAGGAATATGAGACATGGTTTTCTCATTATAGTTTTTAAGCGAATTTCCCCTTTAGGAAAGAAGCTGTTACCGTAGGTGTCATGGTAAGACTTAAGCCCAAAACCATAATAGTTTTGAGGTCCCCAGATGCCAAAAGCAGTATTCGTTAAAATATGTATATCTACATGTCTCCGTGAATACGATAACTTGAGTAAAAAATGTCCGTTTTCGATGAAGTTTGGATCAAATATGTAAAGTGATATTCATGACTTTAAGATCAAAAACCCTAAAAATCTGACCATTAGAAGGGTGGTTTATGGGGGTTCAATATTTTCCAAAAATCAGTTTTTTGCATTTTTCACGCTAAAATAAAAAAATAAAAAAACTTAATTTTAGTTTTTACCATGTTGTAGAGCTTAACCCTTTCAGTGCTATGGCCCGATATATCGTCTTTTGAATCTGTTATCAATAAACACTGTTACTGCTTCATAAGCGATTGTACCGTTAGGCGCTCAGTCTGCAGTCTGAGTCTGACATGTGGTGAAACCTGGTAGACACGAATTGAACTACCTCGTCCAGCGCCTAGTCTCTATAATACCAACTGATCCACAGCAGCTGCTAGCCTGACCAGTGGCTGTGCGGTCTAAGGCGTTACCTTCCCGGCCGGGGGTAACACTTGGATCGAGGGTTCGAATCCCGTCACAGTCGGTGGTTTTTATGTGCAACTCATGGAGAGTTCACCTGTCTGTGGCAGAGTTGAAGGGGAGGGCGGACCTTAAGCAAACGGTGGACGGCTAGGGTCCAAGCTGACGGGATGGGTGGATTCTTTGTGAGTTGCACATCTGATCAGGTGTTTTGCTACTTTTTACCTATCCTTTACTGTGTGTGTCCAGCGGAAGCACGTTTTAATTAATTTTAAGCAGTTTTTTGCATTTTTCACGCTAAAATAAAAAAATAAAAAAAACTTAATTTTAGTTTTTACCATGTTGTAGAGCTTAACCCTTTCAGTGCTATGGCCCGATATATCGTCTTTTGAATCTGTTATCAATAAACACTGTTACTGCTTCATAAGCGATTGTACCGTTAGGCGCTCAGTATGCAGTCTGAGTCTGACATGTGGTGAAACCTGGTAGACACGAATTGAACTACCTCGTCCAGCGCCTAGTCTCTATAATACCAACTGATCCACAGCAGCTGCTAGCCTGACCAGTGGCTGTGCAGTCTAAGGCGTTACCTTCCCGGCCGGGGGTAACACTTGGATCGAGGGTTCGAATCCCGTCACAGTCGGTGGTTTTTATGTGCAACTCATGGAGAGTTCACCTGTCTGTGGCAGAGTTGAAGGGGAGGGCGGACCATAAGCAAACGGTGGACGGCTAGGGTCCAAGCTGACGGGATGGGTGGATTCTTTGTGAGTTGCACATCTGATCAGGTGTTTTGCTACTTTTTACCTATCCTTTACTGTGTGTGTCCAGCGGAAGCACGTTTTTATTAATTTCAACTGTTCAGGCGTTCAATATATTTAAAAAAACAACAAAACATCACGGATTCAACTACTCCTTTCAGAAGCTTAGCACTCCAAGGATTAAAAAACAAATATTGTATTTTGAATTATTAACCTAGGTTAAGTGGTTGCGGAGGAAATCCAAAAAAGTGCTCATAAATCTCCCATGTTAATCTTAGGGGGAAAAGGTTTTTGGCTTTTCCTCAGTTAATTTTGATGTAAACTTCACATTTGCTTTTACCAATCAGTTAAGCTCCACAAAACAATTATTTTGGTGTTTAAGTTTTGATTCTACGTCCAACCGTTGCAGAGACATTCAAAGTGCTAAACACAGTACGTTGTCCAATGTTATCCGTATGGAGGATAAATGAAATTTGATATCTCGATTATTTGTAAATGTATATTGATTAAACTTGGTATGTGGCTTCATGTAGTACTGGTATATTTGCACAAAAAATTTACTTTATGTTGATTATCTCCGTAGCAAACCTGTATACTCAGCCTTAATGAGAATAAGTAAGGTTTTATATATCCCTTAATTATGAACTTAAATTTATAAAACTTAGTATATAGCTTCACCTGGTTGAGTTATATTGATCATTGCACCAAAATATATTGCTTATTTTCGCAGCAAACCTGCGTACTCAGCCCTAATGTTTTGTACTACTCAGCCCTAATGTAACGTACTCAGCCCTACTCATCTGATCAGGTGTTTTGCTACTTTTTACCTATCCTTTACTGTGTGTGTCCAGCGGAAGCACGTTTTTATTAATTTTAACTGTTCAGGCGTTCAATATATTAAAAAAAACAACAAAACATCACGGATTCAACTACTCCTTTCAGAAGCTTAGCACTCAAAGGGTTAAAAAACAAATATTGTATTTTGAATTATTAACCTAGGTTAAGTGGTTGCGGAGGAAATCCAAAAAAGTGCTCATAAATCTCCCATGTTAATCTCAGGGGGAAAAGGTTTTTGGCTTTTCCTCAGTTAATTTTGATGTAAACTTCACATTTGCTTTTACCAATCAGTTAAGCTCCACAAAACAATTATTTTGGTGTTTAAATTTTGATTCTACGTCCAACCGTTGCAGAGACATTCAAAGTGCTAAACACAGTACGTTGTCCAATGTTATCCGTATGGAGGATAAATGAAATTTGATATCTCGATTATTTGTAAATGTATATTGATTAAACTTGGTATGTGGCTTCATGTAGTACTGGTATATTTGCACAAAAAATTTACTTTATGTTGATTATCCCCGTAGCAAACCTGTATACTCAGCCTTAATGAGAATAAGTAAAGTTTTATATATCCCTTAATTATGAACTTAAATTTATAAAACTTAGTATATAGCTTCACCTGGTTGAGTTATATTGATAATTGCACCAAAATATATTGCTTATTTTCGCAGCAAACCTGCGTACTCAGCCCTAATGTTATTCTTATGGAGAATAAATAAAATGCTATAGATCACTTATTTATTTATGTATTTTTATGAAACTTGGTAAGTGGCTTTATGTGGTAGCGAGAAACATATCCATGCATTGGAAATTCGCTGAGTACGCAGGTTTGCTGTGACGTGGGTATTATTAGTGTACAACAGGCATGAAGTAGGCCTACACATTTTTAATTTTATTATTTTTCAATCATTCAGAAGAAATAATATATTTTCGTGTCTCTACGTTCATTTTACTTCAAACCAGCAAGAAACTGACAGGAACCATCTACATTCTATCAGCGCACAATAGACAATCATATTTTGTTATGCTCGGATTCCAAACTTTTCGCCGAAGGTCAATGTTCACTTCACTATGTGTGCGTCTCTGACCACGGTAGCATACTGCTCCTTACACTCGACGACGCATCCTCGGCTATTGGAACAGACCAGGCCTGGTTCTTCTGGTATTTTAAATATTTCTCTTTAAAAAGAATAATTTAAAATTTGAGTATAACCTGTGGTATAACCTGTGAATAACCTGTGGTTATCAGAATGCCAGTAGTATTATATTGAAGCAATTGAAAAAGAAAATGGAATGATACGTGTTTAAACTTTTTAGAGTGTAATACATGTGAATACTTCAAATTAAAAACACCGCTTAAAACATTGAATATGAGACATGGTTTTCTCATTATAGTTTTTAAGCGAATTTCCCCTTTAGGAAAGAAGCTATTACCGTAGGTGTCATGGTAAGACTTAAGCCCAAAACCATAATAGTTTTGAGGTCCCCAGATGCCAAAAGCAGTATTCGTTAAAATATGTATATCTACATGTCTCCGTGAATACGATAACTTGAGTAAAAAATGTCCGTTTTCGATGAAGTTTGGATCAAATATGTAAAGTGATATTCATGACTTTAAGATCGAAAACCCTAAAAATCTGACCATTAGAAGGGTGGTTTATGGGGGTTCAATATTTTCCAAAAATCAGTTTTTTGCATTTTTCACGCTAAAATAAAAAAATAAAAAAAACTTAATTTTAGTTTTTACTATGTTGTAGAGCTTAACCCTTTCAGTGCTATGGCCCGATATATCGTCTTTTGAATCTGTTATCAATAAACACTGTTACTGCTTCATAAGCGATTGTACCGTTAGGCGCTCAGTCTGCAGTCTGAGTCTGACATGTGGTGAAACCTGGTAGACACGAATTGAACTACCTCGTCCAGCGCCTAGTCTCTATAATACCAACTGATCCACAGCAGCTGCTAGCCTGACCAGTGGCTGTGCGGTCTAAGGCGTTACCTTCCCGGCCGGGGGTAACACTTGGATCGAGGGTTCGAATCCCGTCACAGTCGGTGGTTTTTATGTGCAACTCATGGAGAGTTCACCTGTCTGTGGCAGAGTTGAAGGGGAGGGCGGACCTTAAGCAAACGGTGGACGGCTAGGGTCCAAGCTGACGGGATGGGTGGATTCTTTGTGAGTTGCACATCTGATCAGGTGTTTTGCTACTTTTTACCTATCCTTTACTGTGTGTGTCCAGCGGAAGCACGTTTTAATTAATTTTAAACAGTTTTTTGCATTTTTCACGCTAAAATAAAAAAATAAAAAAAACTTAATTTTAGTTTTTACCATGTTGTAGAGCTTAACCCTTTCAGTGCTATGGCCCGATATATCGTCTTTTGAATCTGTTATCAATAAACACTGTTACTGCTTCATAAGCGATTGTACCGTTAGGCGCTCAGTATGCAGTCTGAGTCTGACATGTGGTGAAACCTGGTAGACACGAATTGAACTACCTCGTCCAGCGCCTAGTCTCTATAATACCAACTGATCCACAGCAGCTGCTAGCCTGACCAGTGGCTGTGCAGTCTAAGGCGTTACCTTCCCGGCCGGGGGTAACACTTGGATCGAGGGTTCGAATCCCGTCACAGTCGGTGGTTTTTATGTGCAACTCATGGAGAGTTCACCTGTCTGTGGCAGAGTTGAAGGGGAGGGCGGACCTTAAGCAAACGGTGGACGGCTAGGGTCCAAGCTGACGGGATGGGTGGATTCTTTGTGAGTTGCACATCTGATCAGGTGTTTTGCTACTTTTTACCTATCCTTTACTGTGTGTGTCCAGCGGAAGCACGTTTTTATTAATTTCAACTGTTCAGGAGTTCAATATATTTAAAAAAACAACAAAACATCACGGATTCAACTACTCCTTTCAGAAGCTTAGCACTCAAAGGGTTAAAAAACAAATATTGTATTTTGAATTATTAACCTAGGTTAAGTGGTTGCGGAGGAATATGAGACATGGTTTTCTCATTATAGTTTTTAAGCGAATTTCCCCTTTAGGAAAGAAGCTATTACCGTAGGTGTCATGGTAAGACTTAAGCCCAAAACCATAATAGTTTTGAGGTCCCCAGATGCCAAAAGCAGTATTCGTTAAAATATGTATATCTACATGTCTCCGTGAATACGATAACTTGAGTAAAAAATGTCCGTTTTCGATGAAGTTTGGATCAAATATGTAAAGTGATATTCATGACTTTAAGATCGAAAACCCTAAAAATCTGACCATTAGAAGGGTGGTTTATGGGGGTTCAATATTTTCCAAAAATCAGTTTTTTGCATTTTTCACGCTAAAATAAAAAAATAAAAAAAAATTAATTTTAGTTTTTACCATGTTGTAGAGCTTAACCCTTTCAGTGCTATGGCCCGATATATCGTCTTTTGAATCTGTTATCAATAAACACTGTTACTGCTTCATAAGCGATTGTACCGTTAGGCGCTCAGTCTGCAGTCTGAGTCTGACATGTGGTGAAACCTGGTAGACACGAATTGAACTACCTCGTCCAGCGCCTAGTCTCTATAATACCAACTGATCCACAGCAGCTGCTAGCCTGACCAGTGGCTGTGCGGTCTAAGGCGTTACCTTCCCGGCCGGGGGTAACACTTGGATCGAGGGTTCGAATCCCGTCACAGTCGGTGGTTTTTATGTGCAACTCATGGAGAGTTCACCTGTCTGTGGCAGAGTTGAAGGGGAGGGCGGACCTTAAGCAAACGGTGGACGGCTAGGGTCCAAGCTGACGGGATGGGTGGATTCTTTGTGAGTTGCACATCTGATCAGGTGTTTTGCTACTTTTTACCTATCCTTTACTGTGTGTGTCCAGCGGAAGCACGTTTTTATTAATTTCAACTGTTCAGACGTTCAATATATTTAAAAAAACAACAAAACATCACGGATTCAACTACTCCTTTCAGAAGCTTAGCACTCAAAGGGTTAAAAAACAAATATTGTATTTTGAATTAAAACCTAGGTTAAGTGGTTGCGGAGGAATATGAGACATGGTTTTCTCATTATAGTTTTTAAGCGAATTTCCCCTTTAGGAAAGAAGCTATTACCGTAGGTGTCATGGTAAGACTTAAGCCCAAAACCATAATAGTTTTGAGGTCCCCAGATGCCAAAAGCAGTATTCGTTAAAATATGTATATCTACATGTCTCCGTGAATACGTTAACTTGAGTAAAAAATGTCCGTTTTCGATGAAGTTTGGATCAAATATGTAAAGTGATATTCATGACTTTAAGATCGAAAACCCTAAAAATCTGACCATTAGAAGGGTGGTTTATGGGGGTTCAATATTTTCCAAAAATCAGTTTTTTGCATTTTTCACGCTAAAATAAAAAAATAAAAAAAACTTAATTTTAGTTTTTACCATGTTGTAGAGCTTAACCCTTTCAGTGCTATGGCCCGATATATCGTCTTTTGAATCTGTTATCAATAAACACTGTTACTGCTTCATAAGCGATTGTACCGTTAGGCGCTCAGTCTGCAGTCTGAGTCTGACATGTGGTGAAACCTGGTAGACACGAATTGAACTACCTCGTCCAGCGCCTAGTCTCTATAATACCAACTGATCCACAGCAGCTGCTAGCCTGACCAGTGGCTGTGCGGTCTAAGGCGTTACCTTCCCGGCCGGGGGTAACACTTGGATCGAGGGTTCGAATCCCGTCACAGTCGGTGGTTTTTATGTGCAACTCATGGAGAGTTCACCTGTCTGTGGCAGAGTTGAAGGGGAGGGCGGACCTTAAGCAAACGGTGGACGGCTAGGGTCCAAGCTGACGGGATGGGTGGATTCTTTGTGAGTTGCACATCTGATCAGGTGTTTTGCTACTTTTTACCTATCCTTTACTGTGTGTGTCCAGCGGAAGCACGTTTTTATTAATTTCAACTGTTCAGACGTTCAATATATTTAAAAAAACAACAAAACATCACGGATTCAACTACTCCTTTCAGAAGCTTAGCACTCAAAGGGTTAAAAAAGAAATATTGTATTTTGAATTAAGACCTAGGTTAAGTGGTTGCGGAGGAATATGAGACATGGTTTTCTCATTATAGTTTTTAAGCGAATTTCCCCTTTAGGAAAGAAGCTATTACCGTAGGTGTCATGGTAAGACTTAAGCCCAAAACCATAATAACTTTTTGTTTTGAGGTCCCCAGATGCCAAAAGCAGTATTCGTTAAAATATGTATATCTACATGTCTCCGTGAATACGATAACTTGAGTAAAAAATGTCCGTTTTCGATGAAGTTTGGATCAAATATGTAAAGTGATATTCATGACTTTAAGATCGAAAACCCTAAAAATCTGACCATTAGAAGGGTGGTTTATGGGGGTTCAATATTTTCCAAAAATCAGTTTTTTGCATTTTTCACGCTAAAATAAAAAAATAAAAAAAACTTAATTTTAGTTTTTACCATGTTGTAGAGCTTAACCCTTTCAGTGCTATGGCCCGATATATCGTCTTTTGAATCTGTTATCAATAAACACTGTTACTGCTTCATAAGCGATTGTACCGTTAGGCGCTCAGTCTGCAGTCTGAGTCTGACATGTGGTGAAACCTGGTAGACACGAATTGAACTACCTCGTCCAGCGCCTAGTCTCTATAATACCAACTGATCCACAGCAGCTGCTAGCCTGACCAGTGGCTGTGCGGTCTAAGGCGTTACCTTCCCGGCCGGGGGTAACACTTGGATCGAGGGTTCGAATCCCGTCACAGTCGGTGGTTTTTATGTGCAACTCATGGAGAGTTCACCTGTCTGTGGCAGAGTTGAAGGGGAGGGCGGACCTTAAGCAAACGGTGGACGGCTAGGGTCCAAGCTGACGGGATGGGTGGATTCTTTGTGAGTTGCACATCTGATCAGGTGTTTTGCTACTTTTTACCTATCCTTTACTGTGTGTGTCCAGCGGAAGCACGTTTTTATTAATTTCAACTGTTCAGACGTTCAATATATTTAAAAAAACAACAAAACATCACGGATTCAACTACTCCTTTCAGAAGCTTAGCACTCAAAGGGTTAAAAAAGAAATATTGTATTTTGAATTAAGACCTAGGTTAAGTGGTTGCGGAGGAATATGAGACATGGTTTTCTCATTATAGTTTTTAAGCGAATTTCCCCTTTAGGAAAGAAGCTATTACCGTAGGTGTCATGGTAAGACTTAAGCCCAAAACCATAATAACTTTTTGTTTTGAGGTCCCCAGATGCCAAAAGCAGTATTCGTTAAAATATGTATATCTACATGTCTCCGTGAATACGATAACTTGAGTAAAAAATGTCCGTTTTCGATGAAGTTTGGATCAAATATGTAAAGTGATATTCATGACTTTAAGATCGAAAACCCTAAAAATCTGACCATTAGAAGGGTGGTTTATGGGGGTTCAATATTTTCCAAAAATCAGTTTTTTGCATTTTTCACGCTAAAATAAAAAAATAAAAAAAACTTAATTTTAGTTTTTACCATGTTGTAGAGCTTAACCCTTTCAGTGCTATGGCCCGATATATCGTCTTTTGAATCTGTTATCAATAAACACTGTTACTGCTTCATAAGCGATTGTACCGTTAGGCGCTCAGTCTGCAGTCTGAGTCTGACATGTGGTGAAACCTGGTAGACACGAATTGAACTAGCTCGTCCAGCGCCTAGTCTCTATAATACCAACTGATCCACAGCAGCTGCTAGCCTGACCAGTGGCTGTGCGGTCTAAGGCGTTACCTTCCCGGCCGGGGGTAACACTTGGATCGAGGGTTCGAATCCCGTCACAGTCGGTGGTTTTTATGTGCAACTCATGGAGAGTTCACCTGTCTGTGGCAGAGTTGAAGGGGAGGGCGGACCTTAAGCAAATGGTGGACGGCTAGGGTCCAAGCTGACGGGATGGGTGGATTCTTTGTGAGTTGCACATCTGATCAGGTGTTTTGCTACTTTTTACCTATCCTTTACTGTGTGTGTCCAGCGGAAGCACGTTTTTATTAATTTCAACTGTTCAGACGTTCAATATATTTAAAAAAACAACAAAACATCACGGATTCAACTACTCCTTTCAGAAGCTTAGCACTCAAAGGGTTAAAAAACAAATATTGTATTTTGAATTAAAACCTAGGTTAAGTGGTTGCGGAGGAATATGAGACATGGTTTTCTCATTATAGTTTTTAAGCGAATTTCCCCTTTAGGAAAGAAGCTATTACCGTAGGTGTCATGGTAAGACTTAAGCCCAAAACCATAATAGTTTTGAGGTCCCCAGATGCCAAAAGCAGTATTCGTTAAAATATGTATATCTACATGTCTCCGTGAATACGATAACTTGAGTAAAAAATGTCCGTTTTCGATGAAGTTTGGATCAAATATGTAAAGTGATATTCATGACTTTAAGATCGAAAACCCTAAAAATCTGACCATTAGAAGGGTGGTTTATGGGGGTTCAATATTTTCCAAAAATCAGTTTTTTGCATTTTTCACGCTAAAATAAAAAAATAAAAAAAACTTAATTTTAGTTTTTACCATGTTGTAGAGCTTAACCCTTTCAGTGCTATGGCCCGATATATCGTCTTTTGAATCTGTTATCAATAAACACTGTTACTGCTTCATAAGCGATTGTACCGTTAGGCGCTCAGTCTGCAGTCTGAGTCTGACATGTGGTGAAACCTGGTAGACACGAATTGAACTAGCTCGTCCAGCGCCTAGTCTCTATAATACCAACTGATCCACAGCAGCTGCTAGCCTGACCAGTGGCTGTGCGGTCTAAGGCGTTACCTTCCCGGCCGGGGGTAACACTTGGATCGAGGGTTCGAATCCCGTCACAGTCGGTGGTTTTTATGTGCAACTCATGGAGAGTTCACCTGTCTGTGGCAGAGTTGAAGGGGAGGGCGGACCTTAAGCAAACGGTAGACGGCTAGGGTCCAAGCTGACGGGATGGGTGGATTCTTTGTGAGTTGCACATCTGATCAGGTGTTTTGCTACTTTTTACCTATCCTTTACTGTGTGTGTCCAGCGGAAGCACGTTTTTATTAATTTCAACTGTTCAGACGTTCAATATATTTAAAAAAACAACAAAACATCACGGATTCAACTACTCCTTTCAGAAGCTTAGCACTCAAAGGGTTAAAAAACAAATATTGTATTTTGAATTAAAACCTAGGTTAAGTGGTTGCGGAGGAATATGAGACATGGTTTTCTCATTATAGTTTTTAAGCGAATTTCCCCTTTAGGAAAGAAGCTATTACCGTAGGTGTCATGGTAAGACTTAAGCCCAAAACCATAATAGTTTTGAGGTCCCCAGATGCCAAAAGCAGTATTCGTTAAAATATGTATATCTACATGTCTCCGTGAATACGATAACTTGAGTAAAAAATGTCCGTTTTCGATGAAGTTTGGATCAAATATGTAAAGTGATATTCATGACTTTAAGATCGAAAACCCTAAAAATCTGACCATTAGAAGGGTGGTTTATGGTGGTTCAATATTTTCCAAAAATCAGTTTTTTGCATTTTTCACGCTAAAATAAAAAAATAAAAAAAACTTAATTTTAGTTTTTACTATGTTGTAGAGCTTAACCCTTTCAGTGCTATGGCCCGATATATCGTCTTTTGAATCTGTTATCAATAAACACTGTTACTGCTTCATAAGCGATTGTACCGTTAGGCGCTCAGTCTGCAGTCTGAGTCTGACATGTGGTGAAACCTGGTAGACACGAATTGAACTACCTCGTCCAGCGCCTAGTCTCTATAATACCAACTGATCCACAGCAGCTGCTAGCCTGACCAGTGGCTGTGCGGTCTAAGGCGTTACCTTCCCGGCCGGGGGTAACACTTGGATCGAGGGTTCGAATCCCGTCACAGTCGGTGGTTTTTATGTGCAACTCATGGAGAGTTCACCTGTCTGTGGCAGAGTTGAAGGGGAGGGCGGACCTTAAGCAAACGGTGGACGGCTAGGGTCCAAGCTGACGGGATGGGTGGATTCTTTGTGAGTTGCACATCTGATCAGGTGTTTTGCTACTTTTTACCTATCCTTTACTGTGTGTGTCCAGCGGAAGCACGTTTTAATTAATTTTAAACAGTTTTTTGCATTTTTCACGCTAAAATAAAAAAATAAAAAAAACTTAATTTTAGTTTTTACCATGTTGTAGAGCTTAACCCTTTCAGTGCTATGGCCCGATATATCGTCTTTTGAATCTGTTATCAATAAACACTGTTACTGCTTCATAAGCGATTGTACCGTTAGGCGCTCAGTATGCAGTCTGAGTCTGACATGTGGTGAAACCTGGTAGACACGAATTGAACTACCTCGTCCAGCGCCTAGTCTCTATAATACCAACTGATCCACAGCAGCTGCTAGCCTGACCAGTGGCTGTGCAGTCTAAGGCGTTACCTTCCCGGCCGGGGGTAACACTTGGATCGAGGGTTCGAATCCCGTCACAGTCGGTGGTTTTTATGTGCAACTCATGGAGAGTTCACCTGTCTGTGGCAGAGTTGAAGGGGAGGGCGGACCTTAAGCAAACGGTGGACGGCTAGGGTCCAAGCTGACGGGATGGGTGGATTCTTTGTGAGTTGCACATCTGATCAGGTGTTTTGCTACTTTTTACCTATCCTTTACTGTGTGTGTCCAGCGGAAGCACGTTTTTATTAATTTCAACTGTTCAGACGTTCAATATATTTAAAAAAACAACAAAACATCACGGATTCAACTACTCCTTTCAGAAGCTTAGCACTCAAAGGGTTAAAAAACAAATATTGTATTTTGAATTAAGACCTAGGTTAAGTGGTTGCGGAGGAATATGAGACATGGTTTTCTCATTATAGTTTTTAAGCGAATTTCCCCTTTAGGAAAGAAGCTATTACCGTAGGTGTCATGGTAAGACTTAAGCCCAAAACCATAATAACTTTTTGTTTTGAGGTCCCCAGATGCCAAAAGCAGTATTCGTTAAAATATGTATATCTACATGTCTCCGTGAATACGATAACTTGAGTAAAAAATGTCCGTTTTCGATGAAGTTTGGATCAAATATGTAAAGTGATATTCATGACTTTAAGATCGAAAACCCTAAAAATCTGACCATTAGAAGGGTGGTTTATGGGGGTTCAATATTTTCCAAAAATCAGTTTTTTGCATTTTTCACGCTAAAATAAAAAAATAAAAAAAACTTAATTTTAGTTTTTACCATGTTGTAGAGCTTAACCCTTTCAGTGCTATGGCCCGATATATCGTCTTTTGAATCTGTTATCAATAAACACTGTTACTGCTTCATAAGCGATTGTACCGTTAGGCGCTCAGTCTGCAGTCTGAGTCTGACATGTGGTGAAACCTGGTAGACACGAATTGAACTAGCTCGTCCAGCGCCTAGTCTCTATAATACCAACTGATCCACAGCAGCTGCTAGCCTGACCAGTGGCTGTGCGGTCTAAGGCGTTACCTTCCCGGCCGGGGGTAACACTTGGATCGAGGGTTCGAATCCCGTCACAGTCGGTGGTTTTTATGTGCAACTCATGGAGAGTTCACCTGTCTGTGGCAGAGTTGAAGGGGAGGGCGGACCTTAAGCAAACGGTAGACGGCTAGGGTCCAAGCTGACGGGATGGGTGGATTCTTTGTGAGTTGCACATCTGATCAGGTGTTTTGCTACTTTTTACCTATCCTTTACTGTGTGTGTCCAGCGGAAGCACGTTTTTATTAATTTCAACTGTTCAGACGTTCAATATATTTAAAAAAACAACAAAACATCACGGATTCAACTACTCCTTTCAGAAGCTTAGCACTCAAAGGGTTAAAAAACAAATATTGTATTTTGAATTAAAACCTAGGTTAAGTGGTTGCGGAGGAATATGAGACATGGTTTTCTCATTATAGTTTTTAAGCGAATTTCCCCTTTAGGAAAGAAGCTATTACCGTAGGTGTCATGGTAAGACTTAAGCCCAAAACCATAATAGTTTTGAGGTCCCCAGATGCCAAAAGCAGTATTCGTTAAAATATGTATATCTACATGTCTCCGTGAATACGATAACTTGAGTAAAAAATGTCCGTTTTCGATGAAGTTTGGATCAAATATGTAAAGTGATATTCATGACTTTAAGATCGAAAACCCTAAAAATCTGACCATTAGAAGGGTGGTTTATGGTGGTTCAATATTTTCCAAAAATCAGTTTTTTGCATTTTTCACGCTAAAATAAAAAAATAAAAAAAACTTAATTTTAGTTTTTACTATGTTGTAGAGCTTAACCCTTTCAGTGCTATGGCCCGATATATCGTCTTTTGAATCTGTTATCAATAAACACTGTTACTGCTTCATAAGCGATTGTACCGTTAGGCGCTCAGTCTGCAGTCTGAGTCTGACATGTGGTGAAACCTGGTAGACACGAATTGAACTACCTCGTCCAGCGCCTAGTCTCTATAATACCAACTGATCCACAGCAGCTGCTAGCCTGACCAGTGGCTGTGCGGTCTAAGGCGTTACCTTCCCGGCCGGGGGTAACACTTGGATCGAGGGTTCGAATCCCGTCACAGTCGGTGGTTTTTATGTGCAACTCATGGAGAGTTCACCTGTCTGTGGCAGAGTTGAAGGGGAGGGCGGACCTTAAGCAAACGGTGGACGGCTAGGGTCCAAGCTGACGGGATGGGTGGATTCTTTGTGAGTTGCACATCTGATCAGGTGTTTTGCTACTTTTTACCTATCCTTTACTGTGTGTGTCCAGCGGAAGCACGTTTTAATTAATTTTAAACAGTTTTTTGCATTTTTCACGCTAAAATAAAAAAATAAAAAAAACTTAATTTTAGTTTTTACCATGTTGTAGAGCTTAACCCTTTCAGTGCTATGGCCCGATATATCGTCTTTTGAATCTGTTATCAATAAACACTGTTACTGCTTCATAAGCGATTGTACCGTTAGGCGCTCAGTATGCAGTCTGAGTCTGACATGTGGTGAAACCTGGTAGACACGAATTGAACTACCTCGTCCAGCGCCTAGTCTCTATAATACCAACTGATCCACAGCAGCTGCTAGCCTGACCAGTGGCTGTGCAGTCTAAGGCGTTACCTTCCCGGCCGGGGGTAACACTTGGATCGAGGGTTCGAATCCCGTCACAGTCGGTGGTTTTTATGTGCAACTCATGGAGAGTTCACCTGTCTGTGGCAGAGTTGAAGGGGAGGGCGGACCTTAAGCAAACGGTGGACGGCTAGGGTCCAAGCTGACGGGATGGGTGGATTCTTTGTGAGTTGCACATCTGATCAGGTGTTTTGCTACTTTTTACCTATCCTTTACTGTGTGTGTCCAGCGGAAGCACGTTTTTATTAATTTCAACTGTTCAGGCGTTCAATATATTTAAAAAAACAACAAAACATCACGGATTCAACTACTCCTTTCAGAAGCTTAGCACTCAAAGGGTTAAAAAACAAATATTGTATTTTGAATTATTAACCTAGGTTAAGTGGTTGCGGAGGAATATGAGACATGGTTTTCTCATTATAGTTTTTAAGCGAATTTCCCCTTTAGGAAAGAAGCTATTACCGTAGGTGTCATGGTAAGACTTAAGCCCAAAACCATAATAGTTTTGAGGTCCCCAGATGCCAAAAGCAGTATTCGTTAAAATATGTATATCTACATGTCTCCGTGAATACGATAACTTGAGTAAAAAATGTCCGTTTTCGATGAAGTTTGGATCAAATATGTAAAGTGATATTCATGACTTTAAGATCGAAAACCCTAAAAATCTGACCATTAGAAGGGTGGTTTATGGGGGTTCAATATTTTCCAAAAATCAGTTTTTTGCATTTTTCACGCTAAAATAAAAAAATAAAAAAAAATTAATTTTAGTTTTTACCATGTTGTAGAGCTTAACCCTTTCAGTGCTATGGCCCGATATATCGTCTTTTGAATCTGTTATCAATAAACACTGTTACTGCTTCATAAGCGATTGTACCGTTAGGCGCTCAGTCTGCAGTCTGAGTCTGACATGTGGTGAAACCTGGTAGACACGAATTGAACTACCTCGTCCAGCGCCTAGTCTCTATAATACCAACTGATCCACAGCAGCTGCTAGCCTGACCAGTGGCTGTGCGGTCTAAGGCGTTACCTTCCCGGCCGGGGGTAACACTTGGATCGAGGGTTCGAATCCCGTCACAGTCGGTGGTTTTTATGTGCAACTCATGGAGAGTTCACCTGTCTGTGGCAGAGTTGAAGGGGAGGGCGGACCTTAAGCAAACGGTGGACGGCTAGGGTCCAAGCTGACGGGATGGGTGGATTCTTTGTGAGTTGCACATCTGATCAGGTGTTTTGCTACTTTTTACCTATCCTTTACTGTGTGTGTCCAGCGGAAGCACGTTTTAATTAATTTTAAACAGTTTTTTGCATTTTTCACGCTAAAATAAAAAAATAAAAAAAACTTAATTTTAGTTTTTACCATGTTGTAGAGCTTAACCCTTTCAGTGCTATGGCCCGATATATCGTCTTTTGAATCTGTTATCAATAAACACTGTTACTGCTTCATAAGCGATTGTACCGTTAGGCGCTCAGTATGCAGTCTGAGTCTGACATGTGGTGAAACCTGGTAGACACGAATTGAACTACCTCGTCCAGCGCCTAGTCTCTATAATACCAACTGATCCACAGCAGCTGCTAGCCTGACCAGTGGCTGTGCAGTCTAAGGCGTTACCTTCCCGGCCGGGGGTAACACTTGGATCGAGGGTTCGAATCCCGTCACAGTCGGTGGTTTTTATGTGCAACTCATGGAGAGTTCACCTGTCTGTGGCAGAGTTGAAGGGGAGGGCGGACCTTAAGCAAACGGTGGACGGCTAGGGTCCAAGCTGACGGGATGGGTGGATTCTTTGTGAGTTGCACATCTGATCAGGTGTTTTGCTACTTTTTACCTATCCTTTACTGTGTGTGTCCAGCGGAAGCACGTTTTTATTAATTTCAACTGTTCAGGAGTTCAATATATTTAAAAAAACAACAAAACATCACGGATTCAACTACTCCTTTCAGAAGCTTAGCACTCAAAGGGTTAAAAAACAAATATTGTATTTTGAATTATTAACCTAGGTTAAGTGGTTGCGGAGGAATATGAGACATGGTTTTCTCATTATAGTTTTTAAGCGAATTTCCCCTTTAGGAAAGAAGCTATTACCGTAGGTGTCATGGTAAGACTTAAGCCCAAAACCATAATAGTTTTGAGGTCCCCAGATGCCAAAAGCAGTATTCGTTAAAATATGTATATCTACATGTCTCCGTGAATACGATAACTTGAGTAAAAAATGTCCGTTTTCGATGAAGTTTGGATCAAATATGTAAAGTGATATTCATGACTTTAAGATCGAAAACCCTAAAAATCTGACCATTAGAAGGGTGGTTTATGGGGGTTCAATATTTTCCAAAAATCAGTTTTTTGCATTTTTCACGCTAAAATAAAAAAATAAAAAAAAAATAATTTTAGTTTTTACCATGTTGTAAAGCTTAACCCTTTCAGTGCTATGGCCCGATATATCGTCTTTTGAATCTGTTATCAATAAACACTGTTACTGCTTCATAAGCGATTGTACCGTTAGGCGCTCAGTCTGCAGTCTGAGTCTGACATGTGGTGAAACCTGGTAGACACGAATTGAACTACCTCGTCCAGCGCCTAGTCTCTATAATACCAACTGATCCACAGCAGCTGCTAGCCTGACCAGTGGCTGTGCGGTCTAAGGCGTTACCTTCCCGGCCGGGGGTAACACTTGGATCGAGGGTTCGAATCCCGTCACAGTCGGTGGTTTTTATGTGCAACTCATGGAGAGTTCACCTGTCTGTGGCAGAGTTGAAGGGGAGGGCGGACCTTAAGCAAACGGTGGACGGCTAGGGTCCAAGCTGACGGGATGGGTGGATTCTTTGTGAGTTGCACATCTGATCAGGTGTTTTGCTACTTTTTACCTATCCTTTACTGTGTGTGTCCAGCGGAAGCACGTTTTAATTAATTTTAAACAGTTTTTTGCATTTTTCACGCTAAAATAAAAAAATAAAAAAAACTTAATTTTAGTTTTTACCATGTTGTAGAGCTTAACCCTTTCAGTGCTATGGCCCGATATATCGTCTTTTGAATCTGTTATCAATAAACACTGTTACTGCTTCATAAGCGATTGTACCGTTAGGCGCTCAGTATGCAGTCTGAGTCTGACATGTGGTGAAACCTGGTAGACACGAATTGAACTACCTCGTCCAGCGCCTAGTCTCTATAATACCAACTGATCCACAGCAGCTGCTAGCCTGACCAGTGGCTGTGCAGTCTAAGGCGTTACCTTCCCGGCCAGGGGTAACACTTGGATCGAGGGTTCGAATCCCGTCACAGTCGGTGGTTTTTATGTGCAACTCATGGAGAGTTCACCTGTCTGTGGCAGAGTTGAAGGGGAGGGCGGACCTTAAGCAAACGGTGGACGGCTAGGGTCCAAGCTGACGGGATGGGTGGATTCTTTGTGAGTTGCACATCTGATCAGGTGTTTTGCTACTTTTTACCTATCCTTTACTGTGTGTGTCCAGCGGAAGCACGTTTTTATTAATTTCAACTGTTCAGGAGTTCAATATATTTAAAAAAACAACAAAACATCACGGATTCAACTACTCCTTTCAGAAGCTTAGCACTCAAAGGGTTAAAAAACAAATATTGTATTTTGAATTATTAACCTAGGTTAAGTGGTTGCGGAGGAATATGAGACATGGTTTTCTCATTATAGTTTTTAAGCGAATTTCCCCTTTAGGAAAGAAGCTATTACCGTAGGTGTCATGGTAAGACTTAAGCCCAAAACCATAATAGTTTTGAGGTCCCCAGATGCCAAAAGCAGTATTCGTTAAAATATGTATATCTACATGTCTCCGTGAATACGATAACTTGAGTAAAAAATGTCCGTTTTCGATGAAGTTTGGATCAAAAATGTAAAGTGATATTCATGACTTTAAGATCGAAAACCCTAAAAATCTGACCATTAGAAGGGTGGTTTATGGGGGTTCAATATTTTCCAAAAATCAGTTTTTTGCATTTTTCACGCTAAAATAAAAAAATAAAAAAAAATTAATTTTAGTTTTTACCATGTTGTAAAGCTTAACCCTTTCAGTGCTATGGCCCGATATATCGTCTTTTGAATCTGTTATCAATAAACACTGTTACTGCTTCATAAGCGATTGTACCGTTAGGCGCTCAGTCTGCAGTCTGAGTCTGACATGTGGTGAAACCTGGTAGACACGAATTGAACTACCTCGTCCAGCGCCTAGTCTCTATAATACCAACTGATCCACAGCAGCTGCTAGCCTGACCAGTGGCTGTGCGGTCTAAGGCGTTACCTTCCCGGCCGGGGGTAACACTTGGATCGAGGGTTCGAATCCCGTCACAGTCGGTGGTTTTTATGTGCAACTCATGGAGAGTTCACCTGTCTGTGGCAGAGTTGAAGGGGAGGGCGGACCTTAAGCAAACGGTGGACGGCTAGGGTCCAAGCTGACGGGATGGGTGGATTCTTTGTGAGTTGCACATCTGATCAGGTGTTTTGCTACTTTTTACCTATCCTTTACTGTGTGTGTCCAGCGGAAGCACGTTTTTATTAATTTCAACTGTTCAGGCGTTCAATATATTTAAAAAAACAACAAAACATCACGGATTCAACTACTCCTTTCAGAAGCTTAGCACTCAAAGGGTTAAAAAACAAATATTGTATTTTGAATTATTAACCTAGGTTAAGTGGTTGCGGAGGAATATGAGACATGGTTTTCTCATTATAGTTTTTAAGCGAATTTCCCCTTTAGGAAAGAAGCTATTACCGTAGGTGTCATGGTAAGACTTAAGCCCAAAACCATAATAGTTTTGAGGTCCCCAGATGCCAAAAGCAGTATTCGTTAAAATATGTATATCTACATGTCTCCGTGAATACGATAACTTGAGTAAAAAATGTCCGTTTTCGATGAAGTTTGGATCAAATATGTAAAGTGATATTCATGACTTTAAGATCGAAAACCCTAAAAATCTGACCATTAGAAGGGTGGTTTATGGGGGTTCAATATTTTCCAAAAATCAGTTTTTTGCATTTTTCACGCTAAAATAAAAAAATAAAAAAAAATTAATTTTAGTTTTTACCATGTTGTAGAGCTTAACCCTTTCAGTGCTATGGCCCGATATATCGTCTTTTGAATCTGTTATCAATAAACACTGTTACTGCTTCATAAGCGATTGTACCGTTAGGCGCTCAGTCTGCAGTCTGAGTCTGACATGTGGTGAAACCTGGTAGACACGAATTGAACTACCTCGTCCAGCGCCTAGTCTCTATAATACCAACTGATCCACAGCAGCTGCTAGCCTGACCAGTGGCTGTGCGGTCTAAGGCGTTACCTTCCCGGCCGGGGGTAACACTTGGATCGAGGGTTCGAATCCCGTCACAGTCGGTGGTTTTTATGTGCAACTCATGGAGAGTTCACCTGTCTGTGGCAGAGTTGAAGGGGAGGGCGGACCTTAAGCAAACGGTGGACGGCTAGGGTCCAAGCTGACGGGATGGGTGGATTCTTTGTGAGTTGCACATCTGATCAGGTGTTTTGCTACTTTTTACCTATCCTTTACTGTGTGTGTCCAGCGGAAGCACGTTTTAATTAATTTTAAGCAGTTTTTTGCATTTTTCACGCTAAAATAAAAAAATAAAAAAAACTTAATTTTAGTTTTTACCATGTTGTAGAGCTTAACCCTTTCAGTGCTATGGCCCGATATATCGTCTTTTGAATCTGTTATCAATAAACACTGTTACTGCTTCATAAGCGATTGTACCGTTAGGCGCTCAGTATGCAGTCTGAGTCTGACATGTGGTGAAACCTGGTAGACACGAATTGAACTACCTCGTCCAGCGCCTAGTCTCTATAATACCAACTGATCCACAGCAGCTGCTAGCCTGACCAGTGGCTGTGCGGTCTAAGGCGTTACCTTCCCGGCCGGGGGTAACACTTGGATCGAGGGTTCGAATCCCGTCACAGTCGGTGGTTTTTATGTGCAACTCATGGAGAGTTCACCTGTCTGTGGCAGAGTTGAAGGGGAGGGCGGACCTTAAGCAAACGGTGGACGGCTAGGGTCCAAGCTGACGGGATGGGTGGATTCTTTGTGAGTTGCACATCTGATCAGGTGTTTTGCTACTTTTTACCTATCCTTTACTGTGTGTGTCCAGCGGAAGCACGTTTTTATTAATTTCAACTGTTCAGGCGTTCAATATATTTAAAAAAACAACAAAACATCACGGATTCAACTACTCCTTTCAGAAGCTTAGCACTCAAAGGGTTAAAAAACAAATATTGTATTTTGAATTAAAACCTAGGTTAAGTGGTTGCGGAGGAATATGAGACATGGTTTTCTCATTATAGTTTTTAAGCGAATTTCCCCTTTAGGAAAGAAGCTATTACCGTAGGTGTCATGGTAAGACTTAAGCCCAAAACCATAATAGTTTTGAGGTCCCCAGATGCCAAAAGCAGTATTCGTTAAAATATGTATATCTACATGTCTCCGTGAATACGATAACTTGAGTAAAAAATGTCCGTTTTCGATGAAGTTTGGATCAAATATGTAAAGTGATATTCATGACTTTAAGATCGAAAACCCTAAAAATCTGACCATTAGAAGGGTGGTTTATGGGGGTTCAATATTTTCCAAAAATCAGTTTTTTGCATTTTTCACGCTAAAATAAAAAAATAAAAAAAACTTAATTTTAGTTTTTACCATGTTGTAGAGCTTAACCCTTTCAGTGCTATGGCCCGATATATCGTCTTTTGAATCTGTTATCAATAAACACTGTTACTGCTTCATAAGCGATTGTGCCGTTAGGCGCTCAGTATGCAGTCTGAGTCTGACATGTGGTGAAACCTGGTAGACACGAATTGAACTAGCTCGTCCAGCGCCTAGTCTCTATAATACCAACTGATCCACAGCAGCTGCTAGCCTGACCAGTGGCTGTGCGGTCTAAGGCGTTACCTTCCCGGCCGGGGGTAACACTTGGATCGAGGGTTCGAATCCCGTCACAGTCGGTGGTTTTTATGTGCAACTCATGGAGAGTTCACCTGTCTGTGGCAGAGTTGAAGGGGAGGGCGGACCTTAAGCAAACGGTGGACGGCTAGGGTCCAAGCTGACGGGATGGGTGGATTCTTTGTGAGTTGCACATCTGATCAGGTGTTTTGCTACTTTTTACCTATCCTTTACTGTGTGTGTCCAGCGGAAGCACGTTTTTATTAATTTCAACTGTTCAGGCGTTCAATATATTTAAAAAAACAACAAAACATCACGGATTCAACTACTCCTTTCAGAAGCTTAGCACTCAAAGGGTTAAAAAACAAATATTGTATTTTGAATTAAAACCTAGGTTAAGTGGTTGCGGAGGAATATGAGACATGGTTTTCTCATTATAGTTTTTAAGCGAATTTCCCCTTTAGGAAAGAAGCTATTACCGTAGGTGTCATGGTAAGACTTAAGCCCAAAACCATAATAGTTTTGAGGTCCCCAGATGCCAAAAGCAGTATTCGTTAAAATATGTATATCTACATGTCTCCGTGAATACGATAACTTGAGTAAAAAATGTCCGTTTTCGATGAAGTTTGGATCAAATATGTAAAGTGATATTCATGACTTTAAGATCGAAAACCCTAAAAATCTGACCATTAGAAGGGTGGTTTATGGGGGTTCAATATTTTCCAAAAATCAGTTTTTTGCATTTTTCACGCTAAAATAAAAAAATAAAAAAAACTTAATTTTAGTTTTTACCATGTTGTAGAGCTTAACCCTTTCAGTGCTATGGCCCGATATATCGTCTTTTGAATCTGTTATCAATAAACACTGTTACTGCTTCATAAGCGATTGTACCGTTAGGCGCTCAGTCTGCAGTCTGAGTCTGACATGTGGTGAAACCTGGTAGACACGAATTGAACTACCTCGTCCAGCGCCTAGTCTCTATAATACCAACTGATCCACAGCAGCTGCTAGCCTGACCAGTGGCTGTGCGGTCTAAGGCGTTACCTTCCCGGCCGGGGGTAACACTTGGATCGAGGGTTCGAATCCCGTCACAGTCGGTGGTTTTTATGTGCAACTCATGGAGAGTTCACCTGTCTGTGGCAGAGTTGAAGGGGAGGGCGGACCTTAAGCAAACGGTGGACGGCTAGGGTCCAAGCTGACGGGATGGGTGGATTCTTTGTGAGTTGCACATCTGATCAGGTGTTTTGCTACTTTTTACCTATCCTTTACTGTGTGTGTCCAGCGGAAGCACGTTTTAATTAATTTTAAGCAGTTTTTTGCATTTTTCACGCTAAAATAAAAAAATAAAAAAAACTTAATTTTAGTTTTTACCATGTTGTAGAGCTTAACCCTTTCAGTGCTATGGCCCGATATATCGTCTTTTGAATCTGTTATCAATAAACACTGTTACTGCTTCATAAGCGATTGTACCGTTAGGCGCTCAGTATGCAGTCTGAGTCTGACATGTGGTGAAACCTGGTAGACACGAATTGAACTACCTCGTCCAGCGCCTAGTCTCTATAATACCAACTGATCCACAGCAGCTGCTAGCCTGACCAGTGGCTGTGCAGTCTAAGGCGTTACCTTCCCGGCCGGGGGTAACACTTGGATCGAGGGTTCGAATCCCGTCACAGTCGGTGGTTTTTATGTGCAACTCATGGAGAGTTCACCTGTCTGTGGCAGAGTTGAAGGGGAGGGCGGACCTTAAGCAAACGGTGGACGGCTAGGGTCCAAGCTGACGGGATGGGTGGATTCTTTGTGAGTTGCACATCTGATCAGGTGTTTTGCTACTTTTTACCTATCCTTTACTGTGTGTGTCCAGCGGAAGCACGTTTTTATTAATTTCAACTGTTCAGGCGTTCAATATATTTAAAAAAACAACAAAACATCACGGTATCAACTACTCCTTTCAGAAGCTTAGCACTCAAAGGGTTAAAAAACAAATATTGTATTTTGAATTAAAACCTAGGTTAAGTGGTTGCGGAGGAATATGAGACATGGTTTTCTCATTATAGTTTTTAAGCGAATTTCCCCTTTAGGAAAGAAGCTATTACCGTAGGTGTCATGGTAAGACTTAAGCCCAAAACCATAATAGTTTTGAGGTCCCCAGATGCCAAAAGCAGTATTCGTTAAAATATGTATATCTACATGTCTCCGTGAATACGATAACTTGAGTAAAAAATGTCCGTTTTCGATGAAGTTTGGATTAAATATGTAAAGTGATATTCATGACTTTAAGATCGAAAACCCTAAAAATCTGACCATTAGAAGGGTGGTTTATGGGGGTTCAATATTTTCCAAAAATCAGTTTTTTGCATTTTTCACGCTAAAATAAAAAAATAAAAAAAACTTAATTTTAGTTTTTACCATGTTGTAGAGCTTAACCCTTTCAGTGCTATGGCCCGATATATCGTCTTTTGAATCTGTTATCAATAAACACTGTTACTGCTTCATAAGCGATTGTACCGTTAGGCGCTCAGTATGCAGTCTGAGTCTGACATGTGGTGAAACCTGGTAGACACGAATTGAACTACCTCGTCCAGCGCCTAGTCTCTATAATACCAACTGATCCACAGCAGCTGCTAGCCTGACCAGTGGCTGTGCAGTCTAAGGCGTTACCTTCCCGGCCGGGGGTAACACTTGGATCGAGGGTTCGAATCCCGTCACAGTCGGTGGTTTTTATGTGCAACTCATGGAGAGTTCACCTGTCTGTGGCAGAGTTGAAGGGGAGGGCGGACCTTAAGCAAACGGTGGACGGCTAGGGTCCAAGCTGACGGGATGGGTGGATTCTTTGTGAGTTGCACATCTGATCAGGTGTTTTGCTACTTTTTACCTATCCTTTACTGTGTGTGTCCAGCGGAAGCACGTTTTTATTAATTTCAACTGTTCAGGCGTTCAATATATTTAAAAAAACAACAAAACATCACGGATTCAACTACTCCTTTCAGAAGCTTAGCACTCAAAGGGTTAAAAAACAAATATTGTATTTTGAATTATTAACCTAGGTTAAGTGGTTGCGGAGGAAATCCAAAAAAGTGCTCATAAATCTCCCATGTTAATCTTAGGGGGAAAAGGTTTTTGGCTTTTCCTCAGTTAATTTTGATGTAAACTTCACATTTGCTTTTACCAATCAGTTAAGCTCCACAAAACAATTATTTTGGTGTTTAAATTTTGATTCTACGTCCAACCGTTGCAGAGACATTCAAAGTGCTAAACACAGTACGTTGTCCAATGTTATCCGTATGGAGGATAAATGAAATTTGATATCTCGATTATTTGTAAATGTATATTGATTAAACTTGGTATGTGGCTTCATGTAGTACTGGTATATTTGCAAAAAAAATTTACTTTATGTTGATTATCCCCGTAGCAAACCTGTATACTCAGCCTTAATGAGAATAAGTAAGGTTTTATATATCCCTTAATTATGAACTTAAATTTATAAAACTTAGTATATAGCTTCACCTGGTTGAGTTATATTGATCATTGCACCAAAATATATTGCTTATTTTCGCAGCAAACCTGCGTACTCAGCCCTAATGTTTTGTACTACTCAGCCCTAATGTAACGTACTCAGCCCTACTCATCTGATCAGGTGTTTTGCTACTTTTTACCTATTCTTTACTGTGTGTGTCCAGCGGAAGCACGTTTTTATTAATTTTAACTGTTCAGGCGTTCAATATATTAAAAAAAACAACAAAACATCACGGATTCAACTACTCCTTTCAGAAGCTTAGCACTCAAAGGGTTAAAAAACAAATATTGTATTTTGAATTATTAACCTAGGTTAAGTGGTTGCGGAGGAAATCCAAAAAAGTGCTCATAAATCTCCCATGTTAATTTCAGGGGGAAAAGGTTTTTGGCTTTTCCTCAGTTAATTTTGATGTAAACTTCACATTTGCTTTTACCAATCAGTTAAGCTCCACAAAACAATTATTTTGGTGTTTAAATTTTGATTCTACGTCCAACCGTTGCAGAGACATTCAAAGTGCTAAACACAGTACGTTGTCCAATGTTATCCGTATGGAGGATAAATGAAATTTGATATCTCGATTATTTGTAAATGTATATTGATTAAACTTGGTATGTGGCTTCATGTAGTACTGGTATATTTGCACAAAAAATTTACTTTATGTTGATTATCCCCGTAGCAAACCTGTATACTCAGCCTTAATGAGAATAAGTAAAGTTTTATATATCCCTTAATTATGAACTTAAATTTATAAAACTTAGTATATAGCTTCACCTGGTTGAATTATATTGATAATTGCACCAAAACATATTGCTTATTTTCGCAGCAAACCTGCGTACTCAGCCCTAATGTTATTCTTATGGAGAATAAATAAAATGCTATAGATCACTTATTTATTTATGTATTTTTATGAAACTTGGTAAGTGGCTTTATGTGGTAGCGAGAAACATATCCATGCATTGGAAATTCGCTGAGTACGCAGGTTTGCTGTGACGTGGGTATTATTAGTGTACAACAGGCATGAAGTAGGCCTACACATTTTTAATTTTATTATTTTTCAATCATTCAGAAGAAATAATATATTTTCGTGTCTCTACGTTCATTTTACTTCAAACCAGCAAGAAACTGACAGGAACCATCTACATTCTATCAGCGCACAATAGACAATCATATTTTGTTATGCTCGGATTCCAAACTTTTCGCCGAAGGTCAATGTTCACTTCACTATGTGTGCGTCTCTGACCACGGTAGCATACTGCTCCTTACACTCGACGACGCATCCTCGGCTATTGGAACAGACCAGGCCTGGTTCTTCTGGTATTTTAAATATTTCTCTTTAAAAAGAATAATTTAAAATTTGAGTATAACCTGTGGTATAACCTGTGAATAACCTGTGGTTATCAGAATGCCAGTAGTATTATATTGAAGCAATTGAAAAAGAAAATGGAATGATACGTGTTTAAACTTTTTAGAGTGTAATACATGTGAATACTTCAAATTAAAAACACCGCTTAAAACATTGAATATGAGACATGGTTTTCTCATTATAGTTTTTAAGCGAATTTCCCCTTTAGGAAAGAAGCTATTACCGTAGGTGTCATGGTAAGACTTAAGCCCAAAACCATAATAGTTTTGAGGTCCCCAGATGCCAAAAGCAGTATTCGTTAAAATATGTATATCTACATGTCTCCGTGAATACGATAACTTGAGTAAAAAATGTCCGTTTTCGATGAAGTTTGGATCAAATATGTAAAGTGATATTCATGACTTTAAGATCGAAAACCCTAAAAATCTGACCATTAGAAGGGTGGTTTATGGGGGTTCAATATTTTCCAAAAATCAGTTTTTTGCATTTTTCACGCTAAAATAAAAAAATAAAAAAAACTTAATTTTAGTTTTTACCATGTTGTAGAGCTTAACCCTTTCAGTGCTATGGCCCGATATATCGTCTTTTGAATCTGTTATCAATAAACACTGTTACTGCTTCATAAGCGATTGTACCGTTAGGCGCTCAGTCTGCAGTCTGAGTCTGACATGTGGTGAAACCTGGTAGACACGAATTGAACTACCTCGTCCAGCGCCTAGTCTCTATAATACCAACTGATCCACAGCAGCTGCTAGCCTGACCAGTGGCTGTGCGGTCTAAGGCGTTACCTTCCCGGCCGGGGGTAACACTTGGATCGAGGGTTCGAATCCCGTCACAGTCGGTGGTTTTTATGTGCAACTCATGGAGAGTTCACCTGTCTGTGGCAGAGTTGAAGGGGAGGGCGGACCTTAAGCAAACGGTGGACGGCTAGGGTCCAAGCTGACGGGATGGGTGGATTCTTTGTGAGTTGCACATCTGATCAGGTGTTTTGCTACTTTTTACCTATCCTTTACTGTGTGTGTCCAGCGGAAGCACGTTTTTATTAATTTCAACTGTTCAGGCGTTCAATATATTTAAAAAAACAACAAAACATCACGGATTCAACTACTCCTTTCAGAAGCTTAGCACTCAAAGGGTTAAAAAACAAATATTGTATTTTGAATTAAAACCTAGGTTAAGTGGTTGCGGAGGAATATGAGACATGGTTTTCTCATTATAGTTTTTAAGCGAATTTCCCCTTTAGGAAAGAAGCTGTTACCGTAGGTGTCATGGTAAGACTTAAGCCCAAAACCATAATAGTTTTGAGGTCCCCAGATGCCAAAAGCAGTATTCGTTAAAATATGTATATCTACATGTCTCCGTGAATACGATAACTTGAGTAAAAAATGTCCGTTTTCGATGAAGTTTGGATCAAATATGTAAAGTGATATTCATGACTTTAAGATCGAAAACCCTAAAAATCTGACCATTAGAAGGGTGGTTTATGGGGGTTCAATATTTTCCAAAAATCAGTTTTTTGCATTTTTCACGCTAAAATAAAAAAATAAAAAAACTTAATTTTAGTTTTTACCATGTTGTAGAGCTTAACCCTTTCAGTGCTATGGCCCGATATATCGTCTTTTGAATCTGTTATCAATAAACACTGTTACTGCTTCATAAGCGATTGTACCGTTAGGCGCTCAGTCTGCAGTCTGAGTCTGACATGTGGTGAAACCTGGTAGACACGAATTGAACTACCTCGTCCAGCGCCTAGTCTCTATAATACCAACTGATCCACAGCAGCTGCTAGCCTGACCAGTGGCTGTGCGGTCTAAGGCGTTACCTTCCCGGCCGGGGGTAACACTTGGATCGAGGGTTCGAATCCCGTCACAGTCGGTGGTTTTTATGTGCAACTCATGGAGAGTTCACCTGTCTGTGGCAGAGTTGAAGGGGAGGGCGGACCTTAAGCAAACGGTGGACGGCTAGGGTCCAAGCTGACGGGATGGGTGGATTCTTTGTGAGTTGCACATCTGATCAGGTGTTTTGCTACTTTTTACCTATCCTTTACTGTGTGTGTCCAGCGGAAGCACGTTTTTATTAATTTCAACTGTTCAGGCGTTCAATATATTTAAAAAAACAACAAAACATCACGGATTCAACTACTCCTTTCAGAAGCTTAGCACTCAAAGGGTTAAAAAACAAATATTGTATTTTGAATTAAAACCTAGGTTAAGTGGTTGCGGAGGAATATGAGACATGGTTTTCTCATTATAGTTTTTAAGCGAATTTCCCCTTTAGGAAAGAAGCTGTTACCGTAGGTGTCATGGTAAGACTTAAGCCCAAAACCATAATAGTTTTGAGGTCCCCAGATGCCAAAAGCAGTATTCGTTAAAATATGTATATCTACATGTCTCCGTGAATACGATAACTTGAGTAAAAAATGTCCGTTTTCGATGAAGTTTGGATCAAATATGTAAAGTGATATTCATGACTTTAAGATCGAAAACCCTAAAAATCTGACCATTAGAAGGGTGGTTTATGGGGGTTCAATATTTTCCAAAAATCAGTTTTTTGCATTTTTCACGCTAAAATAAAAAAATAAAAAAACTTAATTTTAGTTTTTACCATGTTGTAGAGCTTAACCCTTTCAGTGCTATGGCCCGATATATCGTCTTTTGAATCTGTTATCAATAAACACTGTTACTGCTTCATAAGCGATTGTACCGTTAGGCGCTCAGTCTGCAGTCTGAGTCTGACATGTGGTGAAACCTGGTAGACACGAATTGAACTACCTCGTCCAGCGCCTAGTCTCTATAATACCAACTGATCCACAGCAGCTGCTAGCCTGACCAGTGGCTGTGCGGTCTAAGGCGTTACCTTCCCGGCCGGGGGTAACACTTGGATCGAGGGTTCGAATCCCGTCACAGTCGGTGGTTTTTATGTGCAACTCATGGAGAGTTCACCTGTCTGTGGCAGAGTTGAAGGGGAGGGCGGACCTTAAGCAAACGGTGGACGGCTAGGGTCCAAGCTGACGGGATGGGTGGATTCTTTGTGAGTTGCACATCTGATCAGGTGTTTTGCTACTTTTTACCTATCCTTTACTGTGTGTGTCCAGCGGAAGCACGTTTTTATTAATTTCAACTGTTCAGGCGTTCAATATATTTAAAAAAACAACAAAACATCACGGATTCAACTACTCCTTTCAGAAGCTTAGCACTCCAAGGATTAAAAAACAAATATTGTATTTTGAATTATTAACCTAGGTTAAGTGGTTGCGGAGGAAATCCAAAAAAGTGCTCATAAATCTCCCATGTTAATCTTAGGGGGAAAAGGTTTTTGGCCTTTCCTCAGTTAATTTTGATGTAAACTTCACATTTGCTTTTACCAATCAGTTAAGCTCCACAAAACAATTATTTTGGTGTTTAAATTTTGATTCTACGTCCAACCGTTGGAGAGACATTCAAAGTGCTAAACACAGTACGTTGTCCAATGTTATCCGTATGGAGGATAAATGAAATTTGATATCTCGATTATTTGTAAATGTATATTGATTAAACTTGGTATGTGGCTTCATGTAGTACTGGTATATTTGCACAAAAAATTTACTTTATGTTGATTATCTCCGTAGCAAACCTGTATACTCAGCCTTAATGAGAATAAGTAAGGTTTTATATATCCCTTAATTATGAACTTAAATTTATAAAACTTAGTATATAGCTTCACCTGGTTGAGTTATATTGATCATTGCACCAAAATATATTGCTTATTTTCGCAGCAAACCTGCGTACTCAGCCCTAATGTTTTGTACTACTCAGCCCTAATGTAACGTACTCAGCCCTACTCATCTGATCAGGTGTTTTGCTACTTTTTACCTATCCTTTACTGTGTGTGTCCAGCGGAAGCACGTTTTTATTAATTTTAACTGTTCAGGCGTTCAATATATTAAAAAAAACAACAAAACATCACGGATTCAACTACTCCTTTCAGAAGCTTAGCACTCAAAGGGTTAAAAAACAAATATTGTATTTTGAATTATTAACCTAGGTTAAGTGGTTGCGGAGGAAATCCAAAAAAGTGCTCATAAATCTCCCATGTTAATCTCAGGGGGAAAAGGTTTTTGGCTTTTCCTCAGTTAATTTTGATGTAAACTTCACATTTGCTTTTACCAATCAGTTAAGCTCCACAAAACAATTATTTTGGTGTTTAAATTTTGATTCTACGTCCAACCGTTGCAGAGACATTCAAAGTGCTAAACACAGTACGTTGTCCAATGTTATCCGTATGGAGGATAAATGAAATTTGATATCTCGATTATTTGTAAATGTATATTGATTAAACTTGGTATGTGGCTTCATGTAGTACTGGTATATTTGCACAAAAAATTTACTTTATGTTGATTATCCCCGTAGCAAACCTGTATACTCAGCCTTAATGAGAATAAGTAAAGTTTTATATATCCCTTAATTATGAACTTAAATTTATAAAACTTAGTATATAGCTTCACCTGGTTGAGTTATATTGATAATTGCACCAAAATATATTGCTTATTTTCGCAGCAAACCTGCGTACTCAGCCCTAATGTTATTCTTATGGAGAATAAATAAAATGCTATAGATCACTTATTTATTTATGTATTTTTATGAAACTTGGTAAGTGGCTTTATGTGGTAGCGAGAAACATATCCATGCATTGGAAATTCGCTGAGTACGCAGGTTTGCTGTGACGTGGGTATTATTAGTGTACAACAGGCATGAAGTAGGCCTACACATTTTTAATTTTATTATTTTTCAATCATTCAGAAGAAATAATATATTTTCGTGTCTCTACGTTCATTTTACTTCAAACCAGCAAGAAACTGACAGGAACCATCTACATTCTATCAGCGCACAATAGACAATCATATTTTGTTATGCTCGGATTCCAAACTTTTCGCCGAAGGTCAATGTTCACTTCACTATGTGTGCGTCTCTGACCACGGTAGCATACTGCTCCTTACACTCGACGACGCATCCTCGGCTATTGGAACAGACCAGGCCTGGTTCTTCTGGTATTTTAAATATTTCTCTTTAAAAAGAATAATTTAAAATTTGAGTATAACCTGTGGTATAACCTGTGAATAACCTGTGGTTATCAGAATGCCAGTAGTATTATATTGAAGCAATTGAAAAAGAAAATGGAATGATACGTGTTTAAACTTTTTAGAGTGTAATACATGTGAATACTTCAAATTAAAAACACCGCTTAAAACATTGAATATGAGACATGGTTTTCTCATTATAGTTTTTAAGCGAATTTCCCCTTTAGGAAAGAAGCTATTACCGTAGGTGTCATGGTAAGACTTAAGCCCAAAACCATAATAGTTTTGAGGTCCCCAGATGCCAAAAGCAGTATTCGTTAAAATATGTATATCTACATGTCTCCGTGAATACGATAACTTGAGTAAAAAATGTCCGTTTTCGATGAAGTTTGGATCAAATATGTAAAGTGATATTCATGACTTTAAGATCGAAAACCCTAAAAATCTGACCATTAGAAGGGTGGTTTATGGGGGTTCAATATTTTCCAAAAATCAGTTTTTTGCATTTTTCACGCTAAAATAAAAAAATAAAAAAAACTTAATTTTAGTTTTTACCATGTTGTAGAGCTTAACCCTTTCAGTGCTATGGCCCGATATATCGTCTTTTGAATCTGTTATCAATAAACACTGTTACTGCTTCATAAGCGATTGTACCGTTAGGCGCTCAGTATGCAGTCTGAGTCTGACATGTGGTGAAACCTGGTAGACACGAATTGAACTACCTCGTCCAGCGCCTAGTCTCTATAATACCAACTGATCCACAGCAGCTGCTAGCCTGACCAGTGGCTGTGCGGTCTAAGGCGTTACCTTCCCGGCCGGGGGTAACACTTGGATCGAGGGTTCGAATCCCGTCACAGTCGGTGGTTTTTATGTGCAACTCATGGAGAGTTCACCTGTCTGTGGCAGAGTTGAAGGGGAGGGCGGACCTTAAGCAAACGGTGGACGGCTAGGGTCCAAGCTGACGGGATGGGTGGATTCTTTGTGAGTTGCACATCTGATCAGGTGTTTTGCTACTTTTTACCTATCCTTTACTGTGTGTGTCCAGCGGAAGCACGTTTTTATTAATTTTAACTGTTCAGGCGTTCAATATATTAAAAAAAACAACAAAACATCACGGATTCAACTACTCCTTTCAGAAGCTTAGCACTCAAAGGGTTAAAAAACAAATATTGTATTTTGAATTATTAACCTAGGTTAAGTGGTTGCGGAGGAAATCCAAAAAAGTGCTCATAAATCTCCCATGTTAATCTTAGGGGGAAAAGGTTTTTGGCTTTTCCTCAGTTAATTTTGATGTAAACTTCACATTTGCTTTTACCAATCAGTTAAGCTCCACAAAACAATTATTTTGGTGTTTAAATTTTGATTCTACGTCCAACCGTTGCAGAGACATTCAAAGTGCTAAACACAGTACGTTGTCCAATGTTATCCGTATGGAGGATAAATGAAATTTGATATCTCGATTATTTGTAAATGTATATTGATTAAACTTGGTATGTGGCTTCATGTAGTATTGGTATATTTGCACAAAAAATTTACTTTATGTTGATTATCCCCGTAGCAAACCTGTATACTCAGCCTTAATGAGAATAAGTAAAGTTTTATATATCCCTTAATTATGAACTTAAATTTATAAAACTTAGTATATAGCTTCACCTGGTTGAGTTATATTGATAATTGCACCAAAATATATTGCTTATTTTCGCAGCAAACCTGCGTACTCAGCCCTAATGTTATTCTTATGGAGAATAAATAAAATGCTATAGATCACTTATTTATTTATGTATTTTTATGAAACTTGGTAAGTGGCTTTATGTGGTAGCGAGAAACATATCCATGCATTGGAAATTCGCTGAGTACGCAGGTTTGCTGTGACGTGGGTATTATTAGTGTACAACAGGCATGAAGTAGGCCTACACATTTTTAATTTTATTATTTTTCAATCATTCAGAAGAAATAATATATTTTCGTGTCTCTACGTTAATTTTACTTCAAACCAGCAAGAAACTGACAGGAACCATCTACATTCTATCAGCGCACAATAGACAATCATATTTTGTTATGCTCGGATTCCAAACTTTTCGCCGAAGGTCAATGTTCACTTCACTATGTGTGCGTCTCTGACCACGGTAGCATACTGCTCCTTACACTCGACGACGCATCCTCGGCTATTGGAACAGACCAGGCCTGGTTCTTCTGGTATTTTAAATATTTCTCTTTAAAAAGAATAATTTAAAATTTGAGTATAACCTGTGGTATAACCTGTGAATAACCTGTGGTTATCAGAATGCCAGTAGTATTATATTGAAGCAATTGAAAAAGAAAATGGAATGATACGTGTTTAAACTTTTTAGAGTGTAATACATGTGAATACTTCAAATTAAAAACACCGCTTAAAACATTGAATATGAGACATGGTTTTCTCATTATAGTTTTTAAGCGAATTTACCCTTTAGGAAAGAAGCTATTACCGTAGGTGTCATGGTAAGACTTAAGCCCAAAACCATAATAACTTTTTGTTTTGAGGTCCCCAGATGCCAAAAGCAGTATTCGTTAAAATATGTATATCTACATGTCTCCGTGAATACGATAACTTGAGTAAAAAATGTCCGTTTTCGATGAAGTTTGGATCAAATATGTAAAGTGATATTCATGACTTTAAGATCGAAAACCCTAAAAATCTGACCATTAGAAGGGTGGTTTATGGGGGTTCAATATTTTCCAAAAATCAGTTTTTTGCATTTTTCACGCTAAAATAAAAAAATAAAAAAAACTTAATTTTAGTTTTTACCATGTTGTAGAGCTTAACCCTTTCAGTGCTATGGCCCGATATATCGTCTTTTGAATCTGTTATCAATAAACACTGTTACTGCTTCATAAGCGATTGTACCGTTAGGCGCTCAGTCTGCAGTCTGAGTCTGACATGTGGTGAAACCTGGTAGACACGAATTGAACTACCTCGTCCAGCGCCTAGTCTCTATAATACCAACTGATCCACAGCAGCTGCTAGCCTGACCAGTGGCTGTGCGGTCTAAGGCGTTACCTTCCCGGCCGGGGGTAACACTTGGATCGAGGGTTCGAATCCCGTCACAGTCGGTGGTTTTTATGTGCAACTCATGGAGAGTTCACCTGTCTGTGGCAGAGTTAAAGGGGAGGGCGGACCTTAAGCAAACGGTGGACGGCTAGGGTCCAAGCTGACGGGATGGGTGGATTCTTTGTGAGTTGCACATCTGATCAGGTGTTTTGCTACTTTTTACCTATCCTTTACTGTGTGTGTCCAGCGGAAGCACGTTTTTATTAATTTCAACTGTTCAGGCGTTCAATATATTTAAAAAAACAACAAAACATCACGGATTCAACTACTCCTTTCAGAAGCTTAGCACTCAAAGGGTTAAAAAACAAATATTGTATTTTGAATTATTAACCTAGGTTAAGTGGTTGCGGAGGAATATGAGACATGGTTTTCTCATTATAGTTTTTAAGCGAATTTCCCCTTTAGGAAAGAAGCTATTACCGTAGGTGTCATGGTAAGACTTAAGCCCAAAACCATAATAGTTTTGAGGTCCCCAGATGCCAAAAGCAGTATTCGTTAAAATATGTATATCTACATGTCTCCGTGAATACGATAACTTGAGTAAAAAATGTCCGTTTTCGATGAAGTTTGGATCAAATATGTAAAGTGATATTCATGACTTTAAGATCGAAAACCCTAAAAATCTGACCATTAGAAGGGTGGTTTATGGGGGTTCAATATTTTCCAAAAATCAGTTTTTTGCATTTTTCACGCTAAAATAAAAAAATAAAAAAAACTTAATTTTAGTTTTTACCATGTTGTAGAGCTTAACCCTTTCAGTGCTATGGCCCGATATATCGTCTTTTGAATCTGTTATCAATAAACACTGTTACTGCTTCATAAGCGATTGTACCGTTAGGCGCTCAGTCTGCAGTCTGAGTCTGACATGTGGTGAAACCTGGTAGACACGAATTGAACTACCTCGTCCAGCGCCTAGTCTCTATAATACCAACTGATCCACAGCAGCTGCTAGCCTGACCAGTGGCTGTGCGGTCTAAGGCGTTACCTTCCCGGCCGGGGGTAACACTTGGATCGAGGGTTCGAATCCCGTCACAGTCGGCGGTTTTTATGTGCAACTCATGGAGAGTTCACCTGTCTGTGGCAGAGTTGAAGGGGAGGGCGGACCTTAAGCAAACGGTGGACGGCTAGGGTCCAAGCTGACGGGATGGGTGGATTCTTTGTGAGTTGCACATCTGATCAGGTGTTTTGCTACTTTTTACCTATCCTTTACTGTGTGTGTCCAGCGGAAGCACGTTTTTATTAATTTTAACTGTTCAGGCGTTCAATATATTAAAAAAAACAACAAAACATCACGGATTCAACTACTCCTTTCAGAAGCTTAGCACTCAAAGGGTTAAAAAACAAATATTGTATTTTGAATTATTAACCTAGGTTAAGTGGTTGCGGAGGAAATCCAAAAAAGTGCTCATAAATCTCCCATGTTAATCTTAGGGGGAAAAGGTTTTTGGCTTTTCCTCAGTTAATTTTGATGTAAACTTCACATTTGCTTTTACCAATCAGTTAAGCTCCACAAAACAATTATTTTGGTGTTTAAATTTTGATTCTACGTCCAACCGTTGCAGAGACATTCAAAGTGCTAAACACAGTACGTTGTCCAATGTTATCCGTATGGAGGATAAATGAAATTTGATATCTCGATTATTTGTAAATGTATATTGATTAAACTTGGTATGTGGCTTCATGTAGTATTGGTATATTTGCACAAAAAATTTACTTTATGTTGATTATCCCCGTAGCAAACCTGTATACTCAGCCTTAATGAGAATAAGTAAAGTTTTATATATCCCTTAATTATGAACTTAAATTTATAAAACTTAGTATATAGCTTCACCTGGTTGAGTTATATTGATAATTGCACCAAAATATATTGCTTATTTTCGCAGCAAACCTGCGTACTCAGCCCTAATGTTATTCTTATGGAGAATAAATAAAATGCTATAGATCACTTATTTATTTATGTATTTTTATGAAACTTGGTAAGTGGCTTTATGTGGTAGCGAGAAACATATCCATGCATTGGAAATTCGCTGAGTACGCAGGTTTGCTGTGACGTGGGTATTATTAGTGTACAACAGGCATGAAGTAGGCCTACACATTTTTAATTTTATTATTTTTCAATCATTCAGAAGAAATAATATATTTTCGTGTCTCTACGTTAATTTTACTTCAAACCAGCAAGAAACTGACAGGAACCATCTACATTCTATCAGCGCACAATAGACAATCATATTTTGTTATGCTCGGATTCCAAACTTTTCGCCGAAGGTCAATGTTCACTTCACTATGTGTGCGTCTCTGACCACGGTAGCATACTGCTCCTTACACTCGACGACGCATCCTCGGCTATTGGAACAGACCAGGCCTGGTTCTTCTGGTATTTTAAATATTTCTCTTTAAAAAGAATAATTTAAAATTTGAGTATAACCTGTGGTATAACCTGTGAATAACCTGTGGTTATCAGAATGCCAGTAGTATTATATTGAAGCAATTGAAAAAGAAAATGGAATGATACGTGTTTAAACTTTTTAGAGTGTAATACATGTGAATACTTCAAATTAAAAACACCGCTTAAAACATTGAATATGAGACATGGTTTTCTCATTATAGTTTTTAAGCGAATTTACCCTTTAGGAAAGAAGCTATTACCGTAGGTGTCATGGTAAGACTTAAGCCCAAAACCATAATAACTTTTTGTTTTGAGGTCCCCAGATGCCAAAAGCAGTATTCGTTAAAATATGTATATCTACATGTCTCCGTGAATACGATAACTTGAGTAAAAAATGTCCGTTTTCGATGAAGTTTGGATCAAATATGTAAAGTGATATTCATGACTTTAAGATCGAAAACCCTAAAAATCTGACCATTAGAAGGGTGGTTTATGGGGGTTCAATATTTTCCAAAAATCAGTTTTTTGCATTTTTCACGCTAAAATAAAAAAATAAAAAAAACTTAATTTTAGTTTTTACCATGTTGTAGAGCTTAACCCTTTCAGTGCTATGGCCCGATATATCGTCTTTTGAATCTGTTATCAATAAACACTGTTACTGCTTCATAAGCGATTGTACCGTTAGGCGCTCAGTCTGCAGTCTGAGTCTGACATGTGGTGAAACCTGGTAGACACGAATTGAACTACCTCGTCCAGCGCCTAGTCTCTATAATACCAACTGATCCACAGCAGCTGCTAGCCTGACCAGTGGCTGTGCGGTCTAAGGCGTTACCTTCCCGGCCGGGGGTAACACTTGGATCGAGGGTTCGAATCCCGTCACAGTCGGTGGTTTTTATGTGCAACTCATGGAGAGTTCACCTGTCTGTGGCAGAGTTAAAGGGGAGGGCGGACCTTAAGCAAACGGTGGACGGCTAGGGTCCAAGCTGACGGGATGGGTGGATTCTTTGTGAGTTGCACATCTGATCAGGTGTTTTGCTACTTTTTACCTATCCTTTACTGTGTGTGTCCAGCGGAAGCACGTTTTTATTAATTTCAACTGTTCAGGCGTTCAATATATTTAAAAAAACAACAAAACATCACGGATTCAACTACTCCTTTCAGAAGCTTAGCACTCAAAGGGTTAAAAAACAAATATTGTATTTTGAATTAAAACCTAGGTTAAGTGGTTGCGGAGGAATATGAGACATGGTTTTCTCATTATAGTTTTTAAGCGAATTTCCCCTTTAGGAAAGAAGCTATTACCGTAGGTGTCATGGTAAGACTTAAGCCCAAAACCATAATAGTTTTGAGGTCCCCAGATGCCAAAAGCAGTATTCGTTAAAATATGTATATCTACATGTCTCCGTGAATACGATAACTTGAGTAAAAAATGTCCGTTTTCGATGAAGTTTGGATCAAATATGTAAAGTGATATTCATGACTTTAAGATCGAAAACCCTAAAAATCTGACCATTAGAAGGGTGGTTTATGGGGGTTCAATATTTTCCAAAAATCAGTTTTTTGCATTTTTCAAGCTAAAATAAAAAAATAAAAAAAACTTAATTTTAGTTTTTACCATGTTGTAGAGCTTAACCCTTTCAGTGCTATGGCCCGATATATCGTCTTTTGAATCTGTTATCAATAAACACTGTTACTGCTTCATAAGCGATTGTACCGTTAGGCGCTCAGTATGCAGTCTGAGTCTGACATGTGGTGAAACCTGGTAGACACGAATTGAACTACCTCGTCCAGCGCCTAGTCTCTATAATACCAACTGATCCACAGCAGCTGCTAGCCTGACCAGTGGCTGTGCGGTCTAAGGCGTTACCTTCCCGGCCGGGGGTAACACTTGGATCGAGGGTTCGAATCCCGTCACAGTCGGTGGTTTTTATGTGCAACTCATGGAGAGTTCACCTGTCTGTGGCAGAGTTGAAGGGGAGGGCGGACCTTAAGCAAACGGTGGACGGCTAGGGTCCAAGCTGACGGGATGGGTGGATTCTTTGTGAGTTGCACATCTGATCAGGTGTTTTGCTACTTTTTACCTATCCTTTACTGTGTGTGTCCAGCGGAAGCACGTTTTAATTAATTTTAAGCAGTTTTTTGCATTTTTCACGCTAAAATAAAAAAATAAAAAAACTTAATTTTAGTTTTTACCATGTTGTAGAGCTTAACCCTTTCAGTGCTATGGCCCGATATATCGTCTTTTGAATCTGTTATCAATAAACACTGTTACTGCTTCATAAGCGATTGTACCGTTAGGCGCTCAGTATGCAGTCTGAGTCTGACATGTGGTGAAACCTGGTAGACACGAATTGAACTACCTCGTCCAGCGCCTAGTCTCTATAATACCAACTGATCCACAGCAGCTGCTAGCCTGACCAGTGGCTGTGCAGTCTAAGGCGTTACCTTCCCGGCCGGGGGTAACACTTGGATCGAGGGTTCGAATCCCGTCACAGTCGGTGGTTTTTATGTGCAACTAATGGAGAGTTCACCTGTCTGTGGCAGAGTTGAAGGGGAGGGCGGACCTTAAGCAAACGGTGGACGGCTAGGGTCCAAGCTGACGGGATGGGTGGATTCTTTGTGAGTTGCACATCTGATCAGGTGTTTTGCTACTTTTTACCTATCCTTTACTGTGTGTGTCCAGCGGAAGCACGTTTTTATTAATTTCAACTGTTCAGGCGTTTAATATATTTAAAAAAACAACAAAACATCACGGATTCAACTACTCCTTTCAAAAGCTTAGCACTCAAAGGGTTAAAAAACAAATATTGTATTTTGAATTAAAACCTAGGTTAAGTGGTTGCGGAGGAATATGAGACATGGTTTTCTCATTATAGTTTTTAAGCGAATTTCCCCTTTAGGAAAGAAGCTATTACCGTAGGTGTCATGGTAAGACTTAAGCCCAAAACCATAATAGTTTTGAGGTCCCCAGATGCCAAAAGCAGTATTTGTTAAAATATGTATATCTACATGTCTCCGTGAATACGATAACTTGAGTAAAAAATGTCCGTTTTCGATGAAGTTTGGATCAAATATGTAAAGTGATATTCATGACTTTAAGATCGAAAACCCTAAAAATCTGACCATTAGAAGGGTGGTTTATGGGGGTTCAATATTTTCCAAAAATCAGTTTTTTGCATTTTTCACGCTAAAATAAAAAAATAAAAAAACTTAATTTTAGTTTTTACCATGTTGTAGAGCTTAACCCTTTCAGTGCTATGGCCCGATATATCGTCTTTTGAATCTGTTATCAATAAACACTGTTACTGCTTCATAAGCGATTGTACCGTTAGGCGCTCAGTCTGCAGTCTGAGTCTGACATGTGGTGAAACCTGGTAGACACGAATTGAACTACCTCGTCCAGCGTCTAGTCTCTATAATACCAACTGATCCACAGCAGCTGCTAGCCTGACCAGTGGCTGTGCGGTCTAAGGCGTTACCTTCCCGGCCGGGGGTAACACTTGGATCGAGGGTTCGAATCCCGTCACAGTCGGTGGTTTTTATGTGCAACTCATGGAGAGTTCACCTGTCTGTGGCAGAGTTGAAGGGGAGGGCGGACCTTAAGCAAACGGTGGACGGCTAGGGTCCAAGCTGACGGGATGGGTGGATTCTTTGTGAGTTGCACATCTGATCAGGTGTTTTGCTACTTTTTACCTATCCTTTACTGTGTGTGTCCAGCGGAAGCACGTTTTTATTAATTTTAACTGTTCAGGCGTTCAATATATTAAAAAAAACAACAAAACATCACGGATTCAACTACTCCTTTCAGAAGCTTAGCACTCAAAGGGTTAAAAAACAAATATTGTATTTTGAATTATTAACCTAGGTTAAGTGGTTGCGGAGGAAATCCAAAAAAGTGCTCATAAATCTCCCATGTATATCTTAGGGGGAAAAGGTTTTCGGCTTTTCCTCAGTTAATTTTGATGTAAACTTCACATTTGCTTTTACCAATCAGTTAAGCTCCACAAAACAATTATTTTGGTGTTTAAATTTTGATTCTACGTCCAACCGTTGCAGAGACATTCAAAGTGCTAAACACAGTACGTTGTCCAATGTTATCCGTATGGAGGATAAATGAAATTTGATATCTCGATTATTTGTAAATGTATATTGATTAAACTTGGTATGTGGCTTCATGTAGTACTGGTATATTTGCACAAAAAATTTACTTTATGTTGATTATCCCCGTAGCAAACCTGTATACTCAGCCTTAATGAGAATAAGTAAAGTTTTATATATCCCTTAATTATGAACTTAAATTTATAAAACTTAGTATATAGCTTCACCTGGTTGAGTTATATTGATAATTGCACCAAAATATATTGCTTATTTTCGCAGCAAACCTGCGTACTCAGCCCTAATGTTTTGTACTACTCAGCTCTAATGTAACGTACTCAGCCCTACTCATCTGATCAGGTGTTTTGCTACTTTTTACCTATCCTTTACTGTGTGTGTCCAGCGGAAGCACGTTTTTATTAATTTTAACTGTTCAGGCGTTCAATATATTAAAAAAAACAACAAAACATCACGGATTCAACTACTCCTTTCAGAAGCTTAGCACTCAAAGGGTTAAAAAACAAATATTGTATTTTGAATTATTAACCTAGGTTAAGTGGTTGCGGAGGAAATCCAAAAAAGTGCTCATAAATCTCCCATGTTAATCTTAGGGGGAAAAGGTTTTTGGCTTTTCCTCAGTTAATTTTGATGTAAACTTCACATTTGCTTTTACCAATCAGTTAAGCTCCACAAAACAATTATTTTGGTGTTTAAATTTTGATTCTACGTCCAACCGTTGCAGAGACATTCAAAGTGCTAAACACAGTACGTTGTCCAATGTTATCCGTATGGATGATAAATGAAATTTGATATCTCGATTATTTGTAAATGTATATTGATTAAACTATCATATTATTAAGGAACCTGGTAGGATGACAATACATTGTAATTGTTCCTGTTATAGTTTTTAAGCGAATTTCCCCTTTAGGAAAGAAGCTATTACCGTAGGTGTCATGGTAAGACTTAAGCCCAAAACCATAATAACTTTTTGTTTTGAGGTCCCCAGATGCCAAAAGCAGCATTCGTTAAAATATGTATATCTACATGTCTCTGTGAATACGATAACTTGAGTAAAAAATGTCCGTTTTCGATGAAGTTTGGATCAAATATGTAAAGTGATATTCATGACTTTAAGATCGAAAACCCTAAAAATCTGACCTAAGAAGGGTGGTTTATGGGGGTTCAATATTTTCCAAAAATCAGTTTTTTGCATTTTTCACGCTAAAATAAAAAAATAAAAAAAAACTTAATTTTAGTTTTTACCATGTTGTAGAGCTTAACCCTTTCAGTGCTATGGCCCGATATATCGTCTTTTGAATCTGTTATCAATAAACACTGTTACTGCTTCATAAGCGATTGTACCGTTAGGCGCTCAGTCTGCAGTCTGAGTCTGACATGTGGTGAAACCTGGTAGACACGAATTGAACTACCTCGTCCAGCGCCTAGTCTCTATAATACCAACTGATGCCAAAAGCAGTATTCACATAGTTAAGATGTAAATTAAAAATTTTGTTATTATAGTTTTGTACTTTTAATTATATAAATGAGCTATAATTACATACCTAATTATGTTGGAAGTAAAATTCGTTATTCTGGCATCGAGTCAAACTTACAAGGGTTTCATAAAATAATGGTTCAGTTTTGGCACTAATACTAAACAAACCAAAAAAGTTCAATTAAAATATTTGTTTTATTCAAATCCTGAGAATAACAATCGAGAAGAAACAGTTTAACTTTTTCTATAACATTTAAATACGTCTGCCATTTGTAGCTCTGCAGAAATTTAAACGATGGTGTAATTGATCCAACACACGGTTCAATTACACAAGATTCTGCCTCTTATATTGAACATAACCTGAAAAGGTAAATAATCGAAAAATAAACCTAACAGCTGTTTTATACAGTTAGTAGAAACACACCTATTTGAGTTGTAGAATCCAATGCTACTAACCAGGACCAGGAATTTTCTAATTTGACTAGTAATATATTTATTAGAAGTAAAAAACGCACCATTATTTTCTAAAAACCCTGAATAATGATAAATTATTTTTTATTGTTTTAAGAAAATAAAATGGATATAACAAAATAATCCAGAACAGGTTTCCATTATAATGACTGGAATCTTATAATGAAAGTATAGAAAGTTGTACAACCTATGTTCCAAGAATAACCATCACCTACTTTGAATTTAATCAATTAAAGGGGAAGTATGACGACTGCACACGCATACAGGTGTCAGTCTTACATTTACATTTAAACATTTTCAAATCTTAACAGATGAATGTTTATACACCAGATTTACCAAAAACTAAATATTATGATGAACTAAATATGTTGCTCAAACACTACCTTTGCCCAAATTCAAATGAAGTTGTAGAGAAACATAAGTTTTATACTCGTTAACGTTAACCGAAATATTATATATCTATCATATTATTAAGGAACCTGGTAGGATGACAATACATTGTAATTGTTCCTGTTATAGTTTTTAAGCGAATTTCCCCTTTAGGAAAGAAGCTATTACCGTAGGTGTCATGGTAAGACTTAAGCCCAAAACCATAATAACTTTTTGTTTTGAGGTCCCCAGATGCCAAAAGCAGTATTCGTTAAAATATGTATATCTAAATGTCTCCGTGAATACGATAACTTGAGTAAAAAATGTCCGTTTTCGATGAAGTTTGGATCAAATATGTAAAGTGATATTCATGACTTTAGGATCGAAAACCCTAAAAATCTGACCATTAGAAGGGTGGTTTATGGGGGTTCAATATTTTCCAAAAATCAGTTTTTTGCATTTTTCACGCTAAAATAAAAAAATAAAAAAAACTTAATTTTAGTTTTTACCATGTTGTAGAGCTTAAACCTTTCAGTGCTATGGCCCGATATATCGTCTTTTGAATCTGTTATCAATAAACACTGTTACTGCTTCATAAGCGATTGTACCGTTAGGCGCTCAGTCTGCAGTCTGAGTCTGACATGTGGTGAAACCTGGTAGACACGAATTGAACTACCTCGTCCAGCGCCTAGTCTCTATAATACCAACTGATCCACAGCAGCTGCTAGCCTGACCAGTGGCTGTGCGGTCTAAGGCGTTATCTTCCCGGCCGGGGGTAACACTTGGATCGAGGGTTCGAATCCCGTCACAGTCGGTGGTTTTTATGTGCAACTCATGGAGAGTTCACCTGTCTGTGGCAGAGTTGAAGGGGAGGGCGGACCTTAAGCAAACGGTGGACGGCTAGGGTCCAAGCTGACGGGATGGGTGGATTCTTTGTGAGTTGCACATCTGATCAGGTGTTTTGCTACTTTTTACCTATCCTTTACTGTGTGTGTCCAGCGGAAGCAGGTTTTTATTAATTTTAACTGTTCAGGCGTTCAATATATTAAAAAAACAACAAAACATCACGGATTCAACTACTCCTTTCAGAAGCTTAGCACTCAAAGGGTTAAAAAACAAATATTGTATTTTGAATTATTAACCTAGGTTAAGTGGTTGCGGAGGAAATCCAAAAAAGTGCTCATAAATCTCCCATGTTAATCTTAGGGGGAAAAGGTTTTTGGCTTTTCCTCAGTTAATTTTGATGTAAACTTCACATTTGCTTTTACCAATCAGTTAAGCTCCACAAAACAATTATTTTGGTGTTTAAATTTTGATTCTACGTCCAACCGTTGCAGAGACATTCAAAGTGCTAAACACAGTACGTTGTCCAATGTTATCCGTATGGATGATAAATGAAATTTGATATCTCGATTATTTGTAAATGTATATTGATTAAACTATCATATTATTAAGGAACCTGGTAGGATGACAATACATTGTAATTGTTCCTGTTATAGTTTTTAAGCGAATTTCCCCTTTAGGAAAGAAGCTATTACCGTAGGTGTCATGGTAAGACTTAAGCCCAAAACCATAATAACTTTTTGTTTTGAGGTCCCCAGATGCCAAAAGCAGTATTCGTTAAAATATGTATATCTACATGTCTCTGTGAATACGATAACTTGAGTAAAAAATGTCCGTTTTCGATGAAGTTTGGATCAAATATGTAAAGTGATATTCATGACTTTAAGATCGAAAACCCTAAAAATCTGACCTAAGAAGGGTGGTTTATGGGGGTTCAATATTTTCCAAAAATCAGTTTTTTGCATTTTTCACGCTAAAATAAAAAAATAAAAAAACTTAATTTTAGTTTTTACCATGTTGTAGAGCTTAACCCTTTCAGTGCTATGGCCCGATATATCGTCTTTTGAATCTGTTATCAATAAACACTGTTACTGCTTCATAAGCGATTGTACCGTTAGGCGCTCAGTCTGCAGTCTGAGTCTGACATGTGGTGAAACCTGGTAGACACGAATTGAACTACCTCGTCCAGCGCCTAGTCTCTATAATACCAACTGATGCCAAAAGCAGTATTCGTTAAAATATGTATATCTACATGTCTCCGTGAATACGATAACTTGAGTAAAAAATGTCCGTTTTCGATGAAGTTTAGATCAAATATGTAAAGTGATATTCATGACTTTAGGATCGAAAACCCTAAAAATCTGACCATTAGAAGGGTGGTTTATGGGGGTTCAATATTTTCCAAAAATCAGTTTTTTGCATTTTTCACGCTAAAATAAAAAAATAAAAAAAACTTAATTTTAGTTTTTACCATGTTGTAGAGCTTAAACCTTTCAGTGCTATGGCCCGATATATCGTCTTTTGAATCTGTTATCAATAAACACTGTTACTGCTTCATAAGCGATTGTACCGTTAGGCGCTCAGTCTGCAGTCTGAGTCTGACATGTGGTGAAACCTGGTAGACACGAATTGAACTACCTCGTCCAGCGCCTAGTCTCTATAATACCAACTGATCCACAACAAAGTGCTCATAAATCTCCCATGTTAATCTTAGGGGGAAAAGGTTTTTGGCTTTTCCTCAGTTAATTTTGATGTAAACTTCACATTTGCTTTTACCAATCAGTTAAGCTCCACAAAACAATTATTTTGGTGTTTAAATTTTGATTCTACGTCCAACCGTTGCAGAGACATTCAAAGTGCTAAACACAGTACGTTGTCCAATGTTATCCGTATGGATGATAAATGAAATTTGATATCTCGATTATTTGTAAATGTATATTGATTAAACTATCATATTATTAAGGAACCTGGTAGGATGACAATACATTGTAATTGTTCCTGTTATAGTTTTTAAGCGAATTTCCCCTTTAGGAAAGAAGCTATTACCGTAGGTGTCATGGTAAGACTTAAGCCCAAAACCATAATAACTTTTTGTTTTGAGGTCCCCGGATGCCAAAAGCAGTATTCGTTAAAATATGTATATCTACATGTCTCCGTGAATACGATAACTTGAGTAAAAAATGTCCGTTTTCGATGAAGTTTAGATCAAATATGTAAAGTGATATTCATGACTTTAGGATCGAAAACCCTAAAAATCTGACCATTAGAAGGGTGGTTTATGGGGGTTCAATATTTTCCAAAAATCAGTTTTTTGCATTTTTCACGCTAAAATAAAAAAATAAAAAAACTTAATTTTAGTTTTTACCATGTTGTAGAGCTTAAACCTTTCAGTGCTATGGCCCGATATATCGTCTTTTGAATCTGTTATCAATAAACACTGTTACTGCTTCATAAGCGATTGTACCGTTAGGCGCTCAGTCTGCAGTCTGAGTCTGACATGTGGTGAAACCTGGTAGACACGAATTGAACTATCTCGTCCAGCGCCTAGTCTCTATAATACCAACTGATCCACAGCAGCTGCTAGCCTGACCAGTGGCTGTGCGGTCTAAGGCGTTACCTTCCCGGCCGGGGGTAACACTTGGATCGAGGGTTCGAATCCCGTCACAGTCGGTGGTTTTTATGTGCAACTCATGGAGAGTTCACCTGTCTGTGGCAGAGTTGAAGGGGAGGGCGGACCTTAAGCAAACGGTGGACGGCTAGGGTCCAAGCTGACGGGATGGGTGGATTCTTTGTGAGTTGCACATCTGATCAGGTGTTTTGCTACTGTTTACCTATCCTTTACTGTGTGTGTCCAGCGGAAGCACGTTTTTATTAATTTTAACTGTTCGGGCGTTCAATATATTAAAAAAAAACAACAAAACATCACGGATTCAACTACTCCTTTCAGAAGCTTAGCACTCAAAGGGTTAAAAAACAAATATTGTATTTTGAATTATTAACCTAGGTTAAGTGGTTGCGGAGGAAATCCAAAAAAGTGCTCATAAATCTCCCATGTTAATCTTAGGGGGAAAAGGTTTTTGACTTTTCCTCAGTTAATTTTGATGTAAACTTCACATTTGCTTTTACCAATCAGTTAAGCTCCACAAAACAATTATTTTGGTGTTTAAATTTTGATTCTACGTCCAACCGTTGCAGAGACATTCAAAGTGCTAAACACAGTACGTTGTCCAATGTTATCCGTATGGATGATAAATGAAATTTGATATCTCGATTATTTGTAAATGTATATTGATTAAACTATCATATTATTAAGGAACCTGGTAGGATGACAATACATTGTAATTGTTCCTGTTATAGTTTTTAAGCGAATTTCCCCTTTAGGAAAGAAGCTATTACCGTAGGTGTCATGGTAAGACTTAAGCCCAAAACCATAATAACTTTTTGTTTTGAGGTCCCCAGATGCCAAAAGCAGTATTCGTTAAAATATGTATATCTACATGTCTCTGTGAATACGATAACTTGAGTAAAAAATGTCCGTTTTCGATGAAGTTTGGATCAAATATGTAAAGTGATATTCATGACTTTAAGATCGAAAACCCTAAAAATCTGACCTAAGAAGGGTGGTTTATGGGGGTTCAATATTTTCCAAAAATCAGTTTTTTGCATTTTTCACGCTAAAATAAAAAAATAAAAAAACTTAATTTTAGTTTTTACCATGTTGTAGAGCTTAACCCTTTCAGTGCTATGGCCCGATATATCGTCTTTTGAATCTGTTATCAATAAACACTGTTACTGCTTCATAAGCGATTGTACCGTTAGGCGCTCAGTCTGCAGTCTGAGTCTGACATGTGGTGAAACCTGGTAGACACGAATTGAACTACCTCGTCCAGCGCCTAGTCTCTATAATACCAACTGATCCACAGCAGCTGCTAGCCTGACCAGTGGCTGTGCGGTCTAAGGCGTTACCTTCCCGGCCGGGGGTAACACTTGGATCGAGGGTTCGAATCCCGTCACAGTCGGTGGTTTTTATGTGCAACTCATGGAGAGTTCACCTGTCTGTGGCAGAGTTGAAGGGGAGGGCGGACCTTAAGCAAACGGTGGACGGCTAGGGTCCAAGCTGACGGGATGGGTGGATTCTTTGTGAGTTGCACATCTGATCAGGTGTTTTGCTACTTTTTACCTATCCTTTACTGTGTGTGTCCAGCGGAAGCACGTTTTTATTAATTTTAACTGTTCAGGCGTTCAATATATTAAAAAAACAACAAAACATCACGGATTCAACTACTCCTTTCGGAAGCTTAGCACTCAAAGGGTTAAAAAACAAATATTGTATTTTGAATTTTTAACCTAGGTTAAGTGGTTGCGGAGGAAATCCAAAAAAGTGCTCATAAATCTCCCATGTTAATCTTAGGGGGAAAAGGTTTTTGGCTTTTCCTCAGTTAATTTTGATGTCAACTTCACATTTGCTTTTACCAATCAGTTAAGCTCCACAAAACAATTATTTTGGTGTTTAAATTTTGATTCTACGTCCAACCGTTGCAGAGACATTCAAAGTGCTCAACACAGTACGTTGTCCAATGTTATCCGTATGGAGGATAAATGAAATTTGATATCTCGATTATTTGTAAATGTATATTGATTAAACTTGGTATGTGGCTTCATGTAGTACTGGTATATTTGCACAAAAAATTTACTTTATGTTGATTATCCCCGTAGCAAACCTGTATACTCAGCCTTAGTGAGAATAAGTAAAGTTTTATATATCCCTTAATTATGAACTTAAATTTATAAAACTTAGTATATAGCTTCACCTGGTTGAGTTATATTGATAATTGCACCAAAATATATTGCTTATTTTCGCAGCAAACCTGCGAAAACCCTAAAAATCTGACCTAAGAAGGGTGGTTTATGGGGGTTCAATATTTTCCAAAAATCAGTTTTTTGCATTTTTTACGCTAAAATAAAAAAATAAAAAAAACTTAATTTTAGTTTTTACCATGTTGTAGAGCTTAACCCTTTCAGTGCTATGGCCCGATATATCGTATTTTGAATCTGTTATCAATAAACACTGTTACTGCTTCATAAGCGATTGTACCGTTAGGCGCTCAGTCTGCAGTCTGAGTCTGACATGTGGTGAAACCTGGTAGACACGAATTGAACTACCTCGTCCAGCGCCTAGTCTCTATAATACCAACTGATCCACAGCAGCTGCTAGCCTGACCAGTGGCTGTGCGGTCTAAGGCGTTACCTTCCCGGCCGGGGGTAACACTTGGATCGAGGGTTCGAATCCCGTCACAGTCGGTGGTTTTTATGTGCAACTCATGGAGAGTTCACCTGTCTGTGGCAGAGTTGAAGGGGAGGGCGGACCTTAAGCAAACGGTGGACGGCTAGGGTCCAAGCTGACGGGATGGGTGGATTCTTTGTGAGTTGCACATCTGATCAGGTGTTTTGCTACTTTTTACCTATCCTTTACTGTGTGTGTCCAGCGGAAGCACGTTTTTATTAATTTTAACTGTTCAGGCGTTCAATATATTAAAAAAACAACAAAACATCACGGATTCAACTACTCCTTTCGGAAGCTTAGCACTCAAAGGGTTAAAAAACAAATATTGTATTTTGAATTATTAACCTAGGTTAAGTGGTTGCGGAGGAAATCCAAAAAAGTGCTCATAAATCTCCCATGTTAATCTTAGGGGGAAAAGGTTTTTGGCTTTTCCTCAGTTAATTTTGATGTCAACTTCACATTTGCTTTTACCAATCAGTTAAGCTCCACAAAACAATTATTTTGGTGTTTAAATTTTGATTCTACGTCCAACCGTTGCAGAGACATTCAAAGTGCTCAACACAGTACGTTGTCCAATGTTATCCGTATGGAGGATAAATGAAATTTGATATCTCGATTATTTGTAAATGTATATTGATTAAACTTGGTATGTGGCTTCATGTAGTACTGGTATATTTGCACAAAAAATTTACTTTATGTTGATTATCCCCGTAGCAAACCTGTATACTCAGCCTTAGTGAGAATAAGTAAAGTTTTATATATCCCTTAATTATGAACTTAAATTTATAAAACTTAGTATATAGCTTCACCTGGTTGAGTTATATTGATAATTGCACCAAAATATATTGCTTATTTTCGCAGCAAACCTGCGAAAACCCTAAAAATCTGACCTAAGAAGGGTGGTTTATGGGGGTTCAATATTTTCCAAAAATCAGTTTTTTGCATTTTTTACGCTAAAATAAAAAAATAAAAAAAACTTAATTTTAGTTTATACCATGTTGTAGAGCTTAACCCTTTCAGTGCTATGGCCCGATATATCGTATTTTGAATCTGTTATCAATAAACACTGTTACTGCTTCATAAGCGATTGTACCGTTAGGCGCTCAGTCTGCAGTCTGAGTCTGACATGTGGTGAAACCTGGTAGACACGAATTGAACTACCTCGTCCAGCGCCTAGTCTCTATAATACCAACTGATCCACAGCAGCTGCTAGCCTGACCAGTGGCTGTGCGGTCTAAGGCGTTACCTTCCCGGCCGGGGGTAACACTTGGATCGAGGGTTCGAATCCCGTCACAGTCGGTGGTTTTTATGTGCAACTCATGGAGAGTTCACCTGTCTGTGGCAGAGTTGAAGGGGAGGGCGGACCTTAAGCAAACGGTGGACGGCTAGGGTCCAAGCTGACGGGATGGGTGGATTCTTTGTGAGTTGCACATCTGATCAGGTGTTTTGCTACTTTTTACCTATCCTTTACTGTGTGTGTCCAGCGGAAGCACGTTTTTATTAATTTTAACTGTTCAGGCGTTCAATATATTAAAAAAACAACAAAACATCACGGATTCAACTACTCCTTTCGGAAGCTTAGCACTCAAAGGGTTAAAAAACAAATATTGTATTTTGAATTATTAACCTAGGTTAAGTGGTTGCGGAGGAAATCCAAAAAAGTGCTCATAAATCTCCCATGTTAATCTTAGGGGGAAAAGGTTTTTGGCTTTTCCTCAGTTAATTTTGATGTCAACTTCACATTTGCTTTTACCAATCAGTTAAGCTCCACAAAACAATTATTTTGGTGTTTAAATTTTGATTCTACGTCCAACCGTTGCAGAGACATTCAAAGTGCTAAACACAGTACGTTGTCCAATGTTATCCGTATGGAGGATAAATGAAATTTGATATCTCGATTATTTGTAAATGTATATTGATTAAACTTGGTATGTGGCTTCATGTAGTACTGGTATATTTGCACAAAAAAATTACTTTATGTTGATTATCCCCGTAGCAAACCTGTATACTCAGCCTTAATGAGAATAAGTAAAGTTTTATATATCCCTTAATTATGAACTTAAATTTATAAAACTTAGTATATAGCTTCACCTGGTTGAGTTATATTGATAATTGCACCAAAATATATTGCTTATTTTCGCAGCAAACCTGCGTACTCAGCCCTAATGTTATTCTTATGGAGAATAAATAAAATGCTATAGATCACTTATTTATTTATGTATTTTTATGAAACTTGGTATGTGGCTTTATGTGGTAGCGAGAAACATATCCATGCATTGGAAATTCGCTGAGTACGCAGGTTTGCTGTGACGTGGGTATTATTAGTGTACAACAGGCATGAAGTAGGCCTACACATTTTTAATTTTATTATTTTTCAATCATTCAGAAGAAATAATATATTTTCGTGTCTCTACGTTCATTTTACTTCAAACCAGCAAGAAACTGACAGGAACCATCTACATTCTATCAGCGCACAATAGACAATCATATTTTGTTATGCTCGGATTCCAAACTTTTCGCCGAAGGTCAATGTTCACTTCACTATGTGTGCGTCTCTGACCACGGTAGCATACTGCTCCTTACACTCGACGACGCATCCTCGGCTATTGGAACAGACCAGGCCTGGTTCTTCTGGTATTTTAAATATTTCTCTTTAAAAAGAATAATTTAAAATTTGAGTATAACCTGTGGTATAACCTGTGAATAACCTGTGGTTATCAGAATGCCAGTAGTATTATATTGAAGCAATTGAAAAAGAAAATGGAATGATACGTGTTTAAACTTTTTAGAGTGTAATACATGTGAATACTTCAAATTAAAAACACCGCTTAAAACATTGAATATGAGACATGGTTTTCTCATTATAGTTTTTAAGCGAATTTACCCTTTAGGAAAGAAGCTATTACCGTAGGTGTCATGGTAAGACTTAAGCCCAAAACCATAATAACTTTTTGTTTTGAGGTCCCCAGATGCCAAAAGCAGTATTCGTTAAAATATGTATATCTACATGTCTCCGTGAATACGATAACTTGAGTAAAAAATGTCCGTTTTCGATGAAGTTTGGATCAAATATGTAAAGTGATATTCATGACTTTAAGATCGAAAACCCTAAAAATCTGACCATTAGAAGGGTGGTTTATGGGGGTTCAATATTTTCCAAAAATCAGTTTTTTGCATTTTTCACGCTAAAATAAAAAAATAAAAAAAACTTAATTTTAGTTTTTACCATGTTGTAGAGCTTAACCCTTTCAGTGCTATGGCCCGATATATCGTCTTTTGAATCTGTTATCAATAAACACTGTTACTGCTTCATAAGCGATTGTACCGTTAGGCGCTCAGTCTGCAGTCTGAGTCTGACATGTGGTGAAACCTGGTAGACACGAATTGAACTACTTCGTCCAGCGCCTAGTCTCTATAATACCAACTGATCCACAGCAGCTGCTAGCCTGACCAGTGGCTGTGCGGTCTAAGGCGTTACCTTCCCGGCCGGGGGTAACACTTGGATCGAGGGTTCGAATCCCGTCACAGTCGGTGGTTTTTATGTGCAACTCATGGAGAGTTCACCTGTCTGTGGCAGAGTTGAAGGGGAGGGCGGACCTTAAGCAAACGGTGGACGGCTAGGGTCCAAGCTGACGGGATGGGTGGATTCTTTGTGAGTTGCACATCTGATCAGGTGTTTTGCTACTTTTTACCTATCCTTTACTGTGTGTGTCCAGCGGAAGCACGTTTTTATTAATTTTAACTGTTCAGGCGTTCAATATATTAAAATACCCCCCGTCGCAGCAAACCTGCATACTCAGCGAATTTCCAATGCATTGATATGTTTCTCACTAGTACATAAAGCCACTCACCAAGTTTGGCAAAAATACATTCATAAATAAGTGATTTATTACATTTTATTTATTCCCCATAAGAATAACATTAGGACTGAGTACGCAGGTTTGCTGCAACGAGGAAGATAAGAAATGAGTTTTTTAGCAATTATCAATATAACTGAACCAGGTGAAGCTACTTACCATGTTTTATTAATTTATGTTCATAATTAAGGGAGATATAAAACTTTACTTATTCTCCATAAGAATAACATTAGGGCTGAGTATGCAGGTTAGCTGCTACGGGGACAGTCAACAAAACATTTATTTTTTGTGCAATTATCAATATACCAGTACAACATGAAGCCACATACCAAATTTCATCAATATACATTCATAAATAATCAAGATATCAAATTTTATTTATTCTCCATAAGGATAACATTGGACAACGTACTGTGTTTAGCACTTTGAATATCTCTGCAACGGTTTGACGTAGAATCACAATTTAAACACCAAAATGATTGTTTTGTGGAGCTGAAGTGATTGGTAAAAGAAAATGTGAAGTTTAAAGTAAAATTAACTGAGGAAAAGCCAAAAACCTTTTTCCCATAAGATTAACATGGGAGATTTTATGAGCATGTTTTTTGGATTTTTTCCGCAACCACTTAACCTAGGTTAATAATTCAAAATACCATATTATTTGTTTTTTTAAGCTCTATAACATGGTCTAAACCTAAATTAAGTGTTTTAAAAATTTTAGGGTAAAAAATGCAAAAAACTGATTTTTGGAAAATTTAAAACCCCCATAAACCCCCCTTCCCATAGTCCGATTTTTCTGGTTTTCGAACTTAAAGTCATAAATGTCAGTTTACACATTTGAGCCAAATTTCATCGAAATCGGACGTTTTTCCTCAAGTTATCGCATTCACGGACACATATATAGATATATATATATATATAGATATATATATATATATATATAGATATATATATACATATATATAAATTTGAACGAATAGTGTTTTGGACATCTGGGGACCTCAAAACAAAAAGTTATCATGGTCTCGGGCTTAAGTCTTACCATGAGACCTACGGTAATAGCTTCTTCCCTATAGGGGAAATTCGCTAAAAACAACAAAACATCACGGATTCAACTACTCCTTTCAGAAGCTTAGCACTCAAAGGGTTAGAAAACAAATATTGTATTTTGAATTATTAACCTAGGTTAAGTGGTTGCGGAGGAAATCCAAAAAAGTGCTCATAAATCTCCCATGTTAATCTTAGGGGGAAAAGGTTTTTGGCTTTTCCTCAGTTAATTTTGATGTAAACTTCACATTTGCTTTTACCAATCAGTTAAGCTCCACAAAACAATTATTTTGGTGTTTAAATTTTGATTCTACGTCCAACCGTTGCAGAGACATTCAAAGTGCTAAACACAGTACGTTGTCCAATGTTATCCGTATGGAGGATAAATGAAATTTGATATCTCGATTATTTGTAAATGTATATTGATTAAACTTGGTATGTGAGTTATATTGATAATTGCACCAAAATATATTGCTTATTTTCGCAGCAAACCTGCGTACTCAGCCCTAATGTTATTCTTATGGAGAATAAATAAAATGCTATAGATCACTTATTTATTTATGTATTTTTATGAAACTTGGTATGTGGCTTTATGTGGTAGCGAGAAACATATCCATGCATTGGAAATTCGCTGAGTACGCAGGTTTGCTGTGACGTGGGTATTATTAGTGTACAACAGGCATGAAGTAGGCCTACACATTTTTAATTTTATTATTTTTCAATCATTCAGAAGAAATAATATATTTTCGTGTCTCTACGTTCATTTTACTTCAAACCAGCAAGAAACTGACAGGAACCATCTATATTCTATCAGCGCACAATAGACAATCATATTTTGTTATGCTCGGATTCCAAACTTTTCGCCGAAGGTCAATGTTCACTTCACTATGTGTGCGTCTCTGACCACGGTAGCATACTGCTCCTTACACTCGACGACGCATCCTCGGCTATTGGAACAGACCAGGCCTGGTTCTTCTGGTATTTTAAATATTTATCTTTAAAAAGAATAATTTAAAATTTGAGTATAACCTGTGGTATAACCTGTGAATAACCTGTGGTTATCAGAATGCCAGTAGTATTATATTGAAGCAATTGAAAAAGAAAATGGAATGATACGTGTTTAAACTTTTTAGAGTGTAATACATGTGAATACTTCAAATTAAAAACACCGCTTAAAACATTGAATATGAGACATGGTTTTCTCATTATAGTTTTTAAGCGAATTTACCCTTTAGGAAAGAAGCTATTACCGTAGGTGTCATGGTAAGACTTAAGCCCAAAACCATAATAACTTTTTGTTTTGAGGTCCCCAGATGCCAAAAGCAGTATTCGTTAAAATATGTATATCTACATGTCTCCGTGAATACGATAACTTGAGTAAAAAATGTCCGTTTTCGATGAAGTTTGGATCAAATATGTAAAGTGATATTCATGACTTTAAGATCGAAAACCCTAAAAATCTGACCATTAGAAGGGTGGTTTATGGGGGTTCAATATTTTCCAAAAATCAGTTTTTTGCATTTTTCACGCTAAAATAAAAAAATAAAAAAACTTAATTTTAGTTTTTACCATGTTGTAGAGCTTAACCCTTTCAATGCTATGGCCCGATATATCGTCTTTTGAATCTGTTATCAATAAACACTGTTACTGCTTCATAAGCGATTGTACCGTTAGGCGCTCAGTCTGCAGTCTGAGTCTGACATGTGGTGAAACCTGGTAGACACGAATTGAACTACCTCGTCCAGCGCCTAGTCTCTATAATACCAACTGATCCACAGCAGCTGCTAGCCTGACCAGTGGCTGTGCGGTCTAAGGCGTTACCTTCCCGGCCGGGGGTAACACTTGGATCGAGGGTTCGAATCCCGTCACAGTCGGTGGTTTTTATGTGCAACTCATGGAGAGTTCACCTGTCTGTGGCAGAGTTGAAGGGGAGGGCGGACCTTAAGCAAACGGTGGACGGCTAGGGTCCAAGCTGACGGGATGGGTGGATTCTTTGTGAGTTGCACATCTGATCAGGTGTTTTGCTACTTTTTACCTATCCTTTACTGTGTGTGTCCAGCGGAAGCACGTTTTTATTAATTTTAACTGTTCAGGCGTTCAATATATTAAAAAAAAAAAAAAACATCACGGATTCAACTACTCCTTTCAGAAGCTTAGCACTCAAAGGGTTAAAAAACAAATATTGTATTTTGAATTATTAACCTAGGTTAAGTGGTTGCGGAGGAAATCCAAAAAAGTGCTCATAAATCTCCCATGTTAATCTTAGGGGGAAAAGGTTTTTGGCCTTTCCTCAGTTAATTTTGATGTAAACTTCACATATGCTTTTACCAATAATTAAGCTCCACAAAACAATTATTTTGGTGTTTAAATTTTGATTCTACGTCCAACCGTTGCAGAGACATTCAAAGTGCTAAACACAGTACGTTGTCCAATGTTATCCGTATGGATGATAAATGAAATTTGATATCTCGATTATTTGTAAATGTATATTGATTAAACTATCATATTATTAAGGAACCTGGTAGGATGACAATACATTGTAATTGTTCCTGTTATAGTTTTTAAGCGAATTTCCCCTTTAGGAAAGAAGCTATTACCGTAGGTGTCATGGTAAGACTTAAGCCCAAAACCATAATAACTTTTTTTTTTGTGAATACGATAACTTGAGTAAAAAATGTCCGTTTTCGATGAAGTTTGGATCAAATATGTAAAGTGATATTCATGACTTTAAGATCGAAAACCCTAAAAATCTGACCTTAGAAGGGTGGTTTATGGGGGTTCAATATTTTCCAAAAATCAGTTTTTTGCATTTTTCACGCTAAAATAAAAAAATAAAAAAAACTTAATTTTAGTTTTTACCATGTTGTAGAGCTTAACCCTTTCAGTGCTATGGCCCGATATATCGTCTTTTGAATCTGTTATCAATAAACACTGTTACTGCTTCATAAGCGATTGTACCGTTAGGCGCTCAGTATGCAGTCTGAGTCTGACATGTGGTGAAACCTGGTAGACACGAATTGAACTACCTCGTCCAGCGCCTAGTCTCTATAATACCAACTGATCCACAGCAGCTGCTAGCCTGACCAGTGGCTGTGCGGTCTAAGGCGTTACCTTCCCGGCCGGGGGTAACACTTGGATCGAGGGTTCGAATCCCGTCACAGTCGGTGGTTTTTATGTGCAACTCATGGAGAGTTCACCTGTCTGTGGCAGAGTTGAAGGGGAGGGCGGACCTTAAGCAAACGGTGGACGGCTAGGGTCCAAGCTGACGGGATGGGTGGATTCTTTGTGAGTTGCACATCTGATCAGGTGTTTTGCTACTTTTTACCTATCCTTTACTGTGTGTGTCCAGCGGAAGCACGTTTTTATTAATTTTAACTGTTCAGGCGTTCAATATATTAAAAAAAACAACAAAACATCACGGATTCAACTACTCCTTTCAGAAGCTTAGCACTCAAAGGGTTAAAAAACAAATATTGTATTTTGAATTATTAACCTAGGTTAAGTGGTTGCGGAGGAAATCCAAAAAAGTGCTCATAAATCTCCCATGTTAATCTTAGGGGGAAAAGGTTTTTGGCCTTTCCTCAGTTAATTTTGATGTAAACTTCACATTTGCTTTTACCAATAAGTTAAGCTCCACAAAACAATTATTTTGGTGTTTAAATTTTGATTCTACGTCCAACCGTTGCAGAGACATTCAAAGTGCTAAACATAGTACGTTGTCCAATGTTATCCGTATGAACTCTCCATGAGTTGCACATAAAAACCACCGACTGTTGAAGGGGAGGGCGGACCTTAAGCAAACGGTGGACGGCTAGGGTCCAAGCTGACGGGATGGGTGGATTCTTTGTGAGTTGCACATCTGATCAGGTGTTTTGCTACTTTTTACCTATCCTTTACTGTGTGTGTCCAGCGGAAGCACGTTTTTATTAATTTTAACTGTTCAGGCGTTCAATATATTAAAAAAAACAACAAAACATCACGGATTCAACTACTCCTTTCAGAAGCTTAGCACTCAAAGGGTTAAAAAACAAATATTGTATTTTGAATTATTAACCTAGGTTAAGTGGTTGCGGAGGAAATCCAAAAAAGTGCTCATAAATCTCCCATGTTAATCTTAGGGGGAAAAGGTTTTTGGCCTTTCCTCAGTTAATTTTGATGTAAACTTCACATTTGCTTTTACCAATAAGTTAAGCTCCACAAAACAATTATTTTGGTGTTTAAATTTTGATTCTACGTCCAACCGTTGCAGAGACATTCAAAGTGCTAAACACAGTACGTTGTCCAATGTTATCCGTATGGATGATAAATGAAATTTGATATCTCGATTATTTGTAAATGTATATTGATTAAACTATCATATTATTAAGGAACCTGGTAGGATGACAATACATTGTAATTGTTCCTGTTATAGTTTTTAAGCGAATTTCCCCTTTAGGAAAGAAGCTATTACCGTAGGTGTCATGGTAAGACTTAAGCCCAAAACCATAATAACTTTTTGTTTTGAGGTCCCCAGATGCCAAAAGCAGTATTCGTTAAAATATGTATATCTACATGTCTCCGTGAATACGATAACTTGAGTAAAAAATGTCCGTTTTCGATGAAGTTTGGATCAAATATGTAAAGTGATATTCATGACTTTAAGATCGAAAACCCTAAAAATCTGACCTTAGAAGGGTGGTTTATGGGGGTTCAATATTTTCCAAAAATCAGTTTTTTGCATTTCTCACGCTAAAATAAAAAAATAAAAAAAACTTAATTTTAGTTTTTACCATGTTGTAGAGCTTAACCCTTTCAGTGCTATGGCCCGATATATCGTCTTTTGAATCTGTTATCAATAAACACTGTTACTGCTTCATAAGCGATCGTACTGTTAGGCGCTCAGTCTGCAGTCTGAGTCTGACATGTGGTGAAACCTGGTAGAAGCTATTACCGTAGGTGTCATGGTAAGACTTAAGCCCAAAACCATAATAACTTTTTGTTTTGAGGTCCCCAGATGCCAAAAGCAGTATTCGTTTAAATATGTATATCTACATGTCTCCGTGAATACGATAACTTGAGTAAAAAATGTCCGTTTTCGATGAAGTTTGGATCAAATATGTAAAGTGATATTCATGACTTTAAGATCGAAAACCCTAAAAATCTGACCTTAGAAGGGTGGTTTATGGGGGTTCAATATTTTCCAAAAATCAGTTTTTTGCATTTTTCACGCTAAAATAAAAAAATAAAAAAACTTAATTTTAGTTTTTACCATGTTGTAGAGCTTAACCCTTTCAGTGCTATGGCCCGATATATCGTCTTTTGAATCTGTTATCAATAAACACTGTTACTGCTTCATAAGCGATTGTACCGTTAGGCGCTCAGTCTGCAGTCTGAGTCTGACATGTGGTGAAACCTGGTAGACACGAATTGAACTACCTCGTCCAGCGCCTAGTCTCTATAATACCAACTGATCCACAGCAGCTGCTAGCCTGACCAGTGGCTGTGCGGTCTAAGGCGTTACCTTCCCGGCCGGGGGTAACACTTGGATCGAGGGTTCGAATCCCGTCACAGTCGGTGGTTTTTATGTGCAACTCATGGAGAGTTCACCTGTCTGTGGCAGAGTTGAAGGGGAGGGCGGACCTTAAGCAAACGGTGGACGGCTAGGGTCCAAGCTGACGGGATGGGTGGATTCTTTGTGAGTTGCACATCTAATCAGGTGTTTTGCTACTTTTTACCTATCCTTTACTGTGTGTGTCCAGCGGAAGCACGTTTTTATTAATTTTAACTGTTCAGGCGTTCAATATATTAAAAAAAACAACAAAACATCACGGATTCAACTACTCCTTTCAGAAGCTTAGCACTCAAAGGGTTAAAAAACAAATATTGTATTTTGAATTATTAACCTAGGTTAAGTGGTTGCGGAGGAAATCCAAAAAAGTGCTCATAAATCTCCCATGTTAATCTTAGGGGGAAAAGGTTTTTGGCTTTTCCTCAGTTAATTTTGATGTAAACTTCACATTTGCTTTTACCAATCAGTTAAGCTCCACAAAACAATTATTTTGGTGTTTAAATTTTGATTCTACGTCCAACCCTTGCAGAGACATTCAAAGTGCTAAACACAGTACGTTGTCCAATGTTATCCGTATGGATGATAAATGAAATTTGATATCTCGATTATTAGCGATTATTATCTCGATATAAGCGATTGTACCGTTAGGCGCTCAGTCTGCAGTCTGAGTCTGACATGTGGTGAAACCTGGTAGACACGAATTGAACTACCTCGTCCAGCGCCTAGTCTCTATAATACCAACTGATCCACAGCAGCTGCTAGCCTGACCAGTGGCTGTGCGGTCTAAGGCGTTACCTTCCCGGCCGGGGGTAACACTTGGATCGAGGGTTCGAATCCCGTCACAGTCGGTGGTTTTTATGTGCAACTCATGGAGAGTTCACCTGTCTGTGGCAGAGTTGAAGGGGAGGGCGGACCTTAAGCAAACGGTGGACGGCTAGGGTCCAAGCTGACGGGATGGGTGGATTCTTTGTGAGTTGCACATCTAATCAGGTGTTTTGCTACTTTTTACCTATCCTTTACTGTGTGTGTCCAGCGGAAGCACGTTTTTATTAATTTTAACTGTTCAGGCGTTCAATATATTAAAAAAAACAACAAAACATCACGGATTCAACTACTCCTTTCAGAAGCTTAGCACTCAAAGGGTTAAAAAACAAATATTGTATTTTGAATTATTAACCTAGGTTAAGTGGTTGCGGAGGAAATCCAAAAAAGTGCTCATAAATCTCCCATGTTAATCTTAGGGGGAAAAGGTTTTTGGCTTTTCCTCAGTTAATTTTGATGTAAACTTCACATTTGCTTTTACCAATCAGTTAAGCTCCACAAAACAATTATTTTGGTGTTTAAATTTTGATTCTACGTCCAACCCTTGCAGAGACATTCAAAGTGCTAAACACAGTACGTTGTCCAATGTTATCCGTATGGATGATAAATGAAATTTGATATCTCGATTATTTGTAAATGTATATTGATTAAACTATCATATTATTAAGGAACCTGGTAGGATGACAATACATTGTAATTGTTCCTGTTATAGTTTTTAAGCGAATTTCCCCTTTAGGAAAGAAGCTATTACCGTAGGTGTCATGGTAAGACTTAAGCCCAAAACCATAATAACTTTTTTTTTTGTGAATACGATAACTTGAGTAAAAAATGTCCGTTTTCGATGAAGTTTGGATAAAATATGTAAAGTGATATTCATGACTTTAAGATCGAAAACCCTAAAAATCTGACCTTAGAAGGGTGGTTTATGGGGGTTCAATATTTTCCAAAAATCAGTTTTTTGCATTTTTCACGCTAAAATAAAAAAATAAAAAAAACTTAATTTTAGTTTTTACCATGTTGTAGAGCTTAACCCTTTCAGTGCTATGGCCCGATATATCGTCTTTTGAATCTGTTATCAATAAACACTGTTACTGCTTCATAAGCGATTGTACCGTTAGGCGCTCAGTATGCAGTCTGAGTCTGACATGTGGTGAAACCTGGTAGACACGAATTGAACTACCTCGTCCAGCGCCTAGTCTCTATAATACCAACTGATCCACAGCAGCTGCTAGCCTGACCAGTGGCTGTGCGGTCTAAGGCGTTACCTTCCCGGCCGGGGGTAACACTTGGATCGAGGGTTCGAATCCCGTCACAGTCGGTGGTTTTTATGTGCAACTCATGGAGAGTTCACCTGTCTGTGGCAGAGTTGAAGGGGAGGGCGGACCTTAAGCAAACGGTGGACGGCTAGGGTCCAAGCTGACGGGATGGGTGGATTCTTTGTGAGTTGCACATCTGATCAGGTGTTTTGCTACTTTTTACCTATCCTTTACTGTGTGTGTCCAGCGGAAGCACGTTTTTATTAATTTTAACTGTTCAGGCGTTCAATATATTAAAAAAAACAACAAAACATCACGGATTCAACTACTCCTTTCAGAAGCTTAGCACTCAAAGGGTTAAAAAACAAATATTGTATTTTGAATTATTAACCTAGGTTAAGTGGTTGCGGAGGAAATCCAAAAAAGTGCTCATAAATCTCCCATGTTAATCTTAGGGGGAAAAGGTTTTTGGCTTTTCCTCAGTTAATTTTGATGTAAACTTCACATTTGCTTTTACCAATCAGTTAAGCTCCACAAAACAATTATTTTGGTGTTTAAATTTTGATTCTACGTCCAACCGTTGCAGAGACATTCAAAGTGCTAAACACAGTACGTTGTCCAATGTTATCCGTATGGATGATAAATGAAATTTGATATCTCGATTATTTGTAAATGTATATTGATTAAACTATCATATTATTAAGGAACCTGGTAGGATGACAATACATTGTAATTGTTCCTGTTATAGTTTTTAAGCGAATTTCCCCTTTAGGAAAGAAGCTATTACCGTAGGTGTCATGGTAAGACTTAAGCCCAAAACCATAATAACTTTTTTTTTTGTGAATACGATAACTTGAGTAAAAAATGTCCGTTTTCGATGAAGTTTGGATCAAATATGTAAAGTGATATTCATGACTTTAAGATCGAAAACAATAAAAATCTGACCTTAGAAGGGTGGTTTATGGGGGTTCAATATTTTCCAAAAATCAGTTTTTTGCATTTTTCACGCTAAAATAAAAAAATAAAAAAAACTTAATTTTAGTTTTTACCATGTTGTAGAGCTTAACCCTTTCAGTGCTATGGCCCGATATATCGTCTTTTGAATCTGTTATCAATAAACACTGTTACTGCTTCATAAGCGATTGTACCGTTAGGCGCTCAGTATGCAGTCTGAGTCTGACATGTGGTGAAACCTGGTAGACACGAATTGAACTACCTCGTCCAGCGCCTAGTCTCTATAATACCAACTGATCCACAGCAGCTGCTAGCCTGACCAGTGGCTGTGCGGTCTAAGGCGTTACCTTCCCGGCCGGGGGTAACACTTGGATCGAGGGTTCGAATCCCGTCACAGTCGGTGGTTTTTATGTGCAACTCATGGAGAGTTCACCTGTCTGTGGCAGAGTTGAAGGGGAGGGCGGACCTTAAGCAAACGGTGGACGGCTAGGGTCCAAGCTGACGGGATGGGTGGATTCTTTGTGAGTTGCACATCTGATCAGGTGTTTTGCTACTTTTTACCTATCCTTTACTGTGTGTGTCCAGCGGAAGCACGTTTTTATTAATTTTAACTGTTCAGGCGTTCAATATATTAAAAAAAACAACAAAACATCACGGATTCAACTACTCCTTTCAGAAGCTTAGCACTCAAAGGGTTAAAAAACAAATATTGTATTTTGAATTATTAACCTAGGTTAAGTGGTTGCGGAGGAAATCCAAAAAAGTGCTCATAAATCTCCCATGTTAATCTTAGGGGGAAAAGGTTTTTGGCTTTTCCTCAGTTAATTTTGATGTAAACTTCACATTTGCTTTTACCAATCAGTTAAGCTCCACAAAACAATTATTTTGGTGTTTAAATTTTGATTCTACGTCCAACCGTTGCAGAGACATTCAAAGTGCTAAACACAGTACGTTGTCCAATGTTATCCGTATGGATGATAAATGAAATTTGATATCTCGATTATTTGTAAATGTATATTGATTAAACTATCATATTATTAAGGAACCTGGTAGGATGACAATACATTGTAATTGTTCCTGTTATAGTTTTTAAGCGAATTTCCCCTTTAGGAAAGAAGCTATTACCGTAGGTGTCATGGTAAGACTTAAGCCCAAAACCATAATAACTTTTTGTTTTGAGGTCCCCAGATGCCAAAAGCAGTATTCGTTAAAATATGTATATCTACATGTCTCCGTGAATACGATAACTTGAGTAAAAAATGTCCGTTTTCGATGAAGTTTGGATCAAATATGTAAAGTGATATTCATGACTTTAAGATCGAAAACCCTAAAAATCTGACCTTAGAAGGGTGGTTTATGGGGGTTCAATATTTTCCAAAAATCAGTTTTTTGCATTTCTCACGCTAAAATAAAAAAATAAAAAAAACTTAATTTTAGTTTTTACCATGTTGTAGAGCTTAACCCTTTCAGTGCTATGGCCCGATATATCGTCATTTGAATCTGTTATCAATAAACACTGTTACTGCTTCATAAGCGATTGTACCGTTAGGCGCTCAGTCTGCAGTCTGAGTCTGACATGAGGTGAAACCTGGTAGAAGCTATTACCGTAGGTGTCATTGTAAGACTTAAGCCCAAAACCATAATAACTTTTTGTTTTGAGGTCCCCAGATGCCAAAAGCAGTATTCGTTAAAATATGTATATCTACATGTCTCCGTGAATACGATAACTTGAGTAAAAAATGTCCGTTTTCGATGAAGTTTGGATCAAATATGTAAAGTGATATTCATGACTTTAAGATCGAAAACCCTAAAAATCTGACCTTAGAAGGGTGGTTTATGGGGGTTCAATATTTTCCAAAAATCAGTTTTTTGCATTTTTCACGCTAAAATAAAAAAATAAAAAAAACTTAATTTTAGTTTTTACCATGTTGTAGAGCTTAACCCTTTCAGTGCTATGGCCCGATATATCGTCTTTTGAATCTGTTATCAATAAACACTGTTACTGCTTCATAAGCGATTGTACCGTTAGGCGCTCAGTCTGCAGTCTGAGTCTGACATGTGGTGAAACCTGGTAGACACGAATTGAACTACCTCGTCCAGCGCCTAGTCTCTATAATACCAACTGATCCACAGCAGCTGCTAGCCTGACCAGTGGCTGTGCGGTCTAAGGCGTTACCTTCCCGGCCGGGGGTAACACTTGGATCGAGGGTTCGAATCCCGTCACAGTCGGTGGTTTTTATGTGCAACTCATGGAGAGTTCACCTGTCTGTGGCAGAGTTGAAGGGGAGGGCGGACCTTAAGCAAACGGTGGACGGCTAGGGTCCAAGCTGACGGGATGGGTGGATTCTTTGTGAGTTGCACATCTGATCAGGTGTTTTGCTACTTTTTACCTATCCTTTACTGTGTGTGTCCAGCGGAAGCACGTTTTTATTAATTTTAACTGTTCAGGCGTTCAATATATTAAAAAAAACAACAAAACATCACGGATTCAACTACTCCTTTCAGAAGCTTAGCACTCAAAGGGTTAAAAAACAAATATTGTATTTTGAATTATTAACCTAGGTTAAGTGGTTGCGGAGGAAATCCAAAAAAGTGCTCATAAATCTCCCATGTTAGCGATTGTACCGTTAGGCGCTCAGTCTGCAGTCTGAGTCTGACATGAGGTGAAACCTGGTAGAAGCTATTACCGTAGGTGTCATGGTAAGACTTAAGCCCAAAACCATAATAACTTTTTGTTTTGAGGTCCCCAGATGCCAAAAGCAGTATTCGTTAAAATATGTATATCTACATGTCTCCGTGAATACGATAACTTGAGTAAAAAATGTCCGTTTTCGATGAAGTTTGGATCAAATATGTAAAGTGATATTCATGACTTTAAGATCGAAAACCCTAAAAATCTGACCTTAGAAGGGTGGTTTATGGGGGTTCAATATTTTCCAAAAATCAGTTTTTTGCATTTTTCACGCTAAAATAAAAAAATAAAAAAAACTTAATTTTAGTTTTTACCATGTTGTAGAGCTTAACCCTTTCAGTGCTATGGCCCGATATATCGTCTTTTGAATCTGTTATCAATAAACACTGTTACTGCTTCATAAGCGATTGTACCGTTAGGCGCTCAGTCTGCAGTCTGAGTCTGACATGTGGTGAAACCTGGTAGACACGAATTGAACTACCTCGTCCAGCGCCTAGTCTCTATAATACCAACTGATCCACAGCAGCTGCTAGCCTGACCAGTGGCTGTGCGGTCTAAGGCGTTACCTTCCCGGCCGAGGGTAACACTTGGATCGAGGGTTCGAATCCCGTCACAGTCGGTGGTTTTTATGTGCAACTCATGGAGAGTTCACCTGTCTGTGGCAGAGTTGAAGGGGAGGGCGGACCTTAAGCAAACGGTGGACGGCTAGGGTCCAAGCTGACGGGATGGGTGGATTCTTTGTGAGTTGCACATCTGATCAGGTGTTTTGCTACTTTTTACCTATCCTTTACTGTGTGTGTCCAGCGGAAGCACGTTTTTATTAATTTTAACTGTTCAGGCGTTCAATATATTAAAAAAAACAACAAAACATCACGGATTCAACTACTCCTTTCAGAAGCTTAGCACTCAAAGGGTTAAAAAACAAATATTGTATTTTGAATTATTAACCTAGGTTAAGTGGTTGCGGAGGAAATCCAAAAAAGTGCTCATAAATCTCCCATGTTAGCGATTGTACCGTTAGGCGCTCAGTCTGCAGTCTGAGTCTGACATGAGGTGAAACCTGGTAGAAGCTATTACCGTAGGTGTCATGGTAAGACTTAAGCCCAAAACCATAATAACTTTTTGTTTTGAGGTCCCCAGATGCCAAAAGCAGTATTCGTTAAAATATGTATATCTACATGTCTCCGTGAATACGATAACTTGAGTAAAAAATGTCCGTTTTCGATGAAGTTTGGATCAAATATGTAAAGTGATATTCATGACTTTAAGATCGAAAACCCTAAAAATCTGACCTTAGAAGGGTGGTTTATGGGGGTTCAATATTTTCCAAAAATCAGTTTTTTGCATTTTTCACGCTAAAATAAAAAAATAAAAAAAACTTAATTTTAGTTTTTACCATGTTGTAGAGCTTAACCCTTTCAGTGCTATGGCCCGATATATCGTCTTTTGAATCTGTTATCAATAAACACTGTTACTGCTTCATAAGCGATTGTACCGTTAGGCGCTCAGTCTGCAGTCTGAGTCTGACATGTGGTGAAACCTGGTAGACACGAATTGAACTACCTCGTCCAGCGCCTAGTCTCTATAATACCAACTGATCCACAGCAGCTGCTAGCCTGACCAGTGGCTGTGCGGTCTAAGGCGTTACCTTCCCGGCCGAGGGTAACACTTGGATCGAGGGTTCGAATCCCGTCACAGTCGGTGGTTTTTATGTGCAACTCATGGAGAGTTCACCTGTCTGTGGCAGAGTTGAAGGGGAGGGCGGACCTTAAGCAAACGGTGGACGGCTAGGGTCCAAGCTGACGGGATGGGTGGATTCTTTGTGAGTTGCACATCTGATCAGGTGTTTTGCTACTTTTTACCTATCCTTTACTGTGTGTGTCCAGCGGAAGCACGTTTTTATTAATTTTAACTGTTCAGGCGTTCAATATATTAAAAAAAACAACAAAACATCACGGATTCAACTACTCCTTTCAGAAGCTTAGCACTCAAAGGGTTAAAAAACAAATATTGTATTTTGAATTATTAACCTAGGTTAAGTGGTTGCGGAGGAAATCCAAAAAAGTGCTCATAAATCTCCCATGTTAATCTTAGGGGGAAAAGGTTTTTGGCTTTTCCTCAGTTAATTTTGATGTAAACTTCACATTTGCTTTTACCAATCAGTTAAGCTCCACAAAACAATTATTTTGGTGTTTAAATTTTGATTCTACGTCCAACCGTTGCAGAGACATTCAAAGTGCTAAACACAGTACGTTGTCCAATGTTATCCGAAATATTATGTTATGTTGGAAATATTATATATCTATCATCATATTAAGGAACCTGGTAGGATGACAATACATTGTAATTGTTCCTGTTATAGTTTTTAAGCGAATTTCCCCTTTAGGAAAGAAGCTATTACTGTAGGTGTCATGGTAAGACTTAAGCCCAAAACCATAATAACTTTTTGTTTTGAGGTCCCCAGATGCCAAAAGCAGTATTCGTTAAAATATGTATATCTACATGTCTCCGTGAATACGATAACTTGAGTAAAAAATGTCCGTTTTCGATGAAGTTTGGATCAAATATGTAAAGTGATATTCATGACTTTAAGATCGAAAACCCTAAAAATCTGACCTTAGAAGGGTGGTTTATGGGGGTTCAATATTTTCCAAAAATCAGTTTTTTGCATTTCTCACGCTAAAATAAAAAAATAAAAAAAACTTAATTTTAGTTTTTACCATGTTGTAGAGCTTAACCCTTTCAGTGCTATGGCCCGATATATCGTCTTTTGAATCTGTTATCAATAAACACTGTTACTGCTTCATAAGCGATCGTACCGTTAGGCGCTCAGTCTGCAGTCTGAGTCTGACATGTGGTGAAACCTGGTAGAAGCTATTACCGTAGGTGTCATGGTAAGACTTAAGCCCAAAACCATAATAACTTTTTGTTTTGAGGTCCCCAGATGCCAAAAGCAGTATTCGTTTAAATATGTATATCTACATGTCTCCGTGAATACGATAACTTGAGTAAAAAATGTCCGTTTTCGATGAAGTTTGGATCAAATATGTAAAGTGATATTCATGACTTTAAGATCGAAAACCCTAAAAATCTGACCTTAGAAGGGTGGTTTATGGGGGTTCAATATTTTCCAAAAATCAGTTTTTTGCATTTTTCACGCTAAAATAAAAAAATAAAAAAAACTTAATTTTAGTTTTTACCATGTTGTAGAGCTTAACCCTTTCAGTGCTATGGCCCGATATATCGTCTTTTGAATCTGTTATCAATAAACACTGTTACTGCTTCATAAGCGATTGTACCGTTAGGCGCTCAGTCTGCAGTCTGAGTCTGACATGTGGTGAAACCTGGTAGACACGAATTGAACTACCTCGTCCAGCGCCTAGTCTCTATAATACCAACTGATCCACAGCAGCTGCTAGCCTGACCAGTGGCTGTGCGGTCTAAGGCGTTACCTTCCCGGCCGGGGGTAACACTTGGATCGAGGGTTCGAATCCCGTCACAGTCGGTGGTTTTTATGTGCAACTCATGGAGAGTTCACCTGTCTGTGGCAGAGTTGAAGGGGAGGGCGGACCTTAAGCAAACGGAGGACGGCTAGGGTCCAAGCTGACGGGATGGGTGGATTCTTTGTGAGTTGCACATCTGATCAGGTGTTTTGCTCCTTTTTACCTATCATTTACTGTGTGTGTCCAGCGGAAGCACGTTTTTATTAATTTTAACTGTTCAGGCGTTCAATATATTAAAAAAAACAACAAAACATCACGGATTCAACTACTCCTTTCAGAAGCTTAGCACTCAAAGGGTTAAAAAACAAATATTGTATTTTGAATTATTAACCTAGGTTAAGTGGTTGCGGAGGAAATCCAAAAAAGTGCTCATAAATCTCCCATGTTAATCTTAGGGGGAAAAGGTTTTTGGCTTTTCCTCAGTTAATTTTGATGTAAACTTCACATTTGCTTTTACCAATCAGTTAAGCTCCACAAAACAATTATTTTGGTGTTTAAATTTTGATTCTACGTCCAACCGTTGCAGAGACATTCAAAGTGCTAAACACAGTACGTTGTCCAATGTTATCCGTATGGATGATAAATGAAATTTGATATCTCGATTATTTGTAAATGTATATTGATTAAACTATCATATTATTAAGGAACCTGGTAGGATGACAATACATTGTAATTGTTCCTGTTATAGTTTTTAAGCGAATTTCCCCTTTAGGAAAGAAGCTATTACCGTAGGTGTCATGGTAAGACTTAAGCCCAAAACCATAATAACTTTTTTTTTTGTGAATACGATAACTTGAGTAAAAAATGTCCGTTTTCGATGAAGTTTGGATCAAATATGTAAAGTGATATTCATGACTTTAAGATCGAAAACCCTAAAAATCTGACCTTAGAAGGGTGGTTTATGGGGGTTCAATATTTTCCAAAAATCAGTTTTTTGCATTTTTCACGCTAAAATAAAAAAATAAAAAAAACTTAATTTTAGTTTTTACCATGTTGTAGAGCTTAACCCTTTCAGTGCTATGGCCCGATATATCGTCTTTTGAATCTGTTATCAATAAACACTGTTACTGCTTCATAAGCGATTGTACCGTTAGGCGCTCAGTATGCAGTCTGAGTCTGACATGTGGTGAAACCTGGTAGACACGAATTGAACTACCTCGTCCAGCGCCTAGTCTCTATAATACCAACTGATCCACAGCAGCTGCTAGCCTGACCAGTGGCTGTGCGGTCTAAGGCGTTACCTTCCCGGCCGGGGGTAACACTTGGATCGAGGGTTCGAATCCCGTCACAGTCGGTGGTTTTTATGTGCAACTCATGGAGAGTTCACCTGTCTGTGGCAGAGTTGAAGGGGAGGGCGGACCTTAAGCAAACGGTGGACGGCTAGGGTCCAAGCTGACGGGATGGGTGGATTCTTTGTGAGTTGCACATCTGATCAGGTGTTTTGCTACTTTTTACCTATCCTTTACTGTGTGTGTCCAGCGGAAGCACGTTTTTATTAATTTTAACTGTTCAGGCGTTCAATATATTAAAAAAAACAACAAAACATCACGGATTCAACTACTCCTTTCAGAAGCTTAGCACTCAAAGGGTTAAAAAACAAATATTGTATTTTGAATTATTAACCTAGGTTAAGTGGTTGCGGAGGAAATCCAAAAAAGTGCTCATAAATCTCCCATGTTAATCTTAGGGGGAAAAGGTTTTTGGCTTTTCCTCAGTTAATTTTGATGTCAACTTCACATTTGCTTTTACCAATCAGTTAAGCTCCACAAAACAATTATTTTGGTGTTTAAATTTTGATTCTACGTCCAACCGTTGCAGAGACATTCAAAGTGCTAAACACAGTACGTTGTCCAATGTTATCCGTATGGATGATAAATGAAATTTGATATCTCGATTATTTGTAAATGTATATTGATTAAACTATCATATTATTAAGGAACCTGGTAGGATGACAATACATTGTAATTGTTCCTGTTATAGTTTTTAAGCGAATTTCCCCTTTAGGAAAGAAGCTATTACCGTAGGTGTCATGGTAAGACTTAAGCCCAAAACCATAATAACTTTTTGTTTTGAGGTCCCCAGATGCCAAAAGCAGTATTCGTTAAAATATGTATATCTACATGTCTCCGTGAATACGATAACTTGAGTAAAAAATGTCCGTTTTCGATGAAGTTTGGATCAAATATGTAAAGTGATATTCATGACTTTAAGATCGAAAACCCTAAAAATCTGACCTTAGAAGAGTGGTTTATGGGGGTTCAATATTTTCCAAAAATCAGTTTTTTGCATTTCTCACGCTAAAATAAAAAAATAAAAAAAACTTAATTTTAGTTTTTACCATGTTGTAGAGCTTAACCCTTTCAGTGCTATGGCCCGATATATCGTCTTTTGAATCTGTTATCAATAAACACTGTTACTGCTTCATAAGCGATTGTACCGTTAGGCGCTCAGTCTGCAGTCTGAGTCTGACATGAGGTGAAACCTGGTAGAAGCTATTACCGTAGGTGTCATGGTAAGACTTAAGCCCAAAACCATAATAACTTTTTGTTTTGAGGTCCCCAGATGCCAAAAGCAGTATTCGTTAAAATATGTATATCTACATGTCTCCGTGAATACGATAACTTGAGTAAAAAATGTCCGTTTTCGATGAAGTTTGGATCAAATATGTAAAGTGATATTCATGACTTTAAGATCGAAAACCCTAAAAATCTGACCTTAGAAGGGTGGTTTATGGGGGTTCAATATTTTCCAAAAATCAGTTTTTTGCATTTTTCACGCTAAAATAAAAAAATAAAAAAAACTTAATTTTAGTTTTTACCATGTTGTAGAGCTTAACCCTTTCAGTGCTATGGCCCGATATATCGTCTTTTGAATCTGTTATCAATAAACACTGTTACTGCTTCATAAGCGATTGTACCGTTAGGCGCTCAGTCTGCAGTCTGAGTCTGACATGTGGTGAAACCTGGTAGACACGAATTGAACTACCTCGTCCAGCGCCTAGTCTCTATAATACCAACTGATCCACAGCAGCTGCTAGCCTGACCAGTGGCTGTGCGGTCTAAGGCGTTACCTTCCCGGCCGGGGGTAACACTTGGATCGAGGGTTCGAATCCCGTCACAGTCGGTGGTTTTTATGTGCAACTCATGGAGAGTTCACCTGTCTGTGGCAGAGTTGAAGGGGAGGGCGGACCTTAAGCAAACGGTGGACGGCTAGGGTCCAAGCTGACGGGATGGGTGGATTCTTTGTGAGTTGCACATCTGATCAGGTGTTTTGCTACTTTTTACCTATCCTTTACTGTGTGTGTCCAGCGGAAGCACGTTTTTATTAATTTTAACAGTTCAGGCGTTCAATATATTAAAAAAAAAACAAAACATCACGGATTCAACTACTCCTTTCAGAAGCTTAGCACTCAAAGGGTTAAAAAACAAATATTGTATTTTGAATTATTAACCTAGGTTAAGTGGTTGCGGAGGAAATCCAAAAAAGTGCTCATAAATCTCCCATGTTAATCTTAGGGGGAAAAGGTTTTTGGCTTTTCCTCAGTTAATTTTGATGTAAACTTCACATTTGCTTTTACCAATCAGTTAAGCTCCACAAAACAATTATTTTGGTGTTTAAATTTTGATTCTACGTCCAACCGTTGCAGAGACATTCAAAGTGCTAAACACAGTACGTTGTCCAATGTTATCCGAAATATTATGTTATGTTGGAAATATTATATATCTATCATCATATTAAGGAACCTGGTAGGATGACAATACATTGTAATTGTTCCTGTTATAGTTTTTAAGCGAATTTCCCCTTTAGGAAAGAAGCTATTACTGTAGGTGTCATGGTAAGACTTAAGCCCAAAACCATAATAACTTTTTGTTTTGAGGTCCCCAGATGCCAAAAGCAGTATTCGTTAAAATATGTATATCTACATGTCTCCGTGAATACGATAACTTGAGTAAAAAATGTCCGTTTTCGATGAAGTTTGGATCAAATATGTAAAGTGATATTCATGACTTTAAGATCGAAAACCCTAAAAATCTGACCATTAGAAGGGTGGTTTATGGGGGTTCAATATTTTCCAAAAATCAGTTTTTTGCATTTTTCACGCTAAAATAAAAAAATAAAAAAAACTTAATTTTAGTTTTTACCATGTTGTAGAGCTTAACCCTTTCAGTGCTATGGCCCGATATATCGTCTTTTGAATCTGTTATCAATAAACACTGTTACTGCTTCATAAGCGATTGTACCGTTAGGCGCTCAGTCTGCAGTCTGAGTCTGACATGTGGTGAAACCTGGTAGACACGAATTGAACTACCTCGTCCAGCGCCTAGTCTCTATAATACCAACTGATCCACAGCAGCTGCTAGCCTGACCAGTGGCTGTGCGGTCTAAGGCGTTACCTTCCCGGCCGGGGGTAACACTTGGATCGAGGGTTCGAATCCCGTCACAGTCGGTGGTTTTTATGTGCAACTCATGGAGAGTTCACCTGTCTGTGGCAGAGTTGAAGGGGAGGGCGGACCTTAAGCAAACGGTGGACGGCTAGGGTCCAAGCTGACGGGATGGGTGGATTCTTTGTGAGTTGCACATCTGATCAGGTGTTTTGCTACTTTTTACCTATCCTTTACTGTGTGTGTCCAGCGGAAGCACGTTTTTATTAATTTTAACTGTTCAGGCGTTCAATATATTAAAAAAAAAAAAAAAACATCACGGATTCAACTACTCCTTTCAGAAGCTTAGCACTCAAAGGGTTAAAAAACAAATATTGTATTTTGAATTATTAACCTAGGTTAAGTGGTTGCGGAGGAAATCCAAAAAAGTGCTCATAAATCTCCCATGTTAATCTTAGGGGGAAAAGGTTTTTGGCTTTTCCTCAGTTAATTTTGATGTAAACTTCACATTTGCTTTTACCAATCAGTTAAGCTCCACAAAACAATTATTTTGGTGTTTAAATTTTGATTCTACGTCCAACCGTTGCAGAGACATTCAAAGTGCTAAACACAGTACGTTGTCCAATGTTATCCGAAATATTATGTTATGTTGGAAATATTATATATCTATCATCATATTAAGGAACCTGGTAGGATGACAATACATTGTAATTGTTCCTGTTATAGTTTTTAAGCGAATTTCCCCTTTAGGAAAGAAGCTATTACCGTAGGTGTCATGGTAAGACTTAAGCCCAAAACCATAATAACTTTTTGTTTTGAGGTCCCCAGATGCCAAAAGCAGTATTCGTTAAAATATGTATATCTACATGTCTCCGTGAATACGATAACTTGAGTAAAAAATGTCCGTTTTCGATGAAGTTTGGATCAAATATGTAAAGTGATATTCATGACTTTAAGATCGAAAACCCTAAAAATCTGACCTTAGAAGGGTGGTTTATGGGGGTTCAATATTTTCCAAAAATCAGTTTTTTGCATTTCTCACGCTAAAATAAAAAAATAAAAAAAACTTAATTTTAGTTTTTACCATGTTGTAGAGCTTAACCCTTTCAGTGCTATGGCCCGATATATCGTCTTTTGAATCTGTTATCAATAAACACTGTTACTGCTTCATAAGCGATCGTACCGTTAGGCGCTCAGTCTGCAGTCTGAGTCTGACATGTGGTGAAACCTGGTAGACACGAATTGAACTACCTCGTCCAGCGCCTAGTCTCTATAATACCAACTGATCCACAGCAGCTGCTAGCATGACCAGTGGCTGTGCGGTCTAAGGCGTTACCTTCCCGGCCGGGGGTAACACTTGGATCGAGGGTTCGAATCCCGTCACAGTCGGTGGTTTTTATGTGCAACTCATGGAGAGTTCACCTGTCTGTGGCAGAGTTGAAGGGGAGGGCGGACCTTAAGCAAACGGTGGACGGCTAGGGTCCAAGCTGACGGGATGGGTGGATTCTTTGTGAGTTGCACATCTGATCAGGTGTTTTGCTACTTTTTACCTATCCTTTACTGTGTGTGTCCAGCGGAAGCACGTTTTTATTAATTTTAACTGTTCAGGCGTTCAATATATAAAAAAAAAAACAAAACATCACGGATTCAACTACTCCTTTCAGAAGCTTAGCACTCAAAGGGTTAAAAAACAAATATTGTATTTTGAATTATTAACCTAGGTTAAGTGGTTGCGGAGGAAATCCAAAAAAGTGCTCATAAATCTCCCATGTTAATCTTAGGGGGAAAAGGTTTTTGGCCTTTCCTCAGTTAATTTTGATGTAAACTTCACATTTGCTTTTACCAATAAGTTAAGCTCCACAAAACAATTATTTTGGTGTTTAAATTTTGATTCTACGTCCAACCGTTGCAGAGACATTCAAAGTGCTAAACACAGTACGTTGTCCAATGTTATCCGAAATATTATGTTATGATGGAAATATTATATATCTATCATCATATTAAGGAACCTGGTAGGATGACAATACATTGTAATTGTTCCTGTTATAGTTTTTAAGCGAATTTCCCCTTTAGGAAAGAAGCTATTACCGTAGGTGTCATGGTAAGACTTAAGCCCAAAACCATAATAACTTTTTGTTTTGAGGTCCCCAGATGCCAAAAGCAGTATTCGTTAAAATATGTATATCTACATGTCTCTGTGAATACGATAACTTGAGTAAAAAATGTCCGTTTTCGATGAAGTTTGGATCAAATATGTAAAGTGATATTCATGACTTTAAGATCGAAAACCCTAAAAATCTGACCTAAGAAGGGTGGTTTATGGGGGTTCAATATTTTCCAAAAATCAGTTTTTTGCATTTTTCACGCTAAAATAAAAAAATAAAAAAAACTTAATTTTAGTTTTTACCATGTTGTAGAGCTTAACCCTTTCAGTGCTATGGTCCGATATATCGTCTTTTGAATCTGTTATCAATAAACACTGTTACTGCTTCATAAGCGATTGTACCGTTAGGCGCTCAGTCTGCAGTCTGAGTCTGACATGTGGTGAAACCTGGTAGACACGAATTGAACTACCTCGTCCAGCGCCTAGTCTCTATAATACCAACTGATCCACAGCAGCTGCTAGCCTGACCAGTGGCTGTGCGGTCTAAGGCGTTACCTTCCCGGCCGGGGGTAACACTTGGATCGAGGGTTTTAATCCCGTCACAGTCGGTGGTTTTTATGTGCAACTCATGGAGAGTTCACCTGTCTGTGGCAGAGTTGAAGGGGAGGGCGGACCTTAAGCAAACGGTGGACGGCTAGGGTCCAAGCTGACGGGATGGGTGGATTCTTTGTGAGTTGCACATCTGATCAGGTGTTTTGCTACTTTTTACCTATCCTTTACTGTGTGTGTCCAGCGGAAGCACGTTTTTATTAATTTTAACTGTTCAGGCGTTCAATATATTAAAAAAACAACAAAACATCACGGATTCAACTACTCCTTTCGGAAGCTTAGCACTCAAAGGGTTAAAAAACAAATATTGTATTTTGAATTATTAACCTAGGTTAAGTGGTTGCGGAGGAAATCCAAAAAAGTGCTCATAAATCTCCCATGTTAATCTTAGGGAGAAAAGGTTTTTGGCTTTTCCTCAGTTAATTTTGATGTAAACTTCACATTTGCTTTTACCAATCAGTTAAGCTCCACAAAACAATTATTTTGGTGTTTAAATTTTGATTCTACGTCCAACCGTTGCAGAGACATTCAAAGTGCTAAACACAGTACGTTGTCCAATGTTATCCGTATGGAGGATAAATGAAATTTGATATCTCGATTATTTGTAAATGTATATTGATTAAACTTGGTATGTGGCTTCATGTAGTACTGGTATATTTGCACAAAAAATTTACTTTATGTTGATTATCCCCGTAGCAAACCTGTATACTCAGCCTTAATGAGAATAAGTAAAGTTTTATATATCCCTTAATTATGAACTTAAATTTATAAAACTTAGTATATAGCTTCACCTGGTTGAGTTATATTGATAATTGCACCAAAATATATTGCTTATTTTCGCAGCAAACCTGCGTACTCAGCCCTAATGTTATTCTTATGGAGATTAAATAAAATGCTATGGATCACTTATTTATTTATGTATTTTTATGAAACTTGGTAAGTGGCTTTATGTGGTAGCGAGAAACATATCCATGCATTGGAAATTCGCTGAGTACGCAGGTTTGCTGTGACGTGGGTCTTATTAGTGTACAACAGGCATGAAGTAGGCCTACACATTTTTAATTTTATTATTTTTCAATCATTCAGAAGAAATAATATATTTTCGTGTCTCTACGTTCATTTTACTTCAAACCAGCAAGAAACTGACAGGAACCATCTACATTCTATCAGCGCACAATAGACAATCATATTTTGTTATGCTCGGATTCCAAACTTTTCGCCGAAGGTCAATGTTCACTTCACTATGTGTGCGTCTCTGACCACGGTAGCATACTTCTCCTTACACTCGACGACGCATCCTCGGCTATTGGAACAGACCAGGCCTGGTTCTTCTGGTATTTTAAATATTTCTCTTTAAAAAGAATAATTTAAAATTTGAGTATAACCTGTGGTATAACCTGTGAATAACCTGTGGTTATCAGAATGCCAGTAGTATTATATTGAAGCAATTGAAAAAGAAAATGGAATGATACGTGTTTAAACTTTTTAGAGTGTAATTAATGTGAATACTTCAAATTAAAAACACCGCTTAAAACATTGAATATGAGACATGGTTTTCTCATTATAGTTTTTAAGCGAATTTACCCTTTAGGAAAGAAGCTATTACCGTAGGTGTCATGGTAAGACTTAAGCCCAAAACCATAATAACTTTTTGTTTTGAGGTCCCCAGATGCCAAAAGCAGTATTCGTTAAAATATGTATATCTACATGTCTCCGTGAATACGATAACTTGAGTAAAAAATGTCCGTTTTCGATGAAGTTTGGATCAAATATGTAAAGTGATATTCATGACTTTAAGATCGAAAAACCTAAAAATCTGACCATTAGAAGGGTGGTTTATGGGGGTTCAATATTTTCCAAAAATCAGTTTTTTGCATTTTTCACGCTAAAATAAAAAAATAAAAAAAACTTAATTTTAGTTTTTACCATGTTGTAGAGCTTAACCCTTTCAGTGCTATGGCCCGATATATCGTCTTTTGAATCTGTTATCAATAAACACTGTTACTGCTTCATAAGCGATTGTACCGTTAGGCGCTCAGTCTGCAGTCTGAGTCTGACATGTGGTGAAACCTGGTAGACACGAATTGAACTACCTCGTCCAGCGCCTAGTCTCTATAATACCAACTGATCCACAGCAGCTGCTAGCCTGACCAGTGGCTGTGCGGTCTAAGGCGTTACCTTCCTGGCCGGGGGTAACACTTGGATCGAGGGTTCGAATCCCGTCACAGTCGGTGGTTTTTATGTGCAACTCATGGAGAGTTCACCTGTCTGTGGCAGAGTTGAAGGGGAGGGCGGACCTTAAGCAAACGGTGGACGGCTAGGGTCCAAGCTGACGGGATGGGTGGATTCTTTGTGAGTTGCACATCTGATCAGGTGTTTTGCTACTTTTTACCTATCCTTTACTGTGTGTGTCCAGCGGAAGCACGTTTTTATTAATTTTAACTGTTCAGGCGTTCAATATATTAAAAAAAACAACAAAACATCACGGATTCAACTACTCCTTTCAGAAGCTTAGCACTCAAAGGGTTAAAAAACAAATATTGTATTTTGAATTATTAACCTAGGTTAAGTGGTTGCGGAGGAAATCCAAAAAAGTGCTCATAAATCTCCCATGTTAATCTTAGGGGGAAAAGGTTTTTGGCCTTTCCTCAGTTAATTTTGATGTAAACTTCACATTTGCTTTTACCAATCAGTTAAGCTCCACAAAACAATTATTTTGGTGTTTAAATTTTGATTCTACGTCCAACCGTTGCAGAGACATTCAAAGTGCTAAACACAGTACGTTGTCCAATGTTATCCGTATGGAGGATAAATGAAATTTGATATCTCGATTATTTGTAAATGTATATTGATTAAACTTGGTATGTGGCTTCATGTAGTACTGGTATATTTGCACAAAAAATTTACTTTATGTTGATTATCCCCGTAGCAAACCTGTATACTCAGCCTTAATGAGAATAAGTAAAGTTTTATATATCCCTTAATTATGAACTTAAATTTATAAAACTTAGTATATAGCTTCACCTGGTTGAGTTATATTGATAATTGCACCAAAATATATTGCTTATTTTCGCAGCAAACCTGCGTACTCAGCCCTAATGTTATTCTTATGGAGAATAAATAAAATGCTATAGATCACTTATTTATTTATGTATTTTTATGAAACTTGGTAAGTGGCTTTATGTGGTAGCGAGAAACATATCCATGCATTGGTAATTCGCTGAGTACGCAGGTTTGCTGTGACGTGGGTATTATTAGTGTACAACAGGCATGAAGTAGGCCTACACATTTTTAATTTTATTATTTTTCAATCATTCAGAAGAAATAATATATTTTCGTGTCTCTACGTTCATTTTACTTCAAACCAGCAAGAAACTGACAGGAACCATCTACATTCTATCAGCGCACAATAGACAATCATATTTTGTTATGCTCGGATTCCAAACTTTTCGCCGAAGGTCAATGTTCACTTCACTATGTGTGCGTCTCTGACCACGGTAGCATACTGCTCCTTACACTCGACGACGCATCCTCGGCTATTGGAACAGACCAGGCCTGGTTCTTCGCTTCACATCACATCATTCATCTTATTTCACCGCAAACAACATTGAAAGGTAAATTTTTTTTAACCCTCCTGCTCGTTTGTTTGATAATTGTTAAAGTGAACATTTCTTTTAAACTTCAGTAACTATGTTTTTTACAGTCCAAACATTTTAAGTTTGGAAACCTCTGAATTTTAATAATTTTTCCAACCTCGGTCCTCCTAATTTCTTATCACCCTCTATATGTATTAAGCCCATTGATAACATATATCTCATACATAATATGAAATAACAGTGAATCCAATGAAATAAAAAAGCTGATGTTGAAATCGTTGGAAGGATTTAAAAAACGAGTTGTCTATAAAAGAAGCCAGTAAAATAAAAACAATGGATTAGGATGTTTGGCCCACTCTCTCTCCTCGACGGAAAAGAAGAAAATTCAACAAATTATAGATTTGCTTATTTCCTTCTAATACAGGTTTAACAACTGTCAAAGATATTTTGTATATTTTTTTATTAAATGGGACCATCTTATTCATACTATGCATACTTTTATGAAAGTATCTAAATCTCTAAACAAAATTAACTAACAATTTGTTATTATTTTAGGCTACTTATTTTTATTTATTTGTATGTCTCCAACGCCTCAAAAATATTTACTGGATCGGTCGAGATGAACATTTGCATGAAAAATCCCCCAATTGACATATAACACGTATACAGTTCATGTATATCGTACTAGAGGTAAAACACGTTAACAATTGTTTATTTCAATAATACATTTTTAGGAAAACCTTTAAACTATCGTCTTAATTGACACAGTCTTTCACGGATTTTCCATAAATATTAAGAATTGAATAAAAATATTAACTAGGACTTATGGGGATCACATAAAACACTATTTGATGATTCACTGTTTTAGCTCATAAACAAAGGTGACTATTTTCAGAGTAATGTCAATGGGATGGAATATATAAAGAAACATAATGACACAAGTTGTGTGTGGCCACTGAGCTTGCGCACTCCCTACAACACCCCTTGTTCCGCAGTCCAAAATGTTAGAAAATACGACTTAAATCTAAAACTGTTAGTTAAATTAAAAAATTAAAAACTCTTTATCCCAATTTCTTATACAAATATTCAGAATTATTCTAAAGTATATTTATTTGCACTATAAATGTTGTACTGTTGAAAGTCGTTTACTAAGCTAGGACCAGGTATGGTTTGAATATTCCATTTGTTTGAATAATCAATCACAAAATCTAGTGTCCATTTTGAATCTAATAGTGTCCTAAAACATACAAAACCCAACTGTCATAACTAAACACATAGATACATTAGCGGAGTGTTTTCGAATATTTTTATTTAGTTAAGATGTAAATTAAAAATTTTGTTATTATAGTTTTGTACTTTTAATTATATAAATGAGCTATAATTACATACCTAATTATGTTGGAAGTAAAATTCGTTATTCTGGCATCGAGTCAAACTTACAAGGGTTTCATAAAATAATGGTTCAGTTTTGGCACTAATACTAAACAAACCAAAAAAGTTCAATTAAAATATTTGTTTTATTCAAATCCTGAGAATAACAATCGAGAAGAAACAGTTTAACTTTTTCTATAACATTTAAATACGTCTGCCATTTGTAGCTCTGCAGAAATTTAAACGATGGTGTAATTGATCCAACACACGGTTCAATTACACAAGATTCTGCCTCTTATATTGAACATAACCTGAAAAGGTAAATAATCGAAAAATAAACCTAACAGCTGTTTTATACAGTTAGTAGAAACACACCTATTTGAGTTGTAGAATCCAATGCTACTAACCAGGACCAGGAATTTTCTAATTTGACTAGTAATATATTTATTAGAAGTAAAAAACGCACCATTATTTTCTAAAAACCCTGAATAATGATAAATTATTTTTTATTGTTTTAAGAAAATAAAATGGATATAACAAAATAATCCAGAACAGGTTTCCATTATAATGACTGGAATCTTATAATGAAAGTATAGAAAGTTGTACAACCTATGTTCCAAGAATAACCATCACCTACTTTGAATTTAATCAATTAAAGGGGAAGGATGACGACTGCACATGCATCCAGGTGTCAGTCTTACATTTACATTTAAACATTTTCAAATCTTAACAGATGAATGTTTATGCACCAGATTTACCAAAAACTAAATATTATGATGAACTAAATATGTTGCTCAAACACTACCTTTGCCCAAATTCAAATGAAGTTGTAGAGAAACATAAGTTTTATACTCGTTAACGTTAACCGAAATATTATATATCTATCATATTATTAAGGAACCTGGTAGGATGACAATACATTGTAATTGTTCCTGTTATAGTTTTTAAGCGAATTTCCCCTTTAGGAAAGAAGCTATTACCGTAGGTGTCATGGTAAGACTTAAGCCCAAAACCATAATAACTTTTTGTTTTGAGGTCCCCAGATGCCAAAAGCAGTATTCGTTAAAATATGTATATCTACATGTCTCCGTGAATACGATAACTTGAGTAAAAAATGTCCGTTTTCGATGAAGTTTGGATCAAATATGTAAAGTGATATTCATGACTTTAGGATCGAAAACCCTAAAAATCTGACCATTAGAAGGGTGGTTTATGGGGATTCAATATTTTCCAAAAATCAGTTTTTTGTATTTTTCACGCTAAAATAAAAAAATAAAAAAAACTTAATTTTAGTTTTTACCATGTTGTAGAGCTTAAACCTTTCAGTGCTATGGCCCGATATATCGTCTTTTGAATCTGTTATCAATAAACACTGTTACTGCTTCATAAGCGATTGTACCGTTAGGCGCTCAGTCTGCAGTCTGAGTCTGACATGTGGTGAAACCTGGTAGACACGAATTGAACTACCTCGTCCAGCGCCTAGTCTCTATAATACCAACTGATCCACAGCAGCTGCTAGCCTGACCAGTGGCTGTGCGGTCTAAGGTGTTACCTTCCCGGCCGGGGGTAACACTTGGATCGAGGGTTCGAATCCCGTCACAGTCGGTGGTTTTTATGTGCAACTCATGGAGAGTTCACCTGTCTGTGGCAGAGTTGAAGGGGAGGGCGGACTTTAAGCAAACGGTGGACGGCTAGGGTCCAAGCTGACGGGATGGGTGGATTCTTTGTGAGTTGCACATCTGATCAGGTGTTTTGCTACTTTTTACCTATCCTTTACTGTGTGTGTCCAGCGGAAGCACGTTTTTATTAATTTTAACTGTTCAGGCGTTCAATATATTAAAAAAAACAACAAAACATCACGGATTCAACTACTCCTTTCAGAAGCTTAGCACTCAAAGGGTTAAAAAACAAATATTGTATTTTGAATTATTAACCTAGGTTAAGTGGTTGCGGAGGAAATCCAAAAAAGTGCTCATAAATCTCCCATGTTAATCTTAGGGGGAAAAGGTTTTTGGCTTTTCCTCAGTTAATTTTGATGTCAACTTCACATTTGCTTTTACCAATCAGTTAAGCTCCACAAAACAATTATTTTGGTGTTTAAATTTTGATTCTATGTCTAACCGTTGCAGAGACATTCAAAGTGCTAAACACAGTACGTTGTCCAATGTTATCCGTATGGAGGATAAATGAAATTTGATATCTCGATTATTTGTAAATGTATATTGATTAAACTTGGTATGTGGCTTCATGTAGTACTGGTATATTTGCACAAAAAATTTACTTTATGTTGATTATCCCCGTAGCAAACCTGTATACTCAGCCTTAATGAGAATAAGTAAAGTTTTATATATCCCTTAATTATGAACTTAAATTTATAAAACTTAGTATATAGCTTCACCTGGTTGAGTTATATTGATAATTGCACCAAAATATATTGCTTATTTTCGCAGCAAACCTGCGTACTCAGCCCTAATGTTATTCTTATGGAGAATAAATAAAATGCTATAGATCACTTATTTATTTATGTATTTTTATGAAACTTGGTAAGTGGCTTTATGTGGTAGCGAGAAACATATCCATGCATTGGAAATTCGCTGAGTACGCAGGTTTGCTGTGACGTGGGTATTATTAGTGTACAACAGGCATGAAGTAGGCCTACACATTTTTAATTTTATTATTTTTCATTCATTCAGAAGAAATAATATATTTTCGTGTCTCTACGTTCATTTTACTTCAAACCAGCAAGAAACTGACAGGAACCATCTACATTCTATCAGCGCACAATAGACAATCATATTTTGTTATGCTCGGATTCCAAACTTTTCGCCGAAGGTCAATGTTCACTTCACTATGTGTGCGTCTCTGACCACGGTAGCATACTGCTCCTTACACTCGACGACGCATCCTCGGCTATTGGAACAGACCAGGCCTGGTTCTTCGCTTCACATTATATCATTCATCTTATTTCACCGCAAACAACTTTGAAAGGTAAATTTTTTTTAACCCTCCTGCTCGTGTGTTTGATAATTGTTAAAGTGAACATTTCTTTTAAACTTCAGTAACTATGTTTTTTACAGTCCGAACATTTTAAGTTTGGAAACCTCTGAATTTTAATAATTTTTCCAACCTCGGTCCTCCTAATTTCTTATCACCCTCTATATGCGGACCATAAGCAAACGGTGGACGGCTAGGGTCCAAGCTGACGGGATGGGTGGATTCTTTGTGAGTTGCACATCTGATCAGGTGTTTTGCTACTTTTTACCTATCCTTTACTGTGTGTGTCCAGCGGAAGCACGTTTTTATTAATTTCAACTGTTCAGGCGTTCAATATATTTAAAAAAACAACAAAACATCACGGATTCAACTACTCCTTTCAGAAGCTTAGCACTCAAAGGGTTAAAAAACAAATATTGTATTTTGAATTATTAACCTAGGTTAAGTGGTTGCGGAGGAAATCCAAAAAAGTGCTCATAAATCTCCCATGTTAATCTTAGGGGGAAAAGGTTTTTGGCTTTTCCTCAGTTAATTTTGATGTAAACTTCACATTTGCTTTTACCAATCAGTTAAGCTCCACAAAACAATTATTTTGGTGTTTAAATTTTGATTCTACGTCCAACCGTTGCAGAGACATTCAAAGTGCTAAACACAGTACGTTGTCCAATGTTATCCGTATGGAGGATAAATGAAATTTTATATCTCGATTATTTGTAAATGTATATTGATTAAACTTGGTATGTGGCTTCATGTAGTACTGGTATATTTGCACAAAAAAATTACTTTATGTTGATTATCCCCGTAGCAAACCTGTATACTCAGCCTTAATGAGAATAAGTAAAGTTTTATATATCCCTTAATTATGAACTTAAATTTATAAAACTTAGTATATAGCTTCACCTGGTTGAGTTATATTGATAATTGCACCAAAATATATTGCTTATTTTCGCAGCAAACCTGCGTACTCAGCCCTAATGTTTTGTACTACTCAGCCCTAATGTAACGTACTCAGCCCTACTCATCTGATCAGGTGTTTTGCTACTTTTTACCTATCCCTTACTGTGTGTGTCCAGCGGAAGCACGTTTTTATTAATTTTAACTGTTCAGGCGTTCAATATATTAAAAAAAACAACAAAACATCACGGATTCAACTACTCCTTTCAGAAGCTTAGCACTCAAAGGGTTAAAAAACAAATATTGTATTTTGAATTATTAACCTAGGTTAAGTGGTTGCGGAGGAAATCCAAAAAAGTGCTCATAAATCTCCCATGTTAATCTCAGGGGGAAAAGGTTTTTGGCTTTTCCTCAGTTAATTTTGATGTAAACTTCACATTTGCTTTTACCAATCAGTTAAGCTCCACAAAACAATTATTTTGGTGTTTAAATTTTGATTCTACGTCCAACCGTTGCAGAGACATTCAAAGTGCTAAACACAGTACGTTGTCCAATGTTATCCGTATGGAGGATAAATGAAATTTGATATCTCGATTATTTGTAAATGTATATTGATTAAACTTGGTATGTGGCTTCATGTAGTACTGGTATATTTGCACAAAAAATTTACTTTATGTTGATTATCCCCGTAGCAAACCTGTATACTCAGCCTTAATGAGAATAAGTAAAGTTTTATATATCCCTTAATTATGAACTTAAATTTATAAAACTTAGTATATAGCTTCACCTGGTTGAGTTATATTGATAATTGCACCAAAATATATTGCTTATTTTCGCAGCAAACCTGCGTACTCAGCCCTAATGTTATTCTTATGGAGAATAAATAAAATGCTATAGATCACTTATTTATTTATGTATTTTTATGAAACTTGGTAAGTGGCTTTATGTGGTAGCGAGAAACATATCCATGCATTGGAAATTCGCTGAGTACGCAGGTTTGCTGTGACGTGGGTATTATTAGTGTACAACAGGCATGAAGTAGGCCTACACATTTTTAATTTTATTATTTTTCAATCATTCAGAAGAAATAATATATTTTCGTGTCTCTACGTTCATTTTACTTCAAACCAGCAAGAAACTGACAGGAACCATCTACACTCTATCAGCGCACAATAGACAATCATATTTTGTTATGCTCGGATTCCAAACTTTTCGCCGAAGGTCAATGTTCACTTCACTATGTGTGCGTCTCTGACCACGGTAGCATACTGCTCCTTACACTCGACGACGCATCCTCGGTTATTGGAACAGACCAGGCCTGGTTCTTCTGGTATTTTAAATATTTCTCTTTAAAAAGAATAATTTAAAATTTGAGTATAACCTGTGGTATAACCTGTGAATAACCTGTGGTTATCAGAATGCCAGTAGTATTATATTGAAGCAATTGAAAAAGAAAATGGAATGATACGTGTTTAAACTTTTTAGAGTGTAATACATGTGAATACTTCAAATTAAAAACACCGCTTAAAACATTGAATATGAGACATGGTTTTCTCATTATTGTTTTTAAGCGAATTTCCCCTTTAGGAAAGAAGCTATTACCGTAGGTGTCATGGTAAGACTTAAGCCCAAAACCATAATAGTTTTGAGGTCCCCAGATGCCAAAAGCAGTATTCGTTAAAATATGTATATCTACATGTCTCCGTGAATACGATAACTTGAGTAAAAAATGTCCGTTTTCGATGAAGTTTGGATCAAATATGTAAAGTGATATTCATGACTTTAAGATCGAAAACCCTAAAAATCTGACCATTAGAAGGGTGGTTTATGGGGGTTCAATATTTTCCAAAAATCAGTTTTTTTGCATTTTTCACGCTAAAATAAAAAAATAAAAAAACTTAATTTTAGTTTTTACCATGTTGTAGAGCTTAACCCTTTCAGTGCTATGGCCCGATATATCGTCTTTTGAATCTGTTATCAATAAACACTGTTACTGCTTCATAAGCGATTGTACCGTTAGGCGCTCAGTATGCAGTCTGAGTCTGACATGTGGTGAAACCTGGTAGACACGAATTGAACTACCTCGTCCAGCGCCTAGTCTCTATAATACCAACTGATCCACAGCAGCTGCTAGCCTGACCAGTGGCTGTGCGGTCTAAGGCGTTACCTTCCCGGCCGGGGGTAACACTTGGATCGAGGGTTCGAATCCCGTCACAGTCGGTGGTTTTTATGTGCAACTCATGGAGAGTTCACCTGTCTGTGGCAGAGTTGAAGGGGAGGGCGGACCTTAAGCAAACGGTGGACGGCTAGGGTCCAAGCTGACGGGATGGGTGGATTCTTTGTGAGTTGCACATCTGATCAGGTGTTTTGCTACTTTTTACCTATCCTTTACTGTGTGTGTCCAGCGGAAGCACGTTTTTATTAATTTCAACTGTTCAGGCGTTCAATATATTTAAAAAAACAACAAAACATCACGGATTCAACTACTCCTTTCAGAAGCTTAGCACTCAAAGGGTTAAAAAACAAATATTGTATTTTGAATTATTAACCTAGGTTAAGTGGTTGCGGATGAATATGAGACATGGTTTTCTCATTATAGTTTTTAAGCGAATTTCCCCTTTAGGAAAGAAGCTATTACCGTAGGTGTCATGGTAAGACTTAAGCCCAAAACCATAATAGTTTTGAGGTCCCCAGATGCCAAAAGCAGTATTCGTTAAAATATGTATATCTACATGTCTCCGTGAATACGATAACTTGAGTAAAAAATGTCCGTTTTCGATGAAGTTTGGATCAAATATGTAAAGTGATATTCATGACTTTAAGATCGAAAACCCTAAAAATCTGACCATTAGAAGGGTGGTTTATGGGGGTTCAATATTTTCCAAAAATCAGTTTTTTGCATTTTTCACGCTAAAATAAAAAAATAAAAAAAACTTAATTTTAGTTTTTACCATGTTGTAGAGCTTAACCCTTTCAGTGCTATGGCCCGATATATCGTCTTTTGAATCTGTTATCAATAAACACTGTTACTGCTTCATAAGCGATTGTACCGTTAGGCTAGCAGTCTGCAGTCTGAGTCTGACATGTGGTGAAACCTGGTAGACACGAATTGAACTACCTCGTCCAGCGCCTAGTCTCTATAATACCAACTGATCCACAGCAGCTGCTAGCCTGACCAGTGGCTGTGCGGTCTAAGGCGTTACCTTCCCGGCCGGGGGTAACACTTGGATCGAGGGTTCGAATCCCGTCACAGTCGGTGGTTTTTATGTGCAACTCATGGAGAGTTCACCTGTCTGTGGCAGAGTTGAAGGGGAGGGCGGACCTTAAGCAAACGGTGGACGGCTAGGGTCCAAGCTGACGGGATGGGTGGATTCTTTGTGAGTTGCACATCTGATCAGGTGTTTTGCTACTTTTTACCTATCCTTTACTGTGTGTGTCCAGCGGAAGCACGTTTTTATTAATTTTAACTGTTCAGGCGTTCAATATATTAAAAAAAACAACAAAACATCACGGATTCAACTACTCCTTTCAGAAGCTTAGCACTCAAAGGGTTAAAAAACAAATATTGTATTTTGAATTATTAACCTAGGTTAAGTGGTTGCGGAGGAAATCCAAAAAAGTGCTCATAAATCTCCCATGTTAATCTTAGGGGGAAAAGGTTTTTGGCTTTTCCTCAGTTAATTTTGATGTAAACTTCACATTTGCTTTTACCAATCAGTTAAGCTCCACAAAACAATTATTTTGGTGTTTAAATTTTGATTCTACGTCCAACCGTTGCAGAGACATTCAAAGTGCTAAACACAGTACGTTGTCCAATGTTATCCGTATGGAGGATAAATGAAATTTGATATCTCGATTATTTGTAAATGTATATTGATTAAACTTGGTATGTGGCTTCATGTAGTATTGGTATATTTGCACAAAAAATTTACTTTATGTTGATTATCCCCGTAGCAAACCTGTATACTCAGCCTTAATGAGAATAAGTAAAGTTTTATATATCCCTTAATTATGAACTTAAATTTATAAAACTTAGTATATAGCTTCACCTGGTTGAGTTATATTGATAATTGCACCAAAATATATTGCTTATTTTCGCAGCAAACCTGCGTACTCAGCCCTAATGTTATTCTTATGGAGAATAAATAAAATGCTATAGATCACTTATTTATTTATGTATTTTTATGAAACTTGGTAAGTGGCTTTATGTGGTAGCGAGAAACATATCCATGCATTGGAAATTCGCTGAGTACGCAGGTTTGCTGTGACGTGGGTATTATTAGTGTACAACAGGCATGAAGTAGGCCTACACATTTTTAATTTTATTATTTTTCAATCATTCAGAAGAAATAATATATTTTCGTGTCTCTACGTTAATTTTACTTCAAATGTCCGTTTTCGATGAAGTTTGGATCAAATATGTAAAGTGATATTCATGACTTTAAGATCGAAAACCCTAAAAATCTGACCATTAGAAGGGTGGTTTATGGGGGTTCAATATTTTCCAAAAATCAGTTTTTTGCATTTTTCACGCTAAAATAAAAAAATAAAAAAAACTTAATTTTAGTTTTTACCATGTTGTAGAGCTTAACCCTTTCAGTGCTATGGCCCGATATATCGTCTTTTGAATCTGTTATCAATAAACACTGTTACTGCTTCATAAGCGATTGTACCGTTAGGCTAGCAGTCTGCAGTCTGAGTCTGACATGTGGTGAAACCTGGTAGACACGAATTGAACTACCTCGTCCAGCGCCTAGTCTCTATAATACCAACTGATCCACAGCAGCTGCTAGCCTGACCAGTGGCTGTGCGGTCTAAGGCGTTACCTTCCCGGCCGGGGGTAACACTTGGATCGAGGGTTCGAATCCCGTCACAGTCGGTGGTTTTTATGTGCAACTCATGGAGAGTTCACCTGTCTGTGGCAGAGTTGAAGGGGAGGGCGGACCTTAAGCAAACGGTGGACGGCTAGGGTCCAAGCTGACGGGATGGGTGGATTCTTTGTGAGTTGCACATCTGATCAGGTGTTTTGCTACTTTTTACCTATCCTTTACTGTGTGTGTCCAGCGGAAGCACGTTTTTATTAATTTTAACTGTTCAGGCGTTCAATATATTAAAAAAAACAACAAAACATCACGGATTCAACTACTCCTTTCAGAAGCTTAGCACTCAAAGGGTTAAAAAACAAATATTGTATTTTGAATTATTAACCTAGGTTAAGTGGTTGCGGAGGAAATCCAAAAAAGTGCTCATAAATCTCCCATGTTAATCTTAGGGGGAAAAGGTTTTTGGCTTTTCCTCAGTTAATTTTGATGTAAACTTCACATTTGCTTTTACCAATCAGTTAAGCTCCACAAAACAATTATTTTGGTGTTTAAATTTTGATTCTACGTCCAACCGTTGCAGAGACATTCAAAGTGCTAAACACAGTACGTTGTCCAATGTTATCCGTATGGAGGATAAATGAAATTTGATATCTCGATTATTTGTAAATGTATATTGATTAAACTTGGTATGTGGCTTCATGTAGTATTGGTATATTTGCACAAAAAATTTACTTTATGTTGATTATCCCCGTAGCAAACCTGTATACTCAGCCTTAATGAGAATAAGTAAAGTTTTATATATCCCTTAATTATGAACTTAAATTTATAAAACTTAGTATATAGCTTCACCTGGTTGAGTTATATTGATAATTGCACCAAAATATATTGCTTATTTTCGCAGCAAACCTGCGTACTCAGCCCTAATGTTATTCTTATGGAGAATAAATAAAATGCTATAGATCACTTATTTATTTATGTATTTTTATGAAACTTGGTAAGTGGCTTTATGTGGTAGCGAGAAACATATCCATGCATTGGAAATTCGCTGAGTACGCAGGTTTGCTGTGACGTGGGTATTATTAGTGTACAACAGGCATGAAGTAGGCCTACACATTTTTAATTTTATTATTTTTCAATCATTCAGAAGAAATAATATATTTTCGTGTCTCTACGTTAATTTTACTTCAAACCAGCAAGAAACTGACAGGAACCATCTACATTCTATCAGCGCACAATAGACAATCATATTTTGTTATGCTCGGATTCCAAACTTTTCGCCGAAGGTCAATGTTCACTTCACTATGTGTGCGTCTCTGACCACGGTAGCACACTGCTCCTTACACTCGACGACGCATCCTCGGCTATTGGAACAGACCAGGCCTGGTTCTTCTGGTATTTTAAATATTTCTCTTTAAAAAGAATAATTTAAAATTTGAGTATAACCTGTGGTATAACCTGTGAATAACCTGTGGTTATCAGAATGCCAGTAGTATTATATTGAAGCAATTGAAAAAGAAAATGGAATGATACGTGTTTAAACTTTTTAGAGTGTAATACATGTGAATACTTCAAATTAAAAACACCGCTTAAAACATTGAATATGAGACATGGTTTTCTCATTATAGTTTTTAAGCGAATTTCCCCTTTAGGAAAGAAGCTATTACCGTAGGTGTCATGGTAAGACGTAAGCCCAAAACCATAATAGTTTTGAGGTCCCCAGATGCCAAAAGCAGTATTCGTTAAAATATGTATATCTACATGTCTCCGTGAATACGATAACTTGAGTAAAAAATGTCCGTTTTCGATGAAGTTTGGATCAAATATGTAAAGTGATATTCATGACTTTAAGATCGAAAACCCTAAAAATCTGACCATTAGAAGGGTGGTTTATGGGGGTTCAATATTTTCCAAAAATCAGTTTTTTGCATTTTTCACGCTAAAATAAAAAAATAAAAAAAACTTAATTTTAGTTTTTACCATGTTGTAGAGCTTAACCCTTCCAGTGCTATGGCCCGATATATCGTCTTTTGAATCTGTTATCAATAAACACTGTTACTGCTTCATAAGCGATTGTACCGTTAGGCGCTCAGTCTGCAGTCTGAGTCTGACATGTGGTGAAACCTGGTAGACACGAATTGAACTACCTCGTCCAGCGCCTAGTCTCTATAATACCAACTGATCCACAGCAGCTGCTAGCCTGACCAGTGGCTGTGCGGTCTAAGGCGTTACCTTCCCGGCCGGGGGTAACACTTGGATCGAGGGTTCGAATCCCGTCACAGTCGGTGGTTTTTATGTGCAACTCATGGAGAGTTCACCTGTCTGTGGCAGAGTTGAAGGGGAGGGCGGACCTTAAGGAAACGGTGGACGGCTAGGGTCCAAGCTGACGGGATGGGTGGATTCTTTGTGAGTTGCACATCTTATCAGGTGTTTTGCTACTTTTTACCTATCCTTAACTGAGCTTAACCCTTTCAGTGCTATGGCCCGATATATCGTCTTTTGAATCTGTTATCAATAAACACTGTTCCTGCTTCATAAGCGATTGTACCGTTAGGCGCTCAGTATGCAGTCTGAGTCTGACATGTGGTGAAACCTGGTAGACACGAATTGAACTACCTCGTCCAGCGCCTAGTCTCTATAATACCAACTGATCCACAGCAGCTGCTAGCCTGACCAGTGGCTGTGCGGTCTAAGGCGTTACCTTCCCGGCCGGGGGTAACACTTGGATCGAGGGTTCGAATCCCGTCACAGTCGGTGGTTTTTATGTGCAACTCATGGAGAGTTCACCTGTCTGTGGCAGAGTTGAAGGGGAGGGCGGACCTTAAGCAAACGGTGGACGGCTAGGGTCCAAGCTGACGGGATGGGTGGATTCTTTGTGAGTTGCACATCTGATCAGGTGTTTTGCTACTTTTTACCTATCCTTTACTGTGTGTGTCCAGCGGAAGCACGTTTTTATTAATTTCAACTGTTCAGGCGTTCAATATATTTAAAAAAACAACAAAACATCACGGATTCAACTACTCCTTTCAGAAGCTTAGCACTCAAAGGGTTAAAAAACAAATATTGTATTTTGAATTATTAACCTAGGTTAAGTGGTTGCGGAGGAATATGAGACATGGTTTTCTCATTATAGTTTTTAAGCGAATTTCCCCTTTAGGAAAGAAGCTATTACCGTAGGTGTCATGGTAAGACTTAAGCCCAAAACCATAATAGTTTTGAGGTCCCCAGATGCCAAAAGCAGTATTCGTTAAAATATGTATATCTACATGTCTCCGTGAATACGATAACTTGAGTAAAAAATGTCCGTTTTCGATGAAGTTTGGATCAAATATGTAAAGTGATATTCATGACTTTAAGATCGAAAACCCTAAAAATCTGACCATTAGAAGGGTGGTTTATGGGGGTTCAATATTTTCCAAAAATCAGTTTTTTGCATTTTTCACGCTAAAATAAAAAAATAAAAAAAACTTAATTTTAGTTTTTACCATGTTGTAGAGCTTAACCCTTTCAGTGCTATAGCCCGATATATCGTCTTTTGAATCTGTTATCAATAAACACTGTTACTGCTTCATAAGCGATTGTACCGTTAGGCGCTCAGTCTGCAGTCTGAGTCTGACATGTGGTGAAACCTGGTAGACACGAATTGAACTACCTCGTCCAGCGCCTAGTCTCTATAATACCAACTGATCCACAGCAGCTGCTAGCCTGACCAGTGGCTGTGCGGTCTAAGGCGTTACCTTCCCGGCCGGGGGTAACACTTGGATCGAGGGTTCGAATCCCGTCACAGTCGGTGGTTTTTATGTGCAACTCATGGAGAGTTCACCTGTCTGTGGCAGAGTTGAAGGGGAGGGCGGACCTTAAGGAAACGGTGGACGGCTAGGGTCCAAGCTGACGGGATGGGTGGATTCTTTGTGAGTTGCACATCTTATCAGGTGTTTTGCTACTTTTTACCTATCCTTAACTGAGCTTAACCCTTTCAGTGCTATGGCCCGATATATCGTCTTTTGAATCTGTTATCAATAAACACTGTTCCTGCTTCATAAGCGATTGTACCGTTAGGCGCTCAGTATGCAGTCTGAGTCTGACATGTGGTGAAACCTGGTAGACACGAATTGAACTACCTCGTCCAGCGCCTAGTCTCTATAATACCAACTGATCCACAGCAGCTGCTAGCCTGACCAGTGGCTGTGCGGTCTAAGGCGTTACCTTCCCGGCCGGGGGTAACACTTGGATCGAGGGTTCGAATCCCGTCACAGTCGGTGGTTTTTATGTGCAACTCATGGAGAGTTCACCTGTCTGTGGCAGAGTTGAAGGGGAGGGCGGACCTTAAGCAAACGGTGGACGGCTAGGGTCCAAGCTGACGGGATGGGTGGATTCTTTGTGAGTTGCACATCTGATCAGGTGTTTTGCTACTTTTTACCTATCCTTTACTGTGTGTGTCCAGCGGAAGCACGTTTTTATTAATTTTAACTGTTCAGGCGTTCAATATATTAAAAAAAACAACAAAACATCACGGATTCAACTACTCCTTTCAGAAGCTTAGCACTCAAAGGGTTAAAAAACAAATATTGTATTTTGAATTATTAACCTAGGTTAAGTGGTTGCGGAGGAAATCCAAAAAAGTGCTCATAAATCTCCCATGTTAATCTTAGGGGGAAAAGGTTTTTGGCTTTTCCTCAGTTAATTTTGATGTAAACTTCACATTTGCTTTTACCAATCAGTTAAGCTCCACAAAACAATTATTTTGGTGTTTAAATTTTGATTCTACGTCCAACCGTTGCAGAGACATTCAAAGTGCTAAACACAGTACGTTGTCCAATGTTATCCGTATGGAGGATAAATGAAATTTGATATCTCGATTATTTGTAAATGTATATTGATTAAACTTGGTATGTGGCTTCATGTAGTATTGGTATATTTGCACAAAAAATTTACTTTATGTTGATTATCCCCGTAGCAAACCTGTATACTCAGCCTTAATGAGAATAAGTAAAGTTTTATATATCCCTTAATTATGAACTTAAATTTATAAAACTTAGTATATAGCTTCACCTGGTTGAGTTATATTGATAATTGCACCAAAATATATTGCTTATTTTCGCAGCAAACCTGCGTACTCAGCCCTAATGTTATTCTTATGGAGAATAAATAAAATGCTATAGATCACTTATTTATTTATGTATTTTTATGAAACTTGGTAAGTGGCTTTATGTGGTAGCGAGAAACATATCCATGCATTGGAAATTCGCTGAGTACGCAGGTTTGCTGTGACGTGGGTATTATTAGTGTACAACAGGCATGAAGTAGGCCTACACATTTTTAATTTTATTATTTTTCAATCATTCAGAAGAAATAATATATTTTCGTGTCTCTACGTTAATTTTACTTCAAACCAGCAAGAAACTGACAGGAACCATCTACATTCTATCAGCGCACAATAGACAATCATATTTTGTTATGCTCGGATTCCAAACTTTTCGCCGAAGGTCAATGTTCACTTCACTATGTGTGCGTCTCTGACCACGGTAGCACACTGCTCCTTACACTCGACGACGCATCCTCGGCTATTGGAACAGACCAGGCCTGGTTCTTCTGGTATTTTAAATATTTCTCTTTAAAAAGAATAATTTAAAATTTGAGTATAACCTGTGAATAACCTGTGGTTATCAGAATGCCAGTAGTATTATATTGAAGCAATTGAAAAAGAAAATGGAATGATACGTGTTTAAACTTTTTAGAGTGTAATACATGTGAATACTTCAAATTAAAAACACCGCTTAAAACATTGAATATGAGACATGGTTTTCTCATTATAGTTTTTAAGCGAATTTCCCCTTTAGGAAAGAAGCTATTACCGTAGGTGTCATGGTAAGACGTAAGCCCAAAACCATAATAGTTTTGAGGTCCCCAGATGCCAAAAGCAGTATTCGTTAAAATATGTATATCTACATGTCTCCGTGAATACGATAACTTGAGTAAAAAATGTCCGTTTTCGATGAAGTTTGGATCAAATATGTAAAGTGATATTCATGACTTTAAGATCGAAAACCCTAAAAATCTGACCATTAGAAGGGTGGTTTATGGGGGTTCAATCTTTTCCAAAAATCAGTTTTTTGCATTTTTCACGCTAAAATAAAAAAATAAAAAAAACTTAATTTTAGTTTTTACCATGTTGTAGAGCTTAACCCTTCCAGTGCTATGGCCCGATATATCGTCTTTTGAATCTGTTATCAATAAACACTGTTACTGCTTCATAAGCGATTGTACCGTTACGCGCTCAGTCTGCAGTCTGAGTCTGACATGTGGTGAAACCTGGTAGACACGAATTGAACTACCTCGTCCAGCGCCTAGTCTCTATAATACCAACTGATCCACAGCAGCTGCTAGCCTGACCAGTGGCTGTGCGGTCAAAGGCGTTACCTTCCCGGCCGGGGGTAACACTTGGATCGAGGGTTCGAATCCCGTCACAGTCGGTGGTTTTTATGTGCAACTCATGGAGAGTTCACCTGTCTGTGGCAGAGTTGAAGGGGAGGGCGGCCCTTAAGGAAACGGTGGACGGCTAGGGTCCAAGCTGACGGGATGGGTGGATTCTTTGTGAGTTGCACATCTTATCAGGTGTTTTGCTACTTTTTACCTATCCTTAACTGAGCTTAACCCTTTCAGTGCTATGGCCCGATATATCGTCTTTTGAATCTGTTATCAATAAACACTGTTCCTGCTTCATAAGCGATTGTACCGTTAGGCGCTCAGTATGCAGTCTGAGTCTGACATGTGGTGAAACCTGGTAGACACGAATTGAACTACCTCGTCCAGCGCCTAGTCTCTATAATACCAACTGATCCACAGCAGCTGCTAGCCTGACCAGTGGCTGTGCGGTCTAAGGCGTTACCTTCCCGGCCGGGGGTAACACTTGGATCGAGGGTTCGAATCCCGTCACAGTCGGTGGTTTTTATGTGCAACTCATGGAGAGTTCACCTGTCTGTGGCAGAGTTGAAGGGGAGGGCGGACCTTAAGCAAACGGTGGACGGCTAGGGTCCAAGCTGACGGGATGGGTGGATTCTTTGTGAGTTGCACATCTGATCAGGTGTTTTGCTACTTTTTACCTATCCTTTACTGTGTGTGTCCAGCGGAAGCACGTTTTTATTAATTTCAACTGTTCAGGCGTTCAATATATTTAAAAAAACAACAAAACATCACGGATTCAACTACTCCTTTCAGAAGCTTAGCACTCAAAGGGTTAAAAAACAAATATTGTATTTTGAATTATTAACCTAGGTTAAGTGGTTGCGGAGGAATATGAGACATGGTTTTCTCATTATAGTTTTTAAGCGAATTTCCCCTTTAGGAAAGAAGCTATTACCGTAGGTGTCATGGTAAGACTTAAGCCCAAAACCATAATAGTTTTGAGGTCCCCAGATGCCAAAAGCAGTATTCGTTAAAATATGTATATCTACATGTCTCCGTGAATACGATAACTTGAGTAAAAAATGTCCGTTTTCGATGAAGTTTGGATCAAATATGTAAAGTGATATTCATGACTTTAAGATCGAAAACCCTAAAAATCTGACCATTAGAAGGGTGGTTTATGGGGGTTCAATATTTTCCAAAAATCAGTTTTTTGCATTTTTCACGCTAAAATAAAAAAATAAAAAAAACTTAATTTTAGTTTTTACCATGTTGTAGAGCTTAACCCTTTCAGTGCTATGTCCCGATATATCGTCTTTTGAATCTGTTATCAATAAACACTGTTACTGCTTCATAAGCGATTGTACCGTTAGGCGCTCAGTCTGCAGTCTGAGTCTGACATGTGGTGAAACCTGGTAGACACGAATTGAACTACCTCGTCCAGCGCCTAGTCTCTATAATACCAACTGATCCACAGCAGCTGCTAGCCTGACCAGTGGCTGTGCGGTCTAAGGCGTTACCTTCCCGGCCGGGGGTAACACTTGGATCGAGGGTTCGAATCCCGTCACAGTCGGTGGTTTTTATGTGCAACTCATGGAGAGTTCACCTGTCTGTGGCAGAGTTGAAGGGGAGGGCGGACCTTAAGGAAACGGTGGACGGCTAGGGTCCAAGCTGACGGGATGGGTGGATTCTTTGTGAGTTGCACATCTTATCAGGTGTTTTGCTACTTTTTACCTATCCTTAACTGAGCTTAACCCTTTCAGTGCTATGGCCCGATATATCGTCTTTTGAATCTGTTATCAATAAACACTGTTCCTGCTTCATAAGCGATTGTACCGTTAGGCGCTCAGTATGCAGTCTGAGTCTGACATGTGGTGAAACCTGGTAGACACGAATTGAACTACCTCGTCCAGCGCCTAGTCTCTATAATACCAACTGATCCACAGCAGCTGCTAGCCTGACCAGTGGCTGTGCGGTCTAAGGCGTTACCTTCCCGGCCGGGGGTAACACTTGGATCGAGGGTTCGAATCCCGTCACAGTCGGTGGTTTTTATGTGCAACTCATGGAGAGTTCACCTGTCTGTGGCAGAGTTGAAGGGGAGGGCGGACCTTAAGCAAACGGTGGACGGCTAGGGTCCAAGCTGACGGGATGGGTGGATTCTTTGTGAGTTGCACATCTGATCAGGTGTTTTGCTACTTTTTACCTATCCTTTACTGTGTGTGTCCAGCGGAAGCACGTTTTTATTAATTTCAACTGTTCAGGCGTTCAATATATTTAAAAAAACAACAAAACATCACGGATTCAACTACTCCTTTCAGAAGCTTAGCACTCAAAGGGTTAAAAAACAAATATTGTATTTTGAATTATTAACCTAGGTTAAGTGGTTGCGGAGGAATATGAGACATGGTTTTCTCATTATAGTTTTTAAGCGAATTTCCCCTTTAGGAAAGAAGCTATTACCGTAGGTGTCATGGTAAGACTTAAGCCCAAAACCATAATAGTTTTGAGGTCCCCAGATGCCAAAAGCAGTATTCGTTAAAATATGTATATCTACATGTCTCCGTGAATACGATAACTTGAGTAAAAAATGTCCGTTTTCGATGAAGTTTGGATCAAATATGTAAAGTGATATTCATGACTTTAAGATCGAAAACCCTAAAAATCTGACCATTAGAAGGGTGGTTTATGGGGGTTCAATATTTTCCAAAAATCAGTTTTTTGCATTTTTCACGCTAAAATAAAAAAATAAAAAAAACTTAATTTTAGTTTTTACCATGTTGTAGAGCTTAACCCTTTCAGTGCTATGGCCCGATATATCGTCTTTTGAATCTGTTATCAATAAACACTGTTACTGCTTCATAAGCGATTGTACCGTTAGGCGCTCAGTCTGCAGTCTGAGTCTGACATGTGGTGAAACCTGGTAGACACGAATTGAACTACCTCGTCCAGCGCCTAGTCTCTATAATACCAACTGATCCACAGCAGCTGCTAGCCTGACCAGTGGCTGTGCGGTCTAAGGCGTTACCTTCCCGGCCGGGGGTAACACTTGGATCGAGGGTTCGAATCCCGTCACAGTCGGTGGTTTTTATGTGCAACTCATGGAGAGTTCACCTGTCTGTGGCAGAGTTGAAGGGGAGGGCGGACCTTAAGCAAACGGTGGACGGCTAGGGTCCAAGCTGACGGGATGGGTGGATTCTTTGTGAGTTGCACATCTGATCAGGTGTTTTGCTACTTTTTACCTATCCTTTACTGTGTGTGTCCAGCGGAAGCACGTTTTTATTAATTTTAACTGTTCAGGCGTTCAATATATTAAAAAAAACAACAAAACATCACGGATTCAACTACTCCTTTCAGAAGCTTAGCACTCAAAGGGTTGAAAAACAAATATTGTATTTTGAATTATTAACCTAGGTTAAGTGGTTGCGGAGGAAATCCAAAAAAGTGCTCATAAATCTCCCATGTTAATCTTAGGGGGAAAAGGTTTTTGGCTTTTCCTCAGTTAATTTTGATGTAAACTTCACATTTGCTTTTACCAATCAGTTAAGCTCCACAAAACAATTATTTTGCTCCACGTCACAGTCGGTGGTTTTTATGTGCAACTCATGGAGAGTTCACCTGTCTGTGGCAGAGTTGAAGGGGAGGGCGGACCTTAAGCAAACGGTGGACGGCTAGGGTCCAAGCTGACGGGATGGGTGGATTCTTTGTGAGTTGCACATCTGATCAGGTGTTTTGCTACTTTTTACCTATCCTTTACTGTGTGTGTCCAGCGGAAGCACGTTTTTATTAATTTCAACTGTTCAGGCGTTCAATATATTTAAAAAAACAACAAAACATCACGGATTCAACTACTCCTTTCAGAAGCTTAGCACTCAAAGGGTTAAAAAACAAATATTGTATTTTGAATTATTAACCTAGGTTAAGTGGTTGCGGAGGAATATGAGACATGGTTTTCTCATTATAGTTTTTAAGCGAATTTCCCCTTTAGGAAAGAAGCTATTACCGTAGGTGTCATGGTAAGACTTAAGCCCAAAACCATAATAGTTTTGAGGTCCCCAGATGCCAAAAGCAGTATTCGTTAAAATATGTATATCTACATGTCTCCGTGAATACGATAACTTGAGTAAAAAATTTCCGTTTTCGATGAAGTTTGGATCAAATATGTAAAGTGATATTCATGACTTTAAGATCGAAAACCCTAAAAATCTGACCATTAGAAGGGTGGTTTATGGGGGTTCAATATTTTCCAAAAATCAGTTTTTTGCATTTTTCACGCTAAAATAAAAAAATAAAAAAAACTTAATTTTAGTTTTTACCATGTTGTAGAGCTTAACCCTTTCAGTGCTATGGCCCGATATATCGTCTTTTGAATCTGTTATCAATAAACACTGTTACTGCTTCATAAGCGATTGTACCGTTAGGCGCTCAGTCTGCAGTCTGAGTCTGACATGTGGTGAAACCTGGTAGACACGAATTGAACTACCTCGTCCAGCGCCTAGTCTCTATAATACCAACTGATCCACAGCAGCTGCTAGCCTGACCAGTGGCTGTGCGGTCTAAGGCGTTACCTTCCCGGCCGGGGGTAACACTTGGATCGAGGGTTCGAATCCCGTCACAGTCGGTGGTTTTTATGTGCAACTCATGGAGAGTTCACCTGTCTGTGGCAGAGTTGAAGGGGAGGGCGGACCTTAAGGAAACGGTGGACGGCTAGGGTCCAAGCTGACGGGATGGGTGGATTCTTTGTGAGTTGCACATCTTATCAGGTGTTTTGCTACTTTTTACCTATCCTTAACTGAGCTTAACCCTTTCAGTGCTATGGCCCGATATATCGTCTTTTGAATCTGTTATCAATAAACACTGTTCCTGCTTCATAAGCGATTGTACCGTTAGGCGCTCAGTATGCAGTCTGAGTCTGACATGTGGTGAAACCTGGTAGACACGAATTGAACTACCTCGTCCAGCGCCTAGTCTCTATAATACCAACTGATCCACAGCAGCTGCTAGCCTGACCAGTGGCTGTGCGGTCTAAGGCGTTACCTTCCCGGCCGGGGGTAACACTTGGATCGAGGGTTCGAATCCCGTCACAGTCGGTGGTTTTTATGTGCAACTCATGGAGAGTTCACCTGTCTGTGGCAGAGTTGAAGGGGAGGGCGGACCTTAAGCAAACGGTGGACGGCTAGGGTCCAAGCTGACGGGATGGGTGGATTCTTTGTGAGTTGCACATCTGATCAGGTGTTTTGCTACTTTTTACCTATCCTTTACTGTGTGTGTCCAGCGGAAGCACGTTTTTATTAATTTCAACTGTTCAGGCGTTCAATATATTTAAAAAAACAACAAAACATCACGGATTCAACTACTCCTTTCAGAAGCTTAGCACTCAAAGGGTTAAAAAACAAATATTGTATTTTGAATTATTAACCTAGGTTAAGTGGTTGCGGAGGAATATGAGACATGGTTTTCTCATTATAGTTTTTAAGCGAATTTCCCCTTTAGGAAAGAAGCTATTACCGTAGGTGTCATGGTAAGACTTAAGCCCAAAACCATAATAGTTTTGAGGTCCCCAGATGCCAAAAGCAGTATTCGTTAAAATATGTATATCTACATGTCTCCGTGAATACGATAACTTGAGTAAAAAATGTCCGTTTTCGATGAAGTTTGGATCAAATATGTAAAGTGATATTCATGACTTTAAGATCGAAAACCCTAAAAATCTGACCATTAGAAGGGTGGTTTATGGGGGTTCAATATTTTCCAAAAATCAGTTTTTTGCATTTTTCACGCTAAAATAAAAAAATAAAAAAAACTTAATTTTAGTTTTTACCATGTTGTAGAGCTTAACCCTTTCAGTGCTATGGCCCGATATATCGTCTTTTGAATCTGTTATCAATAAACACTGTTACTGCTTCATAAGCGATTGTACCGTTAGGCGCTCAGTCTGCAGTCTGAGTCTGACATGTGGTGAAACCTGGTAGACACGAATTGAACTACCTCGTCCAGCGCCTAGTCTCTATAATACCAACTGATCCACAGCAGCTGCTAGCCTGACCAGTGGCTGTGCGGTCTAAGGCGTTACCTTCCCGGCCGGGGGTAACACTTGGATCGAGGGTTCGAATCCCGTCACAGTCGGTGGTTTTTATGTGCAACTCATGGAGAGTTCACCTGTCTGTGGCAGAGTTGAAGGGGAGGGCGGACCTTAAGCAAACGGTGGACGGCTAGGGTCCAAGCTGACGGGATGGGTGGATTCTTTGTGAGTTGCACATCTGATCAGGTGTTTTGCTACTTTTTACCTATCCTTTACTGTGTGTGTCCAGCGGAAGCACGTTTTTATTAATTTTAACTGTTCAGGCGTTCAATATATTAAAAAAAACAACAAAACATCACGGATTCAACTACTCCTTTCAGAAGCTTAGCACTCAAAGGGTTAAAAAACAAATATTGTATTTTGAATTATTAACCTAGGTTAAGTGGTTGCGGAGGAAATCCAAAAAAGTGCTCATAAATCTCCCATGTTAATCTTAGGGGGAAAAGGTTTTTGGCTTTTCCTCAGTTAATTTTGATGTAAACTTCACATTTGCTTTTACCAATCAGTTAAGCTCCACAAAACAATTATTTTGGTGTTTAAATTTTGATTCTACGTCCAACCGTTGCAGAGACATTCAAAGTGCTAAACACAGTACGTTGTCCAATGTTATCCGTATGGAGGATAAATGAAATTTGATATCTCGATTATTTGTAAATGTATATTGATTAAACTTGGTATGTGGCTTCATGTAGTATTGGTATATTTGCACAAAAAATTTACTTTATGTTGATTATCCCCGTAGCAAACCTGTATACTCAGCCATAATGAGAATAAGTAAAGTTTTATATATCCCTTAATTATGAACTTAAATTTATAAAACTTAGTATATAGCTTCACCTGGTTGAGTTATATTGATAATTGCACCAAAATATATTGCTTATTTTCGCAGCAAACCTGCGTACTCAGCCCTAATGTTATTCTTATGGAGAATAAATAAAATGCTATAGATCACTTATTTATTTATGTATTTTTATGAAACTTGGTAAGTGGCTTTATGTGGTAGCGAGAAACATATCCATGCATTGGAAATTCGCTGAGTACGCAGGTTTGTTGTGACGTGGGTATTATTAGTGTACAACAGGCATGAAGTAGGCCTACACATTTTTTATTTTATTATTTTTCAATCATTCAGAAGAAATAATATATTTTCGTGTCTCTAAGTTAATTTTACTTCAAACCAGCAAGAAACTGACAGGAACCATCTACATTCTATCAGCACACAATAGACAATCATATTTTGTTATGCTCGGATTCCAAACTTTTCGCCGAAGGTCAATGTTCACTTCACTATGTGTGCGTCTCTGACCACGGTAGCATACTGCTCCTTACACTCGACGACGCATCCTCGGCTATTGGAACAGACCAGGCCTGGTTCTTCTGGTATTTTAAATATTTCTCTTTAAAAAGAATAATTTAAAATTTGAGTATAACCTGTGGTATAACCTGTGAATAACCTGTGGTTATCAGAATGCCAGTAGTATTATATTGAAGCAATTGAAAAAGAAAATGGAATGATACGTGTTTAAACTTTTTAGAGTGTAATACATGTGAATACTTCAAATTAAAAACACCGCTTAAAACATTGAATATGAGACATGGTTTTCTCATTATAGTTTTTAAGCGAATTTCCCCTTTAGGAAAGAAGCTATTACCGTAGGTGTCATGGTAAGACTTAAGCCCAAAACCATAATAACTTTTTGTTTTGAGGTCCCCAGATGCCAAAAGCAGTATTCGTTAAAATATGTATATCTACATGTCTCCGTGAATACGATAACTTGAGTAAAAAATGTCCGTTTTCGATGAAGTTTGGATCAAATATGTAAAGTGATATTCATGACTTTAAGATCGAAAACCCTAAAAATCTGACCATTAGAAGGGTGGTTTATGGGGGTTCAATATTTTCCAAAAATCAGTTTTTTGCATTTTTCACGCTAAAATAAAAAAATAAAAAAAACTTAATTTTAGTTTTTACCATGTTGTAGAGCTTAACCCTTTCAGTGCTATGGCCCGATATATCGTCTTTTGAATCTGTTATCAATAAACACTGTTACTGCTTCATAAGCGATTGTACCGTTAGGCGCTCAGTCTGCAGTCTGAGTCTGACATGTGGTGAAACCTGGTAGACACGAATTGAACTACCTCGTCCAGCGCCTAGTCTCTATAATACCAACTGATCCACAGCAGCTGCTAGCCTGACCAGTGGCTGTGCGGTCTAAGGCGTTACCTTCCCGGCCGGGGGTAACACTTGGATCGAGGGTTCGAATCCCGTCACAGTCGGTGGTTTTTATGTGCAACTCATGGAGAGTTCACCTGTCTGTGGCAGAGTTGAAGGGGAGGGCGGACCTTAAGCAAACGGTGGACGGCTAGGGTCCAAGCTGACGGGATGGGTGGATTCTTTGTGAGTTGCACATCTGATCAGGTGTTTTGCTACTTTTTACCTATCCTTTACTGTGTGTGTCCAGCGGAAGCACGTTTTTATTAATTTTAACTGTTCAGGCGTTCAATATATTTAAAAAAACAACAAAACATCACGGATTCAACTACTCCTTTCAGAAGCTTAGCACTCAAAGGGTTAAAAAGCAAATATTGTATTTTGAATTAAAACCTAGGTTAAGTGGTTGCGGAGGAATATGAGACATGGTTTTCTCATTATAGTTTTTAAGCGAATTTCCCCTTTAGGAAAGAAGCTATTACCGTAGGTGTCATGGTAAGACTTAAGCCCAAAACCATAATAGTTTTGAGGTCCCCAGATGCCAAAAGCAGTATTCGTTAAAATATGTATATCTACATGTCTCCGTGAATACGATAACTTGAGTAAAAAATGTCCGTTTTCGATGAAGTTTGGTTCAAATATGTAAAGTGATATTCATGACTTTAAGATCGAAAACCCTAAAAATCTGACCATTAGAAGGGTGGTTTATGGGGGTTCAATATTTTCCAAAAATCAGTTTTTTGCATTTTTCACGCTAAAATAAAAAAATAAAAAAAAACTTAATTTTAGTTTTTACCATGTTGTAGAGCTTAACCCTTTCAGTGCTATGGCCCGATATATCGTCTTTTGAATCTGTTATCAATAAACACTGTTACTGCTTCATAAGCGATTGTACCGTAATAGGCGCTCAGTCTGCAGTCTGAGTCTGACATGTGGTGAAACCTGGTAGACACGAATTGAACTACCTCGTCCAGCACCTAGTCTCTATAATACCAACTGATCCACAGCAGTTGATTATCCCCGTAGCAAACCTGTATACTCAGCCATAATGAGAATAAGTAAAGTTTTATATATCCCTTAATTATGAACTTAAATTTATAAAACTTAGTATATAGCTTCACCTGGTTGAGTTATATTGATAATTGCACCAAAATATATTGCTTATTTTCGCAGCAAACCTGCGTACTCAGCCCTAATGTTATTCTTATGGAGAATAAATAAAATGCTATAGATCACTTATTTATTTATGTATTTTTATGAAACTTGGTAAGTGGCTTTATGTGGTAGCGAGAAACATATCCATGCATTGGAAATTCGCTGAGTACGCAGGTTTGTTGTGACGTGGGTATTATTAGTGTACAACAGGCATGAAGTAGGCCTACACATTTTTTATTTTATTATTTTTCAATCATTCAGAAGAAATAATATATTTTCGTGTCTCTAAGTTAATTTTACTTCAAACCAGCAAGAAACTGACAGGAACCATCTACATTCTATCAGCACACAATAGACAATCATATTTTGTTATGCTCGGATTCCAAACTTTTCGCCGAAGGTCAATGTTCACTTCACTATGTGTGCGTCTCTGACCACGGTAGCATACTGCTCCTTACACTCGACGACGCATCCTCGGCTATTGGAACAGACCAGGCCTGGTTCTTCTGGTATTTTAAATATTTCTCTTTAAAAAGAATAATTTAAAATTTGAGTATAACCTGTGGTATAACCTGTGAATAACCTGTGGTTATCAGAATGCCAGTAGTATTATATTGAAGCAATTGAAAAAGAAAATGGAATGATACGTGTTTAAACTTTTTAGAGTGTAATACATGTGAATACTTCAAATTAAAAACACCGCTTAAAACATTGAATATGAGACATGGTTTTCTCATTATAGTTTTTAAGCGAATTTCCCCTTTAGGAAAGAAGCTATTACCGTAGGTGTCATGGTAAGACTTAAGCCCAAAACCATAATAGTTTTGAGGTCCCCAGATGCCAAAAGCAGTATTCGTTAAAATATGTATATCTACATGTCTCCGTGAATACGATAACTTGAGTAAAAAATGTCCGTTTTCGATGAAGTTTGGATCAAATATGTAAAGTGATATTCATGACTTTAAGATCGAAAACCCTAAAAATCTGACCATTAGAAGGGTGGTTTATGGGGGTTCAATATTTTCCAAAAATCAGTTTTTTGCATTTTTCACGCTAAAATAAAAAATAAAAAAAACTTAATTTTAGTTTTTACCATGTTGTAGAGCTTAACCCTTTCAGTGCTATGGCCCGATATATCGTCTTTTGAATCTGTTATCAATAAACACTGTTACTGCTTCATAAGCGATTGTACCGTTAGGCGCTCAGTCTGCAGTCTGAGTCTGACATGTGGTGAAACCTGGTAGACACGAATTGAACTACCTCGTCCAGCGCCTAGTCTCTATAATACCAACTGATCCACAGCAGCTGCTAGCCTGACCAGTGGCTGTGCGGTCTAAGGCGTTACCTTCCCGGCCGGGGGTAACACTTGGATCGAGGGTTCGAATCCCGTCACAGTCGGTGGTTTTTATGTGCAACTCATGGAGAGTTCACCTGTCTGTGGCAGAGTTGAAGGGGAGGGCGGACCTTAAGCAAACGGTGGACGGCTAGGGTCCAAGCTGACGGGATGGGTGGATTCTTTGTGAGTTGCACATCTGATCAGGTGTTTTGCTACTTTTTACCTATCCTTTACTGTGTGTGTCCAGCGGAAGCACGTTTTTATTAATTTTAACTGTTCAGGCGTTCAATATATTTAAAAAAACAACAAAACATCACGGATTCAACTACTCCTTTCAGAAGCTTAGCACTCAAAGGGTTAAAAAGCAAATATTGTATTTTGAATTAAAACCTAGGTTAAGTGGTTGCGGAGGAATATGAGACATGGTTTTCTCATTATAGTTTTTAAGCGAATTTCCCCTTTAGGAAAGAAGCTATTACCGTAGGTGTCATGGTAAGACTTAAGCCCAAAACCATAATAGTTTTGAGGTCCCCAGATGCCAAAAGCAGTATTCGTTAAAATATGTATATCTACATGTCTCCGTGAATACGATAACTTGAGTAAAAAATGTCCGTTTTCGATGAAGTTTGGATCAAATATGTAAAGTGATATTCATGACTTTAAGATCGAAAACCCTAAAAATCTGACCATTAGAAGGGTGGTTTATGGGGGTTCAATATTTTCCAAAAATCAGTTTTTTGCATTTTTCACGCTAAAATAAAAAAATAAAAAAAACTTAATTTTAGTTTTTACCATGTTGTAGAGCTTAACCCTTTCAGTGCTATGGCCCGATATATCGTCTTTTGAATCTGTTATCAATAAACACTGTTACTGCTTCATAAGCGATTGTACCGTAATAGGCGCTCAGTCTGCAGTCTGAGTCTGACATGTGGTGAAACCTGGTAGACACGAATTGAACTACCTCGTCCAGCACCTAGTCTCTATAATACCAACTGATCCACAGCAGCTGCTAGCCTGACCAGTGGCTGTGCGGTCTAAGGCGTTACCTTCCCGGCCGGGGGTAACACTTGGATCGAGGGTTCGAATCCCGTCACAGTCGGTGCTTTTTATGTGCAACTCATGGAGAGTTCACCTGTCTGTGGCAGAGTTGAAGGGGAGGGCGGACCTTAAGCAAACGGTGGACGGCTAGGGTCCAAGCTGACGGGATGGGTGGATTCTTTGTGAGTTGCACATCTGATCAGGTGTTTTGCTACTTTTTACCTATCCTTTACTGTGTGTGTCCAGCGGAAGCACGTTTTTATTAATTTTAACTGTTCAGGCGTTCAATATATTTAAAAAAACAACAAAACATCACGGATTCAACTACTCCTTTCAGAAGCTTAGCACTCAAAGGGTTAAAAAGCAAATATTGTATTTTGAATTAAAACCTAGGTTAAGTGGTTGCGGAGGAATATGAGACATGGTTTTCTCATTATAGTTTTTAAGCGAATTTCCCCTTTAGGAAAGAAGCTATTACCGTAGGTGTCATGGTAAGACTTAAGCCCAAAACCATAATAGTTTTGAGGTCCCCAGATGCCAAAAGCAGTATTCGTTAAAATATGTATATCTACATGTCTCCGTGAATACGATAACTTGAGTAAAAAATGTCCGTTTTCGATGAAGTTTGGATCAAATATGTAAAGTGATATTCATGACTTTAAGATCGAAAACCCTAAAAATCTGACCATTAGAAGGGTGGTTTATGGGGGTTCAATATTTTCCAAAAATCAGTTTTTTGCATTTTTCACGCTAAAATAAAAAAATAAAAAAAACTTAATTTTAGTTTTTACCATGTTGTAGAGCTTAACCCTTTCAGTGCTATGGCCCGATATATCGTCTTTTGAATCTGTTATCAATAAACACTGTTACTGCTTCATAAGCGATTGTACCGTAATAGGCGCTCAGTCTGCAGTCTGAGTCTGACATGTGGTGAAACCTGGTAGACACGAATTGAACTACCTCGTCCAGCACCTAGTCTCTATAATACCAACTGATCCACAGCAGCTGCTAGCCTGACCAGTGGCTGTGCGGTCTAAGGCGTTACCTTCCCGGCCGGGGGTAACACTTGGATCGAGGGTTCGAATCCCGTCACAGTCGGTGGTTTTTATGTGCAACTCATGGAGAGTTCACCTGTCTGTGGCAGAGTTGAAGGGGAGGGCGGACCTTAAGCAAACGGTGGACGGCTAGGGTCCAAGCTGACGGGATGGGTGGATTCTTTGTGAGTTGCACATCTGATCAGGTGTTTTGCTACTTTTTACCTATCCTTTACTGTGTGTGTCCAGCGGAAGCACGTTTTTATTAATTTTAACTGTTCAGGCGTTCAATATATTAAAAAAAACAACAAAACATCACGGATTCAACTACTCCTTTCAGAAGCTTAGCACTCAAAGGGTTAAAAAACAAATATTGTATTTTGAATTATTAACCTAGGTTAAGTGGTTGCGGAGGAAATCCAAAAAAGTGCTCATAAATCTCCCATGTTAATCTTAGGGGGAAAAGGTTTTTGGCTTTTCCTCAGTTAATTTTGATGTAAACTTCACATTTGCTTTTACCAATCAGTTAAGCTCCACAAAACAATTATTTTGGTGTTTAAATTTTGATTCTACGTCCAACCGTTGCAGAGACATTCGAAGTGCTAAACACAGTACGTTGTCCAATGTTATCCGTATGGAGGATAAATGAAATTTGATATCTCGATTATTTGTAAATGTATATTGATTAAACTTGGTATGTGGCTTCATGTAGTACTGGTATATTTGCACAAAAAATTTACTTTATGTTGATTATCCCCGTAGCAAACCTGTATACTCAGCCTTAATGAGAATAAGTAAAGTTTTATATATCCCTTAATTATGAACTTAAATTTATAAAACTTACTACTCAGCCCTAATGTAACGTACTCAGCCCTACTCATCTGATCAGGTGTTTTGCTACTTTTTACCTATCCTTTACTGTGTGTGTCCAGCGGAAGCACGTTTTTATTAATTTTAACTGTTCAGGCGTTCAATATATTAAAAAAAACAACAAAACATCACGGATTCAACTACTCCTTTCAGAAGCTTAGCACTCAAAGGGTTAAAAAACAAATATTGTATTTTGAATTATTAACCTAGGTTAAGTGGTTGCGGAGGAAATCCAAAAAAGTGCTCATAAATCTCCCATGTTAATCTTAGGGGGAAAAGGTTTTTGGCTTTTCCTCAGTTAATTTTGATGTAAACTTCACATTTGCTTTTACCAATCAGTTAAGCTCCACAAAACAATTATTTTGGTGTTTAAATTTTGATTCTACGTCCAACCGTTGCAGAGACATTCAAAGTGCTAAACACAGTACGTTGTCCAATGTTATCCGTATGGATGATAAATGAAATTTGATATCTCGATTATTTGTAAATGTATATTGATTAAACTATCATATTATTAAGGAACCTGGTAGGATGACAATACATTGTAATTGTTCCTGTTATAGTTTTTAAGCGAATTTCCCCTTTAGGAAAGAAGCTATTACCGTAGGTGTCATGGTAAGACTTAAGCCCAAAACCATAATAACTTTTTGTTTTGAGGTCCCCAAATGCCAAAAGCAGCATTCGTTAAAATATGTATATCTACATGTCTCTGTGAATACGATAACTTGAGTAAAAAATGTCCGTTTTCGATGAAGTTTGGATCAAATATGTAAAGTGATATTCATGACTTTAAGATCGAAAACCCTAAAAATCTGACCTAAGAAGGGTGGTTTATGGGGGTTCAATATTTTCCAAAAATCAGTTTTTTGCATTTTTCACGCTAAAATAAAAAAATAAAAAAAACTTAATTTTAGTTTTTACCATGTTGTAGAGCTTAACCCTTTCAGTGCTATGGCCCGATATATCGTCTTTTGAATCTGTTATCAATAAACACTGTTACTGCTTCATAAGCGATTGTACCGTTAGGCGCTCAGTCTGCAGTCTGAGTCTGACATGTGGTGAAACCTGGTAGACACGAATTGAACTACCTCGTCCAGCGCCTAGTCTCTATAATACCAACTGATGCCAAAAGCAGTATTCACATAGTTAAGATGTAAATTAAAAATTTTGTTATTATAGTTTTGTACTTTTAATTATATAAATGAGCTATAATTACATACCTAATTATGTTGGAAGTAAAATTCGTTATTCTGGCATCGAGTCAAACTTACAAGGGTTTCATAAAATAATGGTTCAGTTTTGGCACTAATACTAAACAAACCAAAAAAGTTCAATTAAAATATTTGTTTTATTCAAATCCTGAGAATAACAATCGAGAAGAAACAGTTTAACTTTTTCTATAACATTTAAATACGTCTGCCATTTGTAGCTCTGCAGAAATTTAAACGATGGTGTAATTGATCCAACACACGGTTCAATTACACAAGATTCTGCCTCTTATATTGAACATAACCTGAAAAGGTAAATAATCGAAAAATAAACCTAACAGCTGTTTTATACAGTTAGTAGAAACACACCTATTTGAGTTGTAGAATCCAATGCTACTAACCAGGACCAGGAATTTTCTAATTTGACTAGTAATATATTTATTAGAAGTAAAAAACGCACCATTATTTTCTAAAAACCCTGAATAATGATAAATTATTTTTTATTGTTTTAAGAAAATAAAATGGATATAACAAAATAATCCAGAACAGGTTTCCATTATAATGACTGGAATCTTATAATGAAAGTATAGAAAGTTGTACAACCTATGTTCCAAGAATAACCATCACCTACTTTGAATTTAATCAATTAAAGGGGAAGGATGACGACTGCACACGCATCCAGGTGTCAGTCTTACATTTACATTTAAACATTTTCAAATCTTAACAGATGAATGTTTATGCACCAGATTTACCAAAAACTAAATATTATGATGAACTAAATATGTTGCTCAAACACTACCTTTGCCCAAATTCAAATGAAGTTGTAGAGAAACATAAGTTTTATACTCGTTTACGTTAACCGAAATATTATATATCTATCATATTATTAAGGAACCTGGTAGGATGACAATACATTGTAATTGTTCCTGTTATAGTTTTTAAGCGAATTTCCCCTTTAGGAAATAAGCTATTACCGTAGGTGTCATGGTAAGACTTAAGCCCAAAACCATAATAACTTTTTGTTTTGAGGTCCCCAGATGCCAAAAGCAGTATTCGTTAAAATATGTATATCTACATGTCTCCGTGAATACGATAACTTGAGTAAAAAATGTCCGTTTTCGATGAAGTTTGGATCAAATATGTAAAGTGATATTCATGACTTTAGGATCGAAAACCCTAAAAATCTGACCATTAGAAGGGTGGTTTATGGGGGTTCAATATTTTCCAAAAATCAGTTTTTTGCATTTTTCACGCTAAAATAAAAAAATAAAAAAAACTTAATTTTAGTTTTTACCATGTTGTAGAGCTTAAACCTTTCAGTGCTATGGCCCGATATATCGTCTTTTGAATCTGTTATCAATAAACACTGTTACTGCTTCATAAGCGATTGTACCGTTAGGCGCTCAGTCTGCAGTCTGAGTCTGACATGTGGTGAAACCTGGTAGACACGAATTGAACTACCTCGTCCAGCGCCTAGTCTCTATAATACCAACTGATCCACAGCAGCTGCTAGCCTGACCAGTGGCTGTGCAGTCTAAGGCGTTACCTTCCCGGCCGGGGGTAACACTTGGATCGAGGGTTCGAATCCCGTCACAGTCGGTGGTTTTTATGTGCAACTCATGGAGAGTTCACCTGTCTGTGGCAGAGTTGAAGGGGAGGGCGGACCTTAAGCAAACGGTGGACGGCTAGGGTCCAAGCTGACGGGATGGGTGGATTCTTTGTGAGTTGCACATCTGATCAGGTGTTTTGCTACTTTTTACCTATCCTTTACTGTGTGTGTCCAGCGGAAGCACGTTTTTATTAATTTTAACTGTTCAGGCGTTCAATATATTAAAAAAAACAACAAAACATCACGGATTCAACTACTCCTTTCAGAAGCTTAGCACTCAAAGGGTTAAAAAACAAATATTGTATTTTGAATTATTAACCTAGGTTAAGTGGTTGCGGAGGAAATCCAAAAAAGTGCTCATAAATCTCCCATGTTAATCTTAGGGGGAAAAGGTTTTTGGCTTTTCCTCAGTTAATTTTGATGTAAACTTCACATTTGCTTTTACCAATCAGTTAATACCAACTGATCCACAGCAGCTGCTAGCCTGACCAGTGGCTGTGCGGTCTAAGGCGTTACCTTCCCGGCCGGGGGTAACACTTGGATCGAGGGTTCGAATCCCGTCACAGTCGGTGGTTTTTATGTGCAACTCATGGAGAGTTCACCTGTCTGTGGCAGAGTTGAAGGGGAGGGCGGACCTTAAGCAAACGGTGGACGGCTAGGGTCCAAGCTGACGGGATGGGTGGATTCTTTGTGAGTTGCACATCTGATCAGGTATTTTGCTACTTTTTACCTATCCTTTACTGTGTGTGTCCAGCGGAAGCACGTTTTTATTAATTTTAACTGTTCAGGCGTTCAATATATTAAAAAAAACAACAAAACATCACGGATTCAACTACTCCTTTCAGAAGCTTAGCACTCAAAGGGTTAAAAAACAAATATTGTATTTTGAATTATTAACCTAGGTTAAGTGGTTGCGGAGGAAATCCAAAAAAGTGCTCATAAATCTCCCATGTTAATCCTAGGGGGAAAAGGTTTTTGGCTTTTCCTCAGTTAATTTTGATGTAAACTTCACATTTGCTTTTACCAATCAGTTAAGCTCCACAAAACAATTATTTTGGTGTTTAAATTTTGATTCTACGTCCAACCGTTGCAGAGACATTCAAAGTGCTAAACACAGTACGTTGTCCAATGTTATCCGTATGGATGATAAATGAAATTTGATATCTCGATTATTTGTAAATGTATATTGATTAAACTATCATATTATTAAGGAACCTGGTAGGATGACAATACATTGTAATTGTTCCTGTTATAGTTTTTAAGCGAATTTCCCCTTTAGGAAATAAGCTATTACCGTAGGTGTCATGGTAAGACTTAAGCCCAAAACCATAATAACTTTTTGTTTTGAGGTCCCCAGATGCCAAAAGCAGTATTCGTTAAAATATGTATATCTACATGTCTCTGTGAATACGATAACTTGAGTAAAAAATGTCCGTTTTCGATGAAGTTTGGATCAAATATGTAAAGTGATATTCATGACTTTAAGATCGAAAACCCTAAAAATCTGACCTAAGAAGGGTGGTTTATGGGGGTTCAATATTTTCCAAAAATCAGTTTTTTGCATTTTTCACGCTAAAATAAAAAAATAAAAAAAACTTAATTTTAGTTTTTACCATGTTGTAGAGCTTAACCCTTTCAGTGCTATGGCCCGATATATCGTCTTTTGAATCTGTTATCAATAAACACTGTTACTGCTTCATAAGCGATTGTACCGTTAGGCGCTCAGTCTGCAGTCTGAGTCTGACATGTGGTGAAACCTGGTAGACACGACTTGAACTACCTCGTCCAGCGCCTAGTCTCTATAATACCAACTGATGCCAAAAGCAGTATTCGTTAAAATATGTATATCTACATGTCTCCGTGAATACGATAACTTGAGTAAAAAATGTCCGTTTTCGATGAAGTTTAGATCAAATATGTAAAGTGATATTCATGACTTTAGGATCGAAAACCCTAAAAATCTGACCATTAGAAGGGTGGTTTATGGGGGTTCAATATTTTCCAAAAATCAGTTTTTTGCATTTTTCACGCTAAAATAAAAAAATAAAAAAAACTTAATTTTAGTTTTTACCATGTTGTAGAGCTTAAACCTTTCAGTGCTATGGCCCGATATATCGTCTTTTGAATCTGTTATCAATAAACACTGTTACTGCTTCATAAGCGATTGTACCGTTAGGCGCTCAGTCTGCAGTCTGAGTCTGACATGTGGTGAAACCTGGTAGACACGAATTGAACTACCTCGTCCAGCGCCTAGTCTCTATAATACCAACTGATCCACAACAAAGTGCTCATAAATCTCCCATGTTAATCTTAGGGGGAAAAGGTTTTTGGCTTTTCCTCAGTTAATTTTGATGTAAACTTCACATTTGCTTTTACCAATCAGTTAAGCTCCACAAAACAATTATTTTGGTGTTTAAATTTTGATTCTACGTCCAACCGTTGCAGAGACATTCAAAGTGCTAAACACAGTACGTTGTCCAATGTTATCCGTATGGATGATAAATGAAATTTGATATCTCGATTATTTGTAAATGTATATTGATTAAACTATCATATTATTAAGGAACCTGGTAGGATGACAATACATTGTAATTGTTCCTGTTATAGTTTTTAAGCGAATTTCCCCTTTAGGAAAGAAGCTATTACCGTAGGTGTCATGGTAAGACTTAAGCCCAAAACCATAATAACTTTTTGTTTTGAGGTCCCCAGATGCCAAAAGCAGTATTCGTTAAAATATGTATATCTACATGTCTCTGTGAATACGATAACTTGAGTAAAAAATGTCCGTTTTCGATGAAGTTTGGATCAAATATGTAAAGTGATATTTATGACTTTAAGATCGAAAACCCTAAAAATCTGACCTAAGAAGGGTGGTTTATGGGGGTTCAATATTTTCCAAAAATCAGTTTTTTGCATTTTTCACGCTAAAATAAAAAAATAAAAAAAACTTAATTTTAGTTTTTACCATGTTGTAGAGCTTAACCCTTTCAGTGCTATGGCCCGATATATCGTCTTTTGAATCTGTTATCAATAAACACTGTTACTGCTTCATAAGCGATTGTACCGTTAGGCGCTCAGTCTGCAGTCTGAGTCTGACATGTGGTGAAACCTGGTAGACACGACTTGAACTACCTCGTCCAGCGCCTAGTCTCTATAATACCAACTGATGCCAAAAGCAGTATTCGTTAAAATATGTATATCTACATGTCTCCGTGAATACGATAACTTGAGTAAAAAATGTCCGTTTTCGATGAAGTTTAGATCAAATATGTAAAGTGATATTCATGACTTTAGGATCGAAAACCCTAAAAATCTGACCATTAGAAGGGTGGTTTATGGGGGTTCAATATTTTCCAAAAATCAGTTTTTTGCATTTTTCACGCTAAAATAAAAAAATAAAAAAAACTTAATTTTAGTTTTTACCATGTTGTAGAGCTTAAACCTTTCAGTGCTATGGCCCGATATATCGTCTTTTGAATCTGTTATCAATAAACACTGTTACTGCTTCATAAGCGATTGTACCGTTAGGCGCTCAGTCTGCAGTCTGAGTCTGACATGTGGTGAAACCTGGTAGACACGAATTGAACTACCTCGTCCAGCGCCTAGTCTCTATAATACCAACTGATCCACAACAAAGTGCTCATAAATCTCCCATGTTAATCTTAGGGGGAAAAGGTTTTTGGCTTTTCCTCAGTTAATTTTGATGTAAACTTCACATTTGCTTTTACCAATCAGTTAAGCTCCACAAAACAATTATTTTGGTGTTTAAATTTTGATTCTACGTCCAACCGTTGAAGAGACATTCAAAGTGCTAAACACAGTACGTTGTCCAATGTTATCCGTATGGATGATAAATGAAATTTGATATCTCGATTATTTGTAAATGTATATTGATTAAACTATCATATTATTAAGGAACCTGGTAGGATGACAATACATTGTAATTGTTCCTGTTATAGTTTTTAAGCGAATTTCCCCTTTAGGAAAGAAGCTATTACCGTAGGTGTCATGGTAAGACTTAAGCCCAAAACCATAATAACTTTTTGTTTTGAGGTCCCCAGATGCCAAAAGCAGTATTCGTTAAAATATGTATATCTACATGTCTCTGTGAATACGATAACTTGAGTAAAAAATGTCCGTTTTCGATTAAGTTTGGATCAAATATGTAAAGTGATATTCATGACTTTAAGATCGAAAACCCTAAAAATCTGACCTAAGAAGGGTGGTTTATGGGGGTTCAATATTTTCCAAAAATCAGTTTTTGCATTTTTCACGCTAAAATAAAAAAATAAAAAAACTTAATTTGTGTTTTTACCATGTTGTAGAGCTTAACCCTTTCAGTGCTATGGCTCGATATATCGTCTTTTGAATCTGTTATCAATAAACACTGTTACTGCTTCATAAGCGATTGTACCGTTAGGCGCTCAGTCTGCAGTCTGAGTCTGACATGTGGTGAAACCTGGTAGACACGAATTGAACTACCTCGTCCAGCGCCTAGTCTCTATAATACCAACTGATGCCAAAAGCAGTATTCGTTAAAATATGTATATCTACATGTCTCCGTGAATACGATAACTTGAGTAAAAAATGTCCGTTTTCGATGAAGTTTAGATCAAATATGTAAAGTGATATTCATGACTTTAGGATCGAAAACCCTAAAAATCTGACCATTAGAAGGGTGGTTTATGGGGGTTCAATATTTTCCAAAAATCAGTTTTTTGCATTTTTCACGCTAAAATAAAAAAATAAAAAAACTTAATTTTAGTTTTTACCATGTTGTAGAGCTTACACCTTTCAGTGCTATGGCCCGATATATCGTCTTTTGAATCTGTTATCAATAAACACTGTTACTGCTTCATAAGCGATTGTACCGTTAGGCGCTCAGTCTGCAGTCTGAGTCTGACATGTGGTGAAACCTGGTAGACACGAATTGAACTATCTCGTCCAGCGCCTAGTCTCTATAATACCAACTGATCCACAGCAGCTGCTAGCCTGACCAGTGGCTGTGCGGTCTAAGGCGTTACCTTCCCGGCCGGGGGTAACACTTGGATCGAGGGTTCGAATCCCGTCACAGTCGGTGGTTTTTATGTGCAACTCATGGAGAGTTCACCTGTCTGTGGCAGAGTTGAAGGGGAGGGCGGACCTTAAGCAAACGGTGGACGGCTAGGGTCCAAGCTGACGGGATGGGTGGATTCTTTGTGAGTTGCACATCTGATCAGGTGTTTTGCTACTTTTTACCTATCCTTTACTGTGTGTGTCCAGCGGAAGCACGTTTTTATTAATTTTAACTGTTCAGGCGTTCAATATATTAAAAAAAACAACAAAACATCACGGATTCAACTACTCCTTTCAGAAGCTTAGCACTCAAAGGGTTAAAAAACAAATATTGTATTTTGAATTATTAACCTAGGTTAAGTGGTTGCGGAGGAAATCCAAAAAAGTGCTCATAAATCTCCCATGTTAATCTTAGGGGGAAAAGGTTTTTGACTTTTCCTCAGTTAATTTTGATGTAAACTTCACATTTGCTTTTACCAATCAGTTAAGCTCCACAAAACAATTATTTTGGTGTTTAAATTTTGATTCTACGTCCAACCGTTGCAGAGACATTCAAAGTGCTAAACACAGTACGTTGTCCAATGTTATCCGTATGGATGATAAATGAAATTTGATATCTCGATTATTTGTAAATGTATATTGATTAAACTATCATATTATTAAGGAACCTGGTAGGATGACAATACATTGTAATTGTTCCTGTTATAGTTTTTAAGCGAATTTCCCCTTTAGGAAAGAAGCTATTACCGTAGGTGTCATGGTAAGACTTAAGCCCAAAACCATAATAACTTTTTGTTTTGAGGTCCCCAGATGCCAAAAGCAGTATTCGTTAAAATATGTATATCTACATGTCTCTGTGAATACGATAACTTGAGTAAAAAATGTCCGTTTTCGATGAAGTTTGGATCAAATATGTAAAGTGATATTCATGACTTTAAGATCGAAAACCCTAAAAATCTGACCTAAGAAGGGTGGTTTATGGGGGTTCAATATTTTCCAAAAATCAGTTTTTTGCATTTTTTACGCTAAAATAAAAAAATAAAAAAAACTTAATTTTAGTTTTTACCATGTTGTAGAGCTTAACCCTTTCAGTGCTATGGCCCGATATATCGTCTTTTGAATCTGTTATCAATAAACACTGTTACTGCTTCATAAGCGATTGTACCGTTAGGCGCTCAGTCTGCAGTCTGAGTCTGACATGTGGTAAAACCTGGTAGACACGAATTGAACTACCTCGTCCAGCGCCTAGTCTCTATAATACCAACTGATCCACAGTTAATTTTGATGTAAACTTCACATTTGCTTTTACCAATCAGTTAAGCTCCACAAAACAATTATTTTGGTGTTTAAATTTTGATTCTACGTCCAACCGTTGCAGAGACATTCAAAGTGCTAAACACAGTACGTTGTCCAATGTTATCCGTATGGATGATAAATGAAATTTGATATCTCGATTATTTGTAAATGTATATTGATTAAACTATCATATTATTAAGGAACCTGGTAGGATGACAATACATTGTAATTGTTCCTGTTATAGTTTTTAAGCGAATTTCCCCTTTAGGAAAGAAGCTATTACCGTAGGTGTCATGGTAAGACTTAAGCCCAAAACCATAATAACTTTTTGTTTTGAGGTCCCCAGATGCCAAAAGCAGTATTCGTTAAAATATGTATATCTACATGTCTCTGTGAATACGATAACTTGAGTAAAAAATGTCCGTTTTCGATGAAGTTTGGATCAAATATTTAAAGTGATATTCATGACTTTAAGATCGAAAACCCTAAAAATCTGACCTAAGAAGGGTGGTTTATGGGGGTTCAATATTTTCCAAAAATCAGTTTTTTGCATTTTTCACGCTAAAATAAAAAAATAAAAAAACTTAATTTTAGTTTTTACCATGTTGTAGAGCTTAACCCTTTCAGTGCTATGGCCCGATATATCGTCTTTTGAATCTGTTATCAATAAACACTGTTACTGCTTCATAAGCGATTGTACCGTTAGGCGCTCAGTCTGCAGTCTGAGTCTGACATGTGGTGAAACCTGGTAGACACGAATTGAACTACCTCGTCCAGCGCCTAGTCTCTATAATACCAACTGATCCACAACAAAGTGCTCATAAATCTCCCATGTTAATCTTAGGGGGAAAAGGTTTTTGGCTTTTCCTCAGTTAATTTTGATGTAAACTTCACATTTGCTTTTACCAATCAGTTAAGCTCCACAAAACAATTATTTTGGTGTTTAAATTTTGATTCTACGTCCAACCGTTGCAGAGACATTCAAAGTGCTAAACACAGTACGTTGTCCAATGTTATCCGTATGGATGATAAATGAAATTTGATATCTCGATTATTTGTAAATGTATATTGATTAAACTATCATATTATTAAGGAACCTGGTAGGATGACAATACATTGTAATTGTTCCTGTTATAGTTTTTAAGCGAATTTCCCCTTTAGGAAAGAAGCTATTACCGTAGGTGTCATGGTAAGACTTAAGCGCAAAACCATAATAACTTTTTGTTTTGAGGTCCCCAGATGCCAAAAGCAGTATTCGTTAAAATATGTATATCTATATGTCTCTGTGAATACGATAACTTGAGTAAAAAATGTCCGTTTTCGATGAAGTTTGGATCAAATATGTAAAGTGATATTCATGACTTTAAGATCGAAAACCCTAAAAATCTGACCTAAGAAGGGTGGTTTATGGGGGTTCAATATTTTCCAAAAATCAGTTTTTGCATTTTTCACGCTAAAATAAAAAAATAAAAAAACTTAATTTGTGTTTTTACCATGTTGTAGAGCTTAACCCTTTCAGTGCTATGGCTGCTATGGGGTAACACTTGGATCGAGGGTTCGAATCCCGTCACAGTCGGTGGTTTTTATGTGCAACTCATGGAGAGTTCACCTGTCTGTGGCAGAGTTGAAGGGGAGGGCGGACCTTAAGCAAACGGTGGACGGCTAGGGTCCAAGCTGACGGGATGGGTGGATTCTTTGTGAGTTGCACATCTGATCAGGTGTTTTGCTACTTTTTACCTATCCTTTACTGTGTGTGTCCAGCGGAAGCACGTTTTTATTAATTTTAACTGTTCAGGCGTTCAATATATTAAAAAAAACAACAAAACATCACGGATTCAACTACTCCTTTCAGAAGCTTAGCACTCAAAGGGTTAAAAAACAAATATTGTATTTTGAATTATTAACCTAGGTTAAGTGGTTGCGGAGGAAATCCAAAAAAGTGCTCATAAATCTCCCATGTTAATCTTAGGGGGAAAAGGTTTTTGACTTTTCCTCAGTTAATTTTGATGTAAACTTCACATTTGCTTTTACCAATCAGTTAAGCTCCACAAAACAATTATTTTGGTGTTTAAATTTTGATTCTACGTCCAACCGTTGCAGAGACATTCAAAGTGCTAAACACAGTACGTTGTCCAATGTTATCCGTATGGATGATAAATGAAATTTGATATCTCGATTATTTGTAAATGTATATTGATTAAACTATCATATTATTAAGGAACCTGGTAGGATGACAATACATTGTAATTGTTCCTGTTATAGTTTTTAAGCGAATTTCCCCTTTAGGAAAGAAGCTATTACCGTAGGTGTCATGGTAAGACTTAAGCCCAAAACCATAATAACTTTTTGTTTTGAGGTCCCCAGATGCCAAAAGCAGTATTCGTTAAAATATGTATATCTACATGTCTCTGTGAATACGATAACTTGAGTAAAAAATGTCCGTTTTCGATGAAGTTTGGATCAAATATGTAAAGTGATATTCATGACTTTAAGATCGAAAACCCTAAAAATCTGACCTAAGAAGGGTGGTTTATGGGGGTTCAATATTTTCCAAAAATCAGTTTTTTGCATTTTTTACGCTAAAATAAAAAAATAAAAAAAACTTAATTTTAGTTTTTACCATGTTGTAGAGCTTAACCCTTTCAGTGCTATGGCCCGATATATCGTCTTTTGAATCTGTTATCAATAAACACTGTTACTGCTTCATAAGCGATTGTACCGTTAGGCGCTCAGTCTGCAGTCTGAGTCTGACATGTGGTGAAACCTGGTAGACACGAATTGAACTACCTCGTCCAGCGCCTAGTCTCTATAATACCAACTGATCCACAGTTAATTTTGATGTAAACTTCACATTTGCTTTTACCAATCAGTTAAGCTCCACAAAACAATTATTTTGGTGTTTAAATTTTGATTCTACGTCCAACCGTTGCAGAGACATTCAAAGTGCTAAACACAGTACGTTGTCCAATGTTATCCGTATGGATGATAAATGAAATTTGATATCTCGATTATTTGTAAATGTATATTGATTAAACTATCATATTATTAAGGAACCTGGTAGGATGACAATACATTGTAATTGTTCCTGTTATAGTTTTTAAGCGAATTTCCCCTTTAGGAAAGAAGCTATTACCGTAGGTGTCATGGTAAGACTTAAGCCCAAAACCATAATAACTTTTTGTTTTGAGGTCCCCAGATGCCAAAAGCAGTATTCGTTAAAATATGTATATCTACATGTCTCTGTGAATACGATAACTTGAGTAAAAAATGTCCGTTTTCGATGAAGTTTGGATCAAATATGTAAAGTGATATTCATGACTTTAAGATCGAAAACCCTAAAAATCTGACCTAAGAAGGGTGGTTTATGGGGGTTCAATATTTTCCAAAAATCAGTTTTTTGCATTTTTCACGCTAAAATAAAAAAATAAAAAAACTTAATTTTAGTTTTTACCATGTTGTAGAGCTTAACCCTTTCAGTGCTATGGCCCGATATATCGTCTTTTGAATCTGTTATCAATAAACACTGTTACTGCTTCATAAGCGATTGTACCGTTAGGCGCTCAGTCTGCAGTCTGAGTCTGACATGTGGTGAAACCTGGTAGACACGAATTGAACTATCTCGTCCAGCGCCTAGTCTCTATAATACCAACTGATCCACAGCAGCTGCTAGCCTGACCAGTGGCTGTTCGGTCTAAGGCGTTACCTTCCCGGCCGGGGGTAACACTTGGATCGAGGGTTCGAATCCCGTCACAGTCGGTGGTTTTTATGTGCAACTCATGGAGAGTTCACCTGTCTGTGGCAGAGTTGAAGGGGAGGGCGGACCTTAAGCAAACGGTGGACGGCTAGGGTCCAAGCTGACGGGATGGGTGGATTCTTTGTGAGTTGCACATCTGATCAGGTGTTTTGCTACTTTTTACCTATCCTTTACAGTGTGTGTCCAGCGGAAGCACGTTTTTATTAATTTTAACTGTTCAGGCGTTCAATATATTAAAAAAACAACAAAACATCACGGATTCAACTACTCCTTTCAGAAGCTTAGCACTCAAAGGGTTAAAAAACAAATATTGTATTTTGAATTATTAACCTAGGTTAAGTGGTTGCGGAGGAAATCCAAAAAAGTGCTCATAAATCTCCCATGTTAATCTTAGGGGGAAAAGGTTTTTGACTTTTCCTCAGTTAATTTTGATGTAAACTTCACATTTGCTTTTACCAATCAGTTAAGCTCCACAAAACAATTATTTTGGTGTTTAAATTTTGATTCTACGTCCAACCGTTGCAGAGACATTCAAAGTGCTAAACACAGTACGTTGTCCAATGTTATCCGTATGGATGATAAATGAAATTTGATATCTCGATTATTTGTAAATGTATATTGATTAAACTATCATATTATTAAGGAACCTGGTAGGATGACAATACATTGTAATTGTTCCTGTTATAGTTTTTAAGCGAATTTCCCCTTTAGGAAAGAAGCTATTACCGTAGGTGTCATGGTAAGACTTAAGCCCAAAACCATAATAACTTTTTGTTTTGAGGTCCCCAGATGCCAAAAGCAGTATTCGTTAAAATATGTATATCTACATGTCTCTGTGAATACGATAACTTGAGTAAAAAATGTCCGTTTTCGATGAAGTTTGGATCAAATATGTAAAGTGATATTCATGACTTTAAGATCGAAAACCCTAAAAATCTGACCTAAGAAGGGTGGTTTATGGGGGTTCAATATTTTCCAAAAATCAGTTTTTTGCATTTTTTACGCTAAAATAAAAAAATAAAAAAAACTTAATTTTAGTTTTTACCATGTTGTAGAGCTTAACCCTTTCAGTGCTATGGCCCGATATATCGTCTTTTGAATCTGTTATCAATAAACACTGTTACTGCTTCATAAGCCTGACCAGTGGCTGTGCGGTCTAAGGCGTTACCTTCCCGGCCGGGGGTAACACTTGGATCGAGGGTTCAAATCCCGTCACAGTCGGTGGTTTTTATGTGCAACTCATGGAGAGTTCACCTGTCTGTGGCAGAGTTGAAGGGGAGGGCGGACCTTAAGCAAACGGTGGACGGCTAGGGTCCAAGCTGACGGGATGGGTGGATTCTTTGTGAGTTGCACATCTGATCAGGTGTTTTGCTACTTTTTACCTATCCTTTACTGTGTGTGTCCAGCGGAAGCACGTTTTTATTAATTTTAACTGTTCAGGCGTTCAATATATTAAAAAAACAACAAAACATCACGGATTCAACTACTCCTTTCGGAAGCTTAGCACTCAAAGGGTTAAAAAAAAAATATTGTATTTTGAATTATTAACCTAGGTTAAGTGGTTGCGGAGGAAATCCAAAAAAGTGCTCATAAATCTCCCATGTTAATCTTAGGGTGAAAAGGTTTTTGGCTTTTCCTCAGTTAATTTTGATGTCAACTTCACATTTGCTTTTACCAATCAGTTAAGCTCCACAAAACAATTATTTTGGTGTTTAAATTTTGATTCTACGTCCAACCGTTGCAGAGACATTCAAAGTGCTAAACACAGTACGTTGTCCAATGTTATCCGTATGGAGGATAAATGAAATTTGATATCTCGATTATTTGTAAATGTATATTGATTAAACTTGGTATGTGGCTTCATGTAGTACTGGTATATTTGCACAAAAAAATTACTTTATGTTGATTATCCCCGTAGCAAACCTGTATACTCAGCCTTAATGAGAATAAGTAAAGTTTTATATATCCCTTAATTATGAACTTAAATTTATAAAACTTAGTATATAGCTTCACCTGGTTGAGTTATATTGATAATTGCACCAAAATATATTGCTTATTTTCGCAGCAAACCTGCGAAACCCCTAAAAATCTGACCTAAGAAGGGTGGTTTATGGGGGTTCAATATTTTCCAAAAATCAGTTTTTTGCATTTTTCACGGTAAAATAAAAAAATAAAAAAAACTTAATTTTAGTTTTTACCATGTTGTAGAGCTTAACCCTTTCAGTGCTATGGCCCGATATATCGTCTTTTGAATCTGTTATCAATAAACACTGTTACTGCTTCATAAGCGATTGTACCGTTAGGCGCTCAGTCTGCAGTCTGAGTCTGACATGTGGTGAAACCTGGTAGACACGAATTGAACTACCTCGTCCAGCGCCTAGTCTCTATAATACCAACTGATCCACAGCAGCTGCTAGCCTGACCAGTGGCTGTGCGGTCTAAGGCGTTACCTTCCCGGCCGGGGGTAACACTTGGATCGAGGGTTCAAATCCCGTCACAGTCGGTGGTTTTTATGTGCAACTCATGGAGAGTTCACCTGTCTGTGGCAGAGTTGAAGGGGAGGGCGGACCTTAAGCAAACGGTGGACGGCTAGGGTCCAAGCTGACGGGATGGGTGGATTCTTTGTGAGTTGCACATCTGATCAGGTGTTTTGCTACTTTTTACCTATCCTTTACTGTGTGTGTCCAGCGGAAGCACGTTTTTATTAATTTTAACTGTTCAGGCGTTCAATATATTAAAAAAACAACAAAACATCACGGATTCAACTACTCCTTTCGGAAGCTTAGCACTCAAAGGGTTAAAAAAAAAATATTGTATTTTGAATTATTAACCTAGGTTAAGTGGTTGCGGAGGAAATCCAAAAAAGTGCTCTAAAATCTCCCATGTTAATCTTAGGGGGAAAAGGTTTTTGGCTTTTCCTCAGTTAATTTTGATGTCAACTTCACATTTGCTTTTACCAATCAGTTAAGCTCCACAAAACAATTATTTTGGTGTTTAAATTTTGATTCTACGTCCAACCGTTGCAGAGACATTCAAAGTGCTAAACACAGTACGTTGTCCAATGTTATCCGTATGGAGGATAAATGAAATTTGATATCTCGATTATTTGTACATGTATATTGATTAAACTTGGTATGTGGCTTCATGTAGTACTGGTATATTTGCACAAAAAATTTACTTTATGTTGATTATCCCCGTAGCAAACCTGTATACTCAGCCTTAATGAGAATAAGTAAAGTTTTATATATCCCTTAATTATGAACTTAAATTTATAAAACTTAGTATATAGCTTCACCTGGTTGAGTTATATTGATAATTGCACCAAAATATATTGCTTATTTTCGCAGCAAACCTGCGAAAACCCTAAAAATCTGACCTAAGAAGGGTTGTTTATGGGGGTTCAATATTTTCCAAAAATCAGTTTTTTGCATTTTTTACGCTAAAATAAAAAAATAAAAAAAACTTAATTTTAGTTTTACCATGTTGTAGAGCTTAACCCTTTCAGTGCTATGGCCCGATATATCGTCTTTTGAATCTGTTATCAATAAACACTGTTACTGCTTCATAAGCGATTGTACCGTTAGGCGCTCAGTCTGCAGTCTGAGTCTGACATGTGGTGAAACCTGGTAGACACGAATTGAACTACCTCGTCCAGCGCCTAGTCTCTATAATACCAACTGATCCACAGCAGCTGCTAGCCTGACCAGTGGCTGTGCGGTCTAAGGCGTTACCTTCCCGGCCGGGGGTTACACTTGGATCGAGGGTTCGAATCCCGTCACAGTCGGTGGTTTTTATGTGCAACTCATGGAGAGTTCACCTGTCTGTGGCAGAGTTGAAGGGGAGGGCGGACCTTAAGCAAACGGTGGACGGCTAGGGTCCAAGCTGACGGGATGGGTGGATTCTTTGTGAGTTGCACATCTGATCAGGTGTTTTGCTACTTTTTACCTATCCTTTACTGTGTGTGTCCAGCGGAAGCACGTTTTTATTAATTTTAACTGTTCAGGCGTTCAATATATTAAAATACCCCCCGTCGCAGCAAACCTGCGTACTCAGCGAATTTCCAATGCATTGATATGTTTCTCACTAGTACATAAAGCCACTCACCAAGTTTGGCAAAAATACATTCATAAATAAGTGATTTATTACATTTTATTTATTCCCCATAAGAATAACATTAGGACTGAGTACGCAGGTTTGCTGCAACGAGGAAGATAAGAAATGAGTTTTTATGCAATTATCAATATAACTGAACCAGGTGAAGCTACTTACCATGTTTTATTAATTTATGTTCATAATTAAGGGAGATATAAAACCTTACTTATTCTCCATAAGAATAACATTAGGGCTGAGTATGCAGGTTAGCTGCTTCGGGGACAGTCAAAAAAACATTTATTTTTTGTGCAATTATCAATATACCAGTACAACATGAAGCCACATACCAAATTTCATCAATATACATTCATAAATAATCAAGATATCAAATTTTATTTATTCTCCATAAGGATAACATTGGACAACGTACTGTGTTTAGCACTTTGAATATCTCTGCAACGGTTTGACGTAGAATCACAATTTAAACACCAAAATGATTGTTTTGTGGAGCTGAAGTGATTGGTAAAAGAAAATGTGAAGTTTAAAGTAAAATTAACTGAGGAAAAGCCAAAAACCTTTTTCCCATAAGATTAACATGGGAGATTTTATGAGCATGTTTTTTGGATTTTTTCCGCAACCACTTAACCTAGGTTAATAATTCAAAATACCATATTATTTGTTTTTTAAGCTCTATAACATGGTCTAAACCTAAATTAGTCTCTATAATACCAACTGATCCACAGCAGCTGCTAGCCTGACCAGTGGCTGTGCGGTCTAAGGCGTTACCTTCCCGGCCGGGGGTAACACTTGGATCGAGGGTTCGAATCCCGTCACAGTCGGTGGTTTTTATGTGCAACTCATGGAGAGTTCACCTGTCTGTGGCAGAGTTGAAGGGGAGGGCGGACCTTAAGCAAACGGTGGACGGCTAGGGTCCAAGCTGACGGGATGGGTGGATTCTTTGTGAGTTGCACATCTGATCAGGTGTTTTGCTACTTTTTACCTATCCTTTACTGTGTGTGTCCAGCGGAAGCACGTTTTTATTAATTTTAACTGTTCAGGCGTTCAATATATTAAAATACCCCCCGTTGCAGCAAACCTGCGTACTCAGCGAATTTCCAATGCATTGATATGTTTCTCACTAGTACATAAAGCCACTCACCAAGTTTGGCAAAAATACATTCATAAATAAGTGATTTATTACATTTTATTTATTCCCCATAAGAATAACATTAGGACTGAGTACGCAGGTTTGCTGCAACGAGGAAGATAAGAAATGAGTTTTTATGCAATTATCAATATAACTGAACCAGGTGAAGCTACTTACCATGTTTTATTAATTTATGTTCATAATTAAGGGAGATATAAAACTTTACTTATTCTCCATAAGAATAACATTAGGGCTGAGTATGCAGGTTAGCTGCTACGGGGACAGTCAAAAAAACATTTATTTTTTGTGCAATTATCAATATACCAGTACAACATGAAGCCACATACCAAATTTCATCAATATACATTCATAAATAATCAAGATATCAAATTTTATTTATTCTCCATAAGGATAACATTGGACAACGTACTGTGTTTAGCACTTTGAATATCTCTGCAACGGTTTGACGTAGAATCACAATTTAAACACCAAAATGATTGTTTTGTGGAGCTGAAGTGATTGGTAAAAGAAAATGTGAAGTTTAAAGTAAAATTAACTGAGGAAAAGCCAAAAACCTTTTTCCCATAAGATTAACATGGGAGATTTTATGAGCATGTTTTTTGGATTTTTTCCGCAACCACTTAACCTAGGTTAATAATTCAAAATACCATATTATTTGTTTTTTAAGCTCTATAACATGGTCTAAACCTAAATTAGTCTCTATAATACCAACTGATCCACAGCAGCTGCTAGCCTGACCAGTGGCTGTGCGGTCTAAGGCGTTACCTTCCCGGCCGGGGGTAACACTTGGATCGAGGGTTCGAATCCCGTCACAGTCGGTGGTTTTTATGTGCAACTCATGGAGAGTTCACCTGTCTGTGGCAGAGTTGAAGGGGAGGGCGGACCTTAAGCAAACGGTGGACGGCTAGGGTCCAAGCTGACGGGATGGGTGGATTCTTTGTGAGTTGCACATCTGATCAGGTGTTTTGCTACTTTTTACCTATCCTTTACTGTGTGTGTCCAGCGGAAGCACGTTTTTATTAATTTTAACTGTTCAGGCGTTCAATATATTAAAATACCCCCCGTCGCAGCAAACCTGCGTACTCAGCGAATTTCCAATGCATTGATATGTTTCTCACTAGTACATAAAGCCACTCACCAAGTTTGGCAAAAATACATTCATAAATAAGTGATTTATTACATTTTATTTATTCCCCATAAGAATAACATTAGGACTGAGTACGCAGGTTTGCTGCAACGAGGAAGATAAGAAATGAGTTTTTATGCAATTATCAATATAACTGAACCAGGTGAAGCTACTTACCATGTTTTATTAATTTATGTTCATAATTAAGGGAGATATAAAACTTTACTTATTCTCCATAAGAATAACATTAGGGCTGAGTATGCAGGTTAGCTGCTACGGGGACAGTCAAAAAAACATTTATTTTTTGTGCAATTATCAATATACCAGTACAACATGAAGCCACATACCAAATTTCATCAATATACATTCATAAATAATCAAGATATCAAATTTTATTTATTCTCCATAAGGATAACATTGGACAACGTACTGTGTTTAGCACTTTGAATATCTCTGCAACGGTTTGACGTAGAATCACAATTTAAACACCAAAATGATTGTTTTGTGGAGCTGAAGTGATTGGTAAAAGAAAATGTGAAGTTTAAAGTAAAATTAACTGAGGAAAAGCCAAAAACCTTTTTCCCATAAGATTAACATGGGAGATTTTATGAGCATGTTTTTTGGATTTTTTCCGCAACCACTTAACCTAGGTTAATAATTCAAAATACCATATTATTTGTTTTTTAAGCTCTATAACATGGTCTAAACCTAAATTAAGTGTTTTAAAAATTTTAGGGTAAAAAATGCAAAAAACTGATTTTTGGAAAATTTAAAACCCCCATAAACCCCCCTTCCCATAGTCCGATTTTTCTGGTTTTCGAACTTAAAGTCATAAATGTCAGTTTACACATTTGAGCCAAATTTCATCGAAATCGGACGTTTTTTACTCAAGTTATCGCATTCACGGACACATATATAGATATATATATATATATATATAGATATATATATATACATATATATAAATTTGAACGAATAGTGTTTTGGACATCTGGGGACCTCAAAACAAAAAGTTATCATGGTCTCGGGCTTAAGTCTTACCATGAGACCTACGGTAATAGCTTCTTCCCTATAGGGGAAATTCGCTAAAAACAACAAAACATCACGGATTCAACTACTCCTTTCAGAAGCTTAGCACTCAAAGGGTTAGAAAACAAATATTGTATTTTGAATTATTAACCTAGGTTAAGTGGTTGCGGAGGAAATCCAAAAAAGTGCTCATAAATCTCCCATGTTAATCTTAGGGGGAAAAGGTTTTTGGCTTTTCCTCAGTTAATTTTGATGTAAACTTCACATTTGCTTTTACCAATCAGTTAAGCTCCACAAAACAATTATTTTGGTGTTTAAATTTTGATTCTACGTCCAACCGTTGCAGAGACACTCAAAGTGCTAAACACAGTACGTTGTCCAATGTTATCCGTATGGAGGATAAATGAAATTTGATATCTCGATTATTTGTAAATGTATATTGATTAAACTTGGTATGTGGCTTCATGTAGTACTGGTATATTTGCACAAAAAATTTACTTTATGTTGATTATCCCCGTAGCAAACCTGTATACTCAGCCTTAATGAGAATAAGTAAAGTTTTATATATCCCTTAATTATGAACTTAAATTTATAAAACTTAGTATATAGCTTCACCTGGTTGAGTTATATTGATAATTGCACCAAAATATATTGCTTATTTTCGCAGCAAACCTGCGTACTCAGCCCTAATGTTATTCTTATGGAGAATAAATAAAATGCTATAGATCACTTATTTATTTATGTATTTTTATGAAACTTGGTAAGTGGCTTTATGTGGTAGCGAGAAACATATCCATGCATTGGAAATTCGCTGAGTACGCAGGTTTGCTGTGACGTGGGTATTATTAGTGTACAACAGGCATGAAGTAGGCCTACACATTTTTAATTTTATTATTTTTCAATCATTCAGAAGAAATAATATATTTTCTTGTCTCTACGTTCATTTTACTTCAAACAAGCAAGAAACTGACAGGAACCATCTACATTCAATCAGCGCACAATAGACAATCATATTTTGTTATGCTCGGATTCCAAACTTTTCGCCGAAGGTCAATGTTCACTTCACTATGTGTGCGTCTCTGACCACGGTAGCATACTGCTCCTTACACTCGACGACGCATCCTCGGCTATTGGAACAGACCAGGCCTGGTTCTTCTGGTATTTTAAATATTTCTCTTTAAAAAGAATAATTTAAAATTTGAGTATAACCTGTGGTATAACCTGTGAATAACCTGTGGTTATCAGAATGCCAGTAGTATTATATTGAAGCAATTGAAAAAGAAAATGGAATGATACGTGTTTAAACTTTTTAGAGTGTAATACATGTGAATACTTCAAATTAAAAACACCGCTTAAAACATTGAATATGAGACATGGTTTTCTCATTATAGTTTTTAAGCGAATTTACCCTTTAGGAAAGAAGCTATTACCGTAGGTGTCATGGTAAGACTTAAGCCCAAAACCATAATAACTTTTTGTTTTGAGGTCCCCAGATGCCAAAAGCAGTATTCGTTAAAATATGTATATCTACATGTCTCCGTGAATACGATAACTTGAGTAAAAAATGTCCGTTTTCGATGAAGTTTGGATCAAATATGTAAAGTGATATTCATGACTTTAAGATCGAAAACCCTAAAAATCTGACCATTAGAAGGGTGGTTTATGGGGGTTCAATATTTTCCAAAAATCAGTTTTTTGCATTTTTCACGCTAAAATAAAAAAATAAAAAAAACTTAATTTTAGTTTTTACCATGTTGTAGAGCTTAACCCTTTCAGTGCTATGGCCCGATATATCGTCTTTTGAATCTGTTATCAATAAACACTGTTACTGCTTCATAAGCGATTGTACCGTTAGGCGCTCAGTCTGCAGTCTGAGTCTGACATGTGGTGAAACCTGGTAGACACGAATTGAACTACCTCGTCCAGCGCCTAGTCTCTATAATACCAACTGATCCACAGCAGCTGCTAGCCTGACCAGTGGCTGTGCGGTCTAAGGCGTTACCTTCCCGGCCGGGGGTAACACTTGGATCGAGGGTTCGAATCCCGTCACAGTCGGTGGTTTTTATGTGCAACTCATGGAGAGTTCACCTGTCTGTGGCAGAGTTGAAGGGGAGGGCGGACCTTAAGCAAACGGTGGACGGCTAGGGTCCAAGCTGACGGGATGGGTGGATTCTTTGTGAGTTGCACATCTGATCAGGTGTTTTGCTACTTTTTACCTATCCTTTACTGTGTGTGTCCAGCGGAAGCACGTTTTTATTAATTTTAACTGTTCAGGCGTTCAATATATTAAAAAAAAAAAAAACATCACTGATTCAACTACTCCTTTCAGAAGCTTAGCACTCAAAGGGTTAAAAAACAAATATTGTATTTTGAATTATTAACCTAGGTTAAGTGGTTGCGGAGGAAATCCAAAAAAGTGCTCATAAATCTCCCATGTTAATCTTAGGGGGAAAAGGTTTTTGGCCTTTCCTCAGTTAATTTTGATGTAAACTTCACATATGCTTTTACCAATAAGTTAAGCTCCACAAAACAATTATTTTGGTGTTTAAATTTTGATTCTACGTCCAACCGTTGCAGAGACATTCAAAGTGCTAAACACAGTACGTTGTCCAATGTTATCCGTATGGATGATAAATGAAATTTGATATCTCGATTATTTGTAAATGTATATTGATTAAACTATCATATTATTAAGGAACCTGGTAGGATGACAATACATTGTAATTGTTCCTGTTATAGTTTTTAAGCGAATTTCCCCTTTAGGAAAGAAGCTATTACCGTAGGTGTCATGGTAAGACTTAAGCCCAAAACCATAATAACTTTTTGTTTTGAGGTCCCCAGATGCCAAAAGCAGTATTCGTTAAAATATGTATATCTACATGTCTCCGTGAATACGATAACTTGAGTAAAAAATGTCCGTTTTCGATGAAGTTTGGATCAAATATGTAAAGTGATATTCATGACTTTAAGATCGAAAACCCTAAAAATCTGACCTTAGAAGGGTGGTTTATGGGGGTTCAATATTTTCCAAAAATAAGTTTTTTGCATTTCTCACGCTAAAATAAAAAAATAAAAAAAACTTAATTTTAGTTTTTACCATGTTGTAGAGCTTAACCCTTTCAGTGCTATGGCCCGATATATCGTCTTTTGAATCTGTTATCAATAAACACTGTTACTGCTTCATAAGCGATTGTACCGTTAGGCGCTCAGTCTGCAGTCTGAGTCTGACATGTGGTGAAACCTGGTAGAAGCTATTACCGTAGGTGTCATGGTAAGACTTAAGCCCAAAACCATAATAACTTTTTGTTTTGAGGTCCCCAGATGCCAAAAGCAGTATTCGTTAAAATATGTATATCTACATGTCTCCGTGAATACGATAACTTGAGTAAAAAATGTCCGTTTTCGATGAAGTTTGGATCAAATATGTAAAGTGATATTCATGACTTTAAGATCGAAAACCCTAAAAATCTGACCTTAGAAGGGTGGTTTATGGGGGTTCAATATTTTCCAAAAATCAGTTTTTTGCATTTTTCACGCTAAAATAAAAAAATAAAAAAACTTAATTTTAGTTTTTACCATGTTGTAGAGCTTAACCCTTTCAGTGCTATGGCCCGATATATCGTCTTTTGAATCTGTTATCAATAAACACTGTTACTGCTTCATAAGCGATTGTACCGTTAGGCGCTCAGTCTGCAGTCTGAGTCTGACATGTGGTGAAACCTGGTAGACACGAATTGAACTACCTCGTCCAGCGCCTAGTCTCTATAATACCAACTGATCCACAGCAGCTGCTAGCCTGACCAGTGGCTGTGCGGTCTAAGGCGTTACCTTCCCGGCCGGGGGTAACACTTGGATCGAGGGTTCGAATCCCGTCACAGTCGGTGGTTTTTATGTGCAACTCATGGAGAGTTCACCTGTCTGTGGCAGAGTTGAAGGGGAGGGCGGACCTTAAGCAAACGGTGGACGGCTAGGGTCCAAGCTGACGGGATGGGTGGATTCTTTGTAAGTTGCACATCTGATCAGGTGTTTTGCTACTTTTTACCTATCCTTTACTGTGTGTGTCCAGCGGAAGCACGTTTTTATTAATTTTAACTGTTCAGGCGTTCAATATATTAAAAAAAAAAAAACATCACGGATTCAACTACTCCTTTCAGAAGCTTAGCACTCAAAGGGTTAAAAAACAAATATTGTATTTTGAATTATTAACCTAGGTTAAGTGGTTGCGGAGGAAATCCAAAAAAGTGCTCATAAATCTCCCATGTTAATCTTAGGGGGAAAAGGTTTTTGGCTTTTCCTCAGTTAATTTTGATGTAAACTTCACATTTGCTTTTACCAATCAGTTAAGCTCCACAAAACAATTATTTTGGTGTTTAAATTTTGATTCTACGTCCAACCGTTGCAGAGACATTCAAAGTGCTAAACACAGTACGTTGTCCAATGTTATCCGAAATATTATGTTATGTTGGAAATATTATATATCTATCATCATATTAAGGAACCTGGTAGGATGACAATACATTGTAATTGTTCCTGTTATAGTTTTTAAGCGAATTTCCCCTTTAGGAAAGAAGCTATTACCGTAGGTGTCATGGTAAGACTTAAGCCCAAAACCATAATAACTTTTTGTTTTGAGGTCCCCAGATGCCAAAAGCAGTATTCGTTAAAATATGTATATCTACATGTCTCCGTGAATACGATAACTTGAGTAAAAAATGTCCGTTTTCGATGAAGTTTGGATCAAATATGTAAAGTGATATTCATGACTTTAAGATCGAAAACCCTAAAAATCTGACCATTAGAAGGGTGGTTTATGGGGGTTCAATATTTTACAAAAATCAGTTTTTTGCATTTTTCACGCTAAAATAAAAAAATAAAAAAAACTTAATTTTAGTTTTTACCATGTTGTAGAGCTTAACCCTTTCAGTGCTATGGACCGATATATCGTCTTTTGAATCTGTTATCAATAAACACTGTTACTGCTTCATAAGCGATTGTACCGTTAGGCGCTCAGTCTGCAGTCTGAGTCTGACATGTGGTGAAACCTGGTAGACACGAATTGAACTACCTCGTCCAGCGCCTAGTCTCTATAATACCAACTGATCCACAGCAGCTGCTAGCATGACCAGTGGCTGTGCGGTCTAAGGCGTTACCTTCCCGGCCGGGGGTAACACTTGGATCGAGGGTTCGAATCCCGTCACAGTCGGTGGTTTTTATGTGCAACTCATGGAGAGTTCACCTGTCTGTGGCAGAGTTAAAGGGGAGGGCGGACCTTAAGCAAACGGTGGACGGCTAGGGTCCAAGCTGACGGGATGGGTGGATTCTTTGTGAGTTGCACATCTGATCAGGTGTTTTGCTACTTTTTACCTATCCTTTACTGTGTGTGTCCAGCGGAAGCACGTTTTTATTAATTTTAACTGTTCAGGCGTTCAATATATTAAAAAAAAAACAAAACATCACGGATTCAACTACTCCTTTCAGAAGCTTAGCACTCAAAGGGTTAAAAAAGAAATATTGTATTTTGAATTATTAACCTAGGTTAAGTGGTTGCGGAGGAAATCCAAAAAAGTGCTCATAAATCTCCCATGTTAATCTTAGGGGGAAAAGGTTTTTGGCCTTTCCTCAGTTAATTTTGATGTCAACTTCACATTTGCTTTTACCAATCAGTTAAGCTCCACAAAACAATTATTTTGGTGTTTAAATTTTGATTCTACGTCCAACCGTTGCAGAGACATTCAAAGTGCTAAACACAGTACGTTGTCCAATGTTATCCGTATGGAGGATAAATGAAATTTTATATCTCGATTATTTGTAAATGTATATTGATTAAACTTGGTATGTGGCTTCATGTAGTACTGGTATATTTGCACAAAAAATTTACTTTATGTTGATTATCCCCGTAGCAAACCTGTATACTCAGCCTTAATGAGAATAAGTAAAGTTTTATATATCCCTTAATTATGAACTTAAATTTATAAAACTTAGTATATAGCTTCACCTGGTTGAGTTATATTGATAATTGCACCAAAATATATTGCTTATTTTCGCAGCAAACCTGCGTACTCAGCCCTAATGTTATTCTTATGGAGAATAAATAAAATGCTATAGATCACTTATTTATTTATGTATTTTTATGAAACTTGGTAAGTGGCTTTATGTGGTAGCGAGAAACATATCCATGCATTGGAAATTCGCTGAGTACGCAGGTTTGCTGTGACGTGGGTATTATTAGTGTACAACAGGCATGAAGTAGGCCTACACATTTTTAATTTTATTATTTTTCAATCATTCAGAAGAAATAATATATTTTCGTGTCTCTACGTTCATTTTACTTCAAACCAGCAAGAAACTGACAGGAACCATCTACATTCTATCAGCGCACAATAGACAATCATATTTTGTTATGCTCGGATTCCAAACTTTTTGTTAAAAATCTGACCTAAGAAGGGTGGTTTATGGGGGTTCAATATTTTCCAAAAATCAGTTTTTTGCATTTTTCACGTTAAAATAAAAAAATAAAAAAACTTAATTTTAGTTTTTACCATGTTGTAGAGCTTAACCCTTTCAGTGCTATGGCCCGATATATCGTCTTTTGAATCTGTTATCAATAAACACTGTTACTGCTTCATAAGCGATTGTACCGTTAGGCGCTCAGTCTGCAGTCTGAGTCTGACATGTGGTGAAACCTGGTAGACACGAATTGAACTACCTCGTCCAGCGCCTAGTCTCTATAATACCAACTGATCCACAGCAGCTGCTAGCCTGACCAGTGGCTGTGCGGTCTAAGGCGTTACCTTCCCGGCCGGGGGTAACACTTGGATCGAGGGTTCGAATCCCGTCACAGTCGGTGGTTTTTATGTGCAACTCATGGAGAGTTCACCTGTCTGTGGCAGAGTTGAAGGGGAGGGCGGACCTTAAGCAAACGGTGGACGGCTAGGGTCCAAGCTGACGGGATGGGTGGATTCTTTGTGAGTTGCACATCTGGTCAGGTTTTTTGCTACTTTTTACCTATCCTTTACTGTGTGTGTCCAGCGGAAGCACGTTTTTATTAATTTTAACTGTTCAGGCGTTCAATATATTAAAAAAACAACAAAACATCACGGATTCAACTACTCCTTTCGGAAGCTTAGCACTCAAAGGGTTAAAAAACAAATATTGTATTTTGAATTATTAACCTAGGTTAAGTGGTTGCGGAGGAAATCCAAAAAAGTGCTCATAAATCTCCCATGTTAATCTTAGGGGGAAAAGGTTTTTGGCTTTTCCTCAGTTAATTTTGATGTCAACTTCACATTTGCTTTTACCAATCAGTTAAGCTCCACAAAACAATTATTTTGGTGTTTAAATTTTGATTCTACGTCCAACCGTTGCAGAGACATTTAAAGTGCTAAACACAGTACGTTGTCCAATGTTATCCGTATGGAGGATAAATGAAATTTGATATCTCGATTATTTGTAAATGTATATTGATTAAACTTGGTATGTGGCTTCATGTAGTACTGGTATATTTGCACAAAAAATTTACTTTATGTTGATTATCCCCGTAGCAAACCTGTATACTCAGCCTTAATGAGAATAAGTAAAGTTTTATATATCCCTTAATTATGAACTTAAATTTATAAAACTTAGTATATAGCTTCACCTGGTTGAGTTATATTGATAATTGCACCAAAATATATTGCTTATTTTCGCAGCAAACCTGCGTACTCAGCCCTAATGTTATTCTTATGGAGAATAAATAAAATGCTATAGATCACTTATTTATTAATGTATTTTTATGAAACTTGGTAAGTGGCTTTATGTGGTAGCGAGAAACATATCCATGCATTGGAAATTCGCTGAGTACGCAAGTTTGCTGTGACGTGGGTATTATTAGTGTACAACAGGCATGAAGTAGGCCTACACATTTTTAATTTTATTATTTTTCAATCATTCAGAAGAAATAATATATTTTCGTGTCTCTACGTTCATTTTACTTCAAACCAGCAAGAAACTGACAGGAACCATCTACATTCTATCAGCGCACAATAGACAATCATATTTTGTTATGCTCGGATTCCAAACTTTTCGCCGAAGGTCAATGTTCACTTCACTATGTGTGCGTCTCTGACCACGGTAGCATATTGCTCCTTACACTCGACGACGCATCCTCGGCTATTGGAACAGACCAGGCCTGGTTCTTCTGGTATTTTAAATATTTCTCTTTAAAAAGAATAATTTAAAATTTGAGTATAACCTGTGGTATAACCTGTGAATAACCTGTGGTTATCAGAATGCCAGTAGTATTATATTGAAGCAATTGAAAAAGAAAATGGAATGATACGTGTTTAAACTTTTTAGAGTGTAATACATGTGAATACTTCAAATTAAAAACACCGCTTAAAACATTGAATATGAGACATGGTTTTCTCATTATAGTTTTTAAGCGAATTTACCCTTTAGGAAAGAAGCTATTACCGTAGGTGTCATGGTAAGACTTAAGCCCAAAACCATAATAACTTTTTGTTTTGAGGTCCCCAGATGCCAAAAGCAGTATTCGTTAAAATATGTATATCTACATGTCTCCGTGAATACGATAACTTGAGTAAAAAATGTCCGTTTTCGATGAAGTTTGGATCAAATATGTAAAGTGATATTCATGACTTTAAGATCGAAAAACCTAAAAATCTGACCATTAGAAGGGTGGTTTATGGGGGTTCAATATTTTCCAAAAATCAGTTTTTTGCATTTTTCACGCTAAAATAAAAAAATAAAAAAAACTTAATTTTAGTTTTTACCATGTTGTAGAGCTTAACCCTTTCAGTGCTATGGCCCGATATATCGTCTTTTGAATCTGTTATCAATAAACACTGTTACTGCTTCATAAGCGATTGTACCGTTAGGCGCTCAGTCTGCAGTCTGAGTCTGACATGTGGTGAAACCTGGTAGACACGAATTGATCTACCTCGTCCAGCGCCTAGTCTCTATAATACCAACTGATCCACAGCAGCTGCTAGCCTGACCAGTGGCTGTGCGGTCTAAGGCGTTACCTTCCCGGCCGGGGGTAACACTTGGATCGAGGGTTCGAATCCCGTCACAGTCGGTGGTTTTTATGTGCAACTCATGGAGAGTTCACCTGTCTGTGGCAGAGTTGAAGGGGAGGGCGGACCTTAAGCAAACGGTGGACGGCTAGGGTCCAAGCTGACGGGATGGGTGGATTCTTTGTGAGTTGCACATCTGATCAGGTGTTTTGCTACTTTTTACCTATCCTTTACTGTGTGTGTCCAGCGGAAGCACGTTTTTATTAATTTTAACTGTTCAGGCGTTCAATATATTAAAAAAAACAACAAAACATCACGGATTCAACTACTCCTTTCAGAAGCTTAGCACTCAAAGGGTTAAAAAACATATATTGTATTTTGAATTATTAACCTAGGTTAAGTGGTTGCGGAGGAAATCCAAAAAAGTGCTCATAAATCTCCCATGTTAATCTTAGGGGGAAAAGGTTTTTGTTAAAAATCTGACCTAAGAAGGGTGGTTTATGGGGGTTCAATATTTTCCAAAAATCAGTTTTTTTGCATTTTTCACGCTAAAATAAAAAAATAAAAAAAACTTAATTTTAGTTTTTACCATGTTGTAGAGCTTAACCCTTTCAGTGCTATGGCCCGATATATCGTCTTTTGAATCTGTTATCAATAAACACTGTTACTGCTTCATAAGCGATTGTACCGTTAGGCGCTCAGTCTGCAGTCTGAGTCTGACATGTGGTGAAACCTGGTAGACACGAATTGAACTACCTCGTCCAGCGCCTAGTCTCTATAATACCAACTGATCCACAGCAGCTGCTAGCCTGACCAGTGGCTGTGCGGTCTAAGGCGTTACCTTCCCGGCCGGGGGTAACACTTGGATCGAGGGTTCGAATCCCGTCACAGTCGGTGGTTTTTATGTGCAACTCATGGAGAGTTCACCTGTCTGTGGCAGAGTTGAAGGGGAGGGCGGACCTTAAGCAAACGGTGGACGGCTAGGGTCCAAGCTGACGGGATGGGTGGATTCTTTGTGAGTTGCACATCTGGTCAGGTGTTTTGCTACTTTTTACCTATCCTTTACTGTGTGTGTCCAGCGGAAGCACGTTTTTATTAATTTTAACTGTTCAGGCGTTCAATATATTAAAAAAACAACAAAACATCACGGATTCAACTACTCCTTTCGGAAGCTTAGCACTCAAAGGGTTAAAAAACAAATATTGTATTTTGAATTATTAACCTAGGTTAAGTGGTTGCGGAGGAAATCCAAAAAAGTGCTCATAAATCTCCCATGTTAATCTTAGGGGGAAAAGGTTTTTGGCTTTTCCTCAGTTAATTTTGATGTCAACTTCACATTTGCTTTTACCAATCAGTTAAGCTCCACGAAACAATTATTTTGGTGTTTAAATTTTGATTCTACGTCCAACCGTTGCAGAGACATTCAAAGTGCTAAACACAGTACGTTGTCCAATGTTATCCGTATGGAGGATAAATGAAATTTGATATCTCGATTATTTGTAAATGTATATTGATTAAACTTGGTATGTGGCTTCATGTAGTACTGGTATATTTGCACAAAAAATTTACTTTATGTTGATTATCCCCGTAGCAAACCTGTATACTCAGCCTTAATGAGAATAAGTAAAGTTTTATATATCCCTTAATTATGAACTTAAATTTATAAAACTTAGTATATAGCTTCACCTGGTTGAGTTATATTGATAATTGCACCAAAATATATTGCTTATTTTCGCAGCAAACCTGCGTACTCAGCCCTAATGTTATTCTTATGGAGAATAAATAAAATGCTATAGATCACTTATTTATTTATGTATTTTTATGAAACTTGGTAAGTGGCTTTATGTGGTAGCGAGAAACATATCCATGCATTGGAAATTCGCTGAGTACGCAGGTTTGCTGTGACGTGGGTCTTATTAGTGTACAACAGGCATGAAGTAGGCCTACACATTTTTAATTTTATTATTTTTCAATCATTCAGAAGAAATAATATATTTTCGTGTCTCTACGTTCATTTTACTTCAAACCAGCAAGAAACTGACAGGAACCATCTACATTCTATCAGCGCACAATAGACAATCATATTTTGTTATGCTCGGATTCCAAACTTTTCGCCGAAGGTCAATGTTCACTTCACTATGTGTGCGTCTCTGACCACGGTAGCAAACTGCTCCTTACACTCGACGACGCATCCTCGGCTATTGGAACAGACCAGGCCTGGTTCTTCTGGTATTTTAAATATTTCTCTTTAAAAAGAATAATTTAAAATTTGAGTATAACCTGTGGTATAACCTGTGAATAACCTGTGGTTATCAGAATGCCAGTAGTATTATATTGAAGCAATTGAAAAAGAAAATGGAATGATACTTGTTTAAACTTTTTAGAGTGTAATACATGTGAATACTTCAAATTAAAAACACCGCTTAAAACATTGAATATGAGACATGGTTTTCTCATTATAGTTTTTAAGCGAATTTACCCTTTAGGAAAGAAGCTATTACCGTAGGTGTCATGGTTAGACTTAAGCCCAAAACCATAATAACTTTTTGTTTTGAGGTCCCCAGATGCCAAAAGCAGTATTCGTTAAAATATGTATATCTACATGTCTCCGTGAATACGATAACTTGAGTAAAAAATGTCCGTTTTCGATGAAGTTTGGATCAAATATGTAAAGTGATATTCATGACTTTAAGATCGAAAACCCTAAAAATCTGACCATTAGAAGGGTGGTTTATGGGGGTTCAATATTTTACAAAAATCAGTTTTTTGCATTTTTCACGCTAAAATAAAAAAATAAAAAAAACTTAATTTTAGTTTTTACCATGTTGTAGAGCTTAACCCTTTCAGTGCTATGGCCCGATATATCGTCTTTTGAATCTGTTATCAATAAACACTGTTACTGCTTCATAAGCGATTGTACCGTTAGGCGCTCAGTCTGCAGTCTGAGTCTGACATGTGGTGAAACCTGGTAGACACGAATTGAACTACCTCGTCCAGCGCCTAGTCTCTATAATACCAACTGATCCACAGCAGCTGCTAGCCTGACCATTGGCTGTGCGGTCTAAGGCGTTACCTTCCCGGCCGGGGGTAACACTTGGATCGAGGGTTCGAATCCCGTCACAGTCGGTGGTTTTTATGTGCAACTCATGGAGAGTTCACCTGTCTGTGGCAGAGTTGAAGGGGAGGGCGGACCTTAAGCAAACGGTGGACGGCTAGGGTCCAAGCTGACGGGATGGGTGGATTCTTTGTGAGTTGCACATCTGATCAGGTGTTTTGCTACTTTTTACCTATCCTTTACTGTGTGTGTCCAGCGGAAGCACGTTTTTATTAATTTTAACTGTTCAGGCGTTCAATATATTAAAAAAAACAACAAAACATCACGGATTCAACTACTCCTTTCAGAAGCTTAGCACTCAAAGGGTTAAAAAACAAATATTGTATTTTGAATTATTAACCTAGGTTAAGTGGTTGCGGAGGAAATCCAAAAAAGTGCTCATAAATCTCCCATGTTAATCTTAGGGGGAAAAGGTTTTTGTTAAAAATCTGACCTAAGAAGGGTGGTTTATGGGGGTTCAATATTTTCCAAAAATCAGTTTTTTGCATTTTTCACGTTAAAATAAAAAAATAAAAAAAACTTAATTTTAGTTTTTACCATGTTGTAGAGCTTAACCCTTTCAGTGCTATGGCCCGATATATCGTCTTTTGAATCTGTTATCAATAAACACTGTTACTGCTTCATAAGCGATTGTACCGTTAGGCGCTCAGTCTGCAGTCTGAGTCTGACATGTGGTGAAACCTGGTAGACACGAATTGAACTACCTCGTCCAGCGCCTAGTCTCTATAATACCAACTGATCCACAGCAGCTGCTAGCCTGACCAGTGGCTGTGCGGTCTAAGGCGTTACCTTCCCGGCCGGGGGTAACACTTGGATCGAGGGTTCGAATCCCGTCACAGTCGGTGGTTTTTATGTGCAACTCATGGAGAGTTCACCTGTCTGTGGCAGAGTTGAAGGGGAGGGCGGACCTTAAGCAAACGGTGGACGGCTAGGGTCCAAGCTGACGGGATGGGTTGATTCTTTGTGAGTTGCACATCTGGTCAGGTGTTTTGCTACTTTTTACCTATCCTTTACTGTGTGTGTCCAGCGGAAGCACGTTTTTATTAATTTTAACTGTTCAGGCGTTCAATATATTAAAAAAACAACAAAACATCACGGATTCAACTACTCCTTTCGGAAGCTTAGCACTCAAAGGGTTAAAAAACAAATATTGTATTTTGAATTATTAACCTAGGTTAAGTGGTTGCGGAGGAAATCCAAAAAAGTGCTCATAAATCTCCCATGTTAATCTTAGGGGGAAAAGGTTTTTGGCTTTTCCTCAGTTAATTTTGATGTCAACTTCACATTTGCTTTTACCAATCAGTTAAGCTCCACAAAACAATTATTTTGGTGTTTAAATTTTGATTCTACGTCCAACCGTTGCAGAGACATTCAAAGTGCTAAACACAGTACGTTGTCCAATGTTATCCGTATGGAGGATAAATGAAATTTGATATCTCGATTATTTGTAAATGTATATTGATTAAACTTGGTATGTGGCTTCATGTAGTACTGGTATATTTGCACAAAAAATTTACTTTATGTTGATTATCCCCGTAGCAAACCTGTATACTCAGCCTTAATGAGAATAAGTAAAGTTTTATATATCCCTTAATTATGAACTTAAATTTATAAAACTTAGTATATAGCTTCACCTGGTTGAGTTATATTGATAATTGCACCAAAATATATTGCTTATTTTCGCAGCAAACCTGCGTACTCAGCCCTAATGTTATTCTTATGGAGAATAAATAAAATGCTATAGATCACTTATTTATTTATGTATTTTTATGAAACTTGGTAAGTGGCTTTATGTGGTAGCGAGAAACATATCCATGCATTGGAAATTCGCTGAGTACGCAGGTTTGCTGTGACGTGGGTATTATTAGTGTACAACAGGCATGAAGTAGGCCTACACATTTTTAATTTTATTATTTTTCAATCATTCAGAAGAAATAATATATTTTCGTGTCTCTACGTTCATTTTACTTCAAACCAGCAAGAAACTGACAGGAACCATCTACATTCTATCAGCGCACAATAGACAATCATATTTTGTTATGCTCGGATTCCAAACTTTTTGTTAAAAATCTGACCTAAGAAGGGTGGTTTATGGGGGTTCAATATTTTCCAAAAATCAGTTTTTTGCATTTTTCACGTTAAAATAAAAAAATAAAAAAAACTTAATTTTAGTTTTTACCATGTTGTAGAGCTTAACCCTTTCAGTGCTATGGCCCGATATATCGTCTTTTGAATCTGTTATCAATAAACACTGTTACTGCTTCATAAGCGATTGTACCGTTAGGCGCTCAGTCTGCAGTCTGAGTCTGACATGTGGTGAAACCTGGTAGACACGAATTGAACTACCTCGTCCAGCGCCTAGTCTCTATAATACCAACTGATCCACAGCAGCTGCTAGCCTGACCAGTGGCTGTGCGGTCTAAGGCGTTACCTTCCCGGCCGGGGGTAACACTTGGATCGAGGGTTCGAATCCCGTCACAGTCGGTGGTTTTTATGTGCAACTCATGGAGAGTTCACCTGTCTGTGGCAGAGTTGAAGGGGAGGGCGGACCTTAAGCAAACGGTGGACGGCTAGGGTCCAAGCTGACGGGATGGGTGGATTCTTTGTGAGTTGCACATCTGGTCAGGTGTTTTGCTACTTTTTACCTATCCTTTACTGTGTGTGTCCAGCGGAAGCACGTTTTTATTAATTTTAACTGTTCAGGCGTTCAATATATTAAAAAAACAACAAAACATCACGGATTCAACTACTCCTTTCGGAAGCTTAGCACTCAAAGGGTTAAAAAACAAATATTGTATTTTGAATTATTAACCTAGGTTAAGTGGTTGCGGAGGAAATCCAAAAAAGTGCTCATAAATCTCCCATGTTAATCTTAGGGGGAAAAGGTTTTTGGCTTTTCCTCAGTTAATTTTGATGTCAACTTCACATTTGCTTTTACCAATCAGTTAAGCTCCACAAAACAATTATTTTGGTGTTTAAATTTTGATTCTACGTCCAACCGTTGCAGAGACATTCAAAGTGCTAAACACAGTACGTTGTCCAATGTTATCCGTATGGAGGATAAATGAAATTTGATATCTCGATTATTTGTAAATGTATATTGATTAAACTTGGTATGTGGCTTCATGTAGTACTGGTATATTTGCACAAAAAATTTACTTTATGTTGATTATCCCCGTAGCAAACCTGTATACTCAGCCTTAATGAGAATAAGTAAAGTTTTATATATCCCTTAATTATGAACTTAAATTTATAAAACTTAGTATATAGCTTCACCTGGTTGAGTTATATTGATAATTGCACCAAAATATATTGCTTATTTTCGCAGCAAACCTGCGTACTCAGCCCTAATGTTATTCTTATGGAGAATAAATAAAATGCTATAGATCACTTATTTATTTATGTATTTTTATGAAACTTGGTAAGTGGCTTTATGTGGTAGCGAGAAACATATCCATGCATTGGAAATTCGCTGAGTACGCAGGTTTGCTGTGACGTGGGTATTATTAGTGTACAACAGGCATGAAGTAGGCCTACACATTTTTAATTTTATTATTTTTCAATCATTCAGAAGAAATAATATATTTTCGTGTCTCTACGTTCATTTTACTTCAAACCAGCAAGAAACTGACAGGAACCATCTACATTCTATCAGCGCACAATAGACAATCATATTTTGTTATGCTCGGATTCCAAACTTTTCGCCGAAGGTCAATGTTCACTTCACTATGTGTGCGTCTCTGACCACGGTAGCATATTGCTCCTTACACTCGACGACGCATCCTCGGCTATTGGAACAGACCAGGCCTGGTTCTTCTGGTATTTTAAATATTTCTCTTTAAAAAGAATAATTTAAAATTTGAGTATAACCTGTGGTATAACCTGTGAATAACCTGTGGTTATCAGAATGCCAGTAGTATTATATTGAAGCAATTGAAAAAGAAAATGGAATGATACGTGTTTAAACTTTTTAGAGTGTAATACATGTGAATACTTCAAATTAAAAACACCGCTTAAAACATTGAATATGAGACATGGTTTTCTCATTATAGTTTTTAAGCGAATTTACCCTTTAGGAAAGAAGCTATTACCGTAGGTGTCATGGTAAGACTTAAGCCCAAAACCATAATAACTTTTTGTTTTGAGGTCCCCAGATGCCAAAAGCAGTATTCGTTAAAATATGTATATCTACATGTCTCCGTGAATACGATAACTTGAGTAAAAAATGTCCGTTTTCGATGAAGTTTGGATCAAATATGTAAAGTGATATTCATGACTTTAAGATCGAAAAACCTAAAAATCTGACCATTAGAAGGGTGGTTTATGGGGGTTCAATATTTTCCAAAAATCAGTTTTTTGCATTTTTCACGCTAAAATAAAAAAATAAAAAAAACTTAATTTTAGTTTTTACCATGTTGTAGAGCTTAACCCTTTCAGTGCTATGGCCCGATATATCGTCTTTTGAATCTGTTATCAATAAACACTGTTACTGCTTCATAAGCGATTGTACCGTTAGGCGCTCAGTCTGCAGTCTGAGTCTGACATGTGGTGAAACCTGGTAGACACGAATTGAACTACCTCGTCCAGCGCCTAGTCTCTATAATACCAACTGATCCACAGCAGCTGCTAGCCTGACCAGTGGCTGTGCGGTCTAAGGCGTTACCTTCCTGGCCGGGGGTAACACTTGGATCGAGGGTTCGAATCCCGTCACAGTCGGTGGTTTTTATGTGCAACTCATGGAGAGTTCACCTGTCTGTGGCAGAGTTGAAGGGGAGGGCGGACCTTAAGCAAACGGTGGACGGCTAGGGTCCAAGCTGACGGGATGGGTGGATTCTTTGTGAGTTGCACATCTGATCAGGTGTTTTGCTACTTTTTACCTATCCTTTACTGTGTGTGTCCAGCGGAAGCACGTTTTTATTAATTTTAACTGTTCAGGCGTTCAATATATTAAAAAAAACAACAAAACATCACGGATTCAACTACTCCTTTCAGAAACTTAGCACTCAAAGGGTTAAAAAACAAATATTGTATTTTGAATTATTAACCTAGGTTAAGTGGTTGCGGAGGAAATCCAAAAAAGTGCTCATAAATCTCCCATGTTAATCTTAGGGGGAAAAGGTTTTTGGCCTTTCCTCAGTTAATTTTGATGTAAACTTCACATTTGCTTTTACCAATCAGTTAAGCTCCACAAAACAATTATTTTGGTGTTTAAATTTTGATTCTACGTCCAACCGTTGCAGAGACATTCAAAGTGCTAAACACAGTACGTTGTCCAATGTTATCCGAAATATTATGTTATGTTGGAAATATTATATATCTATCATATTATTAAGGAACCTGGTAGGATGACAATACATTGTAATTGTTCCTGTTATAGTTTTTAAGCGAATTTCCCCTTTAGGAAAGAAGCTATTACCGTAGGTGTCATGGTAAGACTTAAGCCCAAAACCATAATAACTTTTTGTTTTGAGGTCCCCAGATGCCAAAAGCAGTATTCGTTAAAATATGTATATCTACATGTCTCCGTGAATACGATAACTTGAGTAAAAAATGTCCGTTTTCGATGAAGTTTGGATCAAATATGTAAAGTGATATTCATGACTTTAAGATCGAAAACCCTAAAATCTGACCATTAGAAGGGTGGTTTATGGGGGTTCAATATTTTCCAAAAATCAGTTTTTTGCATTTTTCACGCTAAAATAAAAAAATAAAAAAAACTTAATTTTAGTTTTTACCATGTTGTAGAGCTTAAACCTTTCAGTGCTATGGCCCGATATATCGTCTTTTGAATCTGTTATCAATAAACACTGTTACTGCTTCATAAGCGATTGTACCGTTAGACTTAAGCCCAAAACCATAATCAATTTTTGTTTTGAGGTTCCCAGATGCCAAAAGCAGTATTCGTTAAAATATGTATATCTACATGTCTCCGTGAATACGATAACTTGAGTAAAAAATGTCCGTTTTCGATGAAGTTTGGATCAAATATGTAAAGTGATATTCATGACTTTAAGATCGAAAACCCTAAAATCTGACCATTAGAAGGGTGGATTATGGGGGTTCAATATTTTCCAAAAATCAGTTTTTTGCATTTTTCACGCTAAAATAAAAAAATAAAAAAAACTTAATTTTAGTTTTTACCATGTTGTAGAGCTTAAACCTTTCAGTGCTATGGCCCGATATATCGTCTTTTGAATCTGTTATCAATAAACACTGTTACTGCTTCATAAGCGATTGTACCGTTAGGCGCTCAGTCTGCAGTCTGAGTCTGACATGTGGTGAAACCTGGTAGACACGAATTGAACTACCTCGTCCAGCGCCTAGTCTCTATAATACCAACTGATTCACAGCAGCTGCTAGCCTGACCAGTGGCTGTGCGGTCTAAGGCGTTACCTTCCCGGCCGGGGGTAACACTTGGATCGAGGGTTCGAATCCCGTCACAGTCGGTGGTTTTTATGTGCAACTCATGGAGAGTTCACCTGTCTGTGGCAGAGTTGAAGGGGAGGGCGGACCTTAAGCAAACGGTGGACGGCTAGGATCCAAGCTGACGGGATGGGTGGATTCTTTGTGAGTTGCACATCTGATCAGGTGTTTTGCTATTTTTTACCTATCCTTTACTGTGTGTGTCCAGCGGAAGCACGTTTTTATTAATTTTAACTGTTCAGGCGTTCAATATATTAAAAAAAACAACAAAACATCACGGATTCAACTACTCCTTTCAGAAGCTTAGCACTCAAAGGGTTAAAAAACAAATATTGTATTTTGAATTATTAACCTAGGTTAAGTGGTTGCGGAGGAAATCCAAAAAAGTGCTCATAAATCTCCCATGTTAATCTAAGGGGGAAAAGGTTTTTGGCTTTTCCTCAGTTAATTTTGATGTAAACTTCACATTTGCTTTTACCAATCAGTTAAGCTCCACAAAACAATTATTTTGGTGTTTAAATTTTGATTCTACGTCCAACCGTTGCAGAGACATTCAAAGTGCTAAACACAGTACGTTGTCCAATGTTATCCGTATGGAGGATAAATGAAATTTGATATCTCGATTATTTGTAAATGTATATTGATTAAACTTGGTATGTGGCTTCATGTAGTACTGGTATATTTGCACAAAAAATTTACTTTATGTTGATTATCCCCGTAGCAAACCTGTATACTCAGCCTTAATGAGAATAAGTAAAGTTTTATATATCCCTTAATTATGAACTTAAATTTATAAAACTTAGTATATAGCTTCACCTGGTTGAGTTATATTGATAATTGCACCAAAATATATTGCTTATTTTCGCAGCAAACCTGCGTACTCAGCCCTAATGTTATTCTTATGGAGAATAAATAAAATGCTATAGATCACTTATTTATTTATGTATTTTTATGAAACTTGGTAAGTGGCTTTATGTGGTAGCGAGAAACATATCCATGCATTGGAAATTCGCTGAGTACGCAGGTTTGCTGTGACGTGGGTATTATTAGTGTACAACAGGCATGAAGTAGGCCTACACATTTTTAATTTTATTATTTTTCAATCATTCAGAAGAAATAATATATTTTCGTGTCTCTACGTTCATTTTACTTCAAACCAGCAAGAAACTGACAGGAACCATCTACATTCTATCAGCGCACAATAGACAATCATATTTTGTTATGCTCGGATTCCAAACTTTTCGCCGAAGGTCAATGTTCACTTCACTATGTGTGCGTCTCTGACCACGGTAGCATACTGCTCCTTACACTCGACGACGCATCCTCGGCTATTGGAACAGACCAGGCCTGGTTCTTCGCTTCACATCACATCATTCATCTTATTTCACCGCAAACAACATTGAAAGGTAAATTTTTTTTAACCCTCCTGCTCGTGTGTTTGATAATTGTTAAAGTGAACATTTCTTTTAAACTTCAGTAACTATGTTTTTTACAGTCCGAACATTTTAAGTTTGGAAACCTCTGAATTTTAATAATTTTTCCAACCTCGGTCCTCCTAATTTCTTATCACCCTCTATATGTATTAAGCCCATTGATAACATATATCTCATACATAATATGAAATAACAGTGAATCCAATGAAATAAAAAAGCTGATGTTGAAATCGTTGGAAGGATTTAAAAAACGAGTTGTCTATAAAAGAAGCCAGTAAAATAAAAACAATGGATTAGGATGTTTGGCCCACTCTCTCTCCTCGACGGAAAAGAAGAAAATTCAACAAATTATAGATTTGCTTATTTCCTTCTAATACAGGTTTAACAACTGTCAAAGATATTTTGTATATTTTTTTATTAAATGGGACCATCTTATTCATACTATGCATACTTTTATGAAAGTATCTAAATCTCTAAACAAAATTAACTAACAATTTGTTATTATTTTAGGCTACTTATTTTTATTTATTTGTATGTCTCCAACGCCTCAAAAATATTTACTGGATCGGTCGAGATGAACATTTGCATGAAAAATCCCCCAATTAACATATAACACGTATACAGTTCATGTATATCGTACTAGAGGTAAAACACGTTAACAATTGTTTATTTCAATAATACATTTTTAGGAAAACCTTTAAACTATCGTCTTAATTGACACAGTCTTTCACGGATTTTCCATAAATATTAAGAATTGAATAAAAATATTAACTAGGACTTATGGGGATCACATAAAACACTATTTGATGATTCACTGTTTTAGCTCATAAACAAAGGTGACTATTTTCAGAGTAATGTCAATGGGATGGAATATATAAAGAAACATAATGACACAAGTTGTGTGTGGCCACTGAGCTTGCGCACTCCCTACAACACCCCTTGTTCCGCAGTCCAAAATGTTAGAAAATACGACTTAAATCTAAAACTGTTAGTTAAATTAAAAAATTAAAAACTCTTTATCCCAATTTCTTATACAAATATTCAGAATTATTCTAAAGTATATTTATTTGCACTATAAATGTTGTACTGTTGAAAGTCGTTTACTAAGCTAGGACCAGGTATGGTTTGAATATTCCATTTGTTTGAATAATCAATCACAAAATCTAGTGTCCATTTTGAATCTAATAGTGTCCTAAAACATACAAAACCCAACTGTCATAACTAAACACATAGATACATTAGCGGAGTGTTTTCGAATATTTTTATTTAGTTAAGATGTAAATTAAAAATTTTGTTATTATAGTTTTGTACTTTTAATTATATAAATGAGCTATAATTACATACCTAATTATGTTGGAAGTAAAATTCGTTATTCTGGCATCGAGTCAAACTTACAAGGGTTTCATAAAATAATGGTTCAGTTTTGGCACTAATACTAAACAAACCAAAAAAGTTCAATTAAAATATTTGTTTTATTCAAATCCTGAGAATAACAATCGAGAAGAAACAGTTTAACTTTTTCTATAACATTTAAATACGTCTGCCATTTGTAGCTCTGCAGAAATTTAAACGATGGTGTAATTGATCCAACACACGGTTCAATTACACAAGATTCTGCCTCTTATATTGAACATAACCTGAAAAGGTAAATAATCGAAAAATAAACCTAACAGCTGTTTTATACAGTTAGTAGAAACACACCTATTTGAGTTGTAGAATCCAATGCTACTAACCAGGACCAGGAATTTTCTAATTTGACTAGTAATATATTTATTAGAAGTAAAAAACGCACCATTATTTTCTAAAAACCCTGAATAATGATAAATTATTTTTTATTGTTTTAAGAAAATAAAATGGATATAACAAAATAATCCAGAACAGGTTTCCATTATAATGACTGGAATCTTATAATGAAAGTATAGAAAGTTGTACAACCTATGTTCCAAGAATAACCATCACCTACTTTGAATTTAATCAATTAAAGGGGAAGGATGACGACTGCACACGCATCCAGGTGTCAGTCTTACATTTACATTTAAACATTTTCAAATCTTAACAGATGAATGTTTATGCACCAGATTTACCAAAAACTAAATATTATGATGAACTAAATATGTTGCTCAAACACTACCTTTGCCCAAATTCAAATGAAGTTGTAGAGAAACATAAGTTTTATACTCGTTAACGTTAACCGAAATATTATATATCTATCATATTATTAAGGAACCTGGTAGGATGACAATACATTGTAATTGTTCCTGTTATAGTTTTTAAGCGAATTTCCCCTTTAGGAAAGAAGCTATTACCGTAGGTGTCATGGTAAGACTTAAGCCCAAAACCATAATAACTTTTTGTTTTGAGGTCCCCAGATGCCAAAAGCAGTATTCGTTAAAATATGTATATCTACATGTCTCCGTGAATACGATAACTTGAGTAAAAAATGTCCGTTTTCGATGAAGTTTGGATCAAATATGTAAAGTGATATTCATGACTTTAGGATCGAAAACCCTAAAAATCTGACCATTAGAAGGGTGGTTTATGGGGATTCAATATTTTCCAAAAATCAGTTTTTTGCATTTTTCACGCTAAAATAAAAAAATAAAAAAAACTTAATTTTAGTTTTTACCATGTTGTAGAGCTTAAACCTTTCAGTGCTATGGCCCAATATATCGTCTTTTGAATCTGTTATCAATAAACACTGTTACTGCTTCATAAGCGATTGTACCGTTAGGCGCTCAGTCTGCAGTCTGAGTCTGACATGTGGTGAAACCTGGTAGACACGAATTGAACTACCTCGTCCAGCGCCTAGTCTCTATAATACCAACTGATCCACAGCAGCTGCTAGCCTGACCAGTGGCTGTGCGGTCTAAGGTGTTACCTTCCCGGCCGGGGGTAACACTTGGATCGAGGGTTCGAATCCCGTCACAGTCGGTGGTTTTTATGTGCAACTCATGGAGAGTTCACCTGTCTGTGGCAGAGTTGAAGGGGAGGGCGGACTTTAAGCAAACGGTGGACGGCTAGGGTCCAAGCTGACGGGATGGGTGGATTCTTTGTGAGTTGCACATCTGATCAGGTGTTTTGCTACTTTTTACCTATCCTTTACTGTGTGTGTCCAGCGGAAGCACGTTTTTATTAATTTTAACTGTTCAGGCGTTCAATATATTAAAAAAAACAACAAAACATCACGGATTCAACTACTCCTTTCAGAAGCTTAGCACTCAAAGGGTTAAAAAACAAATATTGTATTTTGAATTATTAACCTAGGTTAAGTGGTTGCGGAGGAAATCCAAAAAAGTGCTCATAAATCTCCCATGTTAATCTTAGGGGGAAAAGGTTTTTGTTAAAAATCTGACCTAAGAAGGGTGGTTTATGGGGGTTCAATATTTTCCAAAAATCAGTTTTTTGCATTTTTCACGTTAAAATAAAAAAATAAAAAAACTTAATTTTAGTTTTTACCATGTTGTAGAGCTTAACCCTTTCAGTGCTATGGCCCGATATATCGTCTTTTGAATCTGTTATCAATAAACACTGTTACTGCTTCATAAGCGATTGTACCGTTAGGCGCTCAGTCTGCAGTCTGAGTCTGACATGTGGTGAAACCTGGTAGACACGAATTGAACTACCTCGTCCAGCGCCTAGTCTCTATAATACCAACTGATCCACAGCAGCTGCTAGCCTGACCAGTGGCTGTGCGGTCTAAGGCGTTACCTTCCCGGCCGGGGGTAACACTTGGATCGAGGGTTCGAATCCCGTCACAGTCGGTGGTTTTTATGTGCAACTCATGGAGAGTTCACCTGTCTGTGGCAGAGTTGAAGGGGAGGGCGGACCTTAAGCAAACGGTGGACGGCTAGGGTCCAAGCTGACGGGATGGGTGGATTCTTTGTGAGTTGCACATCTGGTCAGGTGTTTTGCTACTTTTTACCTATCCTTTACTGTGTGTGTCCAGCGGAAGCACGTTTTTATTAATTTTAACTGTTCAGGCGTTCAATATATTAAAAAAACAACAAAACATCACGGATTCAACTACTCCTTTCGGAAGCTTAGCACTCAAAGGGTTAAAAAACAAATATTGTATTTTGAATTATTAACCTAGGTTAAGTGGTTGCGGAGGAAATCCAAAAAAGTGCTCATAAATCTCCCATGTTAATCTTAGGGGGAAAAGGTTTTTGGCTTTTCCTCAGTTAATTTTGATGTCAACTTCACATTTGCTTTTACCAATCAGTTAAGCTCCACAAAACAATTATTTTGGTGTTTAAATTTTGATTCTACGTCCAACCGTTGCAGAGACATTCAAAGTGCTAAACACAGTACGTTGTCCAATGTTATCCGTATGGAGGATAAATGAAATTTGATATCTCGATTATTTGTAAATGTATATTGATTAAACTTGGTATGTGGCTTCATGTAGTACTGGTATATTTGCACAAAAAATTTACTTTATGTTGATTATCCCCGTAGCAAACCTGTATACTCAGCCTTAATGAGAATAAGTAAAGTTTTATATATCCCTTAATTATGAACTTAAATTTATAAAACTTAGTATATAGCTTCACCTGGTTGAGTTATATTGATAATTGCACCAAAATATATTGCTTATTTTCGCAGCAAACCTGCGTACTCAGCCCTAATGTTATTCTTATGGAGAATAAATAAAATGCTATAGATCACTTATTTATTTATGTATTTTTATGAAACTTGGTAAGTGGCTTTATGTGGTAGCGAGAAACATATCCATGCATTGGAAATTCGCTGAGTACGCAGGTTTGCTGTGACGTGGGTATTATTAGTGTACAACAGGCATGAAGTAGGCCTACACATTTTTAATTTTATTATTTTTCAATCATTCAGAAGAAATAATATATTTTCGTGTCTCTACGTTCATTTTACTTCAAACCAGCAAGAAACTGACAGGAACCATCTACATTCTATCAGCGCACAATAGACAATCATATTTTGTTATGCTCGGATTCCAAACTTTTTGTTAAAAATCTGACCTAAGAAGGGTGGTTTATGGGGGTTCAATATTTTCCAAAAATCAGTTTTTTGCATTTTTCACGTTAAAATAAAAAAATAAAAAAACTTAATTTTAGTTTTTACCATGTTGTAGAGCTTAACCCTTTCAGTGCTATGGCCCGATATATCGTCTTTTGAATCTGTTATCAATAAACACTGTTACTGCTTCATAAGCGATTGTACCGTTAGGCGCTCAGTCTGCAGTCTGAGTCTGACATGTGGTGAAACCTGGTAGACACGAATTGAACTACCTCGTCCAGCGCCTAGTCTCTATAATACCAACTGATCCACAGCAGCTGCTAGCCTGACCAGTGGCTGTGCGGTCTAAGGCGTTACCTTCCCGGCCGGGGGTAACACTTGGATCGAGGGTTCGAATCCCGTCACAGTCGCTGGTTTTTATGTGCAACTCATGGAGAGTTCACCTGTCTGTGGCAGAGTTGAAGGGGAGGGCGGACCTTAAGCAAACGGTGGACGGCTAGGGTCCAAGCTGACGGGATGGGTGGATTCTTTGTGAGTTGCACATCTGGTCAGGTGTTTTGCTACTTTTTACCTATCCTTTACTGTGTGTCCAGCGGAAGCACGTTTTTATTAATTTTAACTGTTCAGGCGTTCAATATATTAAAAAAACAACAAAACATCACGGATTCAACTACTCCTTTCGGAAGCTTAGCACTCAAAGGGTTTAAAAACAAATATTGTATTTTGAATTATTAACCTAGGTTAAGTGGTTGCGGAGGAAATCCAAAAAAAGTGCTCATAAATCTCCCATGTTAATCTTAGGGGGAAAAGGTTTTTGGCTTTTCCTCAGTTAATTTTGATGTCAACTTCACATTTGCTTTTACCAATCAGTTAAGCTCCACAAAACAATTATTTTGGTGTTTAAATTTTGATTCTACGTCCAACCGTTGCAGAGACATTTAAAGTGCTAAACACAGTACGTTGTCCAATGTTATCCGTATGGAGGATAAATGAAATTTGATATCTCGATTATTTGTAAATGTATATTGATTAAACTTGGTATGTGGCTTCATGTAGTACTGGTATATTTGCACAAAAAATTTACTTTATGTTGATTATCCCCGTAGCAAACCTGTATACTCAGCCTTAATGAGAATAAGTAAAGTTTTATATATCCCTTAATTATGAACTTAAATTTATAAAACTTAGTATATAGCTTCACCTGGTTGAGTTATATTGATAATTGCACCAAAATATATTGCTTATTTTCGCAGCAAACCTGCGTACTCAGCCCTAATGTTATTCTTATGGAGAATAAATAAAATGCTATAGATCACTTATTTATTTATGTATTTTTATGAAACTTGGTAAGTGGCTTTATGTGGTAGCGAGAAACATATCCATGCATTGGAAATTCGCTGAGTACGCAGGTTTGCTGTGACGTGGGTATTATTAGTGTACAACAGGCATGAAGTAGGCCTACACATTTTTAATTTTATTATTTTTCAATAATTCAGAAGAAATAATATATTTTCGTGTCTCTACGATCATTTTACTTCAAACCAGCAAGAAACTGACAGGAACCATCTACATTCTATCAGCGCACAATAGACAATCATATTTTGTTATGCTCGGATTCCAAACTTTTCGCCGAAGGTCAATGTTCACTTCACTATGTGTGCGTCTCTGACCACGGTAGCATATTGCTCCTTACACTCGACGACGCATCCTCGGCTATTGGAACAGACCAGGCCTGGTTCTTCTGGTATTTTAAATATTTCTCTTTAAAAAGAATAATTTAATTTTTTATGTGCAACTTATGGAGAGTTCACCTGTCTGTGGCAGAGTTGAAGGGGAGGGCGGACCTTAAGCAAACGGTGGACGGCTAGGGTCCAAGCTGACGGGATGGGTGGATTCTTTGTGAGTTGCACATCTGATCAGGTGTTTTGCTATTTTTTACCTATCCTTTACTGTGTGTGTCCAGCGGAAGCACGTTTTTATTAATTTTAACTGTTCAGGCGTTCAATATATTAAAAAAAACAACAAAACATCACGGATTCAACTACTCCTTTCAGAAGCTTAGCACTCAAAGGGTTAAAAAACAAATATTGTATTTTCAATTATTAACCTAGGTTAAGTGGTTGCGGAGGAAATCCAAAAAAGTGCTCATAAATCTCCCATGTTAATCTAAGGGGGAAAAGGTTTTTGGCTTTTCCTCAGTTAATTTTGATGTAAACTTCACATTTGCTTTTACCAATCAGTTAAGCTCCACAAAACAATTATTTTGGTGTTTAAATTTTGATTCTACGTCCAACCGTTGCAGAGACATTCAAAGTGCTAAACACAGTACGTTGTCCAATGTTATCCGTATGGAGGATAAATGAAATTTGATATCTCGATTATTTGTAAATGTATATTGATTAAACTTGGTATGTGGCTTCATGTAGTACTGGTATATTTGCACAAAAAATTTACTTTATGTTGATTATCCCCGTAGCAAACCTGTATACTCAGCCTTAATGAGAATAAGTAAAGTTTTATATATCCCTTAATTATGAACTTAAATTTATAAAACTTAGTATATAGCTTCACCTGGTTGAGTTATATTGATAATTGCACCAAAATATATTGCTTATTTTCGCAGCAAACCTGCGTACTCAGCCCTAATGTTATTCTTATGGAGAATAAATAAAATGCTATAGATCACTTATTTATTTATGTATTTTTATGAAACTTGGTAAGTGGCTTTATGTGGTAGCGAGAAACATATCCATGCATTGGAAATTCGCTGAGTACGCAGGTTTGCTGTGACGTGGGTATTATTAGTGTACAACAGGCATGAAGTAGGCCTACACATTTTTAATTTTATTATTTTTCAATAATTCAGAAGAAATAATATATTTTCGTGTCTCTACGTTCATTTTACTTCAAACCAGCAAGAAACTGACAGGAACCATCTACATTCTATCAGCGCACAATAGACAATCATATTTTGTTATGCTCGGATTCCAAACTTTTTGTTAAAAATCTGACCTAAGAAGGGTGGTTTATGGGGGTTCAATATTTTCCAAAAATCAGTTTTTTGCATTTTTCACGTTAAAATAAAAAAATAAAAAAACTTAATTTTAGTTTTTACCATGTTGTAGAGCTTAACCCTTTCAGTGCTATGGCCCGATATATCGTCTTTTGAATCTGTTATCAATAAACACTGTTACTGCTTCATAAGCGATTGTACCGTTAGGCGCTCAGTCTGCAGTCTGAGTCTGACATGTGGTGAAACCTGGTAGACACGAATTGAACTACCTCGTCCAGCGCCTAGTCTCTATAATACCAACTGATCCACAGCAGCTGCTAGCCTGACCAGTGGCTGTGCGGTCTAAGGCGTTACCTTCCCGGCCGGGGGTAACACTTGGATCGAGGGTTCGAATCCCGTCACAGTCGCTGGTTTTTATGTGCAACTCATGGAGAGTTCACCTGTCTGTGGCAGAGTTGAAGGGGAGGGCGGACCTTAAGCAAACGGTGGACGGCTAGGGTCCAAGCTGACGGGATGGGTGGATTCTTTGTGAGTTGCACATCTGGTCAGGTGTTTTGCTACTTTTTACCTATCCTTTACTGTGTGTCCAGCGGAAGCACGTTTTTATTAATTTTAACTGTTCAGGCGTTCAATATATTAAAAAAACAACAAAACATCACGGATTCAACTACTCCTTTCGGAAGCTTAGCACTCAAAGGGTTTAAAAACAAATATTGTATTTTGAATTATTAACCTAGGTTAAGTGGTTGCGGAGGAAATCCGAAAAAGTGCTCATAAATCTCCCATGTTAATCTTAGGGGGAAAAGGTTTTTGGCTTTTCCTCAGTTAATTTTGATGTCAACTTCACATTTGCTTTTACCAATCAGTTAAGCTCCACAAAACAATTATTTTGGTGTTTAAATTTTGATTCTACGTCCAACCGTTGCAGAGACATTTAAAGTGCTAAACACAGTACGTTGTCCAATGTTATCCGTATGGAGGATAAATGAAATTTGATATCTCGATTATTTGTAAATGTATATTGATTAAACTTGGTATGTGGCTTCATGTAGTACTGGTATATTTGCACAAAAAATTTACTTTATGTTGATTATCCCCGTAGCAAACCTGTATACTCAGCCTTAATGAGAATAAGTAAAGTTTTATATATCCCTTAATTATGAACTTAAATTTATAAAACTTAGTATATAGCTTCACCTGGTTGAGTTATATTGATAATTGCACCAAAATATATTGCTTATTTTCGCAGCAAACCTGCGTACTCAGCCCTAATGTTATTCTTATGGAGAATAAATAAAATGCTATAGATCACTTATTTATTTATGTATTTTTATGAAACTTGGTAAGTGGCTTTATGTGGTAGCGAGAAACATATCCATGCATTGGAAATTCGCTGAGTACGCAGGTTTGCTGTGACGTGGGTATTATTAGTGTACAACAGGCATGAAGTAGGCCTACACATTTTTAATTTTATTATTTTTCAATAATTCAGAAGAAATAATATATTTTCGTGTCTCTACGATCATTTTACTTCAAACCAGCAAGAAACTGACAGGAACCATCTACATTCTATCAGCGCACAATAGACAATCATATTTTGTTATGCTCGGATTCCAAACTTTTCGCCGAAGGTCAATGTTCACTTCACTATGTGTGCGTCTCTGACCACGGTAGCATATTGCTCCTTACACTCGACGACGCATCCTCGGCTATTGGAACAGACCAGGCCTGGTTCTTCTGGTATTTTAAATATTTCTCTTTAAAAAGAATAATTTAATTTTTTATGTGCAACTTATGGAGAGTTCACCTGTCTGTGGCAGAGTTGAAGGGGAGGGCGGACCTTAAGCAAACGGTGGACGGCTAGGGTCCAAGCTGACGGGATGGGTGGATTCTTTGTGAGTTGCACATCTGATCAGGTGTTTTGCTATTTTTTACCTATCCTTTACTGTGTGTGTCCAGCGGAAGCACGTTTTTATTAATTTTAACTGTTCAGGCGTTCAATATATTAAAAAAAACAACAAAACATCACGGATTCAACTACTCCTTTCAGAAGCTTAGCACTCAAAGGGTTAAAAAACAAATATTGTATTTTGAATTATTAACCTAGGTTAAGTGGTTGCGGAGGAAATCCAAAAAAGTGCTCATAAATCTCCCATGTTAATCTAAGGGGGAAAAGGTTTTTGGCTTTTCCTCAGTTAATTTTGATGTAAACTTCACATTTGCTTTTACCAATCAGTTAAGCTCCACAAAACAATTATTTTGGTGTTTAAATTTTGATTCTACGTCCAACCGTTGCAGAGACATTCAAAGTGCTAAACACAGTACGTTGTCCAATGTTATCCGTATGGAGGATAAATGAAATTTGATATCTCGATTATTTGTAAATGTATATTGATTAAACTTGGTATGTGGCTTCATGTAGTACTGGTATATTTGCACAAAAAATTTACTTTATGTTGATTATCCCCGTAGCAAACCTGTATACTCAGCCTTAATGAGAATAAGTAAAGTTTTATATATCCCTTAATTATGAACTTAAATTTATAAAACTTAGTATATAGCTTCACCTGGTTGAGTTATATTGATAATTGCACCAAAATATATTGCTTATTTTCGCAGCAAACCTGCGTACTCAGCCCTAATGTTATTCTTATGGAGAATAAATAAAATGCTATAGATCACTTATTTATTTATGTATTTTTATGAAACTTGGTAAGTGGCTTTATGTGGTAGCGAGAAACATATCCATGCATTGGAAATTCGCTGAGTACGCAGGTTTGCTGTGACGTGGGTATTATTAGTGTACAACAGGCATGAAGTAGGCCTACACATCTTTAATTTTATTATTTTTCAATCATTCAGAAGAAATAATATATTTTCGTGTCTCTACGTTCATTTTACTTCAAACCAGCAAGAAACTGACAGGAACCATCTACATTCTATCAGCGCACAATAGACAATCATATTTTGTTATGCTCGGATTCCAAACTTATCGCCGAAGGTCAATGTTCACTTCACTATGTGTGCGTCTCTGACCACGGTAGCATACTGCTCCTTACACTCGACGACGCATCCTCGGCTATTGGAACAGACCAGGCCTGGTTCTTCGCTTCACATCACATCATTCATCTTATTTCACCGCAAACAACATTGAAAGGTAAATTTTTTTTAACCCTCCTGCTCGTGTGTTTGATAATTGTTAAAGTGAACATTTCTTTTAAACTTCAGTAACTATGTTTTTTACAGTCCAAACATTTTAAGTTTGGAAACCTCTGAATTTTAATAATTTTTCCAACCTCGGTCCTCCTAATTTCTTATCACCCTCTATATGTATTAAGCCCATTGATAACATATATCTCATACATAATATGAAATAACAGTGAATCCAATGAAATAAAAAAGCTGATGTTGAAATCGTTGGAAGGATTTAAAAAACGAGTTGTCTATAAAAGAAGCCAGTAAAATAAAAACAATGGATTAGGATGTTTGGCCCACTCTCTCTCCTCGACGGAAAAGAAGAAAATTCAACAAATTATAGATTTGCTTATTTCCTTCTAATACAGGTTTAACAACTGTCAAAGATATTTTGTATATTTTTTTATTAAATGGGACCATCTTATTCATACTATGCATACTTTTATGAAAGTATCTAAATCTCTAAACAAAATTAACTAACAATTTGTTATTATTTTAGGCTACTTATTTTTATTTATTTGTATGTCTCCAACGCCTCAAAAATATTTACTGGATCGGTCGAGATGAACATTTGCATGAAAAATCCCCCAATTGACATATAACACGTATACAGTTCATGTATATCGTACTAGAGGTAAAACACGTTAACAATTGTTTATTTCAATAATACATTTTTAGGAAAACCTTTAAACTATCGTCTTAATTGACACAGTCTTTCACGGATTTTCCATAAATATTAAGAATTGAATAAAAATATTAACTAGGACTTATGGGGATCACATAAAACACTATTTGATGATTCACTGTTTTAGCTCATAAACAAAGGTGACTATTTTCAGAGTAATGTCAATGGGATGGAATATATAAAGAAACATAATGACACAAGTTGTGTGTGGCCACTGAGCTTGCGCACTCCCTACAACACCCCTTGTTCCGCAGTCCAAAATGTTAGAAAATACGACTTAAATCTAAAACTGTTAGTTAAATTAAAAAATTAAAAACTCTTTATCCCAATTTCTTATACAAATATTCAGAATTATTCTAAAGTATATTTATTTGCACTATAAATGTTGTACTGTTGAAAGTCGTTTACTAAGCTAGGACCAGGTATGGTTTGAATATTCCATTTGTTTGAATAATCAATCACAAAATCTAGTGTCCATTTTGAATCTAATAGTGTCCTAAAACATACAAAACCCAACTGTCATAACTAAACACATAGATACATTAGCGGAGTGTTTTCGAATATTTTTATTTAGTTAAGATGTAAATTAAAAATTTTGTTATTATAGTTTTGTACTTTTAATTATATAAATGAGCTATAATTACATACCTAATTATGTTGGAAGTAAAATTCGTTATTCTGGCATCGAGTCAAACTTACAAGGGTTTCATAAAATAATGGTTCAGTTTTGGCACTAATACTAAACAAACCAAAAAAGTTCAATTAAAATATTTGTTTTATTCAAATCCTGAGAATAACAATCGAGAAGAAACAGTTTAACTTTTTCTATAACATTTAAATACGTCTGCCATTTGTAGCTCTGCAGAAATTTAAACGATGGTGTAATTGATCCAACACACGGTTCAATTACACAAGATTCTGCCTCTTATATTGAACATAACCTGAAAAGGTAAATAATCGAAAAATAAACCTAACAGCTGTTTTATACAGTTAGTAGAAACACACCTATTTGAGTTGTAGAATCCAATGCTACTAACCAGGACCAGGAATTTTCTAATTTGACTAGTAATATATTTATTAGAAGTAAAAAACGCACCATTATTTTCTAAAAACCCTGAATAATGATAAATTATTTTTTATTGTTTTAAGAAAATAAAATGGATATAACAAAATAATCCAGAACAGGTTTCCATTATAATGACTGGAATCTTATAATGAAAGTATAGAAAGTTGTACAACCTATGTTCCAAGAATAACCATCACCTACTTTGAATTTAATCAATTAAAGGGGAAGGATGACGACTGCACACGCATCCAGGTGTCAGTCTTACATTTACATTTAAACATTTTCAAATCTTAACAGATGAATGTTTATGCACCAGATTTACCAAAAACTAAATATTATGATGAACTAAATATGTTGCTCAAACACTACCTTTGCCCAAATTCAAATGAAGTTGTAGAGAAACATAAGTTTTATACTCGTTAACGTTAACCGAAATATTATATATCTATCATATTATTAAGGAACCTGGTAGGATGACAATACATTGTAATTGTTCCTGTTATAGTTTTTAAGCGAATTTCCCCTTTAGGAAAGAAGCTATTACCGTAGGTGTCATGGTAAGACTTAAGCCCAAAACCATAATAACTTTTTGTTTTGAGGTCCCCAGATGCCAAAAGCAGTATTCGTTAAAATATGTATATCTACATGTCTCCGTGAATACGATAACTTGAGTAAAAAATGTCCGTTTTCGATGAAGTTTGGATCAAATATGTAAAGTGATATTCATGACTTTAGGATCGAAAACCCTAAAAATCTGACCATTAGAAGGGTGGTTTATGGGGATTCAATATTTTCCAAAAATCAGTTTTTTGCATTTTTCACGCTAAAATAAAAAAATAAAAAAAACTTAATTTTAGTTTTTACCATGTTGTAGAGCTTAAACCTTTCAGTGCTATGGCCCGATATATCGTCTTTTGAATCTGTTATCAATAAACACTGTTACTGCTTCATAAGCGATTGTACCGTTAGGCGCTCAGTCTGCAGTCTGAGTCTGACATGTGGTGAAACCTGGTAGACACGAATTGAACTACCTCGTCCAGCGCCTAGTCTCTATAATACCAACTGATCCACAGCAGCTGCTAGCCTGACCAGTGGCTGTGCGGTCTAAGGCGTTACCTTCCCGGCCGGGGGTAACACTTGGATCGAGGGTTCGAATCCCGTCACAGTCGGTGGTTTTTATGTGCAACTCATGGAGAGTTCACCTGTCTGTGGCAGAGTTGAAGGGGAGGGCGGACTTTAAGCAAACGGTGGACGGCTAGGGTCCAAGCTGACGGGATGGGTGGATTCTTTGTGAGTTGCACATCTGATCAGGTGTTTTGCTACTTTTTACCTATCCTTTACTGTGTGTGTCCAGCGGAAGCACGTTTTTATTAATTTTAACTGTTCAGGCGTTCAATATATTAAAAAAAACAACAAAACATCACGGATTCAACTACTCCTTTCAGAAGCTTAGCACTCAAAGGGTTAAAAAACAAATATTGTATTTTGAATTATTAACCTAGGTTAAGTGGTTGCGGAGGAAATCCAAAAAAGTGCTCATAAATCTCCCATGTTAATCTTAGGGGGAAAAGGTTTTTGGCTTTTCCTCAGTTAATTTTGATGTAAACTTCACATTTGCTTTTACCAATCAGTTAAGCTCCACAAAACAATTATTTTGGTGTTTAAATTTTGATTCTACGTCCAACCGTTGCAGAGACATTCAAAGTGCTAAACACAGTACGTTGTCCAATGTTATCCGTATGGAGGATAAATGAAATTTGATATCTCGATTATTTGTAAATGTATATTGATTAAACTTGGTATGTGACTTCATGTAGTACTGGTATATTTGCACAAAAAATTTACTTTATGTTGATTATCCCCGTAGCAAACCTGTATACTCAGCCTTAATGAGAATAAGTAAAGTTTTATATATCCCTTAATTATAAACTTAAATTTATAAAACTTAGTATATAGCTTCACCTGGTTGAGTTATATTGATAATTGCACCAAAATATATTGCTTATTTTCGCAGCAAACCTGCGTACTCAGCCCTAATGTTATTCTTATGGAGAATAAATAAAATGCTATAGATCACTTATTTATTTATGTATTTTTATGAAACTTGGTAAGTGGCTTTATGTGGTAGCGAGAAACATATCCATGCATTGGAAATTCGCTGAGTACGCAGGTTTGCTGTGACGTGGGTATTATTAGTGTACAACAGGCATGAAGTAGGCCTACACATTTTTAATTTTATTATTTTTCAATCATTCAGAAGAAATAATATATTTTCGTGTCTCTACGTTCATTTTACTTCAAACCAGCAAGAAACTGACAGGAACCATCTACATTCTATCAGCGCACAATAGACAATCATATTTTGTTATGCTCGGATTCCAAACTTTTCGCCGAAGGTCAATGTTCACTTCACTATGTGTGCGTCTCTGACCACGGTAGCATACTGCTCCTTACACTCGACGACGCATCCTCGGCTATTGGAACAGACCAGGCCTGGTTCTTCGCTTCACATCACATCATTCATCTTATTTCACCGCAAACAACATTGAAAGGTAAATTTTTTTTAACCCTCCTGCTCGTGTGTTTGATAATTGTTAAAGTGAACATTTCTTTTAAACTTCAGTAACTATGTTTTTTACAGTCCGAACATTTTAAGTTTGGAAACCTCTGAATTTTAATAATTTTTCCAACCTCGGTCCTCCTAATTTCTTATCACCCTCTATATGTATTAAGCCCATTGATAACATATATCTCATACATAATATGAAATAACAGTGAATCCAATGAAATAAAAAAGCTGATGTTGAAATCGTTGGAAGGATTTAAAAAACGAGTTGTCTATAAAAGAAGCCAGTAAAATAAAAACAATGGATTAGGATGTTTGGCCCACTCTCTCTCCTCGACGGAAAAGAAGAAAATTCAACAAATTATAGATTTGCTTATTTCCTTCTAATACAGGTTTAACAACTGTCAAAGATATTTTGTATATTTTTTTATTAAATGGGACCATCTTATTCATACTATGCATACTTTTATGAAAGTATCTAAATCTCTAAACAAAATTAACTAACAATTTGTTATTATTTTAGGCTACTTATTTTTATTTATTTGTATGTCTCCAACGCCTCAAAAATATTTACTGGATCGGTCGAGATGAACATTTGCATGAAAAATCCCCCAATTGACATATAACACGTATACAGTTCATGTATATCGTACTAGAGGTAAAACACGTTAACAATTGTTTATTTCAATAATACATTTTTAGGAAAACCTTTAAACTATCGTCTTAATTGACACAGTCTTTCACGGATTTTCCATAAATATTAAGAATTGAATAAAAATATTAACTAGGACTTATGGGGATCACATAAAACACTATTTGATGATTCACTGTTTTAGCTCATAAACAAAGGTGACTATTTTCAGAGTAATGTCAATGGGATGGAATATATAAAGAAACATAATGACACAAGTTGTGTGTGGCCACTGAGCTTGCGCACTCCCTACAACACCCCTTGTTCCGCAGTCCAAAATGTTAGAAAATACGACTTAAATCTAAAACTGTTAGTTAAATTAAAAAATTAAAAACTCTTTATCCCAATTTCTTATACAAATATTCAGAATTATTCTAAAGTATATTTATTTGCACTATAAATGTTGCACTGTTGAAAGTCGTTTACTAAGCTAGGACTAGGTATGGTTTGAATATTCCATTTGTTTGAATAATCAATCACAAAATCTAGTGTCCATTTTGAATCTAATAGTGTCCTAAAACATACAAAACCCAACTGTCATAACTAAACACATAGATACATTAGCGGAGTGTTTTCGAATATTTTTATTTAGTTAAGATGTAAATTAAAAATTTTGTTATTATAGTTTTGTACTTTTAATTATATAAATGAGCTATAATTACATACCTAATTATGTTGGAAGTAAAATTCGTTATTCTGGCATCGAGTCAAACTTACAAGGGTTTCATAAAATAATGGTTCAGTTTTGGCACTAATACTAAACAAACCAAAAAAGTTCAATTAAAATATTTGTTTTATTCAAATCCTGAGAATAACAATCGAGAAGAAACAGTTTAACTTTTTCTATAACATTTAAATACGTCTGCCATTTGTAGCTCTGCAGAAATTTAAACGATGGTGTAATTGATCCAACACACGGTTCAATTACACAAGATTCTGCCTCTTATATTGAACATAACCTGAAAAGGTAAATAATCGAAAAATAAACCTAACAGCTGTTTTATACAGTTAGTAGAAACACACCTATTTGAGTTGTAGAATCCAATGCTACTAACCAGGACCAGGAATTTTCTAATTTGACTAGTAATATATTTATTAGAAGTAAAAAACGCACCATTATTTTCTAAAAACCCTGAATAATGATAAATTATTTTTTATTGTTTTAAGAAAATAAAATGGATATAACAAAATAATCCAGAACAGGTTTCCATTATAATGACTGGAATCTTATAATGAAAGTATAGAAAGTTGTACAACCTATGTTCCAAGAATAACCATCACCTACTTTGAATTTAATCAATTAAAGGGGAAGGATGACGACTGCACACGCATCCAGGTGTCAGTCTTACATTTACATTTAAACATTTTCAAATCTTAACAGATGAATGTTTATGCACCAGATTTACCAAAAACTAAATATTATGATGAACTAAATATGTTGTTCAAACACTACCTTTGCCCAAATTCAAATGAAGTTGTAGAGAAACATAAGTTTTATACTCGTTTACGTTAACCGAAATATTATATATCTATCATATTATTAAGGAACCTGGTAGGATGACAATACATTGTAATTGTTCCAGTTATAGTTTTTAAGCGAATTTCCCCTTTAGGAAAGAAGCTATTACCGTAGGTGTCATGGTAAGACTTAAGCCCAAAACCATAATAACTTTTTGTTTTGAGGTCCCCAGATGCCAAAAGCAGTATTCGTTAAAATATGTATATCTACATGTCTCCGTGAATACGATAACTTGAGTAAAAAATGTCCGTTTTCGATGAAGTTTGGATCAAATATGTAAAGTGATATTCATGACTTTAAGATCGAAAACCCTAAAAATCTGACCATTAGAAGGGTGGTTTATGGGGGTTCAATATTTTCCAAAAATCAGTTTTTTGCATTTTTCACGCTAAAATAAAAAAATAAAAAAAACTTAATTTTAGTTTTTACTATGTTGTAGAGCTTAAACCTTTCAGTGCTATGGCCCGATATATCGTCTTTTGAATCTGTTATCAATAAACACTGTTACTGCTTCATAAGCGATTGTACCGTTAGGCGCTCAGTCTGCAGTCTGAGTCTGACATGTGGTGAAACCTGGTAGACACGAATTGAACTACCTCGTCCAGCGCCTAGTCTCTATAATACCAACTGATCCACAGCAGCTGCTAGCCTGACCAGTGGCTGTGCACTCAAAGGGTTAAAAAACAAATATTGTATTTTGAATTATTAACCTAGGTTAAGTGGTTGCGGAGGAAATCCAAAAAAGTGCTCATAAATCTCCCATGTTAATCTTAGGGGGAAAAGGTTTTTGGCTTTTCCTCAGTTAATTTTGATGTAAACTTCACATTTGCTTTTACCAATCAGTTAAGCTCCACAAAACAATTATTTTGGTGTTTAAATTTTGATTCTACGTCCAACCGTTGCAGAGACATTCAAAGTGCTAAACACAGTACGTTGTCCAATGTTATCCGTATGGAGGATAAATGAAATTTGATATCTCGATTATTTGTAAATGTATATTGATTAAACTTGGTATGTGACTTCATGTAGTACTGGTATATTTGCACAAAAAATTTACTTTATGTTGATTATCCCCGTAGCAAACCTGTATACTCAGCCTTAATGAGAATAAGTAAAGTTTTATATATCCCTTAATTATAAACTTAAATTTATAAAACTTAGTATATAGCTTCACCTGGTTGAGTTATATTGATAATTGCACCAAAATATATTGCTTATTTTCGCAGCAAACCTGCGTACTCAGCCCTAATGTTATTCTTATGGAGAATAAATAAAATGCTATAGATCACTTATTTATTTATGTATTATTATGAAACTTGGTAAGTGGCTTTATGTGGTAGCGAGAAACATATCCATGCATTGGAAATTCGCTGAGTACGCAGGTTTGCTGTGACGTGGGTATTATTAGTGTACAACAGGCATGAAGTAGGCCTACACATTTTTAATTTTATTATTTTTCAATCATTCAGAAGAAATAATATATTTTCGTGTCTCTACGTTCATTTTACTTCAAACCAGCAAGAAACTGACAGGAACCATCTACATTCTATCAGCGCACAATAGACAATCATATTTTGTTATGCTCGGATTCCAAACTTTTCGCCGAAGGTCAATGTTCACTTCACTATGTGTGCGTCTCTGACCACGGTAGCATACTGCTCCTTACACTCGACGACGCATCCTCGGCTATTGGAACAGACCAGGCCTGGTTCTTCGCTTCACATCACATCATTCATCTTATTTCACCGCAAACAACATTGAAAGGTAAATTTTTTTTAACCCTCCTGCTCGTGTGTTTGATAATTGTTAAAGTGAACATTTCTTTTAAACTTCAGTAACTATGTTTTTTACAGTCCGAACATTTTAAGTTTGGAAACCTCTGAATTTTAATAATTTTTCCAACCTCGGTCCTCCTAATTTCTTATCACCCTCTATATGTATTAAGCCCATTGATAACATATATCTCATACATAATATGAAATAACAGTGAATCCAATGAAATAAAAAAGCTGATGTTGAAATCGTTGGAAGGATTTAAAAAACGAGTTGTCTATAAAAGAAGCCAGTAAAATAAAAACAATGGATTAGGATGTTTGGCCCACTCTCTCTCCTCGACGGAAAAGAAGAAAATTCAACAAATTATAGATTTGCTTATTTCCTTCTAATACAGGTTTAACAACTGTCAAAGATATTTTGTATATTTTTTTATTAAATGGGACCATCTTATTCATACTATGCATACTTTTATGAAAGTATCTAAATCTCTAAACAAAATGAACTAACAATTTGTTATTATTTTAGGCTACTTATTTTTATTTATTTGTATGTCTCCAACGCCTCAAAAATATTTACTGGATCGGTCGAGATGAACATTTGCATGAAAAATCCCCCAATTGACATATAACACGTATACAGTTCATGTATATCGTACTAGAGGTAAAACACGTTAACAATTGTTTATTTCAATAATACATTTTTAGGAAAACCTTTAAACTATCGTCTTAATTGACACAGTCTTTCACGGATTTTCCATAAATATTAAGAATTGAATAAAAATATTAACTAGGACTTATGGGGATCACATAAAACACTATTTGATGATTCACTGTTTTAGCTCATAAACAAAGGTGACTATTTTCAGAGTAATGCAATGGGATGGAATATATAAAGAAACATAATGACACAAGTTGTGTGTGGCCACTGAGCTTGCGCACTCCCTACAACACCCCTTGTTCCGCAGTCCAAAATGTTAGAAAATACGACTTAAATCTAAAACTGTTAGTTAAATTAAAAAATTAAAAACTCTTTATCCCAATTTCTTATACAAATATTCAGAATTATTCTAAAGTATATTTATTTGCACTATAAATGTTGTACTGTTGAAAGTCGTTTACTAAGCTAGGACTAGGTATGGTTTGAATATTCCATTTGTTTGAATAATCAATCACAAAATCTAGTGTCCATTTTGAATCTAATAGTGTCCTAAAACATACAAAACCCAACTGTCATAACTAAACACATAGATACATTAGCGGAGTGTTTTCGAATATTTTTATTTAGTTAAGATGTAAATTAAAAATTTTGTTATTATAGTTTTGTACTTTTAATTATATAAATGAGCTATAATTACATACCTAATTATGTTGGAAGTAAAATTCGTTATTCTGGCATCGAGTCAAACTTACAAGGGTTTCATAAAATAATGGTTCAGTTTTGGCACTAATACTAAACAAACCAAAAAAGTTCAATTAAAATATTTGTTTTATTCAAATCCTGAGAATAACAATCGAGAAGAAACAGTTTAACTTTTTCTATAACATTTAAATACGTCTGCCATTTGTAGCTCTGCAGAAATTTAAACGATGGTGTAATTGATCCAACACACGGTTCAATTACACAAGATTCTGCCTCTTATATTGAACATAACCTGAAAAGGTAAATAATCGAAAAATAAACCTAACAGCTGTTTTATACAGTTAGTAGAAACACACCTATTTGAGTTGTAGAATCCAATGCTACTAACCAGGACCAGGAATTTTCTAATTTGACTAGTAATATATTTATTAGAAGTAAAAAACGCACCATTATTTTCTAAAAACCCTGAATAATGATAAATTATTTTTTATTGTTTTAAGAAAATAAAATGGATATAACAAAATAATCCAGAACAGGTTTCCATTATAATGACTGGAATCTTATAATGAAAGTATAGAAAGTTGTACAACCTATGTTCCAAGAATAACCATCACCTACTTTGAATTTAATCAATTAAAGGGGAAGGATGACGACTGCACACGCATCCAGGTGTCAGTCTTACATTTACATTTAAACATTTTCAAATCTTAACAGATGAATGTTTATGCACCAGATTTACCAAAAACTAAATATTATGATGAACTAAATATGTTGCTCAAACACTACCTTTGCCCAAATTCAAATGAAGTTGTAGAGAAACATAAGTTTTATACTCGTTTACGTTAACCGAAATATTATATATCTATCATATTATTAAGGAACCTGGTAGGATGACAATACATTGTAATTGTTCCTGTTATAGTTTTTAAGCGAATTTCCCCTTTAGGAAAGAAGCTATTACCGTAGGTGTCATGGTAAGACTTAAGCCCAAAACCATAATAACTTTTTGTTTTGAGGTCCCCAGATGCCAAAAGCAGTATTCGTTAAAATATGTATATCTACATGTCTCCGTGAATACGATAACTTGAGTAAAAAATGTCCGTTTTCGATGAAGTTTGGATCAAATATGTAAAGTGATATTCATGACTTTAAGATCGAAAACCCTAAAAATCTGACCATTAGAAGGGTGGTTTATGGGGGTTCAATATTTTCCAAAAATCAGTTTTTTGCATTTTTCACGCTAAAATAAAAAAAACTTAATTTTAGTTTTTACCATGTTGTAGAGCTTAAACCTTTCAGTGCTATGGCCCGATATATCGTCTTTTGAATCTGTTATCAATAAACACTGTTACTGCTTCATAAGCGATTGTACCGTTAGGCGCTCAGTCTGCAGTCTGAGTCTGACATGTGGTGAAACCTGGTAGACACGAATTGAACTACCTCGTCCAGCGCCTAGTCTCTATAATACCAACTGATCCACAGCAGCTGCTAGCCTGACCATTGGCTGTGCACTCAAAGGGTTAAAAAACAAATATTGTATTTTGAATTATTAACCTAGGTTAAGTGGTTGCGGAGGAAATCCAAAAAAGTGCTCATAAATCTCCCATGTTAATCTTAGGGGGAAAAGGTTTTTGGCTTTTCCTCAGTTAATTTTGATGTAAACTTCACATTTGCTTTTACCAATCAGTTAAGCTCCACAAAACAATTATTTTGGTGTTTAAATTTTGATTCTACGTCCAACCGTTGCAGAGACATTCAAAGTGCTAAACACAGTACGTTGTCCAATGTTATCCGTATGGAGGATAAATGAAATTTGATATCTCGATTATTTGTAAATGTATATTGATTAAACTTGGTATGTGACTTCATGTAGTACTGGTATATTTGCACAAAAAATTTACTTTATGTTGATTATCCCCGTAGCAAACCTGTATACTCAGCCTTAATGAGAATAAGTAAAGTTTTATATATCCCTTAATTATGAACTTAAATTTATAAAACTTAGTATATAGCTTCACCTGGTTGAGTTATATTGATAATTGCACCAAAATATATTGCTTATTTTCGCAGCAAACCTGCGTACTCAGCCCTAATGTTATTCTTATGGAGAATAAATAAAATGCTATAGATCACTTATTTATTTATGTATTTTTATGAAACTTGGTAAGTGGCTTTATGTGGTAGCGAGAAACATATCCATGCATTGGAAATTCGCTGAGTACGCAGGTTTGCTGTGACGTGGGTATTATTAGTGTACAACAGGCATGAAGTAGGCCTACACATTTTTAATTTTATTATTTTTCAATCATTCAGAAGAAATAATATATTTTCGTGTCTCTACGTTCATTTTACTTCAAACCAGCAAGAAACTGACAGGAACCATCTACATTCTATCAGCGCACAATAGACAATCATATTTTGTTATGCTCGGATTCCAAACTTTTCGCCGAAGGTCAATGTTCACTTCACTATGTGTGCGTCTCTGACCACGGTAGCATACTGCTCCTTACACTCGACGACGCATCCTCGGCTATTGGAACAGACCAGGCCTGGTTCTTCGCTTCACATCACATCATTCATCTTATTTCACCGCAAACAACTTTGAAAGGTAATTTTTTTTTAACCCTCCTGCTCGTGTGTTTGATAATTGTTAAAGTGAACATTTCTTTTAAACTTCAGTAACTATGTTTTTTACAGTCCGAACATTTTAAGTTTGGAAACCTCTGAATTTTAATAATTTTTCCAACCTCGGTCCTCCTAATTTCTTATCACCCTCTATATGTATTAAGCCCATTGATAACATATATCTCATACATAATATGAAATAACAGTGAATCCAATGAAATAAAAAAGCTGATGTTGTAATCGTTGGAAGGATTTAAAAAACGAGTTGTCTATAAAAGAAGCCAGTAAAATAAAAACAATGGATTAGGATGTTTGGCCCACTCTCTCTCCTCGACGGAAAAGAAGAAAATTCAACAAATTATAGATTTGCTTATTTCCTTCTAATACAGGTTTAACAACTGTCAAAGATATTTTGTATATTTTTTTATTAAATGGGACCATCTTATTCATACTATGCATACTTTTATGAAAGTATCTAAATCTCTAAACAAAATTAACTAACAATTTGTTATTATTTTAGGCTACTTATTTTTATTTATTTGTATGTCTCCAACGCCTCAAAAATATTTACTGGATCGGTCGAGATGAACATTTGCATGAAAAATCCCCCAATTGACATATAACACGTATACAGTTCATGTATATCGTACTAGAGGTAAAACACGTTAACAATTGTTTATTTCAATAATACATTTTTAGGAAAACCTTTAAACTATCGTCTTAATTGACACAGTCTTTCACGGATTTTCCATAAATATTAAGAATTGAATAAAAATATTAACTAGGACTTATGGGGATCACATAAAACACTATTTGATGATTCACTGTTTTAGCTCATAAACAAAGGTGACTATTTTCAGAGTAATGTCAATGGGATGGAATATATAAAGAAACATAATGACACAAGTTGTGTGTGGCCACTGAGCTTGCGCACTCCCTACAACACCCCTTGTTCCGCAGTCCAAAATGTTAGAAAATACGACTTAAATCTAAAACTGTTAGTTAAATTAAAAAATTAAAAACTCTTTATCCCAATTTCTTATACAAATATTCAGAATTATTCTAAAGTATATTTATTTGCACTATAAATGTTGTACTGTTGAAAGTCGTTTACTAAGCTAGGACCAGGTATGGTTTGAATATTCCATTTGTTTGAATAATCAATCACAAAATCTAGTGTCCATTTTGAATCTAATAGTGTCCTAAAACATACAAAACCCAACTGTCATAACTAAACACATAGATACATTAGCGGAGTGTTTTCGAATATTTTTATTTAGTTAAGATGTAAATTAAAAATTTTGTTATTATAGTTTTGTACTTTTAATTATATAAATGAGCTATAATTACATACCTAATTATGTTGGAAGTAAAATTCGTTATTCTGGCATTGAGTCAAACTTACAAGGGTTTCATAAAATAATGGTTCAGTTTTGGCACTAATACTAAACAAACCAAAAAAGTTCAATTAAAATATTTGTTTTATTCAAATCCTGAGAATAACAATCGAGAAGAAACAGTTTAACTTTTTCTATAACATTTAAATACGTCTGCCATTTGTAGCTCTGCAGAAATTTAAACGATGGTGTAATTGATCCAACACACGGTTCAATTACACAAGATTCTGCCTCTTATATTGAACATAACCTGAAAAGGTAAATAATCGAAAAATAAACCTAACAGCTGTTTTATACAGTTAGTAGAAACACACCTATTTGAGTTGTAGAATCCAATGCTACTAACCAGGACCAGGAATTTTCTAATTTGACTAGTAATATATTTATTAGAAGTAAAAAACGCACCATTATTTTCTAAAAACCCTGAATAATGATAAATTATTTTTTATTGTTTTAAGAAAATAAAATGGATATAACAAAATAATCCAGAACAGGTTTCCATTATAATGACTGGAATCTTATAATGAAAGTATAGAAAGTTGTACAACCTATGTTCCAAGAATAACCGTCACCTACTTTGAATTTAATCAATTAAAGGGGAAGGATGACGACTGCACACGCATCCAGGTGTCAGTCTTACATTTACATTTAAACATTTTCAAATCTTAACAGATGAATGTTTATGCACCAGATTTACCAAAAACTAAATATTATGATGAACTAAATATGTTGCTCAAACACTACCTTTGCCCAAATTCAAATGAAGTTGTAGAGAAACATAAGTTTTATACTCGTTTACGTTAACCGAAATATTATATATCTATCATATTATTAAGGAACCTGGTAGGATGACAATACATTGTAATTGTTCCTGTTCAACTGCAAGTCCAACACAAATGACATACACTTACGTACCCATTATATTAGAATGTTAAAAAGTATAGAAATACGAGAGAGGGTTTTGCAGAGGGGTGCACAAGCACCATAAACCAATTATAACGTAGCGTTAGCCGTGGAAGCACCATGACAGGGTAGCAACAAACATATATTCATCTGCTACTGTGAATGAAGTTAGTGAAACACTTAACAACAAATTTAATAAAAGCGGGCCAAAACATTCAGCTGAATTATTAATGTGATTAGTAGATACAACAATCTTCCCTGAGGAACTCATTGCAAGTATGTCAGTGATGGCTTTTGTGATCTTTGCGATCTTCTAAGAGTTAGTATCAAACTTGAATAATATTTTCTCGTAGTTTTAGGCGGTCTAAAATGTCCTGTTTACTGTTTTCTTGGCTATAATCATGTTTTGTATTTTGCTTTTAATTGTTTGGAACAGGTGTTTCAACATATAAACCTACTGAATGTGTTGGCACAGTTTTATATCCTTGAACTATAAACAATTTAGTTTTGATATTTTGTATTATAAAGATTAGTTGTGATTACGAACATATTTGTTCGTAAATTTTAGAAGTTTAATTTATTATACCCACCTTCCAAATATTAGTTGAGGCAACAGATGTAAAAGCGCTCTATACATTTGTTATAGTGCCAGTATAAAAAAACAAGTTCGCACGCAGCACGCTGACGTGAGGGAAGTGAATTTTCACATATAAAACTTTTAAAACCCAAAACCAGTGTAAAAAAATACATTTATTCCAATTTTATTGAAATTCGAAAACATTGATATTTTGGCTGTTCTGATGCTCCTAGTTTAATTTACCTGCAATTCTAGGAATAAAATTTTGCGCATTATAAGGTTAGGTGAAGGTCCAGTCAGGCTTGAAAAAAGGCGCGAGGTTGCTGGGGATGATACAAATACACCAACAAATGAATAACATATTTTTCTAATGTAAAAACCCCATAAGACAATGTCCAGCCGAAATACATTTTCTTTAATAACTCGGTAAATATTTATGCTAGAATGACGAGAGAGAGCTTAAAACGTTTGCCTCACTAATTTACATCTTAATACATGCATTAGTTTTACGTACAGGGCTTTTCCGACCATTTTTGGGCCCAAAAACGTGAAATTTTAAAGAACAATACCCAAAAAAGAGGTTTAGAGTTTTACGATTTTTTTGCCCAACGAACTTGTCCAACTGATTAAAGAAAGGAACGTTCCTAAAAAAGTACGACTGCTAGAGTGCATGCACACACACATATAAAAATATGTGCATGGTGGGTGCACATATATATATACATATATATATGGTGGGTGCAAAACGTGTTCAGTGGGTCACGTTAGAAACTTCTATGGTGGTCCCGGGCTTAAGTTTCACCGTGCGGGTCATGCTAATAGTTCACTTTTCATAGTAAATTCACTAAAAATGGCTATACTCAAAATTTCCATATTATTACAACAAACGATTCGTTTTCTGTTGCTTTATGCATTAGTTAAAATAACTCAGTTATTTCGGGTTGCACTTACTGCATTGAACTAATTTATTATTAATGAGGCAGGTTATATTGGGTGATTTGTAATGTAAATAGCAAATCTATAATCAACCTGATTTAGAGTGGGAAATGTTTAGTGTTAAAGTGATGATAAAATAAAAGCACAGCATTCGCAGCCAACCATTAAATAATCCTATTAGTGAATAGTAATATTTACAATTAGCATTATCGTAACTTATACAAAAGTTGTGTTTATTAAAAATGTTAAAAAGATGTGGTGTGGATATAATATCGGAAAAATATTATTTTCGTAAAATTGCAAGGTCCCTTAAAATATAAAATTAAAATAGGTATGATTTTTGTTACAATAGTATTCTTTTTTCAAGTTTATTTTTGAATGTAAGAAATATTAACGATAACCAATTACACTCTATACAATTATGTAGCACTTAATAGTAATATTTTTTTGCAATACTGCAATTTGTTAAATTTGTTTTGTGATATTTAATTTATTCATTTTTGACATGATATACGGTTAAATAAGAAACATGTAAACTTAAGACTTAAATTTATTACTGACTAGCTGTTACTCGCAGGCTTCACCCCGCAAATGATTTACAAAAACGTTGACAGTTGTGTGCGCTGTATTCTGTGGTTAGCCCGTGGAAATACTACGAATCAAAATCAGCTGTTTCTATTTTCAACAGCTGAATCAAAAATGAATGTCTACAAGGAATACTTGGGAACTTTGATGGGATCTTTGGCGGAGCCCTAAGGTGAGATCAGGATGAAAACCATTTAGTTTTCCTCTTTAATGCCTAAAGAATCAGTGTACATAATTTCAACATTCTAGGTAAATGGGAAATAGTAGAATTTGTGACGAGTGAGTGAGTGAGCCAGTTGTCAGTGAGTGAGGGCTTTGCCTTTTATAGGTATAGATTAATTTCATATAAAACAATATACTTTTTCCGGTATTATGTTTGTATGAACAAATATCATGAATATGACAATAACAAAAGTGATTTATTTAAGACTAGCTGTTACCCGCATGCTTCGCCCCTCAAATAATTTATAAAAACTATGATAGTTGTACGTGCTAAATTCTGTGGTTAGCCCGTGGAACTACTACAAATGAAGATCAGCTGTTTGTATTTTTAACAGCTCAAAAAAATGAATGTCCATACAAAATAAAAATAATGTCAAATAAATACATGGGAACTTTAACGGGGTCTCTGGTGGAGCCCTAAGGTCAGATCAGGTTGAAAACCATTTAGTTTTTCTATTTTATGCTTAAAGAATCAGTTACAAAAGTTCAACTCTCTAGGTAAATGGGAAGTAGGAGAATCCGTGATGAGTGAGTGAGTGAGAAAGTGAGTGAGGGCTTTGCCTTTTATATGTAGAAGATTTTTTGTATAGAAGATAAAGAAGATAATTCGATCACAGTAAATTGTGAACAGAAAACTAAACTAAGAATTTTTAAAATTATATACCGTAGTGGGCGTTGTTTATATTTTAAAGTGTTAAATGTTCACCAATTTAAACAAATGATCATTATATTTAGCGGATTATTGAACTATTATTAAGGAGTTAATCAGCCATAGATCAGTGGAAAGTTTAAGATAAATCGGTCTAGTCGTAATAAAGATATAGATTATGTAGTGAATAAATTACAGATACGGAGCAAACTAACCATTAATTGATTTCACTCTACAGAGAGGATAATGCCCCTCAAACGAGAGCAGTCTGCGGAAAATGTAAAATTGCAGAATACTTGGTGAATCGTACTCAAACGAAATTCGTTATCATTGAATCGTGACTTCTCTACCATGCGGTTTCGGGTTTAAGCCTGCATTTTGTATGTTGCAAATCATAGAGCCACCGTAGGGTTCTCTTCGCTACACAGTAAACTGACCATTTATTTGAATTACACTACAGTATAGAGAGGAAAGTGTTCCCGACAATAACGCTGAATTGCTGCCTAGTTGTTGATGATATTTTTTACGCAAAAAATGTTGCAAAACAACGAGCTGCTATTCAGTGCTCCGCAGAGGTAGGTTACTATAGTTTTATCACGAATTAATTAGCTTCATTTTATTCATTATGTAGAGTGTAAGTAGGTACCTTTGAAATAAAATTAAATATTACTGTTGTTGTTTACTTCAGTAATATATTGTTTCCTTCCAATAAAGCGTCCGTCGCGGATGGTTCGTTCGACATCAGACGAGTTCGGCTTCCAGCGGGTGGATGGGAAGAGCAGTTTATCTACACACAAACAACGAATAAACACACGATTAGTTTATTCGTACTTATTAATTAGAAGGTAAAAATCGATGAAAGAGTTGGCTTGAACAAATGTAATTGGTTGCTAGGCAAACATATTAAAATAAAATTTTAAAATTGTAACTAAAACTTTTGTTATTATAAAGGATAAATTGATTTTAACTAAACTACCAGTGACCACCACTTTTCAACATGGATAAATATATTTGGACAGCAAAACAGGAACCAACATTTTGGCAAAACCTGAAGTGCTCACTCGGTGGTATCTGCCCAAAAGATCACCAGTATCACCAGTGTTTTATAACCTATGTTCAAGACCAACTGAAAACTGCAGGTTCAACAATATTCCTGACTCTTTTGGTCCTGACGCTCCCGTTGGCTGGATACTTGTACAGAAATAAATTAGCTGAGATCTGCAGGCGGAAACCCAGAGAGCCGACCCAAGAGCCAGCCGCTGCTGTAACGAAGGATGACGACAACATCGCCGAACCTAGCACATCCGGAGGTGATCAGCTCGGCGACCAGGTCCAGCCTAGACAAAAATGTCCAATGACTATGTCGGGTTGTTGTGCTGAGACCAACAACACGTGTGGCGTGGGTTTCACCTTGGACTATGAGGGTGATTTGGTAAACGATGATAGCGATGAAAATTAATTATATAACCAAAATTTAAAACAACTTAATTTAAAATAAATATTTGTATTATTTTAAAATTAAAACAAATTTGTGATCATAAAACTATATCAATATCATTAATGTTATACTTTGAAACAAAGAAAACTCTTACCAGGTTAAAATTATAATCTATATATATTTCTCATTTCTCATTACTTTTCTTGTTATATATTTATTGAATAACTGAACTAAGCATGCCTTCTTTATATATATTAGCTGTCACCCACGGCTTCGCTCGCGATAAATTACGACAAATTACAAATATTAACCTTAATATCACTATCAAATATTTTTTAGTTTTATCATATGACTCCCTTTGCCCTAACTGACAAATAACTCTACAGCTGGAAATTTTTTTAAATCATATCCTCTCATAAAATTTGAATTGGAACTTTCATGACCTGTGGGGTGGAGTCCTCAGGTCAGATGTGGACATTATCTGGTCTATATGTTAATGAAATATGCAGGCTAAGCTATGTTCATGCAACATTTAAACTTAATCGGTCCAGTAGTGTATGCGTGGTGGAACTACAAATATCCATACATTCAAACTTTACATTTATGATATTAGTAGGATTAGTAGGATATTCAAAATGGCAATATAAAACTTCTACATGAAATACTCTGTGGACAAAATAAGGTTTTTGCTCAAAGTTCAACCTGTTTCATATTTACAATTAGTCTACGTAAACTACGAGTAGCGTGATTAATCTATATTTCATAAATTATAACGCATAAAAAACAATAGTGAACCGCTTTTATTTTACATCCTGGTAGTAGGAGCTCAACTGTGTATTAAGTATAGTTATTTAAAACAGTATTATTAAGCTTAATTGAAAAAAGCTTAATTAAAGCTTAATTAAAACTGTTTTAAATAAGCTCTAAAGACCAAAATGTTAGTTTTTTCCACGTGATTTGGAAAATAGATAAACAAAAGTGTGGAAAGTAAACAACCTCAGTTATTTTTAAACAAACTTGTTTAATACCTATTTGATTTCGTTTGGAAGCTATTTTAAGGATCATGGCACCGAACCCTTAAAAACTAGAACCATTAAAAGAGAACCATTTTCAATTCAAATGATTACTTCTAGACTTCATTATTATAGCAACCATATTACAAACGTATTAAGGCCGTTGTTTTGAAACATTCTAGAATATAATTGTATCTTGTGCAGTAAACGTTTATTCATCTGCGTGGCTTTAATTGTTACTATTGTGGCAAAGTAGCCATGAATGGGGGGGGCGTATTTCTGAGTGTGAGTAGAACATTCTTCGCACTAAACACCACTTTCCTCTTAATCACTAAGCCAAAATCCGTATCAACACAAATTTGAACTGCATAATCAGCTCATGTATTCAAATGTTAGTAAAAAATCGGACACTAAAACTTATTTATGGGTTAGTATACAAATATTAGATTAAAGATACAAATTTTCTTGTACTAACACAAAAAATAAAAGCTTAACACAGTTTCTAGAACAATTTTAAAATGAATTTACCAGAACCAGACTAAATTAAGCAGAAACCATAAACCAGTTTCTTTTCTATATTTCCCTAGACAGGGAAGGGGGGAGGGGTTTGAATTCCTGCCCTGTGTGGTATTCGAAAATATGAATTAATATCTGCTGCCCATGAAACTGGAGGAAAGACCTCTTGCTTAAGCACTACTCCGCGATTTTTTTTTGCAGTTTATAATTTTTTGCCATCATGCTTAACAATTAATTAGTAAAACAAAGCCTACCATTATACAAGAATAGCTATTTCAGGCACCGACTTGATAAACGATCTTCCACAAGGCTATGCACTGACTCAATTCGCCCATTCACCTCTTTAACTTCTACACTACCTCCCTACATTCTCCAACTAAGTTTAGAATGTTTATTTACACCACCAATATGCCTTTTAATAAAATAAAAATACGTACCGGTGAAACGCAGGATCGATTTTCACAAGGCTGTGATTTGCCATTGGACGGCCTATTGTTAAATTACTATGCCGCTTAAATTTGGTTGTTAGGCATTTTTGGCAATGATGTAAAAAGACAGGCATATACACAAGACCAGAAACATCCTCTTAAGAGGGGTCTCCAGTCCTCTGCGTCTACCTGATTCTCCTATAAGACCAATGTTAACTTTCAAAGTCCGTCCCTCCTCAACGGGTAGTCCGAAATGGATTTGTTTTATGGTTCGTTTTAATTATAAAAATTATATCTAGCGATTACAGTAAGCAGAATTTAGTTATCATAAATAGTTCACGCATAAAAAATTGTAAATATTGAATATTTTGGAATGTTATTGATCCATGAGTATTTGCAATATCGATATTCTGCTTACTGAAATCGCTAGGCATATTTTTGCTCTTTAAAATGAGTCATAAATCAACGATATCGAATAATCCGTTGAGGAGGAACGGGCTTTGAAAGTTAAAATTAGCCTTATGGGCAAAGCAGGTAGAAACGCGAAAAGTTTCGTGACTGGAGCGCCCTCAGTAGTGAGAGATGGTGAGTTCTACGCCAGCAGGAGCAGCAGTACCTCCTCCTCCTCCTCCTCCTCCTCCTCCTCCTCCTCCTCCTCCTCCTCCTCCTCCTCCTCCTCCTCCTCCTCCCCCCTCCTCCTCCTCCTCCCCTCCTCCTCCTCCTCCTCCTCCTCCTCCTCCTCCTCCTCCCCCTCCTCCTCCTCCTCCTCCTCCTCCTCCTCCTCCTCCTCCTCCTCCTCCTCCTCCTCCTCCTCCCCTCAGAGCGATCTGGCTTATCATAGGTCGGATCTGAATTCTGATTGCAGATTATTGTTCGTCTTGTCAAGCCGAGTCATTTGAGTACCCACATCGTACACTTTGGATGATGTTTACAAAAAAGGGGCCCGCACCACAATTTTGACCTTTTTGTTTTTTTGCATTTTCGGAATCTCCTCGTCAAGACGAGTCATTTGAGTACCCACATCGTACACTTTGGATGATGTTTACAAAAAAAAAGGGGCCCGCACCGCACTTTTGACCTTTTTTTTGTTTTTGCATTTTTGGAATCTCCTCGTCAAGCCGAGTATTCTCAGTACCCACATGACATACTTTGGATAAGTAATACAAGAGTTTAGCAGGGTAACTCTACAACCAACAGAGCTAGCCCATCAGCGCCTGCGGACAATTGAACTACCAGTGAATGCAAATTTTGCGGAGAATATAATTGCATTGCTTTGGATTAGAGCACTTGAAGGGGAGTGTATCGATACCAAGTATTCCCTTCAAGTACTCTACAACAAGGCAGCTGTTCACACAACCGACCGACGAGTCCAGTCTTGTCTGGGATACAGCTGCCGTAACTGGATACCCCAACAGGCTGGCGCTTGACGCAGACGTTCACACAAATAACCGTCGCGTCACCCTCCTGTCTGGGAATGCGGAAGCTGTAATTTGATACCTCGACGGGAGGGCGGTCGACCCTTCTAGGAACCCATAATTATAGACCACCCGCGTCGAATTCCGAGCAATAAATCACCAGTTGTCAAACACCCACGGTCTCATTCTTGATCTAGTCTTCAACAATTCCTGAAGTATGGGGGAGCAAAAATCTCCCCCTAACCAATTATGTGTTAGGGGGAGCGAAAATCTTCCCCTAGTAAACGGAACACCAGGCGGACGAGAAATTGGAGCGCGTATTGAGCGGTGGTGGTTATAAGAAGCGGGTCGCAACACGCCACAGTCTCTCGATAGACTTCTTCGAAGACGGACGTCTACCGGACGTATGCAAAGACAAAGGAGAACTATAAAGAGGGCAAGTAGGTGGGAAGTTTAAACGAAGAGCAATTACAAAGAGGATAACATCGTTAGACAAACGTCGTAGAACTGTAACGAAACGACGCCGGAGAACAAGGGATATTTTCAATTAATTCGATAACAATGTCGTTTATTCATCAGAAATCGTGTGAATGTGTGAAGACTGAACTGGACTTGTTTTCGTTACCGCCTACGCAGACCAGCATTGAGAGTGGCAAATGGGTTCAATACAAACCGGTCTCATCGCTGACGGACGATTCGCCAATAGAGTTTGTAATACCCGGTCACGGTGACGAGTACACGGACCTGACACAAACGTTATTACACGTGAAAGCCGCTATTGTGAAACAGGACGACACTAAAGCGGACGGTGGGCAACCTGCTAAAGAGGTGGGCCCGGTGAACAATTGGCTCCACTCGATATTCAGTCAAGTGGATCTCTATCTCAATCATAAACTGGTGTCCCCACAAACTAACACGTACGCTTACCGTGCCTACTTGGAAAACCTACTGAACTACGGATGTAGTGCGAAGAATTCGCACCTGACTAGCGAGCTGTTTTTTGAAGATTCGGCCGGACTAATGGACGATTGTGACGAATTGAACGAGGGATTGAAAAAGCGTCGCGATCACACGAAAGAAAGCGATGTTTGCGATATGGTCGGTCGATTGCACATCGATCTGTGCAATCAGAACAAATTCATGTTGAACGGTGTCGAGATGCGATTGCAACTTAACAGATCCAGAAACTCGTTTTGTATAATGTCCAAAACGCTAACTACCTACAAGGTGACAATTAAAGAGATTAGTCTTTTCGTACGTCGATGTAAGATCAATCCGAGCGTATTGTTGGCGCACAGTAAAACTCTCGAGACCGGCACGGCCAAGTATCCGATCACGCGTGTAGAAGTGAAATCCTTCACACTACCCTCCGGTATAATGAGTAAGGCTTTAGACAGCGCATTTCTCGGTCAGTTACCGAAACGTGTGATAATTGGACTGGTCAGTAATCTTGCGTTCAACGGAGATTTCAAGAAGAATCCTTACAACTTTCAACACTACGATATGAATTATCTCGCATTGTACGTGGACGGTGAACAAGTACCGGCCAAACCGTTACAGCCCGTTTACACATTGAACAGTGAGACATATATACTCTCTTATTACACATTGGTCACCGGCACCGGAATCCAGTTCTCCGACGCAGGTAATGAGATCAAGAGAGGTGACTATCCGTACGGTAATTGTCTTATGGCGTTCGACTTGACACCGGACATGTCCGCGGCTGAGTCGAGTCACTGGAATCTCCTGCGCAACGGTAATCTACGTATCGAAATTGGATTCTCCAAAGCGTTGCCCGAGACCGTCAACTGTATAGTGTACGCCGAACTGGACAACGTCATCGAGATCGATCGTCACCGTAACGTGACAGTTGACTTCAGCGGGTGAATAAAAGCGAACGCCAAACAGAAAAATTGTCTGACAGCGAGTGCGTACAGCTTACTTCAAGGGTGAGCAGACACATCGCCAGTCAGTAGTACGGTTGAAGTCGCACGGTAAGGACGTGAACATGGACGCTTACGCTTCTGCGGACGACTATATCAAATCGTTTATTCAGGAGATTGAGGTTATGAACAATAATGCTAGTGATCAGGCATTAACCTCACCACAGACATCATCTTTAAAACCAGCCACTGCCTACAAGAGACGAAGGAGGCCAACCCCCATCGAAGTGGAAACCAAGAAACCAGGATGGGTGCCAAAACCAACAGATGATTGTCCCATAGTGTCATGGATGGACGATGGGAATACTTTTGCCGTTCAAAACCCGGGAAACAAAGGACAAATTTTATTGAAAATGGAAATGTACGATGGTACAGATATGGTGTTCATGTGCGGTTTATTTTTGGACAAAGATGGTGAAATGCACCAAAGTGTTAAACAAGTAGTTGATATAGTGGAAAACATGTGGATCGATAAATCAACAGGAGTACCGAAAATTACAGGCTTAACTCAAACTGTTACACAACGCAGTGCAGTTTCGCAGCCAACGTCGAAGAAGCGAGCTGTGAGGAAGAAACAACGAGTGTCGCCGGCATTCAATTAGAGCAGCTGCATCCCAGACCGGTCTCGACGCGTCGGGTTTTTGTGGGAACACCTGCGCCCGACCCTTCGGACCACCCACTTAGAAGAAAATGGCGGCGAGGGTTTATAAGGCGGGGCCCCGCCCGATTGAGCATCATTCGCCACCAGACCACCACCTCACATAGACCTACTCCAACTACTACTAGAGATGTCGAGCAGCAGCAGCACGTTCAAGCCAGAGTTTTCGATTTTGAACGGCACTGCAGCAACCGCGGACCTGAAAGCAACCCTCAACAACTGCAAGTCTAACTCTCCGCTATACACCAGGATAGCCGATCTCCGAGAGGAATGCGGCTATCTCATCACTGCGATGGAGCGAGCCACCACACCCTTTGGCGAGACGATCATCGTGATCCTGGAGGGGCAGGTCGGGGACGACTTCTTTCTGCGAGTCTACCTGCCTAGGTGCTTCAACGAGGCCCTGAGCAACACCGACATCGAGCGCTACAACGGCGGGTTTGGAGAACGCCTTCGCTTGGTGAAGCGCAGTCCGAGGGGTTCCAATAGCAGATTCACACCTTTGGAGTTTATGTAAAGCAAGACTTGAAGATTATGTAGATACCTTTGTAAATTAGTTTTCGTAGTCAATACTTATAGTCACGTTCAGAACATAACCACTGTGTTATTTATTTCACTTAACCCCAAAAATGTCCTTTAGTAGTAAGTTTAAGAGTGTGAGTATGGTAACTGTGAGGTGTTTAGCTCAGTAGTAATCATGGGCTTGATGTGGAAACATCCGTTCTCAGCCATCGTGGCGGGACCTTCGGGTTGTGGCAAGTCTCAGTTTGTGTCAAAGTTTCTAAAACACATTACAGAAATGTGTGACACACCATTTACCAGTATAAACTGGCATTATGGTAGTGGTGGCGGCGGTGGTGACTCGAAAAATGTCAACATTAACCACATAGAAGGTCTACCGAACTTGGAGGATTTTTCTGGTAACGAGCCGATACTTGTGATTATAGACGATATGATGCGTGAGGCCGACAATCGTGTGGTGGATCTTTTCACAAAAGGTTGCCATCATCGCAACATTAGTGTGTTTTTCATTACACAAAATTTGTTTCATCAAGGACGCGGGCAGAGGGACATCTCATTGAATGCGCATTACATTGTGTGTTTTAAGAATCCTAGAGATAGAGTTCAGATTAGGTACTTGGCCAGACAAATATATCCAGACAGCCCGAAATTCATCGAGGAGGCGTACGCTGACGCTACGAGGAATCCACACGGCTACCTACTGATAGACTTGAAACAATCAACAGACGAGAATATGCGAATACGAAGTTGCATATTTCCAGACGATTCTACCAACTATGTGTACTTACCAAAGAAAAGGTAATTTCGCCATCAGTAGTAATCATGTCGTGCTTGCGGAAGGACGCAGCTCTGCTTACGGCTTTCATACACGCAACACCCAAGGAGCGGAAGGCACTGTTAAAGGTGTGTGACAAGAGCCGCATTCGCTCAGTGTGTGAGTGCGCATACAACGTGTTGCGAGGTAACGTTCCTCTGGCGAAGAAGAGTAAAAGTCAGTTAAGCAAACACAAGGTGACGCTACGTCGATTGGTGAAACGCGGCGAAGGCTGGTCAAAGAAACGAAAGTATCTCATACAAAAAGGCGGTGGAATCTTTATACCATTACTTTTGAGTGCAGTACTACAAGCAGCATTGAGTAGATAAAAATGACCGGTTTCAACAATCAGTTCTATTTGACACTGCCCAGCAACAGTTCGATGCAGTATTATCCGAAAAATACAGTTGCAAATTATATAACACATTTGCCGAGAGCTATTCAACTGGACGCTGGCGACTGGGAAATTGCACTTGTGGAAGCGCACTATCCCTGTACATTTCTATCAGTCGGTAATGACGAAACAATTGACATTTGCATACAACCGCAAGAGGAAGCAAAAGTGAACATAGAAGCGTTGGCGCGGGTTATGGACAGCAATGCCGATGTAACACCAGTAGTGTCGGCTACTCCAAAACAAAACCACAGAATTAAATTGAAGACTGGTGATTACGCAAATATTCAAGAATTGTGTGATCATATCAATTCACAAGAACTAGCGATTACTTTTGGTGTAAAGTTCACCGTTGAAAACTCATACAACAAATTCATTGAAGTATCGATGGGAACTGATGTTGGAAAAATTACATTAAGTCCAACGTTAGCGCTTCAATTGGGATTCGATCCGAATGAATTGACGCTGGAAGGTGATGCAGTTAACAAAAGCATCCGTTCGCCCAACATTCGTCTTGGCTTACCGTCACACATGTACGTGTATTGTGATTTAGTCGAGCCGCAGATGGTCGGCGATACAGTCGCACCGTTATTGAAAATTGTCAATATATCCACGTCTACTTATGTATACGGATTGCATAAATCAACATCATTCATCGATCCGCACTATGTGCCTGTTATGAATAGATCTTTTGACAGTGTGGAAATTGACTTAAGAGATAACATTGGTAATCATTTGCCATTCCACTTTGGAACGTCGTGCGTGAAGTTACACTTTAGAAAAGTAGCTAGTCATTAGCACAAAAAAAAATGGAACATACAAAGAAGATGGTAGTTGTGCCGCAAGAGTTGATTGATCGATTGCAATCAAATGCTACGGATAACAGACCGACTAATCTATCCAGTGAAAACAGCCTCGACGCGGAGATGCAACAAATATTGAATAACAAACGCATGGACGATAGTGAAAAGTGGAAATTGTACAAACAAGCGTTACATCGCTTCTTGCATATTGCAGAGAATAGACGTCAACCGATTAGCATACCAATCGTTGAGACGGGTGGGAATGAGCATAGTCGACGATCGCACCCCGCTGCGGAAGGTGGTCCAGTGGAAGAGATTGTGGAAACGTTTTCCAAAACTTACAGATCTGATGCCCGCAATCTTTTACGTTTCATGAAACGTGATGGCAGCTTAATCAGTTGGGACAGTGGCTATTCAGTGTACATCAACGGTGTAAAAATCCCAGACTCAAATCTAGTGGATATCTTAAATTGCATAGTAAAGGTGCGTATGCGTGATTACACACCGCCAGGATGGCGGGAAGTGCTCAACGCATTGAAAGCGATGAACGTGCCAAAGGACTACATGAATAATCTAAGAGCGCTTAAGGAAATAAATGCCGAATATCGATCATCATTCACAGGAGGAGAAGGATCAGACGATGAAGTGGAAGACACCGCAACTGAATCAATACTGAGAACACCGCTAATAAATCGACTACGATCGGCTAGAGGAAAACGTGCAACATCTACACCGGTGCGAGCGGCAGAGCAGTTTGATTTTTCAAATAGAAACAAGCCGTCGTCAAATTTGGACAATTGGGAACCGTACACAGGATAGGTTTTCATTATGGAGCGTTTGTATTACAATCCCATCGAACCTTCGTCGTATGGCGGTGTAGCTCCTTTAGCGCGAGCTGCAAAACCAGTTTCAAAACGCAAAGTGATTGAATGGTTACAAACACAGGACACTTACACATTGCACAAACCGGCACGCAAGCGTTTCCCGCGCAATCCTTACATAGTGTATGGTCCATTTGAATTGTGGCAAGCGGACTTGAACGATATGCGTGGTCTTAGTAAACACAACGACGGCGTCAACTACCTACTGACTGTAATAGACGTGTTTAGCAAACACTTGTATGTGCGGACGTTAAGGCGGAAAGAAGGAGCTGAAGTGGCCAACGCTTTCGAGGAGATATTTGCTGAAGCGACCGACACACCTCGCTGTTTACAAACTGACAAAGGTACTGAATTCACCGGTGCCAAGACGAAAAAATTATTCAAACAATACGGGATCATCTATGTCACTACACAAAACCCAGATGTTAAAGCGGCCGTAGTGGAACGCGTGAATCGCACTTTGAAAACACGCATGTGGCGATATTTGACTTACAAAAACACATATCGTTACGTAGATGCGTTGGACAAACTGGTTAGCGCATACAACAACAGCGCTCACAGGAGTCTAGGCAATAGAATACGACCAGTCGATGTGACTGTCGACAATAAGCGAATATTGCATCAGGTATGGCGTCGCATGTTCGGTAAGATACCGCGTCGTGTTAAGCCAAAACTGAAAGTTGGCACCACAGTGCGCATATCTAAGGAGAAGGGTACATTCGCAAAAGGTTACGAGACTAATTGGAGTAAAGAAGTGTTTGTGGTGCGTCGTGTAAACACATTGATGCCTCTGCCAATGTACACTTTGGCGGATCTCAACGGTGAACAAGTGACTGGGCAGTTTTACGAATACGAATTACAAAAAGTGTCAATATACAACGACCATCTGTTCAAGATTGCTGAAATACTAGACACTGCCGGTCGCGGTCGCAGTAAGCGTTATTTCGTCAAGTGGGAAGGTTACGGAGACGAGTTCAATTCTTGGGTAAGAGCGATAGATTTGCAAAATGCCTAATAGCAACCAGTTCTATTTGACATTGCCCAGCAACAGCTCAAAGGATTATTTTCCAAAAAACACAGTGTCCAAGTACACTACACATCTGCCGAGACAAATTCGATTAGAAGGCGATGGCGAGTGGGAGATGGCTTTGGTCGAAGCGCATTATCCATGTTCGTTTATGACTGTGGACGAGGAATCGTGTATTTGGCTCGAGTATAAACTCGTTCTGCCGAGTATTCCCGTCACACTCAGCGTCGAGCACATTATGCTAAAGATGAATCCCGGCTATTACAAGAACATAACCGATTTATTGAAAATGATCAATAAAGCGAAGGATGTCACCCAGTACTTGTACTTTGAGTATGACAAAGAGCAGGACAGAGTCAAGATCACGACAATGGTGGACGGTATAAGCAAAGTGCATTTCACCGAAGCGCTGTCTCTCCAGTTGGGTTTCGATCCGTACGAGAACGTTTTGTCAAATGACCTCACAGCGATATGGCCACCAAATCTGACTATGGGACTGCCGACACACTTGTACGTGTATTGTGATCTGATTGAACCGCAGCTGATTGGTGACACTACAGCGCCGCTTTTGAAAATTGTCAACATTGACAGAGAGAACTACACACACGGCGCGCATAAGACTGTGCATTTCATCAGTCCTCATTATGCGCCAGTTATGAAAGGAACATTTGAAACGATCGATATTGACCTAAGGGATCACGCTAGTAAAAAAGCGTCATTCCTCTTTGGGACGTCGTACGTGAAGCTTCATTTCAAAAGAGGAGCTCAGCAATGATGAATACAAACGATCCCTACTTGGCGTACTATCGCCGCCAACAATTGCAGCAGACCGGAGGCAGTATCGAGAGGGTATTTCGCGGTGCACCCTACCAGCGAGGACATGGAATTGGCAGTTTCCTAGGCGGTATGTTCCGCACCATCACACCGCTACTCAAGTCGGGAGCCTCTGCTGTGGCCAAAGAGGCGTTGAAATCCGGTGTTGGATTCTTGGGCGACATGGCCATGCACCAGCGGGACCCCAAAGAAGCCGCTATAGATCATTTCAGCCAGTTTACCGACTCGCTAAAACGCCGGGCGGACGGCAAACTTCAACGTGTGCTAAGTGGCGGCGGCGGCTCTCGCGCGAAACACCGTCGCGTAACGCGAAAGAATACCGCGAAACACCGGCGCGCTACTCCTGCGCGAAAGACTAACGCGATACTCTCGCGTAAGAGAAACGCGAAGAGCGCCATGTTCGGCGGCCGTCGTGTCACACCTCAGTCTTTGGCGAAACTCCTTCGAGGAAGGTCGTCGTCGTCGTCATCCAAGAAGAAGGGCAAGAAGAGGAGGACAGTTAGAAGGAAGAAGAAGACGAGGAAGACGAGGAAAGCAGTGAGGAGAACGTCTATACGCGATATATTCAACTAACACACACACACACACACACACACACACACGCTAGCAATGTCGTTTCTACATCAAAAGTCGTGTGAATGTGTCAAGACGGAATTGGACTTATTCTCCCTACCACCGACGCAGACCAGTATCGAGAGCGGCAAATGGATTCAGTACAAACCAATCTCCACACTGACTGATGATTCGCCCATCGAGTTTGTTGTGCCCGGCAACGGCGAAGAATACACCGATCTTTCGCAAACAATGTTGGAAGTTACAGCGTCTATTGTCAAGTCGACAGGAGCGGCAATCGCAGATGCCGATGAATCGAACAAAATTGGTCCAGTCAACAATTGGCTGCACACGTTATTCAGTCAAGTCGATATGAGTATGAATCAGAAACTGGTCACACCACAAAACAACACTTATGCATATCGAGCGTATATCGAAACATTGATGAATAACGGCTATGATGCTAGGAAATCACATTTAACATGTGGACTATGGAACGCGGACGATGCCGGCTATATGGACAATACTCTGGACGATAACGATGGACTAAAGGCGAGACGAAAAATGACAAATAAAAGTCGTGAAATCGATATGCTCGGTCGCCTACATGTGGACATGTGTAATCAGAACAAGTTCTTGTTGAACGGTGTGGAACTGCGTTTTAAACTGATCCGATCAAAAGATTCCTTCTCCATTATGTCGGATGATGGTGACTACAAGGTGCACATTGTTGATGCGAATCTCTGGATACGAAGGTGTAAAGTTAGCCCCACGGTACTGTTGGCGCACAGCAAGACGCTTCAGACCGGCACAGCTAAATACCCAATCACCAGAGTGGAATTGAAAACATTCACACTACCGTTTGGAGTGAGGAGCAAAACTTTGGACAATGTCTTTCTAGGTCAAGTGCCGAAAAGAATCATTGTCAGACTGGTCACGAACGCCGCTTATAATGGCGATTTAAAAAAGAATCCATTTAACTTTCAAAATTTCAAAACCAACTACTTCTCGCTGTACGTGGACGGTGAACAAGTGCCGTCCAAACCGCTACAACCACACTACGAAACCGGCAAGGGAAAATACGTGATGGCGTATCACAGTCTGTTTTCAGGCTCCGGCATACACTTTAGCGATGCTGGTAATCTCATAAATAGAGACGATTACGACGATGGTTACTGTCTGATGGCATTCGATCTAACACCTGATATGTCAGCAAGCGACACAACTCATTGGAACCTAGTGCGCAACGGCAGTGTGCGTATGGAGATTGCTTTCGACACGGGGCTCACAGAGACTGTCAACTGTCTGGTATACGCAGAGTTTGACAACGTCATCGAAATCGATCGTCATCGCAACGTGTCTGTGGACTTTGGCGGTTAGATCGTCGGCGGTGGCGTCGTCGTCCTCCTCCTCAGTCTACAACCAACATTCGCACAAGATGGATCGTTTATGCAGAGTACCGCGTAAAAATTTCGCATCTCCAATTATTGTGGATTTTCAATGTTTCAAGGACAACGCAAATGACTACATTCTGAAGGAAGTGTGCGTCTTGGAATTGGTCAGTGGAACACTGCTAATGCATCATATCGCCAAACCACCATTCAGTCGAGATTTCCTATCACAAGAGAAACTGCGTGAAAGCTATTGGCTCACAAAACACTGTCACGGATTGGAATGGGACCAAGGTGATATCTGGTATCATGTGCTAGAGGAAAAGTTACGCGCATGTATCGCCAAACGACCGATTGCCTACGTCAAAGGTGCTGAGAAAAAAGAGTTTGTACGATACAATTTCATCGCGGATCACTGTACTACTAATGTCATCGATATCAACGATATTGGCTGCGGATCACTATCGTCAATCAACAGTCTACTATCAACAAACGCAGTGCGATGTCGCCACCACAGAACAGCTCACACACGATGCGCTCTAGCCAATTGCATCACATTGCGCAGTTGGTTACATCTAAGTACAAATATCGATGACGCTGATGATTACGCTGACGATGGTGAGAGTGATACCAGTTCCTGCTTTTGTTTTGCTACTAGCACTACTACTCCTACTACTGACTGTGGCGTCGACACAGTAGAATGAATACCTTAGAGATACAAAAGTGTATGGCTAAACTGCCCGTACAGAATGTTGGTGTCTACGCTGCGGATCAATTGCCCCATTATATTTCACCATCTACTGCTATGATTGTGAACACTGATCCACACAATGAAGACGGCACTCACTGGGTCGCTTTCTACCTTAACAAAAGAGGAGGAATAATTGAATTCTTTGACAGCTACGGTCAACCGCCACATCTTCAATTCTACCAAGGATTCCTGAGACGCAACGCTCGTCGCTACCTGTACAACGAGCATCGCCTTCAAAGTGACAACACTCTGGTCTGCGGTCAATACTGCCTTGTATTCCTGTACTGCCGCACCCACTACGGCATGAAGATGAAGGACTTTGTACAGCTCTTTGAACACTCTTCTGTCGGCCACAACGACGCACTGATCAGAAGACTCTTTGCACAAATGTATACCAATTGAATTTTGAAATTTTTTTTCAATAAACTAGTTGTGTACTCAGAATAAAAAAAAAGAAATATTCTCATTATTTCCCATCCTCGCCTCCTTTAGTAATTACTTTTAGCAATTAGTCGGACAGACACATATTGAACGAGCAAAACAGATATTGAATGCAAATTTTGAGGTAAAAGATGAATGTAATGCTTTGAACACATACTGCAAAGGGGGGTGTATCGATACACCCCCCTTCAATTACTCTAACCCAGGTGGGAAAGTCCTACTAATGCGTGTTGGTGAAAACACTAGGTCTGACCCAATTTTGGACATACCTATCATACAATGATTCTAAAGTAACATTCATATCCTCGCCTCCTTTAGCAATTACACTTTTAGCAAGTAGTCAGACATTTTAATTGGTAGTTTACTTTTGAATCTTAAGACTATGTGAGTGGAGAAAAAAAAAGACGAATGTATATACGAACAATTTGGCTATTTATTTACACACCTTATAGATATTTTACATCGAGTATGTGCTCCTGAACAATTGTAATTGACTAGCAAAACGAGACTCGACTCAAACTAATGACTAGAACAAAAAAAAAAGGAGCACATTTCTAAGTTTTACGAGACTCGATACAAACTAATGACTAGATTTTTCAAAATAATTTACAAGTCAAGTCAGGGTCTTTGGTAATATGTCACAACCACTCAACGCTCCTCATCCTCCGCCTCTTCATCGTCTTGAGGGATGTCTTCGGGCTCAGGTGGCACGTCAATATGTCCCCAAGGCAGTGTATTTACACCATCCGGAAGGATGTAACGCTTGTCATCATTATAGCTCAAGGATAGCTTCTCGACTTGAACTGTGAAGACGCGGTTGTTTCGGGACTGGAACCTGGTGTTGATGGTTCTTTTCAACACGCCATTGAAAAGACATTCCCGATAGTCGTCAGAGGTTAGATTGTGTTTTACAACACCTCTAGCGACTCCCTTGGCGCGCTTCACCGTCATGACCTGCAACTCGTCATCTTCGGTCCTCTCCTCGAACTCGACAATATCCATGAAATAAAGTTTCGAGCGAAGACCGAGGTACTCGAGCAGAGGAAGACCGTTGCACTCATCCTTAAACTTTCCGATGACTTTGGCGTTGATGGGGCTGTAGCAGGGATGGTTCTGGGGGTACGCACTGGTGTCAAAATCATCCAGATGCTCCAACATGTCCTTATAAACATCTTCAGTCTGGACGTCGAACACGAAGCTGTCAGTGTCCATGTAGTCAACCTTCAGACGATCGCCGTAGCGGTTCTTCATCTTCCGAAGGAAGTCGTACATGAGCCACTTGCTCAGATCGAGGACACACATTCCGACGTAGAGCGGTTTGTCCAGGACGATATTGACTTTCGACATGTGGACAATGGCGACGTCATCGTTGAAGTAGGTTCGGTCCAGGAAGTTTGACTTGGCCACGTACTTCCTGAACATCTCCGGCGTACACACCAGTTTAGAGTTCATTCGCTTGCGAACATTCTCGATCGTCTTGCCAAAGACCGCATTGTTCATAAGCTTGAAAAAGTCTTGTTCAAACTTGGTCGTGGCCTTCTTCCTCAGTTCGGTGTTCATTAGGATGTAGCTCTCCAACCACCGAGACTGACGGAACGAGATGACGCGATGCACGTTCACAAGCTCCAGTCCGTTTTCCAGCGCCTGTTGCAGTATTCTGTAATGACAGATGTAGTTCTTCTTGTCATCCAGAGTCGTAACGAGCTTCTTGAATTTCCCTCCTGGCGGACGTTTGGTCTCGCAGCAGTAAGGAAGATCCTTGTGAAGGTCGTGCAGGTGGGCGGGGTAGTGAAGGTCAACTTCCAAGACGTAGCCCGTGGGTCCTTCGGGGTCCAACGCTGCAATATCCAGGGACGCGATCTCCTCGCGGCTGAGCCATTGGAAGTGTCCCTGTGGAAGACACTGGGACATGGCCCAACCGTAAAGGTTGTTGGCGTCCAAGTATAGCAGGTGATGCGTTGGCTCTTCAGGTCGTCGATCTTCAGGGCGACATCCATCATGATTGGCCTTGGCGTGTCTGGTGATCGCCTGGGAAATACCTCCTCTGATGCCTTGCTCGAAGAAGAGGTACATGTCAAAGTCCTGTATCGTATCAAGCTCCACTCGACAGGTCCTTAACATGACATCCCAGGCGTATGACGGTAGGGTGTAGTAGTGCGCAGGGTCTAGTTCGTATTCAGCCATCGACGTGTCCCTGAAGCGTTCAAAGACGTCAGTCAACAGCGCAATGTCACAGCGCAGGTACTTCTCGGCGTAGTCCTTGAGGTTCCTACAACCGAAGGTTTCCCACACGTTGCGAGCATGCTCATAGTCTGCATCCGTGATGTCCTCCAGGGTCAGGTCGTTGCGAAAATCTCGCTGCAGAGGCAGTTCCGTAGTATCTTCCAACACGGCGTTCGACGTTACAAAGTTGTACGGGAACACGCATTTCCTACGGACTAGATTGAAGAGGTGGTCTTCGGAGAATCTCTTCCTCGTCTCCAAGAGTTGAGCTGGTGGAAGTGCGGCTGCGAGGCTGGCGAGGCTCAAAGCCAGGAACCTGTAGGTGTCTAGGAACCTGACTCTGAATCCTAGCTGCCTTTTTCCGCGCCCTGGCATCCCAACCGGTGTCGCTGTTCGGTCGAACAGGAACCGCTTCGTAAAAGCGATGTACCGCTCTTCCGTGTGAGCCAACACCTCAACATCACCAGGGTCGACCGCCAACTCCCGCACTATGAAGTGAGCGTCGTAGTTGGAAAGGTTGTGAAAGTAGCAGTTGACTACTCGCTGCTCCCTGTAGCGTAGGTTACATGATCTGTGCGCAGCGCCACGGAACTCGTAGGGCGGCGCGTGGTTGTGATCACGAACCTTTGGGTCTTCGCTTGAAAATGTCGATCCGCAGAGGTAGCAATTCGTTGTCGAGTTGTACTGCATCGTTTCCGCTGGGGTCAGGACAGGGCGCAGATTTCTTGCTTCGTACAGGAAGTTCCACAATCGCTCAACATCAGTTTTCAACATCTCCATAAATGTCTTTGACGCATCATCCCCGAAGTAGACTCGAGGCTCAAACTCCTCAAGTCCGTACGAGTCGATAATCTGGTACGCAAAGGCGTATGGGATGTGGATGTGTGTGGCTACTCCTCCGTGCGGTTCATCGAGTTGTTCATCCATATCCGCGGTCGGCAGTAGAGCACACTCAAAGTCCGCGTAGATGGTGAAACGCTCGCGTCTGGTGAACTCTGGATGGCTGAATTTGATTTCAGTCTTCTTCGGTGTATCCATGCGGATGGGGGCCGAAGCGGAGCAGTATCGCCTGTGCTCCTCCAGACGCTGAGCGCCCGTCAGACCGAGCTTGTTCGGACGGTTGTCAAAGTGCGCAAAGCACCGCTTACAGATGAATATCCTGCCACGGTTCGCTGTGAGTTGGGGACGGATCAGTCGGCCAAGGTCTTTGATGTATTGGCGTTCGCTTTTATTCACCCGCTGAAGTCAACTGTCACGTTACGGTGACGATCGATCTCGATGACGTTGTCCAGTTCGGCGTACACTATACAGTTGACGGTCTCGGGCAACGCTTTGGAGAATCCAATTTCGATACGTAGATTACCGTTGCGCAGGAGATTCCAGTGACTCGACTCAGCCGCGGACATGTCCGGTGTCAAGTCGAACGCCATAAGACAATTACCGTACGGATAGTCACCTCTCTTGATCTCATTACCTGCGTCGGAGAACTGGATTCCGGTGCCGGTGACCAATGTGTAATAAGAGAGTATATATGTCTCACTGTTCAATGTGTAAACGGGCTGTAACGGTTTGGCCGGTACTTGTTCACCGTCCACGTACAATGCGAGATAATTCATATCGTAGTGTTGAAAGTTGTAAGGATTCTTCTTGAAATCTCCGTTGAACGCAAGATTACTGACCAGTCCAATTATCACACGTTTCGGCAACTGACCGAGAAATGCGCTGTCTAAAGCCTTACTCATTATACCGGAGGGTAGTGTGAAGGATTTCACTTCTACACGCGTGATCGGATACTTGGCCGTGCCGGTCTCGAGAGTTTTACTGTGCGCCAACAATACGCTCGGATTGATCTTACATCGACGTACGAAAAGACTAATCTCTTTAATTGTCACCTTGTAGGTAGTTAGCGTTTTGGACATTATACAAAACGAGTTTCTGGATCTGTTAAGTTGCAATCGCATCTCGACACCGTTCAACATGAATTTGTTCTGATTGCACAGATCGATGTGCAATCGACCGACCATATCGCAAACATCGCTTTCTTTCGTGTGATCGCGACGCTTTTTCAATCCCTCGTTCAATTCGTCACAATCGTCCATTAGTCCGGCCGAATCTTCAAAAAACAGCTCGCTAGTCAGGTGCGAATTCTTCGCACTACATCCGTAGTTCAGTAGGTTTTCCAAGTAGGCACGGTAAGCGTACGTGTTAGTTTGTGGGGACACCAGTTTATGATTGAGATAGAGATCCACTTGACTGAATATCGAGTGGAGCCAATTGTTCACCGGGCCCACCTCTTTAGCAGGTTGCCCACCGTCCGCTTTAGTGTCGTCCTGTTTCACAATAGCGGCTTTCACGTGTAATAACGTTTGTGTCAGGTCCGTGTACTCGTCACCGTGACCGGGTATTACAAACTCTATTGGCGAATCGTCCGTCAGCGATGAGACCGGTTTGTATTGAACCCATTTGCCACTCTCAATGCTGGTCTGCGTAGGCGGTAACGAAAACAAGTCCAGTTCAGTCTTCACACATTCACACGATTTCTGATGAATAAACGACATTGTTATCGAATTAATTGAAAATATCCCTTGTTCTCCGGCGTCGTTTCGTTACAGTTCTACGACGTTTGTCTAACGATGTTATCCTCTTTGTAATTGCTCTTCGTTTAAACTTCCCACCTACTTGCCCTCTTTATAGTTCTCCTTTGTCTTTGCATACGTCCGGTAGACGTCCGTCTTCGAAGAAGTCTATCGAGAGACTGTGGCGTGTTGCGACCCGCTTCTTATAACCACCACCGCTCAATACGCGCTCCAATTTCTCGTCCGCCTGGTGTTCCGTTTACTAGGGGAAGATTTTCGCTCCCCCTAACACATAATTGGTTAGGGGGAGATTTTTGCTCCCCCATACTTCAGGAATTGTTGAAGACTAGATCAAGAATGAGACCGTGGGTGTTTGACAACTGGTGATTTATTGCTCGGAATTCGACGCGGGTGGTCTATAATTATGGGTTCCTAGAAGGGTCGACCGCCCTCCCGTCGAGGTATCAAATTACAGCTTCCGCATTCCCAGACAGGAGGGTGACGCGACGGTTATTTGTGTGAACGTCTGCGTCAAGCGCCAGCCTGTTGGGGTATCCAGTTACGGCAGCTGTATCCCAGACAAGACTGGACTCGTCGGTCGGTTGTGTGAACAGCTGCCTTGTTGTAGAGTACTTGAAGGGAATACTTGGTATCGATACACTCCCCTTCAAGTGCTCTAATCCAAAGCAATGCAATTATATTCTCCGCAAAATTTGCATTCACTGGTAGTTCAATTGTCCGCAGGCGCTGATGGGCTAGCTCTGTTGGTTGTAGAGTTACCCTGCTAAACTCTTGTATTACTTATCCAAAGTATGTCATGTGGGTACTGAGAATACTCGGCTTGACGAGGAGATTCCAAAAATGCAAAAACAAAAAAAAGGTCAAAAGTGCGGTGCGGGCCCCTTTTTTTTTGTAAACATCATCCAAAGTGTACGATGTGGGTATTCAAATGTCTCGTCTTGACGAGGAGATTCCGAAAATGCAAAAAAACAAAAAGGTCAAAATTGTGGTGCGGGCCCCTTTTTTGTAAACATCATCCAAAGTGTACGATGTGGGTACTCAAATGACTCGGCTTGACAAGACGAACAATAATCTGCAATCAGAATTCAGATCCGACCTATGATAAGCCAGATCGCTCTGAGGGGAGGAGGAGGAGGAGGAGGAGGAGGAGGAGGAGGAGGAGGAGGAGGAGGAGGAGGAGGAGGAGGAGGGGGAGGAGGAGGAGGAGGAGGAGGAGGAGGAGGAGGAGGAGGAGGAGGAGGAGGAGGAGGAGGAGGAGGAGGAGGAGGGGAGGAGGAGGAGGAGGGGGGAGGAGGAGGAGGAGGAGGAGGAGGAGGAGGAGGAGGAGGAGGAGGAGGAGGAGGAGGAGGAGGAGGTACTGCTGCTCCTGCTGGCGTAGAACTCACCATCTCTCACTACTGCCCTCTTAAGCACGATTTCAGAACCTGCAACCTGACGACAAGTCCTCCGAAGTCGGAAATGGCATGAATTGTTCTAAACAGAATTGCCAATAACAATAGCTTAAAGGATTTTAAAATTCGTCATAACCTCCACAAATTTGAGTTAATTTAGCTTATGCTGTGTGGGGATAATGTTTTAAAATCCTAAATATATTATTTAAATTAAAAATCATGTCTTGCTACGTATTTATAGTGTTGAAATTTGTGGGGAGTCACTGGCGTAGTGATCAAGATAACGAATGTAGGACTCATGTCAGCGGCCTTGTCGTGGGATTGAATCCCGTCTTGGCAAGTCTATTTTATCATTTGCAGCGAGTAAACAGTTTTTCTTTTAATTTTCTGTTTGTTTATAACGCCGATGGCAATTTTGAACTAGGGAGCGATACAAACCCTGGTCTTTTCATTGTATATCGTTGACGTATTGTTGAAAATCATCATTAATAGCCCAACAACAAATGTATTGACATAAACATCTATTGTCTAATAAAAAAATTTTTGATCTTTATAGGACATCATTAGAAATATGTAAAGTGACATTAAATCAATCTGACCTAACCACTATTACACCTGTGTAAATTGTAATACAAAATTGACTTGCAATTTTATTCATTACCTATAACATATCATTAATGGATGAACTTTGAAGAGGCACGTTCATTGTAAAAACGAATCATTGATTATTAGTAATATAACCTTTGTAACAAATGGAAGTCAAGTAACTTACAAGTGTTTGTATTTAATATGGGAGTGATATGAATATGTTATTGGCCCTGTTAGATCACAGCGCGCTCTCCGTCACTTATGTCAGTCTAAGAGTTGCTGATATGACCTATGGAGTCCTAAGCAGCTGTAAGATCTGTCCAATACAAGTAGTTATTATATGAAAAGAGATTTTAACTATAATTAGTCTAATGCAATTTTACTAACCTCGCTTTTAAAATCAGTAAGAAAGATAAGATAAATTGTCCATAAAATTATCATTAACTGATTGCTAGGTTTTCTTTTAATTATTAAAAGGATTATTTTATAATATTCTAGGATTGAACATAACACAAAAATATAAAAGGAACTTTGCCGAATACATAATTGTTTGTACCAATCCATAGTATAAAATATCTACTCCGTTTAGAGGCTATAGTCACAACAACAACAACCATAGTATGAAAGTATAAACACTTGTTTATACGAAAATAAAGCAGAAACTTTAATCAATCGTGGAATGTAATCAAAGAAAATGTTTTTACAGTCCCCATACTTTTCTTAAGGTGTAAGTATGTCCCTTTTTCTGGCTGACATGGAATAAAAATGTGAACGCTTTCCCTAGTCCCGTGGGCCTATACCTTTAATTTGAGCCATCTCCCATTATCCTTCCATTTACCAACCGCGTACAATTTAACTTCATAAATGTCTCACAGAGTTAGATATATGAACCTCTTATATATTGCCTTAATAAAAATGCATGAAATTGTTTTAAATATCCATAAGGTAAGAAGGAACTACTTGAACACATCCAAAAAAGTGAGCAATTTAAATATCTTTAAAGCAATATCATGTTTCTTAAGCAGAAATGCCACATTTAAAACTATTTGGTAAGATTCCAAGAATATTCACTACAGTATATTAGGATTTGTAATAACAAGACGGCGGAATTACACACTAGAAAATTAAATATTAAATAGCCCACTCTACCTTTTACTTCCGAAGTTTCTGTTGATTGGCCTGACCTACTTTGTTTAGTAAAATAGATGGCAAGTGAAGGAATGAAATACGTACTTTATAATTAGGAGTTAAACATTAAATGATTTAAATAAAGCTCGAGTGATACACACGTTTTCCATAAATCAGTATTCTAATCATTGTAAATATATATGTTACATTATTTAGGACAACTTTACATTTAGGGTAGGCCTAAATAAATATACGCAGATCATAAACTTCGTTGGCTGATAAGAGTAGCACTTTACGTTATGTAACTACATATAGGTTATATGCCATTTATAAAACCCATAACACGATTTTCGGTCAATATAATGCGTATATAGTTTTCCCTTTATGGTCTTTTTATCGTCGTTTTGCTATTTTATATAACCAACTGTAGGTTAAAACCTCTGAGACACCAAATATTTTTTAATACTAGTAGCCCGTCATGGCTTCGCTCGCGATCATAGTGCAATAATATATTTGAAAAGTTTGATACCTTTTTTGAAGCACTTCATTACCTGGGGAACCAAGCATTGGTTGAAAAGCCAGTCAGTTTGTTCAAAATGCCAATCTTCATGGTTCCTCTCCAAGGCGAGCATATTTACTTTCTTTATTTGCTCGTTTCGTTTTTTTAGACATGTCCGATTTATATTCAGTTATTTTATCTTAGTTTGTAATGGGTATAGACATTTATTCATAACCTAATAACCCATACATTAAATTTATGTATATACATTGGTTCTAATCACTACCTCACAAAAACCACATGCTGATATTTTACCAAATGAGGGTTATTTTTACAATTTACTAGTTGTTTATGAACAGCTGTTAAAATTATTTTGTTTTTATTTACAAATCTCAACCCTAACCTTAATGTTTTTTTTTATACCAACTTTGTATACTCAATTATATTTTTCCAGGGATGAGGCCTAATTAGAATATTTCTTTACCTAACAATTTGATAGCTCAAACATTTGGAGAGCCCTAAAGTAGTTTTGGAACAGTGGTAAACAAAGATCGTGGTTTTATTTTGATAAATGTTTCTAAAGAATGCATATCCAGTTAACAGTGTTACGTTAAAATGGTAACGGCCAACGGAGCAAAGGACATAATGGACCAAGTTTAGGCCTATTTCTGCTTATGGTCCATTCTCATTGCCTGCTGTCTTTTTACCGATTTAAGTGTTCCATTGGTCTAGTAAACACATCATGTATATGATCATGAATATGATTAACATGGACATTTTGAAGATCTTAATAGTCCGAGCCTCATTGGAACGAGAATAAGCCCATAACTGCTGTTTGGGATGGACCTATCTTCTTCCAAATATATTTGCTCAATAACTCATATAGTTTGTGCATGATGGGCTTAAAAATACATAACAAATTCAGCATTATAATCGCAATGACTACCTAGGCAAACTGAGATTTTATACCATGTTGCAAGGGGTTATGTGTTCCCTACCCAATGTTTCGTTGCCGTGCCGTTATTTTATATTGTTTAGTATACCGTTCTGAAGTAGTTAGTAAAACACGTGTTTCATCCATTTGTAGTAAAAGATAAAGTAGCTGACTCATTAGAACATTAGAACAAATATGCTGTATTCTTTAGTGAAAGGTTGAATTACCTGTACCTGTTCATTCAGTTCAGTCTTTTTTAGTGAAACGCGGATCAAATCTGGTTCATAATCAAACAGATAAACAAAATGTAAATATTTCCGCTGCATACAACATTTCACTGCTCAAAGCGATGTAGAAACAAAACTTATTTGATTTATATAGATAAATACATACCTTACTAAACGATGTAACATCTGGTAAAGCTAATAACTTGTCCATAATGTGTTAACAGCTGCAATTCCTATACAATCTTTCCCCATGTTAATCTTATGGGGAAAAAATAACTGTGAGGGCAGCATGAGGCCTTGAGAATACAAAAATCTAAAATTAAAAACCGTTTTGCAAAAGTAAGAAGTGAGACAAATTTGTTGACACTTCAAACATTAAAATTGGTTAAGAAATAAGGGATTAGTTTCTTTTAGAAAAACTGCTTCGCGTATTATATATAAGGATTTTGATACTAAAAAAATAAATCTCAAATAATATCCACTGAAAACTTTAAGACTCTAGACAGCTTTTGAAATTTAAAATGATAAATCCAACACAAATAGCACGTTTAAAGGTATTTTAAACATAGTTTATATGCATAGATTGTAGGTCCAACATACAAATAAATTATTAATATTTAAAAAGGTCAATAATTGTGACGTAAGCCAAATCGATCCGGCAAAACGGAGTGCTGTAACCATAGTGACGTAGTCAAGGTAAATGCGTTGCCACTTACTTGAATGATCACTAACTCACATATATACACAATTATCTACGCTAACATATCAAAACGACATTTTGTTTGTAAACTTTAAATTTTAATACTTTAACAGTGACATTCTACCAAATCCAAATTTCATCCTTTTCCTTTTGCAGACATAATGTAAATACCTCACTTATTCAGGTTTATTAAACCATCAATAAATGTATCAGCTATAAGTTAATCCTGCTCCGTGTGGAACTCAACCGGAAACACTCGCACACCTAGTCGTTTCGCCCTTTTGATGCATTCTAGTCGACGCTCGGACATGAATCCTTCCGATTTGTGGCTGTCATCAATCGAATGTTCTTCATTATTACTATTCTCAAAAACACCTTCAGTATTTTGTCTTGGGGATGTCTTTACCTTTTGCAAAAGATGACTGAGTTTTCTTTTTAGATAGAAAGCTAAGACTGGGATCACTGAGAGAAACATAATAGTAATCACCATTAACTTTACAGGTAAAACAAATGTTGAACATTTAGAACACTGACCGGTAAACATGTATTTAAATCTTTCCCAAAATGATGGTTCTGTAATGGTCCATTGAAATAGCATACCTTATAGATGTCGCTTAGCTTATAAATTTATGTCTTTGAAAAATATCACTAAACAATTCGGTAGATAGCTGATATGTTTAAGGGTAAACTTAATTGCCTAGCAACAAGCTAATGATAAAATTAAAACTATGGATTAGGGAATGTTTAGTTCGTTAAAGTTTTAATCCTAAACCCGCTTATGAGGGACGGGACCTAACATTTAATTTGGGGAAGAATCAGTAAGAATCATGTAACTTTATGCGTATTGTAAACATTACACACTCTCAGTGACAAACTGAGACTAAGAAGAGCTAAGGTTTAATATGGCGTAATTAAGCTAACGACACTTTCATGTTAGTCATTAAGTAATGTGTGCTAAAAGCTCTTGGTTTCATGAACAACTCTGAATGCTTGTAAAACTAAAACAATTAAAATATTTACTTGTATAATCTTATCACCGAAAATAAGGAAAGTTTAATATATCGAAACATAAAATTACGTTTGCTTATGATTGCGTGAATATTTCAATACAAACTTATTTGTTTCCCCTTGTTGAGTAAATGGAAAATCATTGACATTTCGGAGGGGGAACAATCGTCGTATAACTTACAGCTACTAAATCAATAACGTTCAAAATAAAAAATAATGTTTTTAATATATTAAACTAGCTGCTGCTATAGTACCTGGTTTAACCCCAGGAATACAATATTTGTGGGCGGCGCATTATATGATTAACCTTTTGCAATAATTGTAACAATGAACACTGGTTTATGTTATCACCTGGTCAAATAAAATTACTGTCTAAAACAATAACAACGGATTTTTAAGACCCGTGGGGTGGATCCCTAAGATCAAATCTAAAACAAAAACACCTTGCCTTTCTATTTGAGACCTATTATCATTGTACTCATTTTCATGGTGTAAACAGATATTTATTTTCATAAATGTTCACAGTATTATTTAAACAAGTAATCTTAACTTCCCTCTAGCCATAAAATATATATTGATTGTTGAAAGTTCTAAACCAGCCTGATCTTGAAAGGTCATCAAAATCCCATTACCGCGACAGAACAGTTTCATTTCGTTTTCACACCTCTAACGTTGCTTTTTACTACAACCTATAACCTATTTTACTACAAATCAATATCTGTTCTACTAACTTATATCTGTATAATATAACGTGAATATTTTACACTACGTATGCCTTCTATTTATTTGTGTATAGAGTGTTTCCCCGTACAGGTTGGAATTTATGTAAAATATAAAAATTATTGATAAAAATGACAAATGGATATTTTTATTTAATATTTAAATCGTACACTAAAACAATATTTACAAACTATTGTCCTGTTAAAACGTCAGATCACTGAACACATTTGTGGAATGTGCAATAATATGAATGTGTTATTGGACCGCATGGGAGAGCAGCTGTATTATTTAATGACATTGGAAGCTCGTGAATTAGCAAGTTCAGAATAAATCAAAAGTAATAAATTTAATAGTTTATTACTGCTTACATGAAAAAGCAGTTTATAAACTAACATGGAAAAGTCCCATACAGTGCAACAACGTTCTTTCAATATTAATTAGTTTACATATTTTAATATCAAACATTGGTTACTTTCCATTATAACCAATGAAATACTTTGCAATGCATTGTGTGTGTTGAAATATATTTTATACTTCCTATTATACGATTTTATAGTTATCTATAAAAGGTCAAATATAAAACAGATCAAATGCCTTTTAATACCACGTTAAAAGGGTCTTTATACTGCACTTTTGAAATGTATAAACTACATACATATGAAGACATATATTATTTGAAATTAAAAAATATTGTTCGTTAACATTACACCCCGGGTAATGATTACAACATTAATAAACCAAAGGTAATGAGTAATATTAATGAAATGTGTTACATTTGACTAATACTATATATACTATGTATACAAGGTTTACTATGTATACTATGGTTACAACCTAAAAATTAAGAGTTTAATTGCAAGAGCAAATTATACTTCCAACAAAGCAATTTTAGCTTAGTATTGTTTACAATAAAATTGGATTAGTTACGTGTTTAAAATATTACAATGTTACACACATTTACAATAAAGAGTTTCACTGTAAAAAAACAGAAAACTGTTTAAAAAGTGTTCTAAGTATAAAAGTATTGTCTCTTTAAAATACAAGACATCCTATTATTAGCAGTTTTTGTCCGTGGAAAATCGATTTAGTACGCCAACTGTCTAAAGACAAACATTTAGGTCATTGAAACTGTATTCACGGCAGCTATTACATAAATCACGACTTATTCATAAAAAAACTGTTAGCCATTTGTTCCAATAGTAATACTGTGCGAGGAAACAGTAAAAACAATTGTAAGATAATTTATTATTTAGGCCTATAAGAAACCCATTTTGCTTTAAATGATTCAAGAGTCTTTATTTAGAAATTAAATAATTTATTGAGTAGCATGATACGTTTTGTTACAAGATATCACTGCAAAATACATTTACACTTACGCGGTACACAGTACATGACGATAAATATACACAAAACATGGTACAATGTTTTGATTATTCTGAAGAATACCAGGTGATGATGACCAGTTTAACTGTTTGAAATCGATCACAGTGTACCATCTCTTGTACATTTTTACCTATTCTATGTAAAATCAGTGTAAGTATATATAGTATATATATATATATATATATATATATATATATATATATATATATATATATTGTAGTGATGTGAGACTAGTTTATTTTATTCTAGTTAACCATAAAACTATTACAAGTAATTGAATGCGTGAAGTATAAAGAAATAAATAACTATAGACTCCGTTGGGACTTTCGATATAGTGCCATAATGAATTGGTAAAAATCTCGAATCGTCAAACAATTTAAAAAAATAAAATCTATGTTAAGGGTAATGTAATGCAGTTAAATATTAAAACCTAAACTGTCATAATGACGCATCTATCCCTTAATGTGAGAGTAATTAAAATATCGATATTTTATATTTGAACGAACTCATTGAACCATGTATTGTATACATCTATGTTTTTTTTTGAGGAAGGGACATAATTAGTATTTTGTAAGACGACACGATGTCACACATAATTGTATAAAATTAACTTTTTAAAAGGAAATTAAGTATATAGTAAATTACATCTTATGATAAACCAGAGTAATTACTTATTAATACGTAACGCGGGTAAATCTAGGTGGTTTAAACAATGAAAGTTATGCGGCCGCTTCACAATATTAGCCCAGTAGATCACCTACTTTAACTGGCAACATTAAATTTAAACTTTCTTTCCTATATTTCATCGCAAGTTCTGGTAACTCTCCTCCGTTTACTAGGCTTTTGCAAACTTGTATTGCTTTATTAAACTTGAATAAATCAGTTTTGTTTTACAAAGACATATACTAATCAATTTGGGATCTTCCAAATAAAACGGTATTTAAAATTGTTGTTGTACTCCTTCGACCGTTTCAGGTTGGCAATCTTATCTCTAGAAAACTCTCTATTGGGCGAGTATTTTCTCGAAAATGATCGATAAGCAGTTATACACACTGCAGGTACTTATCCATTTGTGTAGTCTCAACCCAATAAACCAGTGACAGAATTGAACAGTATTTCTACAACCAGCCTGAAGGACATTCACGTTTATATTTTTTGTTGTTGTTTGTTTCTTGATAAATTAATGTTAAGAAATACACTAACTTTCAACAGTTAGTATCTTTTTGTACATTTACATATTTATTTAGTAATATAAAATAGTTACTACCTGGTATATGCATTATACAGGGTGTTTATAAAAGAACTCCTTGGTTTCAAGCGTTTATGTTACAGCATTATACATTAAAAACAGTTTAAATACTTATATATTATGAAAGAGTGCCTTCTTAAGTTTTTTTGGTATTCAGTACATTTCAATATGTGCTCCATTCGTTACCCTCATCACATCCAAACGATAATCGATCTCTTCCCATGTACTCAGTAGCATGTCGGGTGTGATGGCTGCTATGATCTATCCCTCAGATGTCCAATGTCACGAATTTTCTGAGAGTACACAGTGTTCTTAACATGCCCCCATATAAAAAAGTCTAGTGGAGTCATATCTGGGCTTCTGGGTGGCCATGCGATCGGCCCGCGTCGTCCGATCCACCTGTATGGAAAACGCAAGTCTAATGCATACGGACACGGTTGCTGTAGTGTGGTGGGGCGCCGTCTTGCTGGAAGAAAATCAATCCTTTTTCTTTTTCGATATCATCTACCTGATATTAAATGTCCCCATTAATTGTTCTTTCTGTAAAGATGAATAGGCCGACAATACGGTCGTGCATCGTCCGCACCAAACATTGACTTGGGGGAGTCACGTTGATGTTCAATAAATTCATGCTGTGGCTCAGACCCCATATCCTACAGTTGTGTCGATTTACTGACCCACTAATGTTGAAAGTTGCTTCATCTGAAAACATAAAGTTTTCCAGAAAAATTTCATTTTCTTCAAAGTTGTTGAGAATTAGGGATGCAAACTCGACTCTTTTCATTCTGTCATTGGGTTTGATTTCATGTAAAAGTTGTATCTTGTATGTGCATGCCAAGGTCATGCAGGGATGCCAACTGCCAACTTAATATACCCGCTATAAAACATAACAATGTAGCGAACACAATTGTGAAAACCGCATGCTTTTCAGAAGTTCCGTTATTTAATTATGATTTGTTGAAACCAAGGAGTTCTTTTACTAGGAGTACGCTCTTATATCGCGTATAAGGATTGAGTGATCGCGTAAAATACCCAAAAAATGTTTCAATTGACAATATACCTCATGGGCCCTCCATTATAACTGCAGCTTGACAATGACACACAAATCCAGAACATGACAAACAATGAGGCCTGAAATCTGTCAATCAGTCAGACAAAGTGCATATGAAGTAGTTACTCACCCCTCAGTCTCACTGAGGGCTGTATCATCTAGGCCCTCATAATAATATTAGCTGAAGATTTTGATAAAATATGTTGGCGGCAATAAAGGTCCCCAATCAGTGAGAGCACGTGGTTTAAAAGTAGTTATTTACACTTTGGTTCCACTGGAGGACCCATCAGGATATTTATTTTATTGTAGCTTAATATTGCTGTAAAAATCTATAAGTATAAGTACAGAACTTTATGAATAATACGTTTTAAAATCAGTCAATTGGTTTTGAATGCCAAAATATTTTAAACTCTAATCCAGAGGTTTTAATGTAACACATTAACCTTACTGGGGGGAGGGGGGCTGTGCCCCCCAGGCCTCCCATTGTTATTGTAGCTTGATACGGTTGTTCAAATACATAGGCAACCTATAAATGCAGAACTTAAAAAACAATAAGGCTTAAATCATTCCATTTTTTTTAAGAAGAATAAATTGCCTCATTTTAAAAAGAAAAGAAAAGTAGTATCTTATGTTAAATATAATCTAGGAAGAAATTAAAACTCTTTGACCCACTTCTTAGAATCCACGAGTCATTGTGTCAAGATCCAAGATTTTGTATACATCTTAATATATAAATACCCCCGTAGCAGCAAACCTGCGTACTCAGCAAATTTCCAATGCATAAATATGCATATATATATATATATATATATCTTAATGCCACATAAAGCCACATATCAAGTTTCATCAATATACTTTCATAAATAAACAATGTATGACATTTTAATTATTCTCCATAAGAATAACATGGCGGCTGAGTGTGCAGGTTTGCTGAAGCAAGGAACTCTAACAATGGGTTTTTACACAAATATCAATATAACTCAAGTAGGTAAATTTTTTTTGTGCAAAAAATAATGAACCACAACCAGATGAAGCCATATACCAAATTTCATCAGTTTATGTTCATAAGTAAGCGAGATATACAATTTTTATTTTTCTCCATAAGAATAATATTAGACAACGTACTGTGTTTAGCACTTTCAATATCTCAGTAACCAATTGACGTAGAGCAATGATCAAAATACCAAATTGTCTGTTTTGAATTCAATGGTACAAATTATAATTTGATTTAAATAAAATGAGATGTGGAAACCCGAAAAACCAATTTTTGGTGTAAAAAACCCCCCGAAAACCCCCTTCGGATGGTGCGATTCATATGGTTTTCGAACTCGTTCAAATAAATGGTGCTTTACACATTTGCACTAAATTTCATTAAGATCAGACCTTTTTTACGAGAGTTATCGTGCTTACGGTCACTTATATATATAAATTGGAACGAGTGGTGTTTTTGGCATCTGGGGACCTCAAAATGAAAAGTTATCATGGTCTCGGGCTTAAGGCTTACCATGAGACCTACGGTAATAGCTTCTTCCCCATAGGGGAAATTCGCTAAAAGAAAAATTGTATATCTCGCTTATTTATGAACATAAACTGACACAATTTGGTATATGGCTTCATCTGGTTGTGGTTTATTGTTGATTCCACAAAAAACAATTTTTCACCAATGGTTCCTGTAGCAGCAAACCTAAGTACTTGGTCCCCATGTTATTATTATGGAAAATAATTCAAATGTTATATATCGCTTATTTATGAATTTATATGGATGAAACTTGGCATGTGGCTTCGCTAAGATGAATTCTATCGATATTTGCATAAAAACCCATTATTTTGTGTACCTTGTTGCAGCAAATCTGCGTACTAATCCCCAATGTTATTTTTATAGAGAATAATTAATATATAACATTACACAACGTACTGTGTTTAGCACTTTCAATATCTCAGTAACCAATTGACGTAGGGCAATAATCAAAAGACCAAATAATGTGTTTTTTTAAGCTGAATCCGATGGTGAAAACTAAAATTTGTCTTTTAAAAAAATTAAATGTGCAAATTTCTAAAAACCCATTTTAGTGGTCCAAAACCCCCCAAAATACCCCTTCGGATAGATTGATCTGTCTGGTTTTCGAACTTAAGTCATAAAGTTTGCTTTAGACATGTATACCAAATTTCATCAAAATCGTACAATTCTTACGAGAGTTATCGTGCTCATTTGTCATTCATTCCTTTGTAATATATATATATACAGTAGAACCTCGCTAATTCGAATTTCAGGGGAAAGACAATATATTTTGAATCATGGGAAGTTTGAAATAAAGAGGGTTTTAATTATAGAGGTCATAATAAATAAAATTTGAATTATGGAGGTCCCTGTTTTAAGTGTAGAGAGATTGAATTATAGAGGTCAAAATAAAATTCAAACTATAGAGGTCCAAGTTATTTTTTAAAAGCTAGACAGAATAGTGTAGTTCAAACACATCTCTTGAACAAAATACTCAACAGGCGTGTTTTTTGTCCTGAATTCGAATTACAGAGGCTAACGGTAACGCAGTTCGAATTGTAGAGGTTGACTTCGAATTTTGGAGGTAACAGTTCGAATTACGGCAGCAAAATTTTAATTGTAGAGGCTCGAGTATATACAAATTCAAATTTTAGAGGCTGCATTAAGCGTAAAAATCACTTTGAATTATCTGTATATTATTTTTCAAATTTTAGAGGTTTTCTGAGGGGATCAGATAAACATTACTAATTATAGAGGTTTTTGAATTATCGATGTTCGAATTAGCGAGGTTCTAATGTAGTTTTGAACGAATGGCGTTTTTGGGGTCCGGGGACCTCAAAAGGAAAAGTTAACTTAGTCCCGGGCCTAGTTCTTACCATGCCGACTACGGTAATAGCTTCTACCCTATAGGGGAAATTCGCTAAAAACAAATTTGAAAATTTAAAAAATAAAATTGGTTTATGGAGTTTCAAATCAAAACAAAAGAATCATAACAGCTGTTTATGATAAATAAGTGAACTGTCAAAGTATATAGTGAACTCGCTTTGCTCGCTGGGGGCTCCGCTCCCAGACCCCCGCTTGGGGTCGCTCCAGTTGTTATTATTGGTCAATGACCCTTCAAGTATTTTTTACATAGTATACTATTTAGATTCATTATGGTTAAATCCACTCTAGATGTTTCCATTGTTCAATAGTTCTATAATTTGTTTATACTCTACCATGTGAAAGTTGCTTTGACAGTTTACTGGATATTCGTTTACAGCTGTTACGATTTCTTTTGTTTTTATTTGAAACTCCATAAGCCCAATGTTAAAATATCCAATTTTCAAGATCAAAATTAGTGGTTTTAAAATTTAAAATTGTATATTTTGGCAATTTTACCGGGGGTTTCAAGGTACAAGCTACCTGCTTGCTAAATATCACGTTTCTAGTTCGTCTGGAAATGGTCTAGAATTCTTATGTCTGGTGTGTTACACATGGGGCTGTATATATATTAGACTATTATTGTAGTTTAAGTATTAACATGTGATTACCTCAAAGCAGTGACTAAAATAAGCTAAAATCATAAAATGAAGATTATATTAGAATGGCAATGTCATATCCAAAATTAATCAAAGGGACATTGAGCTATAATAACAACTGCAGTGACCTTAAATATCTTCAGAAAAGAGACAAATGAGCTAAGAAAATCTACTCATAAGTTGCGGGATGTGATGAAATATTAAGTCATCTAAACAAACTGACAGACCTTCCCCGAGCAAAGGCCGGCCTTCGGGTACTACTTCAACAACAACAACATGAGTATTACTTTGAACATTAACTCACAGATTATAAACTGCTGTTATTTACTTTGTTTAGATTTTAAACTGTATAAGCCCAATGTTAATTTTTTTAACTTTTAAAATTAGTTTTTTCTAATTACCGTATTTGATTTGTCCTGGGGATGAGACCTGTCTAGAACATATTTTAAAGTAGTTTGATGTGTTTTCAGAGAAGTACAAGTATTAATGAAATAGGCTATGATTCAATGAAATGATCATTTTTCAAGTTTTTAATTTGTTTATAGGATTGATTATACTGGTAGGCTATTTAAATTATATACTGACTCATTTTACGTTAGTTATTTTTACATTTAAAAACATGCTAGGGGGCCATACACATATATTACATAACACACTTAAGGGGTGGGAGGGGGTATGGCGTAGCGTTATGTAGGGGAGGGGTTATGTAACTCACACATATCAACCCTAAGAGCTGGCGCACTCCCACATCTATTGATAATGTTATAAAACTTTCACAATTAAAAGCTTATCTAATTGATATCTTAATCAAGGTTACAGTTAGTTAGTTCCGTCATACTATTTTACTAACAGTAAAACTAAAAACGAGTTTGCACGCAGCACGCTGAGGTGAGGGATGTGAATTTCCATATTTTTCCATATTTTGACTTTTAAAACTCAAAATCAGTGTAAACACAGACATTTATTTGAATTTTTATTGAAATCTGAAAATGTTGATTTTTTTGCCTGTTCTGATGCTCCTGGTTATATTTACCTGCAATGCTGGGAATACGATTTTGCACATTATAAGGTTAGGAGAGGATCCAGTCAGGCTTGAAAGTAGTGTGAGGTTGTTGGGGATGAGAAAAGTACACCAACAAATGAATAAAAGGCTTTTCTAATGCAAAACCCCCTTAAGACAACGTACTGTGTTTAGTCGATACACATTTACTTTAATAACTCCGTAAATATTTATGCTAGAATGACGAGAGAGGGCTTAAAACTTTCGCCTCATTAATTCCCATATTTTTACATGCATTAAATTTACATCCGAGGCTTTTCTAACCCTTTCTGGGCCCAAAAACTCAAAATTCAAAAGATTAATCGCCAAAAAAGGGGTTTAGAGTTTTCCGATTGTTTTGCCCAATGAACTTGTCCAACTAATTATAGAAAGAAACGTCCCTACCAAATTTGAAGTAAATCGGGCCAAAAATGTGACCGCTAGAGTGCAAACGTATATATATACATATATATAAATATACAATTTTGAACGACCCCCCAAAACGTGTTCAGGGGGTCACGTTAGGAACTTCTATGGTGGTCCCGGGCTTAAGTTTCACCGTGCGGGTCATGCCAATAGTTCACTTTCCATAGGAAATTCACTAATAAATACATAGCGTATTTTGAGTAAGTTTGCTTTAAACCTGTTTTTTGTTGTTTTAGAGCGTAAAATCATGACTTGATACAGTACTGCGCAGTGCTACCCACATCTTTAGTTTTTTAAGTTGTTTTGTGTAAGCCACAAAACAAATCACTGCCTGCGGCAATGGTTTTTTATTAAAATGGAAACTACAGCAAGGCTATCATTGACAATTCAAATTCAAGATCTTTTAAGAGGGGGTACCAGTTAATCCATGTATATTCCTAAACCCATAAGAGCAATGATTCTTTCAAGTTCCATCCAGCCTCAATGGGTGGTCGGATGTTGTTGATTTATAGCTTTTTTCAGGAGGAAAAAAAATAACAAAGCGATTTCAGTGAGCAAAGTTTCAAATTTATTTTTTATTTCTATTTTTCTATCGAATTTTAAAATGCAAATCGAAAATGTTGTCACTGAAATTGCTAGATAACCACCAGCACATCATTTTTTCTAAATTTTAAAAATATATATTCACAAATAACACAGGACGGATTTTGAAAGTATTGGCCTTATGGGGGAAGCAGTTAGAAATGCAAAAAGTTTTGAGACTTTTCCATTCTAAAAACGCCACATGCATGACCCAGAGGGGAGCGCAGAATTGGACACGTCAGGAAGTGTTGCAGCGACGACTCCAAGCAGTCCTAAAGATTTGGTGGAGTGGTACATTCATGGAGTTCATACCTCTGCCGCCACCATTACTGTACTATTAGACCACGCCCTTTGACTAAGGTTGCTACCTCCCCATCAGTGATGCCAACAGACATATAAGCAAGTTGTCGTATACTCATAAAATATGACCATTTTAAACCATAACCTTGCCAATCTTTGGACACTTTGAAGATAATTTTACGTTCTTACGTAACTAATTAAGTAATTCAAAGAGTACATTTAAATTTTTTTCATGAGCTTGTAAACTGAAAAGCATTGATTGAATAAAAGTTAAACATAACTTATTGAATTATAAATGAAAAGTAAACAATAACAGTTTTATTCAGGACTAAAAACTTATGTAGCGCGCTGCGGCGGTTGGGTTACATTAGGTTACTCTAATTTTACGTCCATAACACATAATTTATAAGGGACCCATAATTTTAAACTGTATGCTGGAAGTTAGCGGACCTGCTGTTAATATGTGCAGAGTGAGAACAACCCCCCCCCCCTCAGCTGCAGGGTGGGGGGCTGTGACAATTCTCCTGCCAAACATTTCTACTGCGCGTAGTCGTCGCTGCGACAGTTTTTGACTGAGGACTTTCCATTGTCTCACCTAGAGCATGACTTCCATTGTATTACATGTACCTAGTTGCATTAGTGATAGCACCTAGTTAATTACACTTGAAAACAGGAATGAAGTCCAGCGAGAAATGTAGGCCTAAATGAAAAATCTACTTACAGGCTTAAAGTGCTCAACTGAATCGTTTTTATGTGAGATTTAATATTTAAGAATACATTTTTAACAAATTTGGTGTGCAATACAGTCACATATCACAATAGGCTATGGCAATATGATGTGTATCGCGTCACCTTATACTGTATCATTTTAGGTGCACCGTATAATTTGAATTTAACTTATTTCCTCATATAAGGGATTTAAAAGACCCTTTATTTGAAGCGGAAAAGATAGCCTGGCTATAGTTTTCATTATAAAAAAAGCCTGAATTACTTTCTTTGAAAACTTTGTAAAACAAACTTTTTTTGATTAAAAGTCCAGCAAACTGTTTGCTGTGTGTGTGTGTGTCCGTGAGCACGATAACTCTCGTAAAAAAGATCCGATTTTGATGAAATTTGGTTTAAACGTGTAAAGCAACATTTATGACTTTAATATCGAAAACCAGCCAGATCGCTCCATTGGAAGGGGTATTTTATGGGGGTTTTGTACCCCAACAAATGTGTTTTTTGAATTGTTTACATATAATTTTCTAAATCGTCAAATTTTAGTTTTTCCCATTGGATTCAGCTTAAAAAATACACAATTTGGTATTTTGATCATTTCTCTACGTCAATTGGTTACCGATAGATTGAAAGTGCTAGTCTAATGTTATTATTATGGAGGAAAAGACAATTTTTATATCTCGCTTATTTGTGAACGTATACTGACGAAACTTGGTATACAGCTTCATCTCGTTGGGGTCTATTGATATTTGCTAAAAAAAAATATTTTTTGCCAACGGCTCCCCTAGCAGCAAACCTGCGTACTCAGCCCCCATGTTATTCTTATGGAGATCAATTATTAAATGCTCTGTCTCGCTTAATTATGAACATAAATGAATAACAACTAGTATACGACTTCTCCTAGATGAGTTATATTGATATTAGCATAAAAACCCATTTTTTGTATTCCTTGTTGCAGCACACCTGCGTACTCAGCCCCAATGTTATTCTTATGGAGTATAATTAAAATTGGATATATCGCTTATTTGTGAATATATTGTTATGAAACTTGGTAAGTGGCTTTATGTAGTATTAGGACACTTATATCTCCATTGAAAATTCGCTGAGTATGCAGGTTTGCTGCGACGTGGGTATTTAGTATGTGGTTCTAAAAATCATGGCAACCCTATCACATGCCAAACATATTACAAGCCATCTTGTAAAACTGCGTGTTTCGATCTGTAAAAATGGTGTGATCCTTTGAAATAAATAAATCCCAATCATATAAAATTAAATTAGGTATTTTCCCCCTCCGTTAACTTGTGTTCAAAATATTCAGCTCTTTTTAGCGAATTTCCCCAATAGGGAAGAAGCTATTACCGTAGTCGGCATGGTAAGACCTAGGTCCGGGACCATGATAACATGATAACACAACGTTTCAACAGTGACGCGAGACCACTTCAGCCATATCGCGAAATGTGACCATATTGCACATCACTACTCCATATTCTTCTCAAGTGGCATACCTATTTGTTAAAAATGTCATCAGCATATAGGCCTATACATACTATACACCTAAAATCAGTTCAGTTAAGCCTGTAATCAGTGTTTATACTCTATTTTCATTTAATTTAGATTATAAGTGCATTAATAACAACTATCAAAAGAATATTTGTATCATTTCCGTTAATTAACCAGCACAACCTTTTTGGCTTTCCATTTATTTGCTACTGTTCACAACATATTTCTTATTACCAAAGAAAACACCAAACAATTTGTAATATCCTGTGTCTATTTAGTTATTTTGAAGTTTTAAAAACAATTGGTACTTTGGTATTATACGGATGCCACTATTTTTGGAGGTTAATTTTTACCGGATACAAAGGATAACTACATAATTCGAAAAACGTACTTTTATTGACTTACTGTAAAAACTTTATATCATTCTGATGAGCGGTCTTTGTGTTGTGCCTCCCAAAAGCCAGCGATGTCCGCTAGGATCGTGTTGAATGCGTCGCCGCCGCTAGCAGCCACACCCGATCGCCACATGTACTCCGCAAAATATACAGCGCGCTGCGGCAGTTATGTTAGGATGGGTTATCATAAAAATACGTACGGTTTCCTCTTCATTCCGAGGTAAATCCCACACCAAAAGAACGTCACTCATTATGAAAACAAATGTAACGTAGTGCACGGCAATAAATCACTCATGACACTGACCCAGATACAGGCGGTGACAGCTGATGCGCGCGCTCCGGTCAACGACCTGACCTTGGCCTATTTGGAGGGGGTTTGGCGGCCGGAAGTATGACTCTTCAGGTATCATTCGATTTGTAACGAAACAAGGAAAGTCCTACAATCATTTTTATGTTAACCCATCCTAACATAACTGCCGCAGCGCGCTGTATAAGGGTGGCATCCGTATAATACCAAAGTACCAAACAATTTACAGGTATGGTTGGTTGGGGGTGCTTAGACTTATGTTAAATATCTTACCTAACTCAACGTTACTTAACGTAATAAACACACGTCAAACCCACCATCCACGTACCAGAATTTATTTCTTTTGCCTTTTAGGCCTACCCCCAATTAGGTAAGGTTTGGATGTGCTATCAGAACTAAATATGAGTATTCCGGTCAGGCATTTGTTACTTAATTCATAAAAACCCCATTAATTCGGTTTACATTAATTAAGTTTGGTTACGTTTATGTTTAGGTATTGAATAGGGCCTATACACTAAAAAAACCCTTCCTAGCCTAGGCTACGTTAATTTTATTCGTAAGCGGTACCTAGTGAATTAACAAAATTAGAAACCAAAAAGTTATGGTTTTAAAGGAAAGGATCCGAATATTGGCTTTCATACCTAGCCTAGGCTACGGTACTTTAAATTTTTGTCATCAGTGGTACCTAGTGAATTAACAAAAATTAGAAACCAAAAAAGTCATGGTTTTAAAGGAAAGGATCCGAATATTTACTTTCATTAGATTGTGAAGAATGTAGCCTATTAAAATTTGTCAAACAGCCAAAATTACCCGTCACGAATAAACACACCAGATTGGAGAGAGGATTCTCTTGACTAATGCAGGGTGATCGAAACTTTAAAATTCCAGGAGAATGAAAGGGTACACTTTAATAAGCAGAACAATAAACCAAAGCCGAAAAAGTTTTTCGATACCTATATCGATTAGATCGATAGTGAAATATTTTATCGTTTGTATGTTAGTTACTACGTAATGTTTGTTTTTTAGTTTTTTTGTCAAATAAACTTAAAATAAAAATGAAATAAATGTTACCCTACCAGTATTAAAAAAATGATTTATTTACAAAACATAAAACTACAAAACGTAACAAATTTAAAAGGTTTCCAGGATACAGCTTTCTGATATACCGTACCGAGAATACATATTTAAGTATTAATGGAATCAATTTTTCTTATCTGGACAAATTTCAAGACAAAATCGTTCACATCTTTGAGACTGAACACAACCGAAACCAAAACCAAATAACCTAAATAATAGCTAAACCGTAACGAACAATTTCATTCAGTTTTTTATATTATCGCTTCATATCATTCATTCATCATTTATGAAAGTGTAGGTACCCAAAAGGAAAGTTTCTGATAAACACTAACCTTATTTGTGAATTCTACAGTAAAAAATCTTTCAGAAAAAATAAAATAGGCAACGTATAAGTTATTGGTTCAATACTTTCTATTTCAACCAATTATGAATAAGTATGCAACAGTTCAGGATAAGATAACGAAGTTTAAATAATTATAGAGCTCTTGTTAAAAAAGTGAAGCCTCATTGGAGGACATTTTTGTAAACAAAACATCTAGCCAAAGAGTAATAAAGACTAACATAAGTTGTGAAGAGGGTATTTAATTGGTTAACTTATTTGTTGCCATGGAGACCGGAGGTTATAAAGGGTAAAAATGTCGGTCAGCATGTAAGCAGAGTTTTTTATCCCAGACGAGACCTCTATAGACATCCTCGTTGGATAAGATAGGATTTGTTATTTCAAAATAACGTAACATAACCTAACCTAACTGCCGCAGCACGCTGTACAAGATGGGTCGTAAAAAACAAACGATACCATTTCACCATCGGAGGTCAGTCTTACCACTCTTGGAAAAAAATCAATGAGTTATAAAATATAGACAAAATAGCTAGGATACACTGAAAAATACCTGAAACTCATTCTGATGTAATATACAAATAAAATTACGCCCCTGCATAGTCCCGACACAGACTTGCTAGCTACGTTGAGAAATATAATCGCTATTGGCTAAATACAACGGCTAATTCATGTACTTCAAAACTTGCAGTTAAATTAAAACATGTCAATATTAGCAAAATGTGTACGTACCACTAACTGTTTGTACATTGTCTTCAGTTGTTCAATTGATAAGTTAATCATCAAAAGTCCACATTTCTGATCCCATTCATGGCCATGACACCTCTAGCTTCCACATACAAAAACCCTCAAGTGCGAGGCCTGCATAGGCGCAAGGCCCTTGTGTGGGTGCACCTGTCACGCCGCCCTAAGGACGGCACTGGGTGCTTATCACATTAAGTAGATACCTTGGGTTAGGTAAGGTTTATATGACGGTTTGGTCTGTTGGATTCATTTAAGTATGTTTGGCCATTCAAAGTAGGCCTACAGTTTGCCTCAGCAAACTTAATTTTCTCACGAAAAGTAAATGGACATTTAGTAACTCGCAAATATAAATATAAGCTAGGCCTATCATAACATTCCCATTGTATAGACTACCAAGACAGACTTATGGTTAGAATAAACTTACAGCAAGGCTAAAATTTAAATAGTATGATGATTGACCAACTTGGGATGGTTGAGGAACTACAGTATCATTGGCCTACCTAAATTAGTCAAAAGGATAGTGTCTGTTTTGGCGATTAAAACTTTGTAGACAGTATTTAAAGTTTATTAATAACATAAAAAGTTCGTTTTTAGTCACACCTTGTGCTATAATCATCCATGTTATGGCTACGACTGTAAGCTAATATACAAAACCTGAGTATTATTCGAACACAAACTATCTACAAAAGAACACAGACAAAACCTCCAAAATGTATGTTTGTGTTTAGTACTGATGTATAATGTTGGCATTCTCGCCGAAAACACTTTTAATCGTATTAAATCCAACTTGAACCAAAGTGCTTCACATAGGTTATGTGTATGGAACTCGCAAGGAAATAAGATTTACATTTGATTATTGCTACGGTATAACATTAATGAAATTATTATTGAACTCAAAAGAATGACACGTTTTGAATTTCTAACAGAAAGGTGTCTAGGTAGGTAGAACCACTAAGTTTTAGAACAAATTAAATAAACAAACCGCTCTGACCTGAACACAAACTTCAATCAACAAAATTACAGCAGCTGAGCTGATGTATTTTGACAGTTCAAACTTCAAACAACACGGTACTACAAAGCTCAAAATATGTACTGAAATAATGTTCAATGAAAAAACTGATAATTATTAAAATGTAATAATAATTCGCCAATTATAGTTTATTTAAAGCATTAAACCGTAAAAACGTTATCCTAAAAATTTCATGACAATCCATCAAACCGTTAAAATGTAGATAACGTCACACTACTTCGAATTCCAAACTGAGTATAAGGATATCGTTTCACTCAATCCAATAAACACCCTGTATTTGATTTAATTTATGGATGATATATTGCTTAATGGATTGGGGAAAGTAATACCAACGTTTGGCGTTATATATTTAGGGCTATGGTTTTATACCGAATATTTGCTACATCTGTGTAAGGAGTCTGGCAGTCATTGTTTCAACATAATCAATATTGAGCGTCGGCAGTGTGACTTGCCGAGTTATCTGTGCTTAAGTAAATATTGAGTCACACACACAAAGAGAAAGCCAAGTCCATCAATACAACACGTTTAGTCTTGTCACCTAACATGCAAATTAATAAATGGGTCAAATGAACTATATAGATCGTTTCAATTAAAAAGCAACTTGTTTACCTTAAATTTTTACGTATGAAAATTTTAAATTAGGTTTAGCACTAATAAATCAAGGAAAGTTAAACTGTGCAAGCTCAACTAAGTTTTATTAAGCTATAGATTCTTAATTATACTAAATGGGTGTCAAGGCGACAGTCGGCCGTGCAACGTTGTACCAAAGGTAATGATTATGCAGCTACCTTGGCTGCAGATGTGCCTTGGAGGCGCAACTGTGGGCGGCGAGCGGTTGCTTGGCTGATCCACGAGTTCTCCGTGAATAGAACCTTTTTTTAATTGATTTTAGTACTTTTTGTTAGCAAAAACGTAAGTAACATGTTTAATCCGTCGTTTTTTGTCAATCAAAAAAGGATATACGTACAATTCAAATCCATCATTTACTTTAAGCTAGTAATATTATTAATTATTAATAAATAATAATAGTATTTTTATATTTTTAAGACTGCAAATTCCTCAGTAACATATAAGTCACATTAAAAACTTATCATTTAATGAAGTAGCCTATAGGTGTCAAATTTCTGTTTTTGCAAGACCGGTTTCAGATAAATTAGAATCCATCTTCAGTCGCAATTTTCCAAACCTAGTACATTATACTAAGGCAGCACACTTTCGTGGTGGTAGGGATGTAAAAATGTTTAGCACATAAACAAACAAAATGCTCACAAACTACATTTAATACATTAAAACCGAACCGGCAGGCCTGCGCACACATTTTACTTTTGTATTAATGTAGTCCGTACCGTACAAAAAATGTAGACCTACTCATCTAATAAAAATATTAATAAAAAGTACTCATAATTGAAAGGTGTCATGGCTTAAGCAAATATAAATACATCAGTGTTTTTACTAGCATATTAAATAAGTTTAAAACTCTTTTTTTTACTGTGTTAGAAGATAACCTGGCCTGGCTTAGTGTGGGTGAATGTGACAAAGATAAATAAAGTAACAGTTAATACATATTATCCTGAAGTAACAGAAATTCCAAAAAAAATTACATCAGGCGTTATTTACTTTTGTTTCCTTCGGAAAAAAATTATATCGTCTTCTGATAGCTTTTTATTCAGCCAGAATTATTTATTATTCATTGTTTTCTATATATACTGTAAATAATTCCAAATGTCAAAATCAGACTACAAACCTTAAATGTTCCAAGGCAATGTCTGCTTGAAAACCTGAGAAAGAAACTACTTAAACCTGTACAAATGAATTATAACGACTGTTTTGGAAACATTCTGGTTGAGGTTCACTAAACAAACCTTGTTCTTTAAAATTAACGAAATAAATAACAGTAAGCATAATAAAACAACGATTAAAATTATTAATTTATCATCGATTATTTCAAATTGCACAATTTATCTAATTGCTGCGTTCCTTTATGTTAGTATTTATGCAATATTCAGCAGCATCTATATTCTATACCTTTTGGACGATACAAGCACATACCACTAAATATAAAAAATATTAAGATCGACACTTGTTATTTTCTTGAATTTTAACTTTGCTATACGACTTAAAGGTCAGACCACGTTTCATGGTGTTACGTATTTAAGAATAGTCTCAGTTCAAATCAGAATGCAGCTTGGAGCGAGTCGCCTCAAGCAACAGCGGCAACATCCCGCCGTGAATACGTGATGACAGTTTTCTGCAGTTGTTAATATCATTCAATATATGGTCGGATTCGAAAGGAAATCTTACGTTATTAATATATAGTTAAAGGAGTTTAGTTAATATTTTGACCAAAAATCTTCATGGTGATAAGAGGGACGAGAGGAAGTTTTGAGTTATTTTACGGAAATATATAAAAACAGATCATATCATTACATTGTTTGTATGGTTTTATAAATATTACAATGCTTTTATTATCAAAAACCATTATTGCACTAACCATTTTTTATATTTATTTTAAATGTTTAAATATGTTAAAATCCCACTCCCAAAAAAAGAATTGACTTTTCTTTCTCCTGTAAAAAATACCTTAAAATCTTTTACACCTTCTTTACGTCATCAAGTAGCTAATCAAGAGAGGTTTATATAAACAGTTAATTAAAAAAAATATCTATGGTAAACATTGTTTCCTGTTAGTTTTGTCAGATTTAAAGTATTAATAAAAACAGAATTCTAAATTTAAACTAAAGTTTTATTAGTTTGCTTTAAAGAGACTCTGGTTAAACATATTCCTTAGAGGCTGGCAATGAGTTACGAACATTTTATTTGGTGCGTAAGTGACATAAGTGCGTTTTACGTAAAGCACTCACTTGATATTGTCAAGAATTTTCCAAGATACCATAAAAGTTATCTGCGCTGCGTGACAATTTTGCCTACCTTTGTTTGGTTTTGAAGGTATACATGGTAACCTTTAAAAGGTGTTTCAAATTCTCAGAAAAGAATACTGATTTATGTTTTATATTGACCCTGTTGATCAGTCACTGTCAGATAAAACATTTCTTGAAGCCCAGAGTGTTTTTGTATTCGGTTGTTCTGCTCAGGAAGCTGCAATCCATTTCCATTTGTGCCGCACGCCTGTGGTAAGTCATGGGTAAGTCAGGCAACAACAGATGAGGTAACCGATGCTTCTTTCACACTTGTGCCGCACGCCTGATGAGGTAAGGCAAGTAACAGATGGGGTGACTGATATTTCTTTCAAACTTGTGCCGTATGTTTGATTATGTAAGGCTGGTAATAACTGGGGTAGCTGATATTTCTTTCAAATTTTCCAGGTTTATCTTTTAATACGGATACCAAGCAAACATTATAAACAAATGCCAAGTTATGTAAATACATTTTTAAAGACACCTTCAGAAATATAGTTGATTTTGACTTCACTGTATCGTTTATTTGAAACGTAATACAATTTTGGATGGTTTTTATATTGTCTTCACGTCAGAGACATTTTCTTTAGGCAGAATATCAGTAAAATTAAATTAAAAGTAAATAATAACACTACATGTTTCCTTCAAAACCAAACAAAGCTAGGTAAATCTGTCACACAGCGCAGATAACTTTTATAGTATCTTGGAAAATTCTTGACAATATCAATTGAGTGCTTTACGTAAAACGCACTCATGTCACTTACGCACTAAAGAAAATGTTCGTAACTCATTGCCAGCCTCTAAGGAATATATTTAACAAGAGTCCCTTCATATCCAACTAATAAAACTTTAACATTAGGAATGTTACATACTTATATATAATTTGTATGTTATTACAATAACCAATATTATACTTATCAATAACATTTTAACCATTATTTATCACTAAAAAAATTATATTTGATCTGATAAAATAATTTTATAAGCATAACATTATTGTCTAATATCATTAATTCTTTTGTATGTAGTTGTGTTGAAAAGTGTCTTTGAATAGTAATTGAACCACTTATACTGTATAATTGATTTAACAAATACTTTGTGAAGAACAAATGTGACTTGATAAATATTAGACACAGATAATACAATGGAGCGTCAGTAAACGAAGATTTTAAAAGAACCCCATCCTTTCTAGCTGTTTGCATTGAGGCGCAACAAAATGTCCATTACAAATCTTCATGAATAATGGCCCCAAGAGCCGCTTACTTAACAACTCTCCAGTTTACTCTCCTCAAATTAAATTAGTGATTTATCACTTATAGACCAAGCATTTATTAGTCTGACTCCAGATAGTAAAATTAAAACTTGGGTTTAACATTCTTAATTAGAATATTCAAAGAATGTTTATTGTTTTAAAGCTCCCTATTGAGCATATATTTACTACCTGAGAAATTATATCATTACGTACTAGCTGGGCCCATCAACTTCGCTGTCTCCTGGCGTTATCGTCAAATAGCATTGTACGAGAGATCAACTTCCGATATTTATAATAAATATGTTTTAGTTTGCCCCTGTTATTGGATTTATGGTATTATGAATATTTATTGTATATTTTATAATATTTCTACTTGGAATTTCTTCTTAGAACCTTTCATTCATGTATATTGTTGATGAGTTTCCACTTAAAGTTTCTCTAAAGTTCCGGGTGCGGTCTAACGTTGTATACAATTTATTTTATTATACATTTCTTAAATATTTTGTTATTATTGAATCCTAGCACCGTCTTATCCAAGTTTTTATGCAGCAAGACCTAGGAATATAAATTTAAAAATGAAAATAAATTTAAAACCAATATTAATCAATAATTATTAATCATCGGTTTTAACCACGACCATTTAATTTATAGTCACCAAGGGAAAAATTGGGTAGTTAATATCAGACAATTAGTTAATATAATACGTAAAAACGACAACATTTACTTTTACAACAAGCAAATTACTTACCTAAGAAATATATTTACAATTAAATTAAGTGACATGTTTTAAGTTTAAATTGATATTTTCATTTCTTTAACACGCTTTAACATAAACTTAGTAATATATTTATGAGAAAGACTGAATTATTTGTTACAATTAACAGTGACCAAGTTATATAACTAGACAATTTTCATCACTAAGTTTCGTGTTTTTTGTCATCTTGCTTTTATTAAGTAAATTAAATATATATAACCAAAATTTGTTTTATTAAATAAGTTTAGTGTTATAGGTATGATTTGCTATAAATGTTTAAATGTAGGTCAATATAGATATTTGAAATTAAACATTCAAAAACATGTGTCAACGTTTGCATTTTCTCCTTGTATTCTGACCTTTAAGGATGCTATTGTATTTCACCTATTACAGTGGATCAACAAATACATTAATTAACTACACCAACGGATAAAGTTGAAAGCTATAATTTAACTGTTGATTGAGGTATTTTATGTTTAAGGTGGATTTACACTTTGTGCGAATGTAAAACTAGTTTAAAATGCCGTATATTATTCGTTGTTCTTTATTCAGATCAAACGGCTGCCTTTGTTTCCTTTCGCACGCTCTGACATTGTAAAACTTATATAACATATATTCAGAGTAATATTATTCTAAAGTTTTGTAATATGTTTATTTTAAAATTAAAATCGTAATTTGTATTTGGATATAGGTCATAAAGTAGGTAGACACTGAGCAGATAGATTTCGTCATAGCTTGTGCTCTCTATGCACAAATATTTAATTGATATCGGAACTTATTATGAAGATATTTGCATAGAATGGCTTACTGGTGAGGTTTCGTTGGGATTATATTTTGTGGCCGTAGATCCATGAATGCAATGCAATTTGTTTAACTCGATTAAGATTTTAGTAAAATCTTATTCTAAGGTAATAAATTACCTTTTTAGCTCTAAAGCCAAGATCATACCTGAAAGGGTAATTTAGAGGTGCTGTAATGTTAATTATTTTATATACAGTAACTGAAACATGTATTTTTTCTACGTTAATGCAGTTAATATTTTAAAATGTTGTTATAGGGTTACTATTGTGAGGTAAATTTGTATTTATTAAGTTTAGCAATGAATAATATGGCACTAAGGTGAATGTTTTTATTTTTATAGAGTATTATAAAACTGTGTCTTTCCAACGACTTTTTAATTAGAAAACATGGTAAGTCACACAATATTTTATAATCACTAAAAGGTATGTTATACCTTGCTGTTACATATGTGTTTATTTCAATGAAGCTTTAATAGTAAATTGTACATTAATAATACATGCATGTTTGTGTTTCATAGTGACTGGATTATTTTATAACAAAAGTGAACTCAGTGATATACACTAATTATAACTGGGCAGATGATAATAACGATGTTCTAATTGAAACATAATAATTTAACACTAAGGAATAATAGCAGGCTAAATTTACACAACTTAATAACTGTTTTCTGTTCCTTATAACTTTGTAACTGTACCCTTAATAACTGTTTTCATTTTATTTAACATTGTTGTTACACTATGTTGTGACATTGATTGAACCAAAACAATTCTGGAAAATATATAATCAACTTAAATGAGTCCACTATGTAAGTAATATTTAGTATGCAGGTTTTACGTCTTTGTGTTAGCGTATTCTATGTGCATGCTTACTCACCGAGGTTCGACACGCAGTTAAATTCAGTTTTGCAAGAAATTTCATACTATTCAATCTGGAATTTGTAAAATGAACCCAAACTTAAAGAATAGGCTTAATTTCTGTAAATTTACATTGCTTAAGACACTAGTTTACCGACCTAATAAAATTAAATATTTTAATATTTCACGTGGAAATATAATAATGTTCGGTGAATCATAATAAAACTAAAATCATGTTTGCATTTTAAAGATTGTTTTTTTTATTATGAAAGCTTGAATTTGTATCATTTAGTTTATTACAACGTTGATTCTCCGAAAATTTAGAGTTAGGTACAGGTACTGTCCGGATACGAGGAGAAATGAATCCCCCGCTTCTTCACCCAACCGAGTTGCTTCAGATATCGTGACATCCCAAACACATCAAGGCTTTTGGCAGGGTATTTTTATTTATAGAAATATATATTTTTTGTTTGGTTATTTTCCGTTCAGTTTTGTTCCCATGTGTGTAAGCTTAAGTCTACAAAACAACTGTGAAACTACTAAACTGCACACAGTTTAGCCGATGTTAGTTAAATGGCTAGTAGCCGATGGTAGTAGCCACCCGACCTATACCTTTCTTCTCGTTGCCGGTCAGTACAAGTCTTCTGGAATTTTTTACAACAATAAATATGTTAAATATAAGATCACGTTATTTTTTACAAGCTGTCAAATTGATTCCGGTTGTTTAAACTTTCTAATGCAACTTCATTTAACTATTTGGAAAACTAAGAAAAAAGTAAACTGACTTATAAAAATATAACATTAAACGAACTCTTTTACATTTAATGCATATTTTCCAGATTAATTTGTATTAGAGCCATGTTGCAAAATTAATGTGGCAACAGTTTGTTTTTTCTTAATCTGATTATCTTAAAATTATACCTAGACGAGGTAGTAGACATTTGCAAATGTGGTTACCAAATACGTTATAATCACATTGTAGTTTTGAAAGAAATTAATATATGCTAGCCATATGTAGCCATATATAACTCAAAGTGATATATAGAGCACCGCGCAGGTGATATACACCGATAATCCCAAAAATAGGGGAACAAATTTGTTGCAATGTAAATACTTAAATAATACAAGTATTATACAATGCACTTAATACAAGTGACAATCATATCACAAGCTTTACTGGCAAAGAGTTATTAAGTTCCATGATCAACAAAATCCAAGCAACTGGCTATGCTAATTTTGATCACTCACAAATATTGCGCATTTAATCGCTAACCCAGCAAAGGCTGTGTAAATTCTTGATTTTCGTTTCTGGAGATTGGAAACTTTAAAAATGTAAACTTATTATTTGACAAAAACATATAGGAAACACATGGTGTCGAGATTCTGCGACCTTGAGAACCAAAAGAATGAAACAGTGTCTGCGTTAAATGTTTTGAAGTTCTAAGTTTAATGAACAACAGTGCATCGGGTAATATTTGTTAATACCATAATAAATATGAGTTCTGCTTTTGTATGATTATTTTTGAAGCTTACAAAGCCATCTATATGTGCCCATTCAAATTATATTTTTTAATTTCAACTATATTAAAAATACTTAGTAGAGGACACTTGCTATTGTTATTTTGTGAGTGTATTCACAAATATTGCACAGTGTAAAATATTGTGCTCACATGTTCTACATTACGTCATAATATATGATGAGTAACATATTGTTTTTACATAGACCGACCATATAAAAAAATAAAATAATAATTATTCTAACATTTCTTAATTATTAATTTTTGTCTATTTATATTATAAATGTTGTTTCAAAACCAAAATTTATGAAATTAAACAGCCGGATATTTAGAAGTGACTGAGCGAAAGTAAAACTGAGGCAGGATGGATACGTGATGGCTATTGGTTTCTTAATGGTATTTTCACAACATTACGCTGTAATCACCTGTTTTCGGAACGTCATTTAAATACCGAAAGTAGAGGTTTTCCGCTCAAGGGTCGAAAATGTTCGACCCTAGGGCCGAAAGTCAGCTGATCTATTGAGCCAGTGTTGCCAACTTGTTTTCAAGCATGCACGGCGTTACCTGGTTAATACGTGCATAATATTTTGTGTTCTTTGGTTGAAACACTAGAACAAATACCATTAAAATTCAAAACATTGTAATATCAATGATTTGTTTATTGGTTAACTGTTTTTAGTCCGAGATTGCATGAGGCCGCTCGTGTTTTATGACCGATAACATTTAACCCGTTAATGATTGTAGTATGGTGAAAAATAGCGTTCACACCTCTGCCGAAAGGCTTTTGCATAGCCCTTGGGTCAGCATATCCCTACTTTCGGCACTTGGTGTGAAATATACTATTTTGTTATTTTTATCAGGTTTTGTTATTTCATTTATATATAACAAGCCCCTGATGGAAGAGCTTGTTAAAACATTTATAATTTAAAACAAATTCAAGGGGCTTTCCTTGAATTTGTATAATACGTTTTCTCTGCTATATGTGTACAGGGTAGCCGAAAACGACTTTACCAAACCTTACCGAGGTATTTGGCGCAACAATCAAATAAATAATGTAATAGAACATGTGTTTTATCTTGATGTGTTTCCGTCTGAGAGTTTTATTTGTGTCATATTTACAATACCCATAATTGACTAAAACAATGCAAAAATACAACAACAATACTTGGATTGCATATCGATCTAAATGGTTTAAAAAAATTCATTACTCTGAAAAATACAATTTAAAATGGTGGTGGTTTAAAATATGAATTAGTAAATATTTATAAAATTGAAAAATATACAAAAACATTTTATGAAACCAATTGTTTTAAGAATGTTAATCCAAATCAAATGATATCATATTTAAATAGTGAGTAGTGGTAAACTAGCGGGGAGAGGCCACTTTTGGCACTTCTTTCCTATGTTATTCATATGGAGATCAGTTTTTGGATTGACACCCGATCCCACCCTATACTAGTATCCAACTCATGCCCATATTAAATAAATTGTTCATATAGGTAAGAAAACAACAATACTTTACTTTCCGCTACCTAGTTTCCGCTACTCCTTTTAGTGCAATCGATATTTTTTTTGTTTATTTTGCTGTAATCACGCAAAAACTAACTTTGGTGTTTATGGTCCGATTTGTATGCAATTTGGTTATTGTCCTAAGCTTTGGTTATTGTCATAAGTAAATACCACCTATAATTTCCAAAATGAATATTACTGTCAAATTAAACAATATTTTTAAATTACTACCAATTGCCAACTCCTTTATTTACTGTGCTGTTTGTTTTTAACTTGTATATGTTATTGTTCTAGGCTATTGCACAAGTAAATACAACTTATTATTTCCAAATTTAATTTAAACAATATTTTGTAAATTACTGTCAATTGCCAACTTCTTTATTTACTGATTTGATTTATTTTTGGATATTTTACTGCCCCCAAATGTTATATATAAAATTACCTTACATTATTTTCGAATGCAATAATTTTGTATAAATATATTAACCAAAACACTAACTTTGATGTGCATGGATATGTCTACAGTTTGGTTACTGTCCTATTACAAGCTATATAATTATGTGTCAAGTCTTAAATTATATTTATAAATAAATATATATGTACCAAATGTCAACTTCTTTACTGTTCGATGCCACAATACTATGTGTTTTTTTATGTACAACTGCTAATATGCAAAAATATAATTTTTAAACCCAATAACACAAAACACCAACCTTTGTTTGTGCTCGTTCGGAGTAGTCTTTATTTTATCCAGCTTGATTTTAATTTTGTAGTTAAAATCTAACTTTCCACTTTGTAGCTCGTTTTCCAGCCAGTGGTTGGAGACATAAAGGTTACGAATATTTTAAAACTGTACAATATACCGTTTTCTACCTCTATGATCCACTTGTTTAATAGCGTTTATTAATAATTCCGTACCATAGTAGGGGGCATTGGTTCCTTCAAAACCAGCAAAGGCGCAGTGAGGATCCTGAGGATCCACCTCCCCCCCGATGACCTTGACCCCCTTGACCTTGACCCCCCCCGTGACGTCAGCCCCCCCCGTGACGTCAGCCCCCCGTGACGTCAGCCCCCCCGTGACGTCAGCCCCCCGTGACGTCAGCCCCCCGTGACGTCAGCCCCCCCGTGACGTAAGCCCCCCCGTGACGTCAGCCCCCCCGGTCGTCTGCGACACTTTTCGTGATGACCTTGAACATGAGAAAAAAACTTTCGAAAATTAATAACTAGCCTATTTACCCACCGATTCCTACGGGACTTTTTCCAGAGTGTAGGCCTATCCCAGAGGAAGCGAATGACGTAAGAACCCCATAGATCCGCCATTAAACAAGGCCGCTATTAATTTATAACCGCGTTTTCCTTATGGGATCTCAGCTGTTTACCTACCGATTTTGACGAAACCTCACCACATGTCGGGCAGCGGCCTAAGTAAACCATCCCTTAAAGAAAATTGAAAATCAACCGTTAAATGGGCCTTCTATTAATTTTTAAACGCGTTTTCCTTATGGGATCTCAGCTGTTTACCGACCGATTTTGATGAAACTTCACCACATGTCAGGCGGCGGCCTAAGTAAACCATCCCTTAAAGAAAATTGAAAATCCACCGTTAAACAGGCTCGCTATTAATTTTTAAACGAGTTTTCCTCATGGGATCTCGGCTGTTTGCCGACTGAATTTGATGTAACTTCGTTACACGTTGTATGCCGGCTTGACTAAACCAAACTGCGAGCGGCTCCGCGGCGTCACGTGTCGAGGCGCGTTCTAGGGCCTACGTGACTACCCGGGGCTGTTTACTCATCAGCGGCCTTCCAGACCCCTCATCACTCCCTCACTCCTCCGGCAAGTGCGTTGCATGAGGCCTCCTCCCAACTGGAGTGCTATTTATGAGCGCGTCCTCAAGGGTTTCGTCAGTTTGTCTTTGGAGCTCTTACTGTGTGGACGAAGTATTGCTGTCTCTGAGTTAGTCTTGACCAGAGCCCCTTTCACGATGGATATCGCTACAGTGGAGGTGTTTGACAATGAACGTAACTTTCACCGCTACCTTCTGCTAGGACCAGAGTTCCTTACCCCCACGAGGATTCGGGTCGAGGAGGCGATGAGGAGAGGTGCACACATCTTCCTCAGGCCGGGGTGGTGGGGCCCAGCCGGGCCCTTAATGTCCTTTCGTCTTTTCGACCCGGGCGACCCGGCACAGTGGAACGAGGTTTTACAAGGGTTGCAGTTTACCCTTAACCATGGCAGAATGGCAGTGCTGGTTGTCCAGGAGAATGTCAGAGGACCTGGACAATAACCGATTACCTATAACCCACTACATGTTTTTCTGGCAATAAAGACTTATTTTACCCTTAACCTCATTCCTTAAAAAAATAAATAAAAATAAAAGTTTACTTATAAAACTTGAACATGACCCCCCCCCCCACGACTCGTCTAACAGTCTAGCCTGCCTCTGTAAACCTCGCTTTCGTTTCTATTTTTTCTTTCTTTTATAATGTGTATTTTACGATAGAAAAGGTAATTAAGGAAAGGGTTTAAAGGTATATTTATTTATTATCGAATTTTTCTGCAATTACATTTTCTAATTGCGTTAGTAGGAGTTGGCTTTGCTCCTCCAGCCTCTGCATTTCCTCATCCATCTGCGCGTAGGCATCCTGCGCGGCTGCGGGGCATCCCCGACGGGAGCGGTGTCCGACACCCCAGACATGTCTTCCACGTCCTGGAGCAACGTCCAGAGGTCCTCCTCAGGGTACTGAGGAAGGGCAGCGGGATAAGGCGGCGGGGGTCGCTGCGGTTCGGCGTCCGCGAAGGGATAAGGCGGTGGGGGTCGCTGCGGCTCGGCGTCCGCGAAGGGATAAGGCGGGGGCAGGGTTCGCTGCGGCTCGGGTGGAGTCGAGGTGGGTGTTGGTAGAATCGCCCGTACCTCAGCCGCCTCGTGCGTTCGTGCGTGGCTCCTCGCCTCAGTCAGACTTTGGAAGGCCGTTCCGCAGACGGAACAGTCATACAGCGGCGCGTGACCATGAAGCCTCCGCGCGTGGCGGAGCAGGTTGTCTGTGCGGCTGCAGCGTCTTGAACAGTAGGGGCAGGGGTACATAGTGTCGGGCGGTCGCGGAGAGACTGACGACGGCGGCGACGACGATTACACAAATAAATAGTCGGAATTTTCCCTAGATAAACAACAACAGTCGGAATGTTCCTCAGAACAGATCCCCCCCGGTGACGTCAGCCCCCCCCCGGTGACGTCAGCCCCCCCCGGTGACGTCAGTCCCCCCCCCGGTGACGTAAGCCCCCCCGGTGACGTCAGCCCCCCCCCCGAAAGGTACCTGTCCCGCATTCAGTTCAGTCAAGTGTCAGACATCGCTCCGAGCGCACGGCTATGAATACTGTTCAGAGTCCCAAGTCCCTCCAACATCTAGCGGTGGCGAAGATCCGGGAGCGCGCTCCGGAAATAATTCCGGAGCTTCCCAAACCACTCAGGGACTTCGTTGCCGACATCATATTGGAGGAAATAGCGGCTTCCCGACTGGATCCCGCCGAGAGGCTGTTCAACTTGATACTGTTGTCCGTGTATCTGGACGCCATGTATCTGTACGTCTCGGAGCAGGAACGAGACGAGATCAGGAACAGGATCTGGGATTGGGATGAACGGGTTAACGCTCACCAACGACTGAAGTAGGAGTGGCACTCCTACGGCTTCGGTCCTGTTCCGGACTAAATAGTAATAAATAAACTGTCTTCCCTTCTCCCTTCCCTCGATCCCTATACCTTAAAGAAATAAAAATAAAAAATAAAATAAAAAAAGTAAATAACAAATGAATTCGTTGCAGACACGCGATTGCGCAACAGGCTGTGCCGACATCGCGCGCTTTTTCCAGAAGGGTCGAGAGGGCGTGCGCGTACCTCCGCTGCCACGTTTTCCAGAAGGTTCGAGAGGGCGGGGGTGTGCGCCTCCGGAGGAGTACAAATAGACCCTAGGTCCGGCGGCGCACGGTCTCAGTTTCGTCCAAGACTTCTTCACGAGTGGTCACAGCAGCGGCATGAGTTCCATGAGCAACGCGGCCGAAGTGGATCGAACGGTCCGCTGTTTTATGGAGGAGTGGAACGCGATCAACGAAGAGAACGCTAACGCCACCACCCCCATACCGCCACAGCAACAACAAATGACGGCTAAAAAGAGGAAGTCCAACGGCGGGTGGTCCGCGAATAAAGAAGTGCCTGGTGAAACCCCTACACTGAGTTGGACCGCGGGCGAGCGCCAGTATACGGTGAAGAACCCAGCCAACAATGGCAACGTCCTTCTCAAGATGAACGTTTTTCAAGGAGGTCACTCGACTTGGACCTCCGGCCTGTATTTGGACGACCAGCGGGACGACGAGATCTGCATGATTCTGACGGATCTGCTGACTAGGCTGCAGAACCTATGGTTGGTCAACAGCGAGACGGGAGAGCCTAGATTCAACGAAATCGTCAGGACCGTCAGTCCGCTGCCCGCCTGGAGGAAGATCGCGGATCGTTGCGTTTCCACCACCGCCGCTGTCGCCATCCCCGAAAAGCGGAAAAAGACGAAAAAATAAATGAAATAAACGAAGTAATTCGATCCTTCCCTTTCCTACTTTTCCTTTATGTACACTATTGTAAAAAATAAATAAAAAAATAAATAACTTAATAAGGTGAAAGAGCGTGTTCCTTGAGATACATATCCAGCCTCACCACCCCTCCACTCCTCCACTCCGCCATCCCTCCACTCCTCCTCCACTCATCCTCCACTCCTCCTCCACTCCTCCACTCCTCCTTCACTCCTCCTCCACTCCACCACTTCGCCAGTTGGTGTTTTTCATCACTACACCTCCTCCGCGGTCACGAAGTTGTTGCCTAAAAAAGGCGACTCGGTGGCGAGAGCCGGTCATTCTGCATCCAGCCGCTGCGCTATGCTCAACACGGACCAGAAGATGGACCTCATGACAGCCCTCAACAGTTGCAAGACCGCGGGTTACACTCGCATCGCAGACCTACAGGACAACGTGGTGTATCCCATTCGATCGTTTGAGCGAGTGGACACATCGTCCGGCGAGGCGGTGATGGCCACCTTGGCGGGTCTTGTCGGCGATGACCCGATTCACATCTACATGCCTCGGCGGTACCTTGCAGTCCTGGACGATAACACCATCACGCAGTACAACGTTGGCGTAGGGTTGAGGATGAGCCTTGTGAAGAGGAGCGGCCCTCCAGGCAGTAAAATCCCTCTCCTTGAATTTGTATAAATAAATGGTATTCCTTATTCCCTTATTTCCCTTCGAAATTAAAACAAATAAAATAAAAAAATCAAATAAAAAAGCAAGAAAAAGAATCTTTAGTAACAAGAGCCGAGGTGGCGGTGCACAGCGGTCAGTAGACGCCATGGACTTGAGGTGGAAACACCCGTTCACCGCCATCGTGGCCTGACTCTCGGGCAGCGGCAAGTCGCACTTCGTGGCTCGCTTCATAGAGCACGCCGACCACATGTGCGATACGTGGTTCGCCCGTATTACCTGGCACTATGGTAGCGGTGGCGGTGGTGGAAAGAGCCGTGCGGACTCTGCCGTTCACTACGTAGCCGGCCTGCCAGACCTGGACGACTACGACGGTAGCGAGCCCGCCCTGGTCATCGTCGACGACATGATGCGCGAGGCTGGTCCCGGCGTGGCGGACCTGTTCACCAAGGGCTCGCACCACCGCAACATGAGCGTGTTCTTCATCACGCAAAACCTGTTTCACCAGGGCAGGGGCCAGCGCGACATATCGCTGAACGCTCATTACATAGTGTGTTTCAAGAATCCCAGAAACCGCGCTCAGATCAAACACTTGGCCTGCCAAGTATACCCGGAAAACCCCAAGTTCGTAGAGGAGGCATATGCGGACGCCACGCGTGATCCGCACGCCTACCTGCTCATAGACTTGAAACAGTCCACGTCCGAAGAGATGCGCGTATGTTCGGCCATTTTCCCAGACGACCCGGTGAACTACGTGTACCTGCCCCAGAAGAAGTGATAAATAGGCCGAGCGCACGCCAGTGTCAGTCATCATGTCACACCGCGTGAAGAAAGACGCAGCGCTGCTGAGGGCCCTAATACACGCTACGCCCAAAGAACGCAAGGCCCTGTTAAAAGCGTGTGACAAGAGTCGCATCAAGTCATTGTGCGAGTGCGCGTATAACGTGCTACGCGGAAACGTACCGCTTTCTCCCTGCCTCAAACGCAAATTGAGCAAGCATAAACAGGCGCTCAGACGGCTGGTGAAACGCGGCGAGGGTTGGGCCAAGAAGCGACACTACCTCATCCAACGGGGTGGAGGGATCCTCCTACCCCTGCTGTTGAACGCTGTTCTGCCCGTTCTAGCACAGAAGCTAATCGGACATGGAGTACGCTAGGAAAATGGTGGTTGTACAGCAGGAGCTCATCGAGAGATTGCGAGAAGGACTTGGACCAGGACCGGGACCAGAACCAAAAGGAGGAGCAGGTAGCGCCAATAAGCCAGCCAGCCTGGACGCTGAGATGCATCGCATATTGAGCGACAAGCGGCTGGACGATACGGAAAAATAGAAACAATATCAGCAGGTGTTACAGCGGTTCCTGCACTTTTCCGCGGCTAAACGTCAACCCATAGGTCTGTCAATCATCGAGGGTGAGGAGAGGGAGGAGGAAGCGGCGGGGGGTCCGAGTCAGATGAAGCGCGAGTCTAGCGCCTCGGTGGAGGAGGACATTGTGGAATCGTTCTCAAAAATCTTCAGGCCGGTGGCGCGCAACTTGTTGCGATTTATGACCCGGCGAGGCAGCCCCATCGCTAGGGACGCCAGTGGGGCGGTATACGTGGACAACGTGAAGATCCCCGATTCCAATATAGTGGATATCGCGCACAGCATAGTGAGAGCGCGAAGGGCGGACCGATTGCCTACCGGCTGGCATCAAGTGATGGCCGCCTTGAAGGACATGAACGTGCCTAAAGAATACGTGAACAATCCCACTGCGTTGCGTTACCTAGGCGTGGGGCTGAACACGGCATCGAGCCCCTGGGGAAACACGACGACGGCCTCGTCGACACCCCTGTCACCGAGGTTGACACCGATACTGGACCGCCTGAGACCGCGACCTCCAGCGGCCAGGAGAAGGATAATAACCGAGGAACCCGACCGGGAATCGTCATTGGACAACTGGGAGCCGTTCTCACCATAATGAAGAAGCTGTACTACGACCCGAGCCAACCCGGTTCCCTCGGCGGGGTGGCCGCCCTGGCCAGAGCCGCGCGCCTACCGAAACGTCGGGTAGCCGGCTGGCTGTGCGCCCAGGACACCTACACGTTGCACAAGCCGGCGCGCAAGCGGTTTCCTTGCAACCGCTACGTCGTGTTCGGGCCCCAGGAGCTGTGGCAGGCGGACCTGAACGACATGCGCGGCCTGAGCCGGTACAACGACGGAGTCAACTACCTGCTGACTGTGATCGACGTGTTCAGCAGGCGGCTGTTCGCGGTACCGCTGAGGAGAAAAAGCGGGAAAGAGGTGGCGGCAGCGTTCGAGGGAATATTTGCTGAGGCGACTCCTCGCTGTCTACAGACCGACAAGGGGACAGAGTTCACCGGGGCCACTACCCAGCGAGTGTTCAAGAGTCACGGTGTCATCTACTTCACCACGCAGAACCCCGACGTGATGGCGGCGGTGGTGGAGCGAATCAACCGCACGCTCAATACCCGCATGTGGCGCTACCTGACCTACAAGAACACGTATCGCTACATGGACGTGTTGGACAGGCTTGTGGACGTCTACAACCGCAGTCCGCACAGGAGCCTGGGTGGCGGTCTGCGACCCGCGGACGTGGACAGCGGCGATGGAAAAACGGTGTACAAGGCGTGGCGTCACATGTACGGAAAGGCGATCCGGCGGCGCAAGCCCAGGTTTGAGCCGGGCGACACGGTGCGCATCGCCAAGGAGAAGGGCACGTTCGCCAAAGGTTACGAGACCAATTGGAGTAAGGAGCTGTTCGTGGTGGACCACGTATACGGGTCACTTCCCCTGCCATTGTACGTGTTGCGCGACCTGAACGGGACGCCGCTGGAAGGACGCTTCTACGAGCACGAGATGCAAAAGGTGACGGTCGCCCCGGACCACCTGTATCAAATAGATAAAATACTGGGCACCGAGGGGCGAGGCTCCAGTAAGCGCTACCTAGTCAAGTGGGCCGGTTACGGAGAGGACTTAAACTCTTGGGTACCCGCAGCGGACGTGCAACAGCTGCGATGACGAGGCACGACCAGTTTTACCTGACGTTGCCCAGCAACAGTTCAATGAAGTACTATCCCAACAACAAGGTGACAAACTACACGACCCATCTACCCTCGACTGTCGATCTGTCGGACGGCGAGTGGGAGGTTGCTCTGGCGGAGGCGCACTACCCCTTCTCTTTTCTGACCGTCGGCGAGGGGACCTACATCATACTAGTGCTGGGAATGAGGGACTCGAAAGGCGGGTTGGCCTTGGTGGACAAGTTGACAATCAAAGTGGAGCCGGGCAATTACGGTAGTACCGAGGAACTCGAGCACGCGATCAACAACCACCCTTAAATGAAAAGTAACCTTTGCACCTTCTCGTATGACGAGAGCTCTTCCAGGGTGGAATTGCTGTCGACGTCAACGACCGTTCAAAGCCTCAAATTGAGCCCCAGCTTGGCGCTACAATTTGGCTTCGAGGTGGACACGGATATCGTCAAGCGTCACAGGTCCGTGAGGCCGGCTAACCTCATCGCCGGTTTGCCATCTCACATGTACGTGTACTGGGACTTGGTGGAACCTCAACTGGTGGGCAACGCTGTGGCGCCGCTACTGAAAATCCTTAACATTGACATCAGGAATTACACGTACGGCACACACACGACAGTGTATATAATAGATCCGCACTACGTGCCGGTGATTAAAACCTCGTTCGAGAGCGTGGAAATCGATTTAGGGCGACACTTGCCATTCCACTTCGTGACCACGTGCATGAAGCTTCATTTCAGGAAAGAGAGGCGGCGGCAATGAATAAGAGCGATCCCTATCTGGCGTATTACCGCCACCAGCAGGCGGGCCACGGCGTGTCCTCCGTGTATAGAGGGGCCGCTTTCCAACGCGGTCACGGCATCGGCAGCTTCCTGGGCGGTCTGATCCGCGCGGTGGCCCCGCTACTCAAGTAGGGCGCGTCGGCGGTGGGCAAAGAGGCGCTGTGGTCTGGTGTGGGCTTCTTGGGCGACGTGGCGGCAGGCACGACCAACCCGCGAGTAGCGGCGAGCGCCCGTCTCAAGCAGTTCACCGGTACGCTGAAACACAAGGCGGACGATAAACTGGATCGCGTGTTGAGCGGTGGTGGTAGTTTTTATAAGAAGAGGCGTGTACAGCGGGTCACCCCTCAGTCTCTGGCCAGACTTCTGAGAACAAACGTCAAGCCAGTGAAGAGTAAGTCGGTGAAACGCAGCAGCAGTAAAAAGAAGCGGACCGTGAAGAATAAGAAGCGTGCCGTGAAGAATAAGAAGAAGAGGACGAGTAGGGCGGTGAAAGACACCTTCACATAAACCGCCCCGCCACGATGTCGTTCATACATCAGAAATCTTGCGAGTGGTTCAAGACCGAGTTGGACCTGTTCTCCCTGCCTCCAACACAGACCAGTATCGAGGGCAGCAAATGGGTCTGCTACAAGCCAAACTCGTCGCTGACGGACGACTCGCCGATAGAGTTTGTAGTGCCCGGTCACGGGGACGAATACACCGATCTGTCGCAGACGTTACTGTACGTGAAGGCAACCATCAAAACGGCCGCTGGGGCCTCGGTGACGGGGGAAGATACAATCAAGCAGGTTGGCCCGGTGAATAACTGGCTTCACTCGCTGTTCAGTCAAGTGGACCTGTACCTCAACAAGAAACTGGTGTCGCCGCAAAACAACACGTACGCCTATCGCGCCTACCTGGAGAACCTGTTAACCTACGGTCACGACGCCAAGAGCACACATCTCACCGCGGAGCTGTTCGTGAAGGACACCACCGATAAGATGGACGATTGCGAGGAGGGAAACGTGGGGCTCGTAACGCGGCGGACTTGGATCGCGGGCAGCCGCTTGGTGGACATGGTGGGGTATCTGCACGTCGATCTGTGCAACCAGGACAAGTTTATGCTGAACGGTGTCGAGATGCGGTTCCGTCTGATCAGATCGCGCGACTCGTTCGCCATCATGTCCAAGACCGTCACCGACTACAAGGTGGCGATCAGCGACGTCAGCCTGTTCATGCGCCCCTGCAGGATCAATCCCAGCGTACTGTTGGCGCACAGCAGGACGCTGGAGACCGGCACAGCCAAATACCCGATCACCCGGGTGGAAGTGAAAACCGTCACGCTGCCGAGCCGTATTCGCGGCAAGACTATGGACAGCGTGTTCCTCGGTCAACTGCCGAAACGAGTCATAGTCGGGCTTGTGAACAACCAGGCGTTCAACGGAGACTACAAGAAGAACCCGTTCAATTTCCATCATTATAAGGTGAATTTCTTCGCGCTGTACTTGGACGGCCAGCAAGTACCCGGCAAACCGCTGCAACCGGATTACTCCGTGGGTGGAGAGCTGTGCGTGCTTGAATATCACACGCTGTTTAGCGGCACCGGCATCCATTACTCAAACAGCGGTAACGATATAGACCGCTCCCCATACATGTACGGCTGTACGTTGATGGCGTTCGACTTGACGCCCGACCTGTCAGCCGGTCAAGCGAGCCACTGGAACCTGGTGCGCAAGGGCAATCTACGCATAGAGGTCAGGTTCGTGGAAGCCTTGACGGAGACAGTCAACTGCATAGTGTATGCCGAGTTGGACAACGTAGTGGAAGTGGACTGCAACCGCAACGTGACTGTGGACTTTGGCGGTTGATTCCGCTTCGTCCCGCCACCGCTAGGCGGTGCGCGCGCACGCGAAGTTATCCCGCTAGGCGCGCTCCCGCTAGGCGCGCTCCCACTAGGTGTGCTCCCGCCAGTGCTCAGTCGAGTTCTGTCAGCCGTACGGGATGGACGTGCCGCCGCCAATATACAACGAGCCACCGCCAGCGCGCTGTCATCACGGAAGCGTGGTGATGGATATGCAGTGTTTTAAAGACAGTGATAATGACTTTCTACTGAAAGAGGTTTGCGTGGTAGACGTGACTACCGGCACGCTGCTCCTACATCACATCGCCCGCCCACCCTTCAGTAAGGACCTCCTCACTCCCGAGAACCAGCGCGAGAGCGTCTGGGCCACTCGTCACTGCCACGGCTTGGAGTGGGACCAGGGGGACATCGCGTACGTCGCCCTGCTGGACAGGCTGCGCTCCTGCCTCATCCACCGCCCCTTGGTCTACGTAAAAGAATCGCAGAAGAGGGACTTTGTACAACGCCACCTCATAACCGAGCCCACCGCCACTACCGCTCAGGACATGGAGGATCTGGGCTGCGGGTCGCTCAACGGTCCACCCACCTACCAGACCCTACGCTGTCGCCACCATAAGAGCTCCCACAACCGTTGCGCCCTTCATAACTGTATCGTCTTACGGGACTGGCTCGTGGCTAACGACAGACTGGACTCGTCCGCCTCGAGTTGCCTGTGTTTCTTCCGTCCACGATGAATACTGTCCAGATCAGAGAATGCCTGGCGAGGATCCCCGGACTGAGGAACGTCGCGGTCTACGCCTCTGACCAACTACCGAATGCGCCAGTCAAGCCTCTGACCGCCATCATATCCAACACAGAGGCGCACAACAAGGACGGCGAACATTGGGTGGCGTTTTACTGCTCGGAAGAAGACAGACTCGAGTACCTGGACAGCTACGGGAGGCCGCCATACCAGGCCGACTTTCAAAGGTTCCTGAGGCGCAATCCTCATCACCGCCACTACGTCTACAACAGGTATCGACTCCAGGGCTACGATACTTCTGTTTGCGGTTACTACTGCCTCACTTACCTGTACTGCCGCGCTGTTCTCCGCACGTCACTCAGCGACTACGTCCAGCTCTTCGACCCTGCCGCTCCCACCGCCAACGACACTCTGGTCCGCAGGCTCTTCAACTCCATATTCGCTTAAAACTAGTTTGTAAGGTTTTTTTGTAGTATGTGTATGTAACCTTATTACTGTACAATACATGCCTCATAATGATAAAGCTTGTGTTTTCGTTTCTCCTTTCTCCTTACTAAATTTAAAAAATAAATTAGCAAAACTGAGGCTGCGGGGCTGGACCTCAGGTTTATATACCAGCGGCGCGTGTCACTGGCTGAGCCCCCGCCAAGCGGCAGTGAAGGCCGCCAAAGAGGGCGCACCACGAGACCCCTCGGACATCAGCAGACCGCTGAGTAATTCCTTCCTGGGCAACTCCTTCAGGGCCGTCCCCGACACGCGCCGCCAATCGCTCCCGGTTGGCGGGGGCTTTTTAAGCTGCACGGCTCGGGCCAAACGGCCCATAACGCCTCTCTCACACTTGAGTTTTTCTGAGCCTAACGGCTTGTGACTTTTCAGTGAGCAAAGGGAGGAAATAAAACAACTCGAGTTCATGCTGTACATAAAACTATTATCGTATAATTACTTACAAATACTATTTACAAATTTTTCTTATAATTAATATATACAACTAGACGGGGAATTCCTCTTCTTCCTCGTCTTCGTCCTCAGGCTGGCGCTGTCCCTCCTCCTCTTCTTCGCCATCCACCTTCATCCGCTGCGGATGTTCTCCTCTCCTCCTCCTCCTGGCCAGCTGTAGCGGGATATCCTTATGTCCCCACGGTAGAGTGTGGACTTTGTCGGGGAGAACGAGCCACTTGTCATCAGCTGAGTTGAGACTCAGCTTGTTCACCTGCACCGTGTAAACTCGGTGCAAGTGGGACTGGAACCGGACGTTGGTGGTGTGCTTTTGGACCCCGTTAAATAAGCACTCTCTGTAGTCGTCGGGGGTGAGGACGATCTTGACAACGCCCTTCGCCACCCCCTTGGCTCGCTTGAGAGCCTTACTGCCTCCTCTCGCCGCGTCCTCGATGTCCATGAAGTAAAACTTGGACCGCAGGCCGTGGTACTCGAATAAGGACAGGCCGTTACACTCGTCCTTAAACTTTCCAATGACCTTGGCGTTGACGGGGCTGTAGCAGGGGTGGGACCTCGGGTACCCGCTAGTGTCGAAGTCTTCCAGGTGCTCCTTCATCTCTGCGTAGACGTCCTGGGACACGATGTCAAAGACGAAGCTGTCCGTGTCCATGTAGTCCACGGTGAAGCGGTCACCGTAGCGCTCCTTCATCTTCCGCAGGAACTCGTACATGAGCCACTTGCTCAGCTCCAGGACTGACATGCCAACGTAGACCGGCTTGTCCAACACGATGTTGACTTTGGACAGATGCACCAGGGCCACGTCCTCCGTGTAGTACGTTCGGTCCAGGAAGTTGGATCTGGCAACGTACTTGGAAAACTTCTCCGGAGTACACACCAGCTTGACGTTGAGGTGCTTCCGTACATTCTCGATGGTTTTGCCGAAGACCGCGTTATTCATGACCTTGAAGAAGTCCTGTTCAAACTTCGTTTTGGCCTTCTTCCGCAGCTCGGTGTTCATGAGGATGTACGGTTCCAACCACCGCGACTGGTGAAACGAGATCGCTCGATGCACCGCGACCAGCTCCAATCCGTTTTACAGCGCCTGCTGCAAGACCCTGTAATGGCAGATGTAGTGCGCCTTGTCGCCCGGGGTCGTCAACAGTTTTGGGAAGTTCCCTATTGGCGGACGCTTCGTCTCGCAACAGTAGGGAAGGTCCTTGTGCAGGTCGTGTAGGCGCGCCGGGTAGTGGAGGTCCACCTCCAAGATGTAGCCTCGTTCGGCCTCCGCGTCCAGCGCCGCTATGTCCAACGCCTGGATTTCCTCACGGCTGAGCCACTGGAAGTCTCCGGTCGGCAGGCACTGGGATATGGCCCAGCCGTACAAGTTGTTGGCGTCCAGGTACAGGAGGAAGCGCGTGGGCTCGTCCGGGCGGTAGTCCGGGCACCAGTCGTGGTTGGCCTTGGCGTAACGGGTGATGGCCTGTGAGATGCCTCCCCGGATCCCTTGCTCCACGAACAGGTACATGTCAAAGTTCTGCAGCGTGTCCAGCTCCACGTCGCAGGTCTTGAGCATCACGTCCCACGCGTAGGACGGCAGGGTGTAGTAGTGGGCGGGGTCCAGCCCGTACTCTGCCAGCGAAGTGTCGCGGAACTGCTCAAAGACATCGGTGAGCAGGGCGATGTCACAACGCAGGTACTTGTCGGCGTAGTCTTTGAGGTGTCGACACTCGAAGGCTCGCCACACGTTGAGGGCGTGCTCGTACTCCTCGTCCTTGATGTCCTCCAGGGTCATGGAGTTCCTGAACGCCTCCTTGGGTGGCAGCTCCCTAGTCCTGTACAACGTGTTGTAGGACGTCACGAAGTCGTAGGGGAACACGCCCTTTCTGCGCACCAGGTCGAACATCCGGTCGTCGGGGAAGCGCTTCCTCGTCTCACGCATCCTGTCCGTGGGAAGTCCCACCACCAGGTTGGCCAGGCTCATGGACAGGAACCTGTACGTGTCCAGGAAGGGCACCACGAAACTGCTCCGTCGCGGGTTATCCCCGGGTTGGCCAAAGTGGAATCGCTTGGTAAAAGCGATGTACCGCTCCTCCGTGTGTGCCAACACGTCCACGTCGCCGGGGTCGATGGCCAACTCGCGCACTACGAAGTGAGCGTCGTAGTTGGACAGGTTGTGGAAGTAGCAGTTGATGTGTCGCTGCTCCCGGTACCTGAAGTTGCACGAGCGGTGAGCGGCTCCTCGGAACTCGTAAGGTGGGGCGTGGTTGTGGTCCCGCACCTTGACGTCCTGGTCCGTGAACTCCTTCCCGCAGAGGTAGCAGACGGTGGTCGCGATGAACTGGCGCATCTCCTGGTCGTTCAAGACGGGCTGCAGTAGGACCATGTTGGTCAAGAAGTCCCACAGCGCCAGCACGTCCATCTTCAACCTTTCCATGAACACCTTGGACGCGTCAGCCCCGAAGTAGACGCGGGGCTCAAACTCCTCCAGGCCGAGCGAGTCCACGATCTGGTAGGCGAAGGCGTACGGGACGTGAATTTGCAGGGGCCTCGTGCCGGGCAGTGCTTCCACCGGGTCAACAGCGACGGGCTGCAGAGCACAATCAAAGTCCGCGTAAACGCAAAAGCGCTCGCGCCGAGTGTACTCGGGGTGAGCGAAGCGGATCTGCTGCTTCTGAGACATGTCCAAGCGGAGGGGGGTCTTGGCGGTGCAGTATCGCATGTGCTCCCCCAGACGCTCGGCACCGGACAGTTCCAGTTTGTTGGGCCGGTTGTCGAAGTAAGTGAAGCATCGCTTACATACGTGGATAGTACCACGGTGGGACGTCAGCTGAGGAGACACTAGTCTGCTGACGTTCGCGATGTAGGCGTAGTGACTGTCTCCGCCAGTAGTCACGTACAACAGGTCCCGGTGATCCTCCAACTCCCGCTTGCATATCTTCAGCGGGAACACGCGGTCCTGGAACTTTGGGGATCCGTCGGGGCGTCTCCCCACCATGGCGCACTCGATACCGTATACGTTGACGCTGATGGCGTTCTTCCTCTCAAAAACCTTGATGTCCTTCACAGCCACGGGGAAGTGTAGGCCGGTCCAATCGTAGCGAGCCATGATGTTCGGTGTATACGCTGCAGGCCTCTCTGGGATTTGAGCGACGAACTTGCCCAGGATACCGTACGCAAAGCACATGTCATCGAGGTTGTGCACGTTGATGACAGCGCGCGTCTCGCAGATGGTCCTGGGAAGCTGGATGAACTGGGCTCCGCGATCACCCAACGGGGTGTGGAGGTTGACGCGGATCTCCAAGTCGCGAATACGGAGGTAGCTCCACCCGCTGCCCACTAGCAGGCACTGCTCCTTCTCTTCCGCCAGCTTGTGGAAGGAAGCCGACAGGAACACCTCCAGGTTGGATGCGGCAGTGAGAGGCACGTTCTTCGTCTTGAAGGCCCGCAGGCAAGTGGCTCCGTGGACGTTGGCGAATTCGCACTTTAGGAACATGTTGACCTTGATGTTCTGGTGTTGGGTTCTGACGTCGGCCAGCAGTTCCAGGACGCTGTCGAACATCAGCACCAGCGCATCGTCAACGGTCAGGAAGTCCTCCATGGGCCGGGAAAGACCGAAGGTCATGAGCCGTCCGCGGAACGCCCGTTGGATGGCACGGAACGTGGGCAGTCCCCCACCCACCATCCCATCGGGTGCCGTTCTGGGTCCGGGCTGAGGCTCGCGGCTGGGTCCGGGCTGAGGCTCGCGGCTGGGTCCGGGCTGAGACTCGTGGCTGGGCCCTGGGCGCTGCTCGGGTGACAGGGCGGGCAGGCACGGCATCTCGTCCAAAACGAGGTTCCTCACGACGGGGCAGTTGTGAGCCTCGTGCTGGTCCCGGTTGTAGCGCCGGGTGAAGCCTCGGTCGCAGTAGGCGCACTCGAACCTCCTGCCTCGGTGAGCGCTCACCACGTGTCGCTGGAGGTACGCGGCCTTGCGGAACAGAGCGCCGCACTCGGGACAGCGGACCTCGTTGGCGTGCACCAGCTGCACGTGGCGCCGGAGCAGATCCTCGTGGGCAAACCGCCGCCCGCACGCGTCGCACTCGGGCCGTAGGTCTCTGGCAGGTGGTGTTGCGGCGGAGGAGGTAGAGGAGGAGGTCGAAGCTGACGGGCTCGCACCGTGGACCGCTTCCATGTGATGGCGCAGATCCTTAGGACTCGCCAGGGCGACAGCGCACAACGGGCATGGACAGCCTGCGATCAGGAAAACAAGTCCTATTAGTTACCCGATAAACACGAGGATGAGGAACTATATAGAAGGCTGGCAACCTCTTGATTTCCCCCCAGGTCTGTTTCCTCATCTCGATCGCCAGTTACCCGAGCACAATAAATACTAGGGCGAGGAGGTGTCGGTGATGAACTATACAGAGGGCTGGCAACCTCTTGTTTACCCCTCGAGTCTGTTTTTCTCGTCTTAATTATCAGTTTACCCAGTCAAGGCCATTTACTCTCTCATAAAAACAAGTCATTAGTTACCAAAGTCCACGGGCGCGCCGTGACGTCATGGATGAGGACACCGGAGAAGAAAGCATAGTTAATAAATCTACTGGCGGTTTCTTATTTAATCTAAAACTGTACCTGGCGCTTGGTCGTGAGGAGTAGGAGGATGAACTGCGGCGAGGTGGCGTTGCAGGTTGTCACTTCGCCCGAAGTGTCTACCGCAGACATAACACTCGTAATGACGGTCGTTGTGGGCGGATGCAGCGTGACGAGCCAGGTTTCTAGCGGACACGTAGACGCGCCCACAGACCTCACACATACGAGGAATAGCCATCTGCAACATCGGGTATCTATACTCTCCGTCAACCACGGGGGGGGGTCGTCAGGGGGGGGATAGCTTTGATGGGGGGTAAGGATAGCTGGGGAGGGGGGGTGGCTTTGATAGCAGTACCCTTAGGAACGAGGCGAATCAAACCTTTCTAATAGTAGACAGAAATAAATTACAAGAATAATTCCACTCGGAACTCGACATTTCGATTGGAAAGCAAAACGTAATTTTATTTCGCTTAAACATAAAAAAGAGTGGTAGTGAGTCTATTTTGCTGTTTAAGTTTGGTTCATTAATTTTTAATCGTTATAAAACACAAATGTTTCACGGTCATTACAATTCCACTCATCTCAATCAGAAAAGAAACAACGACAAGGCCCAGTGTACTGGGATATGTAAAAGATTAAATATTAATGTTAGCTAATTAGACTTTAGAGCATTGGTAAACTGGCTGACGAAAAAGTAAATTACATGTTACTTACATTTTAAGATATCCAAAGAGAAAGCTCCACACAGTCGCACAAGCAATGAACAACAGGTTGTGAAGTGTATCGCAGAGACGGCAATACTTCGTCCGCACAGTAAGAGCTCCAAAGACAAACTGATGAAACCCTTGAGGACGCGGTCATAAATAGCACTCCAGTCGGGAGGAGGCCTCATGCGACGCACTTGCCGGAGGAGTGAGGGGTCTGGAAGGCCGCTGATGAGTAAACAGCCCCGGGCGGTCACGTAGGCCCTAGCACGCGCCTCGACACGTGACGCCGCGGAGCCGCTCGCAGTTTGGTTTAGTCAAGCCGGCATACAACGTGTAACGAAGTCACATCAAATTCGGTCGGCAAACAGCCGAGATCCCATGAGGAAAACGCGTTTAAAAATTAATAGCGAGCCCGTTTAACGGTGGATTTTCAATTTTCTTTAAGGGATGGTTTACTTAGGCCGCCGCCCGACATGTGGTGAGGTTTCGTCAAAATCGGTAGGTAAACAGCTGAGATCCCATAAGGAAAACGCGGTTATAAATTAATAGCGGCCTTGTTTAATGGCGGATCTATGGGGTTCTTACGTCATTCGCTTCCTCTGGGATAGGCCTACACTCTGGAAAAAGTCCCGTGGGAATCGGTAGGTAAATAGGCTAGTTATTAATTTTCGAAAGTTTTTTCCTCATGTTCAAGCTCATCACGAAAAGTGTCACAGACGATCAGCGGGGGGTGTCCGGGGGGGTTCGGGAGGGGGCTGACGTCATGGGGGGGTCAAGGTCATCGGGGGCGGGGGGTCGCGGGGGGGCGGGGGGGTGGCCGGGGGGTGGGCGGGGTTGGAGGTGGATCCTCAGGATCCTCACTGCGCCTTTGCTGGTTTTGAAGTAACCAATGCCCCCTACTTACCATCTTCCAAATCCTCCAATCTACTACATTCTTTACATTTAATATTACCTTTAATATCTTGCATTGACATTGCATTAGACATATCTATATCTTCTTGCCCTCTGTAGTATCCCACACACTATTATGGAAACTTAAGTTTTCTATTTTCGGAAACGAATTACCGTAAAATGTTTCGGTTCCGTTGGTGCTAAAGCTTGCAAGTGGCTCGTTGGTAGGTAGGTAAATAATGTCCAAATCGACATTATGCACTGTGTATGGTAATATGCTACCTTCCCTATTCTTATTTATCTCTATAAACACAGGTTTACAGACACCCTTAATATAGTATACACCTCTCTGTCCATCTTTCTCCGTCAATACCCCCACATAGGTAAACTTGTTTTTATTGTTTACTACAAACGCATATACTATGTAATGTCCATAATGATCTAGATCCTCCCAACGCCGCAGGAAGTAATATTTTAATTTATCTTCTCTTTCCCTTATTTTTTGTTCTTTAGCCAACTGTGCTTTGTATTCCTCTTTAACTGCAACAGTCCTTTACGCTTATTGGTGTCTATGTCTTCTAATTCCAATTTCCTCTTTTTGGAACACCTCTCTAAGAAAGGCTTGGAAAGTGGTTTATATTCGTTTAATAGTGTATGGATATAGTTTATTTGTAATATTAGTCCGACTTCTTAGAATATAAGGAGCAAGGTTAGGACTTTACACTAAGCATAATTCTTCTTTCTTTATGTGTTTAGGTATTGTGGAGAAAGGTGTATTTAATTTTGTAAAACATGAGCCCCCAGATTTTATGTAACACTTATGCTTTACAGTTATGGTATCTGGATATTCTCCTATTACCTCCACATAGTTAGTTGGCAAACAGTTAGAGCTAAATGCCGATAAAGCATACTTTATTAAGTTATCCCTTTGTGTACTATCTTCCGGCAGTTTTAGTTGCACTCCAGTTATCTTCTTTGTATTACTATTACCCCAATTTGCGTATTGTAACAAATCGTTAAACACCAGACAACAACTGTTTTGTAACTGATTAGCAACTTTCGTCCAAATCTTATGCAGGGGTACAGTATAGCATTTGGGTACAAATGGAGCATTTTGGAAGTACTTTTTGTTGTCTTATATTAGGCTTAAACAGTCTCTTAAAGGTTCAAACTCTTTACCAAATCCTCTACAATAGTTATAGATTGTTGCCTCTAACCTTGTTATTCCATTCTCTCTAGCTAGTTTAGACGAAAATCTTTCTTTTAATCTCCCATCTGGGCAGTTTAAAAAGTTTATTATATGGTTTCCTATAGTTTTAACTACTCCAGGGCTTGTAATCTGACATACAAATTTATTATATATTTTTACATTAAACCAAGTTAAACTGTCTTTACTAATATAGGAGTTATTATCTACAATAACGTTATGACCATCCTTGTACTACCCTTGGTAGCAAAAGTCAAAGTTTTCTAGATATTGGCATTTCCTCTTTATAAAATATTCCAGCCAAATCTAGTGTTATATCGAAATCCATAAGACATTTCTTTTTACAGATCTTCCAGTATCTTGGGAAGGTCTTCCAACAAATCCTTAATTTTAACATTTGCAAGCTCTATTTTGTGTGGAATTACCATAGGATCATATTTTACTTTAATTTGGTACTTTTGTTTAACTTGGTCAATATCTTTCTTTATTATTTTTAACACACCCTCGCTTTGGACCCCAGAGAAATTCTCCAGGGAGAATGGTAGTTTGGCCACAACACCATGTCGAGCTAAAGAGAACTTTTTAAATGTTCCTCGTAAGTAGCTATTAAACGAGCCACATATTTCCTTCTTAATTTTAAATTTATTCCGAACATTCCCATTACAATCCGTAACATTGGTTATCTAAACTAACATTATGTTATTATAAAACGCATCCGTTATGGATGTTAAGTTATTTAATTTTGGTTCGCCCTCACAATAGTTTATATCACCTATGTCTGTAAGAAGGTTATTATTACGGAGATTTTCTAATAAAAACCATATACCAAATCTTTCTTTAGTTGGTTTAATTCTATTCCCCAATAAATGGCTAAGATAGTACATATTTTATCTCTTTTTATATATAAAAAAGTAGCGGAAACATGTAAACAGGACAGATATAATCACACTATAATATAGGCATATAGAGGTTTCCAACATACTCGAGGTATAGGAGTTGTAGAGTAAATATATGGATGTAGTATACAAACAATGACAAAAGCGAGTGGTAATTACAACATGTAAGTGGACACCTAGACAGTTAGGACAATATAACCTGTAATGACTAATGTAAGGACGATACAATAAATTAACATTTACATATTGCTTAACATACAAAAATGGAAATATCAAATTATATTTTTTAAATCCATTATACCCTTATTGTTCCAATAACACACATTTATCTGTAAATTGACAAAACCTGTACAATTTTTGTAAAATGTCTGTAAAACCACACATGTAATTTGACTGAAAAAATTGTTGATTGTAACATAATAAATTAACATAACTAATCTAGTAAGGTGTAATGGGATTATTAAAATATGTTTGTAAGTAGTGGGGGTTTGCCGGTGCTGGCTCACTTGATTAATTGCTTCCGGAAGCGCTGCGTCATTAAATACGTCATCTGAGGCTGAGCCAGTGACGTAGGCGGTTTTGTGACGTAATGAGTGAAAGGTTAAAGTTCAAGGTCACGGGGAGGTAATTTTAAAAAAGTACTACCTCGCACGCGTAAAATCCGATTGTGATTCGATAGTTAATCGATAATAAATATCGAATAAATATCGAATGAAACAATCGAATGATACGAGTGCGAGGTAGTACTATTACAAATATTACTTTATTTACAATAATTCATGTTTACAATAGTTCCCCGTTGTTCGTTGTCATCGATGTTGTTGATCCGGACGAGTTGCGGCCATCACTTCGCTTTCTGAAGAAAGACGGTAGATACTTCGATCCCTGCGCAGAGTCCATGTTGTGTTTTGACACCTATCTGTTCTGTTAGGTGTTTGCATTTCATTGCTGTCAGGAGGAAAGAATACGTGACGGCAATGAAATATAAACATCTATCAGACCTTGAGTGAAATGATATTGTTATTTTGTGAAGAGCGTCTCGGAGAGCTCGATGTTCACCGGTCGAGAGCCGGAGGTGTACTGACTATTCGCTAGCTAGCGTTTTTGGTATCAAACAAAATGGTGGGGGTAAAAGTGTAGTAGAACGAAGCAGATGGTGGACAGCAGATGGGCGGCGGCAGGTGGCAGGCGGCAGGTGGCAAGTGTGCGGTAGATGGTAGTCCCCCACTACACCAGTCCCCCACTACACCAGTCTCCCCACCAAGTTTTACATCGCACAATAACTAGTTTACATGTGTTAGTTAGGGTTTAGCTCTTAGACTGTCAAGACCTTACCTCCGTAACTAAAAACCTCAATAATGTTTGCGCTTCAACGCTGTATAAGTATAACAGCTACTTTGATCTAAACTGGTGCATGTATTCATATGGTTCTTTTTGCGTAGCAAACAACTGGTTAAAAGTGTTTCAACCTCAATTATTCTTCGACGAAACCGCTCATTGTCCACTAAAAGTGTAGACCTTCTGTCTTCATCGTCAGGGAAGTAGAAAGTAGTGTCAAGGGGACTACTGAAGGTCACCTTCCTCATGTTCCTGTAAAACTGCGACATTTTTCAGACCGTCTAGGTAGATGTTCATACGACAAGAGCTGGAAGAATAATGATGTAGCGTTATCGTGTATAATAGGCATCTACCCCCACCACAACGTTACCTTGTCCTTCAAACCATCGTTTTTACGCCACGGATGCTATACTGTTGGTTAGATTTAAATTTAAATTGCACCTACTTGTTCGCCTTGTCAAGCTGCGTAATTGAAGTACCCACATGTTAGACCTTGAACCAAAAACAAAGAAGTTATTTAGGTTTGTCCTTGAAAATAGTTGTTTTTTCGCTGTTGCTGCTATACCCTTTGTTGGATCTGAATTCTGTTTGCACCAACTTGTTCGTCTGATTAATCCGCGTAATTTGAGTACCCACTTAATATATTTTAAACCGTAAATAAAGAAGTAATTTAGGCTTGCCCTTGAAAATAGTTGTTTTTCGCTGTTGCTGCTATACCCTTTATCGGATCTGAATTCTGTTTGCGCCAACTTGTTCGTCTGATCAATCCGCGTAATTTGAGTACCCACATGACATACTTTGCACAAACTGTGTACCCCCCCCCTCCTTTTTTGGGTCATGTTCAAGGTCAAGGTCAAGGTCAAGGACCTTGGGACTTAGAAATTTTCACAAAGTGGGCTGCACACAAACATAAGACTAATAGTCTCCTGCCTATGTACAGGCCAAGTCCCTAACTTGAAATGCTTAGGGTGGTCCTGAAAAGGACCGTTTGTGTTTGAAGGAGATGGTGGATAAGGAGCGGTGAGCGGTAGTCAGTGTTTATTTTTCCTTTGTAACCCACTTTACTTGTCCCTTCTGCTGTACTAAAATCAAGTCGCACTTGGTCTCAGGAGGTGGCAGAGTGGACCTTGGAAGGTGGACCTTGACGTAACGGCCGCCGCCAAAGAGGTGTTGGAGTAGGTACTCATCATCGCTGATCTTCCCCACAAGTAGATACTCCACGTTTAATTTCAACTGCGCAAACTTGACGGCGACAGACTCCAGCGGCGTTACCAACTCGGTAAGTTTCACCGTAGCCGTCCTCTTCATTATCTCCTCAACAGTTGGTGGCGGCGATGAAGGTCGAAGCGATGAAGGGCGAGGTGATAGCGATGGTGAAGATGCAGTGGACGTCGAAGGCCGTTGGTCGAAGTAAAGTGGGTGGTTTCGAAAATTCTTCCGTATGCAAGATTTAAAAGAACTAGGTCTTTTGAATCCGCTCCTTTTTTCCGAAGACTTCTTCAAAGTCTCCTTCAAACGTTGCAGTTTCTCGGGTGTAATGGGAGAAGACATAGCGCAGAGGTGTATTCAGTTCGCAAGGCAAAGCTGGAATGAGGTACCAGACGGAGCAAAGCGGGTCGCCAAGTGTAACCGTGACATTTCCATATACGGGTAGAAAGCTAAAAACCGGTCTACATCCGGTTCCCCTTCCCCCGTGACGACACAACCTCCCCCCCCCCTTTTTGGGTCATGTTCAAGGTCACCCCCCCCCTTTTTTGGGTCATGTTCAAGGTCACCCCCCCCCCGTGACGTAACATCCCCCCCCGTGACGTAACATCCCCCCTTCCGCTTCGGTGACGTCACTTTGCCTTTATAAGCGGGAGCAGTCCGCAGTCTCGTCGCAGTAGCTTGCCGCCCGCTGTTTGGGTATACGTCCCAGTGGGTTGCACTCTGCTGCAGCGTAGGTCTGTTAAGTGTGCGTTGGGCCCGACGCGCAATTAAGAGATCCGCGCCCTTGCATGTTTAGTTAGTTTGTTAAGCATGTTAGATAACGCTTGTAGTTTGCTGCTAGGTAATGTAGTTAGTCTAATATATGTTAGTGTTTGGTATCGGTTTGAAGTGTCTTATTTACTAATGAAATATGTACTCCCGGCCCTACAGGTCCCTCAACAACCTTGGTCAAAACTTGGGTTCGCAGCAGCCTGACGCCGGGTGTTTGGGTCTACGTCCCACCGGGTTTCAGTGATACTGTTGACCTTTGCAAAACCGACCTTGGTTGTTCTTGTAAAAGTAACGTTAACTGATTAATTTTGTTTACATAGTTGATGGTAAAGTCTTTATTTTCAAAGTAATGTATCTTGCTTCTCATCCTTTTCCTAACCCCTCTAAGGTATGGCGCGCAAACCGACCTTGTGTCAATACGGCGCGTAAACCGGTTGACATTTCCCATCTTAGCCTGAGAAAACTGTGTAAAATATAAAGTCAGTCTCTTGTTTAAAATCAGTCTCTTGTTTGTTGTCTTTTGTCCCCTTCCCAAATACAGAGCGGGGAATAGAGCAGTATGTTATGCTCTATTCCCCGCTTTGGCTTCATGTTCAGATGACCTTGGGACTTAGAAAATTCACGTACAAAGCGGGGAATAGATCGGTTTGTGGTCCAAGTGAGAATCAATTACTGCTCTATTCCCCGTTTCAATAATATGACCAAACGACCTTGACCCACTTCGGGACTTAGAAAATCCTCGTATTGTAATATCCCCCCCCTTTGACGTAACATCCCCCCTTCCGCTTTGGTGACGTCACTTTGCCTTTATAAGCGGGAGCAGTCCGCAGTCTCGTCGCAGTAGCTTGCCGCCCGCTGTTTGGGTATACGTCCCAGTGAGTTGCACTCTGCTGCAGCGTAGGTCTGTTAAGTGTGCGTTGGGCCCGACGCGCAATTAAGAGATCCGCGCCCTTGCATGTTTAGTTAGTTTGTTAAGCATGTTAGATAACGCTTGTAGTTTGCTGCTAGATAATGTAGTTAGTCTAATATATGTTAATGTTTGGTATCGGTTTGAAGTGTCTTATTTACTAATGAAATATGTACTCCCGGCCCTACAGGTCCCTCAACAACCTTGGTCAAAACTTGGGTTCGCAGCAGCCTGACGCCGGGTGTTTGGGTCTACGTCCCACCGGGTTTCAGTGATACTGTTGACCTTTGCAAAACCGACCTTGGCTGTTCTTGTAAAAGTAACGTTAACTGATTAATTTTTGTTTACATAGTTGCTGGCAAAGTCTTTATTTTCAAAGTAATGTATCTTGCTTCTCATCCTTTTCCTAACCCCTCTAAGGTATGGCGCGCAAACCGACCTTGTGTCAATACGGCGCGTAAACCGGTTGACATTACCCATCTTAGCCTGAGAAAACCTTGTAAAATATAAAGTCAGTCTCTTGTTTAAAATCAGTCTCTTGTTTGTTGTCTTTTGTCCCCTTCCCAAATACAGAGCGGGGAATAGAGCAGTATGTTATGCTCTATTCCCCGCTTTGGCTTCATGTTCAGATGACCTTGGGACTTAGAAAATTCACGTACAAAGCGGGGAATAGATCGGTTTGTGGTCCAAGTGAGAATCACTTACTGCTCTATTTCCCGTTTTAATAATATGATCAAACGACCTTGACCCACTTCGGGACTTAGAAATTCCCGTATTGTAATATATATTTACTCGTTACAACATTATTACCCCCACCGTATAACACTTGCACTCCCCACCACTATCAGTATGTATAAAAGAGGGTCCCCCAGCACTAGTAAAATCATTCTTCCTCTTGTGCTGTTATACCTCACACCATGGCACACATTAGGAAGCAGACACAACCTCTCAAATTGAAACCTTCTGCTTCGTCTTCGCCCGCCTCTACCACTCCGTCTTCTGCGGTTCCATCCATCCTTCGGACAGCCCTGATGTTAGCTAACATCGTCCCGGAGAACTGTCCACCACTACCTGCTGCGTCAACGACTTACACAAGTCCTTCACCTCTTCCGTCAACTTCTCGTGCTGTTTCTCCAAGTCCTTCACCTCTTCCGTCAACTTCTCGTGCTGTTTCTCCAAGTCCTTTGTCAACGTCTCGTGCTGTTTCTCCAAGTCCTTCTACATCTTCAAGTTGTTCTACATGTTCATCAAAGTCTTCCAAATCGTCTGCTTCTTCATCCTCATCAACATCAAGTTCGAGACCAAGCCAACCAGCCACCCAATCATCTTCTCCAACCAGACCTTCAGTAATCTGCACATATACTTCATCTCCTTCAGAGAAATTTAAACAACTTAAATCTGTACAAAGGATGTGCATGCTTCCTGCACAACAATGTAATTATATATTCAAAAAAGGTGCTAAGAAAGGTGAACGCTGTGTTAAACGTTGTATTTTAAATGAAGAAACGTGCAGTCTTCATTTAAAATTAAACCATGGCGCATCTCCTTCTTCACCACGTGCAACAGTGGTGCCAATTAAAATTCGAATTAACAGGCTTTGTAAAAACAAACGCTACTTCTTTGTTAAAATAAAGGACTTTGCAAAGGTGTTGGTTCAATGTGAAGGTAAACTGTACTATGTAGAGTTACCTAGAGCCATGGACCTCCACGTCAAAAAACCTACCCACAAGGACTATTTAATTCGAAATGATACAGGTATCACTGTGTGGAAATCATTAAAATAATAATATAAATAAAAAGACCAAAAGTTTATTCCAAATTAAATAAAGCATTTTTTCCAAATTAAAAAAAAGTGTGGACAACCTATTTACAATTTGTAGCATATGCTGCAGAGTGTAAATAAGTTGTCCACACTTTTTTTTGCAATGTTACAACGACCTTGACCTAGATAACGGACTTGGATAATTTACACTAAGTCAAAGATAAACTTAAAAGGAAAAAGGAGAAATATTATACTAAAGTCATTATTCAACAGTAAAGAGGGGAGGGGGTAAGCGGGTATTTAAGCGAGCGATTCGGAATATAATTATTAGTTGTATCATCATGAGCGTCAACAGAAACACATGGGGAAAGGAAATTAACGAAGAGGAGTTGTACGCAATTGCTGAGGCTGCAGAAATGACTGAAGTTTTTAAGATTAATAAGGTTGCGGAGAATGATGCTCAGTCACATCCGCAACAAACTACATCATCGATGCAGTCTACAACGCAGCAACCAAGACCCTATCATGTTATCCTGGAGGAGTATAATGAGGCAATGAGGTACGCCTTTACAAAGTGGTGTGCACAACCGCGTTCTCCTGAACAATGGGAGGAGCACGATGCAGACTTTCGCCTGGTTGGAGACTTAGAACTTGAGCTTCAAAGAGCAAAGGTTGCTCAATAGTGAGAAGATTTATTGTTTACTTTAGAATACAGAGCGGGGAATAGATCAGTTTGCGGTCCAAGTGAGAACCACTTACTGCTCTATTCCCCGTTTTGGTAATTTGTTCAGATGACCTTGGGACTTAGAAAATTTTTGTTTGGTAAAAAACAACATTAAAATATATATATATCTCCTCCCTAAAACTTGCACTCCCCACCACTTCCATTGGGTATAAAAGAGACACCTTATCGATGATAAAATCAGTCTGCTGCTTGTGTTCGTTCACCTCAGACACCATGGAGCACATCAGAAAACCAACTTCTGCCACCTCTTCTTGTACTGTTTCATCCTCTGCTGTCCCATCGATACTTGTCCAGGCTATGATTTTATCTCACATTCTTCCAGAAACAGGTAGTACGTCACCAAACTCCAACTCGAGATCTCTCAAAGCCAAAAGAAGCAATGCTAGTTCTCGGAAATTGAGAGCGAGAATCGCTGATCGATATAAAATATTAAAAACCATATTACCATCCTCCAATCCGTATGATTCTAAATTATCCACTATAAAAAATACAATAAAGTACATTGCAAACCTTCAATCGCAGCTCCAAGATCCGCTTTCAATTCGCGAAGAAATCTCGAATACCCCTCTACCTTTTGAAGCAGTTTTCCTTAAAGAGGATGAGTTGGCGGATGAACATTTCTTCGCTGAAAACCCTTCAGCCTACAAACAAATCTTCCTCATGGATGAAGATCAGGATGCGTAAGCTTAACAAATTAAAGACTTTTAAAATACAAAGCGGGGAATAGATCAGTTTGCGGACAAAGTGAGATCCGCTTACTGCTCTATTCCCCGTTTTGGCAACAGGATCAAACGACCTTGAGGACTTAGAAAATAATCAATTGGTACAAAAAGAAAAATATTAAAAATCATTATTATTTCTTTACAACAAAATCCCTTTCCTAACCCTATTACTCCCACCACCTACAGCGAGTATAAAGGGGGTCTCCATTGCCGGTAAAGATCATTCTGCTGAAAATGACTGCATCGGCTCCTTCTATCTCTGTAGCAACTCTAGTAGTTAGCAGAAGAGTTGAAAACATCGATCAGCTGCTTGCTGTAAGAAGATTACTGCACAAGTATCTTGTCATAGAGGTTGGTTGTGAACTGTACATGTGGAGGCCAACAGGTGAAGTGTATAGTAATGAAAATGAAGCATACAAAACAAACGATAGTAAGAAGTTATTTAAAATTTTTGCTAATATGGTTAGGTTAATCGAAAAGGGATGGATAATCAACATAACGTTCTATATCAAACCAAACCTTTAACTGAATCAAAAAAAAAGGAAAAAATTTAAATACAGAGCGGGGAATAGATCAGTTTGCGGTTTAAGTGAGAATCGCCTACTGCTCTATTCCCCGTTTTGGTAATATAATCAGACGGCCTTGACCCACTTACATGATGGGTATTAAAGCGCGATGTTGCAGAGACCGATTATTACACTACACGTTAGGTTAGCGACTTTTTCCCAAACAAGACATTGAACCAGCTATATTCATTGTAAAAGGGTGGGGGTAAACATATATATATAAGGCAGTCGGCTTCGGAGTATAGTTATTGTTCAGCTATGGATAGCCCAGGAGGATCGTCTAACTTCGATGTTAAAGGAAAGGAGGAGAATGATAGAGAGAAAAGAAGGTGTGCTAGAGAGAGAAAAAGGATTGCAATATTGAATGAAGCCTATAATTTATTACGAACAAAATTACCTTTTCTCGAACCGAACGCTTCAAGACTTTCTACTATAAAACACGCCATAAAATATATTGATATGTTGGAAATGTTATCACAAAATACATCGTTTCAACTGCCTGAAGAATTGCTAACGATGGAAATTGATCAACTTTCTTCAACTAACTAAGAGACTTTGGAAATACTGAACAGCGGAAGACAGAACGGGGAATAGATCAGTTTGTGGTTAAAGTAAGAATCACTTACTGCTCTATTCCCCGTTCTGGTAATAGGTTAAGGCGACCTTGACCTACTTACAGGACTTAATCATTTGTGTTACAATAATACCTCTTCCCTATTACTTTTTCCTACCACTTGCACTTTCATCACTTACCCCCACCACCACCGGAATCGGGGTATAAAAGGTGCTTTTGTATTAGTGGTAACATCAGTCTGCTACTTGGAATCATGTCGCCCAGAGATAACATTTTCCCTTCTAAGAAGACTATACTGGAAATGATTAAAAATATTCCAGTAAATATAAACGAAGATGAAGACGAAGACGATTCAGAAATGGAAGATGAACTGTTTAGTGATCTTGAACTACTAAGTGAGTTTGCTAGCAGTGAACCATATGCTGGAGAGATGGAGCTGTTGGAGTTGTTGACTGACGACGACGACGATGATGATAATGAACCAGAATGTCATCATCAGTTGCTCTGTTTGGAGGAAATGGACCTTGTTGATAGTGGAACCCCTCCAAGCAGTATTAATATCGATGACGTAGTTTTAGATCCGGTCACAGGGAACTTTTGTGTTCGTCGTCGGTTATTTAGTGATATGAGCTCATCGGAAGAATCTGAATAAATTTTTGTTGTCTTCAAATAGTTTACTTTAAATACAAAGCGGGGAATAGATCAGTTTGTGGTTATAGTGAGAATCACTTACTGCTCTATTCCCCGTTTTGGTAATATCGTTGTATGACCTTGACCCATTTACATGATTGAAAAAGTGGGGTAACTTATACATTTAATGGTGGGGGAACGTCTATTTAAAGACGATGCAACAGTGTATATTTATCATATCGGCATGATGAACCCACCAGGAAACTCCGTTTGCTACAGCTTTCCCCTCATCGATATCGATGATGTGATAAAACTTACATCAATAACAAAACGGTTTGAACTCGAAAGGCGACTCATAAAAGTCGACGTAATTCCACAAGATCTTCGTTCGGCAATGTTGACTATTGAATATGTTAAAGATGAATCTACAACTGAAGATCCCTATTGTTTTATGAAATTTTTAGTTGATCGAGATGCAATATGTACAATCCAACTTCACATCCGAGTTTAAAATTTATCAAATGTTCCTGTTGGAGAAAATTGTCTTAGTTAAATACAGAGCGGGGAATAGATCAGTTTATGGTTTAATATGAAATCATTTACTGCTCTATTCCCCGTTTTGGCAAATTTGTTCAATGACCTTGACCTAAATACAGAAATTTGTAGCCTCCAGCTACAATAGTAAATATAAAATGCAAAAACAAAAACAAATAGTAAACTTAACGTACCCCCACCACTTTTGCTAGAGTATAAATAGAGGGGCATTTGCAGTGTTGTTCATTATTGCCTTGACCCTTGTGGAGATCGCACCTACATTATGCATCGCTGCGATATTTGCAAGTCTTCATTTAAGGATGAATTTATTTTAATGATTCATAAAGAATTAAAACATAACAACAACCAAGATGAAAAGTATGAAGAAGAAGAATTGAAAGAAATAGATCGAATGTTAGCTCAACACCAACATTCCAGACCAAGTGTTATTCAATATGCATCATCATCATCGACTTCTACGCCTGCTATGTCTACACTTCACCGTCCTTCAACATCATCATCTGCATCGACTTCTACGCCTGCTCTGTCTACACTACATCGTCCTTCAACATCATCAGCTGCATCGACTTCTACGCATGCTCTGTCTACACTTCACCGTCCTTCAGCATCAACAGCAGTAAATGTAAAACTACATGCCCGAGCACTTCCGGGTAATGTAGTAACCCACTTCAAAATTGACAACGCAAAATTACAACTCGAAGAATTTTTAAATAACGCAAAAGGATTGGTAATCAACACTTTGCAAAATGAATTAAAAAGATTAAATTTTATCAAATTTGGACTATTAATGGATGCTTTATTTACAAACATTCAAAATGAAACTTCACCGAGAGGGTTTTTAACAAAAAACCGAACTATTATGTTTTCGTCAGATATTGATTCAATCGTATCTGAATGTTTTGAAGAGCTAATGACAAAAATACAAGAACATGAAGGAAGAGGCTCAGGATGGAGTTTGTTAAGCATCACAGGGCTAGACTTAAGAGTACACAAACACGGTTATGGAATTCGTGGCAGTAGCTATATCCCTTTACCAAAAAAGATTAGTGATACCAAATCCTGCATCAATGTACAAAATCAAGATACTGAATGTTTTAAATATGCCATGTTGGTCAAATATGTAACAGACAATCCGATAAGACCAAGTCACAAATATGAAGAAGTACAACATAGATATAATTTTCAAGGGATGACTTACCCTGTTGCTATAACAGACGTTTTAAAATTTGAAAAACAAAATCCTTCAGCTTCTGTCAACCTATTTGGATTGGATTCGTCAAACAATGTGTACCCCTTGCGTATAACACCAAATGAGCGCAGAGATCATACCGATTTGTTATTGATAACTAAAGGTGATATTTCACACTTTGTGTATATCAAACAATTTGAAAGTCTTGTTTCTAAACAATTATCCAAACATGAAAAAAAGATGACAATTTGCAAAAGATGTTTTTGTCACGTAAACAAAGAACTAAGAAGGGGAGGATCAGATTGGCTTGTAGAACACCAACGGCTATGTAATGAAAACTATGAAGTAAGAATTAAATTGCCGCATCCTAGCAGAGCTCAGATAAAATTTGACAAAGTAATCCAACAATACCGTTTACCTGTTGTTGTGTATGCTGATTTTGAGGCGTCTTTACTTCCGCTCGAACATCAAGAAGAAAACGTAACAAGAAGAAGCAAATACCAGCAGCACACACCAAACAGCTACTGTTTGATGATAAAATCAACACTGTCTGAAGAACATTTGCGAAGATATGAATTAACAACAACACCGAAGATATATCGCGGTGAAGAAGCAGCTCGAAACTTCGTCGATGACTTATATATCATAGCTGGGAAAGTTGAAGAAATGTACAGAAATGTGGTACCGATGATTCCTATGAATGAAGATGAAATTCAACGACACGACTCAGCAACAACATGTTATTTGTGTATTAACACTTTTACACTGACCAACAGTAAAGTGCGAGACCATGACCATCTAACAGGAGCTTACAGAGGTGCAGCCTGTAACTCTTGCAATTTAAACTATAAACTTCCAAACTTTATCCCCGTTGTTTTACATAATCTTAGTGGATACGACTCCCACTTTATAATCCCAGAATTGGGCAGAGATAATGGAGAAATAGATGTCTTGGCAACAACCATGGAAAAATTTATAAGCTTCTCTAAAAAAGTTGGTAAAATAAAACTAAGATTTGTTGATTCATTCAGATTTATGCCTTTTAGCCTTGCAAAATTAACTAAAAATTTAAGAAGACAAGATTTGATTGAAACAAGTAAAATTGTGCCTAATGATAAAATGGATTTAGCTCTTCGAAAAGGAGTCTTCCCCTATGATTACATTGACGGACTGAATAGATTTGATGAAACATCACTTCCTACACCAGATAAATTCAAAAACAAACTTAATGATGAAGAAATAGAACCTGAAGATTATCAACATGCACTTCGAGTATGGAACGAGATGAATATGGAGACCTTAGGGGATTACTCAGACTTTTATGTCAAACTAGATGTGACCCTTCTTTGTGATGTGATTGAAGAATTTCGAAACACCTGTTTTGCCGCATATGGATTGGACCCTTTACATTCGTATACTTCTCCAGGATTAGCTTGGCAAGCTATGTTAAAAGAAACAAAATGCAAACTCCAACTTTTAACAGATATTGACATGGTTTTAATGATTGAAGCAGGTGTAAGAGGTGGATTGGTTCAAAGTGTTACCAGACATGTTAAGGCCAACAACAAATACCTTCCTAATTACGACGAAACTAAACCAACAACCTATTTGGGATATTTCAAAGCAAACAACTTATACGGATGGGCTATGTCAAACCCACTTCCATATGATAATTTCAAATGGGTTAACCCCGACTCTATTGGCGATATTTCACAAATTCCAAAACATGGTGACACTGGATATATTTTAGATTGCGATTTTGAATACCCGGAACATTTACACGATCTCCATTACGACCTCCCACTCCTCGCTAAAACAGAAGTTTCTCCAACTGGAAAACACCCTAAATTAATGATGACTCTAAATAATAAACAGCGCTACGTGGCTCACTTTTGGGTAGTCCAACAAGCCATCGAATTAGGACTACGTATTACAAAAATTAATAGAGTTTTGGAATTTTCTCAGTCATGTTGGTTAAAACCTTACATTGATTCAAACACCACCAGAAGAGCAGCCGCTACATCAGAATTTCAAAAAGACTTTTTTAAATTAATGAATAATGCGATATTTGGAAAAACATTGGAAAACAAAAGAAGACACAAAAATGTTAAACTTGTTACTGACGCAAAAAAGCTACAGAAACTCGTACAGCAGCCAAACTTTGGAACATCTATAATTATTAATGAAAGACTTGTAGCAGTGTCTATGAAGAAGACGAGTGTGAAGATGGATCGTCCTTTATATATAGGCATGTCAATCTTGGACATCTCAAAAACACACATGTACGATTTTCATTATAACAAAATGGTTGCCTTCTATGGAAGAGAGAACATTGGCATTAGCTACATGGATACAGACGCTTTTGTGTATTGGATTATTACAAATGATATGTATCAAGATCTTCGTACATTTGTTTACAAAAACGAATTCGATTTTTCTGACTACCCAAAGACCCATCCTAACTACGATCAAGACAAAAACAAAAAAGTACTGGGCAAATTTAAAGATGAAGCAAATGGAGTTCTACTTGAAGAGATTGTTGCACTTATGTCAAAACTGTATTCCTTAAAACTATATGATGAAAAAGAAGACGAGAAGAATAGCTATATTAAGAAAGCTAAAGGTGTAAAGAAATTATATTTAGAAAAGAAAGTTATTTTTGATCAATACAAGCAATGTTTATTTGAAGATAAAGTCATTACAGCTAAATTCAATACAATTAGAAGTTTTAACCATCAGATATACAGCCTAACAGAAGTTAAAAAAGCACTTTCTTCCAATGATGATAAACGACACATTCTTCCAGACAACATCCACACTTTACCATTCGGCCACTACTCCCTCAACCCTATTGACGAGTAACCTTTTCATCGTCCTAGATCCTTTATCCTTTTCCTTTCCGTAAAAAAGGGGAAACACAGCAATGTTAAGCTGTGTTTCCCCTTTTTTACACAAGTTTTGAATGCCCTAGAACTATATGTATATATAAGGAGATTTATACCAACGAATATTTAATACCATATCAGCTGCCTTCGTGAAACCATCATGTCAGACCTGAAGGAGAAGATTATTAATGAACTACACAAACCTGCAAGAATAAAGTTTCCAAGAAGAAATACTGTTATAAAAGGGATAAATGATCTATATCAAGCGGATCTAATTGAAATGCGACCGCATAGCAGAATAAACAAAGGATTTAAATATATACTCACAATTATTAATTGTTTTACAAAAGTTGCAGACGCTTTGCCTCTAAAGGACAAGACTGGTAAATGTGTAACAGAAGCCATGGAAATAGCCATAAAAAGAGATAAAAACAAAATTAAACATTTACAAACTGATGATGGAACAGAATACTTTAATACAAACTTTGCACAGTTAATGAATAAATATAAAATAAATCATTATTCTACAAATTCAGAGAAAAAAGCAGCTATTGTAGAAAGATTCAATAGAACCTTGAAAGGAGCACTGTATAAACAATTTTCAAAAAGAGGTTCTTACGTATGGTATGATGTTTTACCACAATTAATAAATGATTATAACAACAGGTTTCATAGAACTATTGGTATGAAACCTAACAAAGTAAATAGAAGAAATGCAAAAGATGTATTAAAATGCATAAAGAAAAATACAAAGCCTAAAGTAGAAAAAATGCAGCCAAGAAAATTTAATGTAAGTGATAAAGTACGGATTATTAAATATAAGGGAGTGTTTACCAAGAAATACCTTCCCAATTGGACGAATGAAGTTTTTACAGTGTATAAAGTGCAACCGACTGTACCTGAAACGTATATTCTAAAAGATAACAAAGGAGATTTGTTGCAAGGTGCATTTTATGGACATGAAATGTTAAAGTCAACAGTAGGTGATGTATATCTTGTTGAAAAAGTGTTACAAAGAAAAAAGGACGCAGTTAAAGTGCGGTGGTTAGGGTTTAACAAAACTGAGGATTCATGGATACCTATAAAGGACTTGGTTTAATGCAAGCAACTCATTTCATCGTTAACCTTTGAGCAGGATGGAGATTATTCACCATAAAGATCGATTCAATATTAATAACATAGATGATTTAACTGTGGATAACGTTAAAATCAACAATGGTAAACACGGCAGTTTACTTCCAAACACTGTTCGATGTATAGTAAGTGGCCCCTCAAACTGCGGAAAGACCAATGTTGTCTTTAATTTGATCACTAATCCGCAGGGATTAAGGTTTAATAACCTATATATTTGTTCAAAGTCTCTACATCAACCAAAGTATCAATTGCTGGATAAAATCCTATCTGATGTGTCTGATGTTAATTTTTACAAATTTAACGCTAGTGATAGCATTATGCAACCAAACGAAGCGAAACCGTATTCTGTATTTATATTTGACGATGTATCTTGTGAAAATCAGGATACTATTAGAAACTACTTTGCCATGGGAAGACATAATAACATCGACAGCATATATATAGGACAAACTTATAGCAAAATCCCAAAACAACTTATCAGAGATAATGCAAATATTCTAATTGTATTCAAACAAGATGATACTAACCTAAAACATATATATATAACGACCATGTGAATGCGGATATGCCATTTGAAAAGTTTAAAGAGCTTTGCGGAAAAGCATGGGCGGAAAATTATGGATTTTTGGTTATTATGAAAGATCAAGCTATAAAAGATGGTCGTTATAGAATAGGTTTTGATAAATTCGTTTTAATACACTGATTAGCGGTATTACTGTACAAGTCGTCAAGGTGTGAAGATGGTTAACCAGGAAAAGCTATTAAAGGAAATAAAATCACTTAGTGATTCTATTAGACAAAAAAACCGAGCTTTAAAATCAGGTATAAATGAAAGAGAGCAATTTTTAGAAACAACATTCAAACCTGTTACTGAACCTTTAAAGCGATTAGCACAAAATATGGAAAAACCTTCAATTCGCTTCGAAGGAGACAAAATGCTACCAATTTCCAAATATGAAGAAGAATTTCAGAATGATGAAAGTTCTGACCAGTTACAAACATCTGAAGAAAGCGACGAGTATGAAGAAAGCGGAGATATAGGAGATTTAAGGGAAAAGAACATTGCAGGAGATACAAGTACAGAAGATACAAGTGCGGAAGATACAAGAGCAGAAGAAGAGGATATCAACCCATCCAACTTAAGCAAATTAGGCACAGATATTATGTTTAAAGGAACACTTGGCAGAAAATATACATTAAAAATGTTACATGGCACACATGCTAATCGAAATTATCATACATATGGAGCTAGAATAGAGGATAAAGGATTAATGATTGGAGATAGAAAGTTAGATATAAACGAAAATGATGATATAGTTATTGGTGATAAGAAATATAAAGGTACAACAGGTTTGTTTGAACTCATCTTTAAAAATAATCCTGGTAAATATACTAAAAAGGATTTACAATTGTTTAAAAATATACTAGAGTATACAAATGCACATAGAAAAAAATATTCCAAAGACCTATCTATTCATAGAAACAGGTCAATAAAATACACAAACATTATATCTAGTCTTTTCCCCTCGAAATCAAATAAAGCTCCAATTAAAAGAAGAGCTTTATCTTCTGCTGAATTAAATGTTTTGCATAAAAAAAGAAAAACAACTGATCCTACTACATCTGGAAGGGGATTATTAAAAAATTTGTATAAAACCAATATAATATATTACAACGATATAAATAAGTTAGTTGATCGAATGAGGTTATTACATGAAGCTATGGAAGCCGGGCACACTGGTTTAGAAAACGAATGGGTAGCTTTGGTTGATGAACTGCGAAAACGAGAAATAATTGTTCAGTAGACGTATATATATATATTATATTATATATATATATATTATATATAATATATATATATATATATTATATATATATATATATATATATATATATAGTAAGAACCTAAACGATAGCGATTCAGTTACATCATGAGTGTGGACAAGTTTGGACGGTATTCCGAGTTTGAAGTAAAATCTGGATATAGTGAAAAAAGAGCTGGGTTTCCGTTAACACCTGATGGTAATTATAATTTTGAAGGAAAAGTAATTCAAAATGTTGGTGATCCGCTTTTGTCTTCTGATGCGGTTACGGTACAATATATGGATAAAAGAACCCCGATTGTACACGAAGACCATTGGGGATTTTCCGGTAAAAGGTTAAGCAATATAAAACATCCCATTTATGATGGTGAAGCAGTAAATTTAGCGACTTTAAAATTGTTAACGATTTACAAAAAGAATGAAACTGATACAAGCTATGATGTACAAAAATTAAAATTGACAAATGTAGGTGATTGTGAGCAGGATGGAGACGCTGTAAATAAGAAAATATTTGATATAGTACACAAGAAATGGACTACAGAATATGAAAAACATATGGAAAGGTTTGGTGCAGCTTTATTTAATTATATCCATCGGGCTTCAGGAAGAGCTGTAGCTTCAGATGTTGACAGCCACAATTATTTAGACTGGAAAAAGATACACAATCCAGAAAAACCTAATCAATTAGATAAACCGTCTGAGCCTTCTAAAGTCAAGACATTAGGAAAGGGGGATAAAGTGAATGTGATTAATGAACCAACAGAAAACGATGAAGATTATATAAGAGAAAAAAGAATTTAAATACCCATGATAAGGGATAAAGCATCAGTCATATTCGAGAGATAATACAGAGAGGATGATGGAATCCAATATTACTGCGTGGAGTTTAATATCTCAAGAGCCGAGATTTCCCCAAGGAGTGCTGACAGATGGTTTTGTTCAACGGTTTGATAGATATATGGATTGGGAACAACTTTCCATACACTACCTCTTCACAATGACTATGTTAAGAATTTATTTTCACAGAGTTAACTGGATTCATATTTTACAAAGACAACAGTTTTCAGAAGACTTCCTTGTAGAGATGACATCAAATTTTAATAACTGTTGGGAAGTAATAAGTAAATATCAAAATCTCTCTGAAAATTACATTGACAATTTTAAAGATAAACTAGACTGGAATGTGTTATTTAATTACCAACGATTAAGTGGCAAGTTTCTAAGGGAACATGACAACTATTTAGATTTTATTCATTTTACCGAAAACAACGATACCATCACCAGCGGAGAAACATTTAAAACATCTTCAATTACACCTTATTTCTATTTTTACTACTTTTATTTATTATGTCTACATTTAATTAATTAATCCATTTCTATATAATAAATGGATTTTAAACAGTATATATAATACAAGAAGCCAAGACTAATATTACATTCATTGTAAAACATTTATAGAGTGCACCTACTGATTGTAAGTTTGGCTATAAATAGTCATGCCGAGGGCTAAACGCATCAGTCATAATCGAGAGAGATTACAGAGAGGAAGGGGAATAGCATCAACAGCATTTTCTCTATTAAGTAAACCGGTTGGAGCTATAGTTAACAAGGCGATTGATTTATTACCTGTGGAATTACATTTACCTGGAGGATATCAATATTGTGGTCCTGGAACCAAATTAGAGAAACGGCTTGCTAGAGGAGATCCTGGAATAAATAAGCTTGATCAGGCCTGTAAACAGCACGATATAGCGTATTCCAAATTTGGTGATACAAAAAATAGATCAATAGCGGATAGAGCACTTTCTGAGAAAGCTTGGCAAAGAGTAAAATCTAGTGACGCGAGTATTGGTGAAAAAGCAGCGTCTTTAGCAGTAACAGCAGCAATGAAAGCAAAAACTACGTTTGGAGGAGGAAAGAGAAGAAGGCGTGGGAAAAGACCCGCTAAGAAACAAGGAGGTAATATCAGAAGAAAACGTCGATCTACTAGTGGTAAAGGTAAAAAGAAACCAACAATATGGTCAATGATAAAAAAGGGAGGAGGACTATACCTAAGACCGTATCGTGTGTATTAAATAAGAAAGAGCAATTAATAATTAAAAACAAAGAATTAACCAATGAAGAACTGATTACATATGCTTCTTGTTTGAAAATCCCATTTTTTAGAGGAGTATTTATGAAAGATGAATTACCGGTTAAAATGTGGAAAAATGAGACTGGTATTGTAAATTTGGATAATAGTGAAGGATTAGGCACTCATTGGGTGTGTTACAAGAAACTTGGTGAAACGATTTATTATTTCGACAGTTTTGGAAACCTTCCACCACCGAAAGAACTTCAACAATACTTTCGTGCGGCAGAAAATGTTTTTTACAATTATACAAGAAAACAACCTGATGATACATCCATTTGCGGTCATTTATGTTTAGACTTTTTAGCTAAAAGTGTTAGTCAACTTTAAGATGTCTTCGTATACAGTGTCATTAACCGGTAACTCATGTACTTTGCGCAGTATTCTGTTTCCAGCGCTACGTTTGCAAAAAGGAAGACTATGGGAAGCCGCATTATTGGATTTAACAACATATAACTCTATTCCAAACGTTAGTGAAGGAATTAATAACAAAATACATTATTACAAGACAAAAGATAATAAAGGAAAATATTCAGCTTTGGAAGAATTCAGTTTACCAACAGGAGCTTATGAAATTGATAATATAAATGAAGTTATACAAAAACATATGGGAAAAGAAAATATAACGATAAAAGGCAATAACAATACAATGAAAGCCGAAATTACTTCTAAGTATTATATTGATTTTGGCCAAGAACGTTCAATTGGTAGTTTATTGGGGTTTTCTAAGGAAACAAAGGTATTAGAACCTAATACAACTCATTCTGGGAATAGAACTGTGACGATCATCAAAGTAAACAGCATAGACATTACATGTAACATTATACAAGGATCCTACAGAGATGGAGAAAATCGGCATATATTACACACATTCTACCCATCAGTCGCACCGGGTTTCAAGATAGTAGAAAAGCCTCAAAACCTTGTGTACCTACCGTTAAACACCAGTTTCATTTCAGACATCGTGCTGAACATAGTGGATCAAGACGGAAACCTTATTGACTTTCGAGGAGAAGCTATTACTGTAAGAATACATATAAAATCATCCGCTTAGATAATGGGGTTATCATTTAAAAAGATATAGCCAACCAGCAAAGAGGTCAGTAGCTCATCAGCTGTAGAAGGATTAACAAGTGACAACATTCGTTTTCTAGAAGAAATTGGATTAAAGGTCATTAACAATGGATATACTGGATATAGCGCAGGGCCCAACATTCGACGAGACCTTATGGGAAAAGGAATATCACACGCACAACCCTTACGCTTCGTCCAAATTAAACAATAACGATGAAATTAGGATTCCTATACAACAACAAGACATTTATACTCTTCCATGCGAAAGTTATTTATATATTGAAGGAAAAGTAACAAAAGCTGACGGTACTGTTGGAACCACTGTTCCGTTCATAAATAATCCTATGGCATTTTTGTTTGACGAGATTAGATATGAAATTTCAGGAGTTACAGTCGATTCAACAAAAAAGGTTGGAATTTCCAGTACATTAAAAGGATTAGCGTCTTTAACACCAAATGAGAAGAATCTGTTAGCTGTTGCAGGATGGGTTGCACCAGACAAAAGTATAATTACTCCTGACGCTTCGGGAAACTTTGATTTTTACGTACCTTTAAGATTACTTTTAGGATTTGCTGAAGATTACAGAAGAATAATAATAAATGTAAAACAAGAACTAGTTTTATTAAGGTCATCAAACGATAATGATATTATTAAAGCATCTGCTGGAACAACTGAAGCCAATTTAGACTGGAAACTAACATTAGACAAGATTGTTTGGAGAGTACCACATGTGCGACTAAATGATGAACACAGGATTACATTATTAAGAAAGTTAAAATCAGATCGAGACATTGTAATGCCATTCAGAAGCTGGGAGTTTCATGAATACCCCGTTTTACCTTCAACACAACGGCATACATGGACTGTAAAAACTTCTACTCATTTGGAAAAAGCGAGATATGTAATCTTTGGATTACAAACAAAGAAAAAAAGTATATTAACTGAAAATGCTGGTGAATTTGACCATTGTAAATTAACAAACTGTAAAGTGTTCCTGAATTCACAATTCTTTCCCTACGACAACTTTAATATCTCTTTTGATAAAAAAAGGTACAGTGTTTTATACGATATGTACGCTAGGTTCCAAAATTCATATTACGGCAAAACAAACACACCTCTACTATCTCCCGTACAGTTTGAATCGAAAGCTCCGATTGTTGTAATTGATTGCTCCAAACAAAACGAATCTGTAAAATCGTCTAGTGTTGATATAAAGATAGAAATGGAATTTCAAGAAAACGTACCTGCAAATACATCTGCGTATTGTTTAATTTTGCACGATAAAATTGTTACATACACACCTTTGACTGGTATCGTAAAGACGGTATTGTAAAACGTTGTACCACCACCGGCACCGCCACTGTCGCTAACCTATAAATAGCGGAGCAACAATGCAGGTCTTCAGTTGATCGTCTATCGTCGCATGGGCAACATCTTCTACAAAATGAGTTCTCCATCTGTTGTACAAGGTGATGCAGAAATAGCACCGTTATTGGAACGTGATAATACCAGCGAAGCAGAAATTATCAAGGAAATAACTGCATTTTTAAAGTTTGGTAAAAGAGATAGAGAGGAGGAAAGTAATGCAGACCCATCAAAGGTAGTACCAAAAAGGAAGAAGAAAGTTGAAGAAAATATTCCTCCTCACATTTTAACTGAAGTGTTTTTGCGAATCTTTTACCCCATCTCATCATGCATCAGTAAAAGTGTATCAGTTGGATTGATAAAGTCATTGGATTATTCCCCTACAGTAATTCTACACCATGGAAAAAAAAAGGTTTTATTTTCGCAAAATGCTTGGGAGTCATTTTTGAAACATGTACATTTAATAGAATGTTATTTAACTAACAGTTTGTGTGGAAGAAAAACACATATTCGACTTTTGGATTGTGACAATGAAATCGATATTGTTAAACATCGCGGACAACTACAAGTGCGAATTAGAGACTTGACTCAACATGAAAATAAGATTCTACTGTCACGTGAAGAATTCTACGTTTTAAACTACGCAACAGAACCTATTACAAGGTACATGAGACAGTTGGTATTTGCAAGCGCTATTATTAAAGAATATTTGGTCGATACTTTGGAAAAACAACCTGATAGCACCATCGTGTACGGACCTGTGGATACATCTATTTTTAATAGAATACCTCATGAAGTTTGCATGTGGAGAAAGTTAAAGGATTTTGAACCACTTGTAGAAATCGCTACAGAAGCTACAGAAGAAACAACAGAGGAAGAAGAAACGGAGAAAAAATAAGATGAAGAAAACGAAACACGAGAAGAGGAAGTTAAAAAAGACTAAAGTTTAACTTAGTAAAGAAGAACACACGTGGGGTAGGCCTATTGGGGACTGTGCCCACGTTAAATATACACCAACGCGCCTGCAACTGTACGGCCTGGTATTTAACCTACCGTGGTGTGGAAAACAGTTTAGTTGATCGTTAGGTGTCATGATGAGCGGAGGGGATGAAGAAGTGAGTGTAAAGCCTTGTGTAATAGAATTTCAAGCATTTCGAAATAATGATGATAGGTTTATTATCAAGGAATTAGTAATTTTAGACTTGCTTACATTTGTAGTTTACCCATTCACGTTTGAAGCTCCTTTTTCTTTTAACAACCTTAACGCCAAAGCAAAAAGTACAAACAAATGGATAACAAACTACTTTCATCACATACATTGGTATGAAGGATTTATAAGCTACAGTAATCTGCACAGTATTATGTTTAACTTTTGCAAACAATATTCACATATATACACAAGAGGATTAGAAAAAAGGAACTGGATACAAAAGTACACGCACGGTGATGTTTTCGATATAACTATCGGTAAGGACTTTAACATTAATCTCGGTAATATTTGTGTTGCTGCAAAAGATCCTAAACACGGACAATCAAACTGCGCATTGCACAACGCATATCGTTTGGCTGCTTACTTGGAACAAACGCAGAAATGTGGTGGGGGTAGCAAAGAACCGGAATGTGGTGGGGGTAGCGGGGCCTATAAATACGAGGATCCAACACCGCTCCGGCACGAGTATTATTCGAGACTCCGAAGAGGCAACATCACAGAAGACATCGCAACCACCACTGACGAAGATGGCATCACAACAGTTTCTACAAACACTGGTTGATCAATTCAACACTCATTCAAAATCCGACCTTCTGCTAACTAAAAAGTGTTCAGAATTAAAAGAACAAAAACACTACATTATTCATAACATCAAGAAAGTGGAAACCACACATGGAGAAGCAATTCTAGTTTCATTGAGCGAAGCACCTTTAACTTCAGGAGATGAGCCGAAGTTTCAAGTATTTCTTCCAAAACGATTTGTTCAACTGCTACAGAATGAAGATTTGCGAGATATTCAACCGGGGACGTTGTATTTGGTATCACACGGTGTAAGCGGCAACAACTCAACGGAACTCACTCTGCACATCATGCATCCTTGTACATAATGTCTCTGTTTGTATTTCTCTGTTTGTATTTTATTGTTTGTATTTCTAGTCATCAATGTTAAACTTAAGTTTATTGTATTGTAAAATGTTTGTTTAATAAAGAAAAGAAAAATAAAAAAAATAAAAAAAATATGAAAAAAAATAAAGAAAACAGCAACACAGCAGTATATTATTTTATATACTGCTGTGTTGCTTTTTTTTAAATTCGAATGGGTGACCTTGAACTTTCATTCAGGGTTAACTTATGAAGAGGTATAAAAGAGAGGGAGCAGTGAAGTTAGTCTCAGTCTTGTCTAACACACGCTGCAGCTAACATGTCGGTGCCACCTATGAACAATTTATTTTTCGATAACAATTTGAAGACATATTGTTGCGAGTTACAATGTTTTAAAATACCAGGCGATCAAGTTGACGGGAAAGCTTGTCGTAAGTGCAAGTGTTTTAGCTATTGCATATGTAGATGTAAAACGTATCAAATGAACCGACAAGATAAAATACAAGAATTACGCCGAAGGATTGCATTACTGTGGCGGCGAATGTAGTAGCAACCATCCGCCTCGCACCAGCTGCCACCTGCCGCCTGCCATCTGCCGCCCGCCATCTGCTCCGCCCCACCACACTTTTACCCCCACCATTTTGTTTGATACCAAAACGCTAGCTAGCGAATAGTCAGTACACCTCCGGCTCTCGACTGGTGAACATCGAGTGCTCTTCACAAACGTAAAACATTATATTAAAATGTCCATTAAAATTAGGTGTATTCATTATGACTCTATTCATCTTGTGACTTACCAAGACCTCGAGGTGTTTAGTGAAGAGTTAAGACTTCTTATTGCGTCCGGTTACGATTTATCTTTGGAACTTTACGCATCAAAAAACAACATGGACTCTGCGCAGGGATCGAAGTATCTACCGTCTTTCTTCAGAAAGCGAAGTGATGGCCGCAACTTGTCCGGATCAACAACATCGATGACAACGAACAACGGGGAACTATTGTAAACATGAATTATTGTAAATAAAGTAATATTTGTAATAGTACTACCTCGCACTCGTATCATTCGATTGTTTCATTCGATATTTATTCGATATTTATTATCGATTAACTATCGAATCACAATCGGATTTTACGCGTGCGAGGTAGTACTTTTTTAAAATTACCTCCCCGTGACCTTGAACTTTAACCTTTCACTCATTACGTCACAAAACCGCCTACGTCACTGGCTCAGCCTCAGATGACGTATTTAATGACGCAGCGCTTCCGGAAGCAATTAATCAAGTGAGCCAGCACCGGCAAACCCCCACTACTTTTGTATATCTTTACGTTTGTAAGATATTTAACATCGTACAATTTTAAACAGCCACCATTTTGTAACGGAACCTTTCGCATAAATACAGATTTTATGTAATTTGTAAATCTTTAAAACAAATATTTATAACACATTTCATTATTGTATATTTTTGATATTATTATTTATCTTTATTGTATATATGTGTCTCAATTAGTTCCAAAGAAATTAGGGTTTTTTATTATTGCACCGATGGAAAACTGATCAAAATGAGACACGATTTGTATTATATTATTTGTTTGTTTTGACCTGCCAAATATCCCGGTAAAGTTTTTTGCAGCTGAAACGGCACACCCTGTATACAAAATTAAATGCGTGATGCAATTCTGATTAACATGATGTAGATCTCAATATACGATATATTACACAGGATTTGAATTATTCTACACAGAAAATTCATATTATGTTTATTTACCTTAAAATAATCACAACAGTGGTTGGGCGTTTTATACAATAATAAAAGCTATGAAAGAGGTGATATCATGTTGGAGTATTTAGATCGTCAGGGTGTAATAGTTTGATGGATTTGTCATGATGGGCTTAGAACACATAACAAATTCAGCATTATAACCGCAATGACTACCTAGACAAACTGAGCTTTTAATACCATGTTGCAAAGGGTTATGTGTCCCTACCCAATGTTTCGTTACTGTGCCGTTATTTTATATTGTTTAGGATACCGTTCTGAAGTAGTTAGTAAAGCACGTGTTTCCTCCAATCTGTAGTAAAAGATAAAGTAGCTGACTAAATGCTCATTCGAACAAATATGGTAGATTCTTTAGTGAAAGTTTGAATTACCTGTACCTGTTCATTCGGTTCAGTATTTTATGTGAAACGTGGAACAAAACTGGTCATAAACAAACAGACAGATAAATAAAATGTAAATATCCCCACTGCATACAACATTTCACTGCTCAAAGCGATGTAGAAACAAAACTTATTTTATTAATATAGATAAATATATTCCTTACTAAACAGGATAAATAAAATAGTATTACTCACTATATAATATATTTACACTTATACTGTACTTACATACAAGGCAGGAAAATATACACAAAAGATGGTACAAGGCAACACGTATCATGTTAATAAATAAATTATTCCTTAATAATAAGATGTAACATCTGGTACGGATAATAACTTGTCCACAATGTGTTAACAGCTGCAATTCCTATGCAATTTTCCCCCATGTTAATCTTGGGCAAAAAACGAACTTTGAGGGCAGCCTGAGACCTTGAAAATACAAAAATCGAAAATTAAAAACCGTTTTGCAAAATTAAGAAGTGACACAAATTTTTTGTTCAAACATTAAAATTGGTCAAGAAATAAGGGAGGAGTTGCGTTTACAAAAAACTGCTTCGCGTTTTATATAAAAGCATTTTGATAACTAAAATGAAATAAATCTCAAATAATATCCACTGAAAACTCCAAGACTCCATAATAGACAGGTTTTGTAGTTTAAAATGATAAATCCAACACAAGTAGCACTTTTAAAAGTGTTTTAAACATGGTTTATATGCATAGATTGTAGGTCTAACATAAAAATAAATTGTTAATATTTAAAAAAGCCAATAATTGTGACGTGAGCCAAATAGATCCGGCAAAACGGAGTGCTGTAACCATAGTGACATAGTCAAGGTAAATGCGTTGCCACTTACTTGAATGATCACTAACTCACATATATACACAATTATCTACGCTAACATATCAAAACGACATTTTGTTTGTAAACTTTAAATTTTAATACTTTAACAGTGACATTCTACCAAATCCAAATTTCATCCTTTTCCTTTTGCAGACATAATGTAAATACCTCACTTATTCAGGTTTATTAAACCATCAATAAATGTATCAGCTATTAGTTAATCCTGCTCCGTGTGGAACTCAACCGGAAACACTCGCACACCTAGTCGTTTCGCCCTTCTGATGCATTCTAGTCGACGCTCGGACATGAATCCTTCCAATTTGTGGCTGTCATTAATCAAATGTTCTTCATTATTACTATTCTCAACACCTTCAGTATTTTGTCTTGGGGATGTCTTTACCTTTTGCAAAAGATGACTGAGTTTTCTTTTTAGATAGAAAGCTAAGACTGGGATCACTGAGAGAAACATAATAGTAATCACCATTAAGTTTACAGGTAACACAAATGTTGAACATTTAGAACACTGACCGGTAAACAAGTACCTAAATCTTTCCCAAAATGATGGTTCTTTTATGGTCCATTGAAATAGGATAGCTTATAGATGTCACTTAGCTTATAAATTTATGCTTTTGAAAAATATCACAAAAAATTCGGTAGTTAGCTGATATCTTTAAGAGTAAACTTAATTGCCAGGCAACAAGCTAATGATAAAATTAACACTGTGGATGAGGGAATGTTTAGTTCGTTCAAGATTTAACCGTAATCCCGCTTATGAGGGACGGGACCTAACATTTAGTTTGTGGAAGAATCAGTAAGAATCATGAAACTTTATGCATATTGTAAACATTAACACACTCTCAGTGACAAACTGAGACTAAGAGGAGTCAAAGTATAATATGGCGTAATTAAGCTAACTACACTTTCATGTTACTCATTCAGTAATGTGTGCTTAAAAGCTTTTGGTTTCATGAACAATTTTGAATGCTTGTAAAAATAAATTCATTAAAATATATACTTGTATAACCTCATCACCGAATATAAGGAAAGTTTAATATATCGAAACATGAAATTACGTTTGCTTATGATTGCGTGAATATTTCAATACAAACGTATTTGTTCCCCCTTTGTGAGTAAATGGAAAATCATTGAAATGTCGGAGGGGGAACAATCGTCGTATAATTTACAGCTACTAAATCAATAACGTTCAAAAAAATAAAGTTTTAAATATATTAAACTAGCTGCTGCTATAGTACCTGGTTTAACCCCAGGAATACAATATTTGTGGGCGGCGCATTATATGGTTAACCTTTTGCAATAATTGTAACAATGAACACTGGTTTATGTTGTCACCTGGTCAAATAAAATTACTGTCTAAAACAATAACAACGGATTTTTCAGACCCATGGGGTGGAATCCCTAAGATCAAATCTAAAACAAAAACACCTTAACTTTCTAATTTAGATCTATTATCATTGTAAACATTTTCATGGTGTATACAGATATTTATTTTCATAAATGTTCACTGTATTGTTTAAAAAGGAATCTTAACTTCCCTCTAGCCATAAAATATATATTGATTGTGGAAAGTTCTAAACCAGCCTGATCTTGAAAGGTCATCAAAATCCCATTACCGCGACAGAACAGTTTCATTTCGTTTTCACACCTCTAACGTTGCTTTTTACTACAACCTATAACCTATTTTACTACAAATCAATATCAGTTAAACTAACATATATCTGTATAATATAACGTGAATATTTTACACCATGTATGCATACTATTTATTTGTGTATAGAGTGTTTCCCCGTACAGGTTGGAATTTATGTAAAATATAAAAATTATTGATAAAAATGACAAATGGATATTTTTATTTAATATTTAAAACGTACACTAAAACAATATTTACAAACTATTGTCCTGTTAAAACGTCAGATCACTGAACACATTTGTGGAATGTGCAATAATATGAATGTGTTATTGGACCGCATGGGAGAGCAGCTGGATTATTTAATAACATTGGAAGCTCGTGAATCAGCAAGTCCAGAATAAATAAAAAGTAATGAATTTATTCGTTTATTACTGCTTACATGCACCTATAAACTAACATGAAAGAGTCCCATACAGTGCAACAACACTCTTAAGATATTAATTACTTTACATACTTTTAATATCAAACATTGGTTACTTACCATTATAACCAATGAAATACCTTGCATAATGTCAAATACACAATGCATTGTGTGTGTTGAAATAAATTTAATACTTGCTATTAAAACCATACGATTTTATAGTTATGTATAAAAGGTCAAATATAAAACAGAACAAATGCCTTTTAATACCACGTTAAAAGGGTCTTTATACTGCACTTTTGAAATGTATAAACTACATACATGTGAAGACATATATTATTTGAAATTTAAAAAATATTGTTCCTTAACTTTACACTCCGGGTAATGATTACATTTGTAAAATTAATAAACGGGTAATGAGTAATATTAATGAAATGTGTTACATTTGACTAATACTATATATACTATGTATACAAGGTTTACTATGTATACTATGGTTACAACATAAAAATTAAGAGTTTAATTGCAAGAACAAATCATACTTCCAACAAAGCAATTTTAGCTTAGTATTGTTTACAATAAAATTGGATTAGTTACGTGTTTAAAATATTACAATGTTACACATATTTACAAAAAAGAGTTTCACTGTAAAAAAGACAGAAAAATGTTTTAAAAGTTTCTTAATTTTTTATCTAAGTATCTTGTCTCTTTAAAATACAAGACATCCTATTATTAGCAATTTTTGTCCATGGAAAATCGATTTAGTACGCCAACTGTTTAAAGACAAACATTTAGGTCATTGAAACTGTATTCACGGCAGCTATTACATAAATCACGATTCATTCATAAAAAAACTGTTAGCCATTTGTTCCAATAGTAATACTTTGCGAGGAAACAGTAAAAACAATTGTAAGATAATTTATTATTTAGGCCTATAAGAAACCCATTTTGCTTTAAATGATTCAAGAGTCTTTATTTAGAAATTAAACAATTTATTGATTACCATGATACGTTTTGTTACAGGATAAACAACACTGCAAAATACATTTAGACTTACGCGGTACACAGTACATGACGATAAATATACACAAAACATGGTACAATGTTTTGATTATTCTGAAGAATACCAGGTGATGATGACCGGTTTAACTGTTTGAAATCGATCACAGTGTACCATATTTTGTACATTTTTACCTATTCTATGTAAAATCAGTGTACAAAATATATATATTTTGTAGTGATGTGAGATTAGTTTATTTGATTCCAGTTAACCATAAAACTATTACAAGTAATTGAATGCGTGAAGTATAAAGAAATAAATAACTATAGACTACGTTGGGACTTTCGTTATAGTGCCATAATTAATTGGTAAAAATCTCGAATCGTCAAACAATTTAAAACAAGAAAATGTATGTTAAGGGTAATGTAATGCAGTTAAATATTAAAACCTAAACTGTCATAATAACGCATCTATCCCTTAATGTGAGAGTAATTAAAATATCGATATTTTATATTTGAACGAACTCATTGAACCATGTATTGATACATCTATTTTTTTGAGGAAGGGACGTAACTAGTATTTTGTAAGACGACACGATGTCACACATAATTGTATAAAATTAAATTTTTAAAAGGAAATTAAGTATATAGTAAATTACATCTTATGATAAACCAGAGTAATTACGTATTAATACGTAACGCGGGTAAATCTAGGTGGTTTAAACAATGAAAGTTATGCGGCCGCTTCACAATATTAGCCCAGTAGATCACCTACTTTAACTGGCAACATTAAATTTAAACTTTCTTTCCTATATTTCATCGCAAGTTCTGGTAACTTTCCTCCGTTTACTAGGCTTTTGCAAACTTGTATTGCTTTATTAAACTTGAATAAATCAGTTGTGTTTTACAAAGACGTGAATTTGGGATCATCCAAATAAAACGGTATTTAAAATTGTTGTTGCATTCCTTCGACCGTTTCAGCTTGGCAATCTTATCACTAGAAAACTCTCTATTGGGCGAGTACTTTCTCGAAAGTGATCGATAAGCAGTTGTACACACTGCAGGTACTTATCCATTTGTGTAGTCTCAACCCAATAAACCAGTGACAGAATTGAACAGTATTTCTACAACCAGCCTGAAGGACATTCACGTTTATATATTTTTTTTTGTTTGTTTCTTGATAAATTAATGTTAAGAAATACACAAAATTTCAACAGTTAGTATCTTTTTGTACATTTACATATTTATTTAGTAATATAAAATAGTTACTACCTGGTATATGTATTATATTTGATTTAATTTATGGATGATATAATGCTTAATGGATTGGAGAAAATAATACCAACGTTTGGAGTTATATATTTAGGGCTATGGTTTTAAACCGAATATTTGCTACATCTTGCTACATCTCAATGTAAGGAGTCTGACAGTGATTGTTTCAACATAATCAATGTTGAGCGTCGGCAGTGTGACTTGCCGAGTTATCTTTGCTTAAGTAAATATTGAGTCACACACACAAAGACGAAAGTCAAGTCCATCAATACAACACGTTTAGTCTTGTCACCTAACATGCAAATTAATAAATGGGTCAAGTGGTCTATATAGATCGTTTCTATTAAATATAAACTTGTTTTCCTTAAATTTTTACGTATGACAATTTTTAAAAAAGGTTTAGCACTAATAAATCAAGGAAAGTTAAACCGTGCAAGCTCAACTAAGTTTTATTGAGCTATTACTAATTATACTACATGTGTGTCGTGGCGACAGTCGGCCGTACAAAGTTGTACCAAAGGTAATGATTAAGCCGCTACCTTGGCTGGAGGTGCCTTGAAGGCGCAACTGTGGCCGGCGACCGGTTGCTTGGCTGATCCACGAGTTGTCCGTGAACAGAACCTTTTTTTAATTGATTTTAGTATTTTTTGTAATCAAAAACGTAAGTAACCTGTTTAATCCGTCGTTTTTTGTCAATCAAAAAAGGATATACGTACAATTCAAATCCATCATTTACTTTAAGCTAGTAATATTATTAATTATTAATAAATAATAATTGTATTTTTATATTTTTAAGACTGCAAATTCCTCAGTAACATATTAGTCACATTAAAAACTTATCATTTATTGAAGTAGCCTATAGGTGTCAAATTTCTGTTTTTGCGAGACCGGTTTCAGATTAATTAGAATCCATCTTCAGTCGCAATTTACCAAAAGGCAGCACACTTTTGTGGTTGTAGGGATGGACAAATGTTTAACACGTAAACAAACAAAACGCTCACAAACTACATTTACTACATTAAAACCGAACCGGCAGGCCTGCGCATACATTACACTTTTGTATTATTGTAGTCCGTACCATACGAAACATGTAGATCTACTCATCTAATAAAAATAATAATAAAAAGTACTCATAATTAAAAGGTGTCATGCTTCAGCAAATATAAATATATTAGTCTTTTTACTAGCATATTAAATAAGTTTAAAATACTTTTTTTTTACTGTGTTAGAAGATAACCTGGCCTGGCTTAGTGTAGGTGAATGTGACAAAGATAAATAAACTAATAACAGTTAATAATTATTATCCTGAAGTAACAGAAATTCTAAAAAATTACATCAGGAGTAATTTACTTTTGTTTCCTTCGGAAAAAAATTATATCGTGTTCTGATAGCTTTTTATTCATTCAGAATTATTTACTATGCATTGTTTTTCTATATATACTGTAAATAATTCCAAATGTTAAAATCAGACTACAAACCTTAAATGTTCCAAGGCAATGTCTGCTTGAAAACCTGAGAAAGAAACTACTTACAAATGAATTATAACGACTGTTTTGGAAACATTCTGGTTGAGGTTCACTAAACAAACCTTGTTCTTCAAAATTAACAAAGTAAATAACAGTAAGCATAATAAAGCAACAATAAAAATTATTAATTTATCATCAATTATTTCAAATTGCACAATTTATCTAATTGCTGCGTTCCTTTAAGTTAGTATTTATGGAATATTCAGCAGCATCTATATTATATACCTTTTGGACGATACAAGCCTATACCACTAAATATGAAATATTAAGATCAACGTTTGTTATTTTATTGAGTTTTAACTTGGCTGTATGACTTAAAGGACACACCACGTTTCATGGTGTTACGTATTTAAGAATAGTCTCAGTTCAAATCAGTATGCAGCTTAGAGCGAGTCGCCTCAAACAATAGCGGCAACATCCCGCCGCGAATACGTGATGACAGTTTTCTGCAGTTGTTAATATCATTGAATATATGATCGGATTCGAAAGGAATTGTTACGTTATTAATATATAACCTAAAGAAGTTTAGTTAATATTCTGACCAAAAATCTTCATGGTCTTTAGAGGGACGAGAAGAAGTTCTGAGTTATTTTACAGAAATATATAAAGACAGGTCTTATCATTACAATGTTTGTATGGTTTTATAAATATTACAATGATTTTATTATCAAGAAATCTTTTTGCACTAACTATTTTTTATATTCATTTTTAATGTTTATATATGTTAAAATCCCACTCCCAAAAAACTAATTGACTTTTCTTTCTCCTGTAAAAAATACCTTAAAATCTTTTACACCTTCTTTACGTCATCAAGTAGCAAATCAAGAGAGGTTTATATAAACAGTTAATTAAAAATAATATCTATAGTAAACATTGGAATCCTGTTAGTTTTGTCAGATTTAAAGTATTCACAAAAACACAATCCTAAATTTAATTTAAAGTTTTATTAGTTGGCTTTAAAGAGACTCTGGTTAAACATATTTATTAGAGGCTGGCAATGAGTTACGAACATTTTCTTTAGTGCGTAAGTGACATAAGTGCGTTTTACGTAAAGCACTCACTTGATATTGTCAAGAATTTTCCAAGATACCATAAAAGTTATCTGCGCTGCGTGACAACTTTACCTACGTTTGTTTGGTTTTTAAGGCATACATGGTAGCCTTCAAAAGGGGTTTCAAATTCTCAGAAAAGAATACTGATTTATGTTTTATATTGACCCTGTTGATCAGTCACTGTCAGATAAAACATTTATTGAAGCCCAGAGTTTTTTTGTATTCGGTTGTTCTGCTCAGGAAGCTGCAATCCATTTCCACTTGTGCCGCACGCCTGATGAGGTAAGGCAAGTAACAGATGGGGTGACTGATATTTCTTTCAAACTTGTGCCGTATGTTTGATTATGTAAGGCTGGTAATAACTGGAGTAGCTGATATTTCTTTCAAATTTTCCAGGTTTATCTTTTAGTACGGATACCAATCAAACATTATAAACAAATGCCAAGTTATTTAAATACATTTTTAAAGACACCTTCAGAAATATAGTTGATTTTGACTTCACTGTATCGTTTATTTGAAACGTAATACAATTTTGGATAGTTTTTATATTGTCTTCACGTCAAAGACATTTTCTTTAGGCAGAATATCAGTAAAATTAAATTAAAAGTAAATAATAACACTACATGTTTCCTTCAAAACCAAACAAAGCTAGGTAAATCTGTCACACAGCGCAGATAACTTTTATAGTATCTTGGAAAATTCTTGACAATATCAAGTGAGTGCTTTACGTAAAACGCACTCATGTCACTTACGCACTAAAGAAAATGTTCGTAGCTCATTGCCAGTCCCTAAGGAATATATTTAACAAGAGTCCCTTTAAAGCCAACTAATAAAACTTTAACATTAGGAATGTTACATTCTTATATATAATTTGTATATTATTAAATAACCAATATTATACTAATCAATAACATTTTAACCATTATTTATCAATAAAAAAATTATATTTGATCTGATAAAATAATTTTATAAGCATAACATTATTATTTAATATCATTAATTCTTTTGTCTATAGTTGCGTTTGAAAGTGTCTTTGAATAGTAATTGAACCACTTATACTGTATAATTGATTTAACAAATACTTTGTGAAGAGCAAATGTGACTTGATAAATATTAGACACAGATAATACAATGGAGCGTCAGTAAACGAAGATTTTAAAAGAACCCCATACTTTCCAGCTGTTTGCATTGAGGCGCAACAAAATGTCCATTACAAATCTTCATGAATAATGGCCCCAAGAGCCGCTTACTTAACAACTCTCCGGTTTACTCTTCTCAAATTAAATTAGTGATTTATCACTTATAGACCAAGCATTTATTAGTCTGACTCCAGATAGTAAAATTAAAACTTATTCAAATAATGTTTATTGTTGCAAAGCTCTCTATTGAGCATATATTTACTACCTGAGAAATTATATCATTACTTACTAGCTGGGCCCAGCAACTTTGCTGTCTCCTGGTTCTATAGTCCAATAGCATTGTACGAGTGATAAGCTTCCGATATTTATAATAAATATGTTTTAATTTGACCCTGTTATTGGATTTATGGTATTACGAATATTTATTGTATATGTTATAATATTTCTACTTGGAGTTTATTCTAAGAACCTTTCATTCATGTATATTGTTGATGAGTTTCCACTTAAAGTTTCTCTAAAGTTCCGGGTGCGGTCTAACGTTGTATACATTTTATTTTATTATACACTAGGTGTGTACCCGTGCTTCGCAACGGACGATTTGTGGTACTTACATAGCACTTTAATTTTTCATTATCAATATATTTATTTCAGGAAACGAAATTCCCAAGAAGCCGGTGTGATGGTAACGATGCTCTTTTCCCATAGAAAGTTTTTTTTTCAGGCACCCTTGCCTCATTAACTTAACAAATTTTAGCAGATATTTACAGATTATTCACACTCTATTTCCATGCAATCAAAACTATCTTTCAGTACTGTACAGGGCTTATGCTCGACAGAAAAAGCTCTTAGGTGCTAAGAACCTCTCTGTACACTACATTCTTTGTTCTTCTTTCTGGTGGCAAAATAACCAAGCTGCCAGGAGAGCTCACCCTTGAACACGCCACATACAGTTGGCCATGAGCGAAACAATCACTTCTCAGATCCACACCAGCTACTTTCAAACTCTGCCCCTGAGCCTTGTTGATTGTCATAGCATAACAAACCCTCACAGGGAATTGCAGACGTTTAAACTGAAAAGGGTAGTCTTATGGAATAAGAGGATTTCGGGGTATGAATACAGTTTCGCCTTGGCGCCATCACCAGGTATTAATATTATCCCTATGAGGGTTTAAAGCGCTACAAACAAACGCACAGACAAAAGCTAGATGAGGGAAAAGAGCAAATAATGTGCGTCAATCCTTGGGCAAAGATGTATGATTGTTGTAATTTACTCGCTGGTGAGAAGTAAATATAAATATTACAAATTTTACTTTTCAAAACGAATTAAATTATATTTTTAGTTACGAATCAAATTATGACCAAACACAGAGATTTTTTTGTCAGCAAGTAATATAAAAATTAGCAATTAATTTAATTTTAATAGCTAAAAGTCTGCTCACTGCAATGTGGACAGCGATTAAACTTATATGGACTACATTATCGACACTGTTTTCAATTCCGACCGCCGCCGCACGCTCACGTTGGCACGTTTTGCTAAATAACTCGGAAACCATAAGATATAAACAAAAAATTATAGGACAAAAAATGTTTAAAATTTATTTCCACACTAACGTTTTTCAATCATATTGAAGGTAGGTTCACTTGTTTAGGTGCTAGAGGCGATAGTGTACAGGAAGTACAGTTATATCTTTCCTAAAACTTCAACCCTCCGAAAACCACCCTAAAATTTTGAATTTTGTAAAACCCGTTCTTAGTGGGTGCCTACACCCTAAAAGGAACGTCCATGCACAATTTCAAGGTTCTAGGTCAAGTAGTTTAGGCTGTGCGATGATACGTGAGTGAGTGTGTGAGAGAGTCAGTGGATTTGACAAGTATATAGTGATTTTTAAATATTTTGTTATTATTGAATCCTAGCATCACCGTTTTATCCAAGTTTTTAAGCAGTAAGACCTAGGAATATAAATTTAAAACTGAAAATAAATTTAAAACCAATATAAGTCAATAATTATTAATCATCGGTTTTAACCACGACCATTTAATTTATAGTCACCACGGGAAAAAAACGGGTAATTATTATCAAACAATTCGTTAATATAATACGTAAAAACGACAACATTTACTTTTACAACAAGCAAATTACTTACCTAAGAAATATATGTACAATTAAATTAAGTGACACGTTTTAAATTTAAATTGATATTTTCATTTCTTTAACACGCTTTAACATAAACTTAGTAATATATTTATGAGAAAGACTGAATTATATGTTACAATTAACAGTGACCAAGTTATATAAGTAGAAAATTTTCATAAATAAGTTTCTTGGTTTTTGTCATCTTGCTTTTATTAAGTAAATTAAATATATTTAACCAAAATTTGTACTATTAAATAAGTTTAGTATTATGGATATAATTTGCTATAAATGTTTAAATGTAGGTCAATATGGATATTTGAAATTAATCATTCAAAAACATATGTCAACGTTTGCATTTTCTCCTTGTAATCTGACCTTTAAGGATGCTATTGTATTTCACCTATTACAGTGGATCAACAAATACATTAATTAACTACACCAACGGATAAAGTTGAGAGCTATAATTTAACTGTTGATTGAGGTATTTTATGTTTAAGGTTGATTTACACTTTGTGCGAATGTAAATCTAGTATACAATGCTGTATATTATTCCTTATTCTTTATTTAGATCAAACGGCCGCCTTTTTTCCTTTCGCACGCTCTGACATTGTAAAAATTTATATAACATATATTCAGAGTAATATTATTCTAAAGTTTTGTAATATGTTTATTTTTCAATTAAAATCGTAATTTGTATTTGGATATAGGTCATAAAGGAGGTAGGCATTGAGCAGATAGATTTCGTCATAACTTGTACTCTCTATGCACTTATATTTAATTGATATCGGAAGTTATTATGAAGATATTTGCATAGAATGGCCTGCTGGTGAGGTTTTGTTGGGATTATATTTTGTGGCCGTAGATCCATTAATGCAATACAATTTGTTGAACTCTATTAAGATTTTAGTAAAATCTTATTCTAAGATAATAAATTACCGTTTTAGCTCTAAAGCCAAGATCATACCTGAAAGGGTAATTTAGAGGTGCTTTAATGTTAAGTATTTTATATACAGTAACTGAAACATGTATGTTTTCTATTTTAATGCAGTTAATATTTTAAAATGTTGTTATGAGGTTACTATTGTGAGGTAAATTTTTGTTTAATAAGTTTAGCAATGAATAATATGGCATTAAAGTGAATGTTTATATTTTTATGGAGTATAATAAAACTGTGTGTTTCCAACGACTTTATAATTATAAAACATGGTAAGTCACACAATATTTTATAATCACTAAAAAGTATGTTATACCTTGCTGTTACATATGTGTTTATTTTAATGAAGCTTTAATAGTAAATTGTACATTAATAATACATGCATGATTGTGTTTCATAGTGACTGGATTATTTTATAACAAGAGTGAACTCAATGATATACACGAAACTATAACTGGGCAGATGATAATAACGATGTTTTAATTGAAACATAATAATTTAATACTAAGGAATAATAGCAGGCTAAATTTACATAACTTAATAACTGTTTACTGTTCCTTATAACTTTGTAACTGTACCCTTAATAACTGTTTTCATTTTATTGAACATTGTTTTTACACTATGTTGTGACATGGATTGAACCAAAACAATTCTGGAAAATATATAATAAACTTAAATGAGTCCACTATGTAAGTAATATTTAGTATGCAGGTTTTACGTCTTTGAGTTAGCGTATTATATGTGCATGCTTACTCACCGAGGTGCAACACGCAGTAAAATGCAGTTTTATAAGAAAATTTCAAGAAAGTTCACACTATTCAATCTGGAAATTTTAAAATGAACCCAAAATTAAAGAATAGGCTTAATTTATGTAAATTTACATTGTTTAGGACACTAGTTTACCGACCTAATAAAATTAAATATTTTAATATTTCACCTGAAAAATATAATAATGTTCAGTGAATCATAATAAAACTAAAATCATGTTTGCATTTTAAGATTGTTTTCTTTAATTATGAAAGCTTGAATTTGTATCATTTAGTTTATTATGACGTTGATTCTCAGACAATTTACGGTTAGGTACAGGTACTGTCCGGATACGAGGAGAAATGTATCCCCCGCTTCTTCACCCAACCAAATTGCTTCAGATATCGTGACATCCCAAACACATCAAGGCTTTCGACATAGTGTTTCTATTTATAGAAATATATATTTTTTGTTTGGTTATTTTCCGTTCAGTTTTGTTCCCATGTGTGTAAGATTAAGTCTACAAAACAATTGTGAAACTACTAAACCTGCACACAGTTTATCTGATGTTTGTTAGATGGCTAGTAGCCACCCGACCTATACCTTTCTTCTCGTTGCCGGTCAGTACAAGTCTACTGGGATTTTTTACAACAATAAATATGTTAAATATAAAATCACCTTATTTTTCACAAGCTGTCGAATTGATTCCAATTGTTTAAACCTTCTAAAACAATTTTATTTAACTATTTGGAAAACCAAGAAAAAAGTTAACTGACTTACAAAAATATAACATTAAACGAACACTTTTATATTTAATGCATATTATCCAGATTAATTTGTATTAGATTCATTTTGCAAAATTAATGTGGCAACAGTTTGTCCTTTCTTAATTTGTTTATCTTAAAATTATACCTAGACGAGGTAATAGATATTTGCAAATGTGGTTTGGAAGTAAACACAGCCAGTCACCAAATGCATTATAATCGCAATGTAGTTTTAAAAGAAATTAATATATGCTAGCCTTATACAGCCATATGTAACTCAATGTGTTATATAGAGCACCACACAGGTGATATATACCGATAATCCCAAAAATAGGGGAACAAATTTGTTGCAATGTAAATACTTAAATAACACAAATATTATACAATGCACTTAATACAAGTGACAAACATGTCATAAGCTTTACTGGCAAAGAATTATTAACTTACATATTTAACAAAATCTAAGCAATTGGCTATGCAAATTTTGATCAATCTCTCTGGCGTATTTAATCGCTAACCCAGCAAAGCCTGTGTAAATTCTTGATTTTGGTTTCTGGAGGTTGGAAACTTTAAAAATGTATACTTCTTATCTGACAAAAATATATAGGAAACACATGGTGTCAAGATTCTGCGATTTTGAGAACAACATTGCATCGGGTAATATTTGTTAATACCATAACAAATATGAGTCCCCGCTATTGTATGATTATTTTTGAAGCTTACAAAGCCATCTATATGTGCCCATTCAGATTATATTTTTACATTTAAACTATATTAAAAATACTTAGTAGAGGACACATGCTATTGTTATTTTGCGAATGTGTTCACAAATATTGCACAGTGTAAAATATTTTGTTCACATTTTCTACATTACGTCATAATATATGATGAGTAACATATTGTTTTTATACAAACCATGTAACAAAATTAAATGATAATTGTTCTAACATTTCTTACTTATTAATTGTTGTCTATTTATATGATAAATGTTGTTTCAAAACCAACATTTATAAAATATCCGGCTGTTTAGGATATTTAGAAGTAACTGAGCGAAAGTAAAACTGAGGCAGGATGGATACGTGAGGGCTATTGGTTTCGTAATGGTATTTATTCAGCGAGAACCATCCTGTTATTGATGCTTTTAAAAACAACTAGGATACAATTTTACCAACTGACTAACAAATTATTCGCAAACAGATTAATAATTCATTGTTTGTATGTTTATTGGTCTTTAAAGAACTATTTATCGGTCAATTTTCCGTATCACTTTGAGGGCCTTATTTTTTCTACCAAATTAGTAATGACAATATAAATATTTAAATATATTTAGAGAAAAAATCACTTTAGCTTTAAAGTATAAGATTTTATGATATATATTAATCGTAAAGATACTTTCTAATCGAATGTAAATAATTCCATACAAACAAACAAATAGTAGCAACAGTAAACTAAAAAAAACATTATAATGTAATACTTGCTAAACACTACAGTCAGTTAGTATAGTTAATTGGATAAAATGATTTCTGACCATTTTGTAAATTACTATCAAAATAAAAACCTTAAAACTGGTATACTAGTAAAGGTGTCATATTAACACATTTATCTATAATTTTACGAAACTGAAATGATATATATATATATTTATTTATTTATATATAATAAAGTTATATAAGGCTATATAGAGTTGTTATACAAAAAACCTTTACTCCAAACCCGTACCTTTTAGCAGATAAAAAACAGAGGCTGTTTAACGTTCAAACTAATTAGTTTAACGAACAAAGCTGTAAGACGCCCTAATAAAACGCCTTCTCAGCTTGTTATTAATTAAAATGTTTTCTACAAAATCTTTTTTAGGAATAAATTACGAGTATTTATTTTACCATACAAATGCACCGTGTCCTGTAAAACGCGAACAATGAAGTATAAATATAATTTGTATTTAACAGAATTAATGGATGATAATTAAATATTGCACTGTATGTGACAGTAACTATGATTGATGATAATGAAGGTATTACTTGGAATGTTACATCATAGTTTTGTTTGATAGTTAAAAATATGAGAAACTGAGTAAAAATATCTTTATTTGTCTACAAATATAGCGATTCTAAAAAAATTATTTCTTATTGTTTTCAAAATGTAAGCCTACATATATTCAAAACCATAAATAGTACAAAATAAGCAACATTGAAAACTACGATGATGGAAAATTATGTTTTACAATGCCAAATAAAAAAACCTGGATTTAGTTTTTTCACAAAATCTTAAATTAAAAAAAATAAACTGAGTGAGATTTATTTTTATGGTTTTTAACTAAAATAGTGTTATACGTATATTAGTTGTAACAGTACTCGTAAATAGAACACCAATCCTAACAAATGACGAAACGCACCAACGCAATCAGTTTAGCTGAGAATTTATCAAAACTGTAATGCAATCCTGATATGCAATAAAAAGAGGCAGATAGAAAAAGATTACTAACAAATTCAATTCAAAATTTACAGTCAGTAAAATTGAAATAAACAAAAGTGTTAGGATGGCCGGATTTCCTATTAAAATATTCATTGGTGAAAGCAGGATCAGGGTTTACAGCAAAATATTTGTCGTTCGTGTAAATGCAGTGACAAACAAGTACAGATGCTTGTAGCTTTTTTAAAAGATTACTAATAACAATTGTAAATATAATAAATATATCAAATAGTAATGTATATATATATATATAAATATAAATATAAATATATATATATATATATATATATATATATATAAATATAAATATAATATATATATATATATATATATATATATATATATATATATATATATATGTTTATTTATGTATACAGGGTGTCCGGAAACGACTGTACTAAACCTTACCGAGGTATTTGGCACAACAATAAAATAAATAATGTAATAGAACATGTGTACTATCTTGATGAGTCTGAGAGTTTATTTGTATCATATTTACAATACCCATAATTGCCTAAAAACAAATACAATAATACAACAACAATACTTGGATTGCATATCCATCTAAATGGTTTAAAAAATTCATAACTCTGAAAAAATACAATTTAAAATGTTTGGTGGCTTAAAACATGAATTATTAAATATTTAGAAAATTGAAAAAATATACAAAAACATTTCATGAAACCAATTGTTTTAAGAATGTTAATCCAAATCAAATGATATAATAATTAAATAGTGATGATGGATAACGGCATTAACTGGAATTTATAGTGCTCGAAAAGTAAAATCTTTCCTGCTGAATACTGTCATCACCATATTTTTGAACCCTAAATTTAAGTCTTCTCCAATATCCATAATTTTATCTTTAAATATGACATTTCGTTTGTTTTGGTTTGTAATTGTCTAAATAATTGGTATGTTAAAACTTGTTTGTAAGATATTTGACATGGTACAATTTTAAACAGCCACCATTTTGTAACGGATTTTTTCACATAAATACAGTTTTTATGTTATTTGTAAATCTTAAAAAACAAATATTTATACCACATTTCATTATTGTATCGTTTTTATCTTAATAATTATATTTATTGTATATATGTGTCTCAACTAGTTCCAAAGAAATGAGGGTTTTTTGTTATTGCACCGATAGAACACTGATGAAGATGGGACACGATTTGTATTATATTATTTGTTTGTTTTGACCTGACAAATATCCCGGTAAAGTTTGGCGCAGCTGAAACGACATACCCTGTATACAAAATTAAATACGTGATGCAATTCTGATTAACATGATGTAGAACTCAATACACGATACAGTACACAGGATTTAAATTATTCTACACAGAAAATTCATATTATGTTTATTAACCTTAAAAGAATCACAACAGTGTTTAGGCGTATTATACAATAATAAAAGCTATGAAAGAGGTGATATCATATTTTAGTATTTAGATCGTCAGGGTGTCATAGTTTGATTAATTTCGATTCTAGTATTTAAAACATAAGTGGTATTAAAGTGTTTGGTGAAAATTGGTTATAATCTCTCTGGTCGTCAATGTTACTACAATACGTGCTATGCCGTAAGAACCGCAAAAATGAATTTAAATTTAGCTGGAAAGAATTTTCCAGTTTAAGTAAGAAGTTCACACTTGGCAGTGGAAAGATTGGGTCGCTGCTACTCAGAAATAACAGCTGATGCAGGCTTGCTGACAGAAAACCCGTCAGTTTTATTCGCGAGGTATTACTTTACAGTTAAATAAACCAAATATAAATCAAGCGATTACACTGGATTTCACTTGTTGCTTTCTTCCATAATACTTAGCTTTTTGTCTAAAATGAATAGGTCGTGTATTGTATGGATACACTGCGTTCAAATAGATATGATAATATTCAACAAATTAGAGCATAATCAAATCTAGACATCTTTTTTGTTATAATTTGATGATTAACTTAGAGTATATTTATTTTCTATTATATATGCGACATATTAACTGTAGTCAATCACAATTAACTGATGACAAGAATATTTTAGATGCGGAAGTTTAATTTCGTTATTTCTTCAATGAATTATAATTAAAACTTGCAACCAGAAATTAACTCAAAATTGAAAGATTTTATACCAATTTTTTATACTTCAAATATACAAAATAACCCAAGTTTTACAATATTCACCTGAAATTTATTCAATATTTAAATACAGAGGGGGAAACCCAATATACAAATTAAGTTATTTCTTCTATAATGCCCTCCTGACTTTGGCAAGCTTTTAGTGAATAATCAAATAAACCAACAATACGACTGAATTATATCAAATGCAATATCCTCAGACTTGCTTTTAAATTAAACTTTCTAATCCTACTATTTTAAACTCAAAAATACACCTAAACTCTTTAGAAGTGTTTTTGGATTGTAACTTTACAATTAAGTAATTTTGTAATAATATTTCATTAACATGATAGAATTTAATAAATAGTTTCTTGACTAGCATAATACGAATTGTTACAATTAACAGGTTAATAAAACTACGTCTCACAACACTACAAAACATAACCACACTTATACCGTACTTACATACAAGACGGTAAATAAAAAAATGATACGAAGAAGGATTTTCTGAAAAAAAGATACATAAGTTTGAAAGGCTTTTTTAAAATTGTTGCAACAAAAATAGTAATACTAATTTATTAGATTATTAGAACCATTTTTTCACGCGTTAAGAAATCTAATCAACAGGAGGTTTAAGAAGGTTTGATTTTATAAAACCCCATGGTTTTATGTTGCTAAACCATAAACTTATAGTTGGGTTAACTTGTATAGAAAAAACTATAGTTATTCCGTCGGCCACCAATTCCATTAACATCTTGACGGACCCATAAATTAACTACAAAAGAATAGATACAACCATTTTAACAATGATAACAGGATTATTCGTGACGGTTGACGTATTTTAATAACAGTGGCATTGTAAACTTTGTATTAACTGCTGATTATTTTATATTTTAACTAACGTTTCAGTTTTGTTTAATTTAAATATTTACTTTTTACACTACTATGTAAGGAAACAGTTGGATGTGATCTGATCAGGTGTTATAACGTTACATATACAGTATAAGCAATACAAGCAACAAATTTTCATGTAAGACATAATTAAAAGTGTCTAGTAGGAATGAAGACGTTTCTATTCAACTGGTTTAAGAAGCTTATTTTCTGTAAGCTCAAATCCTATGATCTCATACAAAAAACGCTTGATTTCACGTGGTGGGTGGAGGGGGCAAGATTTTACAGCAACAATCTTTACTATAGATCACATAATTTATTTATCTTAGTGATTTTTAATAGTTTATTTGACAGTTGGTATAAGAGTTAACTAATTATAACATAGTATTGACGACCTGTAGAGAAACTGAAAATTATGAATTGCCAAATATATGATTAATGACGGATTAGTTTCCAAAACTGGGATTTAGAGGCCTTTTTGGCCTGGGTCGTTGCCAGTGGTATTGGAGGTTCAGCCACCCTGTCACATACATGCAATCAATTATATTAACTTAAATTAGGTCATTATATTTAGGGATTTAATTTATTATTTCATTTTATTAACTTATGAGGGGAATAGTAAGGAATCTTCAAATCAGTGAAGTTATCAGTGAAATCCTAGTTTAAGAATTCCTTTGGCACCGTAATTACTTCATTACACAAAATAGTTCTTCAATAATATTAGTAACTAGGCTTATCGCTTATACGCTTTGCTCACTTGCATTACTCAATTAATACAAGTTTAAATCATACTTAACTATTGTAGCTTGTTTTCCAAATAAAAACTATAAAAATGGGTTTTATATAAATCAACTCTTACAAACTGGTATTAGCGAAGGTACTGTACTTTTATTAAAACAAACAGGACTTTGTTTACGTTTAAATGGGCCAAAACACTAAAAATTACTCCTCGGATGAATAGCTGCTAAACGGATGATCAGATCTTAAATCTAAAGATAAATCCTTAGTTAGAAATAAGATTTTCTTCAACTGTTGTATTTAATATGTTTTTCCATTTCCTACTTTTCTTATAATACACGCTTAAAGTAAAAATTGAGTTGATAAAAAATCAATTTTCCCACCCTTAAAGTGCTTCTAAAACCCAAAAATTTTAACTTTTTGTAATTGTTCTGACAGTTTCTCGTCAAAAGCTTTAATTCAAGCATGGGGTCGAAGAAGGTCCAATTACGGGAAGTGCCTCATAATATGGGTCAATAAATCAGTTAATCAGTGAACCCGTCTAGTTTTATATAAGTAGATTAATCTGTTGGATTATTATCTATAAAGTTCCACTTAAAAAATAGTTTATTACTATGAATAGTTATTGCAAAGCTTGGCTCATTGCAATATCTCGAACAAATTAACTTAATTTAGATATAAGGGAGCTATACGCGTTGTTTCTGTAGTAATTTTATACTTCTCTGTTGGTTGCAAAGATACATAATTACGTAAGAGACAATAAGGAACCTTACATTGATCGTTAGCGATATTATTGAGATAGAAAGAGTTAATTTTACCAAAAGTAAGATTATCAATTACTTTATTGTAGATTATAATTTTTTCATTCACATTCCCGACCTTCTGATAAAAAAATATCAATTTATGTAACGGAATATAAAGCTGATAACTAATGAACCCTTGTGTAATGGGCCAAAGTTATAATAACATAAATAAACATTTGCTTGTGAGATATGGCGACATTGGTGGCTATGCGGGTGGTAGCACGGAAATATTACCCAAATGCACATTAAGTTAGGACTTTTCTGCGTTGTTACTTGGGAATGGTATGAAATATAAGAGTATATGTGATTAAATATTTCAAAATAGAAGTCTAGTATGTTAATTATTATCACTTGTTTACATCAAGCTCATTAGAATGATTGTGTGTTACTTCAAGAATGATCAGTATATCTTGTCTTTACTTCCAGTTAATATTTATATAAACTTTATAGTTGCAAATTAGTGTTGTTTTATGTTGAATTATTACCATATTATCAATCTTGTATATGTTATTACCAAGGTTTGTCAAAGTTTCCACGGTAACGCGATCTGTCTCCGTGTTCATGTGATTTCATTATTTTAAAAAATTCGCTGATAGCACGTTAGCCTCTCAAAACTGTATAATATACTTGCCTTTACTGTCACTGTACAACTGACCAGTTGTGAAGCGATCGTAACGAAAATAAACAAATAGACAAATAAAGATGATTTTTCTTTAATTTTGAAAACGTTCACGATTACAGTTCACAAACAGTATTTCAATTTCCCGTTAGTCCAGCTAGCTTGCATCACTTAATGACATCGAGAACATTATAAACCCTACCCCCTTTAAACCATAAACTTCCCTACAGTATAAAACTCCTAACTCATTAACCACCGCATTAGAAGTATGCGAAATGTTCTACTTGGGATTTTCAAGGGGTTTAATGAGGAGTTGACGCTTGGGATGGCAGGTTTATTGCAGTTTTACACGTGTCATTAAAAAGTCAACAAGTGATTAAAACTATTTGCATCGTCTCGTGACGGTATGCTTATGCCTCACTTAGGGACCTCAACAGTTTAGCCTAAAAAAATAGGTCTAGATTAAATATATATGCAGGATGGCCAGAGTTAAATCTCCCCGAAACATGCCTGTACGAATCCATATCACAGCTTGCCATTATTCGAAGAGCTCTCTTTTAAAGTCGCAACAACCTCAAGAGGTTTGCATCTGTTATATCGTGTAGGGGTAGGCCTACACCACTCCTAAAAATATATTTCCAAGTTTTGTTTTTGAAGCACTTTCAAAAGATATTATATTAAAGTTATAGATTCCTTGTACGATGACGGCAAAGGCATGTTTAAGATAAGATGTGCAATACATTTTTACTTTAATTAGTTGCTGTCTTAGTGGTAGTTGCGCTAAAAATAAAAAATAAAAAAGAATAATGTTATTTAAAAAAATGATTGAGGACATTTTCCATGACAAGTGATGGAAAATGTCCGCAATAACTTCTTAAATATCATAAACTTACCATCACCAACAATTAATTACAAACAAAGGACAAGGATGACACCGTATCACCGTATATACATAGGTTAATCGAGTAGTATTTTGCAATGCAATTAAATAATAACAAAAATTTCTTTCTTAGTCTTGCCATGCTGAATACGCTACATTTAAATTATTCATACGTAGCTTGAAACAACAAAATTTCTTAGCCCACAGCATTCTTGTTTTACATTCGGTTTGAAACTGTAACGGTTTCTCTGTTTGTGATACAAATTAACAATGAACTTGTTCACCCCAAAGAGCATGTGGCCAACTTTGCTAATGGCCAAACTACGGATTAGTCTATAATGACTTCCCACCTGGAGAGGAACAGGAAACCTGCAACTACACTTGCAGCTTGCTATGACGTAGGTATCATAAAATATCGTAAATCATGGTACTAAGATAATGGTAATAAAATGTGTTTTCATTTTATAATCTGAGTTATTTTTACTTCCTAATAGCGTACAAATTAAACATACGCGTAATTTGATAACACTGAGCATTAATTTAATAAAAAAACATTTATGCACTTACTGATGGAAACTATCCTCAATAACTTTAAGAACCATACCATGATCATTTTAAGAATTACAAGATATTAGCTTTATGTTCAAACTTCCAGCAGTCACTAAGTAATCAAAAGCAGCGTGAGATAACTTAAGGTAAAATACACCTCGAAATATCTCTTAGCTGTTTTGATTTAGTAAAGTTCTGTTATTGTTCGAAGCTTTTAAACGGAGCTCAATGTTTTGCAAAGAAACTGTTTATCTCGAGTTAAAAGCCTTTTATTTTATAATCTTGAATTAAACTACATTGAAAATGACAACATTTATTAAGTGCAACAAATTAGTTAGATTGCTGAAAAGTTTATTTTTTAATATTATTATACTAAATATAAATCAACCTTGTTTAGTGGAAAGGCTTTCCCTCACTACTCGCGAACAGCCCTGAACGTTTGGCCGATCATTCTTCCGAATCTTCACTGAACAAAAATCTCCCTTATTTTCCCGTATGTAGTCAAAAGTTCGTGCAGCTCCCACACTTCTCGCAAATACTCCGAACATTCAGAGGTCGGCCGAATGTTCGGGCGTGTTCGCGAAAAGTGTGGAACCACCTTAAGGGGAAGGAGGCCGAATGTACTGAAAATATTCATTTTATATCCATCATGGATGTGGAAGGAGTCCAGCTAGCCGCAATGTCGCCAATAGCTTGTTGTATCTCTTACAACGAAAAATTCCCCTCAGCACGCACACGGTTTAAGTATATATTAGTGGCTTGAAAGGACCGTAGCCCCTAACCTTGCTCCAGTCTGTTGCCTTATCTGTTTTAGTTTACTTTTTCCTTTATATGCTGAGGAAATAAAAAAATATAAGAAGAAACACATGGCAGTTCACAAACAAAGTAGGCACTTAATCCCATGTTTTAATGCAAACAAAACAGACGTTCTTAAAACTCCATGCTCTTTAAATGGGAATTATTTTATTCCGTAACGAATTATCGGTACACAATAAGGAAAAATTAATAATTTCCCCAAAGATTTCAAGCATAGACCTTTAAAATGAGACCTCTACCAGTCGTTTACGACATCCCATTTGTTCACAATTTCATTGTTTAATATGGGCTTACGGAATTAAATATAAGGCAACGTAAGTTATGTGTGTAATACTAATGTTATTGATTGAACAGTTTACTAGCATAGTTTAATATCTTTCTCAAATAAATCTTACAAATTGTTTAAATTTGTCAATGATGTTAGTTAAAATTATTTATGGGTGTCACCTTAGTTTTATTCCGGGACTTGTACCACAGACAGCACAAAATGAAGGACCTGAGCGAAGGAAAAGAAATATCGAGGAATCACTATTTATTGGTCTGTAAAATTACTAAACATCAATATACATAAGTCCTGTTATGTTTACTTAAGAAGTTACTGGAGAAATTTAGAAATAAACCGCTAAACCTTAATACCCACTATCTCTATTGAGCTTTCATGGTCATCAAAATAATTCATAAAATAAAAAATATTAATCAAATAATTTATTAGTTATAGAGGAAAAAAGCATCCGGTATTACGTAATATATTAAATCAATCTAAAAATATGTCATATAAACGGCAGCAAGATTACTTAAAAATACGTAACTGAGGTAAGATTAAAATCCAGGCAGTTGAAAACAACGAAAGTTATGCGGCCGCTTTACAATATTAGCTGAGTACATAAATTACCGCTGTAACTGGCAGCATTAAATTTTAAATTCTTTTCTTATGTTTCATAGTAAGATCTGGCAAATTTCCTTCGTTTACTGGCCTTTTGCAAGTTTTCGGTTATTAAATTTGTTTCAATGAGTTGTATTTAAGAAGACACTAATGTATTTTATATTGTATTTCTACAGGTGTCCCTGAACTCTCTACCAACCTTTTCAGGTATTATGCCTGGACCACAGACAAGCCAAAAATCATATTAAAAATTTCGAAAACTCAAAAGTTACTCCTATAGCCGCCATTTTGTTTTTTCACATAGTAAATTTTAATTCGAGAACGGCTAGTTATAATTAAATGAAATTTGGTATTTAGCTTTATTCCCTAAAGACATAATTACAGAAAAAAATTATTTTTTTACAATCATTAATTTCAAAATGGCGGCTGCCTAAAGATTTCAAACGTAAATATCTTAAAAACCACTCATAGTAAAAAAATTACATAAATTACGTTTTATTTAGGGAATGTAATTGCAAATCTAATGACACCAAATCTACGGAAATCGATTCATAAACAACGGAGAAAATCCATTTTTAAGATATTGCATTCTTGTCAATATCAACTGTTATCATGTGACATCGCTGCTAGTGAGCCACGTCGATCAGCTGTTTCAAGTATAATTCCACTAAACAGCTGATTGATCAATGTATTGTTAAAATTATTACAGTTTCCTGTTACAATGTGTCTTTTTCCTGTATGTTGCTTATTGTTAATCAGTGTGCTGCTTTTTAATAGTAATCTGTGTAAGGTATTCAGTATTCATATTTATTGATAAATGTCTAATTATAGTGTTGCAGAGTATTGCGATATGCATTTTTATTATGGAGCTACATTTGGAAATGAAAATGAAGCGAGAAGGTTGTATAGCGACTATTTCCCCAATAGACAATGTCCTGCTGCCAAAACGTTCACTGCTGTCCACAATCGTCTCCACGCAACTGGAAGGTTTCATGTGAGTATGGCAGATATTATGTTACAACACTCTCTGCAAACTCGCGACACGCAACTCGGTGCATCTTGGTTGGGTACCTGGCCATGTAGGCATAGGTGGCAATGAGTGTGCAGATAAGCTTGCTAAAAGAGGTTCCGGTATGCCATTCTTTGGTCCAGAGCCAAGCTGTGGCATAAGCAAAACAACTGCTTTTCACACAATAAACAAATGGTCCAGGGACTTACATCGCCAGCAATGGCAAGGTCATACTGGTCAAGCACTTGGCAAAAGACTGCTAGCAGATACTAGCTCTTACTTCACTAACTGGTTGGTGAGGTTGGGCAGAGGTCGGGTTAAGCAGTTGATTGCTCTGATAACTGGACATGGCCATTTCAGGAAACATCTCCACACTCTCGGACTCAGAAATGAAAGTCAGGTGTGTAGGCTCTGCAATCAGTCTGAAGAGACTGCCAAGCATATCATACTGGACTGCGAGAGACTCGGGGCAAGGAGAAGGGCTCTGTTTGGTTGTAAGCAACCAGGTGATGAAAGGGACGCTAGTATTGGTAAAAAACTCCTGGATCTCGTAAAGGGTACGGGCATTGGTTTGCCATACTAACGTACAAGGGACACACAATAAGCTTCGGTTGACGTGTGAGGATCTTTGAATCTTTGGATCTCTGAATCCGTCCCTTTAACAACACATAAACATAAACATGGCAGATATTGGTGCTGCGAAGTCGGTGCGTACAGTTGAATTTGAGGAGGAAGTCCTTCGTAAATTTTAAGAAAACCCTCGAACAAGTACTCAAGCTGTGGGTAATGAGATGGGGGCAGGCAAAGACACCGTGTGGAGGGTACTCAATGGAGAGAATTTGTACCCATATCATCTCCAAAAAGTTCATGCCCTTGAACCTCAAGACTATCCAGGTCGGGTAGATTGTTCCAGGTGGTTCCTGCACTAAATTACGGAAGATCCAGTTTTCTTGAAATCCGTTCTTTTTACAGATGAATCCAGTTTTAACCAGGATGGTATTTTCAATACCAGGAACAGCCATGTTTGGGCTTCTGAAAATCCCCACGAAACTGTTATTTCCAGCAAGCAACACCGTTTCTCAGTTAATGTTTGGGCTGGAGTATATGGGGATAATTTAATTGGCCCCTACATTCTCCCAAATAGGTTGAATTCCCCCACCTATCTTCTGTTCCTGAGGGACATACTCCGAGGACTTCTGGAGAACGTCCCCTTGGCAGACTTACAGAACATGATGGTGCTCCTGCACACTTTGGGCAAATTGTAAGAGATTTCCTCAACCAAAATTACAATCAGCAGTGGATTGGTCGCGGGGGACCGGTGTCGTGGCCTCCACGATCACCTGATCTTACTCCCCTAGATGTCTACGTTGGGGGAGAATGAAGGAACTTGTTTACTCAACACCTGTGGAAAATGAACTGGACCTGATCGGTAGAATTGTAGAGGTGGCTGCGGTCATCCAAGAGAAAAATGAATTTGAAGCTGTCTGGCAATCCATGACATCTAGGTTCACGATGTGCAATCGACTTGGCGGTGGGCATATTGAACATCGTTTGTAAATACTCTAGAATTTTAGTCATATCTCATGTAAATAAATCCATTTTTTTGTAATTTTAACGCATGTTTTATATTTTATGTTTTATTTTAAGCATTAGTGAACCCTGGGAATCGTAAGGGTATCAATCAGGTGGTTGGTGCAAATGAACTTGATAATAGCTGTTTAATATTTTAATCAGCTGTTTGGTGGAATTATACTTGAAACAGCTGATCGACGTGGCTCACTTGCAGCGATGTCACATGATAGCAGTTGATATTGACAAGAATGCAATATCTTAAAAATGGATTATCTCCGTTGTTTATGAACCGATTTCCGTAAATTTAGTATCATTAGATTTGCAATTAAATTTTATAAATAAAACGTACTTAATGTAATTTTTTTACTATGAGCGGTCTTTAAGATATTTACGTTTGAAATCTTTAGGCAGCCGCCATTTTGAAATTAATGATTGTAAACAATATTTTTTTTTCTGTAATTAGGTCTTTAGGGAATAAATATAAATACTAAATTTAATTTAATTATAACTAGCCGTTCTCGAATTAAAATTTCCTATGTGAAAAAACAAAATGGCGGCTATACGAGTAACTTTTGAGTTTTCGAAATTTTTAATATGATATTTTGGCTTGTCTATGGTCCAGGAATAATACCTGAAAAGGTTGGTAGAGAGTTCAGAGACACCCTGTATAATGGGTTGTATAAGTCACCTGGTAATTCTTCTACATTTCCTGCTTGACAAGACTAGACAAGAAAAACCAGACAGACAAAAAGAATTATTGTTATTTTTAAACTCATTAAAGTTACTTTAATTTTATCTACCATTGTTCTTACATGTTCAACAAATAAAGTTTAAACTAATGTCTCATAATCAAAATCTGTACTGTTAGGACAGCATGTAACATGCTAAGTTTTTGTGTTGTTTGAAAGTTGTCTATTGTCGTTCATTAGCCAACCGTTATTTGAAACCGTCTACTAAGTTTCATCAACGTATAAATGTTCATAAGTTAGGAAGATGTAAAATAATGTTTTGTAACTTTATTGTATGTAGGGAACCTACTGTGTTTAGGTTTAGGTATTTAGGTATTAGCATTTAGGTATTTCGCAAACCGTATTATTATTATTTTTTTGTATATGGACAAATTAATAATTCCATATTTAATTTAGTTAAAAACGACGTAAGGAATCTTTAAAACATGCTTTAAAATCATTTGCTAAGATTTTTCTTATAACAAAAATTGATCTTAGAAAAGCTAAATAATCTTACAATTTTATTTAGTTTAATACTCTAGATAACAATAAGTGTTGTAGAACACGTAATGTAAAATTAAAAACATTATCTGATGATCAATAAAAGCGCTTCAAAAATACCTTCCAAATAACATCCTCCAGACAAAAAAAAACACCAAAAGATTTGTTTTAAGGGGGGAAGGAGTACTATCCTATTACCAAAATCGGAAGTTGTGATCCGACATCCATGGATTTTTGATCACAGTATTCTTTCCGGTTAGAAACTCGCCAACTGGTTACAAAACGTACCGAAAAAGTGTTCATACTGTTTGAGTGGTTTGAGATAACTGCTGCATTTCCAATATCCTGATAAAACTTGAAAAAACAAAACCTGATAAAAATAACTAAATAGTATATTTCACAACAAGTGCCGAAAGTGGGGATTTGCTGACCCGAGGGCTATGCAAAACCCTTTCGGCAGAGTTGTGAACACTATTTTTCACCATACTAAATTATTAACGGGTTAAATGTGATCGGTCATAAAACAAAAGTGGTCTGATGCAATCTTGGACAAAGAACAGTAAAGCAATAAACAAATCATCGATAGTACAATGTTGAAATTTATTGTTATTTGTTCTAGTGTTTCAACCAAAGAACAAAATAGTAACGTTGTGTACGCTTGAAAACAAGTTGGCAACACTGGCTAAATGGATCAGCTGACTTTCGGCCCTAGGGCGGAAAACTGTACTTTCGGTATTCAAATGACGTTCCGGAAAGAGGTGATTACAGCGTAGTGTGGTGAAAATATAATAATAAATATAATAATAATTAGGGGTGTGCGAATAGTGATTTCTGACTCGAGCCGAGCGAGACGAGCTTTTTTTAATTTCTTGAGCTTCGAGCTTTCTTGAGCCGAGCTTATTTTATGGAAATTTTCTCTAAGGGTGTGCAATATACCGGTAGTGATTTTATGACCAGAGCCGAATTTCGCTATGTATAATTTTATACTTTCAATATTGGTCATCTTTCATTTACTTCTTCTATATTCACTAGCCCTCCTTTTAATAAGCTTAAATACAGTTATACAATGCTAAAATAACAAAATTAGTACCGAAAAGGAAAATTTATTGAGACCAATTGTTGCTAGTAGTGAACAGCTTTCTTTTAATATAAAGTAGAAATATAGGGAAAAAAATAACGTAAAGGAAGAGAACTACAAATTTGAAACTAGGCCGATAAGCCCGAATGTACTTATTACCCTTTTTATAACAGCCATAATAAACAGGCTATATGTCAAGATGTAACCAAACATTTAGGCCCTATTCTATGGAATTACCAAAAATACAGTAAGCCTATATAGTCAACTGTTGGTAAATAGTCAATTTAAGTTTATTCTTTTAATATAAGTTAGTTAAATCAGGAAACTCAGCAGCTAACCATATTGTAAATATAATCACTGTAAACTATCATTATATCTTATCGAACTAACATAAATAAATTATACAATAATCGTAGGCCTGGCTTACGTTGTATCTAACCTCTATCACCTAATAGACTTAACCTATTAAATCTGCTTCTGAAACAGAAGGTTTCAGAAGAAGGAGTTCCTGGTGGAAGAGGATCGTCAATGCAGTCTTCTTCTATCACTGATTTAACAACTTGATAGCCTACAATTGAAAAATGAAATGATTTCAACTGACGTTTATTCACAGATTCAAATAATCCAGCGGCGTTAACAATATATGATTTTAATCGCACAGCTGTAGAAAAACAAAACACTGTGCCAATATGATTGTGTCTATCTCTTGGTTAGGCGAACATAGAGTATAATAAAGTACAACCTTGTAAATAATATGATCATCAGTATTATAACGTGTATGACGTAACCATTTAGAATTTTGATAAAATCCTTTGATCTTGTGAATCTCACAATAAGTGATTTTGATTTGTAAAGTATTGCAACAGCGATGCAACAATATTTGTTAACTTTAATAAATACAGTATAATTACAGTTGTATTTCTATTCACTTTATTTGTTAAGAACTTTGGATTCTACATCAATTGACGAATTTTTAACAATACAAATTTTGGAGAGTACTATTTCGGCTGCACACAAAAACGCCGTCATGATTTGTCGTTCATCACCTACAAACTTGTCCCTGGTCATTGGTCACGCTAAACCATTATTACATTATAACCATCTTCCCTCTTTCAGACGCCAGGAAATTATTATTGTGTAATGTACGAAATTGTAAGTTGCAGTCAAGGACTGTACCGTTGCAACAGTTAGAAAATGTGTTTTCATGGATTTTAGTTTTTGCCGGGGCACTTTTTCTGGAGCAGTTGGGTTGTTGTATTAATTATTATTATCCGTAAACTATTGCACAACTCAACTGGGTAACGGCAACATTGTTCTGCAAACAGAATTGTGTTGATGTCCACTTAATATGATTTTGAGTGTAGAGAAAGTAGATCCATTGCACTGGTTGATAAGGTCGACAGTTTAAAACATTTGTACTTTTATATTTCGTTATTTTGTTTAAAACGAAGGACCGGAAGCACAGCATTGCTAGGATTATATCTGTTATGGAGCTCTACCGATGCAAATTACGAGAATTCTGACATTGATTATTGAAAGTTTTTGCTTCAAATTTACATTTGGAAACAACTCATTTCACTATTTGGCGACTTAAATATTCGGCTCAAACTTCGAGCTTTTTTGCAAATCTTGAGCCGAGCCGAATACTGTAATATTCGGCTCGAAAAAGCTCGAAGCTTGAATACTCGCACACCCCTACCCTGAATACACTTCAGATAAGGATTTTCAATGTCTCAGCATACAAAAAGTGACTTCACTGCTCAAAGGCTAAGGAATAAGCTTAAGAAAAACGGAGCAATTTTTTCTGATATTTTTACTTTATAGTTTCGCATGGTGATATCCACAATTTAAAAACTTAGAATTTATGATCTATTAGTGATTATGCGATCTAAATCGGTTAAAAATAATTTCATTGCGTATGTTGATTTGATGATTACAAAAGTGTAAGTTTATACCTTCACGGTGTATAAAAAACATGTATTAACATTAACTCATTAAATAGCTTCATCAACAGCATAATCCACCTCTGACTCCTTTCACTGACGTGGGGTTGCTTATTAGTTAATAAACTTGTAAAAAGGTTATAGCTTAACCTTAACTTGTGCTTTTACCGAATTTCCCCTATAGGGAAGAAGCTATTACCGTAGGTCTCATGGTAAGATTTAAGCCCGAGACCATGACAAATTTTTTTTTTAGGTCCCCAGATGACTAAAACACTATTCGTTCAAATTTATATATATATGTATATATATATATATATATATATATGTGTGTCCGTGAATGCGATAACTTGAGTAAAAAACGTCCGATTTCAATGAAATTTGGCTCAAATGTGTAAAGTGACATTTATGACTTTAAGTTCGAAAACAAGAAAATCGGGCCATGGTAAGGGGGGTTTATGGGGGTTTTAAATTTTCCAAAAATCGGTTTTTTGCATTTTTTACCCTAAAATTTTTAAAACACTTAATTTTGGTTTTGACCATGTTATAGAGCTTAAAAAACAAATAATATGGTATTTTGAATTATTAAGCTAGGTTAAGTGGTTGCGGAGAAAATCCAAAAAAAACCTGCTCATAAAATCTCCTATGTTAATCTTATGGGAAAAAGGTTTTTGGCTTTTCCTAAGTTAATTTTAATGTAAACTTCACATTTGCTTTTACCAATCAACTCAGCTCCACAAAACAATCATTTTGGTGTTTAAATTGTGATTCTACGTCCAACCGTTGCAGAGATATTCAAAGTGCTAAACACAGTACGTTGTCCAATGTTATCCTTATGGAGGATAAATAAAATTTGATATCTCCATTATTAATGAATGTATATTGATGAAACTTGGCACGTGGGGTCACGTAGAACTGGTATATTGATATTTGCACAAAAAAATGATTTTTTGTTGATTATCCCCGTAGCAGCGAACCTGCGTACTCAGCCCCATGTTATTCTTATGGAGAATAAGTAAAATGTAATGAATCCCTTAATTATAAACATAAATTAATAAAACTTGGTATGTGGCTTCACCTTGTTGAGTTACATTGATATTTGCATAAAACCCCATTTTTTTAGTTCCTTGTTGCAGCAAACCTGCTTACTCATCACCAATGCTATTCTTATGGAGAATAATTAAACTTGTACATATCGCTTATATATGAATATATTTTTATGAAACTTGGTATGCGGCTTTATATGGTATTAAGACATATATTATGCATTGGAAATTCGCTGAGTACGCAGGTTTGCTGCGACGGGGGTATTGTTATTAAATTATTTTATTACTGTGCTCGTTTTTTTTGGCTTATAAATCTCAAACTCATCTAAACATATCTTATATTACCTTCTTGATATTAAACGTATTGCTCCTTGCTACTAATATGTATTTATATTTTTAAAATACATATAAAACTTTACTAAACAGATGCTACCGTATACATTTTGAGAATTTGTTCAGGTTATGGACTTTTAGCATGGTATGTATTTTTATAGTTACGGTATGCAATAAAAAGGCTTAAAACATTTAAAATAGTTTAGTATATATTTTAAAATTATTTGCATCCTAATATCATTTGCTTATTTTATTATTTTCAGTGACGTACTGAAATAACAAATTTGTTTATACCAAAAATAGCTGTAAAACATATGTTCAGTCTTATATAAGTAGGTTACCAAGTAGAAAAGTTAGCAGTTTTTAAAATCTGAAGCTGCAAATAAATTAATTTTTTATCTTCCTTTCTTAGTATACAAAGGAATGATGATATAATAGTTTTTTAACATATGAAAGTTTCCCATTTTTTTATTATTTTGAATTCAAGGTTGTTGAATTAATGTGTAATGATGAAACCGTTGGAAACCACATAATCTAGAACCAAATGTCTGCCTACTCGTGCGGCCATGAACCGCATCCTGCTAAGTGGGTCCCAGTCCCTGATTGTCATTGTGGAGAGCCCTAACGCACACCAACTAATTATTTAAACCAACTGTATATTAAGGTCATACAGCTTAATTATGACTAGAACCCACTTTAGTCATTTACTCTTTATGGTAAACATTGAGCTCCTAATTTTAAAATACTTTTTTTGGTTAGTATAATTTTGTTTAATTTACGTACCGAACAGAAATTTCATTTAAAGATGTTTTCGCCCAGATATCAATTTTATCACACGTTATGCCAACTGATATAAAGACGTTTGTCAGCGAAGTGGAATTGGACTAAACAGTTGCATATCACTTTTTGGTTTGATGTATGTTATACATTTTCTTACCAGAAGAACCTAACTAAAATAAAGACGAAAAGCAAAATAAAATATTAAAACAAAACCATGTAACATGTTTGAAGTTCATCTCCGTCACAGAACACCTGCAAAATTAGCCAAAGTCCGATGAAAATTGATGAAAATAATTGTATAGCCTATTTTATTGAAACACGTTACTTGATTATAGCACAGCTAAAATGTTTTAGTATTAAAAAAAAGAACCAACCAAAATAATTGTTTACACAATAAATAATTTTTGTCCTGAATGTACTAGTTTTCAAACTCATAACTATATGAAATATCTACTCACGGGTTTTTAACAAGATCTATTTTGATATTTATGCAAATATTAGTAGGCCATAACCAGATTCAACCATTTACAAAGTTACATACATTTTATTGATTAATAAGGGAACAAATAAATTGTATATACTTTACATAAGAATAAAGTTACACGACCTACAAAACATCGCTTGGATTGATAAAAAACCATTATTGTTCTGCAATTTTCAATGGCTTATTACTAGATGAAGACATATACAATTTAGTTCAAAGATATTCATAACAAGCACGACATAAAATTTGATTTATTGCCCATAAGAACATCATTTGAAAACGTACTCTCTATAGCACTTTTTATACGTCTGAAACGCTTCTTGAGCTCGCTAAGTGAGCGTAGTTTATCCTTTTGATAGTTAAAATTTTCAAATTAATAATTAAAAATAATACCCCCGTCGTAGCAAATCTGCATACTCAGCGAATTTCCAATGAATATATAACATAACACATTAAAACACTTAACAGGATTCATAAGAAATGTATTCACAAACAAGCGATATTTAAAATATTAATTATTCTCCATAAGAATAACATTGGGGATGAGTACGCAGGTTTGCTGCAATACACACAAAATAATGGGTTTTTATGCAAATATCAATAGACCTCATCTTAGTGACGCCACATACCAAGTTTCATCCATATACATTCATAAATAAGCGATATATAACATTTAAAGTATTTTCCATAAGAATAACATGGGGACCAAGTACCTAGGTTTGCTGCTACAGGAACCATAGGCGAAAAATTGTTTTTTGTGCAAACAACAATAAACCACAACCAGATCAAGCCATATACCAAATTTTGTCAGTTTATGTTCATAAATAAGTGAGATATACAATTTTTCTTTTTCTCCATAAGAATAACATTAGACAACGTACTGTGTTTAGCACTTTCAATATCTCGGTAACCAATCGACGTAGAGCAATGACCAAAATACAGAATTGTTTGTTTTTTTAAGCTGAATTCAATGGTATGAATTAAAATTAGATTTAGATAAAAATTACATTTGAAAACCCCAAAAAAAAACATTTTTGGGGTACAAAACCCCCCAAAACCCCCCTTTGGATGGTGTGATTCGTCTGGTTTTCGAACTCGTTCAAATAAATGGTACTTTACACATTTGTACCAAATTTCATTAAGATCGGACCTTTTTTACGAGAGTTATGGTGCTTACGGACACACACACACACACACACACATATATATATATATATATATAAATATAAAAATTTAAACGAATGGTGTTTTTGGCATCTAGGGACCTAAAAATGAAAAGTTATCATGGTCTCGGGCTTAAGTATTACCATGAGACCTACGGTAATAGCTTCTTCCCTATAGGGGAAATTCGCTAAAAGAAGTAAAACATCCATATAGCAAAGGGTGAAAGTGTCACTGTGGTAGGATTGACACGTGAGAGCCTGAGAGCCATCGATTTCGTAATTATATTTACCCAGCGAGACCCATCCTGTTGTCTTTGCCTCTTTTAAAAACAACGAGTAAAACGTTTCGATTGGGAATGTATTTGCTGAGTGACTGAAAAACAATCTGTGGCTGTATCTAATAGTGTTTTTGTACATCTATATATTTATTAACAATAATTGTGGTTCATCGGAATTAATATTAAATGTTTAAATCATTAACATTACCGTACTTAAAGTATAAAACTTTAATATTAATGGATACTGTTTACAAGTTATTTAATATAGTATAGTTAAATGTTTTAACGAATTTCCCCTATAGGGAAGACGCTATTACCGTAGTCGGCATGGTAAGACTTGGGCTTAGTGATATATTTTCGTTTTTGGCTCCCCAGACCCAAAAACCACCCTTCGTTCGAAACGTTATCTATAATATAATATTATAAAGAAGAGGTGGTTTCTGTCTGTCTGTCTGTCTGTCTGTCTGATGTTCCGGATGAATGCAAAAACTACTGAACCGACTGGGATGAAATTTTACACATAGGTAGATCTTGAACCCATGCAACACATAGGCCTATTCACTTTCTTAAAATCCCCTCGGGATACGCTCCGTGCACGTCCTAAGTTTCAGTGTTTACATTTTAGAATAAAGTAAACATTCAGAAACTGTAATGAGAACAGCTGTGGACACTTACATTTGACAGCTTAAAGAGCAGAAGCAGGAACAGCTGTTTCAAGCTAACTAAAATGCAAATTGCATTGAATAAAGAACGGGTAGAGAAACCCCTTGCGAAGAACGGGTACGTCAGCTAGCTATTAATTAATTAATGAACAAATATTAATGAGGCTTCATCTGGTTGTGGTCTATTCTTATTTGCACAAAAAACAAATTTTTCCGATACTTCCTGGACCTCCCCGATTTTATATTTTTGTTTCCCCCGATTTTTGTTTTTGCCCCACCCCCAATTTTATATGTTGCTCCCCCCTCTTCGATATTTTATTTTTATTTTATGCCCCCTCCATTTTATGTTTTTTCCCCCTCCCGATTTTATAATTTGTTGCCCCCCCCCCCGGTTTTATATTTTTGTTTCCCCCGATTTTTGTTTTTGCCCCACCCCCAATTTTATATTTTGCTCCCCCCTCTTCGATATTTTATTTTTAATTTATGCCCCCTCCATTTTATGTTTTTTCCCCCTCCCGATTTTATAATTTGTTGCCCCCCCCCCCGGTTTTATATTTTTGTTCCCCCCAATTTTATATTTTCACCCCCCCCCACTTCGATTTTATATTTTTGTTTTATGTCCCCCCATTTTATATTTTTGCTTACCCTCTCTCCAATTTTACAATTTTTGCTCCCCCCCGCCGGTTTTATATTTTTGCTCCCCCATTTTTATTTTTGACCCACTCCCAATTTTATATTTTGCTCCCCCCTCTTCTATTTTATATTTTTATTTTATGTCCCCCCTGCATTTTAGATGTTTGCCCCCTTCCCGATTTTATATTTGTACTGTCCCCCGATTTGCATTTTGCCCTCCCCTCCCCCCCCCGCTTTTATATTTTGCTCTCCCACGTCAATTTTATATTTATGCCCCCCTCCCACCCTCCCTGATATTTTTTTATTTGTTTGTACTTGAGTTCTTTTATTTCTAAAAGCGAATCCAAAGTGTTATGTGTACCGATTTTGAGTCGTAAACCACACGCCTTTTACTACCTGACAGAGTTCCTCGAATTAGCAAAAGGACCCGAACTATCTGCCAGTATATTACGTTAACTTGGATTTAATTGTACATTAAACGTGTAAAATGTAATTTTAATATTGTAAAATAATGTGGATTGTTATTTACTTTAGTTAATCCACCATTTATATACAACCCGTACGAAGGACGGGTACACAGTTAGTATAATATTATAAAGAAGAGGTGGTTTCTGTCTGTCTGTAGGTCTGTCTGTCTATCTGATGTTCCAGGTGAACGCAAAAACTAATGAACCGACTGGGCTGAAACTTTACACAAAGGTAGATCTTGAACCCATGCAACACATAGGCCTATTCACTTCATTAAAATCCCCTCGGGCTATGCTCCGTGAACGTTCTAAGTTTCAATGTTTACCTTTCAGAAGAAATTAAACATTCAGGAACTGTAATGCGAACAGCTGAGGATACTTTCATTTGACAGCTTAAAGAGCAGAAGCAAGAACAACTGTTTCAAGCTAACTAACATGCAAATTAAATTGACTACAGAACGGGTAAAGAAAACCCCTGTACGAAGAACGGGTACATCAGCTAGTATATATATATATATATATATATATATATATATATATATATATATATATGTACACATTTTATATGTGTATACATATTATGTGTGTGTGTGTGTGTGTGTGTGTGTGTGTGTGTGTGTGTGTGCGTGTCCTTGTGTTGGATAACTCTCGTAAAAAAAGGACTGATATTGACGAACTTTGATACAAACATGTAAAGCAATATTTATAACTTTATGTTCGAAAACCAGATAGATCAACACATCCGAAGTGGTATTTTGGGGGGTTTTGTACCCCAAACGTGTTTTTGCTTTGTTTTTGCATATAATAATTTAAAAAGTCAAATTTTAGTTTTCACCACTGGATTCAGTTTTTAAAACACATAATTTGGTGTTTTTATCACTTCTATCTATATGTCAACTAGTTACAGATATTAAAGATATTAAAGGTGCTAAACACAGTACGTTGTCCAATGTTATTCTTTTGAAGAATAAGAATCATTTTATATCTCGCTTTTTTATGTACGTTTACTAACGAAACATGGTATACGGCTTCATCTGGTGGTGTGGCTTCACCTTGTTGAGTTATACTGAAAACAAATTCAAAGGTTTTATTATGGAAACAAACAATACGAATGTAGTTATTTGTGGCTTACCAAATCAGTATGATCTTTCTTGTCAATCTAATTCTCACATTCTCATTTTCATTAAGTGAGAGTCCAGAACTGGTTTTACAACTTGCATCAAAGACAGTGCGAAGTTTAGTCGTACTACTACTCTCTTTAAGTACTCCATGACGTGGAAGAAAGTAGTGGGGTTGAGCTATGTCAATGTCATTACATTCGGAAATGTGGCCTGATGATAAATACTCATCCATGAAATCATGATAAAGTTCTGAAAAGTGAGGATTAGAAGAGAACTTGCGTTCCATGGCAAAGAGACGCAATTCAGCGAGGGTTTTTGATTCAACTAAGACAGAGTTTGAATCTTTGAAGGTTAGACGAACTACATGTCGTCCGTTGGCATCACGAGTATGATTTTCCACAAAGTGTTTATCACACAGGATTTCTTCTTGAGTTTTAATGGAGGAAAAACGAGGTTCTTCTTGGGACCAAAAACGTTGAATGGATGAATGCAAACCAGAATCCCTAATGGAGTGTAAAAAAACATTGAGAGATGAACTTGGTATGACATTAGATATAGAAGGATTAGAAGGTAGGCAAGAAGTGGTACCCATTATTACATAACCAAAGTGTGTTCCTACAGCATATGGCATATTATGGCCAAGTGAAAATTGTTCTGTTGTAAACCAGTGGGGGAAGAGTGCACCTCCGAGTATGACATCGATGAGATTAGGAACATGGAAGGTGGGATCAGCTAGGATAAAAGAGTGAGTTATTTTCAGTACTTCTGGAGAAAGAGGCATTCGAGCAAGATCTACAGTTAATATATCGAGGATTAAAGTAGGTTGGTCAGCGGCTATCGTTCGACCATTCAGAGTTTTAATGTTAACAAAAATCTGTCCTTTATTGTCTGTCACGTGTTGATCAATTCCAGAAAGTTGGATACTAGATTTATGTCGTGGAATGTGTAAAAGATTAGCTGCATGTTTGGTCATTAAGTTACACATACTCCCAGAACCCAGGAGAGCACGAAATACATGTGAGTTTCTACCTGGTGCAGTAATTTGTACCAATAACGTGCCTAATACTACGGCGGTGTTACTGGATGAAACTTCTAAGTTGTTCTGAGTTGTGAGTGTTACAGATGTTTCAGGTTTAACCATAGAGTCAGATCTCATTTGTTTGTTTAATGGTTTACCAATAGAGTTTGTTACAGTTATGGAACTAGTCACATTGTTAGTATTACTGTTAAAGTGTAACAACGAATGATGACGTCTACTGTTACAGGATTTGCAACTAAATAGCGATTTACATGATTTGGTGTCATGTGTGCCTAAGCATGATACACATTGATGACATTTCTGAACAAGCTGATATCTTTCATAAGGAGACAGCTTTGAAAACAGAACACGAGTATATTTTATGAGATGACTGATTGCATGCAAAACACGTTACAGGAATGTTTGTATGAACATTTGATTGAGGTGTTACTTGAGTAGCTATGTTACTTGAGTAGCTATGTCACATACTGACATGTTTACGAGTTTTTTTGTTAACTGCGGGTCTTGGACGAGAGTTAGAAACGTTAATTTCCAGGGATTGCATACTTTGTGACAAATTCGCGTCCTCGAGTTGCGTACATTTGGTATTAAGGAAATCCAGTATTTCTTTTACTGAGGGTAGAGAATGCTTAGGGGACGAGGAAGATGCGCGAAGTACTTCTAGTTTTATTCTGAGGTCTACGTCCATTTTACGCAATACTACTGCAACAAGAAGGGCATTTGAATCTTGAATTTCACAATCAAGAGCATCTAGTGCTTGAACATTTTCATTGAATATATTTACAAACTTGCAAACATCCTGAATTTTTGAAGATGTTAGTTGAGGTAAGTCAAGCAAATTGTTCAAATGTAGTATATGAAGCCTACGGTTGTTATGATACCTGTCTCGTAACAAGTTGTAAGCTATCGCATAATTTCATGGAGTGATACTGAGCCTGCGAATCAAAGATAATGGTTCCTTGTCCAGAGCACTGAGGAGGTACTGAAAGCGCATAACATCAGATAAAGAGCTATTGTTATGAATAGTGGTGTCAAAAAGATTGATAAATGACGTCCATGTACTTAGATCTTCTGAGAACTTAGGGAGATCAATTTTCGGCAAACGTACTTGAGAGTGCGCAGAAGTAATTGACGCTTCATCGACACTGTTATTTGGATTAGCAGACTGTTCTGGTTCCGGAAATAATGATTCAATATTACAAGAAATATAAATAAACAATTCATTTATGCCATTTTGATCTGTCATTAGTTTGTCAATGTCCAACGTGTTACCACCTATTGCAAGAATACGCTGAATGTTCGTTTCAAAATCTTCAGTTTTCCGTTTGGTTTCGGACAAGTAAGCATTTAACATTTTTGTCTGAACATTTGTTAGAGGATCTTCTTGAGTGATGATACCGTCTACTGAACCTTTAATGAAGTTAAGTCGTGTTTTGGTTACTGCAGTTAACCGCTCATAAGTTTCGATTTTAAAGTCAGTCTTCTTTGGGGGTGCCATTTACAAAAATCAGTTAGGTAAACACAAAGTAGCAAATGGTTAGTGGTTGTAAATAAGTTGTGTTACAAATTCTCTAGCTAGATTTCGGTTGTATTACAAGAGCTGGTAAAGACACATAGCTTATTATTAGAAGGTAGTAAATTAGTATTAGGATAGTGATTTAACTTCGAATGGAGAACTGATATGTCCAAATCGCTATGAACAGAATCCGGTTTGTTAATGGACCAATGTTTGGGGCTGGATGTTTTTGGGAAAGATAAGAAAGATAGGCGAAGGACCAATATGAAGAGCAAATAATGAATGATAGTAATGGACAAATTATAACATATAACAAACATTTATTTTACATATAGGAATAGATAAGTAAGGACTGACAGGCTGGTTATTGACATAGAAAAGACAAACATGTTATGTATTGTAGTTCATAGTTTGCAGTAATTGTTTTAAGGCACTGATCACAAATATTAGGGTATTTATAATTAAACAAAATGAAAATAAAATGTTCAAAAGAAGTTTATATTAATTACTTATCCACTCACCAAATTGGGTGACAGTCTGACCTTTAAGTCACTACTTTGGATGAGGCATGTGGAGATCAAAGGAGTCTGGAGATGGGATGAGAAGGTCTTGAAGATCTAAACTTTCTAGACGTTCTAGAAGTTCTAGAGGATTTAGAAGTTATAGAAGATTTGAAGGGTCAAGGGTTATGGATGATGTCACTCACTTTATTACAGGTAAATATACATTGTTTGGGGGTTTTAACCAGCGTGTCATTGAAAAACAATTAACATGAAGTGGGATATAGAAATACATACATTATCATGTTGATAATTGGCAAAAAGGGTAAATCAAATGGGAAGAGGATGAAATGTTAACAAAAAATAAACTGGGAGTGGTTATTTGCTGGTCTGTTTAAGTGAGAAGAAAGTTTGTTATTATAAAATAGGTAACAGTGAAAATGTAAACAAAAGATATGAGGTGAAAATAAAAGTATAGGAAAAGAAAAGTATTTAAAATCAAATTAAAATAAAAACATATGATTTTAATTGTTTGGGTAAAAATGTTATGAACCAGGCTCTTGTTGAGTAGTTGGGAATTAATTATTTTTAAAACTACATTATATAAATCCAGAACATATATAAGTCCTGAACAGTGGTATTCAGACATATATTGTCCATTGGAATTCACTGAGTACGCGCGCAGGTTTGCTATGACTTGGGTATTTACGCATTACGCTATGTAATTTATCATCATTGAAGAGGATCTGCATGTTCTTTCGCCTTTTTTTATTTTAAAAGTACATTGGCATCTGGTCAATTAACTTCAATGTACACAAGCTGATGATGTTGCAGTTGCATCGAAACATTTACTTAACTTGTTTTTTTCAATTTTACCTAACTTAATATACGTAAGTAATTTAGTCTTAAGGAATATATATTGCTCAGGGGCTAAAACCGTGAATGATAATGTATTTGTTGGTGTAATTAGTATTTTATGTTTTGAACAGTCATTTATTCTAATAGTTACGTTATAAAATCGTGTAAAACTAATGGCTGACTCATACTGACAGTTTTGTCAAAAACGGATGAGTAATACGTAATATGGTAAGATGTGTGTAGTTATATATTACCTTGATTTAGTTGTGATAGTAACTATAATATTTGTAATATACGTTGTCGTAATGTATCCTTTAAATGATTCGTTTTCAGCTTAAAAGGTACATTTACTTGATGCTATGAAATATTAACCATTTTTCCAAATTCTGTTACATTACTGTTAATAATCTATGCAGCTGTAAAGCCTAAAACATTACTCAAATTGTACAATATTTAAACTTTTAATAATTGACAGCACTTTTAAAGAAAAACGTAGAATAAAATAGTGAAAAAGCCATCTGTTATCTCATCTGTTACCTGCCTTACCTCATCAGACGTGCGGCACAAATAGAAACGGATTGCAACTCCCTGAACTGAACTGCCAAATAAAAAAAAAAAAACTAAGCTACGTTTAACGTATTTTTGTCAGAAACCGGTGAAAATGGCAATGTGATTAACAAAGCCCAATTATTTTACAAGGACTGAAAACATTTAAAAATAAACATTAAAAACATTATTATTAATAACATTAACAATGTAGTGTTGTGATTCGGGGGACAATAATATTTATCTGGCGTACTAAAATAAAACAATTTTGTAAATATTAAGCCACTATACAATGTATAAGTAATATACAATGACTTATTTTTAATAATCAGTAAGTAATGTAAGTAATAAATGAGTAATTTTAACTAACTACGATTTTCTCACAATAGTTATACTATGTATTTAAATTCTACATTAGCCATTGGTTACAGAATAACCAAACATCAACTAAATATACGGTGCTTTAAGTAAGAGTGTGAATTATTCACACCATTCTTCTATAAAAGGTAACTAATGTGTAGGATTAAACACAATTCAAAAACAATATACTGTATTGTTTTATGATACAATATATATATCCCTTTAAAATAAAGTTTAGTTAGACCTAAATTGCAATAGGATTTTCAAGACTTCCTCTGCATGATGTCTCGTCGCAGGATATAAGGCAGTAAAATTCAAGGAATACAAAAAAGGCAACTTATGTAAGAAAAAAACTCTATCTTTTGTTTTAAATAATTTATTCTATAAGCAGGAACTAGAGTTTTTTTTCAGGCAGTGTAACTAAATTGAATAATACGACTTGTTATATTAAATACATATTAATTTATTTTTTAATTTTTGATTTTGATATGTTATTTAGAGGGTATTCGACGTTTCATGGTTTTACATATTTAAGAAGAGTCTCAGTTCAAATCAGTATGCAGCTTGGAGCGAGTCGCCTCAAGCAACAGCGGCAAAATCCCGCCGCGAATACGTGATGACAGTTTTCTGCAGTTGAGAAATAATTAAAATATACAACGGAACCAGTTAAAAAGTTGTAATGTAAATATTTAGTCAGTGTAAATATATTCAGAGATATTAATTTATCATATTTTGACCAACTATTTACAAGGCTACGTGGTCTAAGGTGGGTTCAGATCGTGATGATCAGGATCTATATAAGTGTATTGGTGTGATGGTAATATGAACTGATTCAATCAGTTGGAAAACATACCTCCTTATGTTACAAGGGAATGTAATAGTTAACTAAATAGGTAAGTCCTAGTTTGCAAGATCGTTAACTGTGTGGTTATTGTTATTTTTGTTGATATTGCTGGGTTAGGAAACTCCAGCTGAGCTGCTAGGCACGTCTTCCACAAGCGAGAGTTTTGCGTAGGTTACCGGACGGATAGGATATGCAGGAAAGGAAAGGGTGGGATGGGTTGGCCATAGTACAGAAGGCCAAATCCCATGCTCCTGTAACAGGAGCGATAAGGCTCAAAAGGAGGACCCCACTCTGGCCTCCAATTAGCCGACTCATCTGACAGGGTATCCATGTCCAATAGTCATGGACCACATTCTCGGGTCAGGGCACAAACCCGGACTTTCCGTTCCGAGCCGCTGCAGATGGAGGGACTAAAAGTGTAAGGGAAGCTAGTCATAATGGACAGCCAAAATACTTACCACATGAACTTCATTTTCTGTATCAATGTCAACCTAGAAACTGGTATAGACCAGTTTTAAGGTTGTCCTGAGACTATTTAACTGTGTAGTTCATTGCTTTGAAAAAGCAGAACCTTTAAATTTCATAAAAGAAACATAAGTGGTTTTAATGTTCACTGCAGCGGTGAAGAGTTAATTAGTTACATCGCTAAAGTGACACATTTAAGTGCCTCACGCTAACAAAAGGAAACGCTTAAAAATAAAGGAAACGTATTTAATACTTGTTTGGGTAGATACCTAGTATCAAAAAATCAATGTGAAATTGAAACAATAGTTTGTATGACCATAAATATACTTATAAATATACAAGACCTTGACCGTCCTGACATTTGAAGTTACAAACTGAGCGAACCTGACTTTGAAGATTCCCTCAGAAAACGTGTACGGTATAACAAACTGTAGAGCTCACCATTTGAAATTTGCCGTAGAAAGATTTGTTTTGAGAGCCATGGTGCGAGAGGTACTTAAGATTTTTTAATTTGCACTGTAGTCGCACTTAATGCGTATGTAACTATAATATAATATAATATTCAACACATAAACATAATACGTCACAGAAATTATTCCGGCTGGACAGAGAAGCCGTGTATGGTAGCATTTACACAAGCTCATTAAGTCATATGTAAATGATATCTTATATGCAGTTACGATTTTATTATTTATAATTATTCATTTCTTTGTGTTTGGAATAATTTAATTTACTTTTAATTACGCCTTTTATTTTAATCTAATAATTTGTATTAAATTATACACCAAAAACAGTATAAAAAGCTTTGTTATTAGACATAAAATGTTGAGTGACTTACTAGCTTTATAACTCACAATTTCATTGCAAACAGTTCATATTTTTAATAATAATAAAGCTTATGGCAGTTCCACTTTTAATTACACTTTGATATACACGGTGAGTTTTAAATGAGCCCCCTCCCCTACTTTTTTCTACATTTCTTAACATATCGACTCCGGACCACCGCCGATCATTATTGAGCAACTTTTACTTCATTTTGACTTAGTTAATATTCTTGGCCGCCATCTTGGATCCGACACATTGGACTCAACTATTTATTTTCAAACGCAAAGATGGGGTTGTGCCATAATATAGAAGTACCTTTTTACGGTGAACACAATACCGCAATCGGTTTTTGAAAATCATTATTCGTTCTCAAGATACCAAGCTTAGAACATGCCCCTATTCTCATCGTTACATCAAATAATGACCATAAACTACTACCAATCATTGTTGAGTGGCAATTGCTCCATTTTGACAAAATTAATATTTTTGGCCGCCATCTTGGATTTGCCATTTTTTAATAAGATAATTTTTTTTCAAATGCAAAAGTAGGGTTGTGACCTATTATTTCCAACGTTTTTCTACGGCATGGTTTTCTACGCTGAAATCAATGCAGCAATCCGTTTTCAAATACAATCTTTCATTCTCATGACATTGTCACTTTTAGAAATGTTAAACAGAAACCTTTCACCCTGTATAAGTAAGTAAGAATGGAACTACCAAAAGTGTTATTATTAGCAGTTTATCAAGGGCTTACTTAAGTTTGCGAATTGGAAAGTTATATTTTCCAATCCGTTTTCAAATACAATCTTTCATTCTCATGACATTGTCACTTTTAGAAATGTTAAACAGAAACCTTTCACCCTGTATAAGTAAGTAAGAATGGAACTACCAAAAGTGTTATTATTAGCAGTTTATCAAGGGCTTACTTAAGTTTGCGAATTGGAAAGTTATATTTTGGTAACTTTTTTATTTGAATACTGTATGTTAATGTATTCCCATTTAATTTTGTTAAAAATATATGACAAATATTTACAACAAGGACTGTTATTTTAGGTTTAAAGAATAAAAATAACCTTTCCATCTATTTTAAATTGATAGATGTCGTGTAAAATGGAAAACTACTCTTCAATGTTAAAACTTAAACTATAAAAGCAGTGGGCTCATTCGTAATGGATCCAAACCCTACAAAAAGCGGGAGATACGTTTAAATGTTGACACAGTAATGGATTTACAAGCAGATAGGTTAGTCGTTAGCTTAGTGCTCGGGGCGACGGACTCCGGAACAATGGAAGCGGCCCTGTCGAGAGTTCGAATCCCAGTCCTGGAATGTACATTTTATCATAATGTACAACTCACACTGTAACGGCTCACCCCTTGCTTTGCTGAATAAGTTCCACGCACAGATCAATAGTCTATGTGGACGGGCAAAGTAAGGCAAAAAGAAGCTGTAAAAAAAAGAATAGGTATTCATAAGGAAAACTCGCCAACAAGCTGTCTTCCGCAAATAATTTATATTTATTATTTTATTAATTTTAAATATAAAGTTCTGCATAGTTTGATAAGAAAAATAATACCTTTTCAATTTGTAATTTGATACATTCAAATCGAGGGGCTCATGAAAAAAGGGCGTATCAATTCATCAACCAATTTGCGGATTTTGAACCATAACTCGTAAATAAATACAATTTAGACATTGATTAATTGTAACCTCATTAATGTACCTCTAAATTCATAAAAATAACATATTAAAAGTATTATTAAGGGTACAGGTGTTAAAGCAAGAAGTATTTAAATTATTACCAAGCTTCAATCACCTGTCCTGAAAATATGTGTTTTGGCGCATTCGCCCTTTTGACGTAAAGCACTCGATCAAAAACTGAAATTAATTCCACACTGAATACACTTCAGTTAGGGGTTTCCAATGCCACAGTTAGTCGAGGGAAAGTCACAGATACGGCCATTTTCACTGCTCAAAGGCTAAAGACTAAGCTGAAGAAAAATACACAGATCTATATTCTACGGTGTTCTCCTCAGAATTTCTACTGTGAATTTAAATACATACTAACCACTTTAAAACTTATACTTTTCTATCTTATTTGGTAATTAATTTAAAACGTTGCAAGTTATGTATATTCGTTTTTTAATTTCCTTGCTGGTTAGTAAAAAATAACATACGGATAACTAGAGTGTAACTGTTTTTAGAAAGCGGTGTAAATTTTTTAAACTATTTTATAATTTATAGTGTTGTTTTATTTTTATTAAATATTGCTACTCTTAGAAACATTAGCTATAACCGCATACCTTACAAGAAATACCGTGCCGTTTAACTCTTTAACTAATTAATTCGAGTAAAGAAAGGAGTAAGACGCTTTAAAACCCCGCTCTAGTTAAACGCCTACAATAACATTTTAATTACAACTTTTATCTAGCTTTTGTGGAAGGAAAAGTCAAGTATATATAATATTTTTTATTATATACTAAATAAATAAAAAAGCTTAACCATATCCTATCAAAACAATACAATACAAAATAAACATATTTATATTTAGCAATAATAAATCTAACTAAAATACAACATTCAATCGTAATCGACAGTAAATCCACTGTTAGTAAAGTCATTACTTATAATGTTCCATCATACTTATATATTTAGATATAGAAATGGGTAATCAATTTAAACCAACCTTTATATTAATAAGCGCTGGTTAAAATCGTAAAATACTACATTTTAATGCTTTCCCGAACATTTCCCGTTTTAAGATATAATGTTTGAGAGTGACAGTAGGAATGTTTTAGTTACGGGGACAGCTCGATTGATAACGCGACCAGTGTTCACCCATGCAAAAGGGTCGAAATTAGGCTTAAGTACAGTCTTGTTTAGAACCACCCCAAAAAGTTATGGTCCGATTGGTACTGTATTGCAGCCGTATGTCAAGGCGAGGGAACCTAAAATGTAATGCATTTATTTAAAAACACTAATTGTGAATCTTTATATTATAATTTGAGTTAAACAAATTTAACTATCAATGTAAACTCATCGGAATAAGATAAAAAATATATGACGCATGTGCTAGGAACTTGTTTGACCGGGTATTTAACTGACGTTTATTAGAAATTTATGAAAAGGTGTTTTACGTTTTCACTACGTGTAAAACAGAATGTTTGTACATAAACTCGGTCGCCTCACCACCGCTCTGCCAGCGCTTTCTTTTCGAACAAAGGTGCACAAAATCAAATTATTAAGTGATTATTAAGGAGCCGATGGAAAAATTACTACACATTTGTTAAAAGTATCATGCAACTATAAAATACTATAGTAGTTACGGGTGGGGTGAACGGTGAACCGACGACAGCAGACGTAACAGGCCTAGCTAGCCTGGCTAGCCTTTACCAATACAGTTATCGTTAGTTCTGAAACTGCCTGTAGACCCTCTTCCGCTTGGCTGCGACTTCGACTTGACCGCTATACCAATCGAGTTACGCCCTTAGTTACTTGAATACAAACAAAACTGAATAACTTTAAGGTAAATCCTTGTATATCTCTTTTTATTTTCAAACTTGTTTGGTTATACCAAATTTACAATCTCCGTGTCAATCCTTAGCGAATTTTGTGACTGCTCCATAGTAAGAAAACGGAACTTGGCATGAACGTTATAACAATTATTAATACTGCAGTTATGTAAATAATAATAGTTATATTTGATTGCAGGATATATAATTCCTGTCATAGGTTAGAACAAATGGCTTAAAATAAAATATTTTGTAGTAAACCGAGACATAGTGAAGTTACATATTTGTACAAGATCACAGTTCAATCAATATGCAGCAGCTCCCTACACAGCACAGCGCAGCGGCGTACTGCCTCGAGCGGCAGTCTGGAGACCCCACTTGAATACCGAACTAATATTTTTCATCTCCCTGAATTTAACTCATTCTACGTATCAATACTAAAAGGAAATATCGACAAGTTACAATACTCTAACTATTCCTAACGAGGTAAAAAATAATAACTTTTTGAGAACTAGAGATTAAATTTAGTGGCTTGTTCTTAAACTAAATGCTAATATACTCGTATTTTGTATGGTTGATGTTGCGTTCGGTTACCGAGTCTCTTATAAATTAATAGATGAAATGGTATTTTATTTTACACATTTTCATGAACATAATTATGGTTAAAAAAAAACTCAAGTCACATAAAACTGTTTGCACAAAGCTATTTACAAAATATATAATCTAATAATATTCTATAATGTTACATGAGTTAAATTTAACTAACAAAACTGACCTGACCAAAAACAAAATATTTTCAGCCATCGGCAATAAGCCAAGGGGTTTCCGCTCAAGTGAAATGTGGTCGAATTTCCACAGTCCATAAACTTACCTGACGTTCTGTACTCTCTGCAACCGGTCCATATCACCTAAATATACAACGTTTCCATATACCGGAAGACGATACTCAGAGTACAGAGAGCACTAAAGCCTGCCCAAATCGAAGCTTAGCAGGTGCGGAGAACAAGTGCTGATGCCTGTACAACATTCTCAAACGGACCAAAGCTCTCTGACATATAATGCTTACATATCCAGACCACTGTCGAACCGAAGAGCCAGCTGGACATATCAGCGAACGAGTACAGCTGGCAATGATGTAAATCCTTCACCATGGTGGCAGAAAATAAAGTAAACAGGACAGGCCCAAGGCAGCTATCCTGTGGCACCCCTAATGATGTTTTCAGAGAGGCAGAAACATCAGAACTCACTTTGGTCTTTTGGTTCCTTACATCCAAATACAAATGAAATCACGAAACTACCCGATGATCAAATCTGTAAAACTTCATCATGGCTAAAATTAAGTGGCTTGTGATCAATGGAGTCAAAAGTCTGTGAAGAATCCAGAATTACAAAGGTAGTGCACCTTCCAACGGCCCTAGCTTTAAGGAGGTCATCGCAGATTAGCAGCAAAGCTGTTGTGGTGCTGAACTCTTTCCGAAAATCAGACTGTGTAGCCGGAATTATTGGCTCCAACTCCAAGAGTTCACCAGTTGTCCAAGAAGAGTGAAGAGTTGTCCAGAGTCCAATTGTCCAAGAATTCCACCAGTTGAGAAACTACAAATGTGTCTAAGACCATAACACGGAGATAGGCCGAAGATAATCCACCGATAAGGGCGTTTTGACCTTAGGAAGAGGGATAACAATCACTTCCTTCCAAGCATTAGGAAATACTCCAGTGGCCAGCGAATTATTCAACAGGTGAGTAGTGATAGCCCTAACACAGTAAATACCTACCATTTTTATCATGTTGATCGTGATCCCATCAGTACCAACTGCGCCCGGAGTTATCTCATTGATGGCAACCTTTACTTTTCTTTCTGTCACATGGCCAAGTTAAACATATTTTTACATTCTAAAAAAAAAAAACTCGGAAGATAATAATCAAGACATCAAACTGGACCTGAGAACCTGTAGCCATCTTATAAAACTTGTTAATTTCATCAGGTTTTTGAAGAAATTAAGGAAGCTCATCATCATTATTGTTGGTTGCACCGATTTTATTAACTTTAGCCCAGAATTCTTTAGAATTTGTGCATCCTGCCAGTAAATTTTAAAGTCAATTTGTTTGGCTTGTCTAATCGTACTGTTTAGGGCGTTTATAGCTTTGCAGTACTGGTTCTTGTTGTTGTCACTTTTAGAAGACAGCAATGTTTGCTTCCGAAAATTTTTTTCCTTAGTGAGGTTAATAATTATTTAATTTCTCTAAGGAGCTTTGTTTCTAGGGACTCTTGTTCTTACTAATGGAGTATTCTGATTGAATATTTCTAATACAACCGAGTTTATAAAGCCTAACATTTCGTTAACATCATTCATATCTTTAACAGTGGTCCACTGGACATTGGCAGCGCACTCAATCATTTCTTCTATCTCTTACTTAAAATACAACAATACGTAGTCCGTCGTATTACATACCCTTGATTGCTTTGCAAAAAATACCAATTTCAGCCAACTAAAAATAAACAGCTGAAATAGAGTACGTAAAAGATTTTATAATCTTTAACTTCAGTGTTTCCAAACAAATAGTTTGAAATAGTAACTTATATATTTTGCAAAGGAATAGTGACGGGTCAGGTTGAAATAGATAAAATGTCGGGGGATAAAGTTTTGAATAAGTAAGTGCACTGATCTCAGTTACTGCAAGATCCCGCAGTACCATAAAACAGCGAGAAATATACAAAAAATCTGTTCTTTGGGTCGTATTTTGCGAGTAAATACAAAATATACAACCGGTTTAGGAAGTTTAATATTAGGTTCTACAAACCTAGAAGGTGTAGGTTCATACAAAGGCCAAGCCAGATCACAAGTAACAGAAGCGGAATTGAAATTTGGTGCAGATATATCTTCCATTTACAGAGTCTAGTTATTTTTAATTTTGGAAAAACCGGTTCAAGGGTACTGAAGCCAAATGAACAAAAAGAACAAGGCATATTTGAATGATAACAAAAAAGATTTCCTTTCATTACTGATCCATTTGTATTCGTGCGGTATCATGCACCAGTTAAAACGAATCTAAATCAAGCGATAACACTGATTGGGGTTCGCTTTTTCCTACTGTCAAATCCACCTTGTTGTTCAAAATGAATTGGTCGTCTATGTGATGTACTGTATGAATACAGTATGAATGAAAGATATATAGGAATTTGACAAATCTAATGGAGAAAAGAGTTTGTATCTTTATGGTTGTCATAATTTGAGGACTAACACTTTCATTTGAATAGATTCTGTGAGATTTATTCAGTTTTAAACCAAAATAGCTGTTTTTAGTAATGTTTGCTAACGAAAAGGCACCCTTAAAATAAATAGCCATGGAAGGATTTTTTTATGGTAAAAATGTCGTATTTAGAAAAGGTTTGAAGATAGCTTTACTACCGTGATATTTTGTTTATCCTACACGAAACATAACTAATAAACCAAAATTATTATTGGACGATCATACTTAAATATAGGGGACAACATTTGAAATAAAAATAAAATTGGTCTTCCGTAATCAGGTATTTTTTAAGCTTAAAATAAATAACTTACTAAACAAATAATTTAATGAAATACTAAATGATCAATTTTGTACTATTCACTAAAAACATCAAATTTCCAATACAAAATATGTATTTGTAATTGGAATTTCATGTTTTAAATTCTTATTATTTATGTAAAAATTTAAATTACTTTCAATATTGAGTTCGTAATACAATATGGATAAACTGTATGCCTACTTTTTCCATTTAATCTTGATAAAGCTCCAATAATATATTTGATGTACTTATAGTAGATTATTTAAACTTCGGAAGCGTAAGATCATTTGTTTTGTTTGAAAATATATAATATTATAGGTAAAATTGTTAATGAATCAAACTATTTAATTAATTAAATTTGATTTAACACATTTAATTGTTAGATTAAAGTTATTATTATTAGTGAACACATTTTAAAATAAAGATACATTAGCCAGTATGCATTTATTTTGCAAAGTTGCTTTATTTACAGTCCACCAGTATAGAAAGTAAATCGTTATAAAGCAGTACATGTGTGTTATTGGAGTGTTAGAGTTAGTCGTCACCTAAATTTATTATTTAATTATATATTACTAGCAGGTGCCCGTCAAAATTCGACGGATACAATACATTAATAACAACTGGTTAAAATCGGCAACGAATAAAGAAAATACATATGAACTTTGCCAGAGGGCGGAGCCTTAAAGATGCTGGGCGGGACGTATCAACGTAGAGGCTTCATTCAAGAAATGTGGTTTATATAATCAACCCAAATAACCACATGCCATATGTCACATATCAAAATCAGAGGTCGGGAAGTGATAGAAGAAGCCAGTGAGGTGGAGCCCTGATGTCTGTAAAAAAATATCCGAAGTTTTCTATTCTCCTCACAACCTGGTATCGTCCGGAAACAAATTTTGGAAGCCTTCTTCGCAATCACCTGGAGTATTTTTCCCCATAAAAATAACATGGAAAAATTGTAGCAAATGTTGTTGGGGGGGTGTACACATCCAACGTTGGGGCATCATTCAAGACATGAGTCTTTGTAAAAGAAATTCCAAAGAACCATCACAAATCAAAGTTGGATGTTTGGAAGTGATAGAAGATGCCAGTGGGGTGGAGCCCTGAGGTCGGGAAAAGATTTTCCGAATTCTTTAAGTCCCCTAATAACCTGGCATGGTCCGGGAGCAGATTTTATGAGCCTTTTTCGCAATTACCTGGAGTACTCTTTTTTCCTTAAGAATAACCTGCTTTAGCGACTGGGGCGAAGTCCTAAGGTCGGGGTCACAAAAAACCTACGATACCCTAATGTTATGGATTAATGACAATTGGCTTTAATTACACAAAAATCAACAAAAAAACTGAAAAATAACATGACAATTTTACCAGGTAGGTGGAGACATAAGGTTTGTGTGGGACGTGTCAAACGTTGGGACATCATTCAAAACATTCAGGTTTGTAAAACAAATCCAAAGAACCATAAAACGTCCAAATTGGGAGTCAGGAAGTAATAGACGAAGCCAGTTGGGCGGAACACTAAGGTCGCGAAAAAATTATTTGAATACCTTTAGTCCCCTAACAACATATTATGGTCCGGGAGCAAATAGAAGAGCACTTTTTGCAATAACCTCGAGTACTCATATTTCCATAAGAATAACCATAGCAATGTTTTAGCGACTGAGGCACTGCCCTAGGTCGGGGTCATAGAAAACCTACCAAAATGTTATGGATCTTTGACAATAAACTTACAAAAAAACCGGGAAAAATAACATAATAATTTTTCCAGGGGGGCGGAGACCTAAGTTTTGTATGGGGGACGTATCCAACGTTGGGATATCATTCAAGACATACGGAATTATAAAAAAAATGCAAAGAACCATCTCACGTCCAAACTGAAGACTTTTAGTCCCCTAACAACGTGGTATCGTCCGGGAGCAGATGTGAAAAGACGTTTTAGGGCAATTTAAGAAATACACCCGTCGCAGCAAACCTGCATACTCAGCGAATTTCCAATGAATATATAACATAACACTTAACAGGATTCATAAGAAATGTATTCACAAACAAGCGATATTTAAAATATTAATTATTCTCCATAAGAATAACATTGGGGATGAGTACGCAGGTTTGCTGCAACAAGGCACGCAAAATTATGGGTTTTTATGCAAATATCAATAGAACTCATCTTAGTGAAGTCACATACCAAGTTTCATCCAAATACATTCATAAATAAGCGATATATAACATTTTAAGTATTTTCCTTAAGAATAACATGGGGACCAAGTACCTAGGTTTGCTGATACAGGAACCATACGCGAAAAATTTTTTTTTGTGCAAACAACAATAAACCATAACCAGATCAAGCCATATACCAAATTTTGCCAGTTTATGTTCATAAATAAGCGAGATATAATTTTTTTTTTCTCCATAAGAATAACATTAGACAACGTACTGTGTTTAGTACTTTCAATATCTCGGTAACCAATTGACGTAGAGCAATGATCAAAATACCAAATTGTTTGTTTTTTTAAGCTAAATTCTATGGTATGAATTAAAATTTGATTTACATTAAAATTACATGTGAAAACCCCAAAAAAACACATTTTTGGGGTACAAAACCCCCCCAAAACCCCCCTTCGGATGGTGCGATTCATCTGGTTTTCGAACTTGTTCAAATAAATGGTACTTTACACATTTGTACCAAATTTCATTAAGATCGGACCTTTTTTACGAGAGTTGTCGTGCTTACGGACACACATATATATATGTATACATATATAAAAATTTGAACGAATGGTGTTTTTGGCATCTGGGGACCTCAAAATGAAAAGTTATCATGGTCTCGGGCTTAAGTCTTATCATGAGACCTACGGTAATAGCTTCCTCCCTATAGGGGAAATTCGCTAAAACCTTTTCTCCATAAGAATAACATGTCAGCTTATGGTGCCACTGGGGCGCAGCACTGAGGTTTAGAGGAAAAGCAAATTAAATACATAGCTAAAATGTGTTGGTCTCCTACAACGCCGTTATCGAAATCATAGATAGATAATACACGAAAATAAATCAAAAGCTTGATTAGCTGATCAGCTGTCTAATGAAAATTACAGAGTCAGGATTATAATCAGCTTATTTTTGTAAACAAAACATGCTACAAACCCCACCAAAACGGTTCGTAGACATTTACAGTTTGTATTATTTAACAAACATAAAAGGAGAAAATTATAATTCTGAACATTTTGGGGAGTATCGGAATGTTTTACCTTCAAATTGGTATAAATCTCATGACCACACGTTACCTGGTTTTCTCAAACTAGGGCCGAGTTCTTTGTAAACATTTCTGCCACATGAATAACATGGGGAAATTTAAGTACTTTATACTTTATAAAATTAAACAATCTTAAATGGAGAAAATTATAAATCTAACACCAGTTTTGGGGAGTATCGGAATTTTTGAACTACTAATTGGTACAAAAATGACCTCACGTTGCCTGGTTTTCTCAAACTAACCCCAAGTTCCTTCAAAAATTCCATATGAACATTCCATATGAACAACATGGAACAATATTAGGACCTTGTACTGTGTATCATTTAACGAACTTAAAAGGATAAAATCACAAATCTGACAATTGTGGGGAGTATCGCAATGGTTAAGCTACAGATTGGTACAAACTCCATGGTACAAACCACGTTGTCTGGTTTTCTCAAACTAAGGCCGAGTTCCTGGTCAAAATTTCTCCTATATGATTAACATGGGGAATTATTTTTATACTTTGTCTCATTTAACAAACTTGAAGGGAGAAAATTATAAATCCGACAATTTTGGGGAGTATCGGAATGTCTAAGCTTCAAATTAGAACGAATTCCATGACTTCACGTTGCCTGGTTTTCTCAAACTAAGGCCGAGTTCCTCAAATTCCTAGGTACAAATTCTTTCATATGATTAACATAGAGAAATTTCATGATTTTATACTTCTTATCATTTAACGAATTTAAAGGGAGAAATTGATAAATCTGACAATTTTGGGGAACATCGGAATGCTTAAGCTTCAAATTGGTATGACCCCCCGTTGTGTTGTCTGGTATTCTCAATCTAAGGCTGAGCTCCTTTAAAAATATCCTCATGGAGAAATAACATGGAGAAAAAATTTTTTAACTGTCAATATTTTAAAAACTAAAGCGTTATTTTTGAGTTTTACAATTTTACGTTCATCTGCAGTGAAAACCTTTAAAATGACACATCAATTGTCCAAATCGGTGGAAAAATAAAGATGTAGTTGGCCGAAAAAACTAAATTCCTTAGCTAATAATATACACTGTTGTGTTGATTTTGTAACGGAATGGTACAACCATTAACATTTCAGATATGTAATAAGGTTTTGAGGGGTTTTTGATGTTATAGAATAAATTATCTTCTAGCTACTTATTCATTTTAAGTTTCTTTAGTGACGTATAAATCTTTAGAGGTAGTTTCATTCATATAGTTTACTATGTTATTACATAGCTCGACTTTTGATATTTACTTTATCTACTAAAACTAACTTAAAATGAAATTAGACTTTTCCTGGAGTTATGGAGATGTAAGAGATGGAGATGCTTAATCTTCGTGGCATATATATATATATATATATATATATATATATATATTACTAAACTAATAGTATAATTTGTAAATATATCATTTAATAACCACGCTTCACACAAAACAGAAAGGTGGGTACTCTCTGACGACCGCGAACACCCTCTATTGGCAACAGACCAGGTCACACTCTGACCATTTAAAACTTCTCTGCCGATTTATTGAAATAACATGATCTATTATTTACTAGGAGTTTATGTCTGCTGCTTCTCAGAGTGAAAATAAAGATCTATAACAGCGTTTGTTTGTTTCATTTTGTGCAAGAAGGATTACGTTTATTCTATTTGCAAACACCACTACACAAGATGGATTCATTTTGCTTACTATCCACATTTCTTTACTGGGATTAATGTTGTTCTATATTAGATCCATTTACGCCATCACACAGATTATTTTTACCTTACAATCAGTCTAGGATCATTACTTTTTATAACTGAATGAGCCCATTATTGTTACATTTAGTTTTTGAGTCTGTGAACTAGACTGAAATGGAATAATTGTACTACAGTTTCACACTTATTATTTTATTAGTTACGTTACTTATGATACTTAAACACATTAAAGTGTATGGTCAAAGCAGAATATGTATGTACTTAAAACGTGTGTACATTCACTTTAAACCCCATTAGTTTTGACCTCATTAGATTCAAACAAAGCCTGCAGACTGGGGCGAGTCGCCCTAGCTAGCTCCAGTTGTCATCTGGGGATTGGGGTTAATCTGCGTGAGCGACGAATGCGCTGGGAACTTTGCCAAATAGCTTTTATAAAATCCATTGTTTTACATTTTACAGTCATTAAACATTCTCTAGATAAATTATTCATGTGCAAAAAGTGGCAGCTATTATGAAGGAAGTATTTCAGTACGATTGATGATGTATTCGATGAGAAAGTAAACTTGTCATTGAATGAAGGGTGGACTGGAAGAGTTCATCTATTCTTAGTTGGAACAATCAGAACCTCCAACTTTACTTTAAAGTATCAGAGCGAAGAGTTATCAAAATATTATTAAATTCAGATTTTTCAACCTCATTCAAGATCAACTATCTGCCTCTTTCTTTGTATATGAAGGAAGAGGTTAACCCCTTCATTAATGGTTAAGATAATTGGGAGGTAAACGTATCAGTATGATTTTTGTTTAAATTTTGAAATTTTGGGAAATTTGACTGCGTTTGTTTACTTTCCAACAACTATTAATTTCGATCTCTTATAGTACAGTAAGAATTTATTTGAAATTTTGGTCACAAGAATGTGGAGTTTGTCTGCGTTTTGTCATGACTTTAGAAACTTCAACGATAAGGCGTGCTTACGATATGTCGCCACTCTTTCACTACTGGACCCAATCGCAATGTCTTTTTGGCTACAAAATAGAATATTAAATGAAGGTAGGAAATTAGAAGGGGGAGGTTACTAATTAGAATATAAATTAACCTCTAATTCTTAGTTAAATCCTTATTATGTTTATTAATAACAAAATCATTCTCTTCTAAAACCAATTCCCGATTAATACGTATGACGTATGACGTATTATACATGTTATACGTACATTATACATGTTATGACTATTATACATTATACGTATACATGACGTATTATACGCATGACGTATTTTTAAGGTAGCTATTGAAAAATAAATTAATACCCCCGTCGCAGCAAACCTGCGTACTCAGCGAATTTCCAATGCATACATATGCGTATCACTACTACCTAGAGCCACTTACCAAGTTTTACAAAAATACATTCATTAATAAGTGATACACAGCATTTCATTTATTCTCTATAAGAATAACATTACAATTGAGTAGGCAGGTTTGCTGCAACAAGGAAGATAAGAAATGTGTTTTTTTTAATTATCAATATAACTCAACCAGGTGAAGCTACATACCAAGTTTTATTAATTTAGGTTCATAACTAAGGGAGATATAAAACTTTACTTATTATATAAGTCCATATGAATAACATGGGGCCCGAGTGTGCAGGTTTGCTGCTACCGGTAAAATCAACAAAAAGCATTTTTTTGTACTACTATCAATATACCACAACTAGTTGAAGCCACATACCAATTTTCATCAATATACACCCATAAATAATCGAAATATAACATTTTATCTATTCTCCATAAGGATAACATTGGAAAACGTACTGTGTTTAGCACTTTGAATACCACTGCAACGGTTGGGCGTAAAAAAAATTATTATTTTGTAGAGCTAAACTGATAGGCAGGAAAAACTGTGGAGTCTTTAGTGAAATTATCTGAGGAAAATCCAAAAACCGTATTCCCATAAGATTGACATGGGAAATTTTATGGACACATTTTTTTACTTTTCTCCACAACCACTAAACCTAGCTTGATGATTCAAAATACTAAATTATTTGCTTTTAAAGCTCTATAAAATGGCTATAACCATTTTTTTTATTTTAGGGTAAAAATTTAAAAAAAACTGTTTTTGGAAAATTTTAAACCCCCATAAAATCCTTTTCCCATAGACCGATCGATCTGGTTTTCGAACTAAAGTCATAAATGTTACTCTCCACATTTGTGCTAAATTTCATCAAAATCGGGCGCTTCTTTCAAAAGTTATCGCGGTAACGATATATATATATATATATATATATATATATATATATACATATATATAAATTTGAACGAATAGTGTTTTTGGCATCTGGGGACCTCAAAAGAAAAAGCTATCATGGTCTCGGGCTTAAGTCTTACCATGCCACCTACGGTAACAGCTTCTTCCTTATAGGGGAAATTCGCTAAAATGTACAATATCGTCAATTTTGGTGCAGCTGGTGGGCTGGTGTGCATCTAAATTACAATTTAAAAAAGGAAAGATGTAATATGGTTAGGTCTTTAGATTTACTACTGTGAGGAATATTTTAATAAATGCTGTATACTTTAGGTTTTTTGCCATGACTTTAGTGATTTACCAGAGAAGATTGAAGGTAGAAACCACAGAATGAAAATTGTCGATACAGAAACAAGTTGTTTTAGTTTCACAACGAAACACTTATGTCCGATAAGTGCTAATTAGTTTTACTTCATGCGTAAAACAAATTAAATTTAAATCGTGATAGTTTTGCGGCTATGCATTATCTTTACTGTTATAAATTGTTTTGTATCATGTTTTGTTTCCAATTTCAATAATTTTAGGGGAATGATTATAGTCGGAGAATGCGTTTTAATTGCAGATGATTTGTAAAAGAAATTACTTTAGTTCCTTAAACAGTTTAATAAATAATCCTATTTTTAATATGAATTATATGATTTAATCAACGAGAGTTAATAACAAAAAAATACAAATTAACAATTATAAAATCTAAATTAACAGACTACAGATTAAATAACAAATATTTTAAACATAAATAATGCCTGTGTCCTGTACAGTGTTGAAGTATTATTATTATTATTAATGGTATTTGTTTATATATATATATTATGCACTGTTTTTAATCAACTAAACTGCTATTATTTATTGATTTATCTACACCGGTGTTTTTTAAAAGAACATTTAGCATATTTGGAAGGTAGTTTTCATCTAAGGTATTTTTTGTACTCGTTATACCTCTTTTTATATAGGTATTTAAGACAGTTCTATGTTTATAAATTCCATTGTAGAGTATAGCAACACTTTTAGTGAGATATAAAAAATGGACATGTGGGTTGTATTACAAAGGAACATTATTAATGGCGATGTGGTATATAAACTTTAATAGTTTTGGAATAATTGATTAAAATTATCAACAATTTCAGCTAAACACACGTAAATCTTTAAGTGTGTAAGTAACATGAGGCCAATTAAATAACAAAAATATTTAAATACAACAAATCCTAAAACCAATTGGGAGATGGTATGGGTCAGTAATTGATCAGTTTCCAAAGCCGATACGTACAAGCCATTGTGTCTGGGCCTTTGCCAGTGACACTGACGGCTCATCCGCACTGCAACGTCAGTGATGCTATCATTTATCCACTTAAAGTAACCAATGAGAGTAGATAAGATTGGCCACACCAATTATGCAAATGAGCTACACCCGACGAGATTCAGCCTAGCGCACTCGCGCACTGGCAGCCGTGTATAGGCGGATCGGGCGTCGCCGGCCAGGTGCCTCGGAGAAGTTGAATAAGAACAGTCAAAGGGATAATTTAAAAAGACTACAATCAAAGCAGGTAACAAACACTTTATTGTTTAAGCAAGCAGGGAGTACATGCGTAATGACAATCTCTGTTACAAACTAGTAAATGTTTTAATTTCGCCTCCAAAACGGTCTCAAGTCTGTTACGCATTCGAAGTTCATCAAGAGCAACTTGCATCCATGACAGCTCTTCATTCTCCACTTGCGACTTGTAATACCAATAAACATGGCAATTGTCAAATTTCACCATCTTCTTATTTTTCCCATCCATCTCCTATGCAATTATCCTGTTCTCACGCAACGTGGCGAGGATTTGAGAAATCTCAACGTCGTGGCCAGTATGACCTGCAGATATTGACATGGCAAGCAATCTTAACCTGTTTACTAGCGTGTTGACATTAGCGTTGTAAGAAGTAAACTGTTTCTGTAGGTGTACACCACTACCTTTAACCAGACTAGGTTCTTCAATGCTCGTAGATGCAGTAGACTGCGATGACTTTGGATAAAACAAAGGGGAAATTACTGAGACATATTTCTTCCCCCTATTTGCATTAATCTGTCTTTCGGCGGAATATGACTGAAGATGGGCATTAGTAAGCAGCAAAATGTCCTTGTATTTGGATAAATCATCTGATGTAAACAAAAGACGATTCGGTACTTTCATAAAAAGAAGTTCTAAAAGACCACGTGTCGCTTTAAATGATTTGTCTTGGATAAACACTCTAGACCTTGAAAAGGTGATCTTGGAGTTTCCAATCAACGTCCCTCCACTACCATCCGGGCGCACTCCGTAGGTGAAATCCAATTTGTCTTTATAAGTAGGATCGGCTACGCGACCTAGATACTTGTCCGGTAAACCCGTAGACTGTTCGGTTTGCGTGGACGTATCTATAGTTCTTTCCAACTCGCCTCCTTCTTCCTCTTCTTCTTCACCACCACCGCCACCACTACCACCACATCCAGGTGTTACACGTTCGGGTATAGGACTACGTTCCTTTTTTACCTCCTTCTTGACAGGAAGTGGTACGAATGTCTTCAAACTTTCCATCACTGCCTTCTGCAACGGTTCGACAAATGGTTTCGCTCCAATTTCCATTGAGTCACGCATTTCATCCGCACTGCGACGTAACTCCTGAAACTTGCCACGAACCGCCTTGATCAATCTTTGTAATTCTTCCTTCACGGTAACTGCACGCGTCAGTTTAGAGTCTTGTACGTTGTCCTGCTTTTTATGGCGAACTAGCGTGCGTTGCGGCTTTTTAACGGTTCTAGCAAACAACCTTTTCACCCTTCCCTTGCTCACCTTCCTCGCATTGCGATCCATGTTCGTCTGAGAGTTATCTGCAAACAGGAGTGGTGTTATAGATCCGTCAAATATGTATCCAACCCGCACCTGTAACGACCTCCGTTTAAATCAAAATCTTTACAAATCACAACGAAGTTGTAACGTCCTCCCTTCCAGCAGTCAGTGCAAAAATCCTTGAACTGAGTTAAAGACATGTCGTTATTAACGTGTTCATCATATACATGCTTCAAATTCAAGTCGTCCTGCTTGAAAAGAATTAGCATGTTCGCATTATCTCGTAGTAAATGTTTTGGTATTCGAGTATATGACTGCACCAAGTAAAAGCAATCAACGTTCTTATGTCGTCCCATACTAAAATACGCCCTCATCCGGTTTTGACTATCACACGCCACATCGTCAAAAATCATAATTGAATTTTGCTTTGCCGTCTCTGGGCTAGGTACATCCTCACTGTTTTCGTACGTAAAATACCCGATTCCGGGGACTCCTTTCATGATATGTGATAGCAGTGTATACTTAGGTTGCTGCAATGATTTGCTAAACACATAAATGTTTTCAAATCGCAGCGTATTCGGATTTGTGAGCAGACTAAACATAACGTTCGTCTTCCCACAGTTCGAGGGTCCGCAAATGATGCAGCGTATAGTGTTGGGTAGCAAAGAACCATGTCTGTTCACGTGATTACTAGAAACACTCGAGAAAACGTCAGCTAACGAGTCAAAGTTGTTGTCAACAGTAAATGATTCAAGCTGTTTTTTAAACTTCATCCTCGACCACAGCACGAGAGGTACTACCACTCATGAGGTATAAATATCTCATTAAATACGAACTCAGTTTAGTATGATTCGTAGAGTCAGAGGAGCAGGACTGATCAACAGTACCATCAACACTCTCCCGTTCGAACTACATTTACCTGGATACAATTACTGTGGTCCTGGCACGAAATTGAAGGAGCGTTTAACACGTGGAGATAAACCCATAAACCCATTAGACGAAGCTTGTAAAGAGCACGACATTGCATACAACCTCAACAAAGATTTACCTTCACGATTGGAAGCCGACCGCGTGTTAGCTAGCAAAGCCTGGAAACGATACAAATCGAAAGACGTTCCGTGGGGAGAAAAGATTGCTTCCTGGTTAGTGACTACCGGTATGAATATGAAGACGAAAATTGGAGGAAATATTGACAACAAGAAAAAAAGAAAGACAACCAGTCCCGGGTTAAAAACCAAAACAAGAAGGTTTAATCAACGGAGAAATGTACAGAAAGGAAAGCCTAAAACCATATTAATTCCATTCAACAGCATTGTCAAACAAGCCCGGTCGGCAATCCATGGTGCCGGACTCAGATCAAGTAAAGCTGTACAAGGAAAAACGGTTCAAAAAGCCGCGTTATATGCTTTGAAATCCGTACGAAGAATGATGAAGAATCGAAAAAGAAAAAACATTAAATGGCCTAACAGAAAAGAACGTGTTCTTCCCCTCCCAAAGACAGGTGGTGTTCTACCTCTGTTGCCAATATTTGCAGGACTTAGTGCGATTGGTAGTCTTGCAGGCGGTGCAGCCGGTATCGCCAAAACCGTCGCAGAAATTAAGGACGCCAGACGCCAACTGGTAGAGCTGCAGCGACACAACAAAACAATGGAAGCAATCGCTTTAAGACAAGGCAAGGGTTTGTACTTAAAACCATACAAAAAAGGACTAGGACTCTACATGACACCCTATGTGAAACAGGCAAAAAACTTATAAAGCTCCTGCCCAACAGGGCACTTAACAACGTGGAACTAGCAGAATTGGCAAAACAGTTAAACATCCCACACTTCAGAGGGGTTTTTATGCTAGACACACTACCCTCAAAACCCTGGAAAAACGAGGCAAGTATTGTTAACCTGGACAGCACAAGCGGACAAGGAACCCACTGGGTGTGTTTTAGAAAAGATAACTACACAGTTGACTACTTTGACAGTTACGGTGATTTACGTCCACCTGTTGAGATTCAACGCTATTTGAGTGGCACACAGATTTCATACAACAGAACCGGGTATCAAAGTGTGCACGACAACAGTGAAATCTGCGGTCACTTGTGCTTAGCATTTTTGACTATAAGTAGATAAAACCCAATAACTGTACAGCAACGTGTCAGTCATGTCACTGACACTCTCCTTGGACGGTACCAAGTCAGCGTTAACTGCAAACTACTTCCCCCCGATAGAACTAGATGAAAACAGTGAGTATCGCATAGGACTGCTAAGTTTTGAAACATACAATTCAATTCCCAACGTTGACAACACGAACAATAAATTCCATTTCGACAATGGAAAAATAATTGAAATTCCAGTTGGCGCTTACGAAATCAAAGATATTGCTGAGTACCTTCGTATGGAACTGCATAAGATATCAACGAAAGACAAACAATACTTTGCAGATATAAAAACGAATAACAACACAATGCAAACTTCTATTAAAGCAACGTTTGATATAGACTTTAGCAAACCGGACTCCATCGGAAAGTTGTTGGGTTTTAAAGAAGATACAATCATTAATGCTCAAAAAAGGATTACTACAACAGGCGTTGTGGATATTTTTAACATTAACGCTATTAGAGTAGAATGTAACATAGCCACCGGTTCCTACGTGAACGGCGAACCTGCGCATACCATCCATCAGTTTTATCCAAACGTGCCCGCCGGCTTCATACTACTAGAGGTTCCATCACCGGTCATCTATCTCCCTATCACTACGCACATCATAGACAGTATAACACTACGGATAGTTGATCAAACAGGCAAATTGGTGAACTTTCGTGGTGAGCGTATTTCGATTCGTCTACATCTAAAATCGGCCGGTTAAAAGAGCATATGATAAGTGATTTTTATCATTTTACCGTATGAAACCATGGGGTACGTATATACAAACTATCGCAGCGTAGCAGGACCACGTATTAATCCGGTCTACTTATCAAACGGTATCAAGCATAAAATGATCAGTATACATCGATCGTCCGTACGATTGACATCAAAGAACAGACAGTTTCTTCGCTCCCTTGGTTTGACAGTATTAAAATAGTTGTAAATATGGATGCTCTGAATATTTTACAAAGTGTACCGTTTGACGATAGTGTGTCACACGTGGAATGGCATTCACACCTACCCTATGCATCGATGACATTAAACAACAACGATGAAATACGCATACCTATTCAACAACAAGACCTGTGCGTTATACCTTCAGTAAGTTACCTGTACGTCGAGGGGAAACTATTGAAATCGGATGGATCCTCCGTGCCTTCAAAAACAAAATTTGTAAACAACGCATTCGCTCACCTCTTCGATGAAATCCGATATGAAATTAATGGAAGCGTAATTGACCGCATACGAAACCCCGGAGTAACCACTACGCTAAAAGGCTACGCATCTTTCAATGAAAGCGATCTGAAAAACCTAAGCAATGCTGGCTGGGTGGCCACTGCTAGTGCGATCAAAAACACGTTGGATGAAGAAGTAACAGACGAAAATGGAAACTTCAACTTTTGTGTTCCACTAAGCAGCTTGTTTGGGTTTGCCGAGGACTACAAGAGGATCGTTGTCAACGCCCGTCATGAACTCGTACTCATACGTTCCGCCGGTGACAAGAATGCCGTCAAATGGACATCCTCGGGAGCGGCAGACACGACTCCTGAAGAAATCACGGTAAAGCTAGAAAAACTTAGCTGGAGAATACCGTACATAACGCTCAGCAATACACAACAAATCGCACTGTTGAAACACATGAAACGTGGAACGAGCATTCCGGTGGAATACCGATCGTTGGAACTCTACGAGTATCCTGTGCTACCGAGAACCAAGCAACATTCCTGGACTGTCAAAACGGCCTCACAAGTTGAAAAACCTCGATATGTAATTTTCGCATTACAAACAAATCGAAAAAACAATGTGAACTCAAATAGTGCACACTTTGATCATTGCTCCTTGAGCAATTTAAAACTACACTTAAATTCAATCAGCTATCCATACGATGATCTAAAGATAGATATAAAAAGCAATCATTACGCAGTGCTGTACGACATGTATACGAGATTTCAAGAGTCCTACTATAATACCACAGCGCAACCACTCTTAACCAAAAAACAGTTCAAAGATTATGCACCCATCGTGATAATTGACTGCTCTAAACAAAACGAATCAATCAAATCGGCATCTGTGGACATTCGCTTGGAATTTGAAACAAAAGATGATATCCCCGAACACACGGCTGCCTACTGTCTAATAATCCATGACAAGTCCTTTATTTACGATCCCACAACAAGCCTTGTCCGTAAGCTTGACTAACAGGTTACCCCCTCCCCTCATAACAACATTTTGCTTAAAGGCGAGTGAATCTCAGACAAAACCACAGTTTGTGGTTTGAGACGCTTGTGGAAGCAGTTCATATTCCTGCACTCCGTTAGTAATGGTGAGAAACGGTATCATTGACTTTTCTGCTTTCCTCAGCAAGGACCGACAGATCATAGTAAAAGAACTATCAGTTATAGACATTGAATCAAAATGCACCCAACACTGGATCTTTCAACCGCCGCAGGACCAGCAGGGGATAATGCAGTGTGAGTGGAACAACAAATCGTTTGATTACCGCAACAAATGGATGAGCACGCACTTCCACGGCCTCTACTACAGCAACGGATCTACGCCATATGAAAATCTTCCTTCTGCGCTTACGCAAACATGTCGTGACATACAAGTATTGTTTGCACCGACGACGGAAAAAGCAAAGGTGTTGGAGGAGATTTTCAACTACGAACGTGCGGTAATCAGTCTGGAACTATTGGGTTGTCCACCACTGCCACGAGATCCACTCTTTGACCTCAACGACACCGCATACGAAGGGGATGAAGAGAAGAAGAAGAAGAAGAATCACCTTTCCGGCAGATCATGTTTGTTTCATGATACGTACGCTTCAGGATTCTACTGCACTCAAAGCGCTGTTCAAACGCTGGCTGAATGGTGTCAGTCAAACCCGGACAATATAGATCTGATGAAATCCGAAATTAGAGCTAAAACCTACATAAACTGGAAATTGTCAACGCCAACTGCAAAACAGTTGAGCGATCAGGGTTTCATTTATATGTGTAGTACCAAGGACAACACCAAGTGCATTTACTGCGGTATCGTTCTAATGAAATGGGAAGAAAACGACCATCCGGCCGATGATCATGAACACAATTCACCCTTCTGCAGATTCGTTCGCTATCAGGCCCAGCTGAAGGAAGAGGAACTAAAGAAGATCAAAACGTGTGAGAACGAGGATGGACGTCAGAAGCAAGCAAAGAGTGGTGAAGACGTTTGCGGATGCTACGAGTTTCCAAAGATCAGTGAAAACGAACTATGTAACCTGTGCTATTCCTAATAGTGCCAGCTTAAAATCCTGTGTTTAACTGTAATTCATTAGTGTCAATAAAAAAAAAAGAATTTAAACTTACTTTAACAGTTTTCTTTCTTTACAACCTTATGCTAAAACCTTAACCTTTCACACACACACACACACACACACACACACACACACACACCTCATTCTCGACAAATAAAGCTAAGCACACTCTGCGGAGATCATCAGTGCAATGGATAGATCAGTGAAAGGAGCCACTGCGGATGATTCGACGATCAAAAGCGGTATTATCAACGAACTACACAAACAGGCAAGAAAAAACTTTGTTCGTCGTAAGGTGTACTCGAAATCGATCCATGATTTATGGCAAGCGGACCTCGTAGTCATGAAGTCATATGCAAGGATTAATAGTGGTAAGCGATACATTTTAACGGTAATCGATGTACTATCAAAATATGCATGGGCAGTGCCTGTGCAGACCAAGTCGGGGAAGGACGTCACAGATGCAATGAAACAAATATTTAAACAAAGTCACCCTCGAAAACCGCGAAACCTCCACACTGATAACGGAACGGAATTCTACAACGATGAGTTTCAACAGCTAATGAAAAGCAAAAAGATAAATCATTACAGCACGTATACACATTTAAAAGCATCAGTTGTTGAAAGATTCAATCGCACTTTGAAAAATTGGCTTTGGAAAGCGTTTGGAGTGCAAGGAAACTACAAATGGTTAGATTTACTTCCCCAGTTGTTACTGAAATACAATTCACGTGTGCATCGTACGATCGGCATGAGACCGATCGAAGTTAAGAAGAAACATGAAAAGGAACTGCTAGAAAAGGTTAACGTTGCAAAAACCGTTGATGATAAACCAAAATTTAAGTTAAACGATGTTGTTAGAGTATCCAAGTATAAAACTATATTTGACAAGGGATACACACCATCTTGGAGTACGGAACTGTTTATTGTAAAGAGAATACGTAAAACATTGCCACCTGTGTATTATTTACGCGATACTAACGGAGAAGACATTAAAGGAGGGTTTTACTCGCACGAGATGCAGAAAACCAAATTCCCTGACACTTATTTGGTAGAAAAGGTGTTGAAACGTAAAGCCGGTCGAATATACGTGAAATGGTTGGGTTTTGACAATCGTCACAACAGCTGGTTATAAAACAAATGCGCATATCAACTCTTGCGACAGTAATGTTTCGACACGTGAAGGATAAGTTTGGAAACTCGCTGCTGCTCCAGCGCACGCCTTTAACGGCAGCAAGTGAAGTTGCAGAACATTTAAATATTGGAAATAAGCGATTGCGTTTTGTAGCCGATCCCGAAGAAGAACACGATTCAGTCAATCGTCGATATTTGGAAACCTTATACGTCAAAAAGGAAACATATAACGAGCTTTCGGATCGCGTAGGGAGTTTAGAACAAGCCAAAATTCTATACGTTGACAATGAAAGATGCAATGAGATAGTCACTCGTGTAACTAACCTTGAGAAAGCAATAAAAAAATGTTTGCAACTTAACGAAGATGAAACTTTCTGGGATGCCGATAACAAGAAAATAACTAACGTTAAAGCAGGAGACTCGTCTGGTGATGCCACCACATTTGAACAAACTCTTACTTACGATGCTAAACTCAAGGGATTCAGAGCCGGTGATAAAACTTTAACTCCCATTACCTCTGCCCCAAGATAATGGCGGTAATGTAGAAAAAAACAAAAAAAAAAAAATGGGAGTAGATGAGAGGGGGTATTCCCCCCCCATCTCAGATTATACACTTATACCTTACAAATTAGGTGAACTTTCCCTCTCTCCTACCACCTTCCTCATTCCCCTACTCTAACGGGGAAGGGTTGGAGGGGTCTGGGTGGCATATAAGGAGCTGGGAACCAGCGATCTCAGTCCGAGAGTGAGTCTATTTTGAGCAACACTACAGTAAATCACACACCATGGACCTCAGCAAGCTGGAGAACATGGTCGCCAAGCGGAAGCTGCCGCCTCTTACCTCTGAAAACTCAACAAAGAAGAAACGTCGTCGGGTTACACCGACTCCGCTATCCACCATCGCTGCTACCTCTGCTTCATTTGCCAATGCTGCTGCTGCAACCGCCGATGCTACCACCGCCGCCACAGCTGCGAATACCCTATTAGCGCTCTCACAACAACCGCGCATCACAAGCAGCGCTGCCACCGCTTCACAGAATTCATCATACGTTTCCACGAGTCCACTATCATCACCGAGCGTGTTGGTAAACTATTATTACCAACAAAGTAAGGAACTGGGAGGCAACTCGTACGCTGTTCCTCATCAACTTGAAACACCATCTTACAACACCAGTATCGGTTTCTTCGAGTCGACACTGATAGTGAAACAACGATTCCCCTTATCTGACACCCTATATATCTTGATTGGGCTGGACAGTGAAGGTGAATATTTTGATCCTACAATGTACATGGTTGACAAGAAATTGTGGATGCAAATTCAAATCACCCCGGAATGTTTGAACACAATCATGTACTTTAGAAAAAGGCTTGACGAATACTTTACGACACCACGTCTCTTGAAAGATTTCTCCCCGCTCTACACGGAAAACATGAAGATTCTACCATCAAACAATCACGAGTCGACACTTTGTATCCAACGCTATAGAAACCATCTCGCACAAACATTGGACTGGGAGGACCCCGAGTTGGATGCCCTATTCAACTCCATTGAGGAGAAACCAACACCGGAAATTACAATGTCTCGAGAGGAGTGGAAGAAGTTAGTTCTGTACTCTGAGAGCATTATTGAATATTTTAATTTATGCTCTGCCTGCAAACCAGCTGCCAACCGTCTGATGACGCAGTATGTAAAAGACTTTAAGAACATGTTTCGGCACATGGCAATCACCGCAAATACGGATAATCATGGCGAGCTGGTACGCATCAAGCAAGAGATGAAGAAACAAATTTCGCTACAAGTACGTGATTATCACTACTCCAGGCTGGTAATCGAAGTCAGCGACTACAACCGAGGCTTCATCTCACCGTTTGGCGTGTGGTTGGATGCTGAACTGCGTGCCCTTTGCAATGAGCGTGTGACAACAAGTGTTTTGGATGAACTTTCAAAAGAATTTATTTGGTTAGTGCAAATTGATTGATTGGCTACCTTTGTTTGTACAGAAAGTTTCTATATGTAAAATAAATGATTAACTTGTGAAATCCATTACTGTTTTCTTATTTAGTACACCTTTTCAGTCATGTTTAACCATCATGGTTAGAAACAGATATTTCTAGTACGGTAAATGTACTGTTGCATCATTGTATGTTAAAAAAGTTGTGTAAAAGTTATCACTGCATTGCTGAGATGCACTCACAAGGGTTTTCTTATTCAGTAACCTTATAGCCCTGTTTGCACAGAGTGGAATGGTAAGGAATAGACAGTAATAATAATAACACAGCAGCAATACTGTTACAACAACAATGTTTATTGAGTAACCATCTCAAATGCTATATTTCCTTTACAGTTGAATACATGTACATGGGGGTTGTACAAATATGATATATATATATATATATGCGTGAACGCAGTCACTTTTACATAGCAAAGTATGCTATACAATGTTAAATTTTCCATCCCAAGGGAAACACGTGGAAAACTATCCCGGCGGAGGTAGAAGTAAGGATCCAACCGGCGGAAGGTCGGCGGAGGGATAGTGGAGGGTAGGCGGAGGGTCGGTAAAGTAGACCATTTGCGCAGAAGTCACCAAATCCTCCTACTTGTCTTACAAGAAATATACATAACACTTGACAGTACAGTGATGATGATGATGATGATGATGTTGATAGGTTACAGGTAATACAGCGACGATGATGATGACGGGTTGCAGATACATTTACGCTTGCAACAAATACGAATGAACAAAGGGATAGTGTACATAATTACTTTCACACCTCGGTTTTACGGCTGGTCTTTAGCAGGTAGTGTCCGTGGGCTAAAGTGTGAATGCCATCCTCTAAAATGTGACGCTTGTCATCAAAGGATGTTAAAGCTAGTTTTTTTACTCGTTCTGTGAACACAATATGATTCCTCGATCTTATTACGTTAAAGTTGGCATGAAACTTTTCATTTTTAAACAATACACTTTTATAATTGTCAAACAGAAAATCTTTCTTTAGAGCTGATTTTTTCACTCCTTTAGCTTTCATATGCACATCTTCATCCTCTCGCTGTGCCTTACTGTTGAAACGGAAGGCGTACATCTTAGACTTTAAGCCGACATGCTCCTGAATCTGTCGTCCGCTGGTCTCATCTTTAAATACCCCAATGCGTTTGGTGTTTTCTGGCAGATGAGCTTTGCTTAACGGATGATTTTTAGGATATGAAGAAAAATCAAAGTGTTTTGCAAGTTTGGCTAGCGTTTCATTGAGATTGGAGGTGGTTATGAGGTAGATTAGACTGTCGGTATCTGAATAAATCAAAACAATGTTGTCGAAATTTTTCAACATTGTGTCATAATGAAAGCCAAACATGTAGTGTTTACTAAGATCAAGAATACTCTGACCGACGTACAGTGGACGGTTCAGTTCAATGCGATGTTTACCAAGGTGTACAGCGACTAGATTATCATTGATGATTGTCCTATCGAGGAAGTTAACCTTCGAGGTTTCTTTCAGAAAATCGTTTTCCGTAGTCACAAGTTTAATGTTAATACGATTCTTCTGGTTTTCACATGATTTCCCATAAATGCTGTTTGTCATTAGTTTGAAGAAATTCTTTTCAAAGTCGTTTTTGGACTTTTGACGAAGCGCTGTATTTAGTTCGACGTATGGTTTTAACCATTCCGATTGATCAAATTGTAAAGCTCGCCGCACTTTGGTTATTTTTAATCCCAACTGTTTTGCCTGTGCAAACACTCTATGGTGAGCTATGTACGCGGTCTTATTGTGCAGCGTTGCTAATAACTTCTTTGTTACACCGTTGGGAGGGACTTCATTTCTTGGAAGTAGGGGTAGGTCGTTGTGTTGATCGTGTAATTCCTCTCCATACTCCACGTCAGCCTCAATCAAGTAACCGATGGATGAATCTTCAGGGATGTTGAAAATGTCAATATCGTTTACGTTCTCAACCCACTTAAAGTTACCTATTGGTAGTCTCTCTAACATTACCCTCCCGTACAAATTGGTAGCATCCAAGTAGAGTATGTGTGACGTTGGGTTTTCAGGATCGTAATCTGCTGGATTTTCTAATGCCGGGTTGTTGGCTGCAGCGAAACGAAGGTTTGACACGCAAAATCCACCTCTAACTGCACTTTCAATGTATAAATACATATCATAATCAGTGATGAGGTCTAAACGAACATCTGTCTTTTTCATCATTGCATTCCAAGATAATCCAGGAGTTGTGTAAGAATGAAACGGATCCAGGCGATAGTTCTTAAAGCATATTTCACGGAATGCCTCCATTACATCGCATAAAAGTGTCACATCGAGTTTAAGATACATGTCATGATACTCCCCCAGATTGTTTATGTTGAATTCTTTCCAAACCTTTTGGGCATGTTCGTAATCTTCATCACGTATGTCAGTATCTGTCAGTCTATTGTAGAAACATTCAGGAGGGGGAAGACATGTTTCACTGAATCTTTCTAAGCTATCAATATAATCATACGGATAAGAAGCCTTTTTTAAGCAAAGACCAATTTTGCTGGGATCGTTGACCATTTTAATTGTCTCTTTTAATTGTTCACTTGGCATCGTTTTGACAAGACCATCCAAGGAGCAACTAGTGAACTTTAACGAATCAATGAATCGTAACTCGATATTGTTGACAAACACGGAAAAGGATATGAACTTTTCAGAACTGCTAGGAATTATTGATACACGACTCTTAAACAAACCTAGTACTTGTATAAGAAATTGACTATCATAACCAGCCAAGTTATGAAATACAATCGGTACAAACGTTGGCACTTTAAGATTAATATTGCATTTCTGACAGTATGCACCTCTATACACACCTGTTAGATGATCGTGATCATGAACTTTGATCACCGTATCTGAGAACTGTGTTTCACAAAAAGCACATGCTATGCTTGATTCATAGTCTTCCTGTTGTTCAACGGATAATGCAATCATTGGAATGTTTGTCTTATACAAACATCCAATGTTTTGGGCGATCTGTCTTAGTCTTGTCATTAATTTATACGCTGCGTTTTCCTCACGACAAAGTTGTATTTTTGTAGGAATATCCCACTGTGTTAGTAACGTTTCTGGAAGCTCGGATTTAACTAATAATGCAAAACTGTTCATTTCATGAAGTTGAACCTTTGTCGTACTTGATCTAGGAATCAATGTACTGTTTTCACGAACCCTTTTTGTTCCTGACTTTTGAATTAGTGGATTGTTTTCACATTGACTTATTGGGGCTAACGTCGACTCAATGTCGGCATATATAACGATGGGAATCTTATAGTGATGACTAATATTTTTGAATGTCATCACCGAGTTTTCTTTTGTGGGGAGTACAATTTCAGCTGGCTTGAATGTATTGCAATATATTTGATGGCTTTCTAACCATTTGTCTGCGGTAATGTTTCGACAACGATTGTTCCTTGAAAACGTAAAACATCGTTTACAAATTGTAATACGATGCCTGTCCTTAGTTAGCTGTTTCCTTATACATTTCTCAAAGTTTCTAATGTACACAAAGTGTTTGTTTTCCGGTTGTTCCCCATCCGAAATTAACAATAAATCGAAATGATCATATTTCTCTTTGTTGACGATCTTCAAGGGTGAAATTTTATGTTGAGCATCCAATGCAAAAACGTTCACACTAGTGTTATTGTTTTGACGTTCAAATTTTTGAATTTCATTAAGCGTCACTGGAAAAAATAAGTTGTTAAAGTTATACGTATGAATGACATCAGACAAATCTTCTTGCGCTATTTCTGTTTTGTTTCCTGTGTAAAGCTTTGATAATATAGCATATTTAAAACAGTACGAGTCATTGTTTTTCACGTTGACACAAGAGTTTGTTCGTGCTATGTCCTTTGGTAGTTTCACATACCTTTGCGCACCGGTCCTGTAGAAATTACACTTGCTTAATCGCAACTGGAGACCTCGAATCGAGTGAAATGTCCATCCACTGCCACGGCCTTCGTGTTCCTGAAGCTCGGTCTGAAGTTTGGCGATGTCTTCAAACAGAAAACTCCTGACATCCTCTAGTGATGTCGTGCTGTACACCGTAACGGATGAAGTTTTGAAGTTCCTTGGCACCTCTGTTGTTTCTCCAGTGGGACTGAGATAATCGGCTTCAAGCCACAGGGTGTACTTGACGCCTTGGGCAGAGCCGAGTTCGTTCTGTAGAGTCTTCTCGATGAGCGGAACGGCGTTGAGAAGGAAACGGTTGACGTCTATATCACAGTTGTTCAAACATGTAATTTGGTAGGTTTTGGCATAACCTTTAAGGGCGGACTCGACAAGCTGCATGTTCTCTTCTTCCTGCTGCTGCTGCTGTGGCTGTTGATTCTGCTGCTGCTGCTGTATAAATATATTGTTGTCGTCCTCTTCGTTTAAATTCTCCATTAAAGATGAGGATGTTGATGAATCGCTGAGGTAAAGATCGTCTTCAATAATGCAGTTTCCGGGCTTTGGTTCGGCTGTTGTTGACATGAGGCGTTGGCGTTTCTCTCCAACTCCAGGGTGGGAAGTACTTCTTCTTTTTACTGGAACAGGGCGATGGGAAGAACGAATGCAGGAGTTTTTGAAATGCTCTTGCAGTTGCATTCGTGTTCTGAAGTAAGCGGCGTTGCACAGAAGACAAGGCAGCCATGGTTCTGCGCTGCATCGATGGTTGTCTATTGTAAGCGATGATGGAAACTGTAGTCTGCAAGCCAAGCAGGTGTAGCGCTGGACCGCAGTTGATGTAAACCGCAATCGTCCAATTTGTGATGGTGGCGATAGGACTTCTAATTCTTCTTCTTCTCCTCTCGTGGTTCCCAGTGATGGTAATGGCAGCGAGACAGTTATACCGTCCACGATTGCACGGTATAACACCATTTCGTGTTGGTTGGCTGTAAAAGAAAGAAAAGAAAACTGTAAATAGTATTTAGATCGAACAAAAGGCAAATATTTATTGATCGCCTGTTTAAGTCTATTTGCGATTTTTTCGTAATGACGGCAAGAGTCACAGTAAAATTATTCTCTTGTAGAATTTTTGTTTGAGTTGTAGGCTTGTGATAATCAAACTTCTGACAATGGGTTTAAGTATTGTGCAAGTTTTGGGTTATGTTAAACTAAAATGAAAATCTTGGATCAGTAATGATACGTTGAGACCAAGGCATTTGTATTTAAAGAGTAAATTTCTGTGTTTCTAGTTGTTAGGTACACACACACACACACACACACACACACACACACACACACACACAAGTTAATGATTTGATGATTGAAGCGTGCAAGTTAGTTTAATGGTTCCATCGTGCAGGTGTATTGTTATGTAACACGATCATATGTGTTTACCTGACTAGTAAGCTAGGAGCTGATGTAGTTGACGTCAGTGTCGGAGGTGTAAAACTATCGTGGAGGATGAAGATGCGAGTTGGATGGCTGGCAGGAAAATCATTGCTACGAAGGCACGGAGGCTGCGACGATCTACCAGCCGACAGAAAGTAGCCTGCCAGCCTGCAGGAAGATGAACGATGAGAAGCTTGCTGAGTGGCGGCAGTGGATGAGTTGAAGGTGGAAGGCGAGTCACAGAGCGAAGGTGGTGGTGGTGGTGAGGCGTCGGCTGGCAGCTCGTCAGTAGCGTGTGGAGGTTCGGATCGGTGGCTGCGACTGAAGTTTCAGAGCCGCTGCTGGCGTATAAGAGCCCGAGCGTGGCCTCGCCAAGTGGACATCCTTGATGAACACACATCCTGGTGAACGGCTTTGCCGAGCGGTCGATCTTGACAACTACATTTCCTGGTTTACGGTTGACCTTGTCATCAAGGTCGCATCGGGGTTGAACAGTTGCGCTCAAGGTCAAGGTTATCCTCAAGGTCGGGGTCATTCTCAAGGTTGTGCTCAGGGTCACATTCAAGGTTATCTCCAAGGTCGTATTCTCAGTCAAGGTCGGCGTCACGGTCGATTACAAGGTCGTGGTGACGTGAAGGTGACATCCGGGAAGGGCGGTGTCAATAAGGAAATCGGTAAGGTCGTAGCTGTGGCTTAAATAGCAGTGTGGTTGCTGTCAAGACTTATTCGTTCTCCGTCTGCCAGTACAGCTCCTACGTACAGAGTAAGTACCTTCTCGTCGTGCGTTAACTTTTTTATGCTGATACGTAACTCTCGTTATGTTTAGTTATGTCTTTAAACTTGCTTCTTGCTAAAATCTATACTATCACAATTTTGAGTGGTCGAGGATCGTCATTTTGTTACTACTACTACTACTACCTATTTGATTCTAAACTAGGTTTAACGTTACTGAATTTTGTTTTACAATGTTGGGAAAGTTATAAGTAAAGTTTTTTTTTTTTGATAGGAGACGTCTTGACGTTTGACAAAACATTTGGGTAATATATATATATATATATATATACAATGATTAGCTGTACTGAGCCTGGGAATTATTGTTTTCCCTGAGGAATATTTACATCCTGTTAGCAAGTAGGAAATGTTTTTTGCGTTAAGTATATCTACATGCAAAACCTTATAAATGTGCTTCGTGACTTTTATTTATGTATGCTTGTTTCCTTGCATATGTTTTTTTTTTCAACACTTATCGTGCTGACACTAAATTGTGATTTGACTTGTTTGTAACTCACTTTTATTAACTTAGTTGTCTGTTGCAACGTTAGTAGCGTTTCAACTAAATGTTCTGGAATTTGGTATCAACATATAGTTTCTTTATTTTCCTCGCGTAAATTGTTTGTAACACTTAGAATGTAAGCATTGCATTGTCATCAGGCTTGATTGTAACATTGTTGTTTCACTTATTTACTTGTATGTGTCACAACGTTAGTAGTGTTTGAATAATTGGTTCAATCGAATATTCTGGGTTTTGGTACCAACATATAGTTCCTTTGTAACACTTGGTTACGTTCAATATATATATGATTGTAATTTTGTAACAGATTGGCGTTAAGCGCAGGAAGGGAATTAAATTGGAATGATTGAAAGATTCGTTTTTTTTTTTTTAGTTTTATTGAAAGAACAGTTCTAGCGCTTCCCTTTCCAACACGTCAAGTATGTCCTCGTTATTTTGCCAGGGTAACGGGTCAGGGGGTGGTAGTGGTTGGGGTTCAGGGCTTGGGGCGGGGGATAAGGCTGGAGAGTTTGCGGGTGGGACATACACCACGTCGTCGTCTTCATCGTCATCCAATATTTCTATGACGACGGCGGGTGGTGGAGGTTCGAGAGGGATTGGAAGGGGTAAAATTGCGGGTATAGGTGTAGGTATTACCCTGGCTATAGGACGGATGTAGGGCTCCAACAGTCGTCGAAGACGGCTTCTTGGACGTGGTCGGAGAGGTTTGTTAGGCAGGGCGGGGTCGGCGCTCGCACAATTGCGTACCTCCTGCATTTGCAGAATGTCGTCTTTGTCGGAGGCGATTTCTGAAACATTAAACAAAGATTATTTAGCTATTTTGTAACATATTGTATTAGTCAGGGGTTTACAGTAATAAGGTTAGTAATTTGTTGTGTGTTTTTTCTGTTTTAGACTATGAATTCACCGTACGAACCCCTTAGTTTATCGATGTTGTCTAGCAAATGTATTTTGAACAATGTTCATAGTAGACGTGATCTTGAATTACTAAAATATTGTTTACCCCCAGCTGTTTTGCAAAACTTGATTGATATACATATGAAAAACTGTATGACTCTCATGTTTGTTTTTTACACTCAGGATAAATTCAAGATTTGCTACAACTGTTTTCGGCTTGGACAGAACGAATATCATACATATCAAATGAACGTTGATTTTGTTCATTGTCAGTTAGACAGCGAAGTTTTTCGGAATCGTCACGCTTGTTTCATATGTCAGGGAACGTGTCTTGAACACGTAGAGGGTCCCAAGTGTGAATGTTAAGGGACACACACACACACAATGTACGTATTACACAAATAAGTACACAAATGTACGTATTACTGTATTTCTTGTACTAACTTACTTCTTTGTTTCATTGATACATCATTATTGGGTGGGCAACGGGATATTGTACGGTAAATACATTAATACTATGTTTTGCTATTAAACAGTTTTATCCACTTTTTACATGTTCTGATATACAAAGGTTAACTGTATGCATAATAACCGTATGTCTCCTCATAACACAGCTATGGTTGTATTTTCGCATCCAATACATTTCGTTATATACAAGTTGAAAGGAGCTCTGTCTGAGGGAATGAGAATTAATATGGTTGCATAATGTTTCTTGCCTTGTGTATAACAATGCTAAATTCCTACATGACAAAGCTCTGAATTACAATTACTTTATATTGTTATGTGTTCTGCGACTATTACATTTTTCTGTTATATACTGATTACACTAGAGAGGCCTGAGCGAGGGAATGAGGATTTACGTTGTAGTATATTGTTTCTTACCTTTTAAGGAAGAGTCTCTAAATATTCCCTGAAGCTGGGCGATCAGGTCTGGAATCTCTTCCGGGGATCGAGGAAGCAGGCTGATGTTAACTTGCAGTGGCGAATTCATTGCAGGAACGACTTAACTTTTTGTGATACAGGCAAGTTTATATAAAATGCATTTAGGATGTCATGGTTGCACCGAGGTGAGCTGCAATGTCCTGTACACGCCCTGTTCACCTTGTGTTATTTTACCACGGTGCATTTATTTTGTTTTGCGGAAATGTTTTTCTTGTTTCTATACATGTAAGGTTAATGTTTCATGTGTTGTTTCAGTAAGAAAGATGGCTTCCCTCCAGGAAATGTTTAATAACAAATCAACAGCCGATTTCCTCCCACGAGTCAAACTAACGGATCTGGAGGTTGGCACGGCGTATCGTGTGCTGAGGTTCAAGCGTGTGATGTCAAAAAATAAATTGTTTGGAGCACGTGTGGAAGGAGCCGAGAACATTTCCGTCGTGGCGGAGATAGATTTCCAGAAGGACGTGGTGGGGAGGGGGCGCATAGCCCAGGTGTTCCTGCCACGAAGGTATTTGCCGGCTTTGTCGGAAGAGGCGGTTGAAAAATACAACAATAGCCCAAATGCAAGTCTTATGTTCGAGGGGGTGGGGGTAAACAGGGAATATATTTGTAAACTTGTAGAGGAATAATAAAGTGTTTTTGTCTCATTTCTGTGTTGTTTTTGAGTTACACCTTTTCATTTATTATTATTTAGTAGTGCAGGTTGGAAACCCTTGTATGTTTTTGTTACACAAGAATGACTGTGGCAGTCTGTCGATTACATACACGTCTTGGCAACAACTTGCAATTAGGTCGGTACGTGTTTGACAGCGAGCGGCAATGACTTTCACCTTGGCTGCCGAAACTGGTTCCACTGGGCTGGTGCACTGGCTGCGCGCGAGGCCGCACGGTGCGGTAATAGCTCCGCGCTTGACCTATCCCAACTCCTGACTACACCACGACGGAGCTTGCGGATTCTCCGTAGCTTGTGAGATCCGCATTTACCTGCTATGTCTGGTTTGTATGCCTACTGATCCAAACTTCTCCGAGGCACCTGGCCGGCGACGCCCGATCCGCCTATACACGGCTGCCAGTGCGCGAGTGCGCTAGGCTGAATCTCGTCGGGTGTAGCTCATTTGCATAATTGGTGTGGCCAATCTTATCTACTAATGAGGTCAAAGACCTTATTTATTGTAACTTAACATATTAGTAGTTAATAAGTTGGAATGATGTCACCACTAAATGATGAAGGAATTATAAATTAAAATAACATATTGGTATTTAATCAGAAAATTTAATCTATTACTCTCCAAACACAGATGATTATTCAATTAACTAATTAAATTAAATATTAGATGCGACTATACGTTTTTTATAAGGTTTCATAATCAAAAGCTACATGTTTGTCTAAGAACAATTAGGGACCAACTTATATTGCCATTGTACTCGTATAACAGCATTTTAAAGAGTTGGATATTAACTAATATATTATATATTAACTAATCGTATGTCATAAAAAAAACATTGTAATAAAAAACTTACAGTCATGTCATTAAATTAATAAAACATCCAATAATGAAACGGAATATATAGCACATTCGTTATCAAAATTGGTATAATGGTCACAAACTAATTTATCGCAGCAATAAACATTTGATTGTGAGATACGGCGACATTGGTGGCTGTGCGGGCGGTAGCACGGAAATATCACCCCATTCATATAAAGTATAGACTTTATTTTCACATCATATTTTGATGAAGTTTAAATGTTAGGTATATGTTTAAATATTTTAAAATACAATTTTGCCAACATAGTGATTCTTAAATGATTACACAATCTCTTGAATATTATTCTGTGCTATAAAGCAGTTTAATGATTGTAAATATTCCAATTAAACCTTATGAAGGTTACTTTTTAACCCTAGGCAAATACTGTAGACAACCTTTTACAGAACTTTACTAGTCTAATGCCCATATAAATATGTTTAAAATCTAAACTAAGTGTTAAATAGCAGGGAATTCATCATATACAGAATTCTATATAAAACTGGATAAAAAATACTATGGTGCCAATTGCCGGTTAAGGCACAAAGCGCACACTTCCCCATCAGAATCTCATCCTGTGAAAATCCAACTGTAACGAAATGAATAAGCTCATAAACAATTCCGGAATAGATTGTATTATAGAACTTTCATACTGTCATAAATGAAGAGTGTACTTTTACATAAGTGTTATGAGAAAAAATGTTATGTAATATTAGTTAATGTTTACATATAAAAGAAGAGCCTGAACGCACGGCCACATTGCATATTCCTCTCTCGCCAGTTGACTGCGTGGGACACAAGCACTGCTCAAGCCGCGTTCAGTGCTAAAGCCCTCCGTCTTCGTAATGTGCACTGTAAGCCTCCACAACATGCCGACGCGTGAATAATTCAATATTAAAATGGGAATGTCAGTACTGAACTAGTGGCTAGTGAACTAGTGACATATTTCCTACACATAATATTAAGCTAAGTTTGTCTTATTTATACTACTAATACTTGATGTTCGTACAGCTTCATTTGGTATTACTTCAATATACTTAGTAACATTACAATTGTTATTATTAAATGCGTGACAATAATTTATATTATTTAAATGTTTATTCTAAACGTATAGTTGCTGTGGAGTGAAACTTTATTTGATATTAAAAGCGTATTAATATAGTCTATATGTCCTATCCTGATGTGATTGCAATCCCGATGTTATTTAATTTCTGTTGAATAAATATAAACTTACAGATTATACCTACTAATTGATTTAGGGACATAAATAATAATTTTGTAAGTTTTAGAATTACAGTCCCTTAGTACGTAAATAAATGAGTAAGTTAGTCGAGAATGCTTCATTGACAATCCAAGGTATACCGCAAAAATTACATATTGAGGAAAGTAAGTTTATAAAAGGAAGACCTGTTCCTTTATTAAAGCCATTATTAGAGTCCTGTTAGGTTACCATTATCACAATGTTTTGCGATTAAAAATAGCTAACAAAACTATAATTAATTTTATGTTTGCCATAGCCAAGAGTAACCGCAATGTATAACTAGACAAGCCCTACATTTTATACGTTTATTGTCAGGATTTAATCGAATTTCATAATTAATTTGGACATTTGCTGCCATTACAACCTAGCTGTACAATATTTCAACACTTCTTTGGAGCTAAGCTGAATTTCTTCTTATCCGAATTCGTATTATTTCAGTTCAATTTTCCAATAAGAAAGATGATATTAATTGCTTACAAATAAAACAACAACATAATAAGTTTTGTTACAGAGAGGAATCAAATTTAATCAAGCTGTGGTTTGCTACAACGGGTGTGCTATCTTCTGGCCAATACCACGTTACTTGTTCAATTCATTATTTATTATTATGTTTTTACAAGCTTTCTAATACGCTATCTTTTTTTAATATAATAATGAATAGTTAAATTTTATTTTTTATTTTAAAATTAATGTAAGCTGCCATGCTTTGTGAGTACTGATACAATTCAGTACAGAATGAACAAAGTTTTTTTAAGCAAACATTTTAATAATCCCTAAATTTAACAACTAAAATTGCAGTTTTTAAAGTAAAATTACAAAATATTTGTAATAGAATATAGGATATGTATATGCATAATGCAAAGTGCCATAAAATAAAATAAAAAATGTTTATCATTTATATAGGAAATATACTATTTTGAGAACATATACCTGACTTAATATAACCATTACCGACTACTGGTGCTCATTGGTTCAATTTTCAACTAGTATACTGAGATTGGGAGCCAAAGCAAAGTGGCTAGAGCTAAAAATCGCGAGTGGAAAGCGATCTGCGTACAACGCTATGAACTGGTGTCGGTTTTGATTCGGTAAGCTAAAGTAATCGTTTAGCCCTTCTTTAAGCTAACAAAACTAAACAAAATCCTTAAAACAACTGTTAGAATCTAAAATGGTGTCTTTTTAGAGGAACAGAAACAATGAGCTTGTTTACACCAAAGAGCATGTGGCCAAGTTTGCTAATCGCCAAACTACAGATTAGTCTATATTACTTCCTAAAAGGGGAGGAACGGGAAACTCGCACCTTCACTTTGTCGCTTTCTATGACTTACGCTAACTCTTTTATAAGTTAAGACTATGGTCCAGGATTCCATTATATTTAATAATAATTTAGAAATCGAAACTATTTACATTGCCGTACTAGGTAACAATATATCCACAAACATATTTAAACTATAATATACTGTTAAAGTTAGAATAATTTTAATTTTACAAACTATTGACACAAGGTCCATTTTTACTTTTATATAATTATTAATTGTAGTTAACATTAATTAGTTAATTAGTTTATGTATTTGGCTTTGAACATTTCAATAGTTGAAAGTGAATTGTTGTATGTATTCCAATCTTTAATGGTTATAAGTCACAATTTAATAAAGATAAAACAGCGTGATATACTTCTAGGCTGCAGTACAACACGAGACATCTTCTGCTTCAGAGCTGTTTTGATTTAGTTAGGTTCTATTATTGTTCGAAGCTTTTAAACTGAGCTCATTGTTTATAAACATACAGTTTTATCTCGAGTTGTGAGTACTGTAGTTTTATAATCTTTACATTATGCATGAAAAGCTAACATTAACACACTAATAACTACTACATTACAACATAATACCATGCTACATTACGATTTGTATAATAATATTGATAATTTAGCTAATGCTACGCTAGTCCAGTGTCAATAGAATTAGGAACAAGTAGATAACTGACACAAAATACAAATTATGTTTATTTTTGTTGTTAGTTCAGTTAGTGAAGATAAACAATAAAAAAAGTACTCATCAAAAGATTGGTATAAATATCCATTAAGAAAACACGAAAATGTATATTTAATATATTTTGTTAAAAAATTCTCCCTGAACCAGCTAGAATGAGTAAAGAAGTTCATAATGTTTAAACAAATTTGCTGCAAAATAGTCAAGAACATAGATTTAAATATAGTTAAATATATACAATCATCATCGCATGTCCAGGGCTGCTATGATGGGATTCATCTTCACTTAAGGGTTTAAATATGTGTAAAGAATGTCTTGTTTAGTCAAGAATTACCTTTATTCTCCATTTTAAATGGGTTCTAATCTTGCTCAATTAATTTCCAAATTAAAATGTGTGTAAGTACAGGAGGTTGTATAAAATGACAACATAAATTAATATTTACAAACAACGTTTTTGTTTTAAGTATTATTTTTTTTGTAATAAAACCAATCTTAGTGGTAGTAACATTATTTATGTAATGTATAATCTAACCCTGTTAGTAATCATTTCTTGTATACTTCATATCGGACTCTTTCTTTGCCAAGTCTTTAAAATCTTGAAAAATAAAGTAGTAAAAGTGTAACTTAAATATACAACTCTCCCTAAGAAAAACTGAGTTTTACATTTATAACGTAAGAAAGGTAACTTTAATTCAAACATACAGGTAATTAGGTTTGTGATTAATTAATTGGAAGAAAGAAAAAGATAGATACAAAACAACCAAGATTGCAGTTATATATAAATATTTCATAATTATTAGAAATGTGGTAGTAAATTTCGGCAATAAAACGATCTTGATTACAGAGGAATCAGTTTTAACCAATAACTGGCCCCACATCCGATGGGAAACGTGTACATCTAAACTCTAATATAATATTTGGAGTATCAAAGTTAGTTTATCTCCAGGATATTCTTTTTGAAATAGCCAAAAGAAGTATAGCACACTCTCAAAATGCCAAAATCTTGTATTGATCTTATGTAATACATCGTAATGCTGGATTATAAAAATAAATGTCAATTTTAATTTTTGCTGTGGTAAACACTTTCATTACTATAAAACAGAAATACCCCCGTAGCAGCAAACCTGCGTACTCAGCGAATTTCCAATGCATATATATTAATACAAAATAAAGCCATCAAGATTCATCAATAAATAAACCATTTATGACATTTTAATTATTCTCCATAATGATAACATAGCAGCTGAGTATGCAGGTTTGCTTAAACAAGGAACAAAAAAATGTGATTTTATACAAATGGCAATATAACTCAACTAGGTAAGTCCACATACTAAGTTTTATTCATTTATGTTTATAATTGGGAGATAACATTTTACTTATTTTTCATAAGAATAACATGCGACTGAGTACTCAGGTTTGCTGCAACGGTAACTAATGGCAAAAAAATATTTTATTGTGCAAATATCAAATGACCACAACGATATGAAGCAATATACTAAGTTTCGTCGGGATAAGTTGATAAATAAGCGAGATATAGAATTTGTTTTATTCTCCGTAAGAATAAGATTAGACAACGTACTTTGTTTAGCACGTTCAATATCTCTGGAACTGATTAACGTAGAGCAATGATCAAAACACCAAATTGTTTGTGTATTAAGCTGAATTCAATGGTTAAAACTAAAATTTGATTTGCTATAGTATTATATGTAAACAAAACATTTTTGGGGTACAAAAATGTCCTATAAGGGATATTCGCTAAAATATTAGGTGGCACGATGGTTTACTGCACATATATTATCAATAGGATATAAACAATAAAATACACTAAGTGTCACCTATTTCAGATGAGTATTGAATTAATCATTTATAGCATGTAAGAACCAGTAAACACTTTCCATCTGTAAAACATGTATAAATAGTTGCTAAATCACGTTTCATCTTGTCAACTCAAACCTTACACTGACACTAATATTAATAACACCAAAACATTGGTAAATTGAAATCGTATTAAAGTTATAAAAAATAATCCATATATTCTGTATATATTACAAGGCAGTTTTTATATTCTTATATAAAGCATTTGGTAGGCCTGGCTAATTTATTTGAAAACGTCCATGTGATTTTGGAAAGAAGAGATCTCTATCATGTTGAATCTTATTACTTCGTTTGGCAGATTTATGGACCATAAAGCTATGTGAGCTTGAGCCAAATTGCCAAACATAAAAGTCCTATTGTTTTTTGTGCCTGACTATTTTCCCAAGCACTACTCTTGAATAATTAATAACAAACATTTCATCAATATTATCCCATCGGTCTTCCCTTTAAACATGGGTAGATAAATATCTTCCAGTTTAGTAATAACGTGCAAAAGCATGAAAGCCCAACGTGGGTTTATTTATATCAAGGTCCAATCTTAGGTATGCTGAAGTTTACCTGGATTTAGCTGGTTTAGCTGGACTCTAGGTCGTTAATATTTGTCTTATATGGTAATTTTTGCATTTGGGTGCCTAAAAAGAATATTATTGTCCCGGGCTTGAGAACTACGATGTCTAAACCACCTAAGGTAATAGTTACCTCCCTATTGAGGAAATTCGCACAAATATTTAACAATTGTTGAAATAAAGTATTTTCACAATACAAGACAAATATAACGATATATTATTTATAGTAACTGAACCATGTAAAATGGAGCAAACCCAAATATTACTGTCAAAAGTGGTGCTGTATAGTTTATACCACTATTCATCACGCAATTGTTTTAATTGATACAACGTTGGATTCGACAAGTTTTCTAAAATGTTTGTGTCTTTGTTTTAATCATTGTTTTTTCTTTAAATAAATAAAAGTAAACAATTTCAACTTTCGCCATTTTTAACCAACATTTTAAATGTTTTTTTAGCATCTTACATGAATGTCCAAGTGTTCCCCTAATTGTTTTCGTGGTAGTAAGGTTTTTGTTAAAGGAAAAAGTCAGGTATGCTTGAACCATATTTATCTTCCTCAGTACCTTTTGATACTGACCTGCGTCTGACCTGCAAACGCTCTCTTCAAAAGATTGATTAAGTTTTAATATAGGTAAATCAAATTCATCCTCTTCCTAGTTTATCTTTTGGAGCCAACGCCAAAGTTCTGTTTATCACTGTTTATCCTTTATTCATCCAACGACTGAATATTGTGCTCCCATATTGCTGATCACTGCTCTCACTCTTAAGACTGAAGTCCAACTTCATACGGCCATGAGGGGGATCAGTGATGCTCCCGGTTTGAGCCGCATAACCAACGGAATGAAGAAGCACTTTTAAGGAATTTAGGAGGCTCCAATCTACACCATGCCTGACTACATTTGAACCCATTCGACAGGGTAACCGACTTAAAATTTCGTATACCAGATTTTCAAACCGCTAACTAGATGCACTAACAGGTTTTTTTCCAAATAACAGCTGGGCCATCTCCTGGGACAATAATGGTGTAGTCATTATGTTTTAACTCGTATCCATAAATATAAATCATAGTAGTGTTTGGCTTATCCCTCCCTTTAAACCGACTGTGATGAACCGATTTCCTATCTGTCTTGGAAGTGTAGCCACTGAAAACACCTGGTGCTAGGTAGAACATTGATTCTGTGACTGTGAAGTGGACAGGAAAACAAAATTACTGCCCTCTGTGTGTTTTTATGGAGTTTTAGTGGGCCTTCATAGCGTACCATGGCTACGAGTGGATGACCGATTTCATGACTTGTTTTAAAAAGGCTTTAATCTTTCGGACTTATTAGTGACCCAACTGTTAATCCGTGAAGCTATCAAAGAACAATATCTACTTTGTCTAAGTTTATCTTAGATCTTTAAATGTTTTTTTCAACTACCATACGATATCACTTACAACCAAACTTACCCTTTCTTCGCTAAATCGTTTTTCTCATGCCAAAGGCGTTCCAGCAGTTACCAGAACGGCCGTTTCTGTTAATTTGTGATACACGTATGCGACCCTGAGAGCTGCTTTTCTCTGCACTCGAGCGAGCCACCCACATCCTTTGAACTTCTTAGTTCTGCGCGTTTTCCCAAACCTAATTCCATGCGAGAGTTCGGAATTAAAAGCCTTCTGTGTCTGGTTCGCGAAGTAGTTCTAGTAGTTGAAGGAGACTGGCTCAAAACCGTAAGGCTATGGTAAAACGTCAATAAATAGATAAATGATTTCACTACAATTATTCATGAAAAATATTACGACATGGTTCCAAGTTTTTCAAAGGAGATACGTTCCAATTTCTGTGAGGATTTTAGTGATTCTTAAGTATTTATCATGGTATAAATGAATGAGAATCTGTTCTAGAGCTAACCACCGTCAACAAGGCATTATTGTGAAGATATTATTTTGGCGTCCATAAATAGAACGTTTTGAGTAATCAGAAGTTAAAAACACTATTGGAAAAGCTGTCTTATAATGTCATGAAAAGTAGCGAATATCGGTTGGTTCTTTTTTGGCTACCTTAAATGATTAGGGTTATCAGGTTTGGTTATCCTCCAATATGGGATATACCTCTAAATGTTTATTTATTAAAAGGCTACCACAAAACTCTATTGAGTTCTGGTCCAATAAATTGTGTTTTACTTTAGAATAAGCATGCTCTTTTGGTGAGGTTAAATATCAGTTTATTTTTATTGGGCTGTTCTTCCTGGGGACTGGAGGAAATTCTGGGGCAATATCCAAATTTTCGTGTTTATACGTTCGGCTTGCGTCTCCTGTGTTGTTTTTCCATCACATTCTGACAAGGCTCCCAGGATAAAACCAAGTAAGGTAAGAGTAGGCCAATAAAAATAAATAAATAAATTGTCATTGGTGGGACAATTAACAAATGTTCTGCAAGTCTTGCTTCAATCACAATCAAGCGCTTCATTTGATATTCCAAATCCTAATTTCTAGCCAATAATTCGTTGTCCGCATATTGTACCCAAGTAATTGAATTGGATGTCATGCGCTTAAGAAATAGGCCGGAGTTTATTTAGTTAATTTCTCAATAATATCTGCATTTGAAGGCTATTAATAAGTTCACGAATAATGTAGTTTTATAAATACTACATCCACTGGAGTGCTGGAGTTCAAATACGGGATATACCATGGACAGAATCATACGTTCATTGACGATGCAGCTTTTTAGTGAATAATTTATTCTATTCTTCCTGGGGCCTGGAGGAAATTCTGGGGCAATATCCAAATTTTCATGTTTATACGTTCGGCTTGCGTCTCCTGTGTTGTTTTTCCATCACATTCTGACAAGGCTCCCAGGATAAAACCAAGTAAGGTAAGAGTAGGCGAAAAAATAATGATTTTTTAAGAAACTAATTTTTACTTGAAGAAACTGTACCAGCTTAAGCTATTAACCATCAGCCTAAACAATTAAAGCCGATTTAAAAAAAAATCATTAAATCCATTTTATAATTGTAATACAGCTTTCAACATTTTTAGTTAAAAATTGAATTTATGAATAAGTAAAATTAACTTATTACTATTAATGAATTCTGACGTCAAGACCTTTTACGATGTTTAGACAAATAAGTACATTTTAAAATATAATTTTCGCAGAAAAGGATTTTTATCACAATCATACCAGTATACCACAGACACATAGTTACAATATAACCCATGAATGTTATTCAACTTGTTTACCATTATATTTTGTCTATACAAAGTCATTTTCTTGTTGTGATAAAATAACGGTACTGCTTGCTGTTACTAGGCGGTTTTGTTAAATAAAAAAAAAAGTTTTAATATTTTTCAGATTTATACTCGATGTAGTAGTCTACTTTTTTAGTTAAATTCAATCTTTCATAGTAAATTACATTTATTGGTTTAAAATTATTTTGATTTAGTTATTTTGTATTTGTATTAACCTAATAGATGAAATTCAAAAGCCATTTTTTCATTACTCACAGTTAATAATTTGGCCTTAAACAAATGTCAGCAAAGAAATAATTGATGAAAAAGAATGCAATAAAAGATGTAGATTAACAAAACGAAATAAGTAACAATAAGATACAATATCCTTTTCACCACGATTGAATAATGCAATGCGTTACTGATGCATTATTTGGAATTATAAAACCTAAAATGTATTACAACACTAGAATGTGTTATTAACAACAAAAAAACACTGTCTAGTAAAAAGGATTTCGACTTCATTTTTGAATGGCTGATAAACATTGAGCGAAAGCTATACTATGGATCTTGTATCTAATTATCTGCTTGGATAATAAAAAATTAAATATTTTTTTTTTTTTTTTTGGTAGAGATTAAATTTAATTAATTTTATCATGTGTCATAAATGTTTATTATTACAATACTATTAAAATTGTTGTAAGTTTAAACATGTATAGCTTTTTATCAATTACATAAAAAATCATTATTGTTAGTAGGAGATATTTCCTTATCTGAACAGGGAAGCATAACGCATGTAAAGGAGTCATAACAAAGAAAATATATTCGTGTATTTTTCCAGTAATACTACTCTTTACCTGATAGATGCAGTAGTTACTAGTGAAGGAGCTATAAGGTCAAACAAAAAACAACTAATTGAGACAGCACAAAAAGAGGACAACTAAATTTCTACAAGGATTACTTTAAATCTTGTGGCATAAAGGTGGAAACGACCTAGTATTGGTTTGTAAATTAGATTTTTCCACATTCAGCTTACAGCTTTCAGTTCCATTAAGTTCTGCTATAATATTTACTGTGACTGTGTGAGCTCTACTACAAACAACCATGATATAGGCCTAATTGTTTTTTAAGTAGATAATAAAAGTTGAATACTGTTAAATCGTCTTACCTTATATTCCAAATGGAACTTGAATTTTAAAATGTAAAAGTTTAGGAGGAGGAAATTATATATTTATTTTAAATGTTTCAGCAAATGATTAAATTTGTTAAAACGGTCCACATATATACTGAACAGTAAAATTGAAGCACTTGAACATGTTAAGTAAAATCAATTCAAAATTATTTCATGCATTTTTGTTTATAATACTGTCTATATCAAACGTTTAATTCTATTATTGTATAGGCGTGTATTATATTTAGTTTAAACTATTGATTAGTGCGAACCATATACTTTTATGGCATATTTTGTTTTGATTTTACACTTTGAAGAAAACCGTATTGTTTTCAAAAGAAAGAGATTTCTTCCTGAGCTAAGCTGTAAAATGATAAGAATGGAGCTCGCTTTTATTCACTACCTTTATATTACATAGTTCTTAAGTTCAACTCTTTTTGTACCCCTAGATCATCGGAAACTGTAAGTAACGTGTTACTTTAATAAAATCTTTTTTGTGTTGCCAATATTGGCTGATCGTATCAGTACAAAACCTTGAAAAGGAATAAGAATGCGTTGATAAGTTCAAGGAAAATTGTATTTCCCTGATTATTCTGTTATAGTGTTAAATGGTACTAAACGGGAAATTAGTAAAAGATTAAAATGCTTCGCTCAAATTTCACTCAGAAAATATTGTTAGTTTAAAAATTTTTTAGTTGATGAATTATTTTATGATTAATTTTTTTCAAACCGTAAATTAAGAGCCACATGGGTATACATTGTTTCTATGGCCTATAAGTTCTTTTAATTTACTTTGACATAGTTCTCACAAAACGTATGCTATAAAAACACAAAAGAGGGTTTACCCACGTTAAAGTAATTTGTCCCATGTAAACTCACAACTTACCTACTCTATTTCATCCTCATACCCTTATCCCATGGCACACTCATAGTTTTGTTCAAATTCCAAAAAATATCAAATTTATTAGTATTGAAAATTCCTTTATGTTTTGATTATATTATACATAAACTTAATGATTTACTAAATGTTCTCTTCCATCTTTCGAAATTTGTTTTACTTACGACTACTTGCGGCATTTTGTCACAAACAATAAATATTTACGTGTAAACTGAAACAAACACATTGAAAGTGACGTTCGAAATCCTTTGAACATGCTGGCAAAGAGAACAACGGCAGTACTCCAGAGAGTTTGTTCCTAATATTGCGACATAAAAGTGGCAACGACCAACGAATTCTTTGCAAATTGAGTTTTGCAGACTTCGAGGATTCTGTTTTGTTTTTATTTGAAAACACATTTTTATAACCACATAACACCAATCGTTTTCTGAAATTCACCTTTTGACATATATCATTATTATTGCCTCTGTGTTATTAAATAATAAAATAATAACGTAATTTTGTGATTTACATTATAAATATATTCTTAATTTCTTGCAGGTTAGAATATTCAAGAGCCACCTTTTTTAAATATTCATAATTTAAACAATTGTTCAATCCTAAATTTTTAATATACCTAATCAACCTAGGAAGTTCATTCTTATATTTGTACTATAAAATGGCCTCCATTTTATTGGTAGGTTATATAACCAACCTAAGGGTTTAAAATCAAATCAATATATATATCTATAATAAATATTGACACCTAACACGGCAGTTGTTTAACACGTGTGACCTATGAAATAAAGAGTATCAAGAAACTACTTACCCAAACTTTAAAAAGTTATTCTATAGGTAAAGAACAACTTGACTAATAAAGTATATTGGTAACTTGAATCTAGTTAGGATTTCTGTCCATCTGTCTGTATGTGATTTGTACATACAAATTTTTAACTCATAAATGGTTTGACAAAATCATACTTAGTATGAACATTTATGCAAGTAGTTTACAAATACATTTAACAAATTGTAATGCCTAAAACATTCATTGTATAAGTGGCGTAAATTTAAAAAGTTAAACATTAAACATAAACAAAAAACATTACAAGCACACAACATACAACCTTACCATTATCAAAACATATTAATAAATAAACGAGATATAACACTTTATTATACGGGAAAGACTAAAAATGGGTTTAATAATGAAATATTAGTAGAACTTAGCCACAATAAGTCACATACCAAGTTTCATCAAATCATATATACATAAGGAAGATGCAAATTGTATAATATACTTCTAATGAGAATAACATTGAATATTATACTGATTAGGTAACCCCATAAGCAGATTTTCTACTATGGGGTGTTTGATGTAGGTATTATAAGTCACACCTAGATGAATTCTCATAACAACTGTTATATAAAGTAAGAAAAACACTGGTAAACATACTTCGATTAGCATATTGAATGTATGATAAGCGATTAACATTTAGCAATGATAAAAAATTACTAAATGGTGTTTTTATTCAAAGCTGAGTCCAATGATGCAATCAAATTTTGACTTTTTAGTTTTGATTTATATAAGTATTTACTATATAATATACACATATAAACTTTGAACTGAGGGCTTAAATTTCAAACTCATAATGGCTTTGGGCTTAAGTATTACCAAGTCTTCTAAATCAACATTAACTATATCACTGTAAAGAGAAAAATTAGATACTATTTTGTTCAGTTATAATTAATATAAGTAAATTCGTTGTCTCGACAAAATTATTTTAATACTATCTACAGACATTTCTGGACATCAACTGGTAAATTAATTTTTAGTGGACACAGGTGAAAAGGAAACGCTTGAATCACAGTAGTTATTTAACAACAAACTGCTGTTAAAAATTACATTACTATAACATGACTGTGAGTTGGGAGCGTTCCATTACCTCATCAACTTGTCACTTAGACCCTTTTATTACGAAATGTATCAAATACCCTTGAGATATGGTGAAATACGTTCTTAAATAAACATTACTGAATTAATTATTTTATTTATCTAACTTTTTAATTAAGGTATTCTTTGCAGAACCGTACAAAGTCCAATCTTTTCATTAAAAATTAGCCGAGTTTTTTACAGAGCTTAACAGCGCAGATATTGAGTCGTAAGCTTTAATTTACTTGTCATTTAAAAGCACTTAACTTGAATGTGCCTTTCGGGGTCTCGAGTTTTCAAACGGGCCCAACAGTTACCGGCAAGCTCTCAAAGTTCAGTTTTGTCTGATTTAAATAACATTGATAAGATAATTTTGATATAACTGTTTCATGAACTTATCATTTACAACTCTGTGTACTTTAAGAATTAGCCAAATTTCTTTACAGGTCAGCGTAAAATACAAGCCGGTGAATACCCCTAAACGGGCTTGGTTTGCTGGTGTGCTTGAGAGTTCACACTTTTTATAGTCCTTGGCAATCATAGGAAGCATTATAAATTATCAATGTTAGTAATTTGAAAGGAAATATTTAGAACAGCTGTTCTCTTTTCAAGTTCAAGATATTTTATTTTTCATCGAGTAGCCAACAACTTTGTGATCTATTGTATTTTTATTAATCTTATTCGACTATAACTTCCATTTTATTTTTCTGGACTCATAATCATGGAAGTATGATTGGTGTGATAACTTAAGTTAATCGGGTACTGAAAATTATTAACGACAGAGTTCAATGTTCAAAAAGTCTATAAAAAATATTAAATCACCTATCGTCATGATTAAATATTAGTAAAACCAGTATTTTGTCTGGTAAGTGGGATGTTAATTTGTTTTATAAATTACATTTTGTAAACCAAAACCTCAAGGCTGTTTATGCAGCCAACCGATCAGAGGCACACTAAGATTTAAATTTCACAATAGTGCACAAAACAAAATAATGTGCTCATTGAAATAAAAATATAGTTAAATGATTTTAATTTTGTTAATGTCCGTCAAACAAGCTGAAATGTCTCTGAAGGGGAGTCGCACACGGTCTTGAGGCTGAGGTAATAAATCCTTTATTTCCAGAAACTGGAAGCTTCCTACAATAATCTTAAGGTAGATCTTGAGTATTCTTGAAATTCATTACCCTAACTTCAAAGAAGCATGTGGTTGAGACGTGGTAAGCATACCCAGTACCAAGAATCGTACGATTTTCAATGTAGGGAAGCACGCCTTGAACCAAAGCGGCTAGCAACCAGAATCCGTATTATGGTTGGTCAATAGAATAAAGAAAAAACTGTATAATACAATTTGGCATGATAAGCATTTTAATTGTATAACATGACAAATTTACTTTAGAAGACTTTTAAACACTAAAAATTAATTACGACAAATATTAACATTAATAAAATTATGCATCAGCTTGACTATTTGATTACTCTTAATTGGTTTAGGAGCTCTTTTACCCAAAATAATAATACAAACTCGTTCCCAACTTAGTGTAGAGTATGGAACACGAGTATTACAACTATCTGAACTAAAAGTTCTTGAGAAAATATTAGTTTTTTTATATAAAAAACAGTTGTCCACACAATACTTGTCTCTTAGCAGTGGCATAAAGAACAACACTAGGTATTATATTATTAATTTAATAATATTTCGTTTGCAGATTAAATTACTTTATATTGTCCTTCAGGCTTGGGTTATTTTTTTAATTTATATTTTAAACTCTTAACACAATCTAAACTTTTTCAAAATTTTTACCCTGCAAATTTTGGTTGGATCTTTTTGAATAAGTTATTGTGCATTTGTTTACCTCTAAGCTTTTCATGTTTTATATTATTATTAATGTTATGATTACAGAAAAAATATGTATTAATGTCGTGAAGAAATCCCTGACTATAATGATAATTAGAATGGTATGTCCTAATAAAACGTATACAATGTAATGCTTGTTATGGAAACGAGCAAATTGTTTGTTGGACATGAATATATACCCACACCATTCTCAAGGTGAAGAGTAAAGCTTGGCTCCTAGTAACCAACATATATATACCCACACCATTCTCAAGGTGAAGAGTTAAGCTTGGCTCCTAGTAGCCAGCATATATATACCCACACCATTCTCAAGGTGAAGAGTAAAGCTTGGCTCCTAGTAACCAGCATATATGTACCCACACCATTCTCAAGGTAAAGAGTAAAGCTTGGCTCCTAGTAACCAGCATATATATACCCACACCTTTCTCAAGGTGAAGAGTAAAGCTTGGCTCCTAGTAACCAGTATATATATACCCACACCATTCTCAAGGTGAAAAGTAAAGCTTGGCTCCTTGTAACCAGTATATATATACCCACACCATTCTCAAGGTGAAGAGTAAAGCTTGGCTCCAAGTAACCAGCATATATATACCCACACCATTCTCAAGGTGAAGAGTAAAGCTTGGCTCCTAGTAACCAGTATATATATATACCCACACCATTCTCAAGGTGAAGAGTAAAGCTTGGCTCCTAGTAACCAGTATATATATACCGACACCATTCTCAAGGTGAAGAGTAAAGCTTGGCTCCTAGTAACCAGTATATATATACCCACACCATTTTCAAGGTGAAGAGTAAAGCTTGGCTCCTAGTAACCAGTATATATATACCAACACCATTTTCAAGGTGAAGAGTAAAGCTTGGCTCCTAGTAACCAGTATATATATATATATATATATATATATATATATATATATATATACCCACTCCATTCTCAAGGTGAATAGTAAAGCTTGGCTCCTAGTAACAAGTATATATATACTCACACCATTCTCAAGGTGAAGAGTAAAGCTTAGCTCCTATTAACCAGTATATATATACCCACACCATTCTCAAGGTGAAGAGTAAAGCTTGGCTCCTAGTAACCAGTATACCAAGCCCTGGGAGTATCTGGTTTAAACTCAAATACATAAGAAATAGATTGTAAAATATATAACATTTCAAAATGATCTACAACTTAATTGTCCTGTGTAAATCATGATTAACAACAAATAACAACAAAATGCAATTCAGTTGATGTTGTTGATTATTTGATTTTCTTTGAATGAATAACCAAATTCATTATCTAAGTTCCCGTTTTAAGACCAGTTTATAAGTAGGATAAATCTATATATTCAGTGAGGAGAACCACATTAACTTATGCTGAACAATCTGGGGGAGGAAATACAATTATTTAAACTCATATACGTAATATCCTTGACTATATACCTGTACTAGACAGAAAACCTTATGGGTCCTTCTGATAACAAAAGAGGCGGGATTCTCCACGTAGTTCTGACAGCACTGGATAGAAATTGCCACCATCGCACGCAATGGCGGACGTAACTCTGGCTCATGCTGCTTGGCACGCTCAGCTCGGCCGTTGCGGAACCCATTCTGCTAGTAAAACAACTGTCTCGCTTTCCTCGCAACTCGGAAGTTTTAATATACGTTTTAACAAAGGCTGCAAGGCTGTAATAACAAAGGTTGTGTGAAATAAAAAAGAGATCGCACGCATTACGCTGACGTGAGGGAAGTGAATTTCTGCAATAAACCATTAAAAAGATCAAATAAAGGGTTTAAACTAACTCTGGTTGCATTTTTTGAAAATTAAAATATTTTATTTGATGGCTGTTTGATGCTCCTGGTTATATTTAAATTCACTAATAGGTTGCCAATGTTGTACATTATAAAGTTGGAAGGAGGTATTGTCGGGATAAAAATTTGGTATAGGGATATAGGGTGTGATAAAACTATATTAGTATATGAAAAACAGCCTTATCCAGTGTAAATTCCCATAAGCAACGTACTGTATTTTGACAATTAACATTTTCTTAAATAACAAGGTAAGTACTAGTAATATAATCAATAAGTTACCGATGATAAACGTTTCACGGATTGCACCGATTTGCTACTGCAAAGAAATTCTAAAACCAAATATAAATATGTAGAAAAATATTTTTTTTAGTAGTAGTTAAACATCTAACGTTAAAGATAATAAAGATTATTACAAGATTCAATTAAAAAAGAGATGTAGAAATATTACGGTTTTAGTTCTTGTAACAACATAATATTGTTACCTCCTTATAAAACCTAGAACCGAGCACCAGCGAGGAGAGCACTACTAGTTCCTAAAACAGGGATTCACAAAAGTATTTCACAACGAAATATAGTAACCTAACCTAACTCCGCAGAGCGCTGTATGGTGGCTGTTTGTTGTACATCATAATTACAAATAAATGCACCTAGGCTTGTCGATTACCCTGAAAGTTACAATTTTACCATCCCTCTGGTCACTTCGTCCCCCACTCCTTCACACGGGGTTAATCAAAATTCTTTCGTGAATCACTGTTTTAGGAACAAGTGGAGAGCACTTGCTTCTCTGGGCCTCTCAGGCCTCAATGGGCCCTAATATGTTCTCCTTAAGAATAGTATTAAAGAAAACACATGGTTTGCAATTGGTTTGCCCAATCATATGGCACTATTTTTTAACAATGTAAACAATATATCCATATGATCTATATATTTACAACTGCAGTAAACTAACCACAGAAAAACTCCACTTTTCATTGCTTATAACGCCAGTTAATGTATGATAATTGCATATAATCTGTTTCGAACCTAGAAAAGGGGCACATGAAAATATATCAGTTGGTAAATAATATTATTATTACTTATTTGGTTTTATTATTCCTTTTTTGTAATATTCCATATCTCAACACTTTGAAATATCAACGGGAATCTATAAATGCGTACATGAACTTACCTCTTAAATGGAAAACGTAATATACGTTTCATTATTATCCAGCCCGCTCCTACCACCACAGTTTCGTATCCAATGCTTTTCTTATGGGGATTAAGTTTTTATTTTAAACGCTTTATCGTGGGAACGGTGTTACGTAGGACCTTTATTTTCAATAACAGCCTCGTCTTTAGCCTAAAGAACATACTTGTCAAGTTTGAATATAACTAGTTGAGTATATTTTGAGTTATCGCGTGGAAACACAGAATTGTAAAAATTATTTCAATATAGACCATCTTTACATTTTATAGACTCATTCTCTCCATTCGCTTATAAATTAAGTAAAGAATATAGTATATTTTAAAAGTAAATTAAATGCTAAGCAATAATAAAAAAATAAACTATTTTGATTTTTTGTTACATACGTAATATACTTTACTAATCAAGGCATGACCAGTTAATTTTAGTTGGTAAATTGTGTTTGATTGACCACTGTTGGACCTTTGTTTTTTGAAATACCTGTTATCTTTTATATGATTTTGGTATACCAAGATCACCACAGTAGGAATTAAATAGAATTAAATTTGTTTAAGGATTACAAAGATTAAAATTACGAAAGTAGATCAAACTGTGGAGGTTGGGTTTGTGAAAGCTTGATCCTGCCATTGCTCACAGAGGATTAGCCCCAATCTCCAGGAAGAGACAAGCGTAGCAGCCATTACCCGCGATCGTAGCCCCCAAGACATATTACTGAGTGCGAAAATATCAAATTATAACCACGTATTTCAGCGTTTGATCAAAGTTAAATATACAAAACGAATTTGATTATGTTTATCTGTCCATATTTATTAAAGTCATAAACTTAATAGAATTACATGACTATTTTGTTTATTTTAGCATATTTCAAATGTACGATAATTTGTAAGTGATCCAATTCAAATAAAAGATATATCTGATACCACATGCCGAATAAGTAAATACAAATTAACTAAACTATTATATTTACAATTAAATTTATCTCTGTTCTCTAAGCCCTGTTTACATATTAATCAGTAAATTTATTTATCATTCGTATTTATTATAAATTAACAGTCACAGTCGGATATAACGTTCTTCACAATAACAATTTAAAATACATTGTTTTCGTCATAGGGTGGTAAATGCGGGATTATTTAACATACGTCATTAGGTGTCACATGTGACATAGTTTCGTTTAGTGCATTTCTTTAATGACGCTGTTTTTTTAAAGATTCAAAACATAACCTTTGGAAGAAATTTAGTTATTGCATCCCAATTAAGTTACTCGCTACTAACAAACTTTATACGAAAAACCAATAAAACATTTCCCTGCGGAGTTACGTGTCAAATCAAATAATCAATTTACAAATCGACGCTAACTTAGTAAAGTTACAAAAACCCAACGGCGGACTGATTAAGTGTGAATTTTCAGTGGCTGTTATATATTCGAATATAAAGTAGTCTGAGGAACTTAAGAAATTAGTTTAAATAACGTTATAATTCAATAATAAATTATACCACAACATGTAGTAAATGACTATGAGATTCTCTCTGTAGCATGTAAAGTGTAATATTTTACCTGAATATTTTTACTTCTTGACTTCTCATTAAACACATTTATTAAAAGCACATTTATTATACCTATAGCTGTAATACATTTATAATATACCGTTATTAAATGATGACTGTATACTATCATTATGTACCTCATTTTATAATTGTTGTTGCCCTGATTTTCCTGTTCGGTTAAAACTTATCTTAAGTATTACAGGATCGCTAAAACGTATGCTCCTTCCGATGGTGCGATTTGTGCTAACGAAAAAAGAGGCAAATGACTTTGGCGAATATATTTAAACTTTTTGTGCCTTTTCACATTTTATTTAAAAAAGTATGAGCTTCAATTCAGTAATGCACCTATAACTAGCAAAATAGATCTAAGAAAATATAACGTATTATATATTCATTATTTAATATTTATTGTTGTTTACAGCTCACAATATTACAAAAGTTGTATTTGCAACGCTTTACGCTCTGTAAATGGTGTTGCTAAGTAGTTTTGTTCTTTTTGTGGATTACTCTTTTTAAAAAAGCTTACAGTAATAATAACGTGAAATGACAGACCAAAACCTCATTACCAGTAACAGTTCTATTTACGCCTCTGGCTCACTATGTTAATTATCTCTGTTGAGCTTTCTCTAATGAAACTCGATGGGTTTACAATATATTTCTCTTTATATTCAAATCTTTTTAAATTGTCAGATGAGATCTCATTTGATAACTCTTTACATACCTTGATAATTATATCATATTTATCTTTTTTAATATATTTCAAATAGGCTTAATCCATCCCAACTATTGAATTTCAGTATTTAATTTCTCGTTATACATTTTAAAATAATTGAAAAAAAATAAAATTAAACAACTACTTAGGTGCAAAATCATTCCAATTATTATTTAGTTCGTTTGGAAAAGTTTTCCTACCTTTAGACAAATAGTATTTGATAATTTTTTTCTAAATTGGTATGAGGTTAAAATTTTACTTCTAGTTTTCTTAAGGATAAGAAAGACACTTTTAACTGACTATGTCTTTTCTAGGCCATCTTTTTACATAAACATTTCAAGTTATTTGAAATCTCAGCTGCATTGCCCCTTACTAGTTCGGCTTTAAAAATATTTCTAAATTTCATATTGCACATCTGACAAAAGTAAATCATTGTTTTGTTTATATTTATATATAAATAATTTATAATTTATTTATATGCCCTGTTTTAGGTAATACTATTTTCAACATATTTTGGCACCACCCTCTCTAATAGCGTTGTCCTAGCGGAAACTGATGGGAGGCTTCTTGCCAATTATTATAATCAAAACGACACAACACGAATATAATACACACAAATACCCCCGTCACAGCAAACCTGCGTACTCAGAAAATTTCCAATGCATAATATATATCTTAATACCATATAAAGCCGCATACCAAGTTTCAGAAAATATATTCATATACAAGCGATATATACAATTTCAATTATTCTCCATAAGAATATCATTGGTGATGAGTACATAGGTTTGCTGAAACAAGGAACACTAACAATTGGTTTTTATAAAAAAATATAAATATAATTTAACTAGGTGAAGCCACATACCAAGTTTAATCAATATTCAATCATAAGTAAGCACTATACATTTATTTGAATGCGATGTATAACATTTTAATTATTCTCCATAAGAATAACATGGGAGATGAGTAAGCAGGTTTGCTGCAACAAGAAACTAAAAAATGGGTTTTTATGCAAATATCAATATAACTCAACAAGGTGAAGCCACATACCTAGTTTTATTAATTTATGTTCATAATTAAGGGAGTCATTAAATTTTACTTATTCCCCATAAGAATAACATGGGGGCTGAGTACGCAGGTTCGCTGCTACGGGGATAATCAATAAAAAACCAATTTTTTTGTGCAAATATCAATATACCAGTACTACGTGACCCCACGTGCCAAGTTTCATCAATATACATTCATTAATAATGGAGATATCAAATTTTATTTATTCTCCATAAGGATAACATTGAACAACGTACTGTGTTTAGCACTTTGATTATCTCTGCAACGATTGGACGTAGAATCACAATTTAAACACCAAAATGATTGTTTTGTGGAGCTGAGTTGATTGGTAAAAGCAAATGTGAAGTTTACATTAAAATTAACTTAGGAAAAGCCAAAAACCTTTTTCCCATAAGATTAACATAGGAGATTTTATGAGCAGGTTTTTTTTGATTTTCTCCGCAACCACTTAACCTAGCTTAATAATTCAAAATACCATATTATTTTTTAGTTTAAGCTCTATAACATGGTCTAAACCAAAATTAAGTGTTTTAAAAATTTTTGGGTAAAAAATGCAACAAATGATTTTTGGAAAATTTAAAACCCCCATAAACCGATTTTTCTGGTTTTCGAACTTAAAGTCATAAATGTCACTACACATTTCAGCCAAATTTCATCGAAATCGGACGTTTTTTACTCAAGCTATCGCATTTTATTTATTCTCCATAAGAATAAGATTAGGGTTGAGGACGCAGGTTTGCTGTAACGAGGAAGATAAGTGTTTTTTTGCAATTATCAATACAACTGAACCAGGTGAAGCTACATACAAAATTCTCTTAATGTAGGTTCATAATTAAGGGATATATACAACTTTACTTATTCTCCATATGAATAACATGGGGGCCGAGTATGCAGGTTTGCTGCTACGGGGACTATCAACAAAAAACTTATTTGTTGTGCTAATATCAATATACCACAACTAGTTGAAGCCACATACCAAGTTTCATCCATATACATTCATAAATAATCGTGATATAGAATTTTATTTATTCTCGATAGCATTGGACAACGTACTGTGTTTAGCACTTTGAATATCTCTGCAACGATTAGACGTAGAACAACGATTAAAACACCAAAATGTTTTTTTTGTTGAGCTAAACACAGTAATAAACAGAAATGTGAAGTTTTTAGTAAAACTATCTGAGAAAAATCTAAAAACCTTTTTCCCATAAGATTAACATGGGACACGTTTTTTTGGATTTTCTCCGCAACCACTTAACCTAGGTTAATGATTCAAAATACTAAATTATTTGTTTTTTAAGCTCTATAAAATGGCCATAACCAAAATTGAGTGTTTTTAACATTTTGGGCTCAAATTTGCAAAAAACCGATTTTTGGAAAATTGTAAACCCCCATAAAACCCCTTTCCCATAGTGCGATCAATCTGGTTTTCGAACTTAGTCATAAATGCTACTCTCCACATTTGTGCCAAATTTCATCAAATCCGGGTGTTTCTTTCAAAAGTTATCGCGGTAACGGACACACACACATATATATATATATATATATATATATATATATATATAAAACGTTTTGAGGTCCCCAGATGCCAAAAACACTATTCGTTCAAATTTATATATATATATATATATATATATATATATATATATATATATATATATATATATATATATATATACATATATATAAATTTGAACGAATAGTGTTTTTGGCATCTGGGGACCTCAAAACGAAAAGTTAACATGGTCTCGGGCTTAAGTCTTACCATGCCACCTACGGTAATAGCTTCTTCCCTATAGGGGAAATTCGCTAAAAGAAAAAAAAAAACTCAGGAGTGTGGTCATGCTCTCGGCTCGGGTTCGGGTTCGTGCTGGGCTCAAGGACCTTTGATAAAGGGAAACTTTTTTTTGTATCTCGAAACGACGGGATATGGCGTTGTCTTTTGTTTGTTTTGTGTTATGCTCGAGAAGCGTTGTTTTGATTTAAATATTGTTAAGAGGACTGCCATCAGTCTCTGCTAGGTATAAACCTGATGTTGGGTGGTTCCAAAAAATAAGTTGCAAATACTATTAAATTATATAAACCTTTGATAATCTTTTATCATACATAACATATTAACCTAAAAGTTTTAAAAGCTCTTTTTAGGGTACATGTATTATGGTGTGGTATTTGCTATATTATTTAACTACTTTGTTGGTATTTTATTTCTAATATAAATAGTAATAATTCAGTAAAGTTAAATAGGTTAACTGGAGTATAAAATCTGTTATAACTTTTAACTTTCTACTATGAATTTGAACGAACCTTTTTTTAAGATTATTTTGTTTGGAAATTCTCAACAATTTTAAACCTAAAATTTCTAATCACAGTAGTTCTTAACAAATTTTTTAAATTTGTTTTATATTAACAGTAGTAGAGGAATTAGAGATTAGAATCTTATTCCTTATACGAAGTTTAAAAATAAATAAAAAAGTAGTATATGAGATATATTAAGCCAGTCTATTTGTGCAGTCTCTAAATATGCGTTCAGTTATTTATTACTCATCCAAGTCATTATTATTTAGCATCTATAATTACACTCGGTTCAGGGAGTTGCCTTATCCTGATAATTAAATAACCTCTACTGAAAACTGCCCCATAAAAGGCTTATTTTAAAATACAGTCAGTTATTTTAGCTACATTTTAAATTTGCATATTTAAACAAGTAATGTCTGCCTAAATGCAGAGTCAAAATACGTTTTTAGGGCCAAGTTTTTTTTTCAAATATCCAGGATTTAAACACCTAACATGAACAGTATCAACAATGCTTTTGAAGTTTTAACAGGAGTTTAAACATATATAGCTCATGCGAATTGAATTCCAGTTAAATACTTTTCAGGTGTTATATATAACTGAGGGAAATATTTTCTCCCTCATATTATCCAGAATATTCAAAATAAATTCGATTCAGAAGTTTACAATATATTTTTAAAAAGTAAGCAACACTTAATTTGTACTCCTTTTAAAATATTAATAACAGTAATAATAGTAGTATTATAGTATATTAAAAGAAAATTGAAATAACGGAACTTTTTTCATCTGCTATGATAACCATCCATTAGAAAGAATGATGAAGAACAATTTTAAATTAATAACCTAATTTAATTTAACTTTCTAAATCTCAAACGAATTTCAAACACTTTCTTTAATTTGAACTTGTTTTAGCATAACTTATGGTAACACTAACTCACGTATGTAACTAAAATGAAACTAAAACTAATAAAGAATAAAATCATAAAGAGATATAAGTTGGAATTAAATTTCCTATAAGTTACTGTTATTTTATTGAGTGGAGCTCACTGAGATATACCCATTTAAATAGAGCGCGACACCCAAATTTACCAAATAAATAGGTTGCGGCACCCGACTTTACCATTTAAATAGGTTGCGGCACCCGACTTTACCTTTTAAATAGGGCGCGACACCTGAGTTTACTATAGCTACAGTCAGGGGCCCATATGCAAACTTTGTAATCGCATCATGCAATAACGGGTGAACGCACCTCAACCAAACTTTGCACAGTTATTAGGACACACAGTGGAGAAGTTTTAAACTAAACAAATTTAAACTCCAATGTACCTTTAGGATAAAAAGGGTCAACAAGCACGTTACTTAGTACCATTGAGAATTCGCTGGAGAGTCAGACGTTATAGAATATCGTTAAGTTTATAGATGAAGAAATAGTTTAGTTTATGTTAAATTGTAACAGTAATATATTTATAAACTATAAATAAAACTATCATAATACGCATTATATCTTTATGTGAATATTGCAACCTCGTTACGCTGAACTAGTGGGCCTCATTACTGAACTGCTGATACAGATTTACCGCTGCAGTGTTGAAAGATTAGTTTAATTAAATCAAAGTAAATGTGTTAAGTAAATACCCCCGTAGCAGCAAACCTGCATACCCAGCGAAGTTCTAATGAATATATAACATAACACATTGAGCCACTTAACAGGATTCATAAGAAATATGTTCACAATAAAGCGATATTTAAAATATTTATTATTTTCCATAAGAACGACATTGGGGATGAGTACGCAGGTTTGCTACAACAAGGAACACAAAATAATGGGTTTTATGCAAATATCAATAGAAGTCATCAAAGTGAAACTCACATACCAAGTTTCATCCATATAAATTCATAAATAAGCGATATAACATTTTAATTATTCTCCAGAAGAATAACATGGGGACCGAATACCTAGGTTTGCTGCTACGGGAACCATAGGCGAATTTTTTGTGTGCTAACAACAATAAACCATAACCAGATGAAGCCATATACCAAGTATCGTCAGTTTATGTCCATAAATAAGCGAGATATAAAATATTTCTTTTTCTCCATAAGAATAACACTATGTAGACGCTCCTATGTTCCGTAATAGGATGAAGCGAGGATTTGTAATACCACCATAATAGGCAGTGTAGGTGCCAGATTAATTAATTAAAAGTAACTTGCCTAACCTCACCTAGGCCCACATTAATACTTCGACTAGCCTACCACATTCCAGTTTATTGTTGAATCTAGTAGGCCTATGTTAGATGAAGAACCAAAATTTATTCGCCCTGAAAAATAACTACTTACCACATAAACATTCCTCTCAGAATAGTCATTGTGTAAACAATTTGGCTTTGAATTCCGTATTGTTAATTTGAATTGGATATAAATAGGCTATAGGCAATAGGCCTATAGCCTATTTATATCCACAAGCCTATTGATATTTGAACAAGTCTTTAAAGCCCATTTGCTTCTTGCCTACCAATGCACAACTTCATTCAATGTCACTTTTGAGAATCAGCCAATAATTATGTGTCAAATTACTGCCAGGGAAAAAGCCAGTACAGTATCCGGTAAGACCTAGGCCAAATGTGAAAGTATTTTCGTTGGTTGAAATCCAAACAAACATTATCATATTTGTAACGTGTCGCAGATTAATTGACTACAAGTAACTTACCAAACCTCACCTATGACCCTACTAATATTGCAAATGGTCTACCACATCCTAGTTTGTTGTAGAGTCTAGTAAATTAGGTGAATAACCAAAATTTATACACCCTGAAAAATAAATTCTTACAACATATAAACATTCCTCTCAGAATAACCATTTATAAAAATTTGTCTTTGAATAGAGTTAAGTTTAAGAGAATATAATAGAGGTAATCCCAGAGCTCTGAGGGGTGGGATATTCCCGGCTCAAAGCCCTGGGGTTACCATAGTAGGCTATGGGCAAAAATTTGAGTAAGTCTTTAAAGCCCACTTACTTCGAACCTACTAAGGCATAACTGTAGTCAATGTTACTTTCAAGAATCTGCTATTCCTGAAGAATTACCTTAAGAATTGCCTTCCTTACAAAATTGCAAATTAATATAGCTATGAAACTGTGTTAGGATAACACTAACCTATAACTGTTTTTATGACTTTATAAGATATATGAATTGAAAAACAAAATTTGAGTTTACCAAAAGCCAAAATATCATTTTAACACATGACATGACAGCTGATTAAAAAAACTAATTGTTTAGAAAAACAAGAACAACTTATGGCTTTTTCCATTGGCACCAAAAATTTCCGATTTAACCAAAATTACAGACACTACGATTTTTGAAGACAATATATCAGCACTTACAAGTCTCAGGCACAAAATTGTGTTCAAATTATAACTACAATTAGGCTATATTGATCCGTTACTGCTACAAGGTGATTTTTTTATATAAAAATGAAAGTTAAGAATCTCTTCTTTTAATTTATTGTCAGAATCACAAATGAATAAAAGTTAAATATGAAACTATGTTTACAATACCTACCTAGGTGCTTAACAAAATTGAAATGTAGTAAGTTAGAAATCTATATCTCTTACTGAAATAGGCCCTATAAGGTTTTAAGTAACAATTTTAACCCACAGCGTAGGCATAGAACAACTATACATTAGCCTCAGGCTGATTGGTGACTTCAGTATTGTTGTTGGCTAGGATTGATTTTTTTTTAATTTCACAGTTTCTTTTTGTGACAAAGTCATGACCTAAGTTATTCAAACAATAAGAAAGTCATAATAATTAGATATGTATAACATTAGACTAAGCCTAGGCCTAACCAAATTTTTCATAAACAATAACCATCATGAAACAGGGACAGAAATCCCCCGAAATTTTAAAAATACATGGGAAAAACGGGAGAAAGAGTGGGATGTAGGTAAGGTCAAATCCTATCCACCGCAAAAAAATGCTAAATAAATACGCCACTGACAAGTAATACTTATTACTTAACACAATAATTATGCATTATATCTTTATGTGAATATTGCAACCTCGTTAACACTACACAGAATTTTCGAGAAGCGTTGTTTTGATTTAAATATTGTTAAGAGAAACACGGTACTAGTACAGCTAACGCAAACTTACAGTACTTCTTACTGAAAATTGTATCTTAAAAATCAACCCATTCTATTGTAAAAGGAGACAGTTTGGAATTTTTGTGTGATAGGCTATCAGAATTGTTCAAAGCTGTAGATCTATTTAACCATAGTTTACATCGCACCGTACCTTACCTAGGTTAAAGTTGTAACTGAGTAGACACAGACTTTGTAGCCTTTCCATATGGCCTACAACTTCCATTACATCGTATAGGTACTTTCACTATAGTACTGAATACATAATTTTGATTGTTATAAAACGAATAAATTTTGAATGATTCTATTACACATTATTGATTCAAAACTCATTTATTCGCAAAAGACATTAACTGAACTGACCGGCCACTGCTGGCCAGGAGACCACAGACTACAGACGACGTAATTAATCAGTTGTTTTGGTTAGCTGCTATTGTCAACATCCGGCCGTAGTCTGTTTGACTGAAAAATCAGTTGAGCGACTGCTTGCTTAACACTTACTATCCAACCCAAGATACATCTGAATAATTCCGTAAAATAAAAAAAATATATACGAAAATAATAATCCAGATATAGTTTATAGTTTAACACCTTTTTTACAATTAAGAGCTACCCTAAAAATTTCAAAGCAATTCATTAAACCCTTAAAAAGGAGTTAGCGTAACAAGAGAGTGACTAAACACGAGTATGAAAGATTCAACTCGCTTCGCTCGCTTCATCCAATTAGACAACGTACTGTGTTTAGCACTTTAAATATCTCAGTGACCAATTGACGTAGAGCAATGATCAAAATACCAAATTGTTTTTTTATGATAAATTAAAAGGTAAAAATGAAAATTTGATTTTAATAGAAATTACGTGTGGAAACCCCAAAAAAAACATTTTTGGGGTACAAAATCCTCAAAACCCCCCCTTTGGATGGTGCGATTTGTCTGGTTTTCGAACTCGTTCAAATAAATGGTACTTTACACATTTGTACCAAATTTCATTAAGATCGGACCTTTTTTGCGATAGTTATCATGCTTACGGACACACACACAATTATATATATATATATATCCTCCGATGCCAAAATACCATTCGTTCAAATTTGTATATATTTATATACATATACACAAGTTATACATATATACAAATTTGAACGAATGGTGTTTTTGGCATCTGAGGACCCCAAAATGAAAAGTTATCATGGTCTCGGGCTTAAGTCTTACCATGAGATCTACTACGGTACTAGCATCTTCCCTATAGGGGAAATTCGCTAAAAGTGATTAACTATATTAAAAGAAGTGGTTGTTTTGTTGTTGAGGTGTATGTTAGTACGTGATCAAATTCACAGACAAATGTGTTATGTCGTTAAAAAATGTGTAATAAATCGACAAGCAAATAAATTATTTCTTTTGCTGAGGTTTCCAGCTGGTAAGTATGTAAAATTTAATAGTATTGCGTATTTTTTTCTTCATTTCATCTTGTCAGCCGCACTATAAACTAGCGAACGATTGGGAAGTAATCAAGTTAAAAGAATATCAACAGTAACTTCCGCTGCCGCTGCACGGAGGTCCTCGCCGGGGAGAAGGAGGTGGACGTTCTAGTAATAATAATAATAATAATAATAATAAAAAAAAGCTTTATTTTCACATATCAAAAGAAACAGTACATAGTCAGTCAACAGCTGCACAACAATGGTCAACAATGACCGTCTGTTGGGTTGGCATAATTATAACGTCCATGCTCGTAATAAAATAGCTTTTTTCTACACTCCTGAAAACCCGATAACAAAATAAAAAACAAAAAAATATACATATGTTTAACCTATTTAAAACAAAGGAAGAGTCATTTGTACAAAGAACAGGCAGCAGTACTAAACAAATGGAAAACAAAAACAAACAAAAATGTTTTACAAAAGGCAAATTAGAAGCCTCCAACGTTCAAATGAACCAAATACCTTTATAATTTAATGCCCTGAATGGACCATTTGTTCCAAAAATATATATTTTTCACTACAATTTTGCGCTGATATTTATGCATCTACATTTGTACAGAATCTATGACAGAAATAAAAATAGTTTTAGAAATTAAAGCATATACACACACAAATATATATTACTATTTATACATAAATAATAATAAATGCGAAGAAAATTCACCTAACCTATGTTAAATTCTTGCACAAGTTCCCACCTATATCCCCAAGCCAATTTTAAATAAACGCCTAACTTTCGCCAATCCCTCCCATTTAAATAACCTTTAAATTCTTCAAAATCCAATTCATTTTTACCCATGCAATTGTTTCTGATATGCCTCAATATTGGGCACCGAGCAACAAAGTGAAAAACTGTTTCATCTTCTTGTAAATTACATATAGTACATAAATAGTTTTGGCTATTCATCCACGGTTTATAATTTAAATTGATCAACTCCCCTCGGCAATTTATGATCCAGGAAATTATTTTAATGTCAAATTCATTATTCATGAAGCCTCTGGCCCCAAGGTCATAATCAAGCAATAGTTTTTGCCTGTGATAAAAGGACGTGCGCGCTCTACCTACACATTCCGCATGCCAGGCTGCCCGCAGTGCGTTAGTCACTCTTATCAACTGCGACTCCACAACACTCGCTCTGTCCCCTTCCACTGCTTCCTGATTGAAAACTATAGATAAACCTACCTGACCTGCCAATCGTTTCCATTCTCGATGCCAATACACATTTTTATTTAAAATTTCACTAAGCAAAACTCTCGGAAGCCGTTCCCTTGGCAAGCGTAATACTTTCGTAATATAGTTAATATTCATTTTGAGAGTGAACAAATGTAGCTTTTCAAAACCTGATTCAAGATAAATCGTATAGTTAGGAGTGTTGTATGGGAGTCGAAAAATTCTTTTAATAAAAATCCTTTGAACAGCTTCTAATTTATCGTTTTCCAAAAAACCCCAAATTTGACCTGCGTAACAAAGAATTGCCCGAATAATTGCATTATAACACGAAAATTTTGTACTCAGTGGAACTTTGCTATTACTAAGCAGTTTGTCCCACACAGAATTAACTGCTAATTTTGCAACCATGCTTTTTTCCCCAAGATGTCGGTCCCATGATAAGGTTGGTGTTAATAAAACCCCCAGATACTTGTATTCATTTACTACCTCAATTGGATTATTTTTATACCACCACCTTTGATTGTTTTTCAACTTTCCCCCTTTTCTAAACACCATTATTTTTGATTTATTTAAATTTACTTGAAGATTCCACAAATCACAATAAACTTCCAGTCGCGTTATCATTTGTTGCAGAACCGTTGCAGTAGGAGCCAGCATCGCAATATCGTCAGCATACATTAATACATTAATTTTTTTTCCACCAAATACACAACCACCTTCTAGCATGTCCGGCAAATCATTTATGAATAAGGAAAATAAAGTGGGCGAACAAATGCATCCTTGTTTTAAACCAATTTTAGTGTCAAAACTCTCCGTCACACCCTCAGTACACCAAACTCGAACGTTGGTGCCATCATATAAATCTGTTAAAATATTTATCATTTTGGATGGAACGCCTAAACACGATGATTTAAAAAATAACGCCCATCTGTCTATTGTGTCGAATGCAGAGCTAAAATCAACAAAAAAACAAAATAAATTTTGTTTTTTCTCAGCCAGCCTAAGTTGAACCATAGTGGTCAAGTTGAAAATATTATCCACCGTGGAATACTGTTTCCTAAATCCCGCCTGATATTCAGTAATGACATTATTTTCCTTTACCCAGTCCCCAATTCTCCTATTAAGCAGACTTGAAAAAACTTTTCCGATACAATCAATAAAAGACAAACCCCTGTAGTTTGCAACTGAATTCACGTCACCTTTTTTAAATAGCGGACAAATTATAGATCTCTTAAAACTATTCGCTACCTCACCTTTTTCGTACATAACATTATAAATAGTTAAGAGTTTACTTAAAAATAAATCTGATGCGTTTTTAAAAAATTCATAAGGCACTCGGTCAAACCCAGGAGCTTTATTATTTTTAACTGTAGACAAAACCGCCTTCAGTTCATTCATAGTGAATTCAGCGTCCATCGCCTCGTTCCTTATCAACGGGGCCGCATAACTGACGCCAGCTGATACCAAAGGCGGGTTCAATAAATTTTGAAAGTACCGTAAAAATTCCTCACCTTTAATATTGCCAATTAATGTTTTGGGTTTGCACTTAAAACTATTGATTGCTTGCCAACACCTTTTGGACGTTCTAGTAGTGGTGTGGCAAATTCGTGACGCCATTTAGGACCAGTTCTATAAGCTGTATACTGTAAACAGAGTGTCATATACGACCGTGAAAGTATTGATCCTAGCGGGAATATTGGAGACAAGCTATTTACGAAAATTATTATATATTCCCTCATTTCATTTGGCTGCCTTGTACAAATAATTGTTTCTTAACTGTATTTTAATACAACCAAAATAAGAGGTTTGCGATTCCACAATAACCGGCAGCAAAATCAAATGCATATACGCCCATTTTAGGCCACCACTTGGGACCTTATTCGTGTTAAAGGGACCAGTTAGGAACTTCTACGGTGGCCCCGAGAATTTCCATTAGTTCCAAGTGGATTATGGTAAAAGCTCATATGTTATTGACAATTTGCTAATAACAATCCTTGAAGATGTCAGATAAAAGCAAAATGTTATATTTTTTCAATAAATTTATTTGAACGTGAGCAAATCAACATATAGATTTCCCCAAAATCCTATTTTTTTGTTGACCCGTTGAAATTTAGGCCTACTTTACACATAATGGCCTACTTTGTCACAGTTACAATGTATGTAACACAGAAACACAAACACGGAATGGCGGAATGAACAAACATTGATGTAGGCCTACTTAAACATCCGAACGGGTGGAGAAGTGCGCATGTAATTTACTATAAAACCTTTAAGTAACGTAAACATTGAGTGTATACAGTTTGTAGCTTTGTACTTGAACTGCAAAATCTTGGAATAACTAAAATTATACTTTTAAACAATAATAGTAAACAAATTATATAAACATACATTAATTGTTGTTAGTAAATATTACATGTACGGACCGCGAATAAGTACTTCGAATAATCTTAAGGTTCTATCTGTTAAAGCTAAATTCTGGCTTTGTAGAACAATTAGCTATCGTAACACGGAATGAAAGCCGAAAATCAATGTGAAAAATTGTTTTAAAACGAATCAATAGCCAATCACAACCAAGATTACGTTCTGTTTCTTTGGTTTATTTCATTGTAATTGCCATTGTCATTAAAAGTGTTTATAATGTCAGTTTACGCCCTTCTTGCGTATAAACTATTCTCCATCAGCATTTTATATTGAGATTTTGTAAAATATACATTACCTTAAATTTTGGTTTGGCAGGTCAATTACACGATATAGGGTTATAAACAACTAATCTAAGTCTATATCAACACATCACAGAGAGCCGAATTATAATACGAATATTTTGTTAATTTTCATCCCACCTGAATAAAAGTAAGTATATTTTACCTACCCTATATTTTATACTACACAAGTAAAATCAAGTTAAAAATAACACATAGTTTTGAACAAATTATTAGTCACATTTACAGTAAAGTTTACGTTAACAACATGTACAAATTGTTACTTGAAAGTTTTGGGATAGGAAAAACTCATCAAGTTCCTCGGCGAAATATCTATATTATTAACATTTATTTTGAGTGTTTAATGTATTGTACACTAACAATAAAATAATGTCAATTTAATCTCAAATTCATCCTTATGCAAATCAATTACTCCTACTTAGTCCTATTGTTTAATTTTGTTATACACAAAATAATTGATTTTCATTAGTTTTGAATGCATAGCAAAACCCACTATACCCATATTCTGCGAGTACGAAAATCCGTACTTTCAAGGTGATATAATGAAATTTAGATTTTCCTCTTCAGGAAAATTCCCACAATAGAAGGAAGACGAATTCACGTCTCAAATATATAACAATATGAAGCACGATAGATATGGCACTGCATAATAAAACGTGTTAGTATATCTATTTTTCTTTAATAAAAGTAATATAGAGTAGAAAGCTGCCAAAGGATAGGAATTCAATAAAAGAACCAATTCTTAGCACAGGCTCTATTTATGTCGCAATAACCCAAAGGGTGCCGTCGAGCAGCTTTGCCCTAATGTTACATCTCATTCCATTTTATTGGTTCTATTGTTGAGTAAAGAACAAAACTAATCTTCTCTAGAAGAAAACTTAAGACGCTTAAAAATGTCGCGAGCGAGTAATAAACACTGACTTATCCTCGTACATGACGATAAATTCTATTTGTCTGAAGTGTCAGTATACTAACGGTAATGTTGGTTTTACCTATTCTAAAATATTTATAGTAATGAAAATCAAACGAAATAAAATTTTATGTGTTAAAATGTATCCAATTTCGAAGTAGTTTATTAGCAATGAACTACTTGATGCAGGCAATAACTGGTCGTGTTACGACAAACATTTTACGTTGTACTGTTCTATTAGTTAACATACATAGCTACAATCTACATATACAGACAGATCGCTACATCTGAACGCTTTCAGCAAGTCTACATAGCTGAAAGTAATGTTATTATTTAACTATGTAGGGTGAGTTGTTAGAATCAAAGATCAAAGCATTATATAAGCTAAAGTTCATTCTCATCAAGCCTATATGATAGTACGCAATCATACTATAAACGAAAGACAATCTTCAATATATAGTTTTTTTTTTCAATTTATGGAAATAATTCACACAAATGCTACACTTTAAAAAACATAACTAATTTATCATTTTTTAAATAGAAAGAATATGGGGGGGGGGTAGTTGAAAATGTAATACAGTAAATAAACAAAAAATAATACGAAATTATAATAAAGTAAACAAATATGTTTGATTATAAACATGTATTCAAAGAAAGTAGTATTTATTAGGAGTCTTCAATTTGAAGTTAATTTATCACCATGACCAATGCTAAAAAATCAGCATATAGGATGAGCTAAAAAGGATGCAATACTCAAAGTAAAACTGTAAAGTCCTATCCTGAAGGCCTATTTAATGTTTGTAAGACACAATGTCCTATTTTTTACTTTTTACAATCCCATTAAAAGCGATATATGGCTTATATAATTTTACATGAACGTGTATGTAGAAAATTTAACTTTATGTAGAGTAGTTTTATAAAAGTACATTCTTCATAATTATGCTCGATGTAAACTTAATGACGAAGAACTGTTATCAAATAAAAGTAATGAATATCACCTTTATATTGGTTCAATTTAGTATTATTCATGACACACGATTCTGTGTAACGTTTATTTTTAAAGAAGGCAGTCGCCGAGGAATCCTTGGTTGATATTTATAACACGGTTAACGCTTTACATTCTATTATAAAAGGTTACCTCACCTTTCGAGATTGGTATAGAGTTTTAATGGAGTAGTTTAAGTGGTTTTAAAAAATGTAAGTGAGTAACCATTTCGGTCATTCATATTAATAAAAATGATTTTTAAATTACAAACTTATCACGAAAAAAAATTGTTTATCAAACTGTTACAATGCATTTTTAGAAGCGACAGATCACCACAGAATAAACGCTAGACATATGTTTATTAGAGGAAACTCCTTTTACATTTGTATTTGCCACTATTTCATAATAAATATTACGACACAGCTTAGTAATAGTTAGGCTAAAACTACTCATTCATTAAATTTTACTATGATTCCTTATTTTTAAATTTATTTTGGCAATAAGGACCACACTAATACATATTTTGTTGGTTGGCAGATTTATGAACCATTAAGCTATGTTGTCTTGGGCCAAATTGCTGATAATAAAAGTCCTATTGTCTTTCAGCTCTCAGACTACATCCATCCACTATATCTTCTTGATATAATTCAAATACTTTATCCGAATTATGTAGAAAATTAACAAGTGTTGTTATAATATCTTAAATATCAGTTTAAAATGCATTACTATAAAATATTTACATTTAATTACAACATACAGTAAAAAATAATTTACCAAAAAGACTAATTTAAATAATATGATCAGTTCTGTTTCTATTGAAATTTGCTATAGCATTTATACAAATATATCGGATTTTTTTACATAATATAAACTTTCAACGCTTTACAGGTATATTATTCTTTGAGGCAAAGGAATTTTCTAAAATTACAAGTAATATCTTACTAATAACTAAGGAAAAATATATATAAAATAATGAAATTGAGAATTCATGAAACTATTTTAGAAGAAGGAAATAGGGATTTTGTAAAGAATAATGGCTTATCATTTAAAATGTCTTTGAGTAAAATACTTTCGTCACGATCGATCAGCAGATGAGCGCAATTTCCATGTAAAATGAACCGTGAAATAAGGACCGTTCCGAAATAAACTTATCAACAAAGGTATCTAAGTAAATTTATTTATTTTCCACCAATACTCTTTTCAATGATATAAAAATTCAGCTCAAGTTGTATTAGATTATACTATTATTAATATATATTAATATATATACTAAACCTAATATTATTTGTAAAATATATACTAGTCCATTTATTTTCATTATTATATGTTATTAATATTTAAGGATATTATCATTATTATTAAACTATATAACAACGTATTTATAATATATAAGACAATCATTTTTAAAAATTAAAGTAAAAGAAATAAAAACAATTAATTTTCATCCTAGCACATAACATGAAATAATATTTCATAGATAAATAATAAATGAAATAACATGTTATTTAATATAAAGTCCTAAACTATAACACCAGCGTTTTATTAATACTACAAACTAATAGTGTGAGCATTTTTTACTTTTAAGCCCACTTACATATGCAAATACATTCACCAATACATACATATGTGTGTGTGTGTGTGTGTGTGTGTGTGTGCATTAAATTGTTTCCTTCGTCCTTATTTACACAATTATTTATTTAATATTTAAAATATTAGACAGTGTAATAGAGTGAAAATAATTAATAAATAAATGAACAAAGTACCTGAAAAGAAATTAGGTCCCCTGAAGGAGAGTCTGTTGAGGTTACTATCATATGAATAATAAAGGGACGCAGGCCGGTGCATTACAAAAGTTAAATTAACATTAGTAGCACCAATGACAATAATTAAAAAGTGCTAACGATCTTAATAAAGAACATATATCCTGTAAATAATAAACAATATAACATATAACTATGTAATTCAGATCAAAGTATACCAAACTTAACTTACTTGGCCAACGCGCTAAGTATACTTAAACATTGAAATAAAATAGAATATTAATTTTTGGAGTAGCGATAAAAACAATTCTGTTTTATTTCAATGTTTCTCTTAGCGCTTTGGCTAAGTAAGTTAAGTTTGGTAAAATTGTTCTGTATTATGTAAATTTGTCTTATATTGTTAAAGACATTCTTTATTAGTATTAGGTTGTAAAATTAGGAAGTGTTAATATACACCAGGTTAATACAGATTTAATACACTGGAGTTACACAAATCTTTAATATGCGTGATACAGGCCATGTAATTGAGATATAAACAACTTTGTTTGTCTGGAAGTTCACTTATCAAAGTTGATGTACCGGTAGAGTGACTTTGCGAATTACTGTCTTTGGTTATTAAACTAATACGTATTGGTGCTTACAAATCAGGTTTATCAGATTTGTATTGAAATAGTAAACATTCTTATCTTTAGTTTAGGATAATTTTAGTCTGAAAAAGATCGCTTTACCTGAATTTTAAAATCTACGACACAAATTAATGCCTCATAAATGCCAAATTAAAAAAAGGAATTGTATTAAATGTTTCGAACCGAACTCACTGAAAAATCAGTTCAACGCTTTAACAGAATAAAAAAACAAAAATAACAACTAAACAAAATGAGAACCCAGAAAATAAATTTATTTCATTAATCCCTGCATATTACTGACTAAGACGGATTTGCATGTCACTTAAAAACAGTCTTTTAAGACTTGATGATAGATATATAGAACTATCATCATGTTAGTTTTTGAAAAGGTAAACGAGTTCGCACGCAGCACGCTGAAGTGACGGAAGTGAATTTCCACATAAAAACTTTTAAAACCAAAATCAGTGTAAAAACATGAAATCTGAAAACATAGATTTTTGGCTGTTTTCATTTACCTGTAAAGCTGGGAATACAATTTTGCGCATTATAATATTAGGAGAAGGTCCAGTCAGGCTTGAAAGTAGGCGTGAGGTTACTGGGGATGATAAAAGCACTCTAACAAAGGAGTAGCAGGCTTTTCTAATGTAAAACCCCTTAAGACAACAACTGTGTTTAGACGAAACACATTTTCTTTAATAACTTGGTAAATATTTATTTAGAATGAAGAGGGAGTGCTTAAAACTTTTGCCTTACTAATTCCCATATATTTACATGCATTAATTTTACATCCGGGGCTTTTCTGACCCTTTTTGGGCCCAAAAACTGTAAATTTGAAAGATTAATCCCCAAAAAAGGGGTTTGGAGTTTTCCGATTGTTTTGCCCAACGATCTTGTCCAACTGATTACAGAAAGGAACGTCCCTACCAAATTTTAAGTTAATCAGACAAAAGATTCGACCGCTAGAAGCAAACATATATATATATATATATATATATATATATATATATATAATTTTGAACGACCCCGCAAAAAGTGTTCAGGGAGTCGCGTTAGGAACTTCTATGGTGGTCCCGGGCTTAAGTTTCACCATGCGAGTCATGCTAATAGTTCACTTTCCAAAGGAAATTCACTAATAAAAAATGGCGTCTAAATTTATGGTACACAATCCGAGTAAAACAATTGATTTTGATTAATACCATAAATACTAAAACAGGAGCTATAACGCCGTAAAGTCAGGATTTTAGGGCTCCTTGGAGGGAAATAAACTGGTTAATTCCTCCCTTAAGGTGTGTTTATTACACTCCAGCAGGGAGTAAATCATGAATTTAACTTTTAAAGTGACATTAAAAAATAAACTGTAAAAAGGCCCAGAACAAATTTTCTGATCCATTTTGAATCTTCTGTATTATAAATGTTCTAAAATGATATAAGGAATTTCACTGAAAAAGCTACATGAATTAGTGTTATATCAACTCAAATTTGACAGCTATGTATTCAACTGCTATTTAACTGCATTTGTTTTTGATGAGGTTAAACATATGAATGTGTTTATGTTCCTCTAATTTACTAATGTAATTGATCATAAACGCCTTTGCATAAAGAATGATTTGGATGTCGTTGGAATTAGCAAAAGTAATATCAAAAGTGTTTTGATATACAGTATTGTAATGTTATTATTCTTTCTTAAACAAATTGATTGGAAAGACAAGGACAAAGGGTATTGCCCTTAACCACAAACAATAACTTGTATTCAGTACGTAAGCAACGTTACTGCAAATTAATAACGAGGAAAGTTGATCAATTAATCAAAGATTTTATATAAACAACTACAAATATTGGGTATCACCAACACCAACACTGAAATATCAAATTTTTAAACTACATAGTAGTACAAATAATAAACTACACAATAAGAAACAATAATATAGTCTCAGAAAATTTCATTCTTGAGCAAAAAAACACGTTAATTTTAATCAGGTTGTTTACACCAATAACGGTTTCAGAATTACGAGTGGTCTATGTCTTCAAACTCGTGATAAAATGCATTTTTGATTAAAGTTATTTTAGTTATTTTTAAAACTTATTTTAAGTTCCTAGTCGTTCTAACCCCAAAAGAACAATACCATACGATAAATATGGAGCTGTTAAACAATAATACATTATCAGCATCATATTCCTATGGCATTACTTTTATAATTCTTTCAAAATATAAGTGTTTGGGGACTCTTTTGAACACAAAATATTTACAAGATTTCTCCAAGTAAGTCCTCTATCAATATAAAGTCCTATAAACGCCGTACAGTCAACTTATTTAAGAATTTAATCGTCCATCATTATGATTGGTCATTCTTTATTCTCAATATTTAGGTGGCAGCAACATTTTATGAAACCTAATTCACTAGTTTTTAGATTAATTTCTTAAAAAATTGAATCTATAAAAGTAAAAGGAGATTGCCATCGTTTGGGTTCTAAATGTAACACCCTTCTGATTGCTGCAAAACTAACATAGAAAGTAAGCGTGTGCTAATATTTGTATGGCTTAATATGTTGTTTAAAGTAGTCCCATTTGAATTTATTTACATCATGTTTCTTGTTTTATGATCTTGTGGTACTCATGACTTAATCTATTGCATGTTATTTGCTTAACGATCAATAAATATTGCCTATTGTCTATCACTGACTTACATTAAATCATCCAGGGAACCCCCCTTCCCATCATCCGCAGGGTAAAAACAGGCCCCCATTAAAAGCAAACTGGCACCCATAATACCATAAAGTTTCTGCAAACAAATTACAAATATGTGATTTCTTTTATTCTTTAGTTATTTTTTATTGTTCATTTAGTATTTGTTAGAGGACAACGGTCCAAAGCCCTCAAAGTCATGTGGGCGCAGAGAATCAAAACCGTGACATCTTGCACCGAAACCGATGGCGCTAACGGTTAGGCTAGTAGTCTCGCTCAAACACTCAGTAAATAACGGGGGATGGTTACCTGGGGTATTATACCTTTCAGCCTCGAGGTATAATATAGGGCTTCTGGGAAACACGCGACGAAGTTTATGACAAGGAAACAGTAAAATGTAAACTCGCAATTATTTTGAAAAATTATTAAAACCGTGCACCTTGACGTTATGAGTCGTCCCCGTATTGTGTATTTATTTTAAATAATAATCTACAAAAGTTGTTATCAGGTTTTTTCCGCTTACCAAAAACAACCTTTTAGTGTAAAAGATTTTTAAACTTAAAATTAAAAGCACCGTTAAAAATAAAAGAATAAAACAGAACTTTCAGGAGTAATACATAGTACTACCTGTTTCTTATTAAATTAACATCTGAGAAAATTATGATAGCTTCCAATAAGGGAGAAATTGCTTACATATTGCGAGTAAGCTTATAAGGGTTACACCGATGGGGCCACCACGTCCTACAGTTTATTTGAAGCAGTGCCTAAAGCTTTAAATTGACTATTTTAATGATTCAAGAATTTAAGAGTAACAATATTGTATAAATATTTACATTACTGATAACAAATACGCACAATTATTGAATACTGGTTATAAAGTCAGTTTCAGTAGGACAGCGAGTGTTGTTAGATAGTATCAAGTAACATTACATCAATGTTAGCTTGTATTGTCAGCATAAGTAGCTCATTAACATCTTATGAATCTCTTAATTCCTATACACCTGAAATAAGTTTTAAGAAAGAGAATGAATGTCCATGACAGCCACAGGCAAACAGTTTAATATTTCTTGTTACATTTTAGATGCACTTCTGCATTTTCACCAGGTAACCAGCTACCTGATACATCGGCCTGGTTACCAGGTCTTTTAAAATAGACAAACCTTTGGTTAAAACACAACCCATACCTATTACAATAAATAAATGTTGCATGTTCTAACAAACCTAATTAGAGCCATGGTATTTTATTGAATTATACATTACTTATTATATCGTTAATTGACAAATACCTTTTCAAGCCCTGAAGTCTTTAAAAGTATACAAGTTTTAAATTTAAAATGAATGTTTCTCTTCTAACAAACGAATGTAAAATGTATGATAAAGTTCCGTATTTGTCATTTTCCTATCCCAATACTGCATACTTTTGAAAGAGTAATAAAATTGTATATAAGTAATTCAATAAAAACCAGATTTAATAAAATAAATGTATTTATTTAAATATAGATAAAATGTAGATAAAATAAATATAGATAAATGTATATCCATACAACATTGAAAATTTTGGGATTGAGACTTTATCGTATATATTTTCCAAAGTATGTAAGTTCCAAAAACCATGATTATAAGAGTGGATTTTTCTGGCAATAATTAGTATAAACATGTTACCTTCACTTAATGAATAACCCAAATATATATTTAAATAAATTTTCATAATATATATTTTATAAATACAAATTAAATAGCATTTAATTTGTATATCTATTTGTATATCTATTTGCATAGTTTTTGATATCTATTTTAAACTATTTTGCAATTGCGGCCATCTTAACAAACTTGTAATTTTGCGTCACATATAACGTTCACACGCATACCTTAATCAAGACCAACATGTCCTATACATTTACTTATATTTTTATAATTATCAGTAAACCACCTATTAGGCAGAGTAAACAAATTCCTTAAAGTACCAGATTTATTATGACTGATAAAAGTGGCATGAAATGAAATAGGGTATTTAGGATAAATAATGCAATCAGTATTAACAAGTACTTGCTAAAATAAAAATAAGTATATCTTAGTTGCTATACGACTTATAAATTACCATACTTTAACAACCTAAAGTACCATTTAGTGTGATTCAGTAATCCTTCTTATTGGCCATAAATTATAGCCATCGATTGGCCTGTGTCACTGTTGTTTATATGTACATAATTGAAGTGTACAAATAAACATTGTTCATTAGTCTCGTAAGATATGTGTTAAAGCATATTTTATATTTTGATTGTTTATAACTAGTAATTTTCTTTTTCTTCAGAAACTGTGTTTGTTACAAGCCAGATCACTCCAAGATGCCAGTGTGCCACGATAACTTGAGATAAGCTTGATGCGAAAACACATTACACAAGCGTTATCTGTAATGGAAGTAATTTCGTAGGATTTTTGTAGTAATCTTTTCACATATCTTTCCTTATAAAATGTTCGCTGCGGTACAAAACGGTAATTAGGTGTCTTAGTTATTTTACACATTGATATAGTATCTAACATAAGTCTTAGTTTTATTTAGGGTTATATTTATCAATAAATTGATTGCACGCTATTTATTTACCAACTATGTTATTGCATGCCTTGTGAGTGTTTTAATATGAGATATAACGAAAGTTCTCAAAATGAAATCCAAAACCATTTTTTGATTCAACTTTTAAATAAGATTGCTCAAATATAAAATGCATATATTTTAAAATGGTGGCCATTTTTGTTTTTCAAAGCTAAATATCTTAAAAACTGTAATATTTAGGAAAATACCGTAAAACTAAAAACTTTGTGTTATTTTTTCAGAAAATCAATAATATGAAATCTTTAACTATACAATTTTAAATAACTGAGAAAACTGAATTACAATTTCTCAGTTATTTAAAATTGTATAGTTAAAATATTCATATTACTGATTTTATGACAAAATAACACAACTTTATTATAGTTTTTCCCCTATCTATTTCGATTTATAAGATATTTAGCTTTGAAAAACATGAATGGCCACCATTTTGAAATGGTATAAAGTAGAAACTTGATATTCCATTCCAAAATAGACCTTATTACATGTAATACATGTACCAAGTTTGAACTTGATATTTTAAGAGGTTCGTATATATATTCAATTATGTAAAAATCATATACAGACAGATAAACGGAAAACTATAGGTTTTAGGACATATGTTCATATGAAATTTTTATATTAATTTGATGGGTACTATCAGCCCCCTAACTTTGTGACCAACTTTTATGAACACTCTGTACATATGATTGTTATTGAAGGCGAATTGAAAATATTCTTAAGGTTATTTATATAAAAGAAAACAATTAAATTTATAAGTTCTTCAAAGCCCTCCAAAATGGGTTTTTTCTTGTATTATATTGCAAATTGTTTCAAGCAAATTAACATAACTGAAACAATATATTTTAATAATACAAGACGAAAAAGTACCATCACTAACGAAGTTTAGTCAGCCAACACCTTTTTAAAGAGTAAATCGAACAAATTTACTGTATTATATTTAAAAACTCCCAAAATATCCAGGACAGTATTTAAAAAATATATATGGTTAGAAATCAGTTTGGTTTAATAGGTCATCCCTTTCAAATCATACATTTAATGTGTAGATTTGGACTAAGCTCCTAAGGTGATTTTTTAGATTAATAAAGGTTTAACCGAAATGAAAGAGGGTTTATAGACCAATTAAAACTTCTGAGATAAAATATAAAAATACTTTATTTAAGAATGTGCTACATTTAGAAATACATCCTCCCTTTTACTTGACAGTTATATATTTCAAATGTCGTAATAGACGTAAGTAGTGGAGGGGCTTAACAAATTTCCGGTTGTATTTATGAACAACAATACGACCAATCAAAATAAATAACTATTCACAAGAAAATACAAATTAATTAGAAACGTGAATCGAACCATTCATTGTGGATTGCCTTTCATCTTTTTCCATCTTTAAAACAGGCTGCGGCGCACGGCGTTCGAACTGGCAGCGTCGACTTCTCACAGTGCAGTAGAGTCACTGCCGGCACAAGCCCTTAGCCGCCAGTCGAATAACGCGTCATTTTAAATTATTTTAGCTATATTTTATATTGTTTTTTCTTGAGAGAAAACATAGAATGGACGTCAGGGATTGTTGATAAAGTATAAAAACACCGACAAATAATATTAAACATACAAATTTGTCGTAAACTAAAATCAATAGGCCTACATGAATCATGTACTTCTGTTAGGTTTTAAAGATTACTGCTTTGAAAAAACCATAGTCAGAGTATATTATAGTTTTAGATGAAACCCATGAATACATTTTAAAATTAATATGTTGAATAAAAGCCAATAATAAACTGCTTAAAGTAAGAATAAACAGTTACAAATGCAATACAAGGCACACAATTATTTATTTGTACGATAGAAGTGCAAACAAAATTGTAATACTTCGTATAGACAGCTGCCCATGTATTTATATTTGTTGCTTTGCTATATTAAGTACGCTTTTTCTTTAAATAAACGGTTCTATGTCATTGTTTTCAATCTTGTTTAATATGTTGTTTTGAAGAATACTGTACTTTATTAGCACTTAGTAAATGGTACTAAGCTGTCTTACCTAGTGATATTTATAAAACCAAACTAATTATCAAATGTAATTTTAATTAATACTTAACTAATTTAATAAAAACATAACTTGCCTTTGCTAAGGATTAACAACTTTAAAAAAGAAAAATTATGGCAAAAATAAATGTATACAACCCTTTAGTAAACACATTTTAAACGTATTAAATAACTTAACTTTAAATTCAATAAGTGGGTGGATTTGTTGCCACAGGGCCATTTTAAAAAGTGATAAAAATTATTAAATTCATAGCACATTCTTGAATTAACGGCACTAGGCATTATAGTTTTACCATGCCTACGTATAAAACCCGGACAAACTTATTATTAACATGCTTAGCTCTACTCTTAGTTTAAATATGAACCTTTTTGGGCTCACACAGGGTACATTCGTTATAAAAATGATACACATCACTTAACCGGTATTTTCTAACTTGAATTACTTAAATAAATTTGCTAACTAACGATTTTAGACGGCGGCGTCTCGTTTTCCCCATGCTAGTATACGGGTGGCGATTCACGCGGTAAATCCTCTTGCGACGTTGCCAATTCTACTACGCCGCGGCCTTCTTTAAAGGCGGCTATGCTTTCGTTGAGGACGAAAGTTAAATCCAATTGAACATGGCTAAAGCAATCAAACCATTGTAAGCATATCTTTTTTTCAATGCAATATATTAATTTGTATTATAACTTTAAACTTTAAAATAAACTTTGGAGTACCTATTAGTTTTGTGTTCTAACCATATCTTTCAAATATGCATTATTCCAGAGCCTACTGATTAATTTACGCCTCATAAAATACCCATCTATGTTTGTTTTATTACAATTTTTGGGAAATGAAGTAATAATTTAATAACCTAACACCATACTGCAAATTACTAACGTTACTTAAGTCTTAAAAAATGTGTTAACAAACACGTCTAAACACGTTTAGTAGGGTAAAACATAGACACACTTCAACAAGTTTGAGGTGGGCAAACCCGAATATATATTGCCTCATTGCAGAGCTCACTGTTAGAACTTCAACTATCACAATAGACGACACTCTCAATGCCACTTTCAAAATTGAAATACAGCTTTAACATCGAACAGTTTTGCTTACTTCTAAAACTGTAAGCTAAGATATGCATTAATCACACGACACCGTAATGTGCAGTAATTATAGTCATATTATTTATATGAAAGAACTATACACGGTGGGTTTCTACTCGCTACATTGAATTCGCCAGTGAGTTATACTCACTAAAAGGAAAAAAAATGTTCCTGTAAACTCATGTCCGATTCTTAACTGTTTGGCTGTAATTGTGAATTTTGCATATTTTATAACTTGCTTGTCTTGGCCTTATTAATTGAGCTAAAAAATGTTAACCCGGTATTCTACCCAATTCTACTTAACACCAATAGAAAAAGCATTAAATCTGAAATAAATCTGAGGTTTTACAATAGGATATGTGTTTGAAAACACCAGATTGTCACGATAATAAACTAAAAAATACTCTTAAATAATATTTTTATTGCAATTTAAAGGCCCCATTTGATCACCTAAAAGTTATGCTGTGTGATGTCAAGTTAAACGAAAAACTTCCTTATTGAATAACCTTAAAAATTATGTGCCATTAATAAAGTGTTTTTAGTCAAAAATACAGTATAACTACCTAAATAATTAATAAAAATCTTGTTTACCATTTATTCTTTCATTGATATTAACGGATTTAAGTACATTTGGACGTTCAGCTAGTTAACAAAGTTATTAGAGTATTTTTATTGACAGAGTATTTTTAGTGAATTTCCTTTGGAAAGTGAACTATTAGCATGACCCGCACGGTGAAACTTAAGCCCGGGACCACCATAGAAGTTCCTAACGTGACCCCCTGAACACGTTTTGGGGGGTCGTTCAAAATTTTATATATATATATGTATATATATATATATATACATATATATACAATAGTATATAAGGTATGCAATAGTATACATATATATGTTTATATATATAAACATATATATATATATATATATATATATATATATATATATATATATATATATATATATATATATATATGTGTTTGCACTCTAGCGGTCGCATTTTTTGTCCGATTAACTTCAAATTTGGTAGGGACGTTCCTTTCTGAAATCAGTTGGACAAGTTCGTTGGGCAAAAGAATCGTAAAACTCCAAACCCCTTTTTTGGGGATTAATTTTCCAAATTTCGAGTTTTTGGGCCCAAAAAGGGTCTAAAAAGCCCCAAATGTAAAATTAATGCATGTAAAAATATGGGAATTAGTGAGACGAAAGTTTTAAGCCCTCTTTCGCCATTCTAGCATAAATATTTACCGAGTTATTAAAGAAAATGTGTTCAGACTAAACACAGTACGTTGTCTTATGGGGGTTTTAGACTAGAAAAGCCTGCTACTCCTTTGATAGAGTACTTTTATCATCCCCAGCAACCTCACACCTACTTTCAAGCCTGACTGGACCTTCTTCTAACATTATAATGCGCAAAATTGTATTCCCAGCTTTGCAGGTAAATGAAACCAGGAGCATCAGTACAGCCAAAAAATCAATGTTTTCAGATTTCAATAAAAATTGGAATACAAGTATGTTTTTAGACTAATTTTAAGTTTTAAAAGTTTTTATGTGGAAATTCACTTCCCTCACGTCAGCGTGCTGCGTGCGAACTCGTTTACCTTATTTTCGTTACAACCTGGTTTTTTCAAACACACATCCTTTTGTAAAACCTCAGATTTATTGCAAATTAATGGTTTTTCTATTGGTGTTACGTGGAATTGGGTAGAATAACAGGTTACAATTTTATAGGTAAATTAATAAGGCCAAGTCAAGTAAGTTATAAAAGATGCAAAATTCACAATTACAGCCAAACGGTTGAGAATCGGACATGGGTCTATGGGAACATTTTTGTTCCTTTTGGTGAGTAGAACTCACTGGCGAAGTTAATGTAGCGAGTAGAAACTCACCCTGTATAATATAATTTTAACGTCAATACCCATAATACTGGGTTGTAATGGTAATAAAAACCCACCTTGGTTTTTAATGGGCAAATTAGACTAAAAACTATAATAAGGTTTTCTGTGCATAAGAAAATTAATGTAGGACATAACTGGTAAACTTTAAGATTAGTGACTGAAAATATACTATTTATTTTTAAAATAAAGAACACAATTATATTTACAAAAATCTCTAGGTAAAAAATTCAAGAGTGAGGTAATATTTAGTTTATATTTGATTTTTAAGGCTCCAGGTGGATACCTAAATTACTCACCTTTCTTTGTGTGTTTTCATGACGGATCTCGATGCCCTTATGTGTGGTGATAAACATAATTAAATAAGTACGTTGTCATTTAATTTGTATCAAAGTAACTCCAACAAAGATATTCGAATCCGAACAGTAACATATTGATTCAAAAGTAAAGAGTAAAATTGTTTAATTTTAGTTTTTACTTTTATCACGCATCAATTATTCCAGCTAAAATCTGTATAAATATTAGTTAAACGATCTGACCTCATGTCCTTTCAAATATTTAACAAATTTTAATAATACTGGTCAGATAAAAATATTTAAACATGTCAACTTTGCCTCATTTTCCTTAAAGTTGATCAACTTTCATGTAAATTAATTAGTAGTATTTATATAAGAGAATTTAACAATACATTTGTTTTACATACTTTAATGTTTTACAGTTTTTTAAAACAAGCTTTCAACAGAAGTATTAATTCTATAGAAACATGTATATTATACTAGCTGGCCCGACATACGTTGTCCTGTCCTAATGTAATTGAATTTGTTTTATGTCAAATACTCGTTCATTTTCAAGATGAACTCGTTCGCTACATTTACTCACCTATCGAAACAAGAGGTTGAGTTGTCATTCAAGTAGGTTTTTTATCTCCATAATGAACATATGTTATGCCTTTTAAGTATGTTTACAGCCGTTTGGTGTAACTAACTGAACTTTATTCAAATCAATGGGAACTTTAAAGACCAGTGGGAGAGAACCCTTGGGTTGGATTAAATTTATTTTATAAGAACCTTGTCCTGACATTAAAGAACACAACAAAAAGAATTATTCAATTTGGTGCACTCATTCTCAAGTGATGGCGTGACCAAGGGAAACAGGCATTAATTTATATATATATTAAGATAATGTTTTAAAATACAATTACTTCTTTACCCAAACAAAGAAAAATACCACAAAACAAAAGCACGGCTTTGTGGTCATGTTTATGAGTATGTAAAATAAAATGCTCAATATTCAATTATGCTCTGTTTTGCTAACTTATAAACAATGCACAACACTGAAAGTCGATTCCATCACCGGCGTAGCAATTTACATGAATAAAACAAAGGAATTTGTTCAAAGCTCTGATAACAACGGAGAGTATTAGAAACAAATTTGCAAGGGTTAGTTTCCCATTGTCTTTGTCTGAACGAATTAATTTTGAAAGTTAAGCAAATATAGAGAGATACCCGTTATAGACAACATTTTACCCAATTTATGATGTATTTTTACTGAGGATAAGTATTTAAACCAATTCATCATGCACTACTACTTTCAGTAACATAATTCCTTCATTAACAATATAAAGACAAACGTTAAACACGTTGATTAATGATAAACGTTAAAAAATATTATGTTATGCGCGTTAACCTTTGACTGATCAATTATATTTTGTTGTGAACTACGATTGTATTTTCGGAGGGTTACTTCGCAGGATGATGTATTTAGATGTAATGATGTTTGCACTTTATATAACTTGATGGATAAAATGATCCTGTTGTTCACTTGTCGAAACCAAACCACCATTTTACTTTTAAGCCTCTGCATCTTTGAAACAATTATTTTTGGGTTTATTGATAATAAACGTACAGCAGTCATTTTTAGCGAATTTCCCCTATAGGGAAGAAGCTATTACCGTAGGTGGCATGGTAAGACTTAAGCCCGAGACCATGATAACTTTTTGTTTTGAGGTCCCCAAGATGCATGTGTCCGTTACCGCAATAACTTTTGAAAAAAGCGCCCGATTTTGATAAATTTTGGCGCAAATGTGGAGAGTAACATTTATGACTTTAAGTTAGAAAACCAGATCGATCGGTCTATGGGAATGGGGTTTTATGGGGGTTTAAAATTTTCCAAAAACTAGTTTTTTGAACTTTTTACCCTAAAATTAAAAAATACACTAGATTTTGGTTATAGCCATTTTATAGAGCTTAAAAAAACAAACAATTTAGTGGTACTCTGAATCATTAAGCTAGGTTTAGTGATTGTAGAGAAAAGTCAAAAAATGCGTCCATACAATTTACCTTGTTAATCTTAAGGGAATACGGTTTTTAGATTTTCCTCAGATATTTTCCCTTAAAATCCACATTTCTTTCTACCAATCAGTTTAACAATCATTTTGGCGTTTTAATTGTTGTTTAACGACTAACCGTTAAAGTGATATTGAAAGTGATAAACACAGTACGTTGTCCAATTTTATCCTTATGTGGAATAAATAAAATGTTATATTACAATTATTTATGTATGTATATTTATGAAACTTGGTATGTAGCTTCAACTAGTTGTGGTATATTTATATTAACAAAAAATGTTTTTTGTTGATTTTTCCCGGTTGCAGCAAACCTGCATACTCGGCCCCTATGTTATTCATATGGAGAATAAGTAAAGTTTTATATCTCCCTTAGTTATGAACCTAAATTAATAAAACTTGGTATGTAGCTTCACCTAGTTGAGTGATATTGATAATTGCAAAAAAACACATTTCATTTCTTCCTTGTTGCAGCGACCCTACATACTTAATTATAATGTTATTTTTATGGAGATTAAATAAAATGCTACATATCACTTATTAATGAATGCATTTTTGTGAAACTTGGTAAGTGGCTCTAGGTAGTAGTGATACCCTTAGCCTATATATGCATTGAAAATTCGTTGAGGACGTAGGTTTGCTGTGACGGGGGTATTTTACTATTCGATGTAAAAATGCGTGGTATTAATTTTTGTGATTTACTATGGAAAAATCCTACAACCGTATATGATATATTAAGACCTAAGCCCGAAAAAGTTATAACTTTATATACCAATAAAATAAGTTTTTATTATTTTTGAATATTTACAATACGTTTATTTACTCGTGTTAATCAGTTGAGTTAGTTTTAGCGAATTTCCCCTATAGGGAAAAAGCTATTACCGTAGGTCTCATGGTAAGACTTAAGTACGAGACCATGATAACTTTTTGTTTTGAGGTCCTTAGATGCCAAAAACACTATTCGTTACACACACACACACACACACACACACACACACACACACACACACACACACACACACACACACACACACACACACACACACACACACACACACACACACACACACACATATATATATATATATATGTGTGTGTGTGTGTGTCTCCGTTAACACGATAACTTGAGTAAAAAACGTCCGATTTCGATGAAATTTGGCTCAAATGTGTAAAGTGACATTCATGAATTTAAGTTCGACAACTAGAAAAATCGGACTATGGGAAGGGGGGTTTATGGAGATTTTTCAAAAAATCTGTTTCTTGCACTTTTCACCCTAAAATTTTTAAAAGACTAAATTTTGCTTTTTAGCATTTTATAGAGCTTAAACAAAACAAATAATGTAGTATTTTAATTTATTTAACCCAGGTTAAGTGGTTGCGGAGAAAATCCACAAAACCTGCTCATAAAATCTCCCATGTTAATCTGATAGGAAAATTGTTTTTGGCTTTTCCTCAGTTCATTTTAATTTAAACTTCATATTTGCTTCTACCAATCAATTCAGGTCTACAAAACAATCATTTTGGTGTTTAAATTGTGATTCTACGTCCAACCGTTGCAGATATATTCACAGTGCAAAACACAGTACGTTGTCCAATGTTATCCTTATGGAGAATAAATAAAATTTGATATCTTGATGACTTATGAATGTAGATTGATGAAACTTGTTATGTTGTTGCACTTAGTACTGGTATATTGATATTTGCACAAACAATTGATTTTTTGTTGATTATCGCAGTAGAAGCAAACCTGCATACTCAGCCCTAATGTTATTTTTATGGAGAATAAGTAAAGTTTTATATCTCCCTTAATTATGAACATAAATTAATAAAACTTTGTATGTAGCTTCACCTGGTTGAGTTATATTGACAATTACATAAAAACACATATTTTGTGTTCCTTGTTGCAGCAAACCTGCGTACTCAGCCCTATGTTATATGGAGAATAAATCAAATGCTTTAGATCACTTATTTATTTATGTATTTTTATGAAAATTGGTAATTGGCTTTATGTGGTAGTGAGAAACATAAGCATGCATTAAAATTTGCTGAGTACGCAGGTTTGCTGTGATGGGGGTATTGAAACTTTCCAACGTATTTCACTTATCGCTACCACTAGTAAATTGTATATGTTGTCTCTTCACCGAATGCCCTACCAAAACCTGCGAAGGACCGAGGGGTCCTTATTCCTTTGATGACGTTAATAAAATTCAAGGATATTGGTAATTTTAACTATGCTACGTTTGTCAAAGTTATTCTACATCAAATTTAATTCAGTTGTCTGTGAATATATTTTAGTTAATCTTGGAAAGTCTGCTTGTGATATATTTATATTTATATTTAAAAAGATGAAGTGTTTAACACAAGTTGTAGCAAAACATCATACGTGGCCCCATTCAATTGTCATTAGGAAACATAAAATTGTGTACCTTATTGTTTTATTTGTAAAACAGGTCTTGGTAAACTTTGTAAAATGATGTGTTGTTACACTCATATGGTTATTTTTATATAGGCATTTTCATTAACATAAGTTGATCAAGTCGTATATTTAAACAAATATTTAACAGTAATCAGTCAAATGTGCTTGTTCTTTGTATAAATATCCAAACATTTAAATGATTATGATGTTTACTATTATTTGAATTAACTGTAATCCCTATGGGGATTGAACACTGTTCTAAATGTCTCTGTACTTTCTACTCGTATAAACTTGTGCCTACCGTTTAATCGGGCACGAGAAATAGTTTTAGTTGCTTTGTGCTACGATTTCATGTATGCTTAATAGACATTAACTTATGTATATTCATAGATTACAGGCATACATTATAAACATTACAAAGCTAGAGTTTGTGAGTTTTTTTTTTGTTTTGGCACAATCACGCGTTAATTACTATACTGATTGAGCTGATATTTGTTAGGAAGACAGTTAATACCCTCAAGGAATACATACTCCTGTTCCCGTTTTTAAAATACTTTAGGGATCTGCCCCATTGGCGTTCAAAATTGCCATGTTAAGTCTTATGGACATTATTATTTACTAACCTGTTTGAGTTTAAATTTGGAGGAGGATGGGGGTTAAATTAAAAGCAGATTTATTTGTTCACTATTTAAATGTCACTCCTAATTTTTAAGCTTTATTTGCAATCAATTTAACTGAAATTCGGAAGGGAGATATAGGCAATAAGTCAGTATAACACATAAGCCTACTCACATCTCACATCTACCACTAGACCGAAGGAGGTGAAACAATCCTATCATGGAGTATTATTTTTACTATTTGTTAGTGTTATACAATTAAAAAACCTTTTCCCGATATACAAATTATACCACTAAGGTAGCTAAGGTAGCTAATAGACTTAAGACACACTATTCTTAACTCACGATCCAAAGTTCTTACAGTGCTTATAGTGCCACGGCTTTCAAGTTTCCATGTTAATCTTACGTAAATTAGTAATTATATGACCAATGAAGCTGAAATTTAATAGGAAGATAGGGGGATTTTTCCTCTTAAAATCACTCTGAGCAAATGTGTATATAATGCATCCAATAAAGGAATTTTAGGTTTATAACACAAAAATCGTAGGAATGTTTTTTAGTTGTTAAAATTCCGGTCATCAATATTTATTTTAAGTAATTGCAGACAGAGTAACAAGATTATTCTAAAACTCTCATAAATGTAATAACTCGATGAAAAATAAACACAAAGTGGTATGATAATTTTGAAGGAAGAGCCCAGAATGTGGCTAGAATTTTTCAAACCTATGTGGCCTATATTAAACCTATAAAATATTTAGTGGACTAAATTTATCAAACTTTGGGGAGAAGATTGGTCATGTATCTAATACCGTTCGAGGCCCTACTCCCGTTTACAAAAGCCTTCGATCTCCGCCACAACTCCAATAGCATGAACTAACTACACGACTGATCAAGCTAAGATTTGGTAGGTTTTGTTTAGCAATTCACTAGATTTACACATAGGCACTAGTAGGGGGCATTGGAGGGTTCTGACCCAGCAAAGGCGCGGTGAGGAGCAAGTGAGGAGCCCCCCCCCCGTGACGTCAGCCCCCCCCCCGTGACGTCAGCCCCCCCCCGTGACGTCAGCCCCCCCCCCGGCCGCCAACGGCACTTTTCGTGATGACCTTGAACATGAGGAAAAAACTTTCGAAAATTAATAACCAGCCTATTTTTCCACCGATTCCCACGGGACTTTTTCCAGAGTGTAGGCCTATCCCCAAGGAAGCGAATGACGTAAGAACCCCATAGATCCACCTTTAAACAAGGCCGCTATTAATTTAAAACCGCGTTTTCCTTATGGGATCTCAGCTGTTTACCAACCGATTTTGACGAAACCTCACCACATGTCGGGCCGTGACCTAAGAAAACCATCGCTTAAAGAAAATTAAAAATCCACTGTTAAACGGGCCCGCTATTAATTTTCAAACGCGTTTTCCTCATGGGATCTCGGCTGCTTGCCGACCGAATTTGATGTGACTTCGTTACACGTTGTATGCCGGCTTGACTAAACTAAACTGCGAGTGGCTCCGTGGAGTCACGTGTCGAGGCGCGTGCTAGGGCCTACGTGACTGTCCCAGCCTGTTTACTCATTAGCGGCCTTCAAGACCCCTCCGTTCTAGAAGGTTCCGGCAAGTGCGTCGCATGAGGCCTCCTCCTGACTGGAGTGCTATGTATGAGCATGTCACGTGTCGAGGCGCGTGCCAGGGCCTACGTGACTGTCCCAGCCTGTTTACCCATCAGCGGTTCCGGGAACTGTTTACCGCTTACATTCCACGGCGTCATCAACCGGTCTATTTAAGTGCGTTACTTTCCCAAGCTACTTCAGTATCTAGTGGCAACTCGTCTTGTGAGGAGCTAGGTGTTTTCGCTGCGAGTATTTGTGTGACTGTGCAGAGCCTTGTCTTTGGATATCTTAAAATGTAAGTAACATGTAATTTACTTTTTCATCAACTAGTTTTCGATGCTCTAAAACCTAATTAGTTAACATTAATATTTCATCTTTTACATATCCCAGTACACGGGGTCTTGTCGTTTCCATTCAGATGGAGATGAGTGGAATTGTAATGACCTTGAAACAGTCGTGTTTTATAACGATTAAAATTAATAAGCCGAACCTAAAAAACAAAATAGATTCACTACCACTCTTTTTTATTTTAAAAAGTTTGAGCAAAATAAAAGTAGTTTTACTTTCCAATCGAAATGTTGAGGGCAACTGCGCCTTTGTGACGGATGGAGAGTACAGATACCCGATGTTGCAGATGGCTGTTCATCTGTGTGAGGTTTGCGGGCGCAGTTTCGGGGTTGCAAGAAACCTGACCCGCCAAGTAGCATCTGCCCACAACGATCGCCATTACGATTGTCACGTCTGCGGCAGACGCTTCGGGCGAAGCGACAACTTGCGACGCCACCTCGCTGCAGTTCATCCTCCCACTCCTCACGACCAAGCGCCAGGTACAGTTTTAGTTTAAATAAGAAGCCGCCAGTAGATTTATTAAGTATGCTATTTCCTGGTGTCCTCACCCATGATGTCACGACAAGCCCGTGGACTTTGATAACTAATGACTTGTTTTTATGAGAGAGTAAACGGCCCTGACTGGGTAAACTGACAATTAAGACGAGAAAACAGACTCGAGAGGTAAACAAGAGGTTGCTAGCCCTCTGCATGTTCCTCACCGCCATCTCCTCATCATTGTATTTAACAGGCTTGGGTAACTGGCGATTGAGATGAGGGAACAGACTCTAGGGGAAAACAAGAGGTCGCCAGTCCACTGTATAGTTCCTCATCCTTGTGTTTATAGGGTAACTAATAGGACTTGTTTTCCTGTTCGCAGACCATCCGTGCCCGTTGTGCTCCGTCGCCCTGGCGGGTCCCGAGGATCTTCGCCACCATATGGAAGCGGTCCACGGTGCGAGCCCGTCTGCTTCAACTTCCTCCTCCTCCTCCGCAACGCCACCCTTCAGAGACCCACGGCCCGAGTGCGACGCGTGCGGGCGGCGATTCTCCCGCGAGGACCTGCTCCGGCGTCACGTGCAGCTGGTGCACGCCAGCGAGGTCCGCTGTCCCGATTGCGGCGCCCTTTTCCGCAGGGCAGCGTACCTCCAGCGGCACATGGAGAGCATCCACCGCGGCATGAGGTTCACGTGCGCCTACTGCGACCGAGGCTTCACCCGGCGCTACAACCGGGACCAGCACGAGGCCCACAACTGCCCCGTCGTGAGGAACCTCGTTGTGGACGAAATGCCGCGCCTGCCCGTTCTGTCACCCGAGCCCCGGCCCAGCCGCGAGCCCCAGCCCGGACCCAGCCGCGAGCCCCAGCCCGGACCCAGCCGCGAGCCCCAGCCCGGACCCAGCCGCGAGCCCCAGCCCGGACCAAGTACGGCACCTGACGGGATGGTGGGTGGTGGCGGACTACCCACGTTTCGCCCCATCCAACGGGCGTTCCGCGGACGGCTTCTGACCTTCGGCCTGTCCCGGCCCATGGAGGACTTCTTGGCCGTGGAGGACGCGTTGGTGCTGCTGTTCGACAGCGTCCTGGAACTGTTGGCCGACGTCAGGACTCGACACCCTAACATCAAGGTCAACATGTTCCTGGAATGTGAATTCGCCAACGTTCACGGAGCCACCTGTCTGCGGGCCTTCAAGACGAAGAACGTGCCTCTCACCGCCGCGTCCAACTTGGAGGACTTCCTGTCAGCGTCCTTCCACAAGTTGGAGGAAGAGAAGGAGCAGTGCCTGCTAGTGGGCAGCGGGTGGAGCTATCTCCGGATACGCGACCTGGAGATCCGCGTCAACCTCTACACCCCGTTGGGAGAACGCGGAGCTCGGTTCGTCCAGCTTCCCAGGACCATCTGCGACACGCACGCCGTTATCAACGTGCAAAACGTCGATGACATGTGCTTTGCGTATGCCGTCCTGGCCAAGTTCGTCGCGCAACACCCGGAGAGGTCCACATCGTACACACCGGACGTCATGGCACGCTACGACTGGGTCGGCCTACGCTTCCCCGTAGCCGTGAAGGACATTAAGGTCTTTGAGAGGAGGAACCCCATTAGCGTCAATGTGTACGGGATCGAGCGCGCCATGGTGGGGAGACGCCCCGACGGATCGCCAAAGTTCCAAGACCGCGTGTTCCCGCTGAAGATCTGCAAGCGGGAGTTGGAGGATCATCGGGACCTGCTGTACGTGACTACTGGCGGGGACAGTCACTACGCCTACATCGCAAACATGAGTAGGCTAGTGCGAGCCCAGCTGACGTCCCGCGAAAGCGCTATCTACGTGTGTAAGCGATGCTTCGCTTACTTTGACAACCGGCCCAACAAGCTGCAACTGTCCGGTGCCGAGCGTCTGGAGGAGCACATGCGATACTGCACCGCCAAGGCTCCCCTCCGCTTGGACTTACCGAAGAAGCAGCAGATCCGCTTCGCCCACCCCGAGTACACTCGGCGCGAGCGCTTTTGCGTTTATGCCGACTTTGAGTGTGCTCTGCAGCCCGTCGCCGCTGACCCTGCGGAAGCGCCGCCCGGCACAAGGCCCCTGCAACTGCACGTCCCGTACGCCTTCGCTTACCAGATCGTGGACTCGCTCGGCCTGGAGGAGTTCGAGCCCCGCGTCTACTTCGGGGCTGACGCGTCCAAGGTCTTCATGGAGAGGCTCAAGATGGACGTGCTGGCGCTGTGGGAGTTCCTATTCAGCATGAGAGCTCTGCACCCTTCTCTGACCCGGCAGGAGATGGACGAGTACCTGGCAGCGACTCACTGCTACCTCTGCGGGAAGGAGTTCACGGACCAGGACGTCAAGGTGCGGGACCACAATCACGCCCCGCCCTACGAGTTCCGAGGAGCCGCCCACCGCTCGTGCAACCTCAGGTACCGGGAGCAGCGACACATCAACTGCTACTTCCACAACCTGTCCAACTACGACGCCCACTTCGTAGTGCGCGAGCTGGCCATCGACCCCGGCGACGTGGACGTGTTGGCCCACACGGAGGAGCGGTACATCGCTTTTACCAAGCGATTCCACTTTGGTCAGCCCGGGGACAACCAACGACAGAGCAGTTTCGCGGTGCGCTTCCTGGACACCTACAGGTTCCTGTCCATGAGCCTGGCCAACCTGGCGGCGGGACTTCCCACGGACAGGATGCGCGAGACGAGGAAGCGCTTCCCCGACGACCGGCTGTTCGACCTGGTGCGTAGGAAGGGCGTGTTCCCCTACGACTTCGTGACGTCCTACGACACACTGTACAGGACCAGGGAGTTGCCGCCCAAGGAGGCGTTCAGGAACTCCATGACCCTGGAGGACATCAAGGACGAGGAGTACGAGCACGCCCTCAACGTGTGGCGAGCCTTTGAGTGTCACAACCTCAAGGACTATGCGGACAAGTATCTGCGATGTGACATCGCCCTGCTCACCGATGTCTTTGAGCAGTTCCGCGACACCTCGCTGGCAGAGTACGGGCTGGACCCCGCCCACTATTACACCCTACCGTCCTACGCCTGGGACGTAATGCTCAAGACCTGCGGTGTGGAGCTGGACACGCTGCAGGACTTTGACATGTACCTGTTCGTGGAGCAGGGGATCCGGGGAGGCATCTCTCAGGCCATCACCCGCTACGCCAAGGCCAACCACGACAGGTGCCCGGACTACCGCCCGGACGAGCCCACGCGCTTCCTCCTGTACCTGGACGCCAACAACCTCTACGGCTGGGCCATGTCCCAGCGCCTGCCGACCGGAGACTTCGAGTGGCTCAGCCGTGAAGAAATACAGGCGTTGGACATTGCGGCGCTGGACGCGGAGGCTGATCGAGGCTACATCTTGGAGGTGGACCTCCACTACCCCGCGCGCCTACACGACCTGCACAAGGACCTTCCCTACTGCTGCGAGACGAAGCGTCCGCTAACAGGGAAGTTCCCCAAACTGTTGACGACCCTGGACGACAAGACGCACTACATCTGTCACTACAGGTTCTTGCAGCAGGCGCTGCAAAACGGATTGGAGCTGGTCGCGGTGCATCGGGCGATCTCCTTTCGCCAGTCGCGGTGGTTGGAACCGTACATCCTGATGAACACGGAGCTGCGGAAGAGGGCCAAGACCAAGTTCGAACAGGACTTCTTCAAGCTCATGAATAACGCGGTCTTCGGCAAAACCATCGAGAATGTACGGAAGCGGCTCAACGTGAAGCTGGTGTGCACCCCGGAGAGGTTTTCCAAGTACGTCGCCAGATCCAACTTCCTGGACCGGACGTACTACACGGAGGACGTGGCCCTGGTGCATCTGTCCAAGGTCAACATCGTGTTGGACAAGCCCGTCTACGTAGGCATGACAGTCCTGGAGCTGAGCAAGTGGCTCATGTACGAGTTCCTGCGCAAGATGAAGGAGCGCCACGGTGACCGCCTCACCGTGGACTACATGGACACGGACAGCTACGTCTTTGACATCGTGTCCCAGGACGTCTACGCCGATATGAAGGAACACCTGGACGACTTCGACACCAGCGGCTATCCGAGGTCCCACCCCTGCTACAGCCCCGTCAACGCCAAGGTCATTGGAAAGTTTAAGGACGAGTGTAACGGTCTGTCCTTATTCGAGTACCTCGGCCTGCGGTCCAAGCTGTACTTTATGGACATCGAGGACGCAGCGACAGGCGGCAGCAAGGCTCTCAAGCGGGCCAAGGGGGTGGCGAAGGGCGTTGTCAAGAACGTCCTCACCCCCGACGACTACAGAGAGTGCCTGTTTGAGGGGGTCCGGAAGCACACCACCAACGTCCGCTTCCAGTCCCACTTGCACCGGGTCTACACCGTGGAAGTGGACAAGCTGAGCCTCAGCCCGACCGACGACAAGCGGTGCGTCCTCCCCGACGGCATCCACACTCTGCCGTGGGGACACAAGGACGTCCCGCCGCTACCGCCAGCCAGGAGAGGAGATCGACGGATGGAGGTGGACGGTGAGGAGGAGGAGGAGCGCCAGGACGAAGACGAGGAAGAGGAATTCCCTGTTTAGTTTTAATATTAATTTTAAGAAAAATTTGTAAATAGTATTTGTAAGAAAATATAATAGCTTTATGTACAGCACAAACCTGAGTTGTTTATTTCCTCCCCTTTGCTCACTCAAAAGCCGTTAGGCTTAAAGTGTGTGAGAAAGGCGTTATGGGCCGTTTGGCCCGAGCCGTGCAGCTTAAAAGCCCCCGCCAACCGAGAGCGGTTGGCGGCGCGTGTCGGGGGACGGCCCTGAAGGAGTTGCCCAGGAAGGAATTACTCAGCGGTCTGCTGACGCTCGAGGTTGCACCCTTGAATTGATCAGCGGCTTGCTGACGCTCGAGGTTGCACCCTTGAGTTGCTAAGTGGTTTGCTGATGCCCGAGGGGTCTTGTGGCGCGCCCTCTTTGGCGGCCTTCACTGCCGCTTGGCGGGGGCTCAGCCAGTGACACACGCCGCTGGTATATAAACCTGAGGTCCAGCCTCGCTGCCTCAGTTTTGCTAATTTATTTTTAAAATTTAGTAAGGAGAAAGGAGAAATGAAAACACAAGCTTTATCATTATGAGGCATGTATTGTACAGTAATAAGGTTACATACTACAAAAACCTTACAAACTAGTTTTAAGCGAATATGGAGTGGAAGAGTCTGCAGACGAGAGCGTCGTTGGCGGCGGGAGCGGTGAAGTCGAAGAGCTGGACGTAGTCGCTGAGTGACGTGCGGAGAACAGCCCGGCAGTACAGGTAAGTGAGGCAGTAGTAGCCGCAAACAGAAGTATCGTAGCCCTGGAGTCGATACCTGTTGTAGACGTAGTGGCGGTGATGAGGATTGCGCCTCAGGAACCTTTGAAAGTCGGCCTGGTATGGCGGCCTCCCGTAGCTGTCCAGGTACTCGAGTCTGTCCTCTTCCGAGCAGTAAAACGCCACCCAGTGTTCACCGCTCTCGGTGTGCGCCACTGTGTTGGATATGATGGCGGTCAGAGGCTTGACTGGCGCGTCCGGTAGTTGGTCAGAGGCGTAGACCGCGACGTTCCTCATTCCGGGGATCCTCGCCAGGCATTCTCTGATCTGGACGGTATTCATCGTGGGCGGAAGCAGCACAGGCAGCTCGAGGTGGACGAGTCCAGTGTGTCGTTAGCCACGAGCCAGTCCCGCAATACTATGCAGTTATGAAGGGCGCAACGGTTGTGGGAGCTCTTATGGTGGCGACAGCGCAGGGTCCGGTAGGTGGGTGGACCGTTGAGCGACCCACAGCCCAGATCCTCCATGTCCTGAGCGGTGGTGGCGGCGGGCTCGGTTATGAGGTGGCGTTGTACAAAGTCCCTCTTCTGCGATCCTTTGACGTAGACCAGGGGACGGTGGATGAGGCAGGAGCGCAGCTTGTCCAGCAGGGCGACGTACGCGATGTCCCCCTGGTCCCACTCCAAGCCGTGGCAGTGGCGAGTGACCCAGACGCTCTCGCGCTGTTTCTCGGAAGTCAGGAGGTCCTTACTGAAGGGCGGGCGGGCGATGTGATGTAGGAGCAGCGTGCCGGTAGTCACGTCCACCACGCAAACCTCTTTCAGTAGAAAGTCATTATCACTGTCTTTAAAACACTGCATATCCATCACCACGCTTCCGTGATGACAGCGCGCTGGCGGCGGCTCGTTGTAGATCGGTGGCGGCACGTCCATCCCGTACGGCTGACTGAACTCGACTGAGCGCTGGCGGGAGCGCGCCTAGTGGGTTAACCTTGGGTGCGCGCGCCGCCATCACCTAACGGTCCGCGCACGGTGACCTTGAGCGCGCGGCAACTCGTTTACCCGCCAAAACCTAACGGTGCGCGCGCGCGGTGACCTTGAGCGCGCGGCAACTCGTTTACCCGCCAAAGTCGACTGTGACGTTGCGATGACGGTCCACCTCCACGACGTTGTCCAACTCGGCGTACACTATGCAGTTGAACGCCTCCGCCAAGGCTTCGGAGAACCCAATCTCTATGCGCAGGTTACCGTTGCTCACCAGGTTCCAGTGGCTGGATTGAGAGGCCGCCATATCGGGTGTCAGATCAAACGCCATCAGGCAGTATCCGTAGGGGTATTCGTTGCGACTGACTTCGTTACCACAGTCTGAGAAATTGATGCCGGTGCCGGTGTACAGCGTGTGGTAGGCGAGCACGCACAACTCCTGACCGAACGTGTAATCCGGTTGAAGCGGCTTACATGGCACTTGCTCACCATCTATGTACAGCGCGAAGAAGTTCACGTGGCTGTGGGTGAAGTTAAACGGGTTCTTCTTGTAGTCCCCGTTGAACGCCTGATTGCTGACCAGGCCAACTATAACGCGTTTCGGCAGTTGTCCCAGAAACACACTGTCCAGAGTCTTGCTGCTGATACCGGAGGGTAGCGTGAAGGATTTGACTTCCACGCGCGTAATGGGATATTTGGCTGTACCCGACTCCAGCGTCCTGCTGTGAGCCAACAGCACGCTCGGGTTGATCTTACAGAGGCGCATGAACAGGTTGACTTCGGCGATGTCCACTTTGTAGTCTGTCACGGTTTTGGACATGATGGAGAATGAGTTCTTTGACCTGATCAGGCGAAAGCGCATCTCCACGCCGTTTAACATGAACTTCTCCTGGTTGCACAGGTCGACGTGCAGATGTCCGACCATGTCCGCGTACCGGCTGCCCTTGACAAACTCCCTCCGGTTCTTGAGCCCGGCATTATCCTCCTCAGTATTGTCCATGTACCCAGCATAGTCCTCGTAGAACAACTCCGCGGTGAGGTGCGATGTCTTGGCATCACCGCCATAGGACAACAGGTTCTCCAGGTAGGCGCGATAGGCGTACGTGTTGTTCTGAGGAGACACCAGTTTGTTGTTCAGGTACAGGTCCACTTGACTGAACAGCGAGTGCAGCCAGTTGTTAATCGGACCCACCTCTTTTATCGCTTGATCACCCGTTACAGCGCTTCCGTTAGCCGTTCTAATGGTAGCCTTCACATGCAGTAGCGTCTGTGACAGATCCGTGTACTCGTCCCCGTGACCCGGAACTATGAACTCCACGGGCGAGTCGTCTGTCAGGGAGGAGATGGGCTTGTACTGCACCCATTTACCGCTCTCTATACTGGTCTGCGTGGGCGGTAGCGAGAACAGGTCCAACTCGGTCTTGACACACTCGCACGACTTCTGATGTAGAAACGCCATTATCCAAAAATGTCCTTCACGGTACTCTCACTCTTCTTGCTTCTCCTCTTCTTAGCGACACGTTTTGCGGGCTTCCTCTTGGGCGCAGCGCTCTTCTTCCTCGCTCCGAGGAGTTTCGCCAGAGACTGAGGAGTAACCTGCTGTACACGCCTCCTCTTATAGGCGCCACCACCGCTCAGCACGCGATCCAGTTTTTCATCGGCCTTACGTTTCAGCGACCCGGTAAACTGTCTGAGCCGGGTGTTGGCCGCGACTCGGGGGTCGGCTGTGCCCGCCGCCACGTCGCCCAAGAAGCCCACACCGGACCTCAGCGCCTCCTTGCCCAGCGTCGATGCGCCGGATCTGATCAAAGGGACCACTGTACGCATCAGCCCGCCTAGGAAACTGCCGATGCCGTGTCCGCGTTGGAAAGCGGCTCCTCTGAATACGGAGGATACGCCATGGCCCACCTGCTGGTGGCGGTAATACGCCAGATAAGGATCGCTCGGATTCATTGCCGCTGCCTCTCTTTCCTGAAATGAAGCTTCATGCACGTAGTCCCGAAGTGGAATGGCAAGTGTCGCCCTTGGTTGTCCCTTAAATCGATTTCCACGCTCTCGAATGAGGTTTTAATCACCGGCACGTAGTGCGGGTCTATTATATACACTGTCGTGTTGGCACCGTACGTGTAATTCCTGATGTCGATGTTGAGGATCTTCAGTAGTGGCGCCACAGCGTCGCCCACCAGTTGGGGTTCCACCAGGTCGCAATACACGTACATGTGTGATGGCAGACCGGCGAAGAGGTTAGCCGGCCTCACAGACCTGTGACGCTTGACGATATCCGTATCCACCTCGTAGCCAAACTGTAGCGCCAAACTGGGGCTCAATTTGAGGCTCTGAACGGCTGAAGACGTCGACATCAATTCCACCCTGGAGGACCTCTCGTCATACGAGAAGGCGCACAGGTTACTCTTGAGGGTGGTTGTTGATTGCGTGCACGAGTTCCTCGGTACTACTGTAATTGCCCGGCTCCACTTTGATTAACAACTTGTCCACCACGGCCAACCCGCCTTTCGAGTCCCTCATTCCCAGCACTAGTTTGATGTAGGTTCCCTCACCGACGGTCAGAAAAGAGAAGGGGTAGTGCGCCTCCGCCAGAGCGACCTCCCACTCGCCGTCTGACAGATCAACGGTCGAGGGTAGATGGGTCGTGTAGTTTGTCACCATGTTGTTGGGATAGTAATTCATTGAACTGTTACTGGGCAACGTCAGGTAAAACTGGTCGTGCCTCGTCATCGCAGCTGTTGCACGTCCGCTGCGGGTACCCACGAATTGAAGTCCTCTCCGTAACCGGCCCACTTGACTAGGTAGCGCTTACTGGAGCCTCGCCCTTTAGTGTCCAGTATTTTATCTATTTGATACAGGCGATCCGGGGCGATCGTCACCTTTTGCATCTCGTGCTCGTAGAAGCGCCCTTCCAGCGGCGTCCCGTTCAGGTCGCGCAACACGTACAATGGCAGAGGATGCGACCCGTATACGTGGTCCACCACGAACAGCTCCTTACTCCAATTGGTCTCGTAACCTTTGGCGAACGTGCCCTTCTCCTTGGCTATGCGCACCGTGTCGCCCGGCTCGAACCTGGGCTTGTGTCGCCGGATCGCCTTTCCATACATGTGACGCCACACCTTGTACACCGTTTGACCATCGCCGCTGTCCGCGTCCACGGGTCGTAGGCCACCACCCAGGCTCCTGTGCGGGCTGCGGTTGTAGGCGTCCACAAGCCTGTCCAACACGTCCACGTAGCGATACGTGTTCTTGTAGGTCAGGTAGCGCCACATGCGGGTCTTGAGCGTGCGGTTGACTCGCTCCACCACCGCCGCCTTCACGTCGGGGTTCTGCGTGGTGAAGTAGTTGACACCGTGACTCTTGAACACTCGCTTGGTCGCGGCCCCGGTGAACTCCGTCCCCTTGTCGGTCTGTAGGCAGCGAGGAGTCGCCTCAGCGAATATCCTCTCGAACGCAGCAGCCACCTCAGGCCCGCTTTTCCTCTTCAGTGGTACCGCGAACAGCCGCTTACTGAATACGTCTATCACAGTCAGCAGGTAGTTGACTCCGTCGTTGTACCGGCTCAGGCCGCGCATGTCGTTCAGGTCCGCCTGCCACAGCTCCCGGGGCCCGAACACGGCGTAGCGGTTGCGGGGAAACCGCTTGCGCGCAGGCTTGTGCAGCGTGTAGGTGTCCTGGGCGCGCAGCCAGTCGGCTACCCGACGTTTCGGTAGGCGCGCGGCTCTGGCCAGGGCGGCCACCCCGCCGAGGGAACCGGGCTGGCTCGGGTCGTAGTACAACTTCTCCATTACGGTGTGAACGGCTCCCAGTTGTCCAATGACGATTCCCGGTCGGGTTCCTCGGTTATTATCCTTCTCCTGGCCGCTGGGGGCCGCGGTCTCAAGCGGTCCAGTATCGGCGTCAACCTCGGTGAGAGGGGTGTCGACGAGGCTGTCGTCGTGTCTCCCCAGGGGCTCGATGCCGAGTCCAGTCCCACGCCTAAGTAACGAAACGCCGTGGGATTGCCCACGTATTCTTTGGGCACGTTCATGTCCTTTAAGGCGGCCATCACTTGATGCCAGCCGGTAGGCAATCGGTCCGCCCTTCGCGCTCTCACTATGCTGTGCGCGATGTCCACTATATTGGAATCGGGGATCTTCACCTTGTTCACGTACACCGCCCCACTGGCGTCCCAGGCGATGGGGCTGCCTTGCCGGGTCATGAATCGCAACAAGTTGCGCGCCACCGACCTGTAGATTTTTGAGAACGATTCCACAATGTCCTCCTCCGCCGAGGCGCTAGACTCGCGCTTCATCTGACTCGGACCTCCCGCCGCTTCCTCCTCCTCCCTCTGCTCACCCTCGATGATTGACAGACCTATGGGTTGACGTTTAGCCGCGGAAAAGTGCAGGAACCGCTGTAACACCTGCTGATATTGTTTCCATTTCTCCGTATCGTCCAGCCGCTTGTCGCTCAATATGCGATGCATCTCAGCGTCCAGGCTGGCTGGCTTATTGGCGCTACCTGCTCCTCCTCTTGGTCCTGGTCCCGGCCCTGGTCCCGGTCCTTCTCGCAATCTCTCGATGAGCTCCTGCGGTACAACCACCATTTTCCTAGCGTACTCCATGTCCGATTAGCTTCTGCGCTAGAACGGGCAGAACAGCGTTCAACAGCAGAGGTAGGAGGATCCCTCCGCCCCGTTGAACGAGGTAGTGTCGCTTCTTGGTCCAACCCTCGCCGCGTTTCACCAGCCGTCTGAGCGCCTGTTTGTGTTTGCTCAATTTGCGTTTGAGGCAGGGGGAAAGCGGTACGTTTCCGCGTAGCACGTTATACGCGCACTCGCACAACGACTTGATGCGACTCTTGTCGCACGCTTTTAACAGGGCCTTGCGTTCTTTGGGCGTAGCGTGTATTAGGGCCCTCAGCAGCGCCGCGTCCTTCTTCACGCGGTGTGACATGATGACTGACGCTGGCGCGTGCTCGGCCTATTTATCACTTCTTCTTGGGCAGGTACACGTAGTTCACCGGGTCGTCTGGGAAAATGGCCGAACGTATGCGCATCTCTTCTGGCGTGGACTGTTTCAAGTCTATGAGCAGGTAGGCGTGTGGATCACGCGTGGCGTCCGCGTAAGCCTCCTCCACGAATTTTGGGTTCTCCGGGTATACTTGACGGGCGAGGTGTTTGATCTGAGCGCGGTCCCTGGGATTCTTGAAGCACACTATGTAGTGGGCGTTCAGCGATATGTCGCGCTGGCCCCTGCCCTGGTGAAACAGGTTTTGCGTGATGAAGAACACGCTCATGTTGCGGTGGTGCGAGCCCTTGGTGAACAGGTCCGCCACGCCGGAGCCAGCCTCGCGCATCATGTCATCGACGATAACCAGGGCGGGCTCGCTACCGTCATAGTCGTCCAGGTCTGGCAGGCCGGCTACGTAGCGCACGGCAGAGTCCGCACGGCTCTTGCCGCCACCGCTGCCATAGTGCCAAGTGATGCGGGCGAACCGCGTATCGCACATGCGGTCGGCGTGCTCTATGAAGCGAGCCACGAAGTGCGACTTGCCGCTGCCCGAGGGCCCGGCCACGATGGCGGTGAACGGGTGTTTCCACCTCAAGTCCATGGCGTCTACTGACTGCCGTGCACCGCCACCTCGGCTCTTGTAACTAAAGGTTCTTTTTCTTGCTTCTTTTTATTTCTTTTTAATTTTTTTATTATTGAAGGAAATAAAGGAATAGGAAATAACATTTATTTATACAAATTCCAGGAAAGGAGATTTGCTGCCAGGAGGGCCGCTTCTCTTTACAAGGCTCGTCCTCGGCCCCACGCCAACGTTGTACTGGGAGATGGCGTTGTCGTCCAGGACTGCAAGGAACCGTCGAGGCATGTAGATCCGGATCGGGTCGTCGCCGACGAGACCCTCCAAGGTGGCCATCACCGCCTCGCCGTACGGTGTATCTACCCGCTCGAATGAGCGAATCGGGTACACCGCGTTGTCCCGCAGATCCGCGATGCGAGTGTAACCCGCGGCCTTGCAGCTATTGAGGGCTGTCCTGAGGTCCATCTTCTGGTCCGTGTTGAGCATGGCGCAGCGGCTGGATGCAGAATGACCGGCTCTCGCCACCGAGTCGCCTTTTATTGGCGGTGTCTACGTGCCGACTCGCGCGTATCAACAACATGATGACATAGTTACTCGCTCAATTCCAAGAAGGGTGATGTAATGGAAAGCTTTACTGCGTAAACAAGTGGATTGTTCTAGAAGCGTCTCAGTTATCAACTGCTTAGTGGAAGTTTCCACGCTCAATTCCAGGAAGGCTGACGTAATGGAAAGCTTTACTGCGTAAACAAGTGGATTGTTCTAGAAGCATCTCGGTTATTAACTGCTTAGTGGAATTTTCCACGCTCTCTCGTTTACTGGGTAGCGCGCTTGGAGTGCGCACTCCTCTTGGTTTTCCCTGAGATGATGCAATCGGTCTTTCGCCAAGTGGGTAGAGGAGTAGCGGTCCTAGTGATCCCGTCGTATCTTGACTCTCCCGTCTCGCTATTTGCCAGCCATAGGTTTTGCAATCTGGATAGCAGGTCCTCTAGACATATGCAGATTTCATCGTTTCGCTCCTCGTCCAAGTACAAGCCGCAGCTGAACGTGGGGCGACCTCCTTTGAACACATTCATCTTCAACAGTACGTTACCGCTGTTAGTAGGGTTCTTCACAGTGTACTGATATCCGCCAGCGGACCAGCACAGTGTCGGGGAATCGATAGGCACTTCCTTCCTCTTTACAGTCCACCCATCGAGCTTTTTCTTCTTTGACGCACATCCCTGCTGAACTGGCGGTGCGTTGGCGTTCTCATCGTTCATTGCGTTCAGCTCCTCTAGGAAGGAGCGGATCGTTTGGTCCACTTCGGCTGCGCTGACTCCGCTTCCGTTCATGGTGACGTCTCGAACAACACTGAGGTCGCGCGCGCGCGGCTCTGCCTCGGTTTTATAGCAGAGTCGTGCGCTCCAGCGAACCTTCTAGAAGCTTCTTTATAGCCGAGTCGTGCGCTCCAGCGAACCTTCTAGAAGCTTCCAGAAACGTGACGCTCCTCACCTGCATGATGTTCCGGTGAGTCCTCACTCCACCGTTGCTAATTTTATTAGGGTGGGATGGGAATAGGATTATGGGTTGGGATAGGACAGAGGGTCTTGGGTTGGGGTAGGACAGAGGGTCTTAGGTTGGGGTAAAAGTAACCGGTTTAGGGTTTAACCGATTACTGTCCAGGCCTTCTATAATTTTCCTGGACGTCCAACACCGCCATGCTGCCTTGGTTCAAGGTTAACTGCAACACTTGCAGAACCTCGTTCCACTGCGCTGGGTCTCCCGGGTCGTAACGACGAGAGGACATCACGGGAATGAGATAACCTCAGGCAGTCACGTAGTCCCTACCAAAACATGTAATACTAGAAAATGATGGGGAAGGGAGTATTTTATTTATGGGTTTTTTTCCTTTTATTTTTTTATCTTTTATTTTTTCTTTGTTGAAAGAAGAAAAAGAATTTAGAGTGACTAGAGCCCTCCCAAACTGTTTTTATGGTCATTGACTTTAAAATCACCAAAGTAGATAGGTAATCATTGTTTTGTGGCCAATCCGCTTCCCAAGCACTCTTACCACAGCAAAAACAAGTGTGCTGCAAATTATTAGAGTCTGAAAAGCGATACACTTTAACAATTCTTGCAGGATACAGAACTCTATTACAATAATGCTCAGTGTACTGACAGTAGCGGCATTGATAGACTCTCTTGCCATTGTATCTATTATACAAGTCTAACACTTGAGGATCCGTTTCGGGGTTGTTAAGCACTAACACATGTTCCCGAACATACCCCTTGAGGCAAGATGCAACGTATCGCTGTATAGGCACTGGCAATTGTGCAATCCCCTGATACAGAATGTATTTATTCTTTCTTATTACAATACACGATTGCTGAGCTAGTGACAGTGGGTTGTATGCTTCCATGACTAACTCAAGATTCAGACTGGTCAAGCACTTAGCTTGAGGAGTCAAGTAAGTAAACAAGTTATATAATGAGGGATTTTCCTCCGTGAACATCAAGTCCACTAATGAGTAAACAAATTATTTACCGCTGATGAGTAAACAGGCTGGGACAGTCACGTAGGCCCTGGCACGCGCCTCGACACGTGACATGCTCATACATAGCACTCCAGTCAGGAGGAGGCCTCATGCGACGCACTTGCCGGAACCTTCTAGAACGGAGGGGTCTTGAAGGCCGCTAATGAGTAAACAGGCTGGGACAGTCACGTAGGCCCTAGCACGCGCCTCGACACGTGACTCCACGGAGCCACTCGCAGTTTGGTTTAGTCAAGCCGGCATACAACGTGTAACGAAGTCACATCAAATTCGGTCGGCAAGCAGCCGAGATCCCATGAGGAAAACGCGTTTGAAAATTAATAGCGGGCCCGTTTAACAGTGGATTTTCAATTTTCTTTAAGCGATGGTTTTCTTAGGTCACGGCCCGACATGTGGTGAGGTTTCGTCAAAATCGGTTGGTAAACAGCTGAGATCCCATAAGGAAAACGCGGTTTTAAATTAATAGCGGCCTTGTTTAAAGGTGGATCTATGGGGTTCTTACGTCATTCGCTTCCTTGGGGATAGGCCTACACTCTGGAAAAAGTCCCGTGGGAATCGGTGGAAAAATAGGCTGGTTATTAATTTTCGAAAGTTTTTTCCTCATGTTCAAGGTCATCACGAAAAGTGCCGTTGGCGGCCGGGGGGGGGCTGACGTCATGGGGGGGGGCTGACGTCACGGGGGGGGGCTGACGTCACGGGGGGGGGCTGACGTCACGGGGGGGGGGCTGACGTCACGGGGGGGGGGCTCCTCACTTGCTCCTCACCGCGCCTTTGCTGAGTCAGAACCCTCCAATGCCCCCTACTGGCACTCCCGGTAGTAAAATCCCTATCTTACTGACATTAAGTCAACCGATTGACCTGATATTTCATGCGACGATAAGTCGTGTTCCATAAGGATTTCAATAATAAGCTTTATCTCATGAACTAAAATGTAAAAACTAACGAATATTGTGACTGAGAGTGAAGCCACAACGGGCAACATCTAGTTTAAAATAGTTTTTGAAAAGTGTATCACTTAAATATTATTTACTTTTATATTTTATATTCACAATCTGTTTGTTATAGTTAATTCAAGGACTTTTTCGTGATGTAATTACACCATTGACCTATATAAATTGCCTTATATAACGTTACAGGCATTTGTGTTATTTTAGGGGAGGTCCCACTGAAAATTGTCAAAAAAGATGTAAAATAAATGTTTTTTGTTTTTAGTTTTACATTATTATTTAGGTCTTCCTATACAATAAAAATACAAATACAACATAAATATATATGTTGTATTCAATGTTTGTTCAATGTTTGTTGTAAAAAATGTTTGTTCAATGAGGACAAACATTTTGATGTTGCGCCCAGATTTTAGTAGTATAAAAGTATATATATATAATATATACATAAAAGTATATATATAAATATATATAAGTAAATATAAATGTATATAAGTGTATATATAAAAGTATACATATAAAAGTATGATAACTTTATGTTTAAAAACATGAAACCATTATTTTTAGAAAACTCACGATTAATGCAATTTGAATTTATCCGTGTTTTTGTTTACAAAACATACTAAGGCTCGGACAATTTTAGAGTTACAACATTGAAATTTTGCATGTTGGCTCTTCATGTATACAGGAACAAAGTTATGTATGGGCTTAAATATATCTAGTATAGTTTATTTTATATAAAGTTTTAAAATAGAAATATAAAATTTGTAAACAAATCTTTTAGTTTAGATTCGTCTGGTAATTCTACGACAAGAGATATTTTTAAATGAATACACAAAGTTGTATTAGGTATTATGGACTTCCAAATAACACTTTAAAAATGTCTCTACAGCATTTTGTTTTGGAGCCTTAGCGGTTTTTGTAAACCCTTACAATATTTTCTAGAAGGGGGGTGGTGGTGGGGGTTTGATTGACCGCCAAAAAATGAATTTTTTATCTTAGGTGGAGTATATGGAGTATATACAAGTGGTAAAAGGCAAAATAGTTATAAATATTGCATATTAGATGTTTTATAATTTTCAGTGGGACCTCCCCTTGTTATCCTTGGCAACTTGAATGTGGCAATATATAATTATACTGATGTTGCCTTTGACATGCAAGGACAGTGTTTTGTTCTCGAGAGTGGCAATACTACGTGGAGCAAACGGACATTTTCTTTTAATTTATCATACCACTATGATTGTTTAACCAAAGTTTTACATTTATAAGAGTTTTAAAGTAATCTTGTTACTCTGTCTTTAATTACTTAATCTAAATATTAATACAAGGAATTTTAACAACTAAAAATTACATTCCAGCAATTGGCGTTAGAAACGTAAAATCCCTTTATGGGTTACATTACAGAGACATTTTCTTATACAGCTTATATACTCTCATAGAGTAGTTTTAAGAGGGGAAATACTCCTATATTCCTCTAGGGTCAGGTGGCATACCTTATACCAGAGAATTAGAGCAACATTTGTTAATATCATGATAACACCATTTTTTTGGAAACTAATAATCCCCCTACATTACTGCTTGAGCACGGAGTAAAATATTTTGTGATTACAATATACTTGACCCTACGTTAAGCTATTTTACTTTCTCTCCCTATACTTAGTACTCATAGAACGTATTATTGTTGAAAATATTTTTAAAATTGTGATACCGATGGAAATAACAGTTTTGATGCTCCCTGAACTCAAAAAGTTGTTTTTGAGGTGATATTCGGAATATGTTTCTATCTAAACTTGAAGGCAGATGGGAGGGTTTCCTCTCTTAAAACCACTTTGTTTGAAAAATGTCTCTGTAATGCATCCAATAAAGGTATTTGGGTAGATAAAACTAAATTTTTTTCTAGAAGGTGTCATATACATGTTGTCGTATGTTCGTTCTCTACTTAGTAAATTTATAGGGAGGTATTGTTTAAAATAGGGCTAATCAGGTAAAATCATTATTTTATATAGTTATTTTTAAGTAATATACTAATCATAAGGTGTCATCATAATGCCATACTACTTGCATATTGTCAGTTCCGTATTTACATAAATTAATTTAATTTAACTCTGAGAAAGTCTAAAGGAATAATAAGTTGTTCATTAGTATTGTAAAAAAAGAAAAATCATATCCAACATAAAGGTCATCCTTTTGTTTAACGTAGTACATTACAAGTCCTCTAAAGATGAATCTAAAAACAAACCTGAATATATATATTTGTATACACTAAGTCTATAAGCAAACATTACTTGTTGCGGTTGTCTATCGTTAAACCAACCAGTAGTATTGTTAGCGTTTAGGTCCTGTGTATAAACTGACGGTGTATAGATGACGTGTTATCATCACATACCCATTCGTTCTAAAAATCGGCAGACAACATGTTTTCTTGGAAAATACTTATTGTTTGCTTGTCTTAAAAAGTAAACGGTATTAGAAAATTAACGAATACTTTCTGTTAGTAAATCCCTATACTAATCATAAAAGGATATCTGTTTTTTTTACTATTTGACTATATAAAGTAGCCCGCCTACATGCCAAATATTTGTATACAAAAGCTTTATTCCGGAAAAAGTCACTCAGATTATTTCATGGAAATCATTACTGAGTAATTTGCTACATACTGTCGTTTTAAGGACGGAATACCTGCAAACTAAATTTCATCAAAATTAGGCCGTTTGTGAGAACTATGGGTTTGTACACATAAAGATGGACAACCATACACAACTGTGAAACCACTTTCGTAGTTCAGGGAGCATAAAAACAAATAGTTCCCTAATAAGTTTGGTTGTAAAAAAACATAACACATATCTTATTCTATATATAAATGAAATTAGAGTTTTGTCTGTACATTGCTTGGAATTATTAAATTTTTTTCATATTTTCACGTTTTACACCCTAGGGAAGCCAAAACAAGTCTTATCTCAATTTATGTCTGTCTGTCTGTCTGACGGTAACGCTCGAGGACAGGGTTTTGTTCGCTTTTCACGGGAAAATGGGTGCACTGACATTGATGAAACTTTGTTTCTTTGTTCTATACATGCGGGAGAAGGGTTTAGGTTAAACTGGCTTACGCCTTTTGGAATAAACGGTATCAGTAAACTGACACATACTTTCGTCCTTTTATCCCAACTTTAACGTATAAATTACTTTTTTTTACTAAATATAGAATACAAAGCACGGTCGAATGTACAGAAAATCTTGTAAACAAGTTGTTTTAAAAAACATCCACCCAAATCCCTGTTTTGGAGGAACTACATAATCCAATGTGGTTTTAAGAGGGGAAATGCCCCCTATTCCCCCCAGGGTTATTATTAAGGGGCAACATATTTCGAATTTCCTCTGTTGGTCAATGCTAAATTGAGAAGCATGTCAAGTTTGAAGGGAATTTATCAGTAAATAAGAGAGAAATAGTAATTTTTGTATTCCCCATAAGAATAACATTGGACAACGTACTGCGTTTACTGCAAAATGAACATTTCAATTTACTCCGAAACCAGCAATCGTAGAGTAGAAATTCAAAATACTAAATTATTTAGTTTTTTGAGCTCTTTTTAATGGTGAATAGCAATATTTTTTATATTTATGTCTTTTTATGAAAAATCAAAAAACTGAATTTTTGATGTTTTAAGTCATGTAATTTCTGAACCCGAATTTTTACAGGAATGCAGGTAATGCCACTTTGTTGGAAAACTAAAGTTCTACAAACGAATAAAGTTTAATCAAAATCGTTTGAGTTGTTTTTGAGAAATTTTGATTTTTCATGTTTTTTGGCGGTTTTTGGGGTATAATTAATTACCCTTAAAGATCTAAAATTCAAAAAAAAAAAAAAAAAACGCCTGGAGATATCGTAGATTAGTACCTACGTACCAAATTTCATAAAAATCGGCCCATTGGTGGTTAAACTTCAAAAACCGTAATGTTTATAGCCGCAACACTAAAGTTTATGAATATTTATTGTTTACAAACTTTTAATTATAAGAAGTTTTAATATTTTCCGAGCCCTCACAATTTTTCTATACAAAAATCATTAAAAATTCAAAGGGAATTAAATTCTACAACTTTTACTACCTTAAAACAATCCATATAACATGATGATAAATGTCAACGTAGTAGAGCAAGTTTCTAAAATACATAAACAAAAATTAAAATTTCTTAGTTAACACAAATCTTTTTAATATTTTTCCATATCATGTAAATACAAAAAGAAATGATATAATCTAAGCATTCATTTAAGACCTTGTTCATGAAAATCGGAAAATAAATTACAGAGAAATAAATTAAACACTAAAAAACTGCATGCCCCCATTTCGAATGTCCGCCATCTCGTGATTTCGAAGATACCACTTCCGCCCACCTTCGAACCCTGTTCAGGGATCCTACACAATGGTTATTAAAGGGGGCAATAATTTAAAATTCATTGATTCCCTACGACCCCAACACTAAATTACCCCTTTTTTCAATGCATTGAAAAGTAAACGTTGCATCATTGTTTTGATGATATTTCAAGTCCCATATACGTTTTCTGAATAAAAATTGGTATTAAATTAAATCTTATTAAATTTGACACATTTTAACACCTTAAAATCTTTCATAAGTTTATAAATATTAGAGTAGAAAGGTAGAGTTCCAATAATCCATAAACAAAAAATTAACAATTTCTTATTTAACACAAAAACTGTTAATATTTTTCCGTAGCATGCAAATATGAAAAATAAAGCATATGTTTTGATCTTTTATTTAAGACCTTGTTCATGAAAATAGGTCAATAAGTAACTGAGCTAAATTCACGGTAATAAGTACGGTAATTATATAATAAAGCACTGCTCGTAACATTGAGCAGTACCCGCCATCTTGTAATTTCTGGGATGTCACTTACGCACCCCTTCAAGACCTGTTCAGGGACCCTACTGAACAAATTTCAAAGGGGGGCCAAACTTTTACACGCATGATAACTCACCTGAAATTGTAACATGGGCATTGTTACTTACTGTATGACTTCACTTACAAAACACGTTGATTTCACTTAAAAATGATTATTGATAAAATTCATTAAAACTTGGTATGAAAGTTAATATTGACCAGTAGTATAACAATAAGAACGTGTTGTCATCTAACCTTGGGAGGGAGTAGGGGATTGCCCTGTTAAAACCATTGTGTATAGCAAATTATTTGTATTGTCTCAGGTAGAGGGATTTGCGTGTTGATTTACTAGCAAATTTTCTATAGGTGTTACCGTACTTTATAGCCTACAATAGAAAATACAACAACAACAACAATATTGAAATAGGGAGTAAAGGGAGAGAGGAGTAAAGATAGTGAGGGTGTGTCAGTTACTTTAAAACGTATATTTGTATCTTACAATGCAAATAAACAGTAACTAGCTATTAAACAAGGTCTTACTATTGATTTAGTTTTTAAAATTAAATAATAAAATGTCTTAATGTTTTTTAACATTCGAAATAATAGATTTAATTTTTTAATTGATTTGTTTATTATTTAAAGTACATAGTCAGTTAATTTAGTAAATTGTGAATATTCCTTTATATACTCCCAGCTGATACAAGGCTATCAAGGATACTTTCATGTACGTCACGCTTGTCTCTCAGTGTATTTACCGTCAATCAGTGCACAGTGTAGAGTGACAGATACATGAAGCAGCTCTCAGGGAATGTTGTTAGTTATAAATTAAACTGATTTCTGGGATTAGTTTTATTTCACATAGCACATGGGTTAAAGCTACCCTTTTCAGTTTTAAAATTTAATTAAGACTATGCTGTATCGGCCTTCAATAAGTACCAATGTTTTTGGATGTCCCAGTGTAATGGGCATTTATTGAATTACCAAGTACCGCGGTAAAAATGAAATTAAATCCAACCACTTTAAAACGTCAAACATCAGAAATATAGTTGATGCCTACAAGATTCTCGAACAATACTAAATCATAAACCAAAACTTAATAATAAAAATATATTTAGTTCTTATAGAATTGGAATCGCAAATTAAAGCTTATTAATTTAATATAAGTAAACTTTTTAGGACTGAAATCCCGAAGAAAACCCTTTATATTATATTTGGGTAAAGTAAATTGGAAAGTGTAATTAGTTTTATAGTCAAGAACTGCCAAAATAGATAAACATCATTATACATTTTTGTAACACTCGTTCAATGAATAGACTAAGTTTCCAAAGAAACATTTATAGTAATGTGTAATATGATCTTACAAAGATACAAGCATGTATAAGCATTTCTCTCATTACCAGAGGTAAAACCTCATTGTTCGCTAAGTGGAGTATTGCAGGTTACTTAGTGCTCATTTAATATTGAATAAAGCAATGAAGAATATCAGTTTGTATTTATAAATAAATATCCATGCAGTAAAGGGAAACAATTCTTACCCTTTGGCGATAAAGAGCAAAACATAATTTTTATTAGTCATTTGCTTGCATTAACTTTTAACTATTTTCCCCCATTATAAATATAAAAAAAAAACAGTTAAATAGTTTTAGTCTTCAATCCTTAAGCTATCCACATTATGTAGCTTATTTCCCCACGCTTTTCAAATAACTCCAATATAACTGGAAATGTTTTTTGATTTATTTAAGTTATATGCAATGTACTTAAATATATTAACCGCTAATTGGAAATATTTAGAATAAAAAATTACGAACAAAATAAATGTTTAATAAAATAGTTCCTTATTTCGTAAATTGATAAATTATATTAATAATAAAGCTCTCAATGCGTTCAATATCTCCTTTAGGTATTAGTATATATAAGGTGCTTTGACATGTTCCGTATATATATATATATATATATATATATATATATATATACATGGGCGCCTTTATAAAATACCAAATCATTAAACAGCGTAGAATAATGTTTATAACAAATAAACTAAATCTAAAATGTTTCAAAATATCCCATATATACTTGAGGTTATTACTATTTCATTTAAAATTTGACCTTTTAATTTCTAATTATTTTTAATTTTTTGCGACTTACATTATAATTAAATGGATGTTATATATATATATATATATATATATATAATTTCTAGGACCAACCATAAAATGTATTTTATTGATTTTTTACTACAATACTTCTTTATAACCAAGTTAATTTAGTTATCATAGACTATTTGGACATAAAGCCACCGTTTTTAGTTCGCAGTACACTTTAGCTCACAGAAATACATTCCACAGAGAACTGGAGTGCTGGTAATGAGATCTTTTCTCAAAGCTTTGCTGATAAGAGGATTTTGGTTTTTCACCTGACGAAACTGAACCAGCTTACTCAACTAAGCCCCAACAACACTGAAATACTTGTTTGGGACCAATTGGGTATTTTTGCTGATAAATCGACTGATGAAATGCAATCACGTAAAATGTTTTTTTCTGTTTTACTGTCATCAAATTATTAAGATAGAGCTTTATATTTATTTCTGAACATTTGAAATAAAACCTAATGCAATATGTAATATTAATAAAGCATTTTATTTATAGGCAACATTTTGTTAGAAATTTAAGAATATAAAAATGCATTTACAAATTAAGAATCTCATTATTGGTGGTTGCTTGGGTTTTTCTAAAGTATACGATAAATAATCGTCGTGTAAAATTGTTATCCATGAACGGTTTTGATTAGGTGCTCAATCCTCCCCACCCCCTTAATACATCATGTCCAAATAATAGTTAATCTAGCAATATCTCACTCACAAATCTAACAACCAAAGGTTAAGATGCAAGATAATATGTCAGTTACTTATTTATAACGAATGTGTGTTGTAATTGTATGAAAGACACGTTCGTCTCTCTGAGTACATACATTGTCAATCACCTGCCAGTGTGGCAGTTACATGAAACAGCTTCTATCCAATTTAATGTTGTTTGATTATAATGTGATTTTGTTTATTATAACATGAGTATCTTTAAGCACCAGTAACCATTTCTCTCGAGTATTACGTTTCAAGTGTTTGAAAACATTTCTCTTAGCCATTCAGTAAAACCTATCAATGTGAAACTTATAAAACCTATTAACCTTTAAAAGCAAAATGGTGGTTGACGTAATTTACTGTGATGTACGAAGTCAACCGGAAGTGGAGTGTTACATTTCATTACAGTTGACACCAAATTTAACCGCTTTTATTAGGAGCTGGCCTGAGACTGAAGTTCGTTAAACAATGGGCAGTAGCGGTGCGGGTCCCAAGGCAGCACAGCCCCATTTCAATATGTTAACGATTGGGTTTTGTGGGAGATACACAACCTCTTGTTTTAAAGAAAAGTTACTATAAATAAAATCAGTTTAAGATCATAAAGCTTTAAATATTAGCATAACTATTTTTTTGTTCTTATTAACAGCATAATAATATTTGTTATTACATTTTAAATAATATCAATATATTGAGGAAATTGATTCTCAGGAAGTTACAGGAGAAAAACATGTTCTAATATTATTAAATATTGAACGAGAAGGAACTTTTTTCTTACAACCCTGAGGAATTATTTGTCCGGTGTACTACACTTTTATATCTTGACTGAGTTTGATGATTTTAGTGTCAAATTATAAGAATTTTCCTCAAGGTGCTTAGAAAAGGAATCCTCCCCTCAAGACAATTGGTAAAAGCTCATAAGACATTTATTATAAGCTTAAAGACCCTTTTTTATTTCCAGAAAAATACTGTTTTTATGTATTTGAATTCAATGTATCTAATTTGAGGAAACTATAGGAGAAAAACTTGTTCTAATATTGGACAAAAACTAGTTAAATATTAACTTATAAGGATATTTACAGCTGCGATACTTCGTATACATATCCAAATCACTCAGCTATGCGGAAAAAAGAACATATATCCATAAAACAACACAATTATATTTATTTTCAAAGCTCTTAAAAATATACATCTATGTTCTCACATATAACATTATTCAACATTTTCATATTCTTACTGGTATGGCTGTAAAGTTGTCTACAGAGAAACAGAAATGAAATACGTATTAATATTATGTGCGGCTACATGTTGAATTAAGTTAGCTATCGACTATATTGCGTCCGAAAAATACAGTTAACAAAATGTAATAACAGGTCAAGGATTTATAGAGCAAGTGGATAATTAACATATTTTAAATAGCAGCGTACGCTTTGATAATGAAACCTCAAGTGCAAATTAAATTACATATATTCGGACACCAACCCACGCTTTACCCCGGACTACATTGTTTCTGGATTTTATTGTTCTGAAATAAATGCTGTTTAAAAATGTATTTCTTTATCTTTGTAAATCGTGAAAATAAGTTATTTTACGCAAGTATTCAAATTATCTTGAATGCATGGTTTGAAATTCAAAAGATCTCCTCTGATACAGCATTTTTGTTGCATAACGAGTATTGTAAACAATCTTTTAATTAGCCTTGAGATTTTATAGATATTTGGTATTAGAAAAACATACTGGCTCCTACTCTCAAACATAAACTCAAAATATATTTAATGAAGTTTGCAGGCTTAAACTTTATAAATAAAAACAATTATAGAAGAGACTAATAAATATGGTATTACGTATCACATCACAAAAATACAATAATGGGGTTGATAGTTTCCTGCCAATTTAATTCTTGGATTCATGGGATAGAGTTGAATCTTTTTTTACTTTACTGAATGATTCTTAATAACATTAGTTATCTTAAGAGTGTTACCGATTGATCTGGGAAGATTTTAAAATTTAAAAAAATATACGTCGGATTTTGTATTTATAGTGGGAAAAGTTGGCTAAAAATACTTTTCTTCTGTATTGGCAAAGAAACAAGGTTCAGAGATTTACACTGTATTAATTAGTTTGAAAAGATTATTGTGCCTAACATGACACAGGCTACAGATATCTCATGATTTAGTATTGAGAGAACACTCATGTGCATTATTCTAATATGAAAATAAAGTAGTGTGAATGTGGAGGAATTCCCTCGACATAGATCGCACTGGAACAAGGAAATAAAAAGCAACTCGCTAATCGTTATTAAGAAAATACAATAAGCGTTTCAAACGGCATTGTTATAGCCAAAACCCTTATATAGGTTACAGAATATTTATCAAAAAGAATATATATATATATATATATATATATATATATGTATTTTTTTTGTAAATTGTGTACAAACTGAATACTTAGTATACGGGGGAAATACGTTGGCCAACCATATTGGGCCATCGCAAAGAGACAAGCGGATTGAATTAGTTTGAAAAATTGTAATGGGAACTTTTTGTTTAATTTTCTTTGCATCTAAGAAAACCTAGTGGCAGTAAAGCAAATTTGGTGACGAGGCAAAGCAAACTCGCTCGACTATCTAGCTACCGTGTAGGGAATGTGAGGGAACAAGCACGATAAATTTAAAGGATCTAATTACTCTCTCATATATAACACGGGAAGCAATAGTCGTACATATTCATGGTGGTAAAAGGCCATGAATATAAAACTGACGGTAATGCTTTATTACAATGTGAACCTTTCACTCAACCCGAAGTTCTATCGAAAATGCAGCATAACTACACATTGGATTCACGTCGTGCCTTAAAATGGGTATTTGCAATCTAAGTGTAGTTTCGTTTGAGCGTAATTTGTATAATAAATATCTATGTTGAATATCGTTCAAAACAATTATCCACATCCATAATATCTGTTTGATAGATTTCATTAAATCGAGGATTGCAGCTGAAAACCAAAAGCATAAACATGCCGGCATAAAAATGTGAATTGTAAATGTAAAATATATATTTTAAGAGATAATAGTTGCTTAGCACTTAATCTTACCAAATATTTTTCTTTGAAGAGTTTATCGTTGGTGTCTATGTATTGCAGTCATCCTAAAATGGGATTTAAAAATTTGTTTAGAAACCAACATACCACATGGAATTTACTATACTGGGAATAAATACTAATTGAACGAAATAAATGGTATCAGGAAACTGACACATACTTTCTCCCTTTTAGCCCAACTTTAATGAATAAATTACTTTTTATTTACTAAATATAGAATACAAAGCACGGTCGAATGTACAGAAAATCTTGTAAACCAGTTGTTTTCAAAAATATCCACCCAAATCCCTGTTTAGGAGGCACTTCAGAATCCATCGCTACACACGTGGTTTTAAGAGGAGAAATGGAAGGGGCAACATATTTAGAATTTCCTCTGTTGGTCAATGCTAACTTGACAAGCATATCAAGTTTGAAAGAAATTTATCAATAAATAAGAGAGAAGTAGTAATTTTTGTATTCCCCATAAGAATAACATTGGACAACGTACTGTGTTTACCGCAAAATGAAAATTTAAATTTTCTCCGCAACCAGTAATCGTAGAATAGTAATAAAGATACTAAATTCTTTAGTTTATTGAGTTCTTTTTGATGGTGAATTAATATTTTTAATATTTATGTTTTTTTATAAAAAATCAAAAAACTGAATATTTGATATTTTAAGTCTTGAAATTTCTGAACCAAAATTTTTAAATAAAGGCGGTAGTGTCATTTTGCTGGAAAATCAATGTTTGACAAACGACTAAAGTTTAATCAAAATAGTTAGAGCCGTTTTTAAGAAATCTTGATTTTTCCGGTTTTTTGGCGGTTTTGGGAGGATAATTACCCTTAAAATCAAAAATAAAAAAATGAAAAAACCTCGAGATATCGTGGATTAGTACCTACATACCATATTTCATAAACGTCGGACCATTGGCTAGGGCTCTAGCTCTCTACACATCCATACAGGCAGACAGACGGACAGACGGACAGACAGATAGACACACAGACATCACGTAATAATAATTTTTTTGGGTTCAGGGAGCACCAAAACGAATATTTCCACTAACAACTCAAATTCGAAAATTTTGACGAAAACAATATTTTCTCCATACACTATGTAGAAGGGGGGAAAGTAAAAATCATAATTATTAAACAATAAAACATACGTAATTACTTAGCTTCTCAGGGCTATTAAAACCTTTAATTTTACTAACGTATCACGTATATTGTTTTTACGTCATTTATGTTATATTGAAATACAAACAGGCCAGTGAGTCAGTTTACTTACACTTCAACAGAATTACACCAAACAGAGAGTGGCAGCAAAGCAAATATAGGGGCACTGATTGAATTGTTTTGTCAATACTGAGAAACCCCACTTCTGCACAGTTTCACAGTTACTACTGTATTGCGAAAGGTTTCATCGTTCATTGAAACAATAAACTGTATTTGATCAAAGAGTATTTCTAGATCGTTTATATTCCTATTACGAATTGATTAGTGCATGTTTATACGAGTATTTACAATATTTGTGCCAGTTTTCTGTTTCCCGTGTATGCAAACCAGGTTAATACAGATTTATGATATGCCTGTACTTATTGTCATATAAATTCTTGTGTTTTTTTTAGAATCAAAAATTACTCGAACAAATTATTCGTAGTCGTGAGATGCCTTATGTAGCCTTGTTTATGACTAAGCACGGATGATTATTTAGCCAGGATTCAATGACCAATGACAGCTGGATCCAGTATCGAACCTTCATAACATTTTCTGCTCCTAATCGGTCTGGCGAACTCTAGATTATGAAGCAAGCACGCCAAACACTGTTAGCCAGCACAGGCTACACAGTAAATGATTCACCTTTACCAAAAACCCAAAAAGTGAATCTCTGGCCTCAATCCAATCTCTTTCGGGCACAGAATCTGTCCAGCCTGAAAGGGGATACATCTATCAAACGGTTACCCTCGGCTCTTTACTTAAAATGTTATGGTAGTCCTACCTTATGGTCTTTAGAACTTCATCCAGTATTGGCATGTTAAATCTAAGCTTAATATCATCTTTTGTGACTATCCTGTAGAACCTCGATTATGATTACTGGTAATAAATATGAAAGAATATATATAATAGGATTTCGATAGTATTGTAAGGACGAACATATATTTTTATATTGCAGACATTATACACATCCTTTCGGCCTATAATAGTGGACAAATAAATTGACAGTTGGGCTGTAGCCAATAGCATGCTTGTACGCTGTCACTGTTGCCATTTTTCCACGGAAAAATATCATGAGAATGTTATTCCGATCAGCTGGTGTGTTTTGACAATGCACTATTGGCTGATCTTGGTTGATAACCCTGCAAACCACGCTCTCATCTGGTAATTTATTTGTCTGCTATTATAAGTGGCGTGGATTAATTATTTATTATCCAATAACATATTACCTTATTAATTTAGGTCGGAAATATATGAATGTTTTATAAAGAACACCTACACGTAAAAAGCGCAATATAGTGTTGCTTAATGTTAAATAACAAATATAAGATAAATTTAAATTTGACAAGTGCCATTTGCCATTTCCCTATTAGACTATACAAAATATATCCAGCAAAAAGTGAATTCCGTTATAATTTTAAATAATGTTTACCTCAAAACTTGGTCAGATAGTAATGTTTTAAAATTTATTTTTCGATAAGGTAGGTAAAGTGAGTATAACTATTATTGTTTCAAAGGATTAAATCTCTGACGGTTTCTGGCCTTATTTTATTATATTATTAACTAACAAACCCGATACGGCTTCGCCTGCGTAAACTATGATTTCAATAGAATGATATATCAAGATTTTTGTGTGTGGTGTTGGTGTCCATTTCTTCACACGGGGATCTAAAAAACCTAGATTTTTAACAAATATTTACATAGTAACAACAATCAAATCAATATCCATGACAAAAATATGTGTACTTTAGAAACCCGTGTGGCGTAATACTGCGAGATTTTTGAAACGCGAAAAAACATATTCGGGATATACCCTACACATTAGCTACCTTCATGTGAAATTTAAACTCAACTGGTTAAGTCATTTTCAAATGTATGTTATAACATAACGACGGACACCTCCATCACCATTCCGTAAAGGTCAGGAGAGGGTGGAGTCTTAAAATAGTCGCGGGATAGAAATAGGCTTATGTTTTACTCAGATATAGTATATTTATGAATAAGTAACATCTTTTTATTCTACCACTTCAATGAAAAAAAGAATAACTTGGGGATTTTGATAACCCGTGGGACAGAGCCCTACGGTAAAATCGGTATAATATCACGTTGCTTTTTTATTTTTGACCTAAATAGTTAGTGTATCAAATTTCACTCTGCTGGCTTCGATCGGAGGGTTGGGAACTAGTAGTGAGGGTGTTAGTCAGTTATCAGTGAGGTTAAAGCCCTAAAAAACTTACGGGACCTTTTTACTGAGGCACATTAGCTTTTCGGAATAGTAATACCTGGATGTGATACTAACGTAAAAACAATGCAATGCCCATCAGAATAATATGGGAACTTTTAAAACTCGTGGACCAGAGCCCTGCGGTAAAATATCTTTCAAAACCTTTGTTTTTCCTATTTCAAACAGAAATAGTTTTGTATTAAGTGTCAGCCCTCTAGCTAGATCGGAAGTTTGGGGGCGGAGCCCAAACATATTTATGGACCGGTTAATAGGGTTGTTTTACTCTGGTATATTTGCTTTTCGAGTAACACGTATTTGTGCTACCATTTTAAAGAATAAACCTGTGAGTCTTGACAACCTCTGGGCTGTAAGTAAAACCGTATTAAAACCCTTTGCTTTTACTATTTATTTAAAGAGTTAGTGGACCAAATTTAAGCTTTCTAGTTAGATCTGAAGTGTGAGAATTAGTGACTGGCGAGTCAGCTGTTAGTAGGGCAGAGCCCTAAAATATTTGCCAAACTTGAATAGGCGTTTTATACTCTGGCATATAATATCTTTTCAAAAAAGTATTCATCTGGTCATAAAAGACATTCAATTTCCATAAGAAAAAGATTTGAACTTTAATAAACCTCTGGCAGATCCCTACATAGAGATCGGTATCAACAGATTTTAAAAATTGTATTTTAAAGTCAGGGGGCAAAGTCCTAAAAGACTTTAGTCCGGGATCAACCTTACATTTAACTCAACCTTAATTTATTAGTAATTAATTCAAGCTCAAAATATCAGTAAGGTGGAGAATTTTTCAAACACCTAAGATCTTTTTTAAACTAGCCATAATGATCATCTCAATCATAAGGTGGATCACCAAGCAAAATGCACCTTCATATGCATTGTTGTTTTTAGATTGGTCACTAAGTTAGTCAGTGATTCAGTGGTATTTGGTAAATATAGGTAGACAACAAAATCTATATACAGGGTATGCAGGAGGTAGGTGATATACACATAAAATGTCCACAGAAACCATAGTACTGTTCCTGAAGTTATTGACATGAGTCCTCTTGATCCTGAGATGCTGGTTTCGTTTGTATACAATCTTCACTGGATCCTTTGAACATTACAACAGCGTTTATTGAATTACAATTCTTAAATCTCATCTGAACCAATACCAACTTACTGTCTATGATAATAACATGGGGTCTTTGTCAACCTGTGAGGCAGAACCCTGAGAGAATTTCACAAAACCCAGCCTTATCGTACATCTATGCCATAAGATGAACCACCATACAAAAAAAAAAATAAAAAAAAATAGAATACAAAAAAAAGAAGTTATGATGGCCCGGGACCATCATAACTTTTCGTTTTGAGGTCCCAGACCCTAGAAACACCATTCGTTTGAAACTGTATTTATATATATATATATATATATATATATATATATATATATATATATATATGTGTGTGTGTGTGAGATAAAGTTTTTGAGATAAAGTGATTATGAGTGGGCCTTTGCTTCTAAAAGTATAGATGTTACATCTGTTGATATAAGCTATTTCGTGCTCCTTATTACGTTTGGTATGTTATAATTTTTGGGATAAGGTAGACAGAGACCGTTGCAAAACTCGTCTTCACCCACAAGAATTCCGTTGTTGTTGATACAATGAATCGTCATAAGATGAAGAGATACAGAATAGGTCTTTCTTTGAATAGAATTTTATTGTCAAAGAACAACATGTAAATGTTTATCCAGCTATAATTGTTACATCTTAATTTAATTTGTAGTAATTTGTATAGTTTAAAGAAATAATAAAATAGTATTATTTTTACACAGTACAAATTAAACGTGTATGTGATTTTCTAAATTGAACATTATAAATTGAAACATAGACCTTTAAGGCTATACTGTTAATGGTATCTATTTACTAACATATTATCCTAACTATAACTATATTTCGTACACCATTATCAGATTGAAAGGGATTCTAGAATCTAGATTTACATGTTGCAACCCGAGGTTAATTTTTTGTGTTTAAACCATATTTTACTATTTATATTTTCTTTGAAGGTCTTAGTTGTTAACTAAGCATATAAAATACATTTTTTTGAATTGAATTTGAAATGTTTTAAATATAAAATAATGCTTTGAGCCCTCTGATTGAAACCAAATATAAAAAAACAGATACTTTAAAACTTTTTTGACTATCCATTTAATAAATTTAGACATGTGAGTAAAAGATTTTCATTATTCAGAATGCTTGGTAATGCACTATATACACATTTATGTCGTCATTACGCTTTCAGACACAGTTACAATGTAACCCCTTTCAAAGCTAAAGTCAGATGTCGTGCTGCAGAATTTTTAATTTACCCGGCAGTGAAAAGAGTCTGGATTAGAGACCTAGACAGAAATTAAGGACCTCGTTACTCTTCGCGAATTGAAATTCGAGGATTGCGTGACGGCTGATGACTCCAGCTATGGAAAACATGGAGAATTAGAGCTTTATTACTTAATTGTAGTATTCGCTATAATCATCTTACCGCACGAAATAATAATTATTGCATTTCTCATCTAAAAGCTTTCAACGTTATTAGGTGCGCGCGTCGACGGAATTCGGCAAGTATCGGGTGATCTCGGCCCGGTCGCGGTCTGCATCAGATACTGTATATCGCAGTCACTCGCCGACAGTGGGAGCGAGCGTGTCGGTCCGCGTGTGCGCCGTCAAGACTGTGATGAAGACACGGTGTTGATTGTACCACAGTGGACCTCCTCAGCACAGTGATAATGCTCATAGTTTATAATGGCCCACTAAACCGCTTGCTCAGGTGACAGTTGCCGGTGCGTGTGGAATGATAAATAACAATTTCCTGTTCCTAACTCTTAGTGCTGTGAACATGTTAATACAACATGTTTTATTAGTTTTAGTTTTAATTTGTGGTGTTGGAAGGTGTGAAAAGGATACCTTAATGGAAGACAAAGGTAATATTATTTATCTTAAAGTATGTTTTAATTTAAAAAAATTAGTTTCCATATTTAAGTGTCTGAATCGTCAAAGACACATTTTAGATGGCTAAGTATTTTTTATTAATATAATAATTATGGCTCTGTTTTTATTTTATAATACAAGTAATTTTGTACTCAATTGTATCGATTATCTTGACAATATTACAATTCATCATTACATGAACAGATTCATTGTTGTATGTACACAGTAGCCTAAAACGACTAATATCACTATTAATTTACTGAATGCACTGTTTTTTTCTAAATATGTGTATAAAAACCAAATATCTTCTCGTATAAACATATTGATAATTTAAAATGTTAATAATTTATTTCCTGCAAGAAGACTTGATAATATAGGCAATTGCCAGCGTATTATTCCGGTCATCTAAATTAAAGCTATCCACGATATAGATATACAAAGGAGTAAGTACAATATACTGTCAACAACAAAAAATTGAACTAAATAAACAAATGAACTCGATCAAGCATATTTATGAATCGAGACACCTCAGTTTAAGGAGGCAAAACTATTTATACTATTGGTATACATTGTTCTACATCTACATCTGTCCGTCTATCATGTTGATTCATGTTCGGCAATTTTAGTCCTCTAAAAGTTCCATTTTGTACACTTGTTTGGTATTGATCAATAGTTCTTAAATGAGACTATCTTTAAAAAAAATCCACGATCAGATCTACGCCTCATATGTTTCAAAGGTACAATATTAGTTTAACCACGTTATTTTATTAATATAGTTAGTTAAATTACCTAAAAACGCACGATGGCTCTTTTTGAAATAGTAAAACGTTAGTTTATTATGTAACGATCCCATGTGGCCAAAAAACAAATGTAATTCTTGTCAATCGGAATTATTCTTGGATTCTCATGGAAGCTATACCTGTGACGTAAAAAATAAGGATAAAAACCAATAGTTTTACTTGTTCATAATATTGTTTCTTGTAAGTTATAACTTTTTTATACTATTTATAAACATATTAAATATAAATATCTCATGTATATTTATATATTTAATATATAAATATATTTAATTATTTTAAGTGTAAGCTAACAAAAGTTACTAGATAGGCAACATGATAAATAAGAATTTAATGTTGATGAATAATTTTCTATTAGATCAAGTACAATACCATTCAAATTAATATATGAATAACGATTATATTGGAGACCATTAATTGTCTTTTGATTAGGCCTACTTACTTGAAGTTAGACACTGATGGCTCAAATAAAAATGTGGGATTGAGGCTAGCACAACATTAAAGCCGAATTCTATGTAATAGACAAAGGTTCCTTAAGCATATATGTATTTATGTATTTTAACAACTCATTATGCAATAACAGTACATTTCATTATATACCTTTAATGATATTTATTTCTGCTCATTTGCGAGTTAACTACGACTACGAACATACAGCTCACGAACGATCGGTAGTAAATGTAGTATCACGAAATATTTTAATTTGAAAATATTTAATATTTATATTGGCTTTTTTGCACATTTCTTAAGGAACGGTGTAGATATTTAGTGTAGATTTGGACTGTAGATTTGGATAGTCCATTAAAAATTTTGTTTGTCAAATAGCTTAACTGCACATAGTTATAATATGGTCAGTTTATATTTTATACTGATATATTTTTCGTAGGAGGAAAGTAGTACTTTAGTAAATTATAACGAATTATTATTAATATTGTAATGCACTATATTTTAGCGAATTTCCCCTATAGGGAAGAAGCTATTACCGTAGTCGGCATGGTAAGACCTAGGCCCGGGACCATCATAACTTTTCGTTTTGAGGTCCCAGACCCCAGAAACACCATTCGTTTGAAACTGTATATATATATATATATATATATATATATATATATATATGTGTGTGTGTGTGTGTGTGTGTCCGTGGGTGCGATAACTCTCGTAAAAAAGGTCTGATTTTGATGAAATTTGGTAAAAACGTGTAAAGCAGCATTTATGACTTTAAGTTCGAAAACCAGACGGATCGAGCTATCCGAAGGGGTATTTTGGGGGGTTTTGTACCCCAAAAATGGGTTTTTGAGTTTTTTCATACAATTTTTGAAAAAGTACAATTTTATTTTTTCCCATTGGAATCAGCTTACAAATACGCACAATTTGATGTTTTAACCATTGATCTACGACAATTGGTTACTGATATATTGAAAGTGCTAAACACAGTACGTTGTCCAACTTTATTCTTATGGAGGATAAGAAAAATTGTATATCTCGCTTATTTATCAATTTATCCTGACGAAACTTGGTATATTGCTTCATTTCATTGTGGTCTATTGATATTTGCACAAAAACCCATTTTTTGGCCTATAGTTCCCGTAGCAGCAAACCTGCATACTCAGCTCCATGTTATTCTTATGGAGAATAATTAACGTGTTATCTACTTTAATTTTGAACATAAATTAATAGAACTTGGTAAGTGGCTTTACCTATTTGAGTTATATTGAAATTTGAATAAAAGCTCATTTTTTGTGTTCCTTATTTCAGCAAACCTGCATACTCAGCCGCCATGTTATTCTTATGGAGAATAATTAAAATGTCATAAATAGTTTATTTATGAATGTATATTGATGAAACTTGGTATGTGGCTTTATGTGGTATTAAGATAAATTGATATGCATTGGAAATTCGCTGAGTACGCAGGTTTGCTGCTACGGGGGTATTTTATAATATTATGAGTTGTATGGAATTTAATTATAATTGTTCTGAGTACAAGTTTGCTGTGATTTATTAAATATAAAATATTTATTAAATATGTGAATATAAATTTACTCATTCCAGAAGAACCATATTATAAAATTTGCCACTATACTCCTCTATAAGAATTTAACATTTTACTAACCACCTTACGTAGAACTGACGAACTGTAAACGGAATGGTTTAGTGTTTATTATGATTTTAAAATGTATTATACTCAATATTACACAGTAAAATAATCATTGTATAATACAGAGTTGAATGAATAGTTAAATTGATTAATAATGAAAATAATGTCGTACCATTTTTCTTTATATATTAGTTTTTTTACTCACAGGTTGTCTATGAATGGTTCACTGGTGATAAGTAGTGGGCTCGGTATTATGAGTAGTAATTTTAAGGGAGGATATAACATTAACTGTGGTCATGAACCTTGATGGCCTTTGACGTTTATGACTGACAGTAGTGGATTATGGTCATTTAATCTACTTACTTTGAAAGCACCTTTAATTTCAATATATCGTGTTAGGTTATCATCCGCCATCCACCACATCATAGTAAGGACACTCTAAGACTTATTGAAATATATATCATAAGCTATGTAAGACATTATATTTGATTAGAGTTATATTACTAAAAGTAGCACTTAGTTCCACCAATCACCTTGTTCCTTCATTAGCTTCAAACTGGCCGGGAGACGCGATGTGGTTAGGGTTATGGTAGATGGAATTTGTCCGTTATTTTTGCATAGATTTTGTTATTAGAGGATGCCATTATACTTAAACACTGCAATTTCATTTTTAAATCCATTCAATCTTTATGACTCTTGATACAACCGTAAAACAGCCATTGAGCTTGGGTGAAAAATCAACGAACCTAAAACACCCAAACACCTCAACACATCTTATATATCTTTCATATTTATTTTCGCCTGAAAATGCAGATGGATTAGCGTTTCAGATAGAGACTTTGATGAAGAAACGCTATTCGTTCTGTTAACCAAACAACATGTCCCACCATATCAGAAATCTCTTGAACCACTCAAGCGGTGTCACATTGATTTTTAACAGAGATTCATCTTAACCGTAGTAACTAACTAAGCCTGCGTTTTTATGACATAGAAATTGTTTTAGTTATAAACATAATGTTTAATAAAAGCCTTACAAATTACTGTTAAAATTTTATTTTTCGTATTCTTTATGTACATTTATGTGTATTTTACTTTTTAATACAAATTCTTGGGGAGTATGATACACTTTGTTTAAATTGAATAAGTTACAATAAATTATTCTCACAACATGCAAAATATATTTAAACGTTTTCTGTACTTGCATAAAATATGGTAACTATACAAAATATCTATGTACCATAGTGTAAGTAGAGTATAAAATCATATATGTGTTTATATTGAAGTGTTATGGGACGCTATTTCTTGTATCTTATTTTTTTGCTCCACGCAGTTTTTATAATCTTGGAGAGGACTATTGAAATGTGTTTAAACGTTTGCAAATGAATACAAACGCATAAAAAAAGTTATTTTAAAGACACTAAAAACTGCGAAGCAAACCTGGAATTTAAATTTCATTAGGGTAGTACACAACTTAGCTAAGAAACTCCTGAAGGTAGTTGGGCTGTCATAGTGCTACTTGATAATAGCGGTGTGGGGTTTTAACCGCATTATATAAAGCTAATGGTAAAAGTGTCACTTGAAACATCTTGACACTAAAAATGTTTATATTTAAAACTATATTTTGTTTGTTAAATAGCTCAAAAATAATAGTTAGTTCAATAACTTGAAAATTAAGCTTAGACGTGTTATGTAACGTGTTACTCTCTGTATTTTAAAATAATGATTTTGTCTGTTAAAAATTATTGTCTGGCATTTATTAGTTTAGAAAAACTTAATTTTTGTTGACTGTTTTGAAAAATAAACGGATTTGTTTAAATTTCAAGATAAATTTTTAACTTAAGAATAAACATTATAATGCGTATACTTTACCCCTGGAAAAGCTGAGTTGCGCAATGCAACTAAAGAGGGAGTCCTTTATATAACGCTCGCTTATATTAATCAGGGTAGGGTTGAATAACGAATATATTAGTACGGTTCCTTTAACAATTCTCTGTATGCGTTACCTATCAAGAGTTTTAAGAGCAAAGATACGACTTTTGCAGCTTAGCGTACAAATACATTTTTCAAATTGCTATTAAATTTGCGAAACAAAGATTAAAGGGAAAAATATTCAAGACAAATTACCAAATATCAGCGAATAGTAGTATTGGGATTCTGCTAAATAAACTTGAATAACAGATTCGTTTTAGAAGGAAATGACCATCATGGGGCAGAGATAGGAATGTGGGGGCATATTTGCCGGTTTGATAGTTTATAAATGTTCAAACATGATGCATATAAAATTCTGAAACTCTTTATAGCAATAATTACCTCATCATTACAACTACTACCGTAATTCTATTTTATGTACCACGACATTCGTGGGTTTGAACTATTAATGAATAATTGCAAACTATATATATAATTTATTTTCTCCAATTATTTATCAAACATTTCAGAATACGTTGTTTTAAAAATTACACAAAAATTAAATGATTTGTTTACTGATTAATACACTCTATTGATTGTCAATTTAAGTAATTTTTACATTTAAATAATGTTTTATTCTTAAACATAATAAGCAACCTCTGTTGGAAACCCTTGAAGGAGCTTAACCTACAAGAAATGAGATGATCCTGGTATTTGAAATGCATGTGTTTAATTAGTAATTGTCTGACGCAAAAAAAATTACTCTACTCTTAATTTATACGAATTGTGGTCTAAAATTGGTGTTTCACACACTGATCTGGTCATGTAATTTAACTATGCATTAAAAAACCTTTTTACTCTACGGTAAAATAAATGAGAATACAACATTTCGTACCTTGACGGTTAGGGTCGTTGAGTGCAGTGAAGGGAGGGATGGATTTCTAAAAATCCACTTTCTGTAAGAATAAGTGCTTACTACATTACCTTCGTCTTCCCTTGTGTTCAGAATATCTTCTGATGCAATGCTTATTACACAAGAAAAAATTCGTTTTACATATCTGTACCAAACGGATATTTTTATAATGCTATTTAAAAAAAAAACAAACATTTCTTACTTTCAATGTGGATTAGAAATACCTATTTTAATGCTTCACATATTTTTTATCTTTAATAAATTGGCGCAATCATTATATACAAGTGACTCGCTTCGCTCGCTGGGGGCTCCACCCCCAGACCCCTGTGGGGGCTTCGCCCCCAGGTCGCTGTTTGGCCTAATTTTCAAGTGGCGTCAAATCAAGTGGCCAACAACCCCCATAAGACTACTACTCATACTAAGAAAACAGACCAATCTTCAGAAATTTAAATATGAGAGCATCTGTATGGCCGTTGGAACTGTTTAAACAACACTAGATTGTGATTGTTTTTATCCAGCATTATTAAGTTATTGAGGTAGTAAAACTGGAAAAAGTAAGGCTTAGGAATTTTCTCTTTGGTTAGAAAGTGCAAAGCACATGAATGCCAAATCTGGAGTTCCTAACTTTAGGAAATGTAACCGAAATACTACTACTATTAATATAATACTACGTGGAAATAAAACCGAAACCAGGTAAATAATAATATTAGTGGTATAATCAGACTCCGGGTATAATTTAAGTTATTCAAATAATTGAATAACTTTGAAACATTTTTTAGTATGACCTGTAAATAACGATTTTTAAATGTTGTGGATGGATACACCGTCATAACATACCATAATAATAATACATGTGGTGTCTATAGGACATGTCCAACTAATAAAAACAAATTTGTGCTGGTTTTTACCCACTATGTAAGTCTAACATGCCCAAATATCAATGAAAAAACCGGGAAATCTAAAAAACTAGAGGATTTTCAAAATTGTTTAGGGTTCAAACAATTCAAATTGGTCATGCGACTTCTGCCACATACTTCCTGTAATGTAGAGATATTCCGTGCTAAATATTAGGACTCTAAGTACTATTTTTGAGTGTCAGATAAATAAAAACCACTAAGTTTTTGTGGAAAATTGCTAAAGATTTAAGAAACCTAGTGCTACCTAAGGGTTAAGGGGGTGAGATACGGCAAAATGTCATATGAATAAAGTTGTAGTTTGTCTAAAATCCGTGGCACGTGGTGGTCTTCGTTTTTCGATAGGACAGCCCGTTCTGCCACTAGAGCCCAAAAAAAATATTGCATTTTGATTTTTTTATTCACAATTATTTATTTCTTTTGAGACAGTTCTAACTAAAAATAGTAGGATTTGCGAAGAAAAGGTGCAACGCCTACGCATGCCATGTCTCACGATCCTAGTTAAAGTATAAATGGTGATACGTGCATTCTATTTAATAACAATTGTTCCAGAACCGGCATTTCCTTACTACTTATACTTAGAAAACTGTAAAATATATAGATTTTAAGAGTTTTTAATTTTCCGGCAGGTTTAAGTAGTAAAAATGGTTATGTTTCTGCTGCTATTTACTAAGTGTGATGTAGACATACTGCGTGCCCAATATTAGGCCTCCGACAAGTATATTAACGTGATAGGAAATAAAAAACGGCCACAAAATATAGAAAATATGCCGAAATTTGAGAAATCTATCGCTATCTAAGGGTGAAGGAGACGAGATACGACAAAAAGTCATAGGACCAAAGTTATAGATCGTCTAAAGCCCGTGTGTCGTAGTAGTCCCCGTTTCTCGATTGGACCAACCGTTCGGCCGCTACAGCACAAAAACGTGCACTATTTTGGAGATGTTCAAAATTTCCTCCCTTTTGAATTTTTTGAGGAGGTTAAAATAAAAAATCATACCTTTTTGCAATTTTCCTGGGGGTTTCAATAGACAAGCTACATATAGGCCTAATTCCATGTTTCTAGCTTATCTAGAATTACCTGAGTAAGTCAATAATGCAGTTTGTCATTTATAGAATAATTAGGGTTTTTAATTTTTTTGGGATGTTTAATTATTAAAATGTGTTAGTTTATCGAGTGTTTCGTGAAGGGTAATGTGTAAACATATTGAGTGCCAAATATCAAGCCTTTACATACTAAATTAAAGTGATAGGAAATTAAAGACCACAAAAATAACCGTCGAAATTGCCTGAAATTTGAAAAATCTAGCGCTATTGAAAAATCGAGGTTAAGGGAGCAAGATACGACAAAAAGTCATAGGAACAAAGTTGTAGATCTTGTAAAATCGGTGGCACTTGGTGGTGTCCGTTTTTCGATAGGTCAATCCGTTCGGCTGCTAGAGCTCAAAAACTGTAATTTTAAAATAAGCCTTTTTTGGGGGGGGGGGGTTTAAATATTTTTTTAGGGGGGTTAAAATAAAAAATTGAGAGTTTTGGCAATTTTTCTTGGGGTTACAAGCTATAAGCTACCTGCATGCAAAATTTCAGGTTTCTAGCTAGTCTAGAAGTGGTCTAGAATTCGTATACCTCAGTGAGTGAGTGAGTGAGTGAGTTACACATGCGGCTGTATATATTTTAGACTTCTGAACTGAAAGGAATTAATTTTTTTGAGGATTCTTACACTGACTCTTGTACTTCACTGTGCACCCAAAATAATCTTTTAGGAGTGCCGATTTAGTTTAAACATAAGTTATGATATGCCTACCTATTTATCAACATAATTTTTGGAAAAAAAATTTCAGTATGTTGAGAAAATTTACGATCATACTCTCTCATAAAGCAAAGTGGTAAAGGTCGACCACGAAAGCCATATCCCACGCTTTAATTTAATTTTAACTAATTTTATTTCGATACTGATTTTGAATATTTTTGACCAAGTTTGTTTATTTACGAATATGCATAACGTGTGCGTTCTACTGATAAACATCCATACTGTTTGGGGGCTCATATCAAGCAAAGTAACAAATTCTTCTTGCACGAGTTTTAATTTCGTGGGTACTTTTATAACAGTTTTTTCACTCTAAATTTCATTTATTGATTTTATCGTCATTTATATTTTAACAATATACTTGTAAAACAGTAATGGCATATGAGGGTGACTCGATTACAACTATATAATCGTCAATTTCTATTGACGTTAAGGTTTTCAGTCGACTATTCTTTTAAGATCGGAGTCAATACAAAAATAACCACATCGAGCCTGTCATGTTAAAAACAGTAATAATATTAAATTTTTGTTTAAAACTATTTTATTTATTTAATAAATATACTTTCTAGTGTGTTTTGAGATGCACTCAATAACAAGAGATAACATTTTTTAATATTATTAAAATGATTAATTAAATTGGTTTGAATATACATATTTTTTACGATGATAACATCAAAATTGACTTTTATTTCAAAGGTTACAGACACAAATAATAAGAAACAACAGTTAAAAAATGAAAAAAAAACATGTATATATTTTACATACACATGTTAATATTGTAATGCTAACTATAGAGTACTACAATTAAAAATTTGTATTATATTTTTAAAATAAAATAAACTAGTTATATATTTAAACAATATGGAGAGAAGGGGTAAAAGTCAAATAAAGAAGGCTCTGAATGTCCTTTATCTAGAGGAATAAATGACGGAAGGAAAGGTGTACCGGTCTTGATACGGCCGGAGGTTTATTTGAGTGTTGTGTTTACTGCAGTGTAAAGGATTTTCCTAACCGCTACATCGAGGCTAACAATTTACTTTTCAACCACTCACTTTTAATCTAACTAAACAAACAACGTTGAGATCATGATTTAATTAAATCTCTTTGACGTACATTTGTGGTATTTTACCGTGCATATGTTTTATTCAAAATAAAATAATTTCTAAGTTGAATACAATTATTTAGGGTTATATCAAATGTAAAAATATTCTAGGGCAAGTATTTTGCTGCTCTTATTTTCATATTTAATTACATATTTGAATAATATAACTTTGTTATTTGACTCGAATACATATTTACACTATACTCTATGTTTACTCTATACCGTGTAAGGTAAGTTTAATCGTTTCCCGAACTGTAATATGAGCGTACGAACAAGAATATCGTATTTTACAATACAGGACTAAACAAACCTGTTATAATCTGCAACAATTTGAATGCATTCTTCCATTATAAGAACATTGAAACATTTAACATTGAACATTGATTTTGGTGGTAATGACAATGAAATATTAAAAATCTTACTTAAGAAATCTACTCGCTTTCAGATTTTTAAAGCTGGTACAAACTCCACCACTATGTATAGTTTTCATTGAAAATAATTAAAACCCTTTAGTTAATTTAAAGACGTGGGACAAGAACTGCATGTGTTTTCTATTTATTAACATTCATGCATCTTACTTAAGAAATCTACTCGCTTTCAGATTTTTAAAGCTGGTACAAACTCCACCACTATGTATAGTTTTCATTGACAATAATTAAAAACCTTAAGTTAATTTACAGACGTAAGACAAGAACTGCATGTATTTTCTATTTATTAACTTTCATAAATGTTAAAACACTTATTCAATAAAACTGTCATTTGGCAAGTTTTAATATCGAAATTTAATAATACAAATTCCACTTAATGACTTTGTATTAATTCCAAAACTAATATTTAAATAAATACTTACTTATATAGAAATTAAAAAATGTTGTTTCTATATGTAAGAATTTTTTTATGATAGGAAAATTCTTAAAAATGTACCTTCATAGTATAACGTTTTACTGACGTGTAGTACCCTAACCCACTACAAACCTATCGTATTAGGCTTTTAGCCCCTTTAAAAAACGCTGTCTGCAAGAGGGTGCCTTCTTAAGCCAAATATTACATTCCAAGTATAGTATTCCTACCGGTTTAGCTGCACTTATACATTACAGGTGATCAGCCATAGTCTTCCTCAGCTCATTCCTGCAGAATGCGGAAACATAATTCCGCGATTTGGACTGAAACAATTCACGTGAATAACAGTGTCTTGAAAGATTGAACCAATTAATTTCTGTAGCTCTCTTCTTTTCCTCTCCTACCTTCTGAAAACGACGAAGGAATGCAGGAATAATTAGTTACAATCAGAGTCCGCACGTTGAAATTCCATGGTCAGGTTTCCCCATTCAATGTATATACGCTCCATGGCCATCCATGAGCGACTAGAAGTTGGGTGAGACAGACATTTATTAAAAAGACTCAACAAACTTTGACATATCTAAAGTGATACGCCAACAATCGTCCACAGTCTTTCATCTCCCAGTGATTCTGCCAGTCCTTCACAGTTAAAATTCGGTGTTGTACCATTCCCATTGTAGATCCGATTCAGTTCTCAAGTGATAAGATAGTTTGAACAACCGCCAAAACTCCGTTAATGGGTTTCTGACACAGGACGAGGGGCCAGCGTGACCCAATTAGCACCTCACTCTGCCCAACTCTGACTTTCCCTCTTTAGCTTTTATTATGGAAGGTGTTCGCCAATGTCTCACACCCGTGAAGCTTTAGTGAGTGAATAACACACATGGGTATTTGATGCCTTTTTACAACTGAACCATGAACGTTGTTCTTTAGTCGGGTTGCCTACAATGCTAACGGCTTTCTCAGACGTGGATAAGATATGTTCCTTGAACTTGAGACGGACATCATACTTCCCTGTTAACATATCGTACGATGGGATTGAGCCTTTGTCTGAAAAGCAGAAGAATCTCCGTCTTCTCCGTGATCAAGAACAGACTACGGTTGCTCAAAAGCTCATCCATGTTAACCTGGCCTCTTTGCTTTGTTTCGCAATTATTATTAAATAATGTAATCTGCATGCCCCATGAGAAAAGTCCACTAAAGGAAGAGAGAATTTACTGTTATCTTCAACTGAAGAAAACTCTGGTACCGTCTAACGATTTGGTAACCTAATCCCTAGGAGTCGATGTTTAGGTCTTTCTTGAGCTTGTCACATGTAACGGGATTGCATCTGAGCTCAACTAACTTCATTTTGGTCAGCAACAATATCTCCGGAATTTTTTCTCAGTTCCCCTCCTTATCCTCTTCATTAAAAGGGTGTATCTTTCGTTCGATTTGACCCTCGTACGCATCTCCAGAATTTGGCATCCATTACATCTGTACTTTCCAACCCTCATTATACAGTCGCGTTGTTAAAATCTTCGGCTGCAATAAAAATGTATCCAAGATTGCGTAAAAAAGCCTTCAGTCCATTAAGATGATCAAGGAATTCTAACATTCTCTCATTTTGGGGGAAGGAACAGCTTAAAAAGATTGCTTTGATGGTCCAAAGCCAATCAACACACTATCTGGTCCGTGACCTTATTGGTTGTAAACATATTGGTGTTCATGACCCAAATGATGGAGGTCTTATAACCCAGGGTATCTTAAAACATGTTGGGGTGTTTCATTTAAAAAATGCTTCATTTCATTTCCTTTTTTACAATTCTTGAAGATGCTGCGGCTTTTATTCTATTTTCCCTATGGTGTGGCCATTTTCTAAAATATTTTTCGCTACGTTTGATCTTTTATTGTAAAAAAGGAAATGAAATGAATGCATGAGAAGACTTGTTTATATTTTAAAAGTGTAAGGATAGAGATAAATTGATAAATGAACAATTTAACTTCAACTCTGGTGGCACATTTAAGAACCTATATCCGGAACTTCCGGTAACCAATAGGATATAAGCAGGGACACCATTTTCATACTGTCAGTTCTCTCATTGGCCTGATGATGACCGGTGTGACTGGTCGAAATCGATAGACTTGTACCATCTTTTATATATGTTTACCGTCTATATGTGAATCAGTAAATCACTCTAAGAGTAAATATATTATTAAGTGTTATAAGACATCTTTTATTACATCCCGTATATAAATACAGCATTGACAATCGTCATAAATACAAACTTAAATATCTAAAATAACAGACAGCTAAAACATCATGCAACATTTCCAACTAAACATCCCTTCTTTCAGACATATAATCTTTAACACTGTAGTACTCTATTACAACAAGTTTTTTGTTTAGTCTATTAAATTTTACAACATCCGCCTTGGTTTTCAGGTGTCGAGTAAAACGTTCTTTGGATGTACATTTTTGGGCTCTACACCTATATTTGATAAAAATGAAAGTTTGTATTTAACTTCCGTTCAGCGTTCGTATGGGTGAATTTTTATCTGAATATATATTATAATCCTGCTTTATAAAATATTACTGATACCCAATTTACAGCTGAAGAACAAGCTTTATTAAGTAAGTTATTGAAATGTAATATAAATCTAGGCTACAAGAAAAATCAATTGAAAACGACCTAATTGATATGGAAATAGCATTCAAGAAAACTAATGATGATATACAAGACCTCATAAGATATAATTTCACCCATGGGTTAAATAAGAGTAAGCTAGATAAAATAACCCCAAAAGTTTCAATCAGAGTAAAAGAGGATATTTCTCTTATTAATTATATTTTAAATAAACTTAAAGATAACGACTCCATTATCGCAAAAGCAAGCAAAAGTAAATCAGTAGTCATTATAAGTAAACAAGACTACACTAATAAAGTAGAAACGTTTTTAAGTAATAATCAATACATCAATTTAACGGAAGATCCAACGGAAAAATTTAGTAAAGACATAAACTCAGTCATAACGAATTGTAACTCTACCAATAAATGTGAAAAATCAGGTAAAAGCAATAAATGCCAAAGCACCTGTATTACGTGGCCAGCCGAAAACAAATAAGAAAGATATACCAATATGCCCAGTTGTCAACTTAATAGGTGAACCCTCTTATAAATTATCTAATTATCTAAATGGGAAAATAAAGAACAATATTAATTTAGATAATGAGTGCCGCATCAAAAACTCTTATCAATAAAATAAAGGATATTGAAATCCCATCAACACCTTTATTTTTATCATTCGATGTTACTAATATGTATACCAACATAGCCACAAAAGAAACTTAACTTATTCTAAAAGTAGACCTAGTCATAAATAATACGCTAAAGAATAATGAAATAAATGATTTGATCAAACTAACCCAAACCACCCTAGACCAAAACTATTTCTCTTACAATACAAAATTTCATCTACAAAAAGAAGATTTGCCAATGGGGTCTGTGCTATCAGGACTTCTTGCAGATGTATATATATATATGAATGAAATAGAAACAAAGCAATTAATGAATGAAATAAACCCATTTTACGAGAATATAGTTTACTGGTTTAGATATGTCGACGATGTGCTATGTTTATTTTGTGAAGGTAATGAACAGGAAGCCAAAGATTTGTTAGCATACATGAACACCTTATCAAGAACTGTTAAACTAACCCAAGAAATGCAATCTTCTAATATAAAATTTCTAGATATAAATATGTCTAAAGAAAATCATAAACATTTGTTTGACATATACAGGAAAGAAAAACAACTGATGTAATAATTCCATAACAATCAAATCATCCTTGGTAACATAAAATGGCCACATTTCACTCTCTGATACATCGTCTTACAACCATCCCATTAAATGCAACAAAATTTAAAAGAAGAAAGAGAAAAGATCAAACATTTAGCAATAAAAAATGGATTGTTACAAACCAAATATGATTTATAACATGATTAAAAAGAACATTAAAAAACAGAATGAGAACAATACAAACAGAAGATCTAATGAGAAGGAACAATATATTTGTTTGTCATACAACAACTGCATGAACAGAGCGGTAAGAACAACCTTTTGTGATTCAAAAATCAAAATAAGTTATTAAGTTAATAAGTTTACCATATGATTATCAAGATATTTAATTTTATATGTTATATTTTATCTTATTGAATTACAAACGTCAATTAGAATTATATACAAAATAATAAAAGGGTACTTTGTTTTAACATGCTTAATATAAAAATACTGTTAGTAGCCCTATACATAAATTTGAATTACAATATATTATATTATATTTAGTAAACGATTACATATATGTATTTATTTGAAAATTTACTAATGATACAACAATAATAATCACTCTTTGTTATTGAATTTTAAATTTTCAACTTCAAAACGGTTGCATTAGTTGATTTTAAACGCTAAAAGTTAATATTTTCCTCCTTATTTCGAAAGAAACATTGAAAAGTACAAATTTAACTCTATCCTTTTTACTGTTTATTATTGAACAAATTTGAATGTGGGTTAATAAATAATTATGTTAAATTGAATAGCATTTATTTAAAAGGTCTTTTGCCTATTTTAGACTAAATTCTTTGTAACTAATTACATCTAAAAGCGCACCACACCCTTCATGCTTTGTTCAATATATATTGGCCCATATATATATATATATATATATATATATATTTTGCTTAGCACCATTTTTATAAACCAATGCAGGGTATCCAATTAAATAAGGTTGCATATTAATGTTGCATAATAATTTATTTTCAGCATCGTGAGTCTTTTAATAGACGTATGATTTTTATAATCGGCATGGTGTACTTTAATCCTAATATAAATCAAACACAATATTTAATTTATTAGTTAGTTGCAAAATGTTTTAAGGTTTTATCTCTGTTTATAAACTTAGTATAGTTCTTAGTTATATCCAAATCGGTCTGATTTAGTAACGTTATAACATTTTAAAATGCTTTTGCATTAATTATTCTAAGAAAGTGTAAGACTCCTAAGGAAGAATTTATTATTTCCTTAATCCATGCTTTTACTTCTGTTATCAAATTTGTATATACCTTTTTAATGTAAATTTATTGTTGTTTTCTTATTTTGACTAACTAAATTCTTCTTTTCTGGCCAAGTTTATTATAAAATTTATCCTTGAATTAATTTATGAATAAAAAATAACAATTATTTACAATAATAGTTTACAGTGATTTATAATAATTCAACATAAAAATGCTTGACTATACATTTAATATTGCCTTGGTATTGGTTTCACAATCATTTATTTCATTTTAAACTCCTAACCACCATTAACTATTTAAATGGTTTATTTTTAAAAGTCTTTTATAAATAAAGCTATCAACGTCAGGTTTTATACAAACAAAAAAAACATTTTATTGGTATGTATTTCTTATTATTGAGGACGTTACGTCACCATGCTATCAAAAGGCCTAGTCAAATAACAAAAGTAAAATATATATGGATGTAATTTTTTCGATTATTTGAAACAAAAGAATCAATAAATATTCATGTATATATATATAACCAATATTATATATGTTTATGAATATATTTCTAAAAATAAACAACATTATTGCTTATAGACTAAATTATAAAAAGCTAAAATAAAAAGATAGCGCATTTAAGTGCGATTGATGAAGACTTGAAAATGTGGAGGAAGATGAAAGGTTGTGGAGTGAATTTGGTGGCCACGATGTAGTGGTCAGGTAAAGGCTTTGGCAGTAAATAGAAGCGCTTAAATAAACCTTCTGCTGCATCAAACTTGATAAACCTTTATAGCCCGCACAGTAAAAGGGACCTTTCAAAATTTTTATAACTGCCTTCGTATTTTATAATGTATGTTTTGCTCTCTGACATATTTTGATAAAGGTTACTTGTTTGTATAAGTTTATTGAACTTGCTATTTATATATGTAAATATTTTCCATTGTTTATTTTTGCATATTAAAACCTCTTGAACCGGGTGAAAATAAAGTATAAACTTATTAGCTGATATTATTTCAACGAAATGTTTAGAAACTGAATTTTGGGATTCTAAACTAATTAGTTAAAGCAAGGGTGTGGCTTAAAAATGTTAAATATATAAGCGATGTGTTACTTTTATTATTTGGTTGTATATTTTGATTTATTATATATTAGTTTTTTATAGAATAATGTATATGATAAAATATATAGAAATGGTAATCAAGCGGGTTAATCAATTGACGTGTTGCATATTATATATTCATAGAACTTTAGATTTGAGTTCTAACAAACTATGAACCTAAGTAGTATATTTTGAGAACGTGATATTACTGGTTTAATTTATTTTATATGCCATTCAACTGAAAATGTTGATACTAGTCGGTACAGCAATAATTATGACTGGTACCTTTGCAAGGGTCATCATGACCGTTGGTTTTTTAAAAATTTTCCAGTGATTTTGTGCAGGGTATAGCCAGTAACTGCAGATCACAAATGTTTGAGAAAATAAAACGAGAGGATGCCTCAAATTTGAAGAACTATAATTTAATATCGCATAATTGGTTAGGGCGCATTTAACAATACATTTGTTTGGGTATTTTTACAAAAATATATGGCATAGCAAAGCTAGCGTAATTAGCGAATGTTAAGCTAAGATATACAACATTAACAGAAAATAATGGTTTTAACTATAATGACTTTAAATAACCAGTTAGATTGGTAATCAAACACTACGGAGTACCGTAACACTGAACATGTTATTGTTAAAATTTTGAACTATAAAATAAAAACATTATAATTCCAATGGAAGTGAATGTTGCTGATTTGACCTAACGATAGTATCTTTGATGCGGAAAGGCCTTATCAATAAAAAATATTTGTATTGGAATTTTAAATTCATTCCAATAATGAGCACATAGTACAATATAGATATTATTATGTGTTAAAACATGTATTCCATATATAACGAGGGAATAAATATAACTTGTTTAAAAGTATCATACTATAACAAATCAGACATTAAGGTGAATGGCAAAATTACAAAACCAATTATCATAAATCCTTTTTAAACTATTTTACTATAAGATTAAGGATAAAATAGTTTTGTTTTAAAATGCTGATTATTATTCGTATATAATATAACTTGTATATTCATAATTCTTGTAAAAAAGAAAACCATGCATATAGATTAATTTATTTTAATCATATGCTTTTAAATCGATTAAAATTTAAGCTTAACTGGTATTCCAATTAAACCAAGCCCATCTCTTTTGGAGCCAATGCCTTTGTTAATGGGCAAACAATTAGTTTTATTCCTCAAATAATTTCTTTATTATCATGACACGTGTTGTTACAACAAAGTATATTATACTTCTATAATGTTGTATACTTATCTACTACAAGTAAGGTTCTCTGATTGGGCCTGATGATGACCGGTGTAACTGGTTGAAATCGATCGCCTTGTATCATATTTTGTCTATATTTTACCGTCTTGTATGTAAGTACAGTATAAGTGTAAACATAATTTATAGAGTTGTAAGACGTATTTTATTTATCTTGTGTTATTAAAGCTATCCTATTATAATATAAAGCTATCATGAAAAAAACATTCCAAACAAGCTGATTTTTGGTATAACGTTTGTATGACCCTTGTAAACATAACTACAAAATTCACAAAAAGTCCAGGCCTGGGAAAGGCCACCATCTTAATAATATCATTTCCGGTCCACGTTTTTCTTCACATTTTCTTTATTTCCGGCAAAACCACGCAAGGCACAAAATGGTATAAAGGCTCATTTTTGTAGAGGATACAATTTAAAACATAATAAGTATCAATTCATTAACAATGTCATAGAACCGACCACTGTTATTTAAATTTTTCCGAATTTGTACTTTATGCAGTTGTGTTAAGTTTTTTATGTTATCTATGATTTTGTCCAAGTCTCTCACTCTACTTTCTGCAACCTTAACAGCTATTTTGATTAATGTAACTTACTGTTTATAGTGTAAGTTTAGGTACTTTTAGTTTTGAAAATAAGAGGTCAGGACTTGTTAAAGACATGAGTCTCTGTAGAATGGTAAATCATTGGCTTTTAGCATCGCCTCGACAAGTCAACCTGCACGGTCCATTGCGCAAGCCTTTATTTAGGTGGCAGGAACAGCTCTCGCCAATGAGGCTTTGGCAGTTAGTGAGTCAGAACAATCATTGAGCAAGTTGACGTATAACAGGACCCGGTTAAATATCTGCCACATTGGAAATAAATTCAAATTCTTATCTATGTACAGGCTGTTCTAAAACTAAAGATCATGAGGTAAAATCTCAAAATCTTCTCATATAAAAGTCATTGGAAAACCAAATGAAAAATCCTGTTGTTATTTTAAAGTCCTCATAACAAAATATTTTGTCTAAATCTGAATCCTATACTCTATTATGAGCAATGACTGTATGCAAAACATATCTCGGAATCCAGCGGGACGATTTTGTTAAAGTTTTGTGTGGGGACCTAAAAGTACGATTAGTAAAAACCTCAACCCCAGGAAAATTCATATTTTGTTAAACATTTTATGATTAACTTCTGGAGTTCCAAATCAAAAAAAATATCATAACAGCTGTGAATAAATTAATCAATAAACTGCTTAAGTAGCAATTATAATAATACTGTTAATAATAATAATACAGTATAATAACTACATACAAATTATAATAGTAATTATTTTTAACGGATAAGTATACTCAGATTATGATAACATGTTTTTTACGAGGACTTTAGAATAAAATATGATTTTCCTTTGGTTTCATTTTAGATGATTTTGAGATTTTACCCCATAATCTTTAGTTTTAGAACAGCCAGTACATAGATAAGAATATTTTTAATTTATTTCTAATAAGAGATATCGGGATTATTTTAGACTAAACTATTCAACTTGCTTGATGGTTTATCTGACTCACTATGTATATATAGCTGTACATAGAGCTGTTTTTGCCGCCTAAATGAAGGCTTGCGCAATGGACCGTGCAGGCCTGAGGTTGACTTGTTGGGGCGATGATAAAAGCCATTGATTTACCATTCTACAGAGACTCATGTCTTTGACAAGTCCAGTACTCTTATTTTCAAACCTAAAAGTACTGAAACTTGCACTACGAATAGTAAATTATATTATTTAAAATAGCTGTTAAAATTGAAAGCATTGAAGCATTGAAAAATTAACACAACTGTAAAAGTTCAAATTCAGGGAAAACTATATAACGCTGGTTGGTTCTACGATACTGTTATTAAATTTATACTTATTTTAATAGAAATTTAATCTTCTACAAAAAGGATTTTTTATAAAATTGCTGTACCTTGCATGGTTTTGCCAAAAATGAAGAAAATGTAACGAAAGACACAGACCGGAAATCCTATTTTCAAGATGATGGCGATTCTCAGGCCTGGACTTTTTGGGACTTTTGTAGTTTTGTTAACAAGGGTCATATAAACTTGATTACCAAAAATCAGCTTCTCCGGAATTTTTTCTATTGCTCACCCTATATTCTTACTCTAATTTGCCTGGTCTATTATGGAATATTTTTATTTTTAATTGGTTTTGGAGGTATTTTTGGAATTCTTCTTAAATAAGGCAAAATCGTCAAGTTACAGTTTTTAACATTTACCCTCACTGCACTTTAAAATAGAAGAAATGGTCGTGTAATACCAAAACCTTCAGATCCATTACCAAGAATATTAAATAATAAAGTGACAACGATCAAAAACCAAATTTTACCACTAAACGTTTTTACTACCTAGAACTTGTATTCTTTCTTCCTTTATTAGTTTTGCAGATACCAGAACCAAACTGCGCAAATAATTTTTAAACTTTTTCGGTTATAAATAGTTTAAGGCTTTGCGGTTAAACCATGTTTCTTCGTGGTAGTCGAGGAATAGTAGGTTGCTCAGAAATTATGATACGTTTATAGACACAAGCCCTGAACATAGTTTGTGTGCATCGTATTAACTGTCTCTAAAAAAAGTTATGAAAAAATTAAACACAGACTACTCAAAATAAAGCAGCGGTCTTAAATGAATATTATAAACGTATATAGTTTTGAAGTTAGTCTTAAATGGTTAGGCCTTACGAAAAACATTAAAATGGTGAGAGTGTATGAAAAATAGATTGAAATAATATATGAGGAATATTAAACGTAAATGTAACGTAAAGCTAAACAAATGTATATGAAGTTAAACATAAAAAAACAAGCATAGCATGGATTGTAATAAAGCGGAATTTATTCAAGTAGAATATTATAAGAAAATATATACATAAAACTATAGAAGTAATACGAATCTGGAATCATTGTGAAATATGACAGTTATTAACAAACTAGAACTTAACACAAATATTAAGTGTTATTTTTGATAATTAATTTATATATTCGTAATCAAATTAAATGTTAAGTTTGGGTATCTTTTATTGTACGACATTATCTAAAAGCGAACTATTATCTTTACTAGCTTTTTATAAGATTTAACGAAACTGAACGAATCTTATACTGTTAGACCGATTCAAAACACCTCTATGTAAACTTATATATACATATTTGGTGGTGAAAAATGGTTCGTGGTTTCGAAAACCAACAAAACGAAGAACCGTTTTCCTAAGTAAGGTCGCTGGTAAAGAATTGCTTGCAATACCCCACTTTATCTCTTGGACCCAATCCAAGTACATTCTAGCTGAGTCGCTCGGTATTTATTTCAAAGGAGATCTTTGCGTTGTGCAGTATATTAGTATTAACATTTTGTGGAATTTGCATTTCAGAACCAGAATATAGAGATGATATATTTATATATTGTAAGAGCAGAAACGTACATATGCATTTGTACATTGTTATACATATGTGTAAGTATAAATGGAGCTAAACATTTTAATAACCAATAATTTATTTAAGTCTTAAGGTTAATTTCGTGATAAATGTACTCGTGTGTGCTTCAATGCTATCTAATATCAACATTTCATAGAGGTAGACTAATTAGTGTTTAGCTTGTTCAAACACTTCAACATACCAAGCAATACCGTCGATACTGTTACATCTGGAACGCATTTACGAAACCCAGCTTAAAACTAACTATATTCAACACTTCTATATCGTTATTATATTTATACTAGTGGCTTGAAGGGGCCATAGCCCCTAACCTTGCTCTTATACTCATTGAAATGCTCTTATACATTCTGATGAAAATAAAAAGACATAATTAGGAACACATGTCAACTTGAAAACAAGGTAGACACTTAATCGCTTGTCTTAATATAAAAACCAGACTTTTTAAAATCATCATGCTTTCCTTATGGGGAATGTTTTACATTATATCTTGATTGCTGGTGTTTTTTTAGAAATACTGCTATTTTTCCCGAGTCCCTCAGAGCAAGACCTTTAATTTAAACAACTTTTTGATCAACTTTAATTTAAGCCGTCTCCCATCTTTCTGCAATTTGCCAAACTCCCACAATTCTCACTTAAAAATTTCTCTTAGAGATTTATGTATATAAATATCTTAATATTACTCTATATTAATAGTATATAAATAACATCTTAAAAACTTTATTAATTTTAATTGAGTTTTTTAATTATAAATTTTAATTGAGTTTTTTAATTATAAATTATAAATTCTATACAACAACATCAATATAAACATACCGGTGTTATACCGGTCACTCATACCAGTCTTCCGGATGATGTTCCGGTCTTCTTTGGGAATGTGTCGTTATTGCAGCGGTATAAATTTTATTTTCCCATATTTACACGTTTTATTTGTTGTTTATGCTATCAATAAAATTTTAAATAATGAACAACTACATATTAATGATAATTGGGGCTGGATTAGGCTTCCTGCCCTGCTTCTAGCTTCCTGATATATTGGTGGAGGCAGTTGTTAAAGGTTGGTTACACGGGTGGGAATACCCAATCCCCTCCAGTGGTAGGAACCTTCCCTAACTTTCCCAGCTTTAGTTAGTTTGTCATAGAATACACATCTCAATAAAATGGTTGAATTGGCTGTTGTATGTATTGAAACCCGTTTTCGCAATCTGACAACGATAAAAATGTTCTATTGAAGTAATTGCAGCTAAAGTATACGTTTTATTTAACTACAATATACGTTTTTAATAATTATGATACAGTAAGCCACTCTTTATGTTTATAGTTACTATTGACAGGATAAGCGTAAACAAATAAACACCCAAGTGAGTATTTAAATAGATAAATAAATAAATATTTAACCTAAATACTTTGAAATCCCAGCCTTTGAAAAGTTCAGGTAGAGCTTTGATGGCATGATGGTACAATTCAAATATATATTAGAATATAAACTACACATTACCTTAATTTGAAGACAACTATGCCAAATATTTGCACTCATTTTATATTTACTACTTTTCACAAAACTCACTTATCACTAAAACTTTGACATTTTTAAAATTGTTGAACTTTTACTATAAAAAATGCTGGTGGATTGCTGTTTTGTTATTCATTGTTATATTATAACGCCTGTTTTTAAATATTACATACATTAATAAAACATTAAAAATCATAATTTGTTGGTTATAACCAAAATTAAATTTAATTAATTAATCAACAGGCATTTGATATTTATATTTGATATTTTACAAGATATTTATATATTTATAGTTTTAACATATTTTTGCGAATTTCTCCTAAAAGAAAATGAGGTTTTGTGGTTATTGTCTTTTCAAATTGTTTATTAGCATTTTGAAAATGTGCAACTACATACTCAAATAATAGTATTATTAAGCATACATTTAGGTTAAGCAATTGCAGATGGAATAAAAAAGTGCTCTAAGGGGTAATTTTACATATATCAACTTTATTCCAAAGATTTAAATAGATAACATTTCGATAAACTTATTATTTTTACTGATAAAACCCAACATTATGCTATTGTAAATTCATCATGCATCATGCATCATACATCTGCAATGGCCGAAAATTCATTAAAAGGTTTCATATTGCAGGAGGAAGGTTTTAAGTGTTTTATCATGCAAATCCTTCTTTCACAGCGACCACTGTCGCCATCGATAAATATTGCAGCTAGCTTCCTAACAAAAGGGCAAAATAGTCCAAAAAAGTAATTCACTTCACATTATTTTTTTTTTATTTCGTGAACCAATTGGGTTTCATTTGTTTGTATACATTGTTAAATTGATGTGTTTCAATAAAGTAGATTTTGTATGAATTTAGATTTACATTTTAGCTTCAAACGTAGCACACCTGTTTAAACAAATATTTTTTGAAACAGTTGTTTTAACTTATTAAACAAAATATTGTTTAAGAGGAGGCTCCAGTCCTCTACGTCTACCTGCTTCTCCCATAAGACCAATGTTAACTTTCAAACTCCGTCCCTCCTCAACGGGTTATCCGAAATTAATTATTTATGGTTCATTTTAAAGATCAAAAATATATTTAGCGATTTCAGTAAGCAGAATTTCGTTATCGTAAATAGTTCGCGCATAAAAAATCGTAAATATTGAATATTTTGAAATGTTATTGATGAATTAGTATTTGCGATATCTAAATTCTGCTTACTGAAATCGCTAGGTATATTTTTGCTCTTTAACATGAGCCATAAATCAACGGTATTGATTAATCCGTTGAGGAGGAACGGCCTTTGAAAGTTAACTTTGGCCTTATGGGCAACGCAGGTAAAAACGCGAAAAGTTTCGGGACTGGAGCGCCCTCTTAAGTGGCAAGATAAATACTGAAACAAATTTAAAATATAAATAAATACAAAACTAAAATACTAAACAAAGGAGGTCTTCAAGGTCTTCAGAATAAAAATGTTAGGTTCTCCTAATATTGGCAAGATTTTAATTAAACGTGTAAGACTGATCTCCAGGCGCATCGTTGTTCCCTTATAAACACCGCTCATCGTTCCGGAAATTCCCTAGAACCACCAGAATCTCCACGCCCATTACAAGATCTAAGTAACGGTATAGATATTGTTTTAGCAAATTTCCTCTTTAACGAAGAAGCTATTACCGTAGTAAGCATGGTTTTTAAGACCTTTGTCCCGGGACTATGATGACTTTTCGTTTTGAGGTCCCCAGTTGTTAAAAACATCAATAGTTAAAAAATATATTTACTGTTTAAATATACCGTGTGTCCCAAAAGTACCACCCGCCTATTATTTTGTTAACAACTGCATATAACGAAATTATCTTCCGGGGAAGTCTTAGTGACCCAAAAAAGAAACTTTTGTCGAGTCCAAATTTTCAACCCCTACCCCAAAATAGGGCAGAACAATGGCAACTTATTAAGCATACAATTTTACAATGATATTTAATAAGCTGTGATGATTTATAGGATCATCGTAGAGGCCTCTAATTTGCACCATTAATCTTATTTTATTAAGACCATTAAACTGGTTTAAACTAGATTGAACTGGTTTAAACTAGTTAAAACTGGTTCAAACTAGATTTAAATGGTTTAAACTGGTTCAAACTAGATTTAACTGGTTTAAATTGGTTTAAAGTAGATTTAAATGGTATACACTGGTTTAAACTAGATTTAACTGGTTTAAACTAGATTTAACTGGTTTAAACTGATTCAAACTAAATTGACTAGCTTAACCTGGTTTAAACTAGATTGAACTGGTTTAAACTGGTTCAAACAAGATTGAACTGGTTCAAACAAGATTGAACTGGTTCAAACAAGATTGAACTGGTTCAAACTAGATTTAACTAGTTTAAACTGGATCAAACTAGATTGAACTGGTTCTAACTGGTTCAAACTAGATTAAACTAGTTTAAACTGGTTAATACTAGATTTAACTGGTTTAAACTGGTTCAAACTATACTGAACTGGTTTAAACTAGTTCAAACTAGATTTAAGGTTCAAACTAGATTAAACTGGTTTAAACTAGATTTAACTGGTTTAAACTAGATTTAACTGGTTTAAACCAGATTTAACTGGTTTAAACTGGTTCAAACTAGATTAAAGTATTTTAAACTGTTTAATACTAGATTTAACTGGTTTAAACTGGCTCAAACTAGATTAAACTAGTTCAAACTGGTTAAAACTAGATTACACTGGTTTAAACTGGTTCAAACTAGATTTAACTAGTTTAAACTGGTTCAAACTGGTTCGAACTAGTTCAAACTGGTTCAAACTGGTTCAATCTAGATTTAACTACTTTAAACTGGTTCAAAGTAGATTGAATTAGTTTAAATGGTTTAGCTGGTTCAATTTAGATTTAAATTGTTTAATTTGGTTCAAACTAGATTGAACTGGTTTAAATAAGATTTAACTGGTTTAAACTAGATTTAACTGGTTTAAACCAGATTTAACTGGTTTAAACTGGTTCAAACTAGATTAAAGTATTTTAAACTGTTTAATACTAGATTTAACTGGTTTAAACTGGCTCAAACTAGATTAAACTAGTTCAAACTGGTTAAAACTAGATTACACTGGTTTAAACTGGTTCAAACTAGATTTAACTAGTTTAAACTGGTTCAAACTGGTTCGAACTAGTTCAAACTGGTTCAAACTGGTTCAATCTAGATTTAACTACTTTAAACTGGTTCAAAGTAGATTGAACTAGTTTAAATGGTTTAGCTGGTTCAATTTAGATTTAAATTGTTTAATTTGGTTCAAACTAGATTGAACTGGTTTAAATAAGATTTAACTGGTTTAAACTTGTTCAAACTGGTTCAAACTAGATTTAACTGGTTTAAACTGGCTCAAACTATATTAAACTAGTTTAAATGGTTTAAACTGGTTCAAACTAGATTAAACTAGTTTAAACTGGTTAAAACTATATTAAACTAGTTTAAACTGGTTAAAACTATATTAAACTAGTTTAAACTGGTTAAAACTATATTAAACTAGTTTAAACTGGTTACAACTAGATTTAACTAGTTTAAACTGGTTTAAACTGGTTCAAACTATATTGAGCAGGTTCAAACTGCTTCAAACTAGATTCAACAGGTTAAAACTGGTTTAAACTAGATTTAAATGGTTTAAACTGGTTCAAACTAAAATTCAAAATATATTGAACTAGTTTAAATTGTTTAAACTGGTTTAAACTAGATTGAAGTGGTTTAAACTAGGTTTAACTTGTTTAAACTAGATTTAACTGGTTTAAACTAGATTTAACTGGTTTAAACTGGTTCAAACTAGATTAAACTAGTGCAGACTGGTTATTACTAGATTTATCTGGTTTAAACTGGTTCAAACTAGATTGAATTGGTTAAAACTGGTACAAACTAGATTAAACTAGTTTAAACTGGTTAAAACTAGATTTAAATTTTTTAAACTGGTTCAAACTAGATTTTACTGGTTTAAACTGGTTAAAACTAGATTTAAATGGTTTAAACTGGTTCAAACTGGTTCAAAATAGATTTAACTGGTTTAAACTGGTTCAATCTGGTTCAACCTAGATTTAACTGGTTTAAACTGGTTCAAACTAGATTGAACTAGTTTAAATGATTTAAACTAGATTGAACTGGCTAAACTGGTTGAAACTAGATTTAACTGGTTGAAACTGGTTGAAACTAGATGTAACTGTTGTAAACTACCAGCTTGTACTGTTTCTTGAGCTTTTCTTGTTTCTTAAGTTTATATTTGGAGGAGGGTCTTTAAACATATTCAAACTAGATTGAACTGGTTTAAACTAGATTTAACTGGTTTAAACTAGATTAAACTAGTTTAAACTGGTTAATACTAGATTTAACTGGTTTAAACTAGATTTAACTGGTTTAAACTAGTTCAATCTAGCTCAAACTAGAGTTAAATGGTTTAAACCGGTTAAAACTAGATTGAACTGGTTCAAACTGGTTCAAACTAGATTAAACCAGTTTAAACTGGTTAATACTAGTATTAACCAGTTTAAACTCAGTTTAATTTAGATTTAACTGGTTTAAACTGGTTCAAACTAGATTAAACTAGTTTAAACTGGCTAATACTAGATTTAACTGGTTTAAACTAGATTGAACTGGTTTAAACTAGTTCAAACTAGAGTTAAATGCTTTAAACTGGTTCAAACTAGATTGAACTGGCTAAACTGGTTGAAACTAGATGTAACTGTTTTAAACTACCAGCTTGTCCTGTTTCTTGAGCTTTTCTTGTTTCTTAAGTTTATATTTGGAGGATGTTCTTTAAACAGGTTCAAACTAGATTGAACTGGTTAAAACTAGATTTAACTGGTTTAAACTGGTTCAAACTGGTTCAAACTGGATTTAAATGGTTTTAAAAAAGGCCATCAGTAAGGGTTGCTCTTTAACATTTTTAACTTAGCTCCCAAAACCCCTATTTTGGGGATGGGGCCAAACTTGTCCACTCACTAAAAGATTAAAGGCTTGGTTACTGAAACGTTCCCGTAAAAAAATCGTATTGTTTCGAAATGTTAATGGGGAATTAAAATTATTATAATACAAAATGACGTTTTATAATTCAAAAATTCAATCGACCGCTGTGTTTGAAAGAACAGAGCTAGAACCCCCTAACTTGCGCCATTCCTCTTCTTTTTTACACCCTTTAAAATAAGACATCACTCAAGGGGGTTACATTTTAAAGTTTTTGACTTACCACCCAAAACCCATATTTTGGGATAGGGGGTTGAAAATTTTGACTCATCAAAATTTTCCTTTTTGGGTCACTAAGACTTCACTAAGAAGATAATCTCGTTATATGTCATTGTTAAGAAAATAATGGGGAGGGGGGTTGGGACTTTTGGGACGTACGATATCTGTCGGACCATGTTTTAACTCTCGTAAAATGGGTCCGATTTTGATTAAAATTGATACATTCCTGTAAAGCAACATTTATGACTATAATTCCGAAAACTAGATAGGAATTGGATAATATCTTTAATAAATTTAATTAATAACCAAAGGACTATTGGTCGGAGGGTTGGGGGGGAGGTTTGCTCCAAAATATTTTTTTTTCTTACGTCCGATTTCTTAAAAAGTCAAATTTTAAATTTCACCATTGGATATTTCAATTGGTTAGAGGGATATTAAAAGTGCTAAACACAGTACGTTGTCCAATGTTATTCTTATGGAGAATAATTACAATGGCATACATCGCTAATTTATGAATGTATATTGATGAAACTTGGTAAATGGCTTCATCTAGTTGAGTTACATTAATATTTGTATAACAACTCATATTTTGTGTTTTTTGTTGTAGCACATCTGCGTACTCAATCCGTATGTTATCCTTAAGGAGAATTATTTAAATGTTATATACCGGTATCGCTTATTTATGAATGAATATTAACTTTGTACGTGCTTGATGCGGTATTAAGACACATACATGCATTGTAAATTCATACCCAGGTTTGCTGTGACGGAGGTATTCATTTGTCTTGTTATGCTATAGTGTTATGCCTTGTTAAATATAAAACAATGACAACTAATTTGATATCGATACATTATCACAAACGCATGAATGTAATATGTATATACAACAAATATATAATTGAAATTTATTATACCATCAACGAATAGTGTATTCTTTTAGATTAATAAGTGACACTGGCCAATGTTAAATACTTTAGGAATGCCTGATCAATTCTTCTCCATTTGTTTTCTTTTAAAATGCAATGTTAAATTTAAAACTTTAAGAATACAAATTTATATATTTGTGTTTTATACTTATAAAATAAGATGATTACATATTGTGTGATAACGATTTATTAAGATTTTATTAAAGTTTCAGCCAATACCTGTTGTAAAATATGTTTTTAAAATCTTAAGCTTTGTTTTTCATACCTGAGATTAGTTGATCAAGACCTTTCCTTTCAACTGCAGTTGTTATTCAGTTCTAGTTAATAATAAATAAACTATATGGTTACTATACAAATGTGCTTGAAATACACTAAATTAATTATGTTTCTTAGCCAAGTTAAGTCCCCTTCAAGTTGATTGTAAATTGAGTCCTCTATTTATGCGTAAACATGTAGTGAATGAGAAGTGTTGACTATGTTAATTAAACAGAATGATCTGATCATTTGCGAGTGCCCCGGGACAACTTTAGATTAGTAGTTCGTTGTCCTTCTCACTGTGTCAGTAGATTTTCATGTGATTGTATTTTCAAGTTTTAACTTATTACGTGTATATAGCCGTCCAATCGTGGTAAAAATAATAAAACAAACTAAACATTGTAATTTTAAAAGATTTTTGGTTTTGTTTCAACAAACTACTTATAAAAAACAATCTAATATTGTAAAAAAGAGCTATATGCCTAGCCGATAAAAAAATGTTTGGGATTTTGTCTATCGTTATTGATTACGGTGGAGATGTAACTTCTTAATTCCCCCTCTTACATGCAGTATATCGATTTACGGGAAAAATCGTGTTTTCGAAAACATTTTAGAATTTGAGTTATCGGTAAAAAGAAAATCGTTTTGCTGCTCCCTGAATAAAAACAAATTATTTTTGAAGTAACTTCTGTCCGTTTGAAGACTTTTAGGACGGGTAAATGCCTAGAGTGCATTCCAATGTGCCAATTTGGATAATATTTGGTATGTAGATACCAATCCATTGTATCTCCAAGTTTTTAAGTTTTGTTTTGAAATGTATAGTTTTAAAGGGGAACTGTCCCCCCAAAACCAACAAAAAACATGGAAAATGCAAATATCCCAAAGTTGATTAATGATATTGATTGTAATATAGTGGGTTATGAACATTCAGGTATCCAACAAAATTACAAAAATTCAGTTTTAAACCATAAACTTTAAATGCAATTTACTTCTATCCAATAAAAAGAAGCTAAAAACCAAGTAGGGTAGTATTTTTATTTATTGTTCTGAGATTATTGGTTTCTGAGAAAATTTAAATTTGCACTTAGTGGTAAACATAGTACGTTGTCCAATTTTATTCTTTTGGGTAATACGGAAGTTACTATTTCTCTCTTATTTACTGATCAATGTAATTCAAATTTGGTTAGTATATCAAGTTAGCATTGAACCATAGAGGATGTTCCGAATATATTGCCACCTAATCATGGGGAGAGGAAGTGGCATTTCCCTAAAAAAAACAATGTTTAGCAAAATTATTCTGCAGTGCCTCCAAAAAAAAGAGTTTTGATGGATATTTCTGATAAAGGTTCATTATAAGATGTTGAGGTAAAGTACGTTGATATTCATTACCGTATTTTTTATTTTATATTTAGTAAATAAACAAGTATTTTATTAATAAAAAATGGGCTGAAAGGCATAAATTATGTCAGTTTGTTGATAACGTTTATTGGTACTGGCATTATTTTATCTAGGAGGCAAATAATATAAATTAACTATTATAGTATCGTAACTTTAAAACTGTCCAATAGCGTTATTAAGGAATTCTTTATTTGACATTATTAACTATTCCATAAGATAATTTATATAACATAGAGCACTCTGATGGAAGTGAATGGCAAGCGGCTGCAGGCGCTGTCATTGTATGTAGATATCGTGACTGAGCGCTGCGAGGCCGCGAGCATTGCAGTGTTCCGCTATCGTCGATCGTTAGATCTGGTCACGTAAACGATCTATTGAAACGCCGATTGTGCTTCAGGTTCAATCCGGATGATTGAAACACATTGGTTGTGGTTATTAAAAAACATGGTTATAACTGATAACCATGTTTTGTAATAACCACAACCAATAAACTTAAACTTAACATGGTCACACCCGACAATAATAAGTTCGTCATTTATTTTAATACAATTTGTTAATCCATTTTACACCTTTTATTATGTTCATACATTTGAAGAGTTCAGAGCATGCTAGTATAAACTAAATTTATTTTTAACCTAAATTACTATTCAAGCATCAGAAGATTAGTAGATAGTGCTTTATTTGATTACATAGTGTAAAAATGTTTTGTATCAACTCTGCAACCATTATGTTAATCAAACATATATATATATATATATATGTATAATGTTTTATATATATATAATGTTATATATGACCACGAAAAGGTCGCAGTTCAGAATTAAAAACAAAATCAATTTCTTAGTTTTACAGCAAGAAAATTTACCTACTCCTTAGGCCCTCGCAGAGCACTTTAGCCACTCAATTTAGATTGATTATTATTATTTTGTTAGCTTTTTGACAGTTATATTTTTATACATTTAGCATCGTAATCGCCTTTTTTACATTATTGTTTTAGCTTTAGCCCCGTATAGGTATTCATGTTAACTAAGCCTCAGTAATATTTAGTTCAAGTTGTAAATATCCATTACACTAATTTTAATGCATATTCTAGTATACAGTATTCGTAATGTTTAAAGATATGACCTGCTCTACCCTTGTCACTTACACTAGTAATATTCTCGCATATTTTTAAATCACAGATCTGTTCTGTCAACTCTCAATATAATAATGTTTGACATAAATAAAATATTACTTTCCTTTATCGACTCGTTCATAATAAGTGAAGGGATGGTTCAAGGAATATATTTATGGACATACGCACTGGTTTAGTCATGTTGTTTTTACTACCCAGCTTTGAAGTTCTAACAGGTAATCAATATACCCTGGATGAATTATTTATTGAAACGAACTTTTTTTCTGTCGTATTGATTGACGTATTCTTCAGGTGATTAACATCTAACATGAACGTGAACGTACAAAGAGAAATCCCTTTTAAGTAATTATAGCATAGTTTAACGAACAATTAATATAATCATTACACAAGTACAACATATAAATTAACTTAATAATTTACGAGATGGTATTTTATTAGTGCATGCAAACTTTCTCATAAATAAAGACAAATATTATATCATACTGTTCTAGCAAGAATGTTAATGCTATAAGAGAATCCTTGAAGTTGCGGACAAAGTTACTTCAGTTTTAAATCAAAATGCAGTGTATTAAATTTCATTGTTGTTAGAAGGCACCTTTTAAAAATATCGTAAATCGGACGTAGCTCAGAAATATAAGACGTATTAAAAATGTAATGTTTAATACAAGTTTATCATGTTACTGTTTAAGTAAACGCCGGCGTCTTAAGTTAACGTGTAGGATTTGTCAAGAGCGCCTTTCAATTAGTGTAAGTGGCGCAGTCTACTTTGTTTCGTGTAAAGTAATTACTGCGACTCGGATTCTTTCCTGGCTTATCAAATTTTACACTAAACATACATATTGTGCCTATGACACATTTCATTATTAACGTTAACTAAACTACCAAGCATTAATGTTTATGGAAGACTGCACACTAATTGTTGTATGTAGTAGTGTATGTTCGACATTCAAAATATGGGTGTTCCTCGCAAACTTTAAGTAATACGAATTTAACGGATGGTTTTTTACAGTGACCATCATGGAAGCGGAAGCAGTTCTGGAGGGTGTTGCCAAACTACCTTGTGATCTTTCAATTCCTGAACTTAAGGACGTGGTAACCTTGGTTATTTGGTACAAGGGAGGTACTCGAACGCCGATTTACAGGTAGGATAAAATGCATTGTCTATATTATTAATTTTGGTTTCTTATTGAAAACCCTAAAATAATAATATATCGTATATAATTGTGATATATATTTTTCAATATTAAAACGATATTCATATTTGAGGTCATGGTTATAACTAGACAAACTATTATAACTAGACGCACCTACAAACAAATACACCAATATTGCAATTAATTTTCAATATTTTCAACCACAAGTCTGATTTTAGTGTCTCAATGTTTCAACCACAACCACAATTTATACCTTTACCAGGCCTAAATGTTACGACTGGTAGGTTTTTGCTATGATTTTGGTACTAGCTGTTATTAGCCCGTCAAAAATTACGGGATTACAAACTGGATTACAAACTAAAGAAATATTGTTGATTTATTGTTGAAATCAATTTTTAGTGGCTTGACAATTTCTCTTTAAAAACTTAGATTTAAAAGGCTAATTTTGAATTGCATGTAATAAAATTGAAATCTGCCGTGTGAAATTTAAAGGTGATACTGTAATAAAGCTCCAACATATTGAACATTGAAATATTCATTAGAACGTGTAACAATTCAAAAAGTGCCTTTTTACGCCTGCATGCAAAATAGCCCAAGAAGGATTTTCAATGGGTTAGTTTAAATTTGCTGTTAGCATAGTTAAGGATATTGAATCACATCTACTTTGGTGGGCCTCTTAAAATTTTGTTTCTTAAAAATTGCACAGTTTAAATGTATTAAATGTTAAAAGTTTGTTTACGGGCTCAAATTGTTAATTAAAATTAACCTAACTACTTCCAATGTTTTCATAACTAAAATATAAATACGGTCTACATATTTACTAAATTTTAATTGAATTTCGTCTGCTAACATACAAACTATCTAAAGACAGACAAAAAAATACGTAATTAGCTAAATTGTATGTATTTAATGGATAGGATGGTTCCATAGTCCTTAGTTTTCTTATCCCTTGTATTACAATTTCTTACTAGAGTTTCATCCAGTTTCACCAAGTTTCATCCAACACACACACACACACACACGCTCACACAATCAAAATAGATCCAAATTTGCAGATAAAATAACTGAATTTGCAACCGAAGTATAGGATTTTATCAATCGTCTTAACATTCACAAACCTTGTATGGATAATTGTATCTTCGCATTTTTACCATCAACATAACTTAAGGCCCTCATATTTTTTATTCAATTTGTGTCTTTAGTCATGTTTTTTTTACATATTCATATACAAGTTACACTTTAGGGAGTATAATGGCTAACATCGTTGTTTACAAAAATCTTTTGATTCAGTTTTCCACGATCATTACAAACTACCTAAAAAAACACAAATTTATCTTGAACCGCTAAAATGCTGCCCTGCTGCTATATTTTCTGAAACACAGGATTTATTAAAGAAAAATAATCTACTTCTGGTTCCACCAACAGTTATAAAACAATATTTTGCCACAAGAGCCAAAGTAAATAATACCTGAAATATGACTAACAAAATGTGGAATACATAAATCTGATCAAACTTTTCTGACACTTTTATACAGTATTATAAACTCTATTCCCATTCAGCATGGAATCTGTGTTCCTTATTGATTGTAAATTTCAATCCAAAAAACTTAAATTTAGTTAGTAATAATTGTCTGCTTTGTTTACAAAAATAACCTTAACTTTTCTCAGCTGTTGTATTGCATTTGGATGCAAAGTAACACATGGCTCTTTAAACAAAATGATTGCTAATCAAATTTAGCAAAAGAACAGTGTTTTTGGCCAATTAAAAACTTATAATTAAATAAATTTTAGATATTGTATTTTTTTAAATCATCCTTACATAAGGAAAATCTTTTGACGGCAACTTGTCGTCTCTAATTTCAGTAGTTTACTCTGAATAGGTGGTTACACGTTCCTTACACATGAGAATGTTGAAAAAATACCCCAAAAACACTGTTTTTTGCTAAATTTGATTAACAATCATTTTTTTTAAAGAGCCATGCTAAATGAACGCTAAATCATACGTTTGGATGCTGTTGGTTACTTTGCATCCAAATGCAATACAACAGCTGAGAAAAGTTAAGGTTATTTTTGTAAACAAAGCAGACAATTATTACTAACTAAATTTAAGTTTTTTGGATTGAAATTTTGGAAAGCTAGCAACTGAGTAAATTTATGATATCGTATTTTTTCATAATCCTTGGGCTAAGAGAAATATATTGACAGCAAGCTGACCGCTCTACGTTCAGTAGTTTACTCTGAATAGGTGGGTACATGTTGCTACTACGCACTTCAGGCTGGATACCCTGTATTTTTTACTATCTCTTTTCATATGTTAATTTGTGCAAAACCTGTGTTTTAGCACACGCAATAACATCTAGGCAATGGTAAGAACGGACTTAGACCTAAAACTAGTATTAAATTATTATTAATCATTTATGGGGGTTATTTTAGTATAAACTAGTTTAAGCTATACATATATTAATTTTAAAACAACAGTGTTCTATAAAATAAGTGTTTCAACACTCTTTATTACACAAAAATGCATTTTGGGATATCTATCTTCATGCAGTGTTATCAGTATTTAAGGACATCTGAAGGTTTCCAAATAAAACAACGATTTAACTTTGACCCAGTCTCGACATCCGAGAGCGGCAGTTGGCGGACGGGTCTCATTGGTCGGAGAAGCGCATCCTGGGGGGTCGGGCCTACTACACCACCGAGCCCCCGTACTCCTTCCTGATCCTGGAAAGTGTGAAGGAGTCGGACGCCGGCGTGTACCGCTGCAGGGTGGACTTCAAGGTATCGCCTACCAGAAACTCGCTGGTTAACCTCACCGTAATAGGTACGTGAAGTCACTTCACATTTATATAAGCACATTTAGCGTTCAAAACAAGCATTTGTGTACATAAGTTTAATACAGGGCTTAAATATTTTGAAGCTAAATGCCAGCTAAGAGTTAAAGTTTACTGTCAGCTTACGAACAGGTATTATGTAAACCGGTTGAGTTACATTTGAAAACTAAGATTATTTTACTCGTATTTTTACTGAATGGCGAATATACTAGGATTTAAAAAAACAAGCTTAGGTTGAGAATTCAAAATGGTAATTGTGACTCAAGGTTTAAACATGTTTTATGATATTTTAAAATATATTATGGTTGGTTTTTACAATATATAGAGCACGTTCAAAATGCTTACTTCAATTTTGTTTTCAACATAATGACAAAAATGTGTTTTTGTAAACAATTTTAAACTTGAGCTATCGGTGAAATATTTGTTTGAATGATTCAATAATCCTAAAACTCGGTTTTAGCAGTCATGACTGTCTGTCTGTAAGAATAAGTACATACTTAAGGACCATGGCGTCGTCTTAAATTTCAAGGCTGTTGTCCTCCAAAAACTGTGTATTATTAAAATAAATAAAAAATACCTAAAAGATGGCTGTAACAGTTTTAATTAAAATGCGATGGTGGGTAGAGATTCAAAGCAGTGTGACTCGCATAACGCATATCTTAAAAATGTGAGTTTTTTATAAAGGAGTCTAATAAAATCTTTCCAAATAAGCTAGTATTTCTCCTCAGAACCTTAATAAACTCAACTTACTACCATTAAAACAGCATACAAAACTAAAATACTGGTAATCTAAATTTTTATATACGACAGTTAGTTTCGGAAACACAGAATTTTCAATTTGTGGTGAACGCAGTATGTTAATCAGTATTTTTTAATCTCTTATGAACTCATTATTATTATTATTAAAGCTTGTAATTCAGGTTAAGCTAACATTTACCAGTGGATAATCTTCGGATAATGCCAACCTACCGTGGTGGGTAGGAGGGGCCCCTTAAAACACTAATGAATGAAGTAGATAATTCTGTAATGCTTCAATAAAGGGATTTAAGAGAACTTTTCTGAAGAAGACTTCTGTATAGGTTACCAGAAATTATATTCCATATACACTATATAGAAAGGAATTTAATTTAATTTTTTAATTTGTGATCAGGGAGAAAGTATTAGCCAGTTTTCTAATACGGTTCATTTGTCTATCTTAATTATTATTATAATATTATAAAAGTTATGATAAATGGAGCGAAGAGCTCTATGTGATGTTTGTTTAACGCATCTATTGAAATAAAGTATTTTATAACTGATATTGGGGAAATCTTGAATGATTTAATACACTGACCTTTTCTAGTTCCACCGAGAAAAATAACGTTAATGGACTCAATGGGCAACGCGGTACACACATCTAATATTGGACCTCTGCACGAAGGAGATATTCTCAAGCTAACATGTGTTGCCTCCGGAGGTGAGTTAATTATTTGAGGCTAATTACTATTGCAATATCAATAGGGACACTATGTATATGTAATATACAAAAACATTCAGTATCCTACTACTAGGTTCATTTCCCCAAAAATTACAAACCGAGTATAAAATATCATTATACAGACTACAAAAGTATAAATGTCTACACTTAAATGCAAGTGTTTCTGATAAGTTATTGTAACGTAAAGATTGGATAACACTACTGTAAAAGTTTAAAATAACTTCTACTTCTTGAATGATTTATTTCTGAGATAGCATAATCTATAACACTGTTTATTTACAACTGTTATGACTTCGGAGTGTACAAACACCAGAGACATTTTAGAACCTTTTCCTTTAAAAGCGTTTACACCAATGAAGATTCTATTTAATTTAAATATTTTCTTAAAATCGCAATTAATTATTAGTTTGTTAACAAATTTCAACATGATCCAGTATCTAAACTTATTTTGTGCGTTTGCTAAGGATCGATCGATCAGATAAACAGAGATATCAGTCCACTACTGTACTCTATGGTGTGTTAGTTTGCTCTCCTCGTGTTGTACACCAGGTCACCCGGAGCCCGAGGTGACGTGGTGGCGGGACGGTATACTGGCGGACGACTCCAGCGAGGTACTGTCGGGCCGCAGGGTCCGCAACGTCCTGGTGGTGGACGGCCTACAGAGGGAGGACCTCAACAGTCGCCTCACCTGCCAAGCCTCCAACAGTCCGCAGCTTGCCCCCCTCTCTGCTACGGTCAACATCGACCTCTATTGTAAGTTACTTTTATATTCAAGTGCTTAATTTTGGATATCGTATTTAAAAGTATACCAAACAACAAGTTTAAATAAGACATGTTCTAATTTCTACTATGATTAATTTAGTGATATATATTTTAGTAGTTGAGGTATAAATAAGGCTAATAAAACTTTTTTAATTCCAAACTAAGAATCTTAATGAATTAGTCCTTTTTAATTTTAAATTGATCTCTCTTTGATTTGGTATAAGTTTTTATCATTATAAATTTAAACTGTGATATTTTTGTGCGTGTTGTACGCACAAAACTATCCAAGTTCAGACATACTAGATTTGGTTATAAATTCAGTGTGATATAAGATTTACGTGAAGTGATAAACTCAAAAGAAGTGGAAAATAATTTGTGAAGTTCTCATAAATATTTGTCATACCTGAATCCTGTTAAACAAATCATTCTAGTCATAAAATATACAGAAAGATAAACAGAGACCAAGTCTAAAAGAAATAAAGTGGTCGAGAGTTTCCAGAGGCGATTTGTTATAACTCCTCGTTGGTGAAAGACAAACGGCCCACTTAGCGACTGATGTTAGTTGGAAACAAAAGTGGGGCGGAGAGGTCTCCACTGGACGAGTTGTCTCTTTTTTTGGTACTTACTACAATTTCCCCTTTTAAATCATTTCTACTGTTCTATAAGAATGAACTCTTAGGTAGCATTTATAGAAAATCTGCGACTTTTTTACAGTAATCACTCAAGCAGAACACAAAATTGAGTTATTGCCGTGTACACAGAATTATAATTTTTTTTATATATTTTAAACTATTTCACATGATATTATCACCCCTTAAACAACTTGATATATATGAGGATATATCCTATATATCCTTAATCAAAAGCTTAACAGCTATTTTCATTGTCGTATTACACTAAGATATTCTGTTCTTTAGTGGGGCCGCTAGAAGTAAGACTAATTGGACCTAACACTCCCTTGAGTGCTGACCAAGAACACGAGGTGACCTGTAGAAGTGCGGGCTCTCGACCTCCCGCAACTATAACGTGGTGGAAGGGAGGAAAACTGCTCAACTACCCGTCAAAAGTTACTGTAAGTATAACTACTAAATGTACTGACACTTTTTTTATTTGAGGGCCACTCATATCTAATTTGTTGTGTAAACAAAAGGTCAAAGAAACGTACTAAATGTCAAGTGAAGAAATTTTGAATGAACTGCTTAAAAAAATAAACATATTTATGCATTAAAAAGGTCACTCGAAACTGTAGTAGAACATGTTTATACCAAACAACAACTTCATACTCCGTGCGTTAAGACCCTAAAGATTTCCCCTTACGTGGCTTCTCCTACTAATTGACTAGCTGAGTAGTGGTCAAAGCGATCTTCCTATAAAATCTGAGATTTGTCAGATGATCCTGAGCAAAGTCTAAACGTTTTGAAAATGTTTGCAACTGGATCTATCTTAAATTAGCTAGTGTATCTAGTGAGGCTAAAGATAGAACCAGTCGGTCTTCATGTGCTAGGCACCTCACAAATTCTTCTCTTATTCGCTCATGTTTGCCTTAATTACGTGCGAGTGTATGTCAGCATTTTAAATAGTTAAATGTTGATATAGTAAAACCGTACAGTTCGTATAACTTATAGCCAGCGTATATTGTCAGAGTTTTCAGGTCACACACTAGCCTTTGACATGATCTGACTACTACCTATGTAGGCTCGACTTCGGTGAATTCCAAAAGTCAGACGGATTTTACTGAACCCTAATCTTAAGGTTGGAAGGTAAGTAACATAATCGACCTACTCGTATGTGACTGCCACTAGAGTTATAGTGATAGACTGTGTGTCTAATTAAATTCTGAATCGTCAGTTACCGGTATGTTCCCATAATGTGAAACACATACGTGATGTTCAATAGTGTTAATAACATTTTACCACTAACCATAAACGTATGATTGCAGACAAGTGGAGAAGGCAACATAACCACCAGTGTCCTGGAGCTGAAAGTCACCAGGAAGGACGCCGGCCTGCCTTTGTCCTGTAGGGCTACCAACCCTCACGTCCCCGGCAGTGCTCTGGAGGACTCATGGGCGCTGGATGTTAATTGTAACTCACTTTTAAGGACACATTTCTTCTCATTAGATTGTTTAATGCTCGGTTACTAATAAAGTGAAACTTTTTAATTTCTCTCAAATGTTGTTGAGCTTTTTCCTATTGGTAAAAAGTTCAAACACACTTTCTAGAAACTCAGTAAACGATCTTTCAAACTGTATGAACCCTAACTATGCTATTCATTCATGTGATTTGCTTGGATGCAATTATGCAAATTGTACACACTTATAATTCAACCTCTTTTATCCTAAAATAGAAATACAACTACACTTACTGTTTAGTTCATAAAAAACGTGTATTCATATTTACAACGTTTTTAATTGTATTTTTACTTGTAGCATATAATAGTGCGTTTAAAGATTATTCATGACTATAATATTAACTAACTTACTTTTTGTTGATACATGTAATTTATAAGTTTTTAAATATTGATACATATGAATTACCATTCAATTACAATGGATTTGACTTAAGTTTTAAGCTTAAAAAAATTGCACATTTTATTGATTTGTAACTTGAAAATACAGAGGAATTGAATGTATTAATTTAACTACAATTTACGTTGAATATTATTGTTGTATGACAGATGTACCAATCGTCAACATTCGGTTGGGAAGCAATATAAACGCGTCCTACATTAGAGAGGCCATGGACGTGTACTTCGAGTGTCAAGTAGAAGCCAACCCTCGTATCCGGAAGCTGATCTGGATACATAATGTAAGTTTCAGTTCAAATACCAAGATTCATACATTATAATTTATAATTTACGGTTTTAAGTTGTGGTAAAGTATTACTGTGAATAATGTGCGATGTGAGGTGTTTTTCGCTGTTTTTTTGTCAACCGTAATTTACACTTTTGTTTTCATAGAATACAATCAAAGCGGTTTTTTATGGAGTATACGAAAACAGTCACATACAATGTTCTTATATATACGATACTCTAAACAAATAATTCAGCATGAACTTCAAAGCGTAGTTTTATTGTGTTTTATGTGGTCCTGTGGAAAATTTAAATAAATAAAAAAAGACATAAATAAAAATACGAACCAATTATGATACCTTAAAATGCTGTTTCCAGAAAGGTTAGTGTTTGCTTCCCGTTAAGTTGTAATTGAACCTCCTTTTAGGATTACAAGTAACACACATGCATATTGACTAGTAATTAAGTTGTATATATTTTTCCATAACATTAAATTTGCTTTGTTTTTTCAATGCAAGTGGTAAGTATTCAAACTTATTACGTTAACTTAGATTTTAATTCTCTTTTTTCTTATCTTAGAAACTTTATTCTTTCGTTGCAATAAGGGGGGAACATTCCTTTAATTTACGTTATTTTTATATGAAATATTTTGAGCTGTAAAGGTCTTTATATTTTATTTATATTTATTTGAACATGTTTTAAGTAAAAATAATCTAAACTATATCCATGAGTATACCAGTGATACTTGAAACATGACAAATGATTAAATAGCTCAAATCTGATGTTTTTTATCCATTAATATAAATACTTCCAAGTTATGCAAAAAAAATTCATACACAACAAACAATTTTGTTTATAAAGTTAATCAACATCAGAAATCCTATTTCTAGGGCATGATGGTGTATAACAACGCCAGCACTGGTACCATCATTACAAACCACACGCTAGTTCTACAGTCTGTGAACCGGAACAGCTCTGGACTCTACTCCTGCGTTGCGACCAACTCGGAAGGTGACGGCGAGAGCAAGCCCTTCGACCTCAATGTGAAATGTAAGAAACGAAATGCCTAGACAATAGATCAACGAGTATTAGGCACAATAATAACATTACGATTCAGTTTAATAAATAAAGAAAACAACTTGAAGTTGTATTGCACAGAGTGTGTAATATTAAGGATAGTATAATAAATATTTAAAAAGAGCAGATTCTAAGCTTTTTTCAGAGTGTTCTATTTTAATGTACAATTTGTGTACATTACAAACCTTATCTGTCTTTAAGGGGTTTTCGATCGGAAGAAACATTATATCTAACATTATATCGACGTTGCAGTCGAGCCGGAATGTCTTGGAAGTCAGCAGCGCGTGTACGGAGCCGCGAGGATGGAGGAGATCTCGATAACATGTGACGTGGAAGCCAACCCCCCAGCAGCCTGGTTCCACTGGAGCTTCAACAACTCCGCAGTGCGGGCACGAGGGGTCGACTCATTCCAGAGTATCGGTGGTGGGGGGCGCAGCGTCGCCAGGTACACGCCCCTCACTGACGCTGACTACGGCACTCTGCTGTGCTGGGGGAGGAACGAGTTGGGATCACAGTACTTACCATGTGTTTTTCACATTGTCCCAGCCGGTGAGTGATTGATGCTGTATTTAATATATCTTGATATTTTTCAAATTGAAATTTACTGGTAGGCAGTTTACGATTTTTAAAACTATTGTTTTACATCAAATATGTTTTTAAATCAACATTTCTTACCTAAGGGTTTGACTTTCAGGGTTTGTAAAATATCTACCTTTAGGGCTCTGCCACAAAGTTTTTTTAAACTTCGAGTGTTGTTATTAACGACCTATTTTATTTAGATAGTCAGCTAATTATAATAATGCAACATTTTAAAACATATAAACACTGGCAAAATAAATTTAAATAAAAAAATTATTAATTTTAGCTATCATAAATTCGCATTATACCAAAGTGTTCAGTTCATTCAAGTTATAAATATAGATACAATCTGGCATGAAAATATTATGAAAACGGTCGTGGTGTGTGACGTTGTCTACCTACACTAACAGTTTTTTAGCGTAATATTTCTCAAAAAATTATTTTATAAAATATAATTTACTTACACAAGCTACTGGGTAAGTTGAAGGTTTCTATACCCATATTGTTAAATTATTTTGTCTTTTTATTTTAATTACATGTAAACCTAATATGTCGTACAGGAAAACCGGACCCGCCGTACAACTGCAGCGTGGCTTCGGTCAGTCTCAGCACGGTAAACGTCAGTTGCGAGAGGGGTTTTGACGGAGGGCTGCCCCAGGAGTTCCAGGCAGAGGTTTGGACCCGAGGTCGCCTTACGGCCAACCTCACCAACAGAGATGCGCCGGAGTTTAGCCTCACAGAACTGGAGCCTGGTACTTCATATGACGTCACTGTTTACTCTACCAACGGCAAAGGGCGTAGCCACAGAGGAACGCACGTCACGGCGGCCACTCAGGATCCAGGAACTACGCTCTTGCCCAGTAGAATCGCAGGTGATGCTTAATTACAATGGTATATAACCTCGAATTGGATTTAGGAAAGTTAAAATATTTTACGTTCTTTTTGGTTTATTAATGTACATAAAAATAATGGTTAGATAAACTGTATGACGAAACTAGGTTTGGAGAAAATTACATTAAATAACTTAGTGAAGTAAAATTGTCATAGTAAGAAAATCGCACCCGTTCTTGAAACTAATGTTATATGTCATAACGAGGTTATACGAGTAGCAAAGGATGATTGCAAGTGACTACCCTGGGCACTGGATAGGTTGAGCTTGGCAACAGCCCAAAGTTGGATACATTAGTGGTTTGGATCGGTGCCAGCATAGGGCTCGAAAAGTAAAGTTTGGGCTCAGAACCAACCTAGCGAGGTTGTAAGAGAAGTTGGGCTGAAAGGTGAACCCCATCCCACATTTTAAATTATGAACTCCTGGTCGGTTTCAGCCTTAGGCTGTTGGAATATAGGATTGAGCTCAGTTCTATTCTGGAGATAGAGGAGTGAAGGTTATGGATTAGTGCCAAAGCTAGTTAAATGAGAGGGTTTTATTTGGTGCCAGCCTAAATCTTAGGACGTGATAGGTTAATATCCCTGGGCTAGAGATGTTAAGGTTTGGCCTATCTCCAGCCTGATCAAATCACGGCCTCGACCACCTGTCATATAATATCTGACGGGGTTCTGAACTTTAATATCTGACAAAATACCTGGTTTCACATCTTGTACAAACACATTTGTGGTAAGAGCTAAGAAAGGTAGGTATATGTTCTCACAGTACAAGAATATGGTGTAAAAGGTTGGGCTCAGTGCCATCCTCTTGTCTCTCTTGGTCACAGCCAACAGAAAATTACAACCGACTATTTATTTTATTTTATTTACCAACGCCCAACAGTTTCACATAATTAATACAATGTCAGCAAGATATAGAATTACTAAAATTAATAACGATAATGGTAACAATAATAAGGTATTTATACAAACCGCTCGCTATGTTGTACACACTTTACAAACCAAATAAACCACATCCAAGACCCTTGTATCACAAACAAATATAAACTATTTATTCCTAGGGTTTAGACACACATTTTTGTTTATTTATTAACAATTTACGAAATTATGCGTCTTTGAAAAGTACAGTTTATATGAGTGTGCCAACTAAATACATTCAAAAAATTCCACCACAATTTATTTCAACCTAAAATAAGGAAAAAGGTAACGCCTCTTATAACTTGACTCATTTCCCTCTTCTGAAATGGTCCTATAATAAAATATTTAGCTTTGGTTAATTCTGTTTAAAGATTTGATCATACTCCACTCTACGTTATATACCAACAATAGTGAAAAAAAAATTATAAAAAAATATGTATTAAGTGCTGACAAATATCTGACACTTTTTATGTCAATATTAAGAAAATCAATATAAGTAGTATGTAAAATAACAATTTTAATATTTTATTACAAATACACATTACACATAAACACATTTTGCTGGTGTACATCATAAATAATGTAACTAAATAGAATTAACCTGAATATATGTTCAGGATCCAGCCTAAGAAATATAAATACAACCTTTTATGGGCTTAAGCCACGGTTTCCAAGATTACACCGGGTGGATAGCGTGAGTGGACAAACGTGACGACGGATTAATGTTAAATTTAAAACCGTTATTCTGTATGCGCACGGTTTTCAAGCGGTAGCGGACTCGCCGGCCAAGTGATTTCCTGCCATCTGCCCGGTGTGAGTCCTCAGCGTGACTTGATCGCTAATCAGCATCGGCGTGTCACGCAGAGCTAACGCTGAAGAACATTAAGTTGTTGTGTGCAAAATAAATTTTTTTTAAATTGCGTTAAGTTTTGTAGGGCTTTGTTTGCTGGTGAAAGTTTTATCGTTTAAATTGAGTCGAATGGATTTTTCATTCTTCGGAACACGAAACAAAAAATCGTGAAATTAAAATCCTGCAACCCTCATCTTGCCTTGTTTAAAACATGATGTGTGGATTCTCTCTAGCAAAATCGTCCAGTAACATGTATTCTTCCTCCTTTTCTTTATCCAGTAGCAGAGTAATAGTAACGATGTCCATGATGGTTAAAACTAGCTCATTTTCGAAATAAAATAACCGGGGATGTAATTTTTCTTGCATACCAGTCTGACGCCGAGCTTGAATAGACATCCGCCGGACGGAAATTACCGCCAACGGAGATCTCGCTGGACTGCTCACGCTGGCGTGATCTTAGAAACCTAGGCTTTAGTAACGAAATTGAGTACATGTAATATAGATACAGTATATAACATTCATACAGTACATGTGAGTCTAATATACTTAGACTGATGTCAAAGACCAATTTAACCATATCAGGAAACGGAAACATACTGTGTTCCTTTTAAATCCCTTTACGGCCTTATGTTTGAATTTACTTTATTTATTTTTACCTTTCTTTCGTCGAATATCAATTAGCCTTGTATTAAGTGATGCGAGACTCTTAATACTGTGTTCTTCTACGCAGTCGCATAAAAATCAATTTATTGGATTACAAAAATACAGCCACAGAGTGGACTGATAGATCACAAATGATCAAAAATGCAGTTGTGGGAATGGAAACACACACATGATGACCTATTTAGATTGCTCTAGAGCTTTTATTATTTTCCAGACGAGGAGAGTCTGCTGAACGTGGAGGAGCTGGTTCTGCTGGCGGTGGGGTCGGCACTGGGAGTGCTGCTGGTGGCCGGTATAGTCCTGGCAGTTCTGCGTGTGAGAAGACCAGCTCCACAGCCTGCACACGAAAAGAAGGTGACTCAGATATTGGCTGTGGCCACCCCGTCCTCTAACGTCGACGACGACAGGAATCCCGATGTAATTCCACAGAAAGGTAAGGTACTTTACACTAGATTTATCTTATACAGACTATATTATGACTGTAGTACATATTAACTTTATACAGGTTGAAAAAAAAAAACATAAATAACACTGTTAGTTAGTAAAGACCGTTGTATTTTAAGTAGTACATTGAACAGACATTATGTCATAATTAATGTGTTTTAAAATAATACGGAGCTAAATAATTTAGTATTTTTGCATCTACGTTATAAATAATGGTAATGTAAACCCCATGGCTGTATAACGGGTTAACCGTGATCATTGATTCGTGATTCATTGCAATATCTAACTACCGAGATATCAAGTAAACAGAATGTTGATATCACAAACAAAAATCCTTCAATAGCTTTCGTAATGTATTAATAAATAGCTAGAGAAAGAGAAAGAATAGTATACACAAGTTTTGATCACTAAGTTGACTAGATACATTTTCGTTTCGTAAAATAATTTTTCAAATAATAGGAAGATTCCACTAATGCGAAGAGTTAAAACTAAAATATAGTCTTACGGATTAAGCAAGAGGGAAGAGTAAAAAAAGATTCCATGTAAATTAATTTTATATAGGCTGTAAAAAAAGTAACAAAACATACTTAAAGATACGGCACTTCGAGAAACATAATCAAACCGTTTAAAGTTTGAAATAGTTTAGTCTTAGTCAAATCGAGAATTTGGGTTTTATTAAGGCGAATAAACTTTCTCGTGTTATATGACTAATTATGAGTTCAAAAACTTAAACATGAATCAATGACTTACTTAAATGTTTTTATGACAACAAATTTATCCATTCTTAATAATAATTTATAATAATGTGAATTGTTAACCTAATGCTTTGTTTAATTTAGAATAGGCTCAACCAACGTTGTCTCATTTTTGTTGACATGAAGCCATTTTCACGTACCTTTATGGTATTCACGATTGTACTGATATCATAGACATAATACGTAACCTTTTATTAACTGAATATTTTAAAACTTCAGATTGTCTAAACGACTAAGATCATCTCCTTTTCCAGATGTCGATAACTCCGACACTCAAGAGATTGACATGAGAGATATGAGGTGTGAAAACCCGCAGCTACCGAGCTGGGAGACGTCTATATGCATCACACCTCTCAACCCCTACCATGCACCTAGGGTAAGCACCGCAGGGACTGTAGTTTTATATTAACAACAAGAAACTCTTTAGAGCTGAGACACTTTTTTACAAAACAAACTTCAGCCCTGAATACTTTATTATTTTAAATTATTGAGGATGGTATCTCAATAAATAAGAAAAAGTTAAAAGTTAGTTTCCTTTATATCTTTGGTTTGTGAATATCTCTCTAGTCTTGAGATAAATAATAAAGAGTACAAAATTAGGATAATACATCTTGGTATAATTGCAAGTTTTGTTGTAAAGCAAATACAATTATTAGGCTTATATACAGAGTATCATATGATACACCCTATGCGGTATTCCCCGTTATCAAATTAAATTTAGTTTTAAAATATGATTTCTTTTTACTTGCGTGTATATTACTTTTATAATTGTCAATTCGTTTTAAGTGCTTATATGTGTGCTATCAAAAGTTTTTTTAGTAAAATTGTTGTTGGGAAAATACAAATAAACAATCAGTTTCAATATATCGATAGGTTAATATACATAATTCAAATTTTAAGTTTCTCGAAGGATGTAATTTAATGTGAGTTGAATTTATTGTTTATTTATTAAATTATGTAGCCTCTCAAATTTACTAAATGTAATTTGATCGAACATACAAATGTTATATAACACTGGGATGAAAAAAAACTATATGTTATAAATAGCACAAAGGAATGAAGACCCCTGGGTTGTGGGAAGGCACGCTCTGGTCCAAAAGTCAAGACCTGAATGCGCTGCGGCACGTCGAGACGCAGACCCTCCACCATGCTAACAGGCCAAAGGAGAGTGCCGTCTAGCAGGTTCATACCACCTCCTTCAATACAGTAGTATTCCATTTTTATCTTAATATGTGCTATTTGTATTGATGATCTAAATTTAGGTAGTAAAAACTAGTATACAACTTATGTTAATCCATCAATATGTACATGCTGTTGCTATTTTATAGGGATAACTGTTATTTGTTTGGAAATGATTTAACGTGGAAGATTCTTGCCTTTTTTTAAAGTAAAACTATAAACTGATTTTATTTGTCTTTTGTATTTTATTTTTGGCGTGAAGATAAATATATAATAAACTTACATATAAAAATAGCATAAACATTTTATTAAACAAGGGATATATTATGTGTTGCACAATATACGATATTAGTAACTAGCTGTTACTAGCCCGTCAGAAATTACGGGCTTTTAACCTAAAGAAATATTGTTAGTTTGAAATTAATTAATTAGTTATGAAATGAATTTACTGGCTTACAAATTTCTCTTTAAAAAAACTAGATTTAAAACGCTAATTTTGAATTGCATGTAATAATATTTGAATCCGTCCTGTAAAATATAAAGGTATTACTGTAATAAAGTTCCAACCAATTGAACATTAAAATATTCAATAGAACGTGTAAAAATTAAAAAAGTGTCTTTTACGCTTGCATGACAGCTCAAAAAGGATTTTCAATGGTTTAGTTTAAACTTTGCTGTTAGTTTAGTTTTGGATATTGAATCACATATTTTGATGACACTTTAAGCCAAATTTTATTTCTTAAAAACTGTAGTTAAATTGTATTAAAAATGTTTAAAAGTTTGTTCATTGGGCTCAATTTGTTAATAAAAATTAACCTAACTACTTCCAATGTTTTCATAACTAAAAGATAAATACGGTCTAAATATTTACTAACATTTAATTGTATTTCGTCTGCTAACATACAAACTATGTAAAGACAGTAAAAAAATACATAATTATCTAAAATATATGGATAAATATGTATGTATTCAATGAATAGGATAGTTCCATAGTCCTTAGTTTTCTTATCCCTTGTATTACAATTTCTTACCAGAGTTTCATCTAGTTTCACCGAATTTCATCCAATACACACACAATCAAAATCAATCAAAATTTTCACATAAAATAACTGAATTGGAATCTTTGACTTAAAATTTGTAACCGAAATATAGGATTATATCAACTGTCTTAACCTTCACAAAACTTGTATGGCTAATTTTATCTTTGCCTTTCTATCATCAACATAACATTGAGCCCTCATATTATTAATTTAATTTGTGTCTTTTGTCATTTTTTGTATGTACTCATATACAAATCGAACTTTAGGGAGTAAAATAGCTCTGATCTTTGTTTACAAAAAGGGTTTGATCCAGTTTTGTACGAATATTAAAAACTACCTAAAAACTACAACTTTTCAGCTTGAACAACTAAAATGCCACCCTGCTGCCGTATCTTCTGAGACACAGGGTGTGAGACACAGGGTTGAAGGAAAATCATCTACTACTGTTCCATCAACAGTGATAAAACAAAATTTTGCCGCAAGAGAAAAGTAAAGAAAATCTGAATACCAAATTTTAGAATACATAAATCTGAATTAAACTTTGCTGACACTTATATACAGTATTAAAAACTCTATTCCATTCAGCACGGAATTTGTGTTCCTTATTGCTTTTAAATTTAAGTCCAAAAACCTAAATTTAGTTAGGAATAATTGTCTGCGTTGTTTACAAAAACAACCTTAACTTTACTGATCTGTTGTATTGAATTTGGATGCAAAGTAGGAAACACATAGCTTGGTAAACAAAATGATTGCAAATAAAATATAGAAAAAAACTGTGGTATTTGCCAATTACAAACGTATAACTAAATAAATTTATGATGTCGTATTTTTTCATCATCCTTGGCATAAGGGAAATCATTTGACACCAACCTGGCCTCTCTACGTGTTATAGTTTACTCTGTTTAGGTGGTTACACGTTCCTTATACATGGGGATTAGAGATGTCGAAAAAAGGCAAAAAAAACAGCGTTTTTTGCCAATTGCTAACTTGTAAAAGTGTAAATTTATAATATCGTACTTTTGTCATCATCCTTGGGCTAAGGGAAATCTATTGACACCAAGCTGACCGCGCTACGTTCAGTAGTTTATTCTGAAGAGGTGGTTACACGTTGGTCGCCACTACACGCTATTATTACATATGATTTTAAAATCACTTAAAAATCACTTAAATACCACTTGGCAAATGTTTATTTTATATAAAAAACGTATTGTTTAAACTAAAGTTTAGTAAGCGAATAATTGTTACGATTTTATTAATGCAATAATTGAATAGCCTAATAAATATAATTTTTAAATTGAAGACTGCAGCTACATGACCTTCATTGCTGCAAGTTACTACCAGGAAAATTACATCATGTATCGAAAACCAAGATTTGTATTTTCAGCCATATTCCACTCGACATTCATGGTTGGATTTTCAGTAATTATTGGTGTAGTTGATAAGTCGCAAGTGAATGATTAAAAACATGTTACAAGAATTTGTTCTAATCAATTGTTAAATTGTAAAACCTCGGTATTACATTGCTACATACATAGCAATCAAAGAATATTCTTTTTTCATTTAAATAAATACAAAAAATTCAACCATATTTCACACAGCAGTAATGACCAACTAACCTATTATTATTGAGTCTAAATGTTGAGAGATGGCTAGTGGGCAAAATAACCAATCAAATATATCTTTGATCTCTTAGTATAGCTAAACAAATACAATAAATATGTCTAACTATTTTAAACATATAATAAAATAAAACAATTTATAAATAAGTTTCCAGAAAAGTAGGGATTGACGAGCGGTCTCTGTGCAGGTGTTGAAGTGCTCGCCCGGCTTTGATCAAACCGCCGTCTGAGCTGATGCTGATCCGGGAATTTCAACCCTCAGGATATTAAGGTATTACCATAATCTATACAGGCTCTCTTTTACAACTAAAACTGTTAATATAACTGAAGACATAACCTGTGGCCATCATGCGTGTTTACGATTTATTCTTTATCCTCTTAACAATTTCTAAAATATATATCACATGCACTTTGTAATTCATTTATATCCAAGCATATAATATCAGATAGTTTTTAAAATTTTGTTTTAGTCTATTTTGACACCAAATATAATAGAGTTATATGCAATCGGTTTATTGATTTGACACTGCTCCCCGTTGTGTATACGGACTCTCAGATTTGATCACAGAACTATCTTTATGATCTAATTTAAGTCGTTGCAGATAATTTCAACCAGTAAAGGTTGAATTTTTCTATTATAAAGATCCTCATATTTTCCAAATAGTTTTACGAGTAAGTTAGAATTATATATTAGGATAAAATACTCATTTGTGGTACACACGTGTTAAGTCTTTAAATATATCAAAATAATAAACTACCATTATCTTATATTTGTTTTACTAGCAGTGCCTTTCTGCATTTCTCCAGAATCGAAGAGGTTGTCAAGGAGTACTTAAGAAGAGTGAAACACGTACCCATACTTAAGATGTAGGCCTAAGCAGAAGATGCAAATGTCGCTGAATCGAATTTACTAATTAAATGTTCATGTCAGAGTTTATAGCTGTTTAAATTGTCGACTGTTCTCAATAACATAATCTTCCTATGTCTACATTGTTAAGGACTGTTCTATTTATAAGATTTGTTTTCCAAGTTGGTTATTACCTCATGAGCTATATGTAATATTATAACTTAAACTCACTTGTTAATGTAGATAACTTTTATATATCTATATTTTTATACTGATAATAAAGTACTTTAAAGCAAGGTTGAGTTTTTATGTTGACCCTAACTCACGTTACAATGTAGACGTGATGAATCGTTATCAGAAGTTTCCTAGAAATGCACGTAACAACAGGACCTGAAGGTTGACATTTAAAATATTTATCAACAGTGGGCAACAGTCTTTTTATTTGAACATTATAATAGTCAAATGCAATAGTCAAAATAATAGTCAAATGTTTTAAATATGCCAATAATGAATAAAGCGTAAGATCTGGTTGAAATTTAAAATTTGGCTTTGTTATTTGTTATTAATGACAACAAAAAACATAAAACTGACCATGTACAATATTGCAATTTTGTCATTATAAACAAAACAAACTTGTAAAATGAGAAAATTTTACCTAAAACTAAGGGAGAAAATCTTTTCAAATGTGCCCGTGAAAAACTCAGTTATCAGTCCCAAACACTAACAGAGAAGTTAGTGAGAAAAAAATTCTTATCTGCTGTGTAACTAAATGTAAGCTTGGTTTACAATTCTTCCAGTTTACTGACTAGTTTAATTATTTACTAGAACATATTTTAGATTTCTTTTATATCTAAAATATTATTATTTTTTTATATAAACCTAGTGACCATTTTCATAATCATTTTGATTCTTGTTATTTTAGATATTGATTTGAAAGAGATTTAATATGTACAATATAATGCATAGTTTCGTTTACTTCGTTTCAGACGAAGCTTTTCGAATTTATGAGGTAGGAAGGTTGGAAGGGGTTATCAGTTTTCCAGTTTTAGAATTACACTAACATGCATAATAATAAACATCCAAGAGCACTCTTCAAAAACAACGCAGCCAAGGGCCAATACGATAGAAAATATTCTGACTAAAGGTTTGGTTTTGAAGTTTTCGACAGTTGTTCCGATTTTACTATTCGAGTTGTATTATAAACAGAAATTATTTGTTTCAACGTGATGTAAGATTTGTAGTCCTTTATTATGGATATATTATATCAGTCTATAGATAACAATCAATGATTAATTTTGACAGTGTTGGGGGTATTTTAATCTGTGCTAGTAGCTGATCAACATTTTATTTTTGTTATTTAAAAACTGGTGATTTGAATATCTCACTGCTATTATGGTTGTACGCATTAATTGAATAACCAATAAATAATAAGTTCACTTTTAAAATATATTCAGCTTTATTTAAATAAGTGTTATGTGGCTCAAACTCATCTTTTATACTTACAAGTAAGACTTTATCTGATATCTAACTATCAAAGCTTTGAAGGTCAAAGGAACCGAATCGCTTCGAATTAAAATTAGTTTTACTAATAAAACCGTGGATTATTAAGTACGGGGGAGTTGTAGGTCAAATTAAGAAACCGAATGTAAGTTTAGGAAAATAATGTGTCAACTATAGTAAACATTAATAATGTATAACAATATAGACCTTAGTGTCCTTGTTATTGGAAGTTCAAGTTTGGAAAATCCCGTTCATTTTCATGGACTACGATAAGTATTGGTTGAGCTGCATAAAATTATGAACGATAGCCAAAGAATAAAATATTTCATAATGCTCAGCTTAGACTCTTTTTATAATCAAAGGGAATAAAAGATATCATGAAGCCATTAAGAGAGCCATTTAACAGATTTCAAAGTAAGATGGAGTGACTGCCAACAGGAACATTTACCGCAGGCTTTACTAAAATTATATCATGTAATATTTTGACAGTGAAATTAATCGTTTAATTAACAAAGTGTTTGGTATTTCAGTAGACGTAGACAAATTAATAGTTGTATGCATGGAGCATATTCAGTATTTTTAAATAAACTATACATACATTGTCTATAGGTTGTTTATTATTTCCACGTAATCATGGTTCAAAACATAACATGTTTTACTTCCCTTTTTATTAATATAAGTAAATGTATTTTAATTCATTTATCCTGTTTAATTAATGAAAAAAAATGTTCCTAGAAATATTATTTTTTACGCAAATATGTATGAAATAATCGATTAAAGTATGCAGTCAAGAGATAAGTAAGTCACAGTCTTCCTTAATGTGTATCTTCTCACTTCATATAAAGCAACAGACCTTTTAAAACAAATTGTACTTTTATCAAATCACAGGGGGGAGCACCTTAAGTGTCAGAAGCAAATTTCAAATTCAAGCATATATAGAACAGTATTTAATGTTACAGTCTTCATTAGTAGGACAGAATGCCACAAGTCCTATCTCAAACGGACCACTTAGTCAGAAATGGCAGCATGTCTAAAATTTAATTTCAGTGCTATAACATAAACTAAAAAGTAGATTATTTCCGATGCCGTGACCTTTTGAGGTCCAGTTTTTTGGAAATGTATTCTAAATCGTATACCTTTGAAATTATGTATTGTATGGCCAATGCCTACCATAAAATGTAAAATACCTCTCGCCATGAACTTTAGAAAGTGTTTAGTCTTATGGTAGGCATGGATTATATTGTATATGATGCGTTAGAGGTCATTCGTTGTTACAAACCATAACTCAAAAGGACTATTGCATGGTTAATCATAATACTTTAAAGTTTCAATAGGAGCACTTTAATAGACGTTTTGACAGACTGCCATTGCTGAATCAGAGGTCCAGTGACAGTGGGCCTAAGACTTTGTTTTGACAGACTGCCATTGCTGAATCAGAGGTCCAATGACAGTGGGCCTAAGACTTTGTTTTGACAGACTGCCATTGCTGAATCAGAGGTCCAGTGACAGTGGGCATAAGACTTTGTTGTGACAGACTGTCATTGCTGAATCAGAAGTCCAATGGCAGTGGGCCTAAGACTTTGTTTTGACAGACTGCCATTGCTAAATCAGAGGTCCAATGACAGTGGGCCTAAGACTTTGTTTTGACAGACTGCCATTGCTGAATCAGAGGTCCAGTGACAGTGGGCCTAAGACTTTGTTGTGACAAACTGCCATTGCTGAATCAGAGGTCAAATGACAGTGGGCCTAAGACTTTGTTTTGACAGACTGCCATTGCTGAATCAGAGGTCCAATGACAGTGGGCCTAAGACTTTGTTTTGACAGACTGCCATTGCTGATTCAGAGGTCCAATGACAGTGGGCCTAAGACTTTGTTTTGACAGACTGCCATTGCTGAATCAGAGGTCCAGTGACAGTGGGCCTAAGACTTTGTTGTGACAGACTGCCATTGCTGAATCAGAGGTCCAATGACAGTGGGCCTAAGACTTTGTTTTGACAGACTGCCATTGCTGATTCAGAGGTCCAATGACAGTGGGCCTAAGACTTTGTTTTGACAGACTGCCATTGCTGAATCAGAGGTCCAGTGACAGTGGGCCTAAGACTTTGTTGTGACAGACTGCCATTGCTGAATCAGAGGTCCAATGACAGTGGGCCTAAGACTTTGTTTTGACAGACTGCCATTGCTGAATCAGAGTTCCAATGACAGTGGGCCTAAGACTTTGTTTTGACAGACTGCCATTGCTGAATCAGAGGTCCAATGACAGTGGGCCTAAGACTTTGTTTTGACAGACTGCCATTGCTGAATCAGAGGTCCAGTGACAGTGGGCCTAAGACTTTGTTTTGACAGACTGCCATTGCTGAATCAGAGGTCCAATGACAGTGGGCCTAAGACTTTGTTTTGACAGACTGCCATTGCTGAATCAGAGGTCCAGTGACAGTGGGCATAAGACTTTGTTGTGACAGACTGTCTTTGCTGAATCAGAAGTCCAATGGCAGTGGGCCTAAGACTTTGTTTTGACAGACTGCCATTGCTAAATCAGAGGTCCAATGACAGTGGGCCTAAGACTTTGTTTTGACAGACTGCCATTGCTGAATCAGAGGTCCAGTGACAGTGGACCTAAGACTTTGTTGTGACAGACTGTCATTGCTGAATCAGAAGTCCAATGACAGTGGGCCTAAGACTTTGTTTTGACAGACTGCCATTGCTGAATCAGAGGTCCAATGACAGTGGGCCTAAGACTTTGTTTTGACAGACTGCCATTGCTGATTCAGAGGTCCAATGACAGTGGGCCTAAGACTTTGTTTTGACAGACTGCCATTGCTGAATAAGAGGTCCAGTGACAGTGAGCCTAAGACTTTGTTGTGACAGACTGCCATTGCTGAATCAGAGGTCCAATGACAGTGGGCCTAAGACTTTGTTTTGACAGACTGCCATTGCTGAATCAGAGTTCCAATTACAGTGGGCCTAAGACTTTGTTTTGACAGACTGCCATTGCTGAATCAGAGGTCCAATGACAGTGGGCCTAAGACTTTGTTTTGACAGACTGCCATTGCTGAATCAGAGGTCCAGTGACAGTGGGCCTAAGACTTTGTTGTGACAGACTGTCATTGCTGAATCAGAAGTCCAATGGCAGTGGGCCTAAGACTTTGTTTTGACAGACTGCCATTGCTAAATCAGAGGTCCAATGACAGTGGGCCTAAGACTTTGTTTTGACAGACTGCCATTGCTGAATCAGAGGTCCAGTGACAGTGGACCTAAGACTTTGTTGTGACAGACTGTCATTGCTGAATCAGAAGTCCAATGACAGTGGGCCTAAGACTTTGTTTTGACAGACTGCCATTGCTGAATCAGAGGTCCAATGACAGTGGGCCTAAGACTTTGTTTTGACAGACTGCCATTGCTGAATCAGAGGTCCAGTGACAGTGGGCCTAAGACTTTGTTGTGACAAACTGCCATTGCTGAATCAGAGGTCAAATGACAGTGGGCCTAAGACTTTGTTGTGACAGACTGCCATTGCTGAATCAGAGGTCCAATGACAGTGGGCCTAAGACTTCGTTGTGACAGACTGCCATTGCTGAATCCGAGGTCCAATGACAGTAGGCCTAAGACTTTTTTTGACAGACTGTCATTGCTGAATCAGAGGTCCAATGACAGTGGACCTAAGACTTTGTTTTGACAGACTGCCATTGTTGAATCAGAGGTCCAATGACAGTGGGCCTAAGACTTTGTTTTGACAGACTGCCATTGCTGATTCAGAGGTCCAATGACAGTGGGCCTAAGACTTTGTTTTGACAGACTGCCATTGCTGAATCAGAGGTCCAGTGACAGTGGGCCTAAGACTTTGTTGTGACAGACTGCCATTGCTGAATCAGAGGTCCAATGATAGTGGGCCTAAGACTTTGTTTTGACAGACTGCCATTGCTGAATCAGAGTTCCAATGACAGTGGGCCTAAGACTTTGTTTTGACAGACTGCCATTGCTGAATCAGAGGTCCAATGACAGTGGGCCTAAGACTTTGTTTTGACAGACTGCCATTGCTGAATCAGAGGTCCAGTGACATTGGGCCTAAGACTTTGTTTTGACAGACTGCCATTGCTGAATCAGAGGTCCAATGACAGTGGGCCTAAGACTTTGTTTTGACAGACTGCCATTGCTGAATCAGAGGTCCAGTGACAGTGGGCATAAGACTTTGTTGTGACAGACTGTCATTGCTGAATCAGAAGTCCAATGGCAGTGGGCCTAAGACTTTGTTTTGACAGACTGCCATTGCTAAATCAGAGGTCCAATGACAGTGGGCCTAAGACTTTGTTTTGACAGACTGCCATTGCTGAATCAGAGGTCCAGTGACAGTGGACCTAAGACTTTGTTGTGACAGACTGTCATTGCTGAATCAGAAGTCCAATGACAGTGGGCCTAAGACTTTGTTTTGACAGACTGCCATTGCTGAATCAGAGGTCCAATAACAGTGGGCCTAAGACTTTGTTTTGACAGACTGCCATTGCTAAATCAGAGGTCCAGTGACAGTGGGCCTAAGACTTTGTTGTGACAAACTGCCATTGCTGAATCAGAGGTCAAATGACAGTGGGCCTAAAACTTTGTTTTGACAGACTGCCATTGCTGAATCAGAGGTCCAATGACAGTGGGCCTAAGACTTCGTTGTGACAGACTGCCATTGCTGAATCCGAGGTCCAATGACAGTAGGCCTAAGACTTTTTTTGACAGACTGTCATTGCTGAATCAGAGGTCCAATGACAGTGGACCTAAGACTTTGTTTTGACAGACTGCCATTGTTGAATCAGAGGTCCAATGACAGTGGGCCTAAGACTTTGTTTTGACAGACTGCCATTGCTGATTCAGAGGTCCAATGACAGTGGGCCTAAGACTTTGTTTTGACAGACTGCCATTGCTGAATCAGAGGTCCAGTGACAGTGGGCCTAAGACTTTGTTGTGACAGACTGCCATTGCTGAATCAGAGGTCCAATGACAGTGGGCCTAAGACTTTGTTTTGACAGACTGCCATTGCTGAATCAGAGTTCCAATGACAGTGGGCCTAAGACTTTGTTTTGACAGACTGCCATTGCTGAATCAGAGGTCCAATGACAGTGGGCCTAAGACTTTGTTTTGACAGACTGCCATTGCTGAATCAGAGGTCCAGTGACAGTGGGCCTAAGACTTTGTTGTGACAGACTGCCATAGCTGAATCAGAGGTCCAATGACAGTGGGCCTAAGACTTTGTTTTGACAGACTGCCATTGCTGAATCAGAGGTCCAATGACAGTGGGCCTAAGACTTTGTTTTGACAGACTGCCATTGCTGAATCAGAGGTCCAATGACAGTGGGCCTAAGACTTTGTTTTGACAGACTGCCATTGCTGAATCAGAGGTCCAATGACAGTGGGCCTAAGACTTTGTTTTAACAGACTGCCATTGCTGAATCAGAGGTCCAGTGACAGTGGGCCTAAGACTTTGTTGTGACAAACTGCCATTGCTGAATCAGAGGTCCAATGACAGTGGGCCTAAGACTTTGTTTTGACAGACTGCCATTGCTGAATCAGAGGTCCAGTGACAGTGGGCCTAAGACTTTGTTGTGACAGACTGCCATTGCTGAATCAGAGGTCCAATGACAGTGGGCCTAAGACTTTTTTTGACAGACTGCCATTGCTGAATCAGAGGTCCAATGACAGTGGGCCTAAGACTTTGTTTTGACAGACTGCCATTGCTGAATCAGAGGTCCAATGACAATGGGCCTAACACTTTGTTTTGACAGACTGCCATTGCTGAATCAGAGGTCCAATGACAGTGGGCCTAAGACTTTGTTTTGACAGACTGCCATTGCTGAATCAGAGGTCCAATGACAGTGGGCCTAAGACTTTGTTTTGACAGACTGCCATTGCTGAATCAGAGGTCCAATAACAGTGGGCCTAAGACTTTGTTTTGACAGACTGCCATTGCTAAATCAGAGGTCCAGTGACAGTGGGCCTAAGACTTTGTTGTGACAAACTGCCATTGCTGAATCAGAGGTCAAATGACAGTGGGCCTAAGACTTTGTTTTGACAGACTACCATTGCTGAATCAGAGGTCCAATGACAGTGGGCCTAAGACTTTGTTTTGACAGACTGCCATTGCTGAATCAGAGGTCCAGTGACAGTGGGCCTAAGACTTTGTTTTGACAGACTGCCATTGCTGAATCAGAGGTCCAATGACAGTGGGCCTAAGACTTTGTTTTGACAGACTGCCATTGCTGAATCAGAGGTCCAGTGACAGTGGGCATAAGACTTTGTTGTGACAGACTGTCATTGCTGAATCAGAAGTCCAATGGCAGTGGGCCTAAGACTTTGTTTTGACAGACTGCCATTGCTAAATCAGAGGTCCAATGACAGTGGGCCTAAGACTTTGTTTTGACAGACTGCCATTGCTGAATCAGAGGTTCAGTGACAGTGGACCTAAGACTTTGTTGTGACAGACTGTCATTGCTGAATCAGATGTCCAATGACAGTGGGCCTAAGACTTTGTTTTGACAGACTGCCATTGCTGAATCAGAGGTCCAATAACAGTGGGCCTAAGACTTTGTTTTGACAGACTGCCATTGCTAAATCAGAGGTCCAGTGACAGTGGGCATAAGACTTTGTTTTGACAGACTGCCATTGCTGAATCAGAGGTCCAATGACAGTGGGCCTAAGACTTTGTTTTAACAGACTGCCATTGCTGAATCAGAGGTCCAGTGACAGTGGGCCTAAGACTTTGTTGTGACAAACTGCCATTGCTGAATCAGAGGTCCAATGACAGTGGGCCTAAGACTTTGTTTTGACAGACTGCCATTGCTGAATCAGAGGTCCAGTGACAGTGGGCCTAAGACTTTGTTGTGACAGACTGCCATTGCTGAATCAGAGGTCCAATGACAGTGGGCCTAAGACTTTTTTTGACAGACTGCCATTGCTGAATCAGAGGTCCAATGACAGTGGGCCTAAGACTTTGTTTTGACAGACTGCCATTGCTGAATCAGAGGTCCAATGACAATGGGCCTAACACTTTGTTTTGACAGACTGCCATTGCTGAATCAGAGGTCCAATGACAGTGGGCCTAAGACTTTGTTTTGACAGACTGCCATTGCTGAATCAGAGGTCCAATGACAGTGGGCCTAAGACTTTGTTTTGACAGACTGCCATTGCTGAATCAGAGGTCCAATAACAGTGGGCCTAAGACTTTGTTTTGACAGACTGCCATTGCTAAATCAGAGGTCCAGTGACAGTGGGCCTAAGACTTTGTTGTGACAAACTGCCATTGCTGAATCAGAGGTCAAATGACAGTGGGCCTAAGACTTTGTTTTGACAGACTACCATTGCTGAATCAGAGGTCCAATGACAGTGGGCCTAAGACTTTGTTTTGACAGACTGCCATTGCTGAATCAGAGGTCCAGTGACAGTGGGCCTAAGACTTTGTTTTGACAGACTGCCATTGCTGAATCAGAGGTCCAATGACAGTGGGCCTAAGACTTTGTTTTGACAGACTGCCATTGCTGAATCAGAGGTCCAGTGACAGTGGGCATAAGACTTTGTTGTGACAGACTGTCATTGCTGAATCAGAAGTCCAATGGCAGTGGGCCTAAGACTTTGTTTTGACAGACTGCCATTGCTAAATCAGAGGTCCAATGACAGTGGGCCTAAGACTTTGTTTTGACAGACTGCCATTGCTGAATCAGAGGTTCAGTGACAGTGGACCTAAGACTTTGTTGTGACAGACTGTCATTGCTGAATCAGATGTCCAATGACAGTGGGCCTAAGACTTTGTTTTGACAGACTGCCATTGCTGAATCAGAGGTCCAATAACAGTGGGCCTAAGACTTTGTTTTGACAGACTGCCATTGCTAAATCAGAGGTCCAGTGACAGTGGGCCTAAGACTTTGTTGTGACAAACTGCCATTGCTGAATCAGAGGTCAAATGACAGTGGGCCTAAGACTTTGTTTTGACAGACTGCCATTGCTGAATCAGAGGTCCAATGACAGTGGGCCTAAGACTTCGTTGTGACAGACTGCCATTGCTGAATCCGAGGTCCAATGACAGTAGGCCTAAGACTTTTTTTGACAGACTGTCATTGCTGAATCAGAGGTCCAATGACAGTGGACCTAAGACTTTGTTTTGACAGACTGCCATTGTTGAATCAGAGGTCCAATGACAGTGGGCCTAAGACTTTGTTTTGACAGACTGCCATTGCTGATTCAGAGGACCAATGACAGTGGGCCTAAGACTTTGTTTTGACAGACTGCCATTGCTGAATCAGAGGTCCAGTGACAGTGGGCCTAAGACTTTGTTGTGACAGACTGCCATTGCTGAATCAGAGGTCCAATGACAGTGGGCCTAAGACTTTGTTTTGACAGACTGCCATTGCTGAATCAGAGTTCCAATGACAGTGGGCCTAAGACTTTGTTTTGACAGACTGCCATTGCTGAATCAGAGGTCCAATGACAGTGGGCCTAAGACTTTGTTTTGACAGACTGCCATTGCTGAATCAGAGGTCCAATGACAGTGGGCCTAAGACTTTGTTTTGACAGACTGCCATTGCTGAATCAGAGGTCCAATGACAGTGGGCCTAAGACTTTGTTTTAACAGACTGCCATTGCTGAATCAGAGGTCCAGTGACAGTGGGCCTAAGACTTTGTTGTGACAAACTGCCATTGCTGAATCAGGGGTCCAATGACAGTGGGCCTAAGACTTTGTTTTGACAGACTGCCATTGCTGAATCAGAGGTCCAGTGACAGTGGGCCTAAGACTTTGTTGTGACATACTGCCATTGCTGAATCAGAGGTCCAATGACAGTGGGCCTAAGAATTTTTTTGACAGACTGCCATTGCTGAATCAGAGGTCCAATGACAGTGGGCCTAAGACTTTGTTTTGACAGACTGCCATTGCTGAATCAGAGGTCCAATGACAATGGGCCTAACACTTTGTTTTGACAGACTGCCATTGCTGAATCAGAGGTCCAATGACAGTGGGCCTAAGACTTTGTTTTGACAGACTGCCATTGCTGAATCAGAGGTCCAATGACAGTGGGCCTAAGACTTTGTTTTGACAGACTGCCATTGCTGAATCAGAGGTCCAATGACAGTGGGCCTAACACTTTGTTTTGACAGACTGTCATTGCTGAATCAGAGGTCCAATGACAGTGGGCCTAAGACTTTGTTTTGACAGACTACCATTGCTGAATCAGAGGTCCAATGACAGTGGGCCTAAGACTTTGTTTTGACAGACTGCCATTGCTGAATCAGAGGTCCAATGACAGTGGGCCTAACACTTTGTTTTGACAAACTGCCATTGCTGAATCAGAGGTCCAATGACTGTGAGCCTAAGACTTTGTTTTGACAGACTGCCATTGCTTAATCAGAGGTCCAATGACAGTGGGCCTAAGACTTTGTTTTGACAGACTGCCATTGCTGAATCAGAGGTCCAATGACAGTGGGCCTAAGACTTTGTTTTGACAGACTGCCATTGCTGAATCAGAGGTCCAATGACAGTGGGCCTAAGACTTTGTTTTGACAGACTGCCATTGCTGAATCAGAGGTCCAATGACAGTGGGCCTAAGACTTTGTTTTGACAGACTGCCATTGCTGAATCAGAGGTCCAATGACAGTGGGCCTAAGACTTTGTTTTGACAGACTGCCATTGCTGAATCAGAGGTCCAATAACAGTGGGCCTAAGACTTTGTTTTGACAGACTGCCATTGCTGAATCAGAGGTCCAATGACAGTGGGCCTAACACTTTGTTTTGACAGACTGCCATTGCTGAATCAGAGGTCCAATGACAGTGGGCGTAAGACTTTGTTTTGACAGACTGCCATTGCTGAATCAGAGGTCCAATGACAGTGGGCCTAACACTTTGTTTTGACTGACTGCCATTGCTGAATCAGAGGTCCAATGACAGTGGGCCTAAGACTTTGTTTTGACAGACTGCCATTGCTGAATCAGAGGTCCAATGACAGTGGGCCTAAGACTTTGTTTTGACAGACTGCCATTGCTGAATCAGAGGTCCAATGACAGTGGGCCTAACACTTTGTTTTGACTGACTGCCATTGCTGAATCAGAGGTCCAATGACAGTGGGCCTAAGACTTTGTTTTGACAGACTGCCATTGCTGAATCAGAGGTCCAATGACAGTGGTCCTAAGACTTTGTTTTGACAGACTGCCATTGCTGAATCAGAGGTCCAATGACAGTGGGCCTAAGATTTTGTTTTGACAGTCTGCCATTGCTGAATCAGAGGTCAAATGACAGTGGGCCTAAGACTTTGTTTTGACAGACTGCCATTTCTGAATCAGAGGTCCAATGACAGTGGGCCTAAGACTTTGTTTTGACATACTGCCATTGCTGAATCAGAGGTCCAATGACAGTGGGCCTAAGACTTTGTTTTGACAGACTGCTATTGCTGAATCAGAGGTCCAATGACAGTGGGCCTAAGACTTTTTTTTTGACAGACTGCCATTGCTGAATCAGAGGTCCAATGACAGTGGGCCTAAGACTTTGTTTTGACAGACTGCCATTGCTGAATCAGAGGTCCAATGACAGTGGGCCTAAGACTTTGTTTTGACAGACTGCCATTGCTGAATCAGAGGTCCAATGACAGTGGGCCTAACACTTTGTTTTGACAGACTGTCATTGCTGAATCAGAGGTCCAATGACAGTGGGCCTAAGACTTTGTTTTGACAGACTACCATTGCTGAATCAGAGGTCCAATGACAGTGGGCCTAAGACTTTGTTTTGACAGAATGCCATTGCTGAATCAGAGGTCCAATGACAGTGGGCCTAAGACTTTGTTTTCACCCTGTGTAATTTGAAAACCTATTACTATTATGTCTTAAAAAGGTTTTCTTTTATAGTGCCAGCTACAAGTTAGTAAGACGTTTTGACAGCCTGACAGATAACAGTTAAAGAGTATTTCAATATACTAACATTTGAATTTATTTATTCAGCTGACACGGAAACTATCGAAACCTGTATACCATGTATATAAACAAGATGTAATAAAAAACCTTCAGAAAAAGCACATTCTTTATTGGGTTGACTTTTACACTCTGTTGATACGTGCGGTATTAAAGTTAAGAAATATACTAGAACTTCTGCTACAAGCATATTTGGTAAGTAATTCGAATTTATATTATGCGGTAAGTGTGTCAGACCGACACTAGACACTCGTTTTCCCCCCAATAGGCACTGCTAAAGCTTATTGAAACCAAAAGTCGGCTTTTCATCTGTTCCCCAACTACTTTTATAGCTGTGATTGACTTCGGATAGGCCGTTATTTTATTATATAAGATAATTCTAGAGAATAATTCAGGTCTTTTAGTCTTTTGCTTCATTAAATAGAGCATATAATTAGGTTGATTTAAAGAAGTTTTCCATCATTACAATTTTACATGTACGTTCTATGGCAAATGTTCTTGGACGAACTATATAACTGGTTACATAGGTGTTTGCTCTACTTTTCAAATACACAATAATTTGATAAATGCAACTAATTGATAGAATAACTGTTAACGAACACTAGTAAATAGTTTATTAGATATGAACATTACTGAGATATACAGGATGCTGGTATATAGCTAGGATGCATAAGTAAATACCCCCGTTGCAGCAAACCTGCATACTCAGCGAATTTCAAATGGTACTTCACTACCTCATGAAGCCACTTACCAACTTTCATCAAAGCATAATCATAAACTAGCGTGATATGAATTTTTATTTATTCTCCATAAGAAAAACATTATGACTGAGGATGCAAGTTTGCTGCATCAAGGACCACAAAAATCTATTTTTGTTATGAAAATGCCAATGGATCACCACTAAATAAAATAACATACCAAGTTTTACCAATTTTTGTTCATAAACAAGCATGATATCACAAGTTTCTTATTATCCAGAAGAATAACTTTATAGCTGCTGAGTACGCAGGTTTCCTGCCATGGGGACCACAAAAGTGGGTTTTTTATACAAATATCAGTAAACCCCAACCACATGAAGCCACATACCAAGTTTCATTGGAATATGTTCATTAATAGAGCAACATGTCTGGTTCTCGAACTAATAAAATTAGTTGCTACCCTACACGTTTATACCAAATTTCATCAAGATCGGACTATTTTTACGAAAGTTATCGTGCCTACGGACAAACACACACACACACACACACACACACACACACACACACACACACACACACACACACACACACACACACACACACACACACACACACACACACACACACACACACACACACCACACACACACACACACACACACACATACACATACACACACACACACACATATATATATATATATGCATATGTATAAAAACACCATTCGTTCAAATTCATATATACATTTGAATTTGAACGAATGGTGTTTTTGGCATCTGGGAGCCTCAAAACGAAAAGTTATAATGGTCCCGGGCCTAGGTATTACCATGCTGACTATGGTAATAGCTTCTTCCCTGTAGGGGAAATTCGCTAAAACAAAATAATCAAAAAAAAATACGTAAAGAACCCAACAATTGCAAAGGAAAATTTGTATACTAGTGTAAAGTTTAATTATATTTTACAAACAGTAACTAAAAGGTATTTTGAACTAACACTACTCGGTGAGTTACAAATCATAATATACAGTTCTAAATACGTTTGGTTTGAACAAATTATAATGCTCCGGTGTTCGACCTTTCAATACAAACAGTTTAAAAACTAAAAAGGTTTACAATTGATCGAAATTCAATTTGTTTATTTATTGTCTTTGATTCCCTGGTTGTATTTATTAAGTCCTCCGTGAGACATAACTCCACAGTTTAGAGTGATTGACGTGGTCCTCAAAATGACACTGAAAGATAATAAACGTAACTTTGTAAATGTTCCAATGTTAATCTCTCTTCTCCTTGCAATTTTGCATTCTAAAATTTCCAGACATTCATTCCGTACTGTATTTTTATAAGATGTAACATCCTGATTTTAATAACTAGCTTAAGGAATTCCGTGATTTACACGTAAAGTGTGCAATATTAAATAATATATCCAATGTAGCCATACCTGAAAGTATAAAATATACAGCTCTGTGCTGGAAGTGAATGGTAAGCGGCTGCAGGCGCTGTCATTGTATGTAGATATCGTGACTGAGCGCTGCGAGGCCGCGAGCATTGCAGTGTTCCGCTATCGTCGATCGTTAGATCTGGTCACGTAAACGATCTATTGAAACGCCGATAGATTCAGCTTTAGATTTAATAAATGCGAAGTATAGGTTATTCCAAGTAATTGTCATATTCAGTAGTGGTGAAATGGCAAAGAGGCATACTATTCGGCGCTTTTTTCCCATGTTATTCTTATGGGGAGCCGTTTTTGCGCCGACGCCAGCTCCCGCCTTACACAAGTTTCCTTGTTGGCCTATATTAATACCCAACCCTTGCCTATATTAAATATATTGTCCCCATCCCTCCTCTATATTTTTTAAAATTAATTTTCAAAAAAACTATCTTTGGTGTTTACTGTCCGATTTAAAATTTGGATATGTGATTGGTGTTTTAATAAATTCTACCCAAATTTACTATTACAGTCAAATTAAAAAATTTTGGAAAATACAGCCGCCAACTTCTTTATGTCCGATTTAAAACTTGGATGATTGTCCTAGTGTTTTAATAAATTCTCCCAAATTCACGGTCAAAAATACTGCCGCCAACTTCCTGATTTAAAACTTGGATGATTGTCGTAGTGTTTTAATAAATTCTACATATCCCAACTACGGTCGAACTGCCAACCGATTTTGACCCTATTTTAAAATTCATTTTAATACATCCTTTGCAGAAATCCACGAGTTCTGGCTACTTGGGAACCCGAGCCAGTTGACATATAATAAATCACCCTTCCTCCTAATTACCTTCTCTACCAAATACATGTCTTTATATTTAGTTTTTAACAATTCTTCTGTATAAAATCCTCCTTTGATTATATTGCCATTTTCATCTTTCAAAATATAAGTCACAGGCTTTGTTTTCTTAACTTCTGCTATTGTAAAAAGCTCTCCCGTCCAGTTAGGGGTATATCCTTTACTAAATACATGTTTATATTTAGATATCCTTACACTATCCCCCACCTTATATCTTGGCTTTTTAACTTGTACTTTAGATGCTAACCTTTCATGTACATCTTTAGAGTTCTTAGCACTTACTTGGTTAGGCTTCATCCCTATGGATCTATGTACTTTATTATTATATATCCTTATTAACTTTGGAAGTAAATCCAACCACTTGTAACTCCCTTGTGCACTAAACTCTCTATACAACCAATTCTTTAAAGTTCTCTGGAACCTTTCCACAATAGCCGCCTTAGTTGTAGAGTAAGTGTGGTAGTGATTAATATTTAGAATTTTTAGTTTGGTAAAATGTTCATTAAAAAATTCTTTTCCGTTATCAGATTGAATATTTTTAACTCCCTTTGGTAGAATAGTTTTTATAGCTTCTGTGACTACTAATCCAGTTTTATTCTTTAGTGGAGCAGCATAAGCTTTTTTAGAAAATGTGTCTATTAAAGTTAAAATATATTTATTCCCAGAATTCTCTCTAGCATAATTCCGCATATCTATTAAATCGATTTGAACAGTTTCGTTTATACCCAACACCTTAAAAGACCTTCTAACAAAGTTCTTTCTCGCGGGCTTATGCAATTCGTAAGCAATTTTTTCCATTTTTTATTCTTTATTTTTAATGTTAACGTATCTGCCAGTCTCTGTCGTTTCAAAAACACCTCCATTGCTACCAATTAACATACCATCACTCATTCTTTGATATACATAGTTTTTTGGCAAATATGCCTCTCCATCTAAAGTCTTAAATCCGCTTAAAGATGTAGGGTCTGCAACCAACAATTTAGGATTGTACATCATCAAATCGATTTCATTATTGTCTTGCATAAATTTATTAGTTTTATTGTTAAACCTTAATGCGTGTGATTTTAAACAAATATCAAATTTAATATTGTCTTGTCTAAAAGTTTTAATATTATCGTCATACCTCAAAACCTGCGACATTAAACAAATATCACTCCTATCTTTGCCTTCAGGTACATTCTTTATTAATTTGTCCTCTGCATCCCACATATCTCTATCTAATGTTAATACATTATAATTTTTATCCCCCTGTTTTATTATGCTTTTCTCACCTTTTGTTAATATTTGCTTAACAACAGCCACATCATTTGGCAATGTTCCAGGTAAAATGTTTGTTAATTGCTTATTTTTACCATCAAATTTAAAACCGTCTAAAGTCACAGTCTGATGTTTTGTAACACAATCGTTCTCATCAACAGCGGGTTTAACACGAACTAGCCTTTTATTATTAAAATCCCAAAAGTTTAGATCCATTTTTGGTACTTGAGAGACGTTTACAACATCATCGCTTTCTTTACCAGCCAACAAATTACTTATTTTTCGCTTTTTGGCATTCCAAACACCATTCTCCGATTCCAAAAATTCATAATTATTTTTGTCTTGTACAAAGATACCATCTTTTCTTATTAAAGTTTGCTCTAATGTGGGTACATCGGTTGAGCTTTCACCTCGTTTAACATTAGTAATTTTGCGTTTATTAGCGTTCCAATTATTACTCTTGGATTCTAAAAACTTATATTTAGTATTACCTTGTACAAAAGCATCACCTTTTCTGGTTAACGTCTGCCCCAAAGTCGATACATCATCAGTAAACTCCCCACCTTTAACACTACTAATTTTATAATTTAAAGCATTCCAACCATCATCTTTTAGATTTAAAGTAGTTTCTTTAAAACTTCTAGCTTCTGGTTTACTATACGGGTTATATACGCGATAAAATTTATCTATCATATTTTTATTTAATAAACAATTCCACTTTCCCTCAATTCTTCTATGATAGAATCTATCTCATTATCCACTCCAGAATTTCCCGCCAATCGGCTTAACCAAAGCAGTCTTAACCTATCTACAAGCTCATTAGGATCGTCCCAATAAACATAGTCTATTTTATTACCAGTTACCTGCCTTAAACCTTCACCAACAGTCTTAAACAGGGGTTTAATTATATTAAGATATTTAGTGTGTTTATTACTTGACATCGCCGCACCTGTTTTATAACCCTTTAAATGTGCATTTGTAGCTTCCAAAATCTCTTTATAATTTTGCAAATCAACCTGACTATAGTTTACGGGTTCTTTTAAAGTTAACAATTCCCACAATCCCTTTGTCCCTTTATAAATTGTTTCTCCAACTGTAACATCGTCATTGGCAATTTGAACTTCCTGATTCCCAATAAAAAAATTATTTCCTTCTCGTCTAATACCATATGTGGTGTCTGTCATACTACTTCTACTAAGGTAATTTCCTAAATAGTCTGATGCTAAAAGACCAAAATCTAATTTGTGCGGTGTTATCTGGGTTATTCTTGGTATTCTAGACGGGGTCTTTTCTAAAATCATTGGGAGAACTGGCCTCTCTGTTTTTGTGGCTAAATTTTTTAATTCTTGCAAAGGCTCTATGAACGGTTGGAATGTTTGGAACCTCTCTTCAGCCTCTAGAAATTTACCACGTTTTAACGCACTATATTTTTCTCTTATTTGTTTTGCAGACTCTACCAATTCTTGTTGAATATTTGTTTTCATTTTATTTACATTTTATTTATCTCATTTGTCAAAGGATTATACTCAAACACCTTATCGTGTATTATTAGGCAATATGCAGATGTGTTTGAAGGGACATTTTCTGCAGTTTCAATTTCTAATTTAATATCTACAACCCCCTCTTTGACCGATTCATTCTGCCTAGAACAATCTATTACAATTAGAGGATATTTCTTTATAAAGTCAGCTCTGTTAAACATAGGATCGGGGACGGTGTTGTAGTAACTCTCCCTAAACCTCACAAACATCTCATAAGCTTTAGAGGCATCTCCATTTTCAAAGTCGAGATTTAAATCACTATAAGGATAATATTCAGAGTTTAAAAACACTTTGAGATTTTTCAATTTACAGTGATCAAATTCATCAGTTCTTTTTCGTGGACTGTTGTCCCTACCTGTTTGGAAACCAAATATAATATACCTGGGCTTCTCCAAACTCGAAGACGTCTTAACTGACCATGTATGTCTCTTGGTTTCGGGGTATGATGGGAGTTCGTGTAGCTCCAAACTTCTAAATGCAATTTGCAAATTTTTATTTTGCAATAACATCTTTTGTAATTGAAGCTTCTCCCCATCAGATGGCACCACATGCGGCATCACCCACTGAATCGATTTAAGTGTAATTTTAGGAATAGGATCGACACCAGTTGGAGCATTAGATGTTGTTAATATACAATTTAAGTCGTTTTTGGATCTTTTCAACACCAATTCTTGTTTAACATTTACTAAAACCTTATTAAAATCCTCAAACACACCCATTAACAGCTCTAACGGGACACAAGTACTAAACTTGCCGCTTTTATGGAACTCCTTTAAATTTTCATCAGAATCAAATGCTACATTTGACAATTTAGTTGTTTTATTGTAAGAGCACAATATTTTCATAAGACTGGAAATTCCCGGATTTCTTACAATATCTATTTCTTTACCAGCAACTTCGTATCTAATTTCGTCAAATAAGAATGCAAATGCATTATTTATAAAATGTCCTTTATCATGATTCTCTATTTCTCCTTTAATATACAGATAACTCCTACATGGGAGTGTTAGTAAATCTTGATTATTTATGCATATTCGAATTTCATCGGAATTATTTATTGCTAAAGTGTTGTGTGGAACATAGGAGTGATTTGTAATTTTAACCACGCTATCATCGTATTGGAATTTTCCTGTAACGTCTAGAAAATCTTCCATTTTTATTAATAGAAAATTTTAACTTCAACCCAATTGATCGCAGAAACCTGGCATTTTGCACACTCAGTCCGTTCTTGTAAATTCTCATATATTTTTTATATGACAAGTAATTGTAGTTTCTTCTTTATTAAAGTCAATTGGCTTGTCGTGTTGATCTGCAAATGTAATGCTAACAACATCTAAACTTCTCTTATTTACAGGAAAGTATATAATATTTCTGGGAACCTCAATAATTTTGTAGCCGGGGGGAGCTTCTGGGTAAAAACTGTGTATGGTGTGTGATTTGTCACCATTTAAATAAGACCCATTCGCAATATTACATTTTACTCTAATCACATTTACATTATTTATGTTGATTTTATTTACAGATTTAAACGCAATATCTGGAGTAGAAAATCCTTTAAATCCCAATAATTCAGACCCTAAACACGGTTTTGTAAAATCAAACACATGGCTAGAATGTAATGTGGCTTTCATAGTTTTATTATCGGCTATAAGTACAAAATCTGGGAGTTGCTTTTGAATTTCCTTCGCAAGCTCAAACACTTCGTATGTACCTTCAGCAATTTCAATTACATTTGGAGCTTTGTGATCGTAATAATACACATCCTCACCCTCGTCTATAGTTAATTTTGTGTCTTTAAGTTTATTTAATTTTGGAACTAGCCCTTTGTAAAATATAAGTTTGACTTTTGTATTAATTAATGCTACTTTATTTTGTATAATAACTTCAACTTTACCAGCTAATGCCCGGTTTAATTCGTCAATTGTGACCTCCCCTTTTGGGGTTGTAATTTTGTGCATTTTTTAATATGTCAAAGTATTTAGAGGTTTTTTAACATTAAATATAGAATTATAACTTTGAAAATCTACCAGTCCAATTACATAATCACCATTTAATTCTATAGGAGGAAAGAACACAGACTTCAACTCTGGCTCTGTACCCGTAAATGTTATAGTAAATGAATCCATTTTTATAAACTAAAATTTTTCAGAAATGATAAACATAAAATTCCACAAATGGAACTGTTTAAATCTTGTATTTGATCAGTTGTATAGTAAATTTTAGATGGTACAAAATATTCAATTACCTCTTTTGGAGGCTGTATTCCGAAAGGGTCAAAATATATTACAACATCTTTATTTTTACGATATGCTGTCCAATGTGTGCCCCTGTCACTGTCTAAATTAATAATTCCACATTCTCTTACTTTTGGTCTCTGTTTTAGCTCGTTTTTTAGGTACACTCCTCGAAAGTGAGGCACGTCTCTTGCGGCCTCTAACAGCTGAAAGTTGTCCATCTTTTTTATTAAATTTTAATCCCATTCCCATTTTTGCCTTGGCCTTCATCAAATTTGTCACTGCATAAGCTGCTGCTTTTTCGGCCAGATTGGCGTCCTTTGCCGAAACCCTAGTCCAAGCCTGGTCCGCTAATCTCATATCTGCCTTGTTCCGGGCGGCTGTATCAGGATTATTCATGTAGAATATGTCGTGCTCTTTACAATAAGAGTCTAGCTTATTTTTTGGAGGTACATTTCTGGCTAAATTTTCACGCACGTTAGTTCCAGGTCCACACCATTTATAATTTCCAGGTATGTGGAGAGGGAAAGGAAGGTTGTTTATAAGGGTATTTAACAAGCCACGGCCTCTATATGGCTTTAAGAATAATCCCTTACCTTGGACCTTTTTACACTTTCTCTTTGCCATTTTTATTATATAAAAAATGTCATTTATTCAACAAAAGAACAAATTTAAAATAGCACATAAAGAAATTACACCATTTTTATTATATAAAAAATGTCATTTATTCAACAAAAGAACAAATTTAAAATAGCACATAAAGAAAATACACCAAAGAAGTTGGGTCTATTTCCTAATAATATTCGCTGTCTTATAATAGGGCCCAGTGGTTCGGGGAAGACTGTTGTAATTTATAACTTAATTGTAAAAAAACAAGGATTAAAGTTTACAAATTTATATATAATATCCAAATCTTTAGAACAAGAAAAATATAAAAAAATAATTGAAATATTCCGTCTGTGTGATGAAGTTAAATTACACACATATTCAAACTGTGAAATCACACCAAATGATGTAGAATCACACTCAATAGTTGTATTTGACGACATAAATAGTCCAAATATCACACAATTTTTCTCAATGGGCAGACACAAAAATATTAACAGTTTTTACTTGTGTCAATCTTACAGTAAAGTAAACAAACATTTACGAGACAATGTTAATTTCCTAATATTATTTAAACAAGACGATTTAAATTTAAAACATGTGTATAACAATCATGTGGGAAATGATTTTTCATTTAACCAATTTAGAAATCTCTGCCATCAATGCTGGGATAGGTCTAAATATGGCTTTTTTGTAATAGACAAGGAAAGGCCAAAGAATAATGGGAAATATAGATTTATGTTTGACCAATTTTATAATGACCAAGGGCAAGAGTGTTGATGCCATCCAGAATAAACCTCTTGTCGTCATCAAAAGAGAGTACCTTTTTGTTCATCGTTAATGTTTGAAGATGGTGGTTTGTGGATTTAATTCTTGTAACATTCTCATAGTAATCTTCCCCGGTTGCAAGACAGTGTAAGTAATGTTGGTGTCTTAAGAGATGTTTAACTGTAGCATTGTCAGCTCCCTTTGCCTTTTTAACCTCTAGCTCATTTTGATTTTCTTTTTCGTATAACCATTGTAAAGGAATGAAAGAGTATAATTTTGGCCTTAAACCACAATATTCATACATAATTTGACCATTTAATTCGTCTTTAAACTTGCCCGTAACTTTTTTATTTTTATCAGAGTATAAGAAATGGTCTTTACTATATGCAGAGGTGTCGAAACAGTCCAAGTCACTTTGTATTTCCTTGTAAAAGTCCTCTGTTACTATAGAATAAAGAAGGCTGTCTGTGTATGTCATTAAGAACTTTTTATTCTTAAATTTTGACATATAATTATAGTGGAAATCATACATTATTACTTTACTGATATCCAAAATGGTCATTCCTAAATATATTGGTTTATCAAACTTTACAATTAATTAATTTAAATGCACAGCATGCAAATTGTTATCGAACATTTTGCTACAGTCAAACCTTGGCTTTGTAACGTATTTTGTTAAATTAGACTCGTCTACAAGATGTATATCACGAAACTTGCGTTGGTTCATAATTGTTCGACCAAAGAGACTGTTATTTAACAGTTTGTAAAAGTCTTTTTCAAAATCGTGTTTAGCCTTTTGTCGCTTTTCAATATTAAAATTAATATAGGGCGCAAGCCATTTTGATTGTCTGAATTTTAAAATTCTGTGGTATTTTGTAACTACCAAACCCAGTTCTTCGTATTTTTTTAGTGCTTTATAATGTAAAATATATTTAGTTTTGTCATTTAAATTTGGTATTAATTTTCCATTCATTTTTTCTGGTGCGAGCGGGTAGTCATTATGCAAATCATGTAAACTTTTATCGTATTTTAAATCAACTTCCAAAATAAATCCAAAGTTTTCATTTTGATTGTATTTATAATCTTTCTCATTTGTCCATCTAAAGCCATCAACGGGCAACGACTCGCACATTGCTGTAGAGTATAGCGAGTTGCAGTCTAAGTATACAAGATAGGTGCTTTCTTGATTTGGGTCATAATGTTCGCCCATGTACTTATTATTGGCTTTAGCATAGCGCGTGGAAATCATACTTACACCGCCTCTAATGGCATGTTCTATAAACAAATGCATGTCAACGTCTTGAAATAACTGTAATTTTATGCCGGTCATTCTAAGACATGCCTCCCATGTTAGTCCAGGCAGTGAGTACATATGAACGGGGTCGAGTTTATAATCCTTTAAACATAAGTCCCTAAATGTCTCAAACACATCAGCCAATAACAACACATCTGTTTTAAGGTATAAATCGTGATATTCTTTTAAATTCTTTATATTAAAATGATTCCATACGTTTTTAGCATGTTCATATTGTGCAGGAGATATACATTCTTTAGTTAGACTGCTGTAAAATGCCTCTATGGGTGGGAGGGGCTCTAAAAACGTTTCTGGTCCTGTCATGTATTCGTACGGAAATTCGCCCTTACGTTGTAGTAGTGGATTGTCTGTAAATCTAAATGTATTTAAATTGGAAGCTAATTTGCTTAAGGGAAGAGACAAAAAGTTGTAGGAATCCAAAAATACCAAATCATCAACAGAGAACGAAATATACTTTTCCATATCTTTGGCTATGCAATTCAATTTGTGATTAAATTTTCCCAAGTGTTGCATTATTAAATGACCATCATAGTTTTTAAGATTGTGGAAGAATACTGGAATTTTCTTGGTTACTTTATAGTTTAAATTGCAAGAGTTATGGGAGGGTCCTCTGAACTCGCCTGTTAGGTGGCAGTGGTCGCGCACTTTATCACACAGTAACGGCTGTTGGCATATGTGGCAGTGTGTAGAGTTTTGGAATAACATCTCTTGCTCTGGAGTCATTACAAGGGGAACATATACTCCCATCTGACTTTTAATAAAGTCATAAGTTTTAAATAACTTTTCGAAAAACACATCCATTACATTTTCACCGCTGTACAACTCTTCGTAAATAATTTTAGAATCTCTCACTACAACATAAGCAAATCCAGAAGGCGTGTGTTTGCCACAGTTTATAAAACATTCGAAATCTGCATAAATCACAAAGGGAGCTTTAAGTTGATATTTGTAATTCGTAAATTGTAGTGTATCTTTTTTAGACATTTGTACTCTTTGGGCATCAAAGGTTTTACAATATGTTGTGTGACGTTCCAATATATCTTTGGTGCAAAAATGTTGCAAACAGAACTTGCAAAAATATTTCTTATGGTCGTGTTTTGTAGACCGTAGCATTAACTTATCAAAATCACGAATTAAACAGTAATGTGATTTCCGACCCTGTTGTAGAAGCAGCAGGTTGACGTGCGTATTACTATTTAGTTTAGTTATTCTCAATGGATATATTAATTGTCCTTCAATTCCATATACATTAACACTTATGTTATTTTGTTTTTCAAATTTATCAATGTCGGATATTTTTACGGGATATTTTATATTTGTCATATTTAATTGGCCTATGTGGGGTTCGTAGTAAAATACTCGATTTGCATTTTCTTTACGATTCCTTGGATTCAAGCTTGCTAAAATACTCCACACGAAACATTTATTATCACTATTTTTAATATTTAAAACAGCGTGTTTTGATTTTATATTTTCTGGTGTGGGTATGTATGAGTTGGGAGTTAGGGGTTTATACTTGTAAACATGCAGCTGCCAGTATTTAGTATGGTCATATATCCATCCGCTGCCTTGGGCTTGATACTTGTGCATGGAGGTATCGATCTTAAAAAGTGCTTCTTTAATTTGAGTCTTTAATTGTGCTTTCTCAATTGATAAATTAGTTAAACTTCGAAAATCAGCAATACATTCTTTGTCAATGATTAAATCACCATTATTGTCCACCGAGTGTTTGATGAACTTTACCCTCCTAATAAGAATCCATTTGATAGGTAGGGGACAAGATTGAAGAGTGTCTAATACTTCCACAGATTCACCGTTAAAAATATACAACTTGTAAGGTTGTTTGTCACATCGTAGGTGGTGGCGTTTCTTGTCACGAGTGATGACTCTCTTACACACATTACAACTATTGTGGTTATTAAGCTTATGCGCTTTAAAATGATTGTTATTATCAAATATTTGATGGCATTTTTTACAAATTTTAGGAATAACTTTGTGAATGTTACGATAGTGTCTGATTAAATTACCTCTTTTGGAGCAGGGCACGGAGCATATTGCACACGACAACATTTTCGATGTAAATAAATTTTGAGATGGCATTACTCTGCTTTTTATAAACAAAAAAATTACCATTTTTTATGTTAAATTAGACAAAAATTATGTAAAGATGTGTGAAACCAGCGTTTGGACTGGATACGTATTCACACTGTACAATATCATTTTATAAATAAAACTGCCAACTATCAATCTACATATTCAATTAGAACAGATAATTTAATATTTAAAGTCTAAAATTCAAAACATATTTTACTTGAGAATTTAATGGAAATCTATTTTAAAATTTGGAAATGCAGTCACATTCGAAATATGATTTACAAATGGATATTTAAATATGGAAACCTTAAAATTTGGAAATGGTGAATTGGAATTGGAATATTAAGCTATTTCACAATTTTCGGATTGATTAACAGTTGTGATTGTCCCTGAAGACACCACCTTAGCTACAACTACCGTCGCTAACACTCCCAGCTAACCGAAGTCCTAGGTGTGAGACGTGGAGAGGTGAGCCGTGACGCCGAGACGTCCGGTGGAGAGGTGAGCCGTGACGAGTCCAGTGCCGGTGGAGAGGTGAGCCGTGACGAGTCCAGTGCCGGTGGTGACGTCATCCAATGCCATTGGATGACGTGTCAGTGGTGAGATGTCGTGTCACTGGTGGTCTTGTAGAACAATAGTGCTGTGTGTTGTCGGTGGCTCCTTATATACACATCGAGAGGATTTTCAATTTAACCAGGAAATTACCTCACATTGAGAGGCTGGATTTTCAATTTAACCAGGAAATTACCTTATAGCTAATTCTGGTCAATGTGACGCATGCTTGCACATGACCGACTTTAGTGTGTTAGTATGTCAATGTGTCAGTGAACGGCGGATTGTTGCGTGTGCCATGGCGTCATGGTTAGTGGGCAGCGGTGCGGATTGTTGCGTGTTTTAATTAATCAGTTGGCAGTTTTAATTCGACCGTGAATTTGGGATATGTAGAATTTATTAAAACACTAGGACAATAACACATCCAAATTTTAAATCAAGAAGTTGGCGGCAGTATTTTTTTTGTGAATTTGGGAGAATTTATTAAAACACTAGGACAATAACACATCCAAGTTTTAAACAAATCAGACATAAACACCAAAGATATTTTTTAAAATTTTAAAAAATATAGAGGAGGGATGGGGAAAATATATTTAATATAGGCAAGGGTAGGGTATTAATATAGGCCAACAAGGAAACTTGTGTAAGGCGGGAGCTGGCGTCGGCGCAAAAACGGCTCCCCATAAGAATAACATGGGAAAAAAGCGCCGAATAGTATGCCTCTTTGCCATTTCACCACTACTATATTCTTATTCTTTTACCAAACCCTTATATAAGTATTATATTTATCCGTCGAACATACAGGGTAGCCATATTATAACGAAATATAACTAGGAGTACGCTCTAATGTCGCGTAAGAGGATGAACGAAGAGTTAAATTACTACCTTATTTTGATAGTTAAATGACACTTGAGCAGTTTAATATAGTTAATTGCATGATAAAATATTGACGTTTAGCGAATTTCCTGTATAGGGAAGAAGATATTACCGTAGGTCTCATGGTAAGACTTAAGCCCAAGACCATGATACTTTTTGTTTTGAGGTCCCCAGATGCCAAAAACACAATTCGTTCAAATTTATACATATATGTATATATATATATATATATATATATGTCCGTAAACGCAATAACTTGAGTAAAAAACTTCCAATATTGATGATATTTGGCTCAAATGTGTAAAGTGACATTTATGACTTGAAAAATCGGACTATGGGAAGGGGGGTTTATGTGGGTTTTAAATTTTCCAAAAATCATTTTTTTTTTATTTTTCATCCTAAAGTTTTTAAAAAACTTAATTTTGGGTTGGACCATGTTAAAGAGCTTAAAAAACAAATAGTGTAGTATTTTGAATCATTAACCTAGGTTAAGTGATTGCGGAGAAAATAAAAAAAAAAACCTGCTCATCAAATCTCCCATGTTGATCTTATGGGGAAAAGGTTTTTGGCTTTTCCTCAGTTAATTGTAATGTAAACTTCACATTTGCTTTCACCAATCAACTCAGCTCCACAAAACAATCATTTTGGTGTTTAAATTGTGAAGCTACGTCCAACCGTTGTAGAGATATTAAAAGTGCTGAACACAGTACGTTGTCCAATGTTTATCCTTAAGGAGAATGAATAAAATTTGTTTTCTCCATTATTTATGAATGTATATTGATGAAACTTGGAATGTGGCTTCACGTTTTATTGGTATAATTTGCACAAACAAAATATTTTGTGTTTATTGTCCCTGTAGCAACAATCCTGCGTACTCAGCCCTGATGTTATTCTTATGGAGAATAAGTCAAGTTTTATATCTCCCTTGACTATGAACATAAATTAATTCAACTTAGTATGTAGCTTCACCCGGTTCAGTTATATTGATAACTGCCCAAAAACATATTTCTTCTTGTTTTTGCAGCAAACCTGCGTCTCAGCCCTAATATTATTCTTATGGAGAATAAATAAAATGCCATAGATCACTTATTTACTTATGTATTTTTATGAAACTTGGTAAGTGGCTTTATATGGTAGTGAGAAATATATGCATGCATTGTAAATTGGCTGAGCACTCAGGTTTTCTGCAACGGGGATATTTGGCTTTTCCTCAGTTCATTTTAATGTAAACTTCACACTTGTTTTCCGATCAGTTCAGCTCTACAAAACAATCATTTTGGTTTTTTAGATTGTGATTCTACGTCTAACCGTTGCAGAGATATTCAAGATGCTAAACACAGTACGTTCCCCTATGTTATTCTTATGGAGAATAAATCAAATTTGATATCTCGATTATTTATGAATATACATTGATGCAACTTGGTATGTGGCTTCACGTAATACTGGTATATTGATATTTGTACGTAAAATTGATTTTTTTGTTGACTATCCCCGTAGCAGCAAACCTGCATACTCAGCCCTAATGTTATTCTTATGGAGAATAAGTAAAGTTTTATATCTCCCTTAATTATGATAATAAATTAATAAAACTTTGTATGCAGCTTCAACTGGTTGAGTTATTTTGAAAATTGCATAAAAAAAACAAATTTTGGGTTCCTTGTAGCAGCAAACCTGCGTACTCAGCCCTAATGTTATTGTTATGGAGAATAAATAAAATCCTGTAGTTATTTATTCATTGATTTTTATAAAACTTGGTAAGTGGCTTTATGTGGTAGTGAGAAACATATGCATTAGGCATGCATTGGAAATTTGCTGAGTACGCAGGTTTGCTGTGACGGGGGTATTTTAATTATTCATAAACGTATTATAGCAAAGCATAAAAGAAACAAAATGAGATGTAATAAAAATTTTTGATGTATCAAATAAATATAATAAAATCATGCAATTGTCTATAAAGGACATCAACAATTATTTCCAAATCTTATAATACACTTTAGAGGAAGTTGCACTTAATAGCAGTAATTCAGAAAGCTACATCATATTTTGATATTACAGTAGGGTCTTATCTGTATATATTATTGCCCATCAGCGTGCATTTTAATAAAAATGGCATACTAAAAAAGTAGAAATATTGTGTAATTGTTTTATATTTTAAACCAGGAGTTCTGAGTGAACAATTTTAAAATATTATATTGTGAAGTATAAATATATCTTTATATTTAAATTACATAAATATATTCATTTTTTGAGTTATTTGGACTTTACCTATCGCTTCTAGTGTTTAAAAATACACTACGTTTCGGGAGGTAAGGAAACTCCTCCCGTTATCAAGTGAACCCTACTTACATCTAAATATCAAATTCTTACACCTAACTAACCTACATTTTTTGGATTTTTAAATATTTTTCTTTTACATATTAATTTACACTAACACAAAGATAACAAATATATATACAACAAATCGAATACAATAAATTAACACAACATTTATATATACGAACAAATGGAAAACTGACCATACATTACCTGTTCTGCATCGTAGCCTCCAAGCTGACGGCAAACACGGGAAACTTGAATCTCACGTCCATCCACAACCAGACCGCGCACTCGACTAGTGGCTAGCGGTAGTGGAGGGGGGAGAGCCGTTACCCCCACCTACCGACAGGGGCACGTGACGACACAGCTGTGGCTACCTACACGTCTTTGTCGACGTGAACATGACACGGAAACCAAAAACTGCACGATTCCTCCTAGAATGCTACACGGGCACCAGTACGATATTCTCATAGAGATTACAGCATGCCTACAAGGTGAGCATTGGGAACTGGTCATGCAATCAGGTGGCCGTGTTTCCTCCAAGGGCGATCACGGACGCATGTGTCTTAGCCGCATTGGGTGGACTCTAGACGCAGAAGCAACTGTAACACAAGGAACTGGCGTGTGTTTGTGGGGTGATTTTTGACTGAAATGGTTTAAATTAAGGGAACCCATAGTGGCCTGACATCAATACTACTCTGACTTATCGGATTTTTATGTAATTTAATTAACTTCCCTTCTACAAACTTTCTTTTATAATAGTGAGACTCATGATGTATAATTTTTGAATGTTCCCAACTAAATTTATGATCATTTTCCCAGGCGTGTTTTGCCAATTTAGATTTTACTGTTTCACCATTATTTGTGTTTCTTTTATGTTCGTTTATACGAACTTTTAGCGGCCTTTTAGATTCCCCTATTTATTCACCCTCACATTCACATTTGATGCTGTAGATAATGTTTTTTGAGGCTTGTTCTTCATTTTTCGGTTTTACTTTAGTTAGTTGCCGTCTCAAAGTGTTTGACGATTTATAAGCTGTCAAGATATTTATTTTCTGGCAACTCGCCTTATTTTTCCGACAGTTTTGGGACATATGAGATGCTTATGAAAGCTGTTGGTTTATCCACATTTGGAACAGTGTTTGGCTTTGTCCCCCTTTCCTTTTTGCATCTGTTAATTATTTTTTGAGGATAACCATTTTCTTGTAACTCTTGTGAAATTTTATTGTGCTCCGCGTCTAAAGTTTTCTTTTCACAACAAACTGATTTGGCCCTGTCGAAAAGAGAATAAGCTACTGATTCTTTGACTGATTCACAGTGGTTTGATTTGTAATTGAGGTATCGACCTGTGTTTGTTTTCTTTCTAAAAATTTATGTTTTAAGGGCGTTACCATCTTTAACTACATTTACATCCAAAACTGCTAGTTTTTTGTCTTGTTCTTTTTCTGTTGTGAGTTTAATTGTTGGTTAAACTTTATTTAAATGCTCAGTAAACTCGTCTAACTTTTTATCGCCATGATTTCAGACTGCAAAGACATCGTCAACGTACCTCAGCCACATTTTCGGTTGAAAAAAAGCAGACGCAATAGCTTTCTGTTCGAATTCTTCCATAAATATGTTGGCAAATATTGGTGACAGAGGTGATTAGTGACAGTTTTTGGTTTCCATGTAATGTTCCCGTCGACAAAGACGTGTGGGTAGCCACAGCTGTGTCGTCACGTGCCCCTGTCGGTAGGTGGGGGTAACGGCTCTCCCCCCTCCACTACCGCTAGCCACTAGTCGAGTGCGTGTTCTGGTTGTGGATGGACGTGAGATTCAAGTTTCCCGTGTTTGTCGTCAGCTTGGAGGCTACGATGCAGAACAGGTAATGTATGGTCAGTTTTCCATTTGTTCGTATATATAAATGTTGTGTTAATTTATTGTATTCGATTTTTTGTATATATATTTGTTATCTTTGTGTTAGTGTAAATTAAAATGTAAAAGAAAAATATTTAAAAAATTCAAAAAAATTTAGGTTAGTTAGGTGTAAGAATTTGATATTTATATTTAATTAGGGTTCACTTGATAACAGGAGGAGTTTCCTTACCTCCCGAAACGCAGTGTAGTTTTAAACAATAGAAGCGATAGGTAACGTCCAAATAAATCAAAAAATAAATTAAAATCCATCGCTATAATGAGTTTCAAAAATACAGATAAATATATTCATAATACAAATTGAAGCCTCTTTCCGCGTCTGAATGTTTATCTGTTACCTCCTTCTAAACCACTCATCCGATTTCGATGAAACATTGCATGGTCATTCAGGTTAACCCTGGGAAGCCACTAATCAAAGTCCTAGAAGTAAAGGGCTTCACCCCACTGGATTTCAATGTTACCATGCTAATCATATGAAAGAAAATTTTGTTATGTTTTTTACAAGTAACTAATATAAAATGTTGTAAAAATCTGTCTATTTATTTAAGTAGCAAGCTGTAATGTAAATAGTATAGATTTTGTTAGTGTCAAAACAAATCAAGACTGGAAAACATAATCTCTTTCTAAATTACTTTTGGTTTCTTTTTACTTTACGCGCTCCTTAACCATACATCAAATTGCGATGAAACATTGCATAGTGATCCAGGTAAACCTTGGAAGGTTTATAGCCATTTACTTAAAACCTAGGGCTTTGCCTCACTGGACTTGCTTGGAAATCCTATAGTCATTAGGGATCCTCTTGAGCGGTAGCAGTGTACCTAGTATATCTGAGTCAAACATAAGTCTAATCATGTTCTGCAAATGTTTTAGGGCTCTGCCTCCTTGAAATTCAAAATACCTATTTCAACCAGCTTACTACTGCTGCTACTACTGGACTGAGGGGTGAAATCCAGTAGAAAGAATGCTGAGAGGTTAACATCAAACATAAACCTACCCCTGATAATATAATACTTTGCTCCACTGGAATATGATACCTGGTTTAATGATTTCCCCATAAATTTAATATTTTGCTTTGTAAATTCCAATACATTGTTACACATTGCCACGGAATAATAAATAAATAAATAAATAAATATAACCATGTCAAACATTATACACCAATGACCATCGAACTGAAGGAGCTGAAATTTGTTAGAAAAATAGATAATACACCAGAATCAAAATACACATTCCCTCAATCCAAAGATCCTTTGGGGTCCCGCCCCACTGGTACTTCATGCTATGTTTACCATCTTGCACCTATTACTGGACTGATGAAGCCGAAGGTCAGTAGGATGATGGCTAAAGCACTCAAAGCAGAATGGACAGACTTACTCCAAATGCATTTTTTAGGGTTCCACCCAACAGGCCTTTATTATTCCCATATTCTAATTATCGCTCACACAACTACAGAAAAAAGGAAGCTGAAATTTTAATCAAACCTTGTCCTCCCACATATAATTTGCACTCGTGCAAAGCCAGGCTTGGTCGGGTAGTATACTTTAAGGGAAAACTATGAGTGTTTGAAAGAATAAAAAATCACGTTTAAAAAAGAACGTGGCAAAATAGAAATAAAGTAACAATAACTGCTTTCAATATTTAATTCTCAAACAGTATTTTATTATTCCAGAACTAAGTTTTAGGGGCCGTGCATATATTAACTCACACCTTCCCGAGGGTTGGGGGGGGAAGCGGCACATCGTGACAGACCGTGACATGGTGGAGGGGGGGATACGGGCTGCGTGACATGTCACGGTTAAAACATGCAAAATCGTCAGTTACAGTGACGAAATACCGTACGCCACAATCCAATACTTAAAAATTAATAAGTGTGACGTGACATGGGGTAGGGAAGGAGTACTGAGCAGCGTGACAGCGTGATAAGGGGTGAGAGGGGGTCAAAAAGGGCTGAATATAGCGTGACGTAATTTATCCATGGCCCCTTATATGAACATTAAATATTGGACATATTTAGTAGTTAAGCCATATTTCCCATATTTCCGGAACGAATAACTGAGCTATCATGTTGAAGATACTTTTACCATTAAAGTGTAAAATAATGAATTCAAAAGCATAAAAATTATAACATAAATGGGCGATTCTCACTTATTTTGAATGTACTGGTAGCACCATCTTAGAAAGACACGTTCAAATAACTTAAAACAGGTGTCTCAATGGAAGTTGTAGTACAACTAAATTGATAACAAATATATTTACAAACAAGTCTTGCCAATAGGCCGATGCAAATAAAATAAAGTACAAAAGACACACTCTTAACCACCCTCCATGGGACTGAGCCCTGGGTCGGATAACTGAAAGGTTTTAACGGCAGTTAAAAAAGGGTATAAAAACAGGTACCAAGATGCAACTATGGAATACTTGCTAACTATTTGATCGACTTGTGATCTGATCTTTTTTTACGGTGCAGTATCAGGAATACCGCTGCGGTGGCAGATGTGAGTTAACTTATTTCCTGGAAATAAGAAGGCGGTTAATACGATGGAAGGTTAAAGCGAGGACGGTTAAGAGGGTGTCTACTGTAATCAGATGAGCTCACAAAGTGAGCGAGACCTCATACCTAACTTCAATGCTTTTACTGCTAACGAAGTGATTCAAACTGGAGTGTCTTATGCACGATAACTACCGTGGCCATATCATAAAAAGTTTTAAAAAAAGAATATGACCGTATTTCGCATCTTTTAAGCATCCGGAACTTACTGAATCACTTTCATGTAACATTTTGACAAATTATTTTTTACGAAGGTATCTTCAGAAAAATATTAGTTGCACTCTGCTAAAAAGAATTAATATTCGCACACACATTTAATAATAAATAGTATCAAGTTCTGTAGTAATGCACTTCACACTCAAGCCAAATGTATTAGGTTAGCGACTCACATTGTAATTAAACATTGTAAATAATCAATTGGAATAACATGAGCGGAGGCGGACGAAGTTACACATTCACTGACTCGCGTTCAACTTTGCTCGCCTAGACTCGGCCAAAGTGTGTAGATGGCATACAAATAAATTTTGAATACCATTAACTAAACATAGCTATATCATTATTTATTTTCAAGTTTATGTGTTTTCAGCAAAATACAACTATTAATAAAACAGGTTATGCTTCAATGAAATATCCTAAATACTTTTATCGGTTCGTAAGCGATTGGTTTATTCTTTTAATATAGTTATCATATTGCAAGACGGGTGTCATTCATACTGTATCGTCTTTGACATATTTTATAATTTGAAGTTTACATTTCATGTTATAAGCGAATTAAAGAACCAGAATTTGGAGCGGAAGTGATATCATGGCTGTAGTTTCCATTCTAAAAAAACATGCTACAGTACTGTAGGCAACAGTTCATTGCATCAAACGCGTGCCCCAGAGCAGACTTACATTGTGTTGGGAAATTAGGCTTACTTTTTCGCCCTTATGGCAACAGGGTTTTTAGAATGGAAACTATATAACTAGTCCAACGTTGCAGCTCCAAATTTGGGGACTTTTAATTTGTTTATAAGAGGAAATCAGTGAAACTCAAATGACAATATATGAAAAAGACGATACAATACAAGAAATACCCTTCTAATGATACACAACGTCTCAACAGTGACGCGATACCACTTCAGCCATATCACGAAATGTGACCATATATTGCACATCACTACTCCTTATTCCTCTCAAGAGGTGTGATGGTACCCATGTTAAAAATGTCATCATTCATCAGCATATAGGCTACTATATGAGATACTATCATAGATATCTATGATACTATACACCTCAAATCAGTCCAGTTAAGTCAGTAAACAGAGTTTATACTGTATTTTAAATTCATTTAGATTACAAGTACTAACAGTAGTATTAAGTAGTATTACAGTACTAACAACTATCAAATGAATATTTGGATCCTTTCCGTTAATTTACCAGCACAAACTTTTTGGCTTTCCGATTATTTTCTACCATTCACAATATGTTTTATTACTAAAGAAAATATTCCGCGCACCTGTTAACGTACATTCTCTTTTTCCCTGTTTCTCTGAAATTCCTGGGAGTCTTATCTTAATGCTTATCGATATCTGCTCCACACGCTCAGTGGCGAGTAGTATTCGGACATCAAAGCCCCACCATCAATGTTGCCAATTCAGAAGTTGCATTAATTGCTTCTTGAGATTTAACTTTTAGCGTTCACGGTATGTCGTGGTAGCTCAGGTATGTTCCCAGGGTCAAATCGGATTGTGTTCCTTTATTTTAATTATGTTTTACAGTAATTGTTTAACGTTACTTTGGTTTGTATGTACACCAAACGATTTGTAATAGCCTGTGTTGATTTAGTTATTTTGGAGTTTTAAAAACAATATACAGGCATGGTCGGTTGGTGGGAATGTGTATGAGTGCTTAGACCTATGTTAAATACCTTACCGAACTCAACGTTACTTAACGTAATAAGCACAAATGTCAAACCCACCAACCACACAACAGAATTTATTTCCATTTGCTTTTTACCCCTAATTAGGTAAGGTTTGAATGTGCTATCAGAACTAAATAGGCTTATGAGTATTCCAGTCGGGTATTTTTTACTTAATTTTATAAAACCCCAATAATTCGGTTTACGTTAATTAAGTTTGATTACGTTTAATGTTTAGATATTGAATCGGGCCTATATACTACAAAATAAACATAGGGTACTTTAATTTTTTTTCGGTGGTATCTAGTGCATTTAACAAAATTAAAAACCAAAAAAGTCATGGTATTAAAGGAAATGATCCGAATATTTGCTTTCGATCGTTAAGAATAAGTATAGCCTATTAACTTTTGTTAAACAGCCAAAATTACCCGTCACGAATAAACACACCAGATTGGAGAGAGGATTCTCTTGACTAATGCAGGGTGGTGTGAACTTTAAAATTCCAGGAGAACGGAAGGGTTCTCTTTCATAAGCGGAACAATAGACAAATCCGAATAAATTTATCGATATATTGATTAGATCGACTGTAAACTACTTTATCATCTGTATGTTAGTTATTACGTAATATTTGTTTTTTAGTTTGTTTTTCAAATAAAAATGAAATAAACCTTACCTGCATAAACAAAATAAATGATTTACAAAACATAAAACTAAAATACTAAACAAATTTTAAAGGTTTCTAGGAAATAGCTTTCTGGTATACAGTAGCACGTAAAAAGAACATATGATTTCCATAGATCCGTTAGTACATATTTCCCGAGAATACATATTTAAGTATTATTGGAATCAACGTTTCTTATCTGGACAAATTTCCAGATGATATCGTCCACATCTTTGAGACTGATCATAACCGAAACCATAACCGAAAAACCTAAATAATAGCTATACCGTATCGAACAATTCATTCTGTTTTTTATATTATCGCTTCATCATTTATGAAAGTGTACCCAAAGGAAAGTTTCTGATAAACACTAACCTCATTTGTGAATTCTACGGTAAAAAACTTTCGGAAAAAATAATACAGGCTATGTATAATTTATTGGTCCAATACTTTCTATTTCAACCGGTTATGAATATGCCGGTTAAAACAACAGTTAAAACTGTTAACACACTGTGGTGGTCAGGATAAGATTAACGCAGTTTAAATAATTATAGAGCTTTGTCACTTTTGTTAAAAAAGTGAAGCCTCAATGGAGGGCATTTTTGTAAACAAAACATGTAGCCAAAGAGACACATAAAGACACACATAAGTTGTGGAGGGGGGATTTGATTGGTTAACATATTTGTTGCCATGAAGACCGGAGGGTATAGAGCGTCAAAATGGCGGTCAGCATGTAAGGACAGTTTTTTACCCAAGACGAGACCTCTATAGATATATACGTCATTGGATTCGACAGGATTTGTTATTAAAAAATAACGTAAGATAACCTAACATAACACACTGTACAAGATGGGTCGTAAAAACAAAAAATAACATTTCAACATCGGAGGTCACTCTTATCACTGACTTTGGCAAAAAATCAATAACTAAGTTATAAAATATAGAAAAATAGCTAGGATAAACTGAAAAATACTTGAAACTCAGTCCGTTGTAATATCAAAATAAAATTATGGCCCCTGTATAGTCCCGACACAGACATGCTTGCTTCGTTGAGAAATACACCTGCTATTGGCTAAATACACGGCTAATTCATGTACTTCAGAACTTGCCGTTAAATTAAAACATATTGTCAATATAAGCAAAATATGTACGTACCACTAACGGTTTGTACGTTGTCTTCAGTTCCTCAATTGATAATCATCAAAAGTCCACATTTCTGATCCCAGTCATGGCCATGACGCCTCTAGCTTCCACGAAAATAACCCTAAGTGCGAGGCCTTCGCAGGCGCGAGGCCCTTTTGCGGCTGCACCTGTCGCGCCGCCCTAAGGACGGTACTGGGTCCTTATCACATTAAGTAGATACCTTGGGTTAGGTAAGGTGTATAAGGTAGTGTAGTCTGTCGGATTCATTTTAGTATGTTTGGCCATTCCAAGTAGGTCTACAGTTTACCTCAGCAAACTCAAGTTTCTCACAAAAAGCGAGTGGACATGTTAATGTGACATTTTGTAAATCCCAAATATAGGCTAAGCTAGTCCTCTTATAAAATCCTCTATAATAGACAACCAAGGCCTATTTATGGATATAATATACTTACAGCAAGGCTAAAATTAGAATGTGACGGTTGACAAACAATAGCATTGGCCTACCGTATCTACAATATATGAAAGTTAAACAGGTATGGTAACTTAATCTTAAAGAATACTATTTAGTCTTCATATTATTATCAAAACGTTGTAGACAGTATTTCATGTATATTGACAGCATCAGAAGTTTGTTCTTAGTCACATCTTCTCTTATATAGGCTACATGTTACTTATGAATAAAACTGTAGGCTATGGGCCTATACCAAAACCTCAAGTCATAAGTTATTCCCACAGATTATTTAACCAGTAATGGAATAATGTTGGCATTCTCACCGATGACACTTTTATCGTATTAAATCCAACTAAACAAACTACATACAGTCATATTTACAGATGTGTATGAAACTACCAAGGAAACGTATCCATAACTCAGAAGGTTTACATTTGATTACCGGTATTCTTATAAAATAAATTAAATTATTATTATTGAACTTGAAAGAACGTCACAGTTATAGTTTATGATTTTCGAACAGGATGTTAGAACAAATTATCAAAAAAAACTTCTCGTTCGTAATCGTAACCTCAAAGAAACGCCAAACATCAAGATGACAGCAACTAAAGAATTTTTACTGTTCTAAAGAGCCTGTGTACGGTGTGCCACTAAGGTCAAAAGTGGTAGGGTAACTTACTGAAGAATGTTAAAACTAATAATTATTAAAATGTAATAATAATTCGTAAATTTCCGGTATAGTTTATCAGAATCATTAAATCGTCAAAACGTTAACCTTAAAAATTTCATGACAATCCATCCACCCGTGTAAATGGAGATCGTATCAGGAATTAGATTTTTAGACAGAGGTATACGAATTTTCGCTTCACTTCAATCCAATAAGATAAATTAATGTCTGAAATTATAAGGTTTCCACCAAGCTACATAACTTAGGTAACGGTAAACATAATTCTCTCCCCTTTCTGCTTGTGGGTATTACGTGACAGGTAATATTAACAGTTTGACCAACCTTAATATTTTCACAATAGGGCCTATGTACGTAAGCCATATTGTAAGTTGATAGCGATATTGTAATATGGCGATACAAAATGTATTGACATAAAAAGTTCTACTGCCGTTGTTTGTTGTAATGTCTCTATTTGAGTTAAAGTTTTTTGTTTACATCATGTACATTTTAGACAATCACATACCTTATCTGTTAGTTTATTTATTTGAAATCAGCAAGTATGTTTACCTACAGGCATGATTGACTGGTGAGATTTACATGGTTGCTTATTAGTACGTTAACTACCTTGGGTTGGGTAAAGTTTATAAGACAACTTGTTGTGGTAGGTTGATTTTAGTATGTTTAGCCATTCCAAGTACAATTTGCCTCTGCAATCCTAAGTTTATCACAAAAAGTAAGTGGATATTGGTGACATTTAGTAACTCACAAATATAAGTATAAGCTATGCCTATCATAACATTCCCCTGTATAGACTACCAAGACCTACTTATGGTTAGAATAAATTTACAGCAAAGCTAAAATTGATTGACCAACTTGGGACGATTGAGAAACAACAATAGCATTGGCCTACCTAAATTAGCCTATATGAAAGGTAAATACTTAGTCAAAGGATACTGTCTGTTACGGCAATTCAAACGTTGTAAGTTTATTAATAACATAAAAGGTTAGTTTTTAGTGACACCTTGTGTTATAATCATCCATGTTATGGCTACAACTATAGTCTAATATACAAAACCTGAGTATTATTCGAACACAAACTATCTGCAAAAGAACACAGATACAAAACCACCAAGATGTATAGTTGTTTTTTATTAGTGCTGGATAATGTTGGCATTCTCGCCAATGGCACTTTTTATCGAATTAAATCCAACTTGAACCACAGTGCTTCACATAAGTTATGTGTATGGATGTCACAAGGTAACATCCTTAACTTACAGAAGGTTTACATTTGATTATTGCTAAACCTTGATGAAATTATTATTATTATTGAACTCAAAAGAACGTCACGTTTTGAATTCAGAACAAATTAAATAAACAAACTGTTCCTAACGTAACCTCTAACCTAAACACAAACATCAAACAGCGATTGCGAACAAAACAAAATGACAGCAGCATCATCGCTTTCTTTACCAGCCAACAAATTACTTATTTTTCGCTTTTTGGCATTCCAAACACCATTCTCCGATTCCAAAAATTCATAATTATTTTTGTCTTGTACAAAGATACCATCTTTTCTTATTAAAGTTTGCTCTAATGTGGGTACATCGGTTGAGCTTTCACCTCGTTTAACATTAGTAATTTTGCGTTTATTAGCGTTCCAATTATTACTCTTGGATTCTAAAAACTTATATTTAGTATTACCTTGTACAAAAGCATCACCTTTTCTGGTTAACGTCTGCCCCAAAGTCGATACATCATCAGTAAACTCCCCACCTTTAACACTACTAATTTTATAATTTAAAGCATTCCAACCATCATCTTTTAGATTTAAAGTAGTTTCTTTAAAACTTCTAGCTTCTGGTTTACTATACGGGTTATATACGCGATAAAATTTATCTATCATATTTTTATTTAATAAACAATTCCACTTTCCCTCAATTCTTCTATGATAGAATCTATCTCATTATCCACTCCAGAATTTCCCGCCAATCGGCTTAACCAAAGCAGTCTTAACCTATCTACAAGCTCATTAGGATCGTCCCAATAAACATAGTCTATTTTATTACCAGTTACCTGCCTTAAACCTTCACCAACAGTCTTAAACAGGGGTTTAATTATATTAAGATATTTAGTGTGTTTATTACTTGACATCGCCGCACCTGTTTTATAACCCTTTAAATGTGCATTTGTAGCTTCCAAAATCTCTTTATAATTTTGCAAATCAACCTGACTATAGTTTACGGGTTCTTTTAAAGTTAACAATTCCCACAATCCCTTTGTCCCTTTATAAATTGTTTCTCCAACTGTAACATCGTCATTGGCAATTTGAACTTCCTGATTCCCAATAAAAAAATTATTTCCTTCTCGTCTAATACCATATGTGGTGTCTGTCATACTACTTCTACTAAGGTAATTTCCTAAATAGTCTGATGCTAAAAGACCAAAATCTAATTTGTGCGGTGTTATCTGGGTTATTCTTGGTATTCTAGACGGGGTCTTTTCTAAAATCATTGGGAGAACTGGCCTCTCTGTTTTTGTGGCTAAATTTTTTAATTCTTGCAAAGGCTCTATTAACGGTTGGAATGTTTGGAACCTCTCTTCAGCCTCTAGAAATTTACCACGTTTTAACGCACTATATTTTTCTCTTATTTGTTTTGCAGACTCTACCAATTCTTGTTGAATATTTGTTTTCATTTTATTTACATTTTATTTATCTCATTTGTCAAAGGATTATACTCAAACACCTTATCGTGTATTATTAGGCAATATGCAGATGTGTTTGAAGGGACATTTTCTGCAGTTTCAATTTCTAATTTAATATCTACAACCCCCTCTTTGACCGATTCATTCTGCCTAGAACAATCTATTACAATTAGAGGATATTTCTTTATAAAGTCAGCTCTGTTAAACATAGGATCGGGGACGGTGTTGTAGTAACTCTCCCTAAACCTCACAAACATCTCATAAGCTTTAGAGGCATCTCCATTTTCAAAGTCGAGATTTGAATCACTATAAGGATAATATTCAGAGTTTAAAAACACTTTGAGATTTTTCAATTTACAGTGATCAAATTCATCAGTTCTTTTTCGTGGACTGTTGTCCCTACCTGTTTGGAAACCAAATATAATATACCTGGGCTTCTCCAAACTCGAAGACGTCTTAACTGACCATGTATGTCTCTTGGTTTCGGGGTATGATGGGAGTTCGTGTAGCTCCAAACTTCTAAATGCAATTTGCAAATTTTTATTTTGCAATAACATATTTTGTAATTGAAGCTTCTCCCCATCAGATGGTACCACATGCGGCATCACCCACTGAATCGATTTAAGTGTAGTTTTAGGAATAGGATCGACACCAGTTGGAGCATTAGATGTTGTTAATATAGAATTTAAGTCGTTTTTGGATCTTTTCAACACCAATTCTTGTTTAACATTTACTAAAACCTTATTAAAATCCTCAAACACACCCATTAACAGCTCTAACGGGACACAAGTACTAAACTTGCCGCTTTTATGGAACTCCTTTAAATTTTCATCAGAATCAAATGCTACATTTGACAATTTAGTTGTTTTATTGTAAGAGCACAATATTTTCATAAGACTGGAAATTCCCGGATTTCTTACAATATCTATTTCTTTACCAGCAACTTCGTATCTAATTTCGTCAAATAAGAATGCAAATGCATTATTTATAAAATGTCCTTTATCATGATTCTCTATTTCTCCTTTAATATACAGATAACTCCTACATGGGAGTGTTAGTAAATCTTGATTATTTATGCATATTCGAATTTCATCGGAATTATTTATTGCTAAAGTGTTGTGTGGAACATAGGAGTGATTTGTAATTTTAACCACGCTATCATCGTATTGGAATTTTCCTGTAACGTCTAGAAAATCTTCCATTTTTATTAATAGAAAATTTTAACTTCAACCCAATTGATCGCAGAAACCTGGCATTTTGCACACTCAGTCCGTTCTTGTAAATTCTCATATATTTTTTATATGACAAGTAATTGTAGTTTCTTCTTTATTAAAGTCAATTGGCTTGTCGTGTTGATCTGCAAATGTAATGCTAACAACATCTAAACTTCTCTTATTTACAGGAAAGTATATAATATTTCTGGGAACCTCAATAATTTTGTAGCCGGGGGGAGCTTCTGGGTAAAAACTGTGTATGGTGTGTGATTTGTCACCATTTAAATAAGACCCATTCGCAATATTACATTTTACTCTAATCACATTTACATTATTTATGTTGATTTTATTTACAGATTTAAACGCAATATCTGGAGTAGAAAATCCTTTAAATCCCAATAATTCAGACCCTAAACACGGTTTTGTAAAATCAAACACATGGCTAGAATGTAATGTGGCTTTCATAGTTTTATTATCGGCTATAAGTACAAAATCTGGGAGTTGCTTTTGAATTTCCTTCGCAAGCTCAAACACTTCGTATGTACCTTCAGCAATTTCAATTACATTTGGAGCTTTGTGATCGTAATAATACACATCCTCACCCTCGTCTATAGTTAATTTTGTGTCTTTAAGTTTATTTAATTTTGGAACTAGCCCTTTGTAAAATATAAGTTTGACTTTTGTATTAATTAATGCTACTTTATTTTGTATAATAGCTTCAACTTTACCAGCTAATGCCCGGTTTAATTCGTCAATTGTGACCTCCCCTTTTGGGGTTGTAATTTTGTGCATTTTGTAATATGTCAAAGTATTTAGAGGTTTTTTAACATTAAATATAGAATTATAACTTTGAAAATCTACCAGTCCAATTACATAATCACCATTTAATTCTATAGGAGGAAAGAACACAGACTTCAACTCTGGCTCTGTACCCGTAAATGTTATAGTAAATGAATCCATTTTTATAAACTAAAATTTTTCAGAAATGATAAACATAAAATTCCACAAATGGAACTGTTTAAATCTTGTATTTGATCAGTTGTATAGTAAATTTTAGATGGTACAAAATATTCAATTACCTCTTTTGGAGGCTGTATTCCGAAAGGGTCAAAATATATTACAACATCTTTATTTTTACGATATGCTGTCCAATGTGTGCCCCTGTCACTGTCTAAATTAATAATTCCACATTCTCTTACTTTTGGTCTCTGTTTTAGCTCGTTTTTTAGGTACACTCCTCGAAAGTGAGGCACGTCTCTTGCGGCCTCTAACAGCTGAAAGTTGTCCATCTTTTTTATTAAATTTTAATCCCATTCCCATTTTTGCCTTGGCCTTCATCAAATTTGTCACTGCATAAGCTGCTGCTTTTTCGGCCAGATTGGCGTCCTTTGCCGAAACCCTAGTCCAAGCCTGGTCCGCTAATCTCATATCTGCCTTGTTCCGGGCGGCTGTATCAGGATTATTCATGTAGAATATGTCGTGCTCTTTACAATAAGAGTCTAGCTTATTTTTTGGAGGTACATTTCTGGCTAAATTTTCACGCACGTTAGTTCCAGGTCCACACCATTTATAATTTCCAGGTATGTGGAGAGGGAAAGGAAGGTTGTTTATAAGGGTATTTAACAAGCCACGGCCTCTATATGGCTTTAAGAATAATCCCTTACCTTGGACCTTTTTACACTTTCTCTTTGCCATTTTTATTATATAAAAAATGTCATTTATTCAACAAAAGAACAAATTTAAAATAGCACATAAAGAAAATACACCATTTTTATTATATAAAAAATGTCATTTATTCAACAAAAGAACAAATTTAAAATAGCACATAAAGAAAATACACCAAAGAAGTTGGGTCTATTTCCTAATAATATTCGCTGTCTTATAATAGGGCCCAGTGGTTCGGGGAAGACTGTTGTAATTTATAACTTAATTGTAAAAAACAAGGATTAAAGTTTACAAATTTATATATAATATCCAAATCTTTAGAACAAGAAAAATATAAAAAAATAATTGAAATATTCCGTCTGTGTGATGAAGTTAAATTACACACATATTCAAACTGTGAAATCACACCAAATGATGTAGAATCACACTGAATAGTTGTATTTGACGACATAAATAGTCCAAATATCACACAATTTTTCTCAATGGGCAGACACAAAAATATTAACAGTTTTTACTTGTGTCAATCTTACAGTAAAGTAAACAAACATTTACGAGACAATGTTAATTTCCTAATATTATTTAAACAAGACGATTTAAATTTAAAACATGTGTATAACAATCATGTGGGAAATGATTTTTCATTTAACCAATTTAGAAATCTCTGCCATCAATGCTGGGATAGGTCTAAATATGGCTTTTTTGTAATAGACAAGGAAAGGCCAAAGAATAATGGGAAATATAGATTTATGTTTGACCAATTTTATAATGACCAAGGGCAAGAGTGTTGATGCCATCCAGAATAAACCTCTTGTCGTCATCAAAAGAGAGTACCTTTTTGTTCATCGTTAATGTTTGAAGATGGTGGTTTGTGGATTTAATTCTTGTAACATTCTCATAGTAATCTTCCCCGGTTGCAAGACAGTGTAAGTAATGTTGGTGTCTTAAGAGATGTTTAACTGTAGCATTGTCAGCTCCCTTTGCCTTTTTAACCTCTAGCTCATTTTGATTTTCTTTTTCGTATAACCATTGTAAAGGAATGAAAGAGTATAATTTTGGCCTTAAACCACAATATTCATACATAATTTGACCATTTAATTCGTCTTTAAACTTGCCCGTAACTTTTTTATTTTTATCAGAGTATAAGAAATGGTCTTTACTATATGCAGAGGTGTCGAAACAGTCCAAGTCACTTTGTATTTCCTTGTAAAAGTCCTCTGTTACTATAGAATAAAGAAGGCTGTCTGTGTCTGTCATTAAGAACTTTTTATTCTTAAATTTTGACATATAATTATAGTGGAAATCATACATTATTACTTTACTGATATCCAAAATGGTCATTCCTAAATATATTGGTTTATCAAACTTTACAATTAATTAATTTAAATGCACAGCATGCAAATTGTTATCGAACATTTTGCTACAGTCAAACCTTGGCTTTGTAACGTATTTTGTTAAATTAGACTCGTCTACAAGATGTATATCACGAAACTTGCGTTGGTTCATAATTGTTCGACCAAAGAGACTGTTATTTAACAGTTTGTAAAAGTCTTTTTCAAAATCGTGTTTAGCCTTTTGTCGCTTTTCAATATTAAAATTAATATAGGGCGCAAGCCATTTTGATTGTCTGAATTTAAAAATTCTGTGGTATTTTGTAACTACCAAACCCAGTTCTTCGTATTTTTTTAGTGCTTTATAATGTAAAATATATTTAGTTTTGTCATTTAAATTTGGTATTAATTTTCCATTCATTTTTTCTGGTGCGAGCGGGTAGTCATTATGCAAATCATGTAAACTTTTGTCGTATTTTAAATCAACTTCCAAAATAAATCCAAAGTTTTCATTTTGATTGTATTTATAATCTTTCTCATTTGTCCATCTAAAGCCATCAACGGGCAACGACTCGCACATTGCTGTAGAGTATAGCGAGTTGCAGTCTAAGTATACAAGATAGGTGCTTTCTTGATTTGGGTCATAATGTTCGCCCATGTACTTATTATTGGCTTTAGCATAGCGCGTGGAAATCATACTTACACCGCCTCTAATGGCATGTTCTATAAACAAATGCATGTCAACGTCTTGAAATAACTGTAATTTTATGCCGGTCATTCTAAGACATGCCTCCCATGTTAGTCCAGGCAGTGAGTACATATGAACGGGGTCGAGTTTATAATCCTTTAAACATAAGTCCCTAAATGTCTCAAACACATCAGCCAATAACAACACATCTGTTTTAAGGTATAAATCGTGATATTCTTTTAAATTCTTTATATTAAAATGATTCCATACGTTTTTAGCATGTTCATATTGTGCAGGAGATATACATTCTTTAGTTAGACTGCTGTAAAATGCCTCTATGGGTGGGAGGGGCTCTAAAAACGTTTCTGGTCCTGTCATGTATTCGTACGGAAATTCGCCCTTACGTTGTAGTAGTGGATTGTCTATAAATCTAAATGTATTTAAATTGGAAGCTAATTTGCTTAAGGGAAGAGACAAAAAGTTGTAGGAATCCAAAAATACCAAATCATCAACAGAGAACGAAATATACTTTTCCATATCTTTGGCTATGCAATTCAATTTGTGATTAAATTTTCCCAAGTGTTGCATTATTAAATGACCATCATAGTTTTTAAGATTGTGGAAGAATACTGGAATTTTCTTGGTTACTTTATAGTTTAAATTGCAAGAGTTATGGGAGGGTCCTCTGAACTCGCCTGTTAGGTGGCAGTGGTCGCGCACTTTATCACACAGTAACGGCTGTTGGCATATGTGGCAGTGTGTAGAGTTTTGGAATAACATCTCTTGCTCTGGAGTCATTACAAGGGGAACATATACTCCCATCTGACTTTTAATAAAGTCATAAGTTTTAAATAACTTTTCGAAAAACACATCCATTACATTTTCACCGCTGTACAACTCTTCGTAAATAATTTTAGAATCTCTCACTACAACATAAGCAAATCCAGAAGGCGTGTGTTTGCCACAGTTTATAAAACATTCGAAATCTGCATAAATCACAAAGGGAGCTTTAAGTTGATATTTGTAATTCGTAAATTGTAGTGTATCTTTTTTAGACATTTGTACTCTTTGGGCATCAAAGGTTTTACAATATGTTGTGTGACGTTCCAATATATCTTTGGTGCAAAAATGTTGCAAACAGAACTTGCAAAAATATTTCTTATGGTCGTGTTTTGTAGACCGTAGCATTAACTTATCAAAATCACGAATTAAACAGTAATGTGATTTCCGACCCTGTTGTAGAAGCAGCAGGTTGACGTGCGTATTACTATTTAGTTTAGTTATTCTCAATGGATATATTAATTGTCCTTCAATTCCATATACATTAACACTTATGTTATTTTGTTTTTCAAATTTATCAATGTCGGATATTTTTACGGGATATTTTATATTTGTCATATTTAATTGGCCTATGTGGGGTTCGTAGTAAAATACTCGATTTGCATTTTCTTTACGATTCCTTGGATTCAAGCTTGCTAAAATACTCCACACGAAACATTTATTATCACTATTTTTAATATTTAAAACAGCGTGTTTTGATTTTATATTTTCTGGTGTGGGTATGTATGAGTTGGGAGTTAGGGGTTTATACTTGTAAACATGCAGCTGCCAGTATTTAGTATGGTCATATATCCATCCGCTGCCTTGGGCTTGATACTTGTGCATGGAGGTATCGATCTTAAAAAGTGCTTCTTTAATTTGAGTCTTTAATTGTGCTTTCTCAATTGATAAATTAGTTAAACTTCGGAAATCAGCAATACATTCTTTGTCAATGATTAAATCACCATTATTGTCCACCGAGTGTTTGATGAACTTTACCCTCCTAATAAGAATCCATTTGATAGGTAGGGGACAAGATTGAAGAGTGTCTAATACTTCCACAGATTCACCGTTAAAAATATACAACTTGTAAGGTTGTTTGTCACATCGTAGGTGGTGGCGTTTCTTGTCACGAGTGATGACTCTCTTACACACATTACAACTATTGTGGTTATTAAGCTTATGCGCTTTAAAATGATTGTTATTATCAAATATTTGATGGCATTTTTTACAAATTTTAGGAATAACTTTATGAATGTTACGATAGTGTCTGATTAAATTACCTCTTTTGGAGCAGGGCACGGAGCATATTGCACACGACAACATTTTCGATGTAAATAAATTTTGAGATGGCATTACTCTGCTTTTTATAAACAAAAAATTACCATTTTTTATGTTAAATTAGACAAAAATTATGTAAAGATGTGTGAAACCAGCGTTTGGACTGGATACGTATTCACACTGTACAATATCATTTTATAAATAAAACTGCCAACTATCAATCTACATATTCAATTAGAACAGATAATTTAATATTTAAAGTCTAAAATTCAAAACATATTTTACTTGAGAATTTAATGGAAATCTATTTTAAAATTTGGAAATGCAGTCACATTCGAAATATGATTTACAAATGGATATTTAAATATGGAAACCTTAAAATTTGGAAATGGTGAATTGGAATTGGAATATTAAGCTATTTCACAATTTTCGGATTGATTAACAGTTGTGATTGTCCCTGAAGACACCACCTTAGCTACAACTACCGTCGCTAACACTCCCAGCTAACCGAAGTCCTAGGTGTGAGACGTGGAGAGGTGAGCCGTGACGCCGAGACGTCCGGTGGAGAGGTGAGCCGTGACGAGTCCAGTGCCGGTGGAGAGGTGAGCCGTGACGAGTCCAGTGCCGGTGGTGACGTCATCCAATGCCATTGGATGACGTGTCAGTGGTGAGATGTCGTGTCACTGGTGGTCTTGTAGAACAATAGTGCTGTGTGTTGTCGGTGGCTCCTTATATACACATCGAGAGGATTTTCAATTTAACCAGGAAATTACCTCACATTGAGAGGCTGGATTTTCAATTTAACCAGGAAATTACCTCATAGCTAATTCTGGTCAATGTGACGCATGCTTGCACATGACCGACTTTAGTGTGTTAGTATGTCAATGTGTCAGTGAACGGCGGATTGTTGCGTGTGCCATGGCGTCATGGTTAGTGGGCAGCGGTGCGGATTGTTGCGTGTTTTAATTAATCAGTTGGCAGTTTTAATTCGACCGTGAATTTGGGATATGTAGAATTTATTAAAACACTAGGACAATAACACATCCAAATTTTAAATCAAGAAGTTGGCGGCAGTATTTTTTTTGTGAATTTGGGAGAATTTATTAAAACACTAGGACAATAACACATCCAAGTTTTAAACAAATCAGACATAAACACCAAAGATATTTTTTAAAATTTTAAAAAATATAGAGGAGGGATGGGGAAAATATATTTAATATAGGCAAGGGTTGGGTATTAATATAGGCTAACAAGGAAACTTGTGTAAGGCGGGAGCTGGCGTCGGCGCAAAAACGGCTCCCCATAAGAATAACATGGGAAAAAAGCGCCGAATAGTATGCCTCTTTGCCATTTCACCACTACTATATTCTTATTCTTTTACCAAACCCTTATATAAGTATTATATTTATCCGTCGAACATACAGGGTAGCCATATTATAACGAAATATAACTAGGAGTACGCTCTAATGTCGCGTAAGAGGATGAACGAAGAGTTAAATTACTACCTTATTTTGATAGTTAAATGACACTTGAGCAGTTTAATATAGTTAATTGCATGATAAAATATTGACGTTTAGCGAATTTCCTGTATAGGGAAGAAGATATTACCGTAGGTCTCATGGTAAGACTTAAGCCCAAGACCATGATACTTTTTGTTTTGAGGTCCCCAGATGCCAAAAACACAATTCGTTCAAATTTATACATATATGTATATATATATATATATATATATATGTCCGTAAACGCAATAACTTGAGTAAAAAACTTCCAATATTGATGATATTTGGCTCAAATGTGTAAAGTGACATTTATGACTTGAAAAATCGGACTATGGGAAGGGGGGTTTATGTGGGTTTTAAATTTTCCAAAAATCATTTTTTTTTTATTTTTCATCCTAAAGTTTTTAAAAAACTTAATTTTGGGTTGGACCATGTTAAAGAGCTTAAAAAACAAATAGTGTAGTATTTTGAATCATTAACCTAGGTTAAGTGATTGCGGAGAAAATAAAAAAAAAACCTGCTCATCAAATCTTCCATGTTGATCTTATGGGGAAAAGGTTTTTGGCTTTTCCTCAGTTAATTGTAATGTAAACTTCACATTTGCTTTCACCAATCAACTCAGCTCCACAAAACAATCATTTTGGTGTTTAAATTGTGAAGCTACGTCCAACCGTTGTAGAGATATTAAAAGTGCTGAACACAGTACGTTGTCCAATGTTTATCCTTAAGGAGAATGAATAAAATTTGTTTTCTCCATTATTTATGAATGTATATTGATGAAACTTGGAATGTGGCTTCACGTTTTATTGGTATAATTTGCACAAACAAAATATTTTGTGTTTATTGTCCCTGTAGCAACAATCCTGCGTACTCAGCCCTGATGTTATTCTTATGGAGAATAAGTCAAGTTTTATATCTCCCTTGACTATGAACATAAATTAATTCAACTTAGTATGTAGCTTCACCCGGTTCAGTTATATTGATAACTGCCCAAAAACATATTTCTTCTTGTTTTTGCAGCAAACCTGCGTCTCAGCCCTAATATTATTCTTATGGAGAATAAATAAAATGCCATAGATCACTTATTTACTTATGTATTTTTATGAAACTTGGTAAGTGGCTTTATATGGTAGTGAGAAATATATGCATGCATTGTAAATTGGCTGAGCACTCAGGTTTTCTGCAACGGGGATATTTGGCTTTTCCTCAGTTCATTTTAATGTAAACTTCACACTTGTTTTCCGATCAGTTCAGCTCTACAAAACAATCATTTTGGTTTTTTAGATTGTGATTCTACGTCTAACCGTTGCAGAGATATTCAAGATGCTAAACACAGTACGTTCCCCTATGTTATTCTTATGGAGAATAAATCAAATTTGATATCTCGATTATTTATGAATATACATTGATGCGACTTGGTATGTGGCTTCACGTAATACTGGTATATTGATATTTGTACGTAAAATTGATTTTTTTATTGACTATCCCCGTAGCAGCAAACCTGCATACTCAGCCCTAATGTTATTCTTATGGAGAATAAGTAAAGTTTTATATCTCCCTTAATTATGATAATAAATTAATAAAACTTTGTATGCAGCTTCAACTGGTTGAGTTATTTTGAAAATTGCATAAAAAAAACAAATTTTGGGTTCCTTGTAGCAGCAAACCTGCGTACTCAGCCCTAATGTTATTGTTATGGAGAATAAATAAAATCCTGTAGTTATTTATTCATTGATTTTTATAAAACTTGGTAAGTGGCTTTATGTGGTAGTGAGAAACATATGCATTAGGCATGCATTGGAAATTTGCTGAGTACGCAGGTTTGCTGTGACGGGGGTATTTTAATTATTCATAAACGTATTATAGCAAAGCATAAAAGAAACAAAATGAGATGTAATAAAAATTTTTGATGTATCAAATAAATATAATAAAATCATGCAATTGTCTATAAAGGACATCAACAATTATTTCCAAATCTTATAATACACTTTAGAGGAAGTTGCACTTAATAGCAGTAATTCAGAAAGCTACATCATATTTTGATATTACAGTAGGGTCTTATCTGTATATATTATTGCCCATCAGCGTGCATTTTAATAAAAATGGCATACTAAAAAAGTAGAAATATTGTGTAATTGTTTTATATTTTAAACCAGGAGTTCTGAGTGAACAATTTTAAAATATTATATTGTGAAGTATAAATATATCTTTATATTTAAATTACATAAATATATTCATTTTTTGAGTTATTTGGACTTTACCTATCGCTTCTAGTGTTTAAAAATACACTACGTTTCGGGAGGTAAGGAAACTCCTCCCGTTATCAAGTGAACCCTACTTACATCTAAATATCAAATTCTTACACCTAACTAACCTACATTTTTTGGATTTTTAAATATTTTTCTTTTACATTTTAATTTACACTAACACAAAGATAACAAATATATATACAACAAATCGAATACAATAAATTAACACAACATTTATATATACGAACAAATGGAAAACTGACCATACATTACCTGTTCTGCATCGTAGCCTCCAAGCTGACGGCAAACACGGGAAACTTGAATCTCACGTCCATCCACAACCAGACCGCGCACTCGACTAGTGGCTAGCGGTAGTGGAGGGGGGAGAGCCGTTACCCCCACCTACCGACAGGGGCACGTGACGACACAGCTGTGGCTACCTACACGTCTTTGTCGACGTGAACATGACACGGAAACCAAAAACTGCACGATTCCTCCTAGAATGCTACACGGGCACCAGTACGATATTCTCATAGAGATTACAGCATGCCTACAAGGTGAGCATTGGGAACTGGTCATGCAATCAGGTGGCCGTGTTTCCTCCAAGGGCGATCACGGACGCATGTGTCTTAGCCGCATTGGGTGGACTCTAGACGCAGAAGCAACTGTAACACAAGGAACTGGCGTGTGTTTGTGGGGTGATTTTTGACTGAAATGGTTTTTAATTAAGGGAACCCATAGTGGCCTGACATCAATACTACTCTGACTTATCGGATTTTTATGTAATTTAATTAACTTCCCTTCTACAAACTTTCTTTTATAATAGTGAGACTCATGATGTATAATTTTTGAATATTCCCAACTAAATTTATGATCATTTTCCCAGGCGTGTTTTGCCAATTTAGATTTTACTGTTTCACCATTATTTGTGTTTCTTTTATGTTCGTTTATACGAACTTTTAGCGGCCTTTTAGATTCCCCTATTTATTCACCCTCACATTCACATTTGATGCTGTAGATAATGTTTTTTGAGGCTTGTTCTTCATTTTTCGGTTTTACTTTAGTTAGTTGCCGTCTCAAAGTGTTTGACGATTTATAAGCTGTCAAGATATTTATTTTCTGGCAACTCGCCTTATTTTTCCGACAGTTTTGGGACATATGAGATGCTTATGAAAGCTGTTGGTTTATCCACATTTGGAACAGTGTTTGGCTTTGTCCCCCTTTCCTTTTTGCATCTGTTAATTATTTTTTGAGGATAACCATTTTCTTGTAACTCTTGTGAAATTTTATTGTGCTCCGCGTCTAAAGTTTTCTTTTCACAACAAACTGATTTGGCCCTGTCGAAAAGAGAATAAGCTACTGATTCTTTGACTGATTCACAGTGGTTTGATTTGTAATTGAGGTATCGACCTGTGTTTGTTTTCTTTCTAAAAATTTATGTTTTAAGGGCGTTACCATCTTTAACTACATTTACATCCAAAACTGCTAGTTTTTTGTCTTGTTCTTTTTCTGTTGTGAGTTTAATTGTTGGTTAAACTTTATTTAAATGCTCAGTAAACTCGTCTAACTTTTTATCGCCATGATTTCAGACTGCAAAGACATCGTCAACGTACCTCAGCCACATTTTCGGTTGAAAAAAAGCAGACGCAATAGCTTTCTGTTCGAATTCTTCCATAAATATGTTGGCAAATATTGGTGACAGAGGTGATTAGTGACAGTTTTTGGTTTCCATGTCATGTTCCCGTCGACAAAGACGTGTGGGTAGCCACAGCTGTGTCGTCACGTGCCCCTGTCGGTAGGTGGGGGTAACGGCTCTCCCCCCTCCACTACCGCTAGCCACTAGTCGAGTGCGTGTTCTGGTTGTGGATGGACGTGAGATTCAAGTTTCCCGTGTTTGTCGTCAGCTTGGAGGCTACGATGCAGAACAGGTAATGTATGGTCAGTTTTCCATTTGTTCGTATATATAAATGTTGTGTTAATTTATTGTATTCGATTTTTTGTATATATATTTGTTATCTTTGTGTTAGTGTAAATTAAAATGTAAAAGAAAAATATTTAAAAAATTCAAAAAAATTTAGGTTAGTTAGGTGTAAGAATTTGATATTTATATTTAATTAGGGTTCACTTGATAACAGGAGGAGTTTCCTTACCTCCCGAAACGCAGTGTAGTTTTAAACAATAGAAGCGATAGGTAACGTCCAAATAAATCAAAAAATAAATTAAAATCCATCGCTATAATGAGTTTCAAAAATACAGATAAATATATTCATAATACAAATTGAAGCCTCTTTCCGCGTCTGAATGTTTATCTGTTACCTCCTTCTAAACCACTCATCCGATTTCGATGAAACATTGCATGGTCATTCAGGTTAACCCTGGGAAGCCACTAATCAAAGTCCTAGAAGTAAAGGGCTTCACCCCACTGGATTTCAATGTTACCATGCTAATCATATGAAAGAAAATTTTGTTATGTTTTTTACAAGTAACTAATATAAAATGTTGTAAAAATCTGTCTATTTATTTAAGTAGCAAGCTGTAATGTAAATAGTATAGATTTTGTTAGTGTCAAAACAAATCAAGACTGGAAAACATAATCTCTTTCTAAATTACTTTTGGTTTCTTTTTACTTTACGCGCTCCTTAACCATACATCAAATTGCGATGAAACATTGCATAGTGATCCAGGTAAACCTTGGAAGGTTTATAGCCATTTACTTAAAACCTAGGGCTTTGCCTCACTGGACTTGCTTGGAAATCCTATAGTCATTAGGGATCCTCTTGAGCGGTAGCAGTGTACCTAGTATATCTGAGTCAAACATAAGTCTAATCATGTTCTGCAAATGTTTTAGGGCTCTGCCTCCTTGAAATTCAAAATACCTATTTCAACCAGCTTACTACTGCTGCTACTACTGGACTGAGGGGTGAAATCCAGTAGAAAGAATGCTGAGAGGTTAACATCAAACATAAACCTACCCCTGATAATATAATACTTTGCTCCACTGGAATATGATACCTGGTTTAATGATTTCCCCATAAATTTAATATTTTGCTTTGTAAATTCCAATACATTGTTACACATTGCCACGGAATAATAAATAAATAAATAAATAAATATAACCATGTCAAACATTATACACCAATGACCATCGAACTGAAGGAGCTGAAATTTGTTAGAAAAATAGATAATACACCAGAATCAAAATACACATTCCCTCAATCCAAAGATCCTTTGGGGTCCCGCCCCACTGGTACTTCATGCTATGTTTACCATCTTGCACCTATTACTGGACTGATGAAGCCGAAGGTCAGTAGGATGATGGCTAAAGCACTCAAAGCAGAATGGACAGACTTACTCCAAATGCATTTTTTAGGGTTCCACCCAACAGGCCTTTATTATTCCCATATTCTAATTATCGCTCACACAACTACAGAAAAAAGGAAGCTGAAATTTTAATCAAACCTTGTCCTCCCACATATAATTTGCACTCGTGCAAAGCCAGGCTTGGTCGGGTAGTATACTTTAAGGGAAAACTATGAGTGTTTGAAAGAATAAAAAATCACGTTTAAAAAAGAACGTGGCAAAATAGAAATAAAGTAACAATAACTGCTTTCAATATTTAATTCTCAAACAGTATTTTATTATTCCAGAACTAAGTTTTAGGGGCCGTGCATATATTAACTCACACCTTCCCGAGGGTTGGGGGGGGAAGCGGCACATCGTGACAGACCGTGACATGGTGGAGGGGGGGATACGGGCTGCGTGACATGTCACGGTTAAAACATGCAAAATCGTCAGTTACAGTGACGAAATACCGTACGCCACAATCCAATACTTAAAAATTAATAAGTGTGACGTGACATGGGGTAGGGAAGGAGTACTGAGCAGCGTGACAGCGTGATAAGGGGTGAGAGGGGGTCAAAAAGGGCTGAATATAGCGTGACGTAATTTATCCATGGCCCCTTATATGAACATTAAATATTGGACATATTTAGTAGTTAAGCCATATTTCCCATATTTCCGGAACGAATAACTGAGCTATCATGTTGAAGATACTTTTACCATTAAAGTGTAAAATAATTAATTCAAAAGCATAAAAATTATAACATAAATGGGCGATTCTCACTTATTTTGAATGTACTGGTAGCACCATCTTAGAAAGACACGTTCAAATAACTTAAAACAGGTGTCTCAATGGAAGTTGTAGTACAACTAAATTGATAACAAATATATTTACAAACAAGTCTTGCCAATAGGCCGATGCAAATAAAATAAAGTACAAAAGACACACTCTTAACCACCCTCCATGGGACTGAGCCCTGGGTCGGATAACTGAAAGGTTTTAACGGCAGTTAAAAAAGGGTATAAAAACAGGTACCAAGATGCAACTATGGAATACTTGCTAACTATTTGATCGACTTGTGATCTGATCTTTTTTTACGGTGCAGTATCAGGAATACCGCTGCGGTGGCAGATGTGAGTTAACTTATTTCCTGGAAATAAGAAGGCGGTTAATACGATGGAAGGTTAAAGCGAGGACGGTTAAGAGGGTGTCTACTGTAATCAGATGAGCTCACAAAGTGAGCGAGACCTCATACCTAACTTCAATGCTTTTACTGCTAACGAAGTGATTCAAACTGGAGTGTCTTATGCACGATAACTACCGTGGCCATATCATAAAAAGTTTTAAAAAAAGAATATGACCGTATTTCGCATCTTTTAAGCATCCGGAACTTACTGAATCACTTTCATGTAACATTTTGACAAATTATTTTTTACGAAGGTATCTTCAGAAAAATATTAGTTGCACTCTGCTAAAAAGAATTAATATTCGCACACACATTTAATAATAAATAGTATCAAGTTCTGTAGTAATGCACTTCACACTCAAGCCAAATGTATTAGGTTAGCGACTCACATTGTAATTAAACATTGTAAATAATCAATTGGAATAACATGAGCGGAGGCGGACGAAGTTACACATTCACTGACTCGCGTTCAACTTTGCTCGCCTAGACTCGGCCAAAGTGTGTAGATGGCATACAAATAAATTTTGAATACCATTAACTAAACATAGCTATATCATTATTTATTTTCAAGTTTATGTGTTTTCAGCAAAATACAACTATTAATAAAACAGGTTATGCTTCAATGAAATATCCTAAATACTTTTATCGGTTCGTAAGCGATTGGTTTATTCTTTTAATATAGTTATCATATTGCAAGACGGGTGTCATTCATACTGTATCGTCTTTGACATATTTTATAATTTGAAGTTTACATTTCATGTTATAAGCGAATTAAAGAACCAGAATTTGGAGCGGAAGTGATATCATGGCTGTAGTTTCCATTCTAAAAAAACATGCTACAGTACTGTAGGCAACAGTTCATTGCATCAAACGCGTGCCCCAGAGCAGACTTACATTGTGTTGGGAAATTAGGCTTACTTTTTCGCCCTTATGGCAACAGGGTTTTTAGAATGGAAACTATATAACTAGTCCAACGTTGCAGCTCCAAATTTGGGGACTTTTAATTTGTTTATAAGAGGAAATCAGTGAAACTCAAATGACAATATATGAAAAAGACGATACAATACAAGAAATACCCTTCTAATGATACACAACGTCTCAACAGTGACGCGATACCACTTCAGCCATATCACGAAATGTGACCATATATTGCACATCACTACTCCTTATTCCTCTCAAGAGGTGTGATGGTACCCATGTTAAAAATGTCATCATTCATCAGCATATAGGCTACTATATGAGATACTATCATAGATATCTATGATACTATACACCTCAAATCAGTCCAGTTAAGTCAGTAAACAGAGTTTATACTGTATTTTAAATTCATTTAGATTACAAGTACTAACAGTAGTATTAAGTAGTATTACAGTACTAACAACTATCAAATGAATATTTGGATCCTTTCCGTTAATTTACCAGCACAAACTTTTTGGCTTTCCGATTATTTTCTACCATTCACAATATGTTTTATTACTAAAGAAAATATTCCGCGCACCTGTTAACGTACATTCTCTTTTTCCCTGTTTCTCTGAAATTCCTGGGAGTCTTATCTTAATGCTTATCGATATCTGCTCCACACGCTCAGTGGCGAGTAGTATTCGGACATCAAAGCCCCACCATCAATGTTGCCAATTCAGAAGTTGCATTAATTGCTTCTTGAGATTTAACTTTTAGCGTTCACGGTATGTCGTGGTAGCTCAGGTATGTTCCCAGGGTCAAATCGGATTGTGTTCCTTTATTTTAATTATGTTTTACAGTAATTGTTTAACGTTACTTTGGTTTGTATGTACACCAAACGATTTGTAATAGCCTGTGTTGATTTAGTTATTTTGGAGTTTTAAAAACAATTTACAGGCATGGTCGGTTGGTGGGAATGTGTATGAGTGCTTAGACCTATGTTAAATACCTTACCGAACTCAACGTTACTTAACGTAATAAGCACAAATGTCAAACCCACCAACCACACAACAGAATTTATTTCCATTTGCTTTTTACCCCTAAATAGGTAAGGTTTGAATGTGCTATCAGAACTAAATAGGCTTATGAGTATTCCAGTCGGGTATTTTTTACTTAATTTTATAAAACCCCAATAATTCGGTTTACGTTAATTAAGTTTGGTTACGTTTAATGTTTAGATATTGAATCGGGCCTATATACTACAAAATAAACATAGGGTACTTTAATTTTTTTTCGGTGGTATCTAGTGCATTTAACAAAATTAAAAACCAAAAAAGTCATGGTATTAAAGGAAATGATCCGAATATTTGCTTTCGATCGTTAAGAATAAGTATAGCCTATTAACTTTTGTTAAACAGCCAAAATTACCCGTCACGAATAAACACACCAGATTGGAGAGAGGATTCTCTTGACTAATGCAGGGTGGTGTGAACTTTAAAATTCCAGGAGAACGGAAGGGTTCTCTTTCATAAGCGGAACAATAGACAAATCCGAATAAATTTATCGATATATTGATTAGATCGACTGTAAACTACTTTATCATCTGTATGTTAGTTATTACGTAATATTTGTTTTTTAGTTTGTTTTTCAAATAAAAATGAAATAAACCTTACCTGCATAAACAAAATAAATGATTTACAAAACATAAAACTAAAATACTAAACAAATTTTAAAGGTTTCTAGGAAATAGCTTTCTGGTATACAGTAGCACGTAAAAAGAACATATGATTTCCATAGATCCGTTAGTACATATTTCCCGAGAATACATATTTAAGTATTATTGGAATCAACGTTTCTTATCTGGACAAATTTCCAGATGATATCGTCCACATCTTTGAGACTGATCATAACCGAAACCATAACCGAAAAACCTAAATAATAGCTATACCGTATCGAACAATTCATTCTGTTTTTTATATTATCGCTTCATCATTTATGAAAGTGTACCCAAAGGAAAGTTTCTGATAAACACTAACCTCATTTGTGAATTCTACGGTAAAAAACTTTCGGAAAAAATAATACAGGCTATGTATAATTTATTGGTCCAATACTTTCTATTTCAACCGGTTATGAATATGCCGGTTAAAACAACAGTTAAAACTGTTAACACACTGTGGTGGTCAGGATAAGATTAACGCAGTTTAAATAATTATAGAGCTTTGTCACTTTTGTTAAAAAAGTGAAGCCTCAATGGAGGGCATTTTTGTAAACAAAACATGTAGCCAAAGAGACACATAAAGACACACATAAGTTGTGGAGGGGGGATTTGATTGGTTAACATATTTGTTGCCATGAAGACCGGAGGGTATAGAGCGTCAAAATGGCGGTCAGCATGTAAGGACAGTTTTTTACCCAAGACGAGACCTCTATAGATATATACGTCATTGGATTCGACAGGATTTGTTATTAAAAAATAACGTAAGATAACCTAACATAACACACTGTACAAGATGGGTCGTAAAAACAAAAAATAACATTTCAACATTGGAGGTCACTCTTATCACTGACTTTGGCAAAAAATCAATAACTAAGTTATAAAATATAGAAAAATAGCTAGGATAAACTGAAAAATACTTGAAACTCAGTCCGTTGTAATATCAAAATAAAATTATGGCCCCTGTATAGTCCCGACACAGACATGCTTGCTTCGTTGAGAAATACACCTGCTATTGGCTAAATACACGGCTAATTCATGTACTTCAGAACTTGCCGTTAAATTAAAACATATTGTCAATATAAGCAAAATATGTACGTACCACTAACGGTTTGTACGTTGTCTTCAGTTCCTCAATTGATAATCATCAAAAGTCCACATTTCTGATCCCAGTCATGGCCATGACGCCTCTAGCTTCCACGAAAATAAACCATAGTGCGAGGCCTTCGCAGGCGCGAGGCCCTTTTGCGGCTGCACCTGTCGCGCCGCCCTAAGGACGGTACTGGGTCCTTATCACATTAAGTAGATACCTTGGGTTAGGTAAGGTGTATAAGGTAGTGTAGTCTGTCGGATTCATTTTAGTATGTTTGGCCATTCCAAGTAGGTCTACAGTTTACCTCAGCAAACTCAAGTTTCTCACAAAAAGCGAGTGGACATGTTAATGTGACATTTTGTAAATCCCAAATATAGGCTAAGCTAGTCCTCTTATAAAATCCTCTATAATAGACAACCAAGGCCTATTTATGGATATAATATACTTACAGCAAGGCTAAAATTAGAATGTGACGGTTGACAAACAATAGCATTGGCCTACCGTATCTACAATATATGAAAGTTAAACAGGTATGGTAACTTAATCTTAAAGAATACTATTTAGTCTTCATATTATTATCAAAACGTTGTAGACAGTATTTCATGTATATTGACAGCATCAGAAGTTTGTTCTTAGTCACATCTTCTCTTATATAGGCTACATGTTACTTATGAATAAAACTGTAGGCTATGGGCCTATACCAAAACCTCAAGTCATAAGTTATTCCCACAGATTATTTAACCAGTAATGGAATAATGTTGGCATTCTCACCGATGACACTTTTATCGTATTAAATCCAACTAAACAAACTACAGTCATATTTACAGATGTGTATGAAACTACCAAGGAAACGTATCCATAACTCAGAAGGTTTACATTTGATTACCGGTATTCTTATAAAATAAATTAAATTATTATTATTGAACTTGAAAGAACGTCACAGTTATAGTTTATGATTTTCGAACAGGATGTTAGAACAAATTATCAAAAAAAACTTCTCGTTCGTAATCGTAACCTCAAAGAAACGCCAAACATCAAGATGACAGCAACTAAAGAATTTTTACTGTTCTAAAGAGCCTGTGTACGGTGTGCCACTAAGGTCAAAAGTGGTAGGGTAACTTACTGAAGAATGTTAAAACTAATAATTATTAAAATGTAATAATAATTCGTAAATTTCCGGTATAGTTTATCAGAATCATTAAATCGTCAAAACGTTAACCTTAAAAATTTCATGACAATCCATCCACCCGTGTAAATGGAGATCGTATCAGGAATTCGATTTTTAGACAGAGGTATAAGAATTTTCGCTTCACTTCAATCCAATAAGATAAATTAATGTCTGAAATTATAAGGTTTCCACCAAGCTACATAACTTAGGTAACGGTAAACATAATTCTCTCCCCTTTCTGCTTGTGGGTATTACGTGACAGGTAATATTAACAGTTTGACCAACCTTAATATTTTCACAATAGGGCCTATGTACGTAAGCCATATTGTAAGTTGATAGCGATATTGTAATATGGCGATACAAAATGTATTGACATAAAAAGTTCTACTGCCGTTGTTTGTTGTAATGTCTCTATTTGAGTTAAAGTTTTTTGTTTACATCATGTACATTTTAGACAATCACATACCTTATCTGTTAGTTTATTTATTTGAAATCAGCAAGTATGTTTACCTACAGGCATGATTGACTGGTGAGATTTACATGGTTGCTTATTAGTACGTTAACTACCTTGGGTTGGGTAAAGTTTATAAGACAACTTGTTGTGGTAGGTTGATTTTAGTATGTTTAGCCATTCCAAGTACATTTTGCCTCTGCAATCCTAAGTTTATCACAAAAAGTAAGTGGATATTGGTGACATTTAGTAACTCACAAATATAAGTATAAGCTATGCCTATCATAACATTCCCCTGTATAGACTACCAAGACCTACTTATGGTTAGAATAAATTTACAGCAAAGCTAAAATTGATTGACCAACTTGGGACGATTGAGAAACAACAATAGCATTGGCCTACCTAAATTAGCCTATATGAAAGGTAAATACTTAGTCAAAGGATACTGTCTGTTACGGCAATTCAAACGTTGTAAGTTTATTAATAACATAAAAGGTTAGTTTTTAGTGACACCTTGTGTTATAATCATCCATGTTATGGCTACAACTATAGTCTAATATACAAAACCTGAGTATTATTCGAACACAAACTATCTGCAAAAGAACACAGATACAAAACCACCAAGATGTATAGTTGTTTTTTATTAGTGCTGGATAATGTTGGCATTCTCGCCAATGGCACTTTTTATCGAATTAAATCCAACTTGAACCACAGTGCTTCACATAAGTTATGTGTATGGATGTCACAAGGTAACATCCTTAACTTACAGAAGGTTTACATTTGATTATTGCTAAACCTTGATGAAATTATTATTATTATTGAACTCAAAAGAACGTCACGTTTTGAATTCAGAACAAATTAAATAAACAAACTGTTCCTAACGTAACCTCTAACCTAAACACAAACATCAAACAGCGATTGCGAACAAAACAAAATGACAGCAGCTGAGCTGATGTATTTTGACAGTTCTTCAACAACACGGTACCTACCACAAAGCTCAAAATATGTACTGAAATAATGTTCAATGAAAAAACTAAAAATAATTAAAATGTAATAATAATTCGTCAATTATAGTTTATTTAAAGCATTAAGCCATCAAAACGTTACCCTAAAAATTTCAAGACAATCCATCAAACCGTTAAAATGTAGATAGCGTCACACTACTTCGAATTCCAAACTGAGTATAAGGATTCACTACGTTCATCCAATAATTTAAATGGTTGATTAAGGTATACTATAATAAAATAACAAATAAAGCAAACTGAAATTATAAATTCATCCAAAATACCACATCACAACACCGGATATTACTTCTATTATCTAATTGTTAATAGTTCAGAGTTCTAGGATTTCAATATATTTATAATAAAACTAAATACCCCCGTCACAGCAAATCTGCGTCCTCAGCGAATTTTCAATGCATTTCTTAATAACATATCAAGCCACCTAGTGTTATTCATAAAAATATATTCACAAATAAGCGATGTATAAAATACTTAAAATTACTCCATCAGAACCACACTGCGTATTGCATGTCGACGAGTACGCAGTTTTGCTGCAACAAGGAACACAAATAATGGGTTTTTATGCAAATATCTATAAAACTCAACAAGGTGAAATCACATCCCAAGTTTCAGCCATACACATTCATAAGTAAGCTACATGTAACATTTTAATTACCCTCCATATAATAATATCAAGGGACTGAGTACGCAGGTTAGCTGGAACAAAAAGCACAACAAATGGATTTTTATGCAAATATCAATGGAACTGCACTAGGAAGCCATATACCAAGTTTTATTAATTTATATACATAATTAAGGGATACATAATCCTTTACTTTTTCACCATAAGAATAATATGGGGCTGAGAACCCAGGTTTGCTGCTACAGGAATTATCGTCAAAATCTTAGTTTTTTGTACAAAAAACATTAACCCACAACCAAGTTTCGTCAGTATATGTTCATAAATAAGCGAGATATAACAATCTGATTTTTTTCCATAATAATAACATTAGACAACGTACTGTGTTTAGCACTTTCAATTCCTCAGTAATAAATTGACTTAGAGAAATGATCAGAACATCAAATTGTTTATTTTTTATCCTGAATCAAATTGTGAAAATTAGACTTTGTCAAAGATTTTATGTAAAAAATTCAAAGACCCCCTTTTGGAGGCTCAAAACCCCCAAAAAATACTCCTTAGTCTGGTTTTCAACCTCATTCAAATAAAGACTACTTTGCACATTTCTACCAAATTTAATTAAGATTGGACCTTTTTCCGAGAGTTATCGTGCTTACAGACTCATATTTAAATAAAAAATATATGTAGATACATATATATATATATATATATATATATATATATATATATATACATATATACATATTTATACATATATATAATTATAATTATTGTATACATTTAAAACAAAATTTAACGAATGGTATTTTTGGCATCTAGGGGTCTAAAACAAAAAGTTATCATGGTCTCGGGCTTAAGTCTTACCATGCCACCTACGGTAATAGCTTCGTCCCTATAGGGGAAATTCGCAAAAAGAGCAATTTTTCCGATTTTGATGAAGTTTAAAATTAAAAGCATGTTACATTAATCCTTTAAGTGTCAGGCGAGAAATAAAAGGCCCCATCAAAATGTACCGGGTATTTTAAATGAGGTATGCCAAAAAAGCCAAACAAAATCTGGTTTTTTATGATAAAAAATCCCGAAAAAATATTATATTTTTGATAAATTGATAATTACATATGTATTTACCCTCTCTATTTTATGTTTTTTATCGGTTGAAATTCCCAAGAGCCCACTCGGTAGTTAAGACTATACGATTTGTATTAGACGCTCGGTTAACAGGACGTTGGCATTATTGCTTGTTTTGTATAACGCCCGTTCCCAGTGCGTTAGCATTGAGATAGATAACAAAGCTTTTTGTACCCAGAAATATTGATTACCACTAATATTTTTTTACCAGGTTCAAACCTTAATAAAAAACATTTAAAATATATAATTTACTCTAAAACAAGTAATGCTAATTTCTTTGGGGTGTCAGGCAAATGGAGATAAAACTTTAATTTAAAACTGAGGAATTGTTATGTATAATAAAGTGGAGTTAGATCAAAGTTTGAAAATGGGTAAATGCCGAGAATATTCATGGAGACCGTCAAATATTTCTTTGTGCTGCAATCTGTGGAGAAACTGAGAATCTTTTACGACTAAAGTACACAACTTTTGTGATCACCAGATCAAATAAAATCATCGTTTTCATTATTAAGCATTAAAACATTAAAGGTTTCTGGGGCCCAGCCCGGAGGGTATTTTTGAATTTTTTATACAATTTGTCACATGTTGAAATTCTAACTAACACCATTTGTTAAATGGTTGAATTTGTTTAGGGCAAGACCTTCTAAATAGGCACGTTCTAAATATATAATTTTCAATCCTAAAAATCATCTTTAGTTTTCAATAGAGTATTTCGGCAAAAACATTCTAAACCTGCAGAAACACGATGTAAATAAATAAAACGTTAAGTGGTAAATTTTAAAATAAATATGAGAGCTTTACTTGGTTGAGGAGACCATTGCCAGTGAATAATACGATTGAATATAAACTTTTAATAAAATAAAATAAATTAGTTCCGAATTAAATTTGATAACAATTGGAATCAAAGTGGAATATAGGCTTTTAGCAAGGGATGTAATAAGATAATATACCTGGAACATTTATAAGTTTGACTGGTTTTATTTAGGATATACAGCCCAAAAATAACGTTATTATGTTGAACGATATTAAGAAATATTAATATTAAGTGTTATTCATGTGCATAACAATTGTTTTGTGACTTTAATAAGATCCAAACCTATAAACCTATAACCTCTAATAAGATGTCAACCCCCTATTTGTCATCAAGATACGTACTGGGCAAACTTTAAAATGATGTATTACTACGATATACTTGTCAATAGCAATATGTTTTGGGTTTTTCTCTCGCAGCAGTAAGTTACTCAGCATAGAGCCTCAAGTTATTTAGTAAATATAATTTTTTTTTATTATTATTATTTCTTGGCAATATATATGACAGAACCACATTAGCATCCATAACCAACATAAAACAGCAGGCTCTAAAGTAAGATTTTGGTAAGAGTTTCAAGGATATCAGCCTTCAAATTACGTTCATCTTAATAATGTAAACTTTGCAGAACCTTAGTTTTACCGGCTAAAATATTAGACTATGAGCAACGATTGTCAAATATAAAAGAGAGAACCAAGAAAGGAAAAGGTTGAAACTTTACATATACTTATAAAAAGATCCCTATATATTTTGTTTTTATTAAGTTTTCCTCTTATACATATATTAGCACTGGCATCTGCATAAGTATATACGCAAATTTCTTATTCAGTTTGATTTAAAGTTTAAACCGTTATTTTCAAAATTTACATAGTATTTGTATTTTTGAAATACTAAACCATTTTATAATTTATTAACTTTTTATTTGCATTTTCATTAGTAGTAAACAAATTTTGATTCAGTAAGAGTAAAATAAAATATATAAATAAATTATATCATCGTGTATTATTCAAGGCCCGAACTGGGTTTGTCCGTGTAAACGTCGAATACGGTGGCCAACATTTTAGATATATTGCAAATTTGCCATCATACGAAAATAAATATAAACCATAATTTGTTAGGTTCTAGTATGAAGTACAATTTAGTCTTACAAAAACTATGAATATTTCATTTAAATACAAAATACAAAATATATTTTAAGTGTTCCCACGTAATGCGATTTATCTATCCCGAGCGTCAGTAATGCAGCTGTATAAGCTTATCTTTTATTCACTCTAGTTTTGACTTAATGTAAGACACTTACAAGCCTTTTGGTTTCTTAAGGAATAAAATACAAAAAAAACACGTATTTTTTTCCTTCTAAATTCCCCTATAGTTTTAAATTGATAAATACATTTCAAATAATAAATTAAATTTGTAATTGAACAAGGCCTAACGATTAAAAAGTCACCATCATTAGGTTCTCGAACGACTAAATTTAAGGAAACAATTTAAGTAAATAAAAACATCAGTTTGAATAGACAATGCAAAATTATGTTCAGCTGATTAAGTTGTAAAACTAAAATTCAAATCAGAGAAGTATTTTAGTTTAACATAGTTATATATACAAAATATATCACATTTTAGACCATTGTTTTAAAAAAGAAAATAAAAAAAGACGATTTGTAATGGATATCTATCAAACGTAATACACAGTAGATTAAAAAAGAAAAAGAAATAAATTAAGAAAATGTCAAGAAGATCTCTATTAGAAACGAAAAATTAAAATTGCATTTGAAAGCCAAAAATTACTGTCCGGTAGCCAATGAAGTTAAAAAGACTCTCAAAGAATTAGGAAATTAAAATATTTACTTAGTAATACCAACGAAAACATTTTGAATTAAATTAAAAGTATAATATTTCAAATAAACTTTAATCAATGTGAAATGGTTGTAGGATAGGAAGTGGATGGAGGACCAACAAGAAGATCAATAAAGACAATATTTAATGAACACCAAGCCCATTTCAGATATAAGAATATACGAACAGATAAATATGCTGTTGCTATATGATGAAACATGCATTGAAGATCACTATTTTAATAATTTAAATAGGCAAAAGGAAGACATGAACCCTGGTCAACATTATACTTTTTAAACATTAAGTTTCAAACTCACACTTCAAAATTTAGTTGTGAACAATGATACCGACCTATTCACAATTTTCCATTAATCTACAACTCGATTTTATCGTTTTATGTTAAATTAAAATATTTAACTGATTCCAATTTCAGTTTCAAAACTTAATCAGCTGTATTTAATTTTGCATATTTTATCTAACATGATGTTTTCGTTTAAATACAACTTAAATTATGTTTTTCGAGAACCTAAATATGGTTATTTTGTAATCGAAAATTTCGTTCAAATACAAATATAAGTTATTGATAGGTGTATTTAATAATTTTAAATTTTAAATCGAGAAGAAGAGATATGAAAATTGGATATCGCTGGATATTATTTTTTTTTACTAAAAAGTATATGTCAATGGGGACCAAGATTTATCATGAAAACAAATCTCTATAGTATGGTTTTCTTTTAGTCTATAAGTAGACATACTTTCAACCACGAGCCGCATTTTTTCAAAATAAAAACATTGATGAATAAAAAAAGGTTTTTGGTGATGTAATGTCAAAATCCGTGCTGAATGCATTGCCATCAAGGGAGAAATCCTCAATACTTACAACCAGCCACGATTCCATTTATAAAGATTAAAACAGATTACTTCTGTTTGACTACCTCAATGTCATCACTGATCTTCATTTTGTGTTATAATGACAATGTAATATATATTTTGAATATATATTTTTTTATTTGCTCTTTGGCACTTAAGAAGATAGTTACTCTAAGAATTTAATTATTCTTAATGATTGGTTAATTTTATCAATGTTTCCAACTTCCAATTTTCAATGTTTCCTTGTTTACCTCGTACATTTTGCAGACTGGTTTTATAGTTTTGTTGGGATTATTTAAATAACTACAAAAATTATATAATTAAATATTTTATTTATTAAACAACGGTGATTACAAATTTAGGTCTTACAACTCATTACAAACATGTCTGAAAGGTCATACTTTTATAGAGTGTCTGTAAATAAGCGTGTTTGTAAGACCGTTAGTACTGTCCTATTAAACGATAAAAAATATTATTCTAAAATTCAGTAATAACCCGCAAATGTATACGTAATAACATGAATTTGTGTGACAATTTTTATGATTCATTATGCTGGATGTTTTCATTATATTAGTAAGAATTAGATTAAATAAAAATAAAACATTAAAAAAACCTGGAGATACTGTTCAACATATGGTTATTGGTGTGGGACCCCCACAAGCTGTAGTCTGCACACATCTAAGCAGACATATGGACATACAGGCAGAAACTATCCCAAAACCCGATAAATGTTTGATGGGTTTAGAAGCATTACAACATTTATTCCCACTGATAACTCCTTTCTTCACATACTAGGTGTTTATAAAATACCGATTGGTTTTAAGTGCTTTTTACCAGCATGTTATTTAAAAAAAATATTGTATGGTTATATACTCTAAAATAGTACATTATTACGTTTGTTTTGTTGTTTTTCAATTCACTTCGGATATGTGCATCATGTTGTATGCCGCCCGTCCAAGTGGTTATTCAGCTCCTCTCCACGATGCTGTGGCTGCTTCAATCGCCTTATTCAGGTGTGCAATAATGACGATTTTTTTCTGATTAAATGTTTGTTATCCTTTTGTGACCATGTGATTAAGCAACTACATTCGATTATTCTGTTCGGGAAACATATGGTTTATCATGGGCACGGTAGCTACAATGCAGCGGATTGCTATCTTACTAAAAAAAGTTAACCCTTTCTCATGTTTAGTTCTTCTGTATGAGGAAGGATAAAGAGCTATAAATATATCTGTTAATATCCCAATTAATTGTCCGTTCTGCAAAAATGAACGAGCCAAATCTACAACGTCGTCGGGCGGAACTCGCCCCCCCTTCTGGCATTATATCGCGCCAATGGCAGAAGTGTACCAACTGTGACAACGGTTAGTATTAAAAATCGTAATAGTATAACGAACACAATATTAAAACCGTATGCCTTTAACTATTTCCGTTAAATTTGTGTGATTTTATTAATCAATTGGTATTTTACTAACACCTTTTACTACGTAAAGGGTAAGAAAGTAAAAAGTAATAAACTAATGAGTAGCTTAATAAGTTGTTTTTATTACAATGGACACTTCTGAGTATATCTCTAACCTTGATTTTTGAGGAAATCACATAAATCACTAATAAAAAATGGAACTCGGTGCATCTGAACAGCCTAAACTGTAATATTCGTGTTTACCAGGAAGTTAAAAAAGCTTGGCTTTGACCAAGCGAGTTATATATTTTATTATGAAGGTAACTGTAGGTTATTTATAATTCATATTAACTAATTTTACACTTTAGTGTTATAATTTAAAAAAAATTAATTATACTTAAAGGTTATATTTTTAAATAAATAATGTATTTATTTATTCAAGTGAATAAGTCAATTCTTGAGTTAGACAAATGTTTAAGGAGCCGTTTAAGCTATAAAAGTGTATATACCCACTATGGTGTTTGTAGCCAGCGTTGTATGGAGATTTTTAGGCGGGATAAAACGCTAGGAATGAAAACGAAAGATAAATTTTTCCTTATTTAAATGTTGGTGTCTACATGACAAATTCAACATCTTACCTACTTGGAAATGGTGTAAATCAGTGATGAGTAACGAGGTTTTCAATGTAGGGATAAAAACGGGTAAACTAACGAGGTTTAGCAATCATAACCTGACTTGGAAGGAAGGAATTTCACGACTGCTGCAGTGCACTCGGGCCGCGTTATCTTCAGTCACGAACATTTGATTTGACAGCAACTGCATTTTGGTTGAAAGAAAATTGTTCTCCTTTTTGCAAGTATTATACCATCTTAAAACTATTGACTATTACCTAATAAATACAATGTAGGTAGACTACACTTTTACATGGTAAAAGTTATGCAAGTGTAAAACCACATTTTTTTAATACATAAGAAGTAGGCCTATATCGTGTGTCCCAAAAGTCCCATCCCACCTATTACTTTTTTAAAGACTGCATATCACGAGATCATCTTCCGGGGAAGTCTTAATGACAAAACCAAAAAAAACGTGACGATTCAAAATTTTCAACCCCCTCCCCCAAAATAGGAGTTTTGGGGTAAGTCAAAACCTTATATGGTAACCCCCCTTGAGTGATGTATAATTTTAAAGGGCGTAAAAAAATAAGAAGAATGGCACAAATTAGGGGTTTCTAGCTCTATTCTTTCAAACACAGCGTTCAATTGAAATTTTGAATTTTATAACGTCATTTTGCATTATTATTGCACGTCAGTCATTTTAATTCACCAATAACGTTTCGAAATAATACGATTTTTCGATTGGAACGTTTAAATAACCAAGCTGTGAATGTTTTAGTGAGTGAACAAGTTTGGCCCCAACCAAGTTTTTGGGGCTGGGTCAAATATTTTGAATGGCAACCCTTAACGAGTGATACCTGTTTTTAAAGGTCGTAATTAAAGATGATAAATGGTGCAAATCTACGATGATCCTCTAAATCATAACAGCTTATTAAATATCATCGTAAAGTTTTGTATTTAATAAACTGCCATGTTCTAGGGGAGGATCATCGTAGAGACCTCTAGTTTGCAGCATTTATCTTCTTTTATTAAGAGCTTTAAAAAGAGGTATCACTCAGTAAGAGTTACAATTTAGCATTTTTTATTTAGCCCCAAAAACAACCTTATTCATCCTTTCCTTTCGAAACCTTTCCATCAATAAATCTTATTATTTCGAAACGTTTTTGGTGAATTTAAATGACTGCTATGCAAAAATAATGCAAAATGACGTTTAAAATACAAAACTTCAATTGAACGCTGTGTTTGACAGAACAGAGCTAGAAACCCCTAACTTGTTCTATTCTTCTTATTTTTTTGCCCTTTAAAATGATACATCACTCAAGGGGGGGTTTCCATTTACGTTTTTGACTTACCCCCCAAAACCCCTATTTTGGGGGAGGGGGTTGACAATTTGGAGTAATCAAAACTTTTATTTTTGGGTCACTAAGACTTCCCCGGAAGATGATATCGTTATATGCAGTCGTAAAAAAAATAATAGGAGAGGTGGGACTTATGGGACACACGGTATATATATATACATCGTGTATACGACGTTATTAAAGATCCTATGTAACTTACTTTATGGTTTCTACTTAATTTGGTTTGATTACTGTAATTTGGTATTTCACATGTTTATTGTCAGCTAGGAAATTCACCAAACCTGACGATACGCCAAGTTAAACCAACAACACAATTTTTTCTGAGTTATTTTTTGGGCACTTGTTTTATTATTGAAGGAAAGTTATGCTGTAAGAATTCTGTAGCATGCTATATAACTTTCTATAATAATCAAACCACATCCTGGGAAAAAATATTAAATATGCCCAATACAAATATTTGTAGCAGAGTTATTTCAATTCTCATATTACTATCGTGCATAACAAACTCAAACAATCACGAATCATGTTGTAAAGATAAAAAATGTTCGTCTCTCCCATGTAATAAAATACCTCGCAAGAATCATCGGCCCTCAGACAGGTGTAATTGGGTTACAGAAAATACAATGTCCTTCTGACCTCTCACACTAATTGGAACCATACTTTGTTTAATTAGTTTATATTACCACAAGTGTAATCGTATTTTTTAGCTTAAATTAGTTTATCATTTTTAGTGATTTGTTCTTTACAATGAATTTCAACCTGACGATAAGTTTTAATGACATGTAGCTAAGATATATAGGTCTATATATATGTAAATACCACCGTTGCAGCAAACCTGCATACTCAGCGAATTTCAAATGGTACTTCACTACGTCATGAAGCCACTTACCAACTTTCATCAAAGCATATTCATAAAGAAGCGAGATATGACATTTTATTTATTCTCCATAAGAAATACATCAGGTCAGATTATGCAGGTTTGCTGCATCAAGGCCCATAAAAATCGGGTTTTTATGTAAATGTTAACGTATCACCACCAGATGAAGCAACATTCCAAGTTTTACCAATTTATATTCATAAAAAAGCAAGATATTACATGTTTCTTATTCTCCATGAGAATAACATTATAGCTGATGAATACGCAGTTTTTCTGCCATGGGGACTAAAGAAAAGGGTTTTGTATGAAAATATCAGTAAATCTTAACCACATAAAGCCACATACCAAGTTGCATTAATATATGTTCATTAATAAGCAAGATATAAAATTTGTCTTATTCTCCATAAGATTACCATTGGACAACGTACTGTATTCAGCACATTCCATATCTCGATAACCAATTGACGTAGAGCGATGATCAAAATACCAAATTGTTTGTTTTTTAAGCAGAATTTAATGATGTACACCAAAATTTAGATTTAAAAATAATTTTATGTAAAAAGTTCAAAAAACCCATTTTCTGGGTACAAACCCCCCCCCCAAAAAAAACCCCTAAAAATAGAGCGACCTGTCTGGTTCTCGAACTCATGAAAATAGATTCTATATTACATGTTTATACCAAATTTAATCAAGATCGGACCATTTTTACGAAAGTTATCGTGCCTACGAACACACACATATATATATATATGGACTCAACATTCGTTAATTTTTTTAATTTGTTGCTCCTTATTCTTTCTACAGTATCAAAATAGTTTTATTCCACATCATCTGAAATGTGTAAATAACATCTGATCCATTGTTTTTATATTTTATTTTTCATTCATTTTTGTGTTTGATAAATATATTATATCGAAATATTGCAACGAAATGGTTTTAATTTCTTAAATGAATATATATATATATATTGGATCGAATGGTGTTTTTGACATCCAGGGGCCTCAAAACGAAAAGTTATCATGGTCTCGGGCCTAGGGCTTATCATGCCACCTACGGTAATAGTTTCTTCCCTATAGGGGAAATTCGCTAAAAGCAGTACTATAGGCTACTACACATTTTATGTGCTAGACGTTTGAATCAGTATACTACCATAGAAGGATTTCAGTCACCCTGAAGTCCGTACCCTAGATAGCCTAGAAGCTTACAATTTTGTACTGAAACGGAGTACACTTAACCTAGAATAATTTAAAATGACAGTTTTACATTCTCAGCTAAATAAAACAATCCCCCCTTAGTATTTAAGCTTTCTGTTGTTCATGTATTTCTCAAATTCTTTTAAAATACAAATTTAATTACAACAAAAAAGACTTTTGGTTCCACATTTATGAATAATATAGAATAATTAAGGCGGTTTCCATCTTACAGAAAACTATGAAATTGGTTCTGACGTTTCTATAAAGCCAAACTTATTTTGAAAAGCCAAATCTATATGTGAAAAATCATACACAGGTTGTTTTCAAACTCTCTCATGAAAATCCAGAAACCCGTTCCTGGGGTCTAAACAAACAAACCGTGTTATGTCAGTATAAGGCCCGCTTTCCTCCTTACTTCGTTCATGTGTTTTATTTTAAGTTGATCAAATGTTTGGTATCACTTGAGGTAGTGACGTGAAAATTGGTACGTGGATAATCATTTAAAGCTAATTTGGTATTTAATTTGACGATAGTAAATTTTATCATTTTCAAATGGTGGTACTGTAGTTTTAATTTTTAAACCTACACATTTTGAAAACGGCAACGTTTGGACATTTGTAACTATGTTTAAACATATGAGGAATTTTAAACCAAAAATAAAGATAAAGATTTGTTAAAGCTTAGTAATTACAACATTTGACCTTGTATTTTATTTTGAAAAATTGCAATCATGCAGCCATAGTTTGATGGTTCAATAAAATATCAATACCAATTTGTTCCAATGTATTCTTAATGTCTCGATGTATATTTAGAATAATGTACATTTTAAAGATATTAAACTTTAAAAAAAAGCTGCTATTATGAAACAGGGGAATTTGTAACTTCAAGTTCAATATAAAATTAGACTTAACTAAGTATAATGCACTTGACATATAATATGTACAACAATTTAATTATTCTTTGTTTAAAATTCATTGTTAGTGATGGTGAGTTTATATTATTTAAGAAAGTATTGCGGACATTTTACATCAACGATTGTTTTACTAATCAGTGATGAAATATTTTCGCAATAATATCTTAAGTAACAGTTTAATTATGCCCAGTTTTATTATAAGCTGTGGTCCTTATTATAACCGGGGAATTTTTATACATGATAATGGTTACGGGTGCAGGTATGAATAATACCTCATCATGTGAGTTATGTTTTAGAATTCATTATTAAAATAAAAACTTAAATTCTCAGATACGGTAAACGGATCAAGATGGCCCATGTTTACGTAAAGTATTGTGTTTCTTTTTTCACCAGGAACGAGTTCCAGACATTTCTGAAAAGAGTCCGGAAAACTCCCAATATAAATCACATACTTAAAACAATCAAAATAAACAGATAATGCGGATATGATTACTAAGCTAAAACTATGAACTACATTAATCATGTAATATTGTCCCTACATTGAAAATAAAATAAACACAATACTTTACGTAAATATGGGCTATCTTGCTCCGTTTACCGTATGTCCCTACATTTAAAATAAAATTCCTCTGTATAAATCATAACCGGCCGCGCTCATTAACTGTTTTCCAAGAAATATGTCATCCTGCCACGAGGGTGCATGGGTACAACCCTAGAGGGTAGGATAGGTTTGCAGTGACCCATAACCTAAAGTTGTTTGAAATCATTCTAATTGTATAGGGAAAGACTCGCTTCGCTCGCTGGGGGCTCCGCCCCCAGACCCCTATGGGGGGCTTTGCCCCCAGGTCCTTGTCGTAAAACCTATGGCACATGGTTTAAACACGCTTATGATCCGAGGTCCTATGTTTACTCAAAATGTAAAGTAGACTTATTGAGTGCAAATATTTAGTCCTAGCAGTACAATATTAGAGTATACAACAATTTAATAACTACTAAATTATCGTTAAAAGTTGTCTAAATTTGGTCAAAACCTAGATTTCATGAACATTACGTGCAAATCAAACCTAAAACCGGTAAAAAGGTTATAACATTCTATAAAAACTGGTAAATAATTATATTTTTTATTATATGATTTAATGTTCATGAAATTAAATATGGAGTCCCTCAAGGAACCATTTTTGGTAAAATTCCATATAAGGCCTGATTGGTAAAAAAGTTCAAAGGCTTATTTTAAGCTGTTTAAAACATAAAAACTGGTAGTATGTTCAGGCTGATGCGACTTACAGGTATAAACCAAAAGTGTAAATGCTGTTAACCCCACACTCGAAATAAAAAAATATCCACTTATTTACGATCGTTTAAAGTTACAGATATATTAAGCCGTATTTAACAATCTGAACAATGATATTTGTGGATAAGTGAAAGTGGTGTCATATTAAGTGGCCCAGAACCGACATTATACTACTATTTATATACAAATCAGCAGTTATTTAAATATGAGGGGGTTAACAATTGAAATAGTAGAGTTTGGGAATGTTTAAATAGATTTGAGGGTTCAAGGAACATGTATGTCTCATATACCCAAACAAATAATCTGCAACCCTCTCCCCTGCTAGACCTCTCCTACAGCCCCATTTCCCCAACCCCTAGATCCCTAGACCATTGTGGGAGGCTTCGCCTCTAGATCGATGGGTTTAAATCATAAAATCTGTTCACGTGATAAAAAATGCAAAACCACCACGAAACCACGAAAAAATGTTGAAATTTGAAAAATCTAGCGCTATCCAAGGGTGAAGGAGACAAGATACGACAAAACGTCATAGATTCAAATTTTTATATCGTCTAAAATCCTCGGCAAGTGGAAGTATTCCGTTTATCGATAGGACCATCCGTTCGTCTGCTAGAGCTAAAATAAAAAGGCACCATTTTGAACATATTCACAATTTCCTCCATTTTTAATTTTTGTTATGTGGTTCTGATTAAAAATTATTCCTTTTTGCAATTTTACTGGGGGTAAAGTGAACAAGCTACATGTAGGCCTAATTCCACGTTTCTAGCTTATCTAGAATTACCTGAGTAAGTCGATAAAGCAGTTTGTCATTTATGGAACAATTATGGTTTTTATATTTTTTTTTTTCAGGTGTTTAATTATTAAAACTGGTTAGTTTATTGACTTTTTCGTGGGTAATGGGTAAACATATTGAGTGCCAAATATCAAACCTTTAAATACTAAATTAATGTGGTAGGAAATTAAAAACCACGAAAATAACCGTCGAAATTGTCTTAAATTTGAAAAATCTAGCGCTACCTAAGGGTGAAGGGAGCGAGATACGACAAAAAGTTACAGGAACAAAGTTGTAGATCTTTCAAAATCCGTAGGTCGTGGTAGTGTCAGTTTTTTGATAGGTTAATCCGCTCAGCCGCTAGAGCTCAAAAACTGTAATTTTAAAATAAGCCTTTTTTGGGGGTTTTTAATATTTTGTAGCGAGGTTGAAATAAAGAATTGCCAGTTTTGGCAATTTTCCTGGGGGTTACAAGCTATAAGCTACCTGCATGCAAAATTTCAGGTTTCTAGCTCGTCTAGAAGTAGTCTAGAATTCATATACCTCAGTGAGTGAGTGAGTGAGTCAGTCAGTTACAGATGCGGCTGTATATATATTAGATATATTCCTACAAACTTTGCCCCTTAAAACCAAACACTTTGAAAACTTAAATAAATACAAAATCAAACTCATTAACTCTTTAATGTATCTCATTAACAGTACATTAAATGAGGTGGAGGAAATAGTAACTATGTTTTAATTATATATAGACTAACTAGTATATAAAATTAACATAATTGTTCACTGCATGACTCATCACAAGAGTGAGTAAACGGGAAGAGGAGGGGCACGTAAGCACGCACTATACTAAAAAAAAAAAAAAAAAAAAAAAAAACTATAACATAAATTTGACGTTTATGTAATGACTAAAGTATATATGAGTGAATACAAACCATCCAACGTTTACACACCTTTTTTTGTATTAACAGTTACATTTTATAAAGGTAGGAGCCTATATATACTTAATAAGTCTATTGACACTTAACCTTAGTTCTTCATTTAGTCCCAAAAGTTTACCTAGTCGGATTTGTTTGACTATCCAACGCTCGTGAAGAGTCCACCAAAGGAAGCATCGAGTATGCAAGTAAGAAAGGATTTTTGGGCAAAAAGCTATTTAATTTTTAAACATTGATTTGTGAACAAATATAAAAAGGAAAATTTAGGATGGTATATTAAAAATAATTAATTATTGCAGTTTTAGGGCTAAAAAATAAATTAGTTTCATTCAAAATGCGGGTTATTTCCAAGGTACCAATGTTCGTTTCATTATTACTGACTTATTCGACCCCATGGTTGTTTTAAATAAGAATTTGAAAGTAGTGTTTAAAAGAATATACAAAAAATTATGCGTGGCTCCACAGCCGGTTAGACTCATGCACTATCTTGAACCGAACATCGTGTGTTGGTCTTGAGCAAAAACCGTCTATTATTACGGCATGGTAGTAAAAAGCAGGGAATAAAAGTAGCTTAACAGTCAACATGCAAACTGTCACTGCAAAAAAGAAAACGCCAGGCACGACCTGAATAAATTATGCCTTTCACATTACAACATCGCTTACTTAACCCACTTACTTAAACAAGCCTGTTTTAAATGTTTATCTGTTTATTCGCTGACAGGTAGAGTGAATATAACAAAGGCATTGCTCAAAATATTTACTTCCATATCTAATTAGCATTGCTTTTATATACTAAAATACACAAAAAAATACAGCTAAATTTTTACAGCTAATATATATAATTAGCGTTTTTATACAGCTAAATCGTCTGTATTCAGAATCGTCTGTAACATTACAATTAGTTTTTCATAGACCGGAAATAGTAAGTGTACTTTCTTTGTGAATGGAAAACTAAATATAATTTTAAATCATATTAAATAGGCTAATAAATTCGTTATTATGTTATATGTACTTTTAGTCATGTTGATATATCAACTATATTAACATTATTTATTGAGAAGAAATAAAGGGGAATTAGCTTAAACCAAACTGTCTACTTGAGTCACCTTACTTTATAAATCCAGCAAATATGTTTAAATTTGTTTATACTAATATGTATGACTTTATTATAATCTCAACTCTTGAAATCTCAAGCATTCTGAAGAAATCTCAAGCATTTCTTGAATCTCAATAATTTTTCTCGATAAACGTGTATATATAGTTTTCGTAAGTCTGTAAACAGTGGGTGTAAACCCATCATTGCAAGTCTAATATATAAAGCTGAATTACACTAGAAACAAATCAAATTGATCAATATTTAAATTTAAGGTTCAGTCTTAGCATATTTTGTTTATTATTTATTATAGCTGTGTGCCCCTCCTTTGTACGGGTTGTATGTATAGGCAGTACATTAATCAAATAAAATAACAACCGATATAATTTTACAATATTAAAATACATTTAACATGTTTAATGTACAATTAAACAAAGTTAAACTTTTTACCTTAGTAAAAAAAAAAACTGTCGATCAGTAAATCCTGTGGTTCATCGATTGTGCCAAGTAAAGGAGATATGTTTATGAGACTAAGGTCTTTTTAGAGTGACGTAGATCTCGTCCACACATGTCTCACGCTCGATAAAGGGTATGTGCGAAATCTCAACACCGTGATTTTGTTTATTATTTCCTTTAAGGTAACAAATTTCAGCTCTATTGGTTGAGTAGTTGGTGTGTGTTGATTAACACGCTTCTATTAAAGGCCAGTGGGCCAGAGTCCTTGAGTGTAATTCTATCTGGAGTGGGTATATGTCTGCATTGAGGACTCAGCTATATTCCTACCGAATTTCAGATCTGTCAGACCAGTAGTATGTGCAAGATTGTTAATAAATTATATTTTGAACTTCCGGGGGCAAAGCCCTTAAACATTTTCGTAAAGAGAATAGGCTTGCGTTTTTTTCTGATGTATTAGTTATGTTCCTACCGAATTCCATCTTACAAAGGTCCAGTAAATACTATTACTCATAAGATTGAGTGAAAGTAAATTAGGGTATAGCCCTATAGGACTTTTTAAACCTACGTCTGCAACATAAGGTGAACGACCGTGCAAATTTTCATCCTTATAGACATTGTCGTTTTTTAGATAAAGTGATCACTATGTCAGTGAGTTCATGGGTCTGACAAATATATATTTAGATCGTATGTCCACACTGTATACTTATTTTATTTATTATCAATCTTCACTCAACGTTTTGAATAAGAACTAAAACATCTCTTTATAGAATAACTATTCTTAAGTCATCATCTGGCTTAATAATATAAATAAATGCTTTGTCTATAAGAATAACATAGGATCTTTAAGACCCCGTGGGGCAGTGTCCTAAGGTGATTTCAAAAAAATTAAATAGCGTAAAACCTTCTAATGCACATTAAAGAACGTAGAAAAAGTTTCATTGAAATCGAACCGTTTCCCTTTAAAAAGCGAATAAAACATGACCAAAAGCGCACGAAATCACGTTTTTGAGGCCGTCATTCTTTTTCAAAAAGTCGATGCCAGTTTAAAGTGGCCTAAAACCTTCTCACGCATGTAAAGAATAAAGAAACTAAGTTTCATAAAAGTCAGTGCACCCGTTTTCCCGTGAAAAGCGAACAAAAGACTTGTTTTGGCTTCCCTAGGGTGTAAAACGTGAAAATATGCAAACATTTCATAATTCCAAGCAATGTATGTACAGCTAAAACTATAAATTTATTTATGTAGATGATACGATCTATACTCACCGACCCTACACCAGCTTATTTCGTGACGAACTAGTTTGTGTTAGAGTGAAAGTTCGTTTTTAAAAATTATCCTCACTCGCTTTCTTCATAAAATCGGATATATTAACTATTCTAACATTAGTTTTTGAGATATAATACCAAAAATATAATATGACAATTAAGTAATGACAATGGAAGGCATTATTCTCTACATTTCAGTTCGTTAAAGTAATGATATCGAATGGTTTATGGCAAACATACTTAGAAAGTCCTTAAAGTTTTTATTTGTTTGCCGTCATTGCATTTTAAGCTAAATTGAAAAATGTTTTATGGTTTTGACTTCATAAAACCATCATCATCCTTCATAATGAAAAGGAATAATGAAACAAAGAATTAACAAAGAATTTTTAAACTAAGTCGTCATAAACTTATATCATTCAAGTGGTTCTTTCCATTTTTCTACCTTTGCATAATAATAGATTCTAAAAATTAACAGGTAGTGTAAGTTAGGGTATTAAATGATTCATTCGTATAATTAATAAAACAAATATGCAGATATAATAATACAATCATTCTTCTACGAGACCATAACAACGGACGCACTAAACAACTGGCGTTACTGGTGTACTGGCGTTACTTGGTAGGCACTTATTCAGTTAACGGCCCTGCCTTTGGAAAGTGGAATGTAATCGCGGTTATTCAAGAAAATATACGAGCTTATTAACTAAAGTAAACACATACAATCATAGGAAAAGTTGTAGTTCATAGATTAATTTAATAAGAGAAAGGGTATATTTGTGCTGTTACTAATTTAAAGTGCAGTATTAAATGTATGATTGTTTACAATCGTGTCGTAACAGTTTTGTCTTGGTGTGTTGAACGCAAAAATCAATTTCTGTAAGATTGTAAGGGTCAAAGACTACGAGAGGTTCGGTGTTGCTAGAGAATGGAGTGTTTGATATTTTTATAAAGAAAAGACTGAGGGGTACTTGACAGCGCCGCGGGGCGGATACAATACAATTTAAACCATTCTGCTTTGATAGACGAAAATCACGCCAAAGTTCCCTCAGGTTAGGTGTTTTTATTGCGTGCCTGAACATTGTAATAGTATTTGCTAAATTAGAGGCAAATATAAAACTAATCTTAGTGTTTAGTCCCAAATATCTTTTCGTGTATGACGGAAGCCAACATATCTCTGGAAACGTTTTGGACATTTAAGAACATACCGTTATTAATTTTTAGCAATAAACTTACCAGAAGTTAAATTGCCAGTAGAATAATTGGTTTTATTTCACTCTCTGGCGCTTACAATTAACACTGTGGCTTTAATTCAACTATTAACTCTTTAGTAGTTTTAGGAGTCTATTCAAAAAGTATGGTTACAATTGTTGACTGTTTATTTTATATAGTTTGAAAATATCTATTAGAAATTAGTTTGATGTATTAAAAATTATTATAAATGTATAAGCCTTCTGAAAGACGTCCCTGAAATTATAAAAACTTAGGTAAGATTCCTGACAAGGAATACGCTTTAACTGTTATTCGGAAAAGTCAAAACTCGCCGGCTGGATCAATAACTTTTACAAATGTGGAGCATATAAAGAAGGTAACATAACATTAAGGACATTGACTTTGAACGTAAATGGGTAAACTAGACCCAAAGGAGGGCTCAAAACCTATTTACACCATACGAATAAAAATACTCCCGTCGCAGCAAACCTGCATACTCAGTGAATTTACAATGAATATATAACATAACACATTAAAACACTTGACAGGATTCATAAGAAATGTATTCACAAACAAGCGATATTTAAAATATTAATTATTCTCTATAAGAATAACATTGGGGATGAGTACGCAGGTTTGCTGCAACAAGGCACACAAAATAATGGGTTTTTATGCAAATATCAATAGAACTCATCTTAGTGAAGTCACATACCAAGTTTCATCCATATACATTCATAAATAAGCGATATATAACATTTTAAGTATTTTCCATAAGAATAACATGGGGACCAAGTACCTAGGTTTGCTGCTACAGGAACCATAGGCGAAAAATTTTTTTGTGCAAACAACAATAAACCACAACCAGATCAAGTCATATATCAAATTTTGCCAGTTTATGTTCATAAATAAGCGAGATATAAAATTTTTCTTTCGTCTTTTATCACATCCCGTAAATTTTTCTTTTTCTCCATAAGAATAACATTAGACAACGTACTGTGTTTAGCACTTTCAATATCTTGGTAACCAATTGACGTAGAGCAATGATCAAAATACCAAATTGTTTGTTTTTTAAGCTGAATTCAATGGTATAAATTAAAATTAAATTAAAATTAAAATTACATGCGAAACCCCCCAAAAAACACATTTTTGGGGTACAAAACCCCCCAAAAAACCCCCTTCGGATGGTGCGATTTATCTGGTTTTGAACTCGTTCAAATAAATGGAGCTTACACATTTGTACCAAATTTCATTAAGATCGGACCTTTTTTACGAGAGTTATCGTGCTTACGGACACACACACACATATATATATACAAATATACAAATTTGAATGAATGGCGTTTTTGGCATCTGGGGACCTCAAAATGAAAAGTTATCATGGTCTTGGGCTTAAGTTTTACCATGGAAAACCTTGGACCACAAATTGTAACTTAAATGGAATATAATTTGAATAATCATATGACCATTTGTTTGATTATATTAGTAAAATTTTCTATAGAGGTTATGTAGTTTACTATGACAATGGAATAATTAGCCAAAACAAGTGTTAATATAAAATATTATGTTTAAAGGGTAATATACTTTATATCAATTAACTTTAGTTTTGTAGAATACACAATATTCTACAGTATAAGTTTCTGGGAAAATAAAATGAAATATAAAATAATTCCTCGTAATAGCGAAATTAGTACAGCCGAAAAGCATATTGGAATGTGCCACTTTCTGTGGTCAAAGGGCAAGTTCCAAATAGGGAGCATATAAATTACCGTTTAGGACATCAAAACAGTAGCCATTTAAGACAGCCGATATTGAAATTTGTAGATCTTCTATTCCTCGATTAACAGACGCCCGATCTCGGTAAACTTTGTTTTATTTACTAGGTATTTTAAAATGAAATACTTTGATTTAAATCCGAAAAGTGGTTTTTCATATTATTTTAAAATTATCGTTTTCTTAACTAAATGTCAGAAGTAATGTAACTGCTAAATATGGCTTACAAATTTCCTTAAAAAAAAAACTTTTACACAGATATAATAAGTAGTGTCAGATACATAAATAATGTTTTTACATGTAAGAGACAGTTTAAACTAAATACGTTGTTACATACATAACAATTATATTAGCGCAGTATATGACATATTTGACACAAAGGAATAAAAAACAATTTCTGAATAACAAATTTAAAAACATTTAATGAAAATGATATGCGGATTCAAGTAATACCCTAAGAAGTTGTATTTATGTTTAATTTTTTGTCTTTGTTGATGCCCTGTACGGATTTTCAAGTGAATAAGTCAATAAATTAAATTTATTTCCACAAGTGTATACAGTATAACATCCTATATATAAACTGGGAAATTGACTGACCAAAATACAAGTTACGTGATCAGTTTTTAAATCAAAGATAATGTAAAAAAAATAATAATAATTTAGCCTATCGAGAATGTTACCTTTTGGCATAAACCCATGGCCAAAGGTTTTTTTGTATACCCGACAAACTATATCTGTCTCCATGGCTCGAAACAGTAAAAGTCCTGTCACGGTTCAACAGTGATGCATTACACTTCTTCGGTTCTTAGTTGGGTTGTAAAAAGTTTCGTCCAGTTAAAGTGTAACTTTGGTTTACAGAGATTTACATCAGTTTACTTCTTATGACAACTTACATTGATTTTATCATACAAATACAAATTAACATTTAATTTAGATAAACTAATCAAATATAATACATATATTTAATGTTGCACACTTAAAATACTTATAACGTTGGCTAAAATGCTAAATTGGAGAGAGTTTAAGTGCATAGTGATCTAAAATAATATCATTGATTCAAGCAAAAACTATGGTTAACGATTTTTCAACTTAAAATAATTGCACTCATTCGAAATAAAATAAAAAAGTATTTCAGAACAGTTACGGATGTAGTATTTATTTTTTTAAATTAATCGCTAAACTAAAATTTGTAAGTTAAATAACTTAAACTTCCTCATTATAAAAAGTGAGATATACCATAGGCAACATTGAAAAATAAAGTTGAATACAAATTAAATTATTAGTGTTATGATTCAAAATAACGTAAATTTAACACCTTAAGTAAGCAATTTAAACCCGTGTGAGTTATTTTATAACTATTTACTTAAAGGTTACTAACATTCGATTTCTACTGAAAATAAAACATTGGATCAAAATACTGCATACATTGCAGTTTTTCAGCCTTAATTGTAACTTAAGTTAAATAAAATTGGGACTTTTCCGATTAGTATAAATTAACCAATAATGCATAAGTTTAAACTGAACTGAACTGCACTATAATGTACGACTTTATTAATTCTGGTACTTGTGGAAAGTACTAGCTAAATTAAGAACTGCAAAACTGAAATTATATTAAAAGGTATACAAATTAGAAGTATAAAATAATAGTGCATAACAAATTAAGATCCCTATTAAATATTTTACAAATCACAATTCGTTCTTATTTACCCTTCAAAAAAAAGGTCCTACATAGCTCGTTTGCTTCTTGATTTAAAACGAAACAAAGCGAATTAACAATAAGTTAATTATTTAAAAATCCAAACAAGTCAACACGTTTTAACTACTAGAAGCTGCGCTACTACAACAAACATCTATGTAGTATGTGTGATATCTACGTTTTCTATATATGATTCCAAGTTTGATAATATTGCTTAAACATGTTTTACACATGGAGTTACACACAATTATTTAATTACCTTTAAATAAGTAGATCAAGTGACTGTTTTACAGACAGAGTGACTACTTGTTAGAATCTATGAGTTAGTTTTGCATATAATAACATAAACTCTGATGGTCTTAGTATTTGAATTGTGATGTGAACAGTATTTGAGCAAATTTTATAAATCTAGTTTTGATTCAGATATAAACTTAACTCTTTAAGCTACATGAGGATATATATGCTTGGGTAAGTTAATTATTTGTATACGATGGTTTGTTTTATTGTAATGTAATTTTTATCTGTAGAACATCTTTAACCCATTTAGTAACTCTAATATTATTTATAACTTACTTTGGCTAAATCCAGAGTATTTTACCCTCTAAAACTAAATTTACCCATTATTTTCGCTTTTAAAACACGTAAATTATCTTAAAAACTATTTGGTTTACCATTTTAATGTATATGTTTATAAAGTATTTGAAATAAACACGAACACATTATTTCCTAGAACATGCATCGCATAATATTAAAAGTTTATAGCAGAACTAACTGTTTCTGTTAATATTAGTTCGATAAATAACTGAATTTATTAAGTAAGTTTTGTGAGAAAAATACAGTTAAAAAACACAACCAAAAGGTCTTATATAACCTCAAGCACAGTATTTGTTTTTGTTTGCTGAAGGTTACAAAGTTTTGCCATACTAAAGTTTAATTGAGTGATAGAACGTAGAGACTAGAATAATTGTGCTGTGTACTAACTACATAGCTATTGGATGTATAGTGCTAACATGTTACTAACACTATTACTAAAAGCAATCAGCTTACATAAGCTGTATGTTTTTATACTAGTAATTGAAATTTAATCCTCATTTCTGATTAACTTATTAGTTTTCTTTAATCCATAATTAATTTATATTGTTCTAAATGTAAATGTGTTAATGGTATTAGTTCAAATATTTGATTATAACTTTGTTCTATCCGACCTAAATAGGAGTAGTTTCTATGTATTCCCCATATCATTTCTAATGTATAAAATACTCCCCAACATACAGTTTCGCAACTCACGATCAACAGCCGCCAATTAGTGCTGTGGAGGAGGTTCAAGTGACTCTCCAGTGTTGCTGTCAGCTCAAGCTTCTCTTGGCGTTAATAACTCTTCCGCTGTGTTGTCTTGGGAGTGGAAGAGCTGAATCACCTAAAACATGTTAAACAAGTCATAAAATACAAAATAAATGAATTAATAATTAAGTATATAAATTCCTGCACAATCCTGACTTAAAGGTTATGCACGCGAATTATATCTTGGAAGCTCGAAACAAATTATATCATGTGCGCCAGGTCAACTTATTACCATCTTTTTATTTTCATTTTGATATATACAGTATTTATTTAGTAAACAGTTTTTTTTATTAATCAGGGTATGTTTGATCAAATAAATGTTATACATAATAATGTTATAATGTATAAAGGCTGTTTATATCATATACTAGAATTAAGATGTAATTTTAATTTATTTTAAAACTAACTTTGTCTTATGTCTAGCTTTGGCAGTTGCCACATGTCCCCACGCGCATGAACATGTTGCATGTCTTTGACCAGTTAGATGGATTTGATTTCCTTGTTTTCTCTGCTCCTGCTGTATGTAAATGCGGTACAATGTTAAGAAGCTATAACCCTACTAATGACTTGATTACCTTATATAAAGATAACCGATTATGATAGTGTAGAGTAAATATATAAATACATGTTTTATAATGATTAAGAGCCAATGGTAAATGACTTATAATAAAACAGGAGCACAATACTATATAACGGAGTTATCTTAAAGAAGGAATTTAAGAGCGAAGATTTAAATCAGCTCAACAAGTTTATATGGTAAATACCTGGGCCAAAGTGTTTCTTTGTGTTTTCTTTGAAAGGAAGCTCTTTAATATGAATAAAGATTCTTTAGAATTATCTTTTTTCAGAGTTATTTTTCTAAGTAAAACACAATAAATTAGTAAATGTGACTTAAAGAAGAAAACTAGTTGTAGGTAAATTGCTTGTATTTCAGAAAGATGATATGAGCTGTAAGTATAAAGTGCGCCATCCGATATAGTTCACTCAATTAAACATATCAGAATTGACGAATTTTATAAATACATATGTATATATAAATGTATATATCCAAAGTTTTGTCCTATTTATGGATGCTAATATTTTTGTCTAATTACACAATTATAGATGTCACTTATACATGACATATTTTGTCACACATACAAAATGTAATATATCTGTTCTAATATCAATACGTTATATTTATTGAACTCCTAACAGTTTAAATTAAATATGAATTTAAAATTTAACCTATAAGATTACGTTAATCCTAAGTAATGTGTAATTTAATGCATAATTTGTTTTAGGCAGGAAAGCTTTACTCGGTTGAGTAGGAAATATGCCAATATATAATACGGATGTAAATAAATCTTCCACATGCTATGTTACTAATTAATTCTCATTTTAAATCGGATCATAGAATCAAAGGGATTGCAAGTTTTTATCCAGGAGTTTACTAAAATAATTAACGTTTGAATTTTATCTGTTCGGCTGGTTACATTTTGGGATTTTGTACTTTGGGGTATTCAAAAACTATTACCAAAATAATAGTAGTTGTAATTACATTTAATTTTTCTTAATCTTAGTTTTAACATAATGTAACCATAATTTGGTTTATAAAAACATGTTTTTCCTACTGAACTTTCATTAGTGGTTAGTAGTCAGTAGAGGTCCTTGCTCTACATCAAAATATTTTGTAAACTCTTCCTAACCAGAAGCTTCAGATAAATGACTGCGATCACAGGTCAGGTTGAGGTTATCAGATTACAGGAAGGGGCGTGTGAGGTTAGGCTCAGAGATAGCCTCATCTATCTATCCTTGGTCAGTTAATGCATTGTACATTAATGTTGTACACATTTCGTAGACTCATTTTGCATGTACTGCTTAATTTAGCATATTAAAAAATAACTTTTATAATATTCTCACAGGTTTAATTTTTTACTTCTTCTTTCGAGGTATTTTTTTAAACACAATATTTTTGATTAATTTTAAATATTCCGTTAATTATGGTGACAGAATAATGTGTTGAGGATATTTTAAGAAAGTAAAGAATTGAATAAAATACTGGTAATTGTACTCTTGTATCAGAATGGTGTACTAATTTTATGTTTAATGTTTGGGCTTGAAATATTATAATTTTGAAAGTAAAGTTAAGTGTTTCAAACTATCCCTTTCATTCTTTTCTCCCACGCAGTAGTAGCTAGTAGTATCATATCGTTATACATGGTAATAAGCGTTTTATGTTCAAGAATCTTATACTATTAACTAAACATGTTTTCCATTACGATGAGGAATAATAGTAACTATGGAGACAGTAAATTGTTTAGTATTAGTAAATATACTCAACATACAACATTATTTATTATATTTTGTCCAGTGTTGATCCGCCCAATTTGAAAGAATACATAGTATAAATAACCTACAGTAAAAGTCAAGGTTGGCATAAAATCTACAATTGATCGCCTTCAACTTAGGTTTAAGATATTTGTAAAGGTTTCTGTAACTTTCTCAGATATAAAAAACTACTTTAAAGACGGCAAGTTTTACATTTGTGACCCGCAGTGAGGTGGGAATATGGGTAGGTAAAAAGTTGCAAATGTAACCAACGGTCGTGAAATATCTCATTTTGAGGGGTTTGGAAAGAAGAGAAAAATTTCATATTGCAGACATAACTCGGACCACCCAAAAAATGGAGGCCGTAAACAATTAAAAATACAAACAATTTACTTGTAACTTATGAAACTTCTAAATTTCATATGATAATAAAATTTGTGTTGAATGAAACTTGCGACACATGAAACTATATTAGTTTTGCATATATCGGAACCCAATCAAGTAATCTTCTTTAATCATTATTTATGTATGATTCACAAGGCTATACATATTGTGATACAATTATATTTTGTGTCATCTCCCTTAACTCCAAACAAAAACAATCTTAGAATGGACGCTGAATCTTATCACTGATTTGGGAACTCAAAAGCATTGCTGTACCAGGATTATTAAAGAAGGTTCCCGTGATTTGGTCCTGATATTTGTAGAGTTAACTCTGTAATAGTGGACACAAGTTGCTTTCAATAAAGTATGTTCAGGGCCGCCATTTAGTTTCGGGTGGCTCAATTTTAATTTTTTTTTCTTTTTCATGACAAAAGCTTTATATTAAAACATTACACTACAATAATTACTATATGAGATTTGTGAGTCAAAATAGGGAGGGAGGAAACATTCAAATATTTTTAACTGCACTTAATGAATGTATTATCTTATATCCGAGAAGGTAGTCCAAATAAGTTTTAAATAAATATTACAAATAATTGACTAGTTTTCAAAAAACTTTATTAAACTAAAAAATTAATACACTAAGCTCAATATAATTTCAATTTTTCAGTTTTCTGCAATTTTTATAAATATACAATTTGGTTGAGGGTAAGGTTTAAGGGTAAGTTTGTGGTTTTTTAAAGTTAAAATATTGAGGTGAAAAATAAGAACATTCTCTTTAAAAAATAAAGGTAAATAAAATTTAAAATGCGCCTACTGTGGCTAGGTAATGCAAATATCGGTCTCTAGCGTCAACATTTGGCCTGTTCTTCTGGGGAATATGAGCTTATATTGTTTACTCAATTGTAGACCTAATGCAAAACACACTCAAGGAATTGTATACTATTAATTGTTATGTATATTTCCTAAGTGCTTTACTCCCAAAATGTATTGCATGTTATTTATTCTAATTTTAATGGATGATGCATACCCATTGGTTAGACTAATCCCTAGATCTGACTCCATGGAGGCATTAATTTATGATATTATGAAAATAATTATAATTATTTCAACAGCCTTATAACGGCAAAATCAGTGCAAATTTTAAGACCAAAACTACTGATCTTACCTTTCGAATGCCTTAATTTAAAACATTTTCAAATTATTATGCCAAATAAACAAGAAAATAATTAGTTATTCATAACATTGCTATTTTCATATCTATTTAAATGACAAGTAGTATCAAACTTATATGGTTTAAAACTGTAAATGAATAAGAATATCTTTATTGTTATAAGTTACATTCTTTCACAGATAGCAAGGCCAGCACAGAACTTATGACATTGTCAAATTTCTAATACTAAACTAATATAACAATAAGTAAATAATTACAACATTTTCAAAATAAATTATAATTAACTCTAGCTAATAGAACTCAAAATAAAATTCATTCATCCCCCAAAAGTTGATCAACTGAGTAGTATACCTTTTATAAGAATGTCATGATTCTGATGTAAAGTTTTACATTTTAAAACCTAATTTTGAGTGACTTGAGATTCCCCAAAATTCAATCCGGTAACTTATGATATGAAAGAAAATCCCATAATACAACATCAGTTTTATTTAAGTCTCAACAACTTCTCGTAAAAGAATCATTTGAAAACAGATTGAATTTAGTTTTTTAATTAATTTACTAATATTGGCCTTCCAATTTAATTTATAATCAACCTCCACTCCTAAAACGTTAACTGAGTTATTTACGGAGAAAGAGTTTTCTAGAAAAGAAATGTTTTGTTCAAAGGTTTCTTGGCTTTGATCGGTTTGAAATTTAACAATTTGCGTTTTGAAATTGTTAAGCAACATTTACTGAAAACCAATTTTGAAGCTCTGCTATAGCATGTTGAAAAATAATTTAATATCCTGATTTCAGTTTGCCTTTAAAATTGCAAAAGTCCTATATATGCAATGATTTATGTACTATTCAGATTGTAAGCTACTTTAAATCCGTAAGGATGACTTTTCAATATAATTTATTATAAAATAAAAGTAAATTATAATGAGTTATATTTATTAGTGTGAATTGAAATATTCTACTTTCTTGCTTACTTAAAATATTGACCGGCTTGAGCTTCATTCCATTGATTGTTTATTGCATTTTGATCTTATAAATTTGTATAACAATTTTTTTTTATTTCCAATAACAAGCGCTTAGTGCAGCATGCTAATGTTACAGTATCGTTGGGTAATTATTATTTACTAGTAAAAATATAAATCTCAAACACTTTTGCAAAAGTAACACAGTCACTTTGTTGTCTCTGAAGTTCGGTTATATTTATAAAATACCTTCAAACAGAATATATGGCGTTTAGAAGGCAAAATATTTTTACAGAATACACAAACTGATACCTTCACTATTTGGAACTATCGTTGTCCAGTTATTTATTTTACAGTAACATACGAGTACATTACAGTATCATACATCAACCAAGTACAGTTACTCTGCAATTCTCTAAGGAATGTATTTTTAATATAGTTTCCTTAAGCTATGGTTCCACAGACTGCGTAATTTACGGCAGGAAGTGCGGAATTTATGGCAGGAAGTGCGAAATTTTCTGCTGCGGAGATTCCGCCGCGTAAAATCCGGAGAGGTGGTTCCTTGTGACTCCGTAAATAACGGTGCGGAAATCCAGTTGTATCCAAACTAGTGATGACGAGTATGGATAGGAAGAGGGAAGCTCCCGTGGCTTTGATGATGTATGATGACATTGATGATGATGATGTCGATCTTTTGTCTTTATTAGTGCCAAATAATAATGATAATGCCGGAGTGATATTTTTAAGAATAGGGACAGTGAACGACCTTACAACACACTCGTTCGTAGACATTTGGTAGACAATGAAACTAAATTTAAGCGCTAATTCCGGGTGTCGAAAGACCGATTTTTCTTTTTGGTTAAACTTATTAAAGATTACTACTATTGTTATTGTTATTTGTTTAATAAAACTACTAGAATACTCTTAAAAATTCATTATATTATTCACTGACATGTGTTGATAAACGGTAATTTTATTTTGTAGATACATTTTTTAGGTATATTGCACACATATTTGTTTCGTTAAAAGAATCTATTTTAATAAAAATGCGTAAGCTTAATTTCAGAATAATAGACATTTAAATTTTTCCATGTTAAAAGGGGCCACTGGAACTTATAACAACTAACGATAAATTAAGATTATCTGTTTCTCAAGTTTGTCTCCTATTGTATTCCAAATTGCGTGTTTTTTATATTCCGGAAAACGTCACCAATCGGTTGGCCTGACACCAACTCAACATACGTTTCTCCTCTTCGGTCGAGGAAAAACGTTCAAACATTTTTTTCGATGCACAATAAACAACAAAAACTGCCCAGTCTCAATGATAGAAGGCTTCTCTCCGCTTGCGGATTGTGACGGGCACGGCTCTCAGACCAGTATGGTTTGTCCACCGGGCGGAACCCACGTCAGTGGAACCAGTCAACAGGGAACTCCATTAAACCAGTGTCGTTAGAATTACGCAGCGGAAAATTTCGCACCGCCCGCCGTAAATTCCGCAGTCTGTGGAACCATAGCTTTAGTAGATGAGTTTCTATATCAGACTATAGACTATATTTGTATGACACCTAAATATACTTTAATCTAACAGATCTAGCATTAGTTTATAGTTTGGTTCAGAGTTATGTTGGAGTGTAATACATCACGTACCTCACGATAATATTATACAAAACATTCAAAACATTGAAGAAAAACCACCATTCATTCCCTGTCAATACACAGTCAGAAGTCTGAACTCTTCTCCTGGAAAGGAATATATTTTAACAATATTAAAATGGATTTAATAATTTTTCAACTAGTGGTTGAATAGAAGATTCAGGAAAAGAGAGAATTCCCTTAACTCATAAGAGACAATGTACCAAGTCGCATACATTTGGTCATATCTCATCCCTTTAGTAAAGGAATTTTATTTAGTCCTGTATTATAATGTAAAAATTAAGTGCTTTAAATAACTTATGCTACATATCTAAGAATCTCGTAACTACAATAATTCCGCAATTCATTAAAATATCAACGAGTATAATTAAACTAGTTAGAATTATCTCAATAAAGTTCAAACTACAGTTATCGTTAGTAAAAAACTAATCTGACTCTAGTTCATGGTAAGTAAACCATTTGTGTAAGTTTACTTAATATTTCATCTATTAGCACTGATCAGTTTTGATGTTATGATTGATTTAGTTTCCTTGTAAATGTTGACTTGCTGCCCTTACATCAGAGCGTTGCGTGGCGATTACTTTTGTCCTTGCGATCCCGATCATGTCTTTGTGTATTATTAAAAATGCGTATACCCATCAGAATATTTTATGGTTGGCAACACAACCACCAAGAGCATTTCTCTTCCTATATATGATGTATGTAAGATAATCAGGCTCTTGTTTACAAACCACTTTTGTATCAATTATGAACTTTGTAATTCGTTAATCTAAATCAATATTAACAAACCTAACACTAGTTTGGCTTAGATTATTTTTGAATAGTAATATACACATTTATTATGGATTTATTATTTTAATAATAATTGTCTACTACTTAAAATTTAAGTTCACAATTGTAACTAGATTGAACTATTAATAGTTTATTTACCTCTGCCAAAAGTTTATACTACTTGCTTTTCATAACACTTTCTAATAGGATAATAGGAAATTTTTATATATTTTGTGTAACTAAGTAAAATCACCACTATCATACATGTAAATGTCCGAATGTAAATACAATTGTAAATTAGGTTACCATAAACCGGAATTACCCAAGACACAAATAGCTCAATATTTAAAATGTATTTATTTCAGAAAAATGCTTAATTCAACGTTACGTGATCCAGTTAGAAGTTAAATTCGTAGAGCTTCAGTGATTTTAACAATCACGTAGACTTGGTTAATATCTACGCTGAATACCGTATACTGAACAGAGTCAACGATTCAGAGCTATGAAGGGAGCGGGGTCCTACCATTAAGATTGATTGCGTAAATTTACAAAAATAAAAGGAAAAGCCAAGGGTTGCTTTACACCGCCACGGGGCATAAAAAACAATTATACAAATTCTCTTTTAAATGATGATTTTCAAAAACGGATTGCAGCATTTTGTTTATCGTCGCACCCCCACCTTTACATTTGAAAAAATAAATTAGTAGCAATGATCCCATTTCCGAGTTATTTGTGCCACTTGGGTCCTTCATACACATTATTATGACTAGTTTTAAAGTTTTTACTTTCGTTGATCTTAAAAACCCCTTTCCAAGGGATAAACTTAGTAACTGGTACATTACAGTATGAGGTGTTATTGTGTTACAAGTATAGTTTTTAATCTTCGGTTCCATGACAAACAGAATACACAGTGCTTCAGGTTCTTTCAGTGTTTCAGGTTCAGTGTTTCATGTTTCCGGATGATAAAAATGTGTAATTTAATTCAATTCAATTTTTATAGAGCTTCACTATAAAAACGATCATTATAATAAAGTAAACTAAAAAAAAATCTGAATGAAATTTGTTACAGCCAACAGACATACTCATAATTTTGACCACATCAACAGGATATCTTTGACTAAATCACTAGTAATAAAGCTAAATTAAGTTAATATAGATACTAAACGTAGATGATTATATTAAAAACCAAACATTACGAACTTCTAATAAAAATAAAATGGATATGTAAATGGCTGTCCTGGGGGAGGGGGGGGTTGACATTTAATTGGGTTATTGAAGGCAGAGTGTCCCCTGACCACTTTACATTAATTTAATTTATCCTCTGGTGGATTATTTACGTCCAGTTTTGGTGTGTAATGACTTCAAATCCAGTCATATGTACATATGTACATATGTATTATATTTGTTTGAACCTTATTACTAATGTAAAAAATACATTTGTTCATTCACTGACTCTAATGATAAACAATTGCATTGCTAAATATTTGTCTTACTATCGCATAATAATTTTAATGATTTACTTTTCCCATCTCTCGAGATAGTTTAACATTGTTGTTGTATGACAGACAATAATAATCATAAATTTAGGTTTAATTGGTTTAATAAATAAAGGAAAACCAATCCAAAGATTGGTTAAAACATTAATTTATAATAGTTTATTATCTCATATACTTTGCTTGTGTTTACACACGCAAGACAAATCCCATACTAACGTTTAATACCATTATTGAATTCATGTATAAATTATGGTGATAGCTCTACATACTGCCATTTGTAATTAAAAATGACAGAGAAAACATAATGTCGAATGACATAACTCCTTGTAATGGGGGTGTGAGGGTCCATGGCGTCAAACAGTAGAAGTACTGTTCCGGTTAAACTCAGTGATGCATTACACTTCTTTGGTCCTCAGCTGGGTTCCAAAAAGTTTTGTCCAGGTTAAGTGTAACTCTGATTTATAGAGATTACCATTAGTCCACTTGTTGTGAACTCGTGTCGTTTTACATTAAACGGTATTTGGTAGCAGTATAAGTAACAGCAAGTAGCAGTAGCAGCAATATACTGATGTAAATGTAAAATTTAAACAGGTGTAAGTAATTAGTTGTAAGAAAAACTGATGAGGCTACAGCTTGGCAAGGTTATCAATAACAAATATTCCATTTATCGAGCAAAGCTTATGTCAACATTTTAATTTTATTTACAAAAACCTAACCTACTCCAACCTTAGAGCCTACATTATTCGATTGGCAAAATAAAGTGTCGTATGGTGTCAAAGTGTTGAAGAGTTTCTTGCACTTTCAAAACATGACAACCTAAGACATGACTGCGGTGGTTCGGTATTGACATGAACTTCTGCCGAAATTGTTCTTTTCAATGTTGATGGCTGTGATTCCTAAGTATTTATGAGACTAGCTTTACGGCATAAGCATATAGAGTATTGGCAGTAGTTAGAGTACACTCATGATAGGCAGTAGTTTCGCATAAATGCGAACTGCTGCCGATTTGTTATATTAAATATATTAGGAAGTTGTTCTTAAATGTCATATGGATTAGCAATCATTTTGAGGTTATTTAATGTGTGGCGGTAGCTCAATTTTATAACGAACTGTTGCCAACAACCTCCGTACAGATGATGTCAGCAGTAGTTCAAGAGAAGAACTAAATTACGGTGTTGTTACTACCTGTCTAATGACATGGCTGTAGTCATTGCTGTCATTTATAAGTATGGGATTCAATGACTGTAGTTTAAAGCACAATTTGATACCAGAATTAGCTCAATTTGCATCGACTTTTTTGACATACTCAATTATTATGTTGACGGGAGTAGTTATAAAATAAAAAATAAAAGGCCGAAGATATATGGTTTTTCAATTTTTAACTGTTAAAAAATTGCGGACATTTTTACTTTTTAGAGCTTAATATCTTGAAAATAGCAAATAGTTAAGTATGGGATTTTACTACTTTAGAAATAAACAATTTTAAGCCAATAATAATGATATTAATTAATGCCCACAGTAAAGATCACTTGACCCATAGCGAGAAATTTCAGTTTTTATGAGTAAAACCGTGGTAAATTTGATAATTTACATAGAATTTTGCACGATTTTCATGATAAATATTTAAATTCCCCAGCTATAGGTCGAGTGGCCTTTATAATCTTGATATATTCTTTTTTTCTAAAAAATTCAAATTGGTTTAATACTAAAATCGCATACTTCATTATTTGACATTTTAAAGATCTTAGGCTTTAAAAAGTTGAAATGGCAGACATTTTGAAACGGTTAAATATAGGAAAACCAAATTTAATAAACAATTATTTCCAAACTAGTCTAACACACATGCAATGTTGTTTCAAGTTAATACCTCAAGCGATTCCTTAGAAATACTGCATTGCTTAAAAATCACATTGATACAGGCAGGCGATTTAAAGAAAAGTTTCTACGAAGTGTTTTGCTTCTTTTGATGAGTACTAATAAATCCTGCAACTGTGACTCTCGTGGGATACCCTGTGTATGTATATATACAACATGGCAGCCATATTTGTTTTTCAAACCTAAATATCTTAAAATCCGTAATATTTAGGAAAAAACTGAAGGAAACCAAAAGGTTGTGTAATTTTTTGATAGCGTATTCCCTGCAAGGGAAATTTGCTAAAATAATTTGAGTTTTGAGAAATAGAACAATTGCAGTATTGTTAAAAAATAGACACTCGTACATATCAAAGGATAGAGCTAATTAGTGTGAGAGGTCGGAGGACACTGCGTTTTCTGTAACCCAATTACACCTGTCTACCGGTTGGTATTTTATTACATGACACAATTTTAGAAGTAACAAGCAACTTTGGTACATTTACAACAATGTTTTTGAGGTTCTTATTTATTAAATAAAATAGACTAATAAAAGAGGCTTACTAATAAAAGAGACTTGTATAACTCTGTTAAGCCCAATCAATATGTTTTACTTAAATAAGCTATTCCTGTATACATAATAAAATGTAAGTAAAGCGCACGGATACCGTAAGAAAGAATGCGGTCGTCCAAGTTAGATGGAACAATTTATTATTTCCTTCTGGGACGAGACAAATGGACCACTTAGCAAATTATGTTAGTTGTAAGAGTAGCCGTGCAAAACTGTCTCGGAGATATTTCGTTTCTGTTTCGCTTTAAAAGTGAATGCCACAGTTTTTTCCAGAATAATTAAAACGTGCCAAAATTTAATAATTTACTTTTTACAAAATTCTTGTTACTTCTGCTAACAATCCATTTTAAGGTAGTGCATTAATTTAAATTTTGTAGTAAGAATTTATTATGTAAGAGAAAGGCCCCTTACGTACACTCCAGAAAAATATATAAAGAGTGCCATCTGGTTTTAAAATATAACGCTTTACTCGAAATTATAAACTTGCATTTCTAAAAAATTGTCATTAGTATTATAGAAAATTTCAAATATTATTTTCTAACGATGTTTTTCTATGCCTGTAAGGATATACATATTAAACTTTCAGGTTTTGGATGGTAACAAGACTACGTGTTTTTTATTTAAAGTTGGACTGTTTAGATGTTCGTCATTATTTACTCTTTGTGATTTGGGTGCTTTCCTTAAATGTCGTGGGTAGGGATTGACTTAAAATGCTTGTGTTTTGTATATTTACAAAAGCTTTTCAGGGTTTTTTCGTATTTATTTGTATAAAAAAATTAACAAAGATTGCAAGCCATTAGGTGCCCCACTAGACTAATAATCAGCGTCGTGGATTTCAAAGCTAGCAGACATCGATTTGATTCCCGGGACATTGAGAGGTTTAAACCGTTATCTTCTAGCAAGGTTAAATATAAAATTACATTGGCATAGCAAAACAAAAAATCATGTTTTTGAAATATGTGTGTATTAGTTTTCTAGCTTATTTATAAACATGCAGCCCTATGGCGATACCTGTTACAAAGTAAAAACAGGAAAGTGAACGCATTCACTAGAATAACTGATTTGGTTTACTTTATGTTGGACAGAGATCATATTTATCCTCACATTAATTTATGTAAATATGATATTATATTATGAAATATATTCATTCATTATGTGCATATACTACCTGTTATTAGCCCGTTAAAAACGACGGGCATTAAAAACTAAAGAAATATTGTTCACTATTTATGAAATAAATGTGTTTAAAAATTGTTATTTAAAATGCTACTTTGAATTGCATGTAATAAATTGGGAATCAACCATGCTAGGTTTAAAGGTGTTATTGTAATAAAGCATAATGCATAATTAAAACGTGCCAAAATTAAATAATTTAGTTTTTACAAAATTCTTGTTTCTTCTGCTAGCAAAATAGCCAGTGAAGATTTTCAATGTTTCAGTTTAAACTTTGTTGTTAGTACAGTTTTAGATATTGAATCAGATCAATTTTGGTGTCACTCCAAGTAAAAGTTTATTATTAAAATCTTTGTTGCATGTTTATTAAATAGTTAAAATGGTTTGTTCATCGGGCTCAAACTGTTAATAAAAATTACCCTAACTATTCTAATGGATTTTATAACTAAATACAGTCTACATCCCAACATCTAATTGTATTTCGTCTGCAAATATACAAAATATCTAAAAACAGACCAACAAAAATACATAATTAGCTAAACTGGATGGATAATTATGTATGTATTCAATGCTAATGTGATAGGTCCGTAGTCCTTAGTTTTCTTATCCATTGTATTACAAGCTGTTATTCCCAATTTCATCCCAATAGCTCATAAAATCCAAATCAAACTAAATTTTCAGATAAAAACTGAAATAAAATTTTTTTGGTTAAAAATTTTAATCGAAATATAGTTTAATGGGTTTTATCCCTTATATAACCCATTGAGTGGTTAATTTCACCTTCGTAATTTTACCATAAACATAATATAACCCTTCCTATTTTTAATGGTATTTGTGTCTTTCATCATGTTTTTTATATAATTGTATGTAAATCTCACGTTATTGAGTGCAATGGCTATCGTTGTTGTTTGCAACAAGCTTTTGATTCAGTTTTAAACAAAACTATAAAACTACCAAAACAACTACAGTTCTAGCTGTGAACCGCTAGAATGCCCTGTTGTCATATTTGCTGAGACCCAGGATTTAACAAAGGAAAATAATCATCTTCTGGTTCGATTATCAGTGATACAACAAATTTTTGCACAAGAGTTGACGAAAAAACCTGAAATATAAGTAGGAAATATAGAATACATAAATCTGAATTTAACTTTACTGACACTTGTACTCTATTTCCATTCAACATAGAATTGATGTTCCTTATTGCGTGCAAATTTCAATCCAAAAACCTAATTGAATTAAGAATAGTTGACTGCTTGGTTTACAAAACTTAACTTTACCCAGCTGTTGCATTGAATTTGTATGCAAAGTAGGGAACAAATGTCTTGGTAAACAAAACAATCATAAAAATAGCAAACAAATAGTTTTACACACACACACACATATATATATTTACATAAAATCACTCTTACAGTTGGTTTTATGAGTAGTCCATCCCTTGTGGTCCAACTTGTTACTGTATATATTCGTTCAGTTCAAAGACTAAGTCACTGAAAATGATTTATTAATGTGTTTTATAAAATTTCAGATTGATATATAGTTGTATACACTAGTATTTTTTCACTTATAACAGATTTTAAAGAAAAGCTGATACTCTTACAGGTTACCACATCAAGCTGATATAGAAAACCCCAGAGATCCGCCATGTTTAATCGTATAATACATTTAAGAAATCCCATATTTAGATGATACTTCTAAATGTCTCTCTTCAAGTAGATACTGGGGAAACTGTCAAACCGCCATCTTTATAAAACTTAAATTTTCTTGATACAGCAGTGTATATCACAGTTATACAGTTTTAAACCAGCATTGGGTTGATACTACCCAAATATTAACTGCGTACTTGGCTTAAAACATTTAGAGAGCAGTGAGCAGTGTCAAGGTGACACGTACGGTTCACAGAGAAAAATGAATAATTGTTGAAACTACCAAAAATATAATAAACTAAACAATCTAATTTGTGTATGGACAACTAATTTCATTGTTTGCTTTAAACATTGTCATTTGCAAAACATATTGCTCTGTAAAAAAATGCTGGGGTATTTTAAACACAAAGATGTTGGTTAAACTGATTGTGTGAAAATAGACACTGAAATTGGTTTACTAGAGGCTTGAGTAACCAATTCGCATTCGTGGTAAAACTATGCTGTGTCAATTTGGCATTTGTGACACGAAAGCGTGTTGGTCTTCTAAAATATATTTTAAACACGGTAATTTTGTGTGGAATTGTGGGTAATTAATGTGCGTTGCACCCGGGATTGGCCGTAATTCACAAAAAGCCAGGAAAAATATGCGATTAAGTGTAATTTTGTATATGTTGACGGTAGTTATAGTAAATGAATACAATTTTGTTTATTAAAAATACAAAACAATTATTTAAATAGCACAAATGATCAACGGTGAAAGATAAAAATCTGTATTACACTATTAGTACTATTACATTTAGTCTAAGTTTGGGTAGGGCTTCGGGTATGTAATAAATTAATAAAGCAACTCAAGATTAGGTTTTTAACACTATGATATGTATTTAAATTGGCAGAAAAACTCTTTCAAAAAGGATCCATGAACAAATATTTCCACCTAAAAAGTAGAAGTAGAAGTACATTTTTTAATGTAGTTGCAGTTGCAGATGAATGAAATTATCAACTTATTACTGAGAATAATTATGAATAAATCCTACTGTTGGTACACTGGTGAGGCAAATTTATCGTTCTTTGAACTATGATGATTCGTTGTTTACTCCTATAAGTGATTCTACTCGTGAAAATCACTGGAGTAAAAGTAATACAAGTTGGAGCAAATTCATTTTTTCACTCTATTTATGCATCTAATCTTGCCGTGAAATATGATAAATCATGAGCAAACAAACGAATACAAGTTTATTAATGTTAAAATCATTAGTAGGTATTTGTTTGAGTTACTTTGCCAACTAGTTCGATTTCAGCGAGTAGTTCTTTGCCTCACCAAAATTTAGAAAGAACGGCTCGTAGTTTTGTTCATCAGTGTTACCTCCAGTAATACCAATAGAACTCCTTGACAGCGACAGACGACACCCGGCAGCATTCTTTTTGTTAGTTTGTCAGTTTACGTTCTTTGAGTTTTAAATTGCGAATGTGGAACTGCAATGCAGTAGCCAAATACTACTGTTACTACATGTCGTCAAGATGGGTGATAAGGTAAGTGAAGATTTAGCTGTAAAGGTAGTGATCAGTGTTATTGTAGGCTGTAAGTAACCCCTACAACTCCGTGAAGGAAGCGGCGTGCTTGAGTTATTAGGGTGATTGATGTTAGAAGGACATCCTAGGAAAAACAATTTTGTTTGACAAAATAACTTAGGCCTTGTCAATTTTGCCTACTTATCCTCTACTCAATAGATTGCAATGCATACATAGTATAATCCATCTTACGTTCTAGTAAGGTTATCTGAATTTCAAAGTAGGTATGCCTAGCTCACAAACTTAACTTGGCTCGATTTTGTTGGGGTCATGTATACTCCATAATTACCGATTACACGCCTAGCCTACTCTCCAAAGCCTGTACGACTCGAAGTTAAATCTCACTTTTGTACTCCTTACATTAAAACTTTGAAGGGGTCTGAGAACTTAATTTGCTAATTTTATACAAACATGTTATAACTCCTCTAGTATTTTGACTGCTCCAGCTTTAGTGAGTCTACTATAGACAAGTTAAGTTTGTGAGCTAGGCGTACCTACTTTGAAATTCAGATAACCTTTCTTGAACGTAAGATGGATTACACTATGTATGCTTGGCAATCTATTGATTAGAGGATAAGAACCTGTAGGTAATTATGGAGTATACATGACCCCAACAAAATCGAGGTAAATTTACACTTTTCTTATAGATTTTGACCTGAAAAACACGATAAAAGTATTCTTTTTCCGCGGAAAGACCGTTTTAATGGTGAAAATAGTAAAAAAAACTTCGACGGTTCCAATTTCTTCTGCCGACTAGTGGTTTGAGGGGAGGAACGTTCAAATTGCAACATGGAACTGTCTGCAAGAGATTTCCAATCTAAGAACTTGTTAATAAAGAAAACACATAAATACCGTTTGATCAATCATCATCCACTAGAGATAATCATAATATGTTCTTAAAATAACTATACGTCAGTAAATAACAACTTTTAAGATGAAAATTAACAGTACGAAATTAAATAAACGGTGTTAACGTCCATTTTGTTATTTTTTCTGCTTCGGAGCTGATTTTTCTACTTGGAGCAGGTTTGCCAACTCGAACCCTTGAATATTGCTCGACTGCACCTGTATTACCTAACCTAACCTAATTAGGAGTATAATAGGTACCAAAGTATACTTATATTCGGATTGTTGGTTGGTGGGCTTGCCACGGGTACTTATTAGGTTAACTAGCGTTGGGTTAGGTTAGGATTGTTAGGTTAAGTGTGGTTTGTTTTTGTTCGTTTTGCCATCCAGGTACGGTGGCACTTAACCTAACCCAAGCTAGTTAACCTAATAAGCACCCGTGGCAAGCCCACCAACAAACCATGCCAGTACTAAGTGTACGCTTTCATGTCACATACCGTACGAAGATGTAGCGTTTTTTATTAACCATTCATTTTCGGATCAAGCTTCTTCGCCAGCTCACTTCCTACAGGATGAGCTTACGCGCTCCGCGCTCACTTGCCTCCATGGTGACCTCGTTTGCTGTCACGTACCCTACGAAGATGTAGTGTTTTTTACTAACCATCGCGCTCACTTGCCTCCATGGTGACTTAGTTCGCTCCGCTCATTTACTTTCAGAATGAGCTTGTTCACTTTGCTCACTCACCTCTCAACACTTAGTCACTTATAATGGGTAAGGGGTAAATAAAGCACAAAACATAACTTTTTATTAGATACATATTATCTACGACATTTCATTTATATATATTGTATACTCTACGGACGTTTTCCTGATAGTCTGTAGAAACTAGAAACATTGAAAGTTGTGTTCTAATCTGTGGTTTGTAAGTATTGTCTGCTTGCATCGAAAATAATAATTTTAAGTAATATTTTCTATAATTAATAATGGTTCCCGTGCAAAATAAATGTTATTTCTGGATTCTAGAGGTAAAAATCTTTAAGAAAAATGCAAATTTAACTCAATATAGTTGGGGTCATGTATACTCCATAAGAACCCTGTAATCAAATACCTACTTAATTTTATTGTTAGCTCAAGTAAACAATTCAGGGCTTAAATAAAGTAGTTTCCGGTCCGCCTCCACATATATGAAGACGTGAGTGATGCCAACTTTTTATTATCAACAATAACATAACATAACTAAACTTCTGTCATACTAACACCTCGCTTTGAGAGTAGTTTACATCTCACCTAACCTCAATTTATCGAATAAGAGTCGTGCCGACTGTACTGTTCTGAGTAGGCCTACCGTACCTCCGTAGCTCCTTAACCTATTAAGCCCCTTGTCAACCTGACCAACCAACCATGCCAGAAAGTATACTTGCTGATACGCAACTTGCAACTCGCAATACACAATGACAGTGAGTAAAATTGTTGATGGCGAGACTTATCGCCATATTGCGATATCGCTAGCAAACGAATATTTGCTTAACATAAGATAGAGAAAATATTGATGTTAGTCAAACGGTTAACATTACCCATTACGGAATACACACAGCATAAAGGTGGGAGAATTCTTTTACATAAGTAGGGTGGTGGAAACTTTCAAATTAACTTACAGGAGAACATTAATTTTGTGACATTCAAATATCGCATGAAAATATCGAAGTTTTAACAATCGATATATATATCGAATAATTAAACTGTATTCTATTTTTAATAATCAGATGTTTTTAAACATTTTTAATTAAAATTGTTTATTTCCATTTTAAAATAAAGTAAATAAAAATAGAAGTAGAAAGTGATTGTGAGTTTGTGAATTTTACATGTTTCTGTAAACATGTGTTTAATCCAATAGAAAAATGTGTTAGTTTTCTTCAAGACAAAGAACTAATAGGTATCTAATAATCCAAATTGTGAAGTGTGTGGAAGCAAAACAAAAAACACTAATACGTGGTGAAAAGTTTGTCAAATTTTGATGCAAAAAAAGGTCAATGACGAACACGATGTAAGAAAGAACGCTTTAGAAAACACTTTTTTCGAAAATGCCAAGTTTGGATTGATTAACATTCTAACTTTAGTTTAATTTTTTGTATAAATGTTGTAAATTATGATTTTTTAATAAGAAAAACAAGCACATCAACATCTAAAACCAGCAGGAAAACTATCGCTGATTGGATGTCGTTTTGTAGAGAGCTACATCGACAGAAAATTTGAAGAATAAGAGTAATCGATATATCAACTGTTAAAACTTTTGATATTTTCATTCGATAGTATGGTAGCCCAGATCCGGAACTGCACCCGTTTAAACGTTTAGGTATTTTAGTTCAGAAAAGGTAATTTGTAACTTTTATTTATAGAATGGAACCAGACGAGAAATTCAATGATTTCAACGGTTCACCTACTTACCTCCAACAGCAAGTAGAAAGAAAACTGGACAGAGTGAGAGTGGGAGTGGCAGTTCTACAAGGTAAAATCCAATATAACAATCCGAATAAAAAAAAAGAAAGTTACAGTCCCCATCTAACCCCATCTAACATACGCTACCGACAGTGAGGTGCCTCCCTCCTATCTTAAGATTAAATTATAAACCCTTTTTCCAGGCCTATTACAGTGTCAGGGGATATTTAGTTTGCCGGCAAGCTAAGTAGCCAAACAAAAATACCCTTGCTGCAGCAAACCTAATATTTAATACACAAGCAGATTTTGTGTCACGCTGAGATATCAGGATCCACTGTACCGATTGTTATGATTGAAGTATCTATGCGGAAATGTCTCAATGCGTAGGTCTGCAGAAAATCATTAAAATCTACATCGGCCCTCAGGCCCCAAAGGCCTTCAAAGTTGCAATGTTAATCTTATGCAGTGTCTCCAGTTCGGCCAGGGACAAATACCATACAAGTAGTTAAATATTATTGTATTGTAGGTAAAATTATTGCACGTTTGCAAAGACACCTAAAACTTACACTCAAACGTGAAAATAGACAAACATTCAATTTTTTTAAGTAGAACAGCTGTAAATTTCCAAACGAAATAAAGGTTCGAATAAATAAACAAATGCTTAACAAAACTCACGATATTTTACAAAGCCTATGTAGGGTATTTATAAAAATAAATGGCAAAGAATCCAACAAAAAATTGTATTTAGTACTTTTAAAATATGTTCTGAGAGCCTATTTATGTATTTTTAAAATTTAATTCATTAAGTAGTCAGTAATTAGTTCATCATTAGTAATCATTCAATTAATTAGTAGGTCATAATCATGTATAGTTTAGGCTGATCCCAAATTATTATACAATTTACCGTATCGGACGTGACCTATCGTACATGGTACAACGGGCTGAATTATCGTACAAAACGATAATAATCGTACAACTGGAGACACTGATCTTATGGAAGAACAGTAATCATTGAAATTGAGAATTTGATAGCTGTTGAAGGTAACAAAACACAGTACAGAAGAAAGATCAGCTGCTTCAGGCTAACTTTTGGAATGGCAACACAATTTAAAGTCACAACCGTATTTGCTTGAATTTGTGAGCAGCTGGATTTGCTAGTTTGTTATAATATTATAAAGAAGAGATGGTTTTTGTCTGTCTGTCTGATGTTCTGGGTGAACACAAAAACTACTGAACTGACTGGGCTGAAATTTTACATAAAGGTAGATCTTGAACCCATGCAACATATAGGCCTATTCACTTCCTTAAAATCCCCTCGGGGCTAAGCCCCGTGAACGTCCTAAGTTTCAATGTTTACATTTCAGAATAAAGTTTTATGGGCTTCTCTTGATGAAGTACTCAATAAGTATTGGTATATCATTGCTGACCAGATATATAGTATTGAAAAATATTTTTCAGAATGGCCATTCTGGAAGAGCTAGTAAGCAGTTCAAGTGATCTTCAGCCATATCTTTCAGCCGTGGACCAACAAAAGAAAGAGTTCCAAGTGATCTCCAGCCAAATCTTTTTACCTGTGGACAAACAGAAGAAGTGTCTCCCCGTACCTGTTAGAGTTAGATTTAAAGGGCCGTTGAAGCCTTCACGATAAAATCATTGCATTAAACAATGTGTGCAATAAAGTGTTTTATCTTTAAATGTTTAGTATTTTTGAATATACCTATTTACATATAAAGTTGGAAGATCCAGTTGGATCCAGGAAGTTGGATTTAGAATCTTGAAAATTTCATTGTTTTTTTGGTACGGTTGTGAAAAGTGATAACTTTTAATCCAGGTTAATTTTTTCAATTAACCGTTTTTAACGTAACTTAATAGGAATGCTTAATTTATTTACAGATGAAATATTTTTTGCAATATTATATATTAAATATATGAACAAACTATAAAATTTGAATAACCCCTCAAAATTTGTCCAGTTTAAAGATTATGTTTTTTTTAACAGTTTAAAAATATTTTTTTACTGTTTTGGTCACTCAAGATCAAACCTGTAATGTGAAGACGAATACCTGGTGTAATTTTAAACTATGTAGAGTATAAGTGTTTCAAAAGCAACTTTACGGTGGGTTACCTTTATTAGTATAAAGTTTTAAATTTGGACCCATTTTAATGTGATATATAAATTTTTACTGAAACTTGGTGTATAAAATTGTTGGTGGACAGGTGATGTCGAGTTGAATTTGTCTGTGCAATATTTCCCGGTAAATTAACCTTTCTCAAGTGATGTATACCATTACAGACATTTAATTTTGCACAAGAAATAAGCTGTTCACTGTTTTTCTTTACACAGAAAAAATACAAACTTACCTGACAGGTATTTTGGTTAATATTTCACTCAAATTTGTTTAACAAATATAACACAAATGTTATGTGTTGACTTATTATGCTGCGTGTTATTTACAATAAAAAGGTTATATTAATACAAATTTGGGTAAGTATTTTAACACAGTATTTCTGTGTTGCTTAATCATAGAGTAATTTTTTCACACACAAAAATGTGTTAAACATTTAACACGGAAGAACTATGTGTTACCGAGTGACACAAGGAATTGTGTTGGTTTCCAACTCAGGTAAGTGGGTGAACTTCAACACAAGCAGCTGAGTGTTATTTCGACACAAGAGTGTGTGAGGTCTTACTGGGACATCTTGGTATTAAATTTGGGTCGAATTAACACGATTATTTTTTACAGTGCGAAGGTTAATTTCAAATATAGTTTGGTCAAACAAAAATTAACAGAGTTTAGCACTCATTAATTTGTTGTTTCTTAAATAAAACTTAAATCATCTCAAATGATTAAATGTTCTCAAATGTTCGGGATAGTTCGCCTCACCATAATTCGTGTTCACCTGTGCTGTTTTGGCACAAATCAAAGGAGACGAGCGGAAGTAAATGGGCGAGCATGGTATTGCATTGGTATTGGGCGAGCGTGTACTTAATTAGTTTGTTGTACACATTTGGTTGATTTGGTGCAAGACTCGTTCCAAACATCGAGAGAATCATTCGGCGATAGTGTACTGATACAAAATATTTCGTCCAGCTCCCACACTTCTCGCGACTACCGAAAAATTGTAGGTAGGCCAAATGATCAGGCGTATTCGCGAGAAGTGTGGGACAGCCTTTATTGATTAGGCCTAACACAAATTATTTTAATTTACCTTCAACAGGGTGTCTACTCAGTCATTCAAACAAAAATCAGGGACTTTTCGGGGACTTTTAGGGGACATTTGGAAAAAATCAGTGACCCATTCGCAAAACAACTTTAGAGCCTAGGCTACAGAAAAGCGAGTCATAGAATAATGATAGGGTACAATACAAGCCCAAACCTGAACAAAACCGTATCATCAGATTGTTATGAAATTAGTTAGCTAGTGTATGCCATTAATGAGATGAAAATGTACCACAACATAGCTCAATGTAGCCATAATTTACTGTTAACTTACCATAAAACTCTTATATAGGCTATATAAGTACTGCAATTAAACATAAAACACCATTTCACCATTTACCATGCAATAAAATAGGCCTAAATGAGAATAAAGTTAGGGCCTAGTTGCTTTCCACTTTTCAACAAGTTTTCTAAATTTACATGTTTTTTGCCTTTCATATGGCAGGCTAAGGCATTTGAAACTTGCACTTTCCCGGCATTTTAGCATCGGTCAGTAAACAATAGAAAAATCTTGGCAGGTTATTACTTTAAACTTTAGTTTCAAGAATGAGATTTAGTTAAAGGTAAAACACTTAAACACAAGCCTACACCAAATAATTAAACCATAAGTACCGTACTGCAGTTAACTACTAAAACGATTAATACTGAAAAGCAAAACAAAAACACAGTATCATTCCTGGGTTATTTCGTTTCAGTCTTATACTAAACTTATACTTTGTCTTAAACAAAACTAGACAATTAAAACATAAATGATATATTGTCAATTTTGGTTAGAATACCATCCTCGTGTTTATAAAGACTACCATACAAACTTATTACCATACGTTCACCCAGTAAAATATATTTAATATACTGAGTAGCCAAATGTTTTCCGCAGGGATATTATTATGACAGATAGTATTGTTAACTTCCCCTCCAACGCTGATCATCCCACTTGTTTTAGAAATATAAATTGCTATTGAAATATTCAGTCTCTTGGAGGTAATAAATTTTAAATTCATTTGCCTGATAAAAAATTAATACTAAAGTGATCAGGCCTACTTTATAACATTTTCACGGGATTTTGTATAGCAAATTAATGAAATTGTATTACTTTACTTACTAGCAAAGGAAGTAGCTTAAATAAAACTCAAATTATTGATAAAATTACAAATTTTATTGAATACCTTATATGAATAGAAAAGTAATATCAAAAAAACACTGTATTCTACTGTTGTTTTTAATTGATTTAATTTTATGTCATAAATTGCTAACTTTATTATTTTCAAAGCGCCCTCCAGTTCATCCAGGAAACTTCTTCTGCACTGCCACTAAAATCAAAAACCAAAACAGATGTTAAAACTTATGTTAAATAGATTTAATGCAACATAACAAGCAAAATTAATACACTTGCTGCAGGCACAGGTATATGTGTCTCTAGTACGAGGCACCATCGCAAACAATTCTTCATATTAACAAATCTGTAAGCAAGTATTCAAATTCAATTATTTCTTTACAAGTTAATAACTATCACACTGTACATTCGGTAAACCGTGCTACACGCATGGATGAAATGGGAATTAGCCTCTATTTAAATTAATCTATATATAGTTAAATATTTTCATGCATCACTGTATTCCGGGCATGACCAAAGCTTCCGAAACCTCTTAAAAACTCAGAAGTCGTATTCCAGATAACTAAGTAACTTATCTATAATTTCATTAAGAATAACTCAATTGGTTACCTATATTATTTTCATGCAAGTACATTTGCCATTGGGGTGTGATCGAGCTAAAAGAAACTTTATAGCACGACAGATCAATATTCCCATGCGTAGTTCCCACTGACTCGTCAGAACCAGGGGCGGATCCAGGGAGTCACACGGGGGGGGGGAATGCCAGGGGTTTGGGGGGGTATGGAATCCCCCCGGGGTAGGGGGTCTGGGAGTCCTCCCCAGGAAATTTGTTAAAAACTCCATATCAATAATTTTATCGGCTGTAAAAAATAGCCGAACGCGTTTTATAGACCAAAATGTGAGTTATCGGCCTAATAAGACGACTATTGAATTCATGGACCGAAATCAGCTATTAGACCTGTTTTTTGGATTAAAAATGGCAATTTTACCACATTTCAAGTTCGCTGTAACTTTTAAACCGTAAACGACAAGTGAACATAGTTTATCGGCCAAAAAAACCTCAACAGTTTATATCCAAACTGCAATTTAAAGGCCAAACACGCCAGCGGAAGTATCAAAGTATGTTATCGTTGAAAATAAAGATTTTGCCTAAACTAAGATCGAAACAAATTTGATCGGCCGAGATACGGCGATTTTAAACGATTTTAAGGGACACCCGAGACACATATTACCAGCCTAAAATAGCAGTGCTTCCCGAAAGGTGGTCTGCGGACCCCCAGGCCCCAAGACAGAATGTTCTCATTCTTTCTGTAACGGAATATGTAAAATCCCAAAACTTTCTGCAAGCCTAAAGCGATTTTTCATGCGTCTACCGCAACCATTGGAATCATATTATAAAGCCCCTTGTAAAAAACTAATAAGTACGAAAATTATTTAAATAAATCATCTTATTGGAAAACTCCAAATTTTGGCAATCCAAAAGAAAAGTATTTTAATAGCAAAAATTACAACAATAGCCTGATTAGCTTGAACATATTAAACTAATATCTATAATAATAACAATAATATTAATCAGGTAGTACAGTATAATCAACCAATGTCAAAATAAGCACTTACTTCTAAATTAGTTTATAGACTGAGATTCAAGGTCTGTAGGCATAATTTGTTGTATTAAAACAAACATATTTTTTTAATAACATATTTGGAAACACAGTTAGTCAACTAACTTGGAGTCCCTTACAACCAAATAATTAATATTTATTTAGTACTTAAGTACTTTCATCTATTTTAGGTATTTTCGTCAAGGACCCTGCATTGGAATAATTTTTCGTCATACTATGCGGGAACATATGACTTTCGATACTAAAATGCGGCTGGAAACTTGCTGTTTTCATTTAAAATAACATATGTTCCTTTGATGTCTTTTCCAATCACTTCTTTTCCGATCACTAAAATTAGCTACATGTTAATCTTATGGTGAAAGCCTATTTTTGCCGTACAGTTCTTTTCCGATCAGTTTTAGAAGTTACAAACGCGACGCAACAGCTGACTTTCATTGTTGTCAAATCATTGGCCACAGTTAACCTCTCATTGATGTTACACGTGTGAAGCACATTATGGCATTGTGTTTTTGTCATTTATAAAATAATGTAACAATGAAAATTGCACCATAAATATAAATTTGGATTTTGATAAAAAATAGCTTAGAAGAAATCTTTTTAAAGCTAAGTAGCCTAGGCTTATGGTTTTTGTTTAATAAAATATGTAAATAGCCTATAGTAAAATAATAATCAGGCCTATGTGTTTTTTTGAGTAAAATAAACCTTGATTCTAGAGTAAAATTATTTCTTGGTTTGTAATTAAATGACTTTTTTGTAGTGTGACGAAAAGTATCGTTCAATACTCGTCCAAAAAGCTCTTTGCCAGTGCTTGATCTAAATTCCGTGCTCGACTTCGTCTCGCACGTTGACACGATCTCGCACTGGCAAAGAGCGCTTTTCCGGACTAGTAACGAAATATACTATTCCGATAATTTTGCTCGTAGCAGACTTGCATTTAACAGACAATGCCTGGTGATGCATCGCGTAATAGGGTTTTTAATTTTTTTATATAATATTTCTAAACAAACCAAGCAAAAGACGGCTCAATTGGTTGGTTGGTAGAATCAAAAACAGACAATGTAACGTCACTGATTGGAGCCGCACGATCATATGATATATCCGAGCGATGCATTGCATAGTAGTTGAACTATGAATATCCCGATTCTCTTTAAATATCGTATCGATTAAATACGTACTGCCGTATCGTATGGCTTGCATAGTGGGATGTGCTGCTGCAAGTCAGAAATATTTAATTACTTAAACTCCCAGATAATCCTGGGTTGCAGTAGAAAAAATTGTTGAATCGGATGGCAAATGAATCGCCCAAAACCAGTATTGAAAGATAATCCTTCTCCTCCGGGACCCTGGATTAACGTTTAAATTACGTTTAAATAACGTTTTAATAACGTTTAAAAATTAAAGTTTTACGGGATTGGCGGGAGTGAGCTGAATTTGTTTGTGAGCTATCTTCAAAACCGAAGTCAGTCTGTTTATGTTAATGGTGAATGGTCCAGAACTACTGTACAGAGATTACGTGTGGCATCCCTCAGGGGTCAATTCTTGGTCCCTTACTTTTTCTTATTTCTATTAACGATTTACCTGCAAACCTAAATGCCTTTACATATATGTACGCAGATGACAGTTTTCTTGGAATTCAGATGTTTTTGAGCTCAGAAAGGTAGCTGAATCCACTCTGGAAGAAGCAGCCAATTAGTTCCATGCAAATAATTTATTTTTAAACGATACAAAAACACAGCCAGTCATTTTTACTTTTAAAAAACTGCCTCCTGGTATTCATCAAAAAACAGTAATTGTGAAGTACTTGGGGATAACTCTTGATTCGACTCTCAACTGGGGCCCTCACGTTTATCTCGTAACAAGAAGAATCTCCCGGGTTGCTTTTTTGTTGAAGAGATTATTAAATGTGGTTCCATTAAAATATGTCATCACTTCATACTACGCATTTTTTCAATCAATTATCAGATACGGGCTTATTTTTTGTGGAAATTCATCTAAAACGCACAATATCCTTTTGATTCAGAAAAAAGTTGTTAGAATGCTCACAAACTCATCATGGAAAGCTCACTGGAAACCTCTCTTTAAAGATCTGAAGATTCTGTCTGTCTACAACTTATACATTTTTTATTTAATTTTATAAATCTTTAAAAATCTGAGTAGTTTTAATTCAAGAAATAATACTCACTCCTACTACAAACAAAATCAGTCAAAAATTGATGTACCTTATCGAAGAATGTCCAAAACTCAGTCTAGCCATATCATTATAGGAATTAAACTGTATAACAAATTACCACAATCTGCTCTTGACATTCCATTTAATTAATTTAAGAAAATACTATTTGAATGGCTACTTTCAACCCCATTTTACTCTGTTGATGAATCTTTAGAGCTAAATAGTAGAGACGTTTCGTTTAGACGCGACAACGAGAGCTGCGTGCCGAGATGTTGTTAGCGAAATGTTTCGTTTAGACGCGGCAGCGAGAGGTCCTTGCCGAGATGTTCTTACCGAGATATTTCGTTTAGACGTGGCAACGAGAGGAACTTACCGAGATGTTTTTTAGCGGAATGTTTCGTTTAGACGAGGCAGCTATTCTCGTACTGGGCAATCGAAATTGTTAGCGTGATGTTTTGTTAACTAAATATGTCGCCGATCAATATAATTATTTTTAAAGAGATTTTTGCATTCTATATTCTGTTATATTTGAGCAATCGACATCTCTACCGAGATGTTTTAACAAATTGCTACAATTGGGAGTTATTTAATAAAACGATGCATTCAAATACGTGAAAATTAAAAAATAAACTAAATAAAATCTAATACGTAAATTAATAATGGAGAGTAGAAACAAATGTTAATCATTATTAAATATAGACAAGCATAATTATACTTTTAATGCTCACAGAATTTGTGAACGTTTTAGGCAGCAGTATAATTCTGCAACTTTCCCACTTTTTATACTATATACTCTCATTCCAACATTTGTTATTACTTATAAAATTGTAAATGAAAGATGTTTTTAGAATTATTATGTAGAAATAAAATACTATAAGACGTTGCCAAAATTATAACACACGATTAAAATCAAATAAAAACAAATATTTGATCGAATCATTAATTAATTTAAACTTAATAATAATTAAATTAATTTGTTTACACACGATATAGGATATAAGGAAAAACATTGCCCATTGAAATTGAACTCCCAATAAAACCAGTCTAAAGAGCCTATATTTTACAACATTAAAAACTTGTTTGGTAATTTTCTCCTATATAGAGTTTAATAATATGATACATAAAAACAAATATGAGAACCAAATTAATAAACGGTATCAGGAAACTGACACATACTTTCTCCCTTTTAGCCCAACTTTAATGAATAAATTACTTTTTATTTACTAAATATAGAATACAAAGCACGGTCAAATGTACAGAAGTCTTGTAAACAAGTTGTTTTAACAAACATCAACCCAAATCCCTGCTTGGAGGCACTACAGAATCCATTGCTACACTTGTGGTTTTAAGAGGGGAAATGCCCCCTATTGCCCCCCCCCAGGGTTATTAAGGGGCAACACATATCGAATTACCTCTGTTGTCAATGCTAAATTGACAAGCATATCAAGTTTGAATGAAATTGATCAGTAAATAAGAGAGAAATAGTAATTTTTGTATTCCCCATAAGAATAACATTGGACAACGTACTGCGTTTACCGCTAAATGAAAATTTCAATTTTCTCCGAAACCAGCAATCGTGGAATAGTAATTCAAAATACTAAATTATTTAGTTTTTTGAGCTCTTTTTAATGGTGAATAGTAATATTTTTTTATATTTATGTCTTTTTATGAAAAATCAAAAAAACTGAATTTTGGATGTTTTAAGTCCTGTAGTTTCTGAACCCGAATTTTTACAGGAATGCCGGTGGTGTCACTTTGTTGGAAAACTAAAGTTCTACAAACCACTAAAGTTTAATCAAAATCGTTAGAGCCGTTTTTGAGAAATTTTGATTGTTCATGTTTTTTTGGTGGTTTTTGGGGGATAATTACCCTTAAAAATCAAAAATTCAAAAAAATGAAAAAAACGCCTGGAGATATCGTGGATTAGTACCTACATACCAAATTTCATAAAAATCGGCCCATTGGTTAGGGCTCTAGCTCTGTACACATCCACACAGACACAGACAGACACACACACACACACACACACACACACACACACACACACACACACACACACGCGTGTTTATATTGACGTGGGGTGAAATAATAAAGGTATATCTAAAACAACTAATTACGGGTGGCTTATTTGCAAAAAATAATTTTAGTGCCTGATAAAAATGCGATCCACATCTATAACGGGTTTATCCTCTCGCCGCGCGCCGGCAGCAGACGATTTTGCTTAACGAATGCAACAATCGAGAGAAAACATCTCGATTATACAAACCTCTCGCTAAGCAATCGAAACAATCGATAAGCGGAACCTCTCGAGAAGGAACATTTCGATTGTTTTAACCTCTCGCAATCGCGCATCACTAGTTAGGTCAGGTGAGAATTTCATTAAAAATTAAAAATAAGACAAAAATCCAGACTTATCTGGTCCAGAGTGGCCAGACTTAAAATAAAACAATGAGACAATTACAGAAAATATATTTAAACACAAAAAAAGTATTTAAAGGATTTTTAACATTTTAGCTTGGCGGTGCATTCACATGCATTTTTGTAAAAAAACTCAAACACTTCTTGACCGAATTTGCTGGGAAAGGTTTTAACAGCTGGGGGAAAGGTGCCCCCAGCTATCCAATCCCAACCCAGCACTTAAAAATTGGCCTGAGGTCAACTGGACGTAATGTTCCCTGGGGTAACTTAAATTACAGAAATAGCAAAACTTAAAATGCTTATTATTTTCTTATCTATGAAATAAATTAAATAAAACTTGCAGGGAACATGTATGAGCTTAATTACAACTAAAAGTGACCGAACGTGGCACTGGAAAAGTCCCAGAAGCCCACTTATTCAAGATAATCAATTGAGTCACTATGCCTAACTTAACAAGTCTCAAAAACACATTTACACTGAACCAAAATGAATGGCTGACCTCACCAAGGTGTAGGTCAACCCAAGAACATAAAATAAAGTTATTTGGAGGCCTTAGGCCTAATATTACACAAACCATGGACAAAATTCATTTTGGCTGAACACATAGCCTATTTCTGGCCGAAAGCCAGAACACTTTCAATATTCCGATACGATACGTATCGCACATCACTACTACCAACACTTCAGCTAGGCAAAAGTTATTGATTTTACTTGGGAAGGTAATATGAAACTGTGCCATAGGGGCTAAATATGTTAAAACTGATTAAACTGCTAACTTACTGAAAAAGTTGAATCACAGATGCTAAAAAGATGATTTGCTAACTAAAACAGCATACAAACAGAAAATAACTTTTACATACACTAGACTGTATTCTGGCAACACATTACTTTAGCTTTTAGCAGAAATTGCTGCAGAATAAACATTTTGATTAGGAACTTGTTTGAGGTTAAGCTTCCACTGACATTTATTGCTGTGACTGACAGCTGGGCAGTGTTGCCAATCAAAATCTTCTAAATTCCCACCTTGACCTGAAATAATTAGTACCTGTTACCTCAAATTACCACCTCACACAAGTATACCTATTTAGGACCAATGCGAACGCACTATCATCGACGTTATCGTATTAAAAACGTGTTGGCACTTTGTAATTCGCTTCAATACAAACGATAATTCATTCGCATTCATTATTTTATTTTTATTTTATTAGTTTGGAAGTTTAAAATTATGTATTATGGAGATATTTAGAGCTCTACTACAGTAATAGCCAGAAGGTACTACTACAGTAAAAGCCAATACGATACGATACGTATCGCACATCACTACTACCAACACTTCAGCTAGGCAAAAGTTATTGATTTTACTTGGGAAGGTAATATGAAACTGTGCCAATCAAGTTAACCAAGCTAATCAAGTTAATAAAATATAGAATCCATGTAAAAATAAACAGTAAACTCAACCAAGAGTCATCGTAGATCGTAATCAAGACGAAAACATCAGAATTTTTTTAACAATAACGCCGCGCCACTGACAGAGTTGACACCACGACACTGACTCTACATAGCGTACTAAAATCGAGAATATTGTACCAACAATAATTCAATCCCAAAGAACTAAAAGCTTAGAGTATGAAATACAGCATCTCAAACTGAAATTAAATTCATTTATGTGACGGAAATTTGCAGATTGTGAAATAAGTCACGGTTGTTTAATGCAAGAATCACAAATTTTTAATTTTAATCAATTTAATAGACTGCCGCAAAATTACTGAAACTATTATTTCTTACTTATATTAATTCTACATTGCCTGACTCACCCTAGCTTCCCTCCCCTTAAGTAGTCGCTTAGGAATGTCCAGTGTCTTGCAACAGTTTCAGTGGTTTCAGAAGGCATTTAATTAGGTTTAGTTTTTTAATGAAACATTTAACAAGTAACAAACAAATGAAAACTAAAATTTAAAAATACAACGAATAATAAAGAAACGCATAACCAAGCAAAAACTTAGGTATATTTGCTTAGGCCTAACTTATATTAACTTAGTTTATTCAATCCAAGAAAGCAGCCCATAAAGTTTACCCAGGCAAAGACAACTTAAGTTTTAGCTGAGTTGTACGTTTCTTTAGAATTTATTTATTTGTTTAAGTGTAGTTTCCGTTTGTTTGTTATTTGATAAATGTTTCATTAAAATATATTTGTAACTGGCATTGCATATTATTATTGACGATATACAATTTGTTGATTTTAGATTATAGCATTAATATAAATATGGAGTAAATAATTTTCTATATGTAGGTACTGTTAAAATGTGATTCAAAATATCGAGTGTTCCGATTCGATATAATGAATGTTTAAGATCGATATATTGCATCCGATTAGTTGGTGGCCGCTTATGAAACTGTACCCCCTCACAAGCTCACTTTTAATGTGGGAATGTAGGTTTATATGTGACGGAAATTTGCAGATTGTGAAATAAGTCATGTTTTTTTAATGCAAGAATCACAAATTTTTAATTTTAATCAATTTAATAGACTGCCGCGAAATTACTGAAACTATTATTTCCTACTTATATTAATTCTACATTGCCTGACCCAACCTAGCTTTCCTTCCCTTAATGCTACTACTTATCTAGACATCGTCAAGGCGATGCTTCCGGACGAAATTGTAGCGATCTGCTAGGTTGACCAAAAGGGGGTGTGTCTCGTACCGGAGAGCGACGTCTAAGCCCGACGCTTACCCTCTTGCTGGCGGAAGGAGGCAACAAAGGTGACGTCACCCCACTTCCGGACCAGCCATCTGCTGAAGCGAGCCAGTTACCGGGTTGGCAAAAGAGGAATATGTATGAGGGTGACGTTACACGGCACAACATGTAGGAATTGTGAGAACAAAAGTAATCGCGAATACAAAGTAGTCGGTACTCGGTACTAGTCCGTACTAGTATCGGATATAATCGGTACTGGAAAGTAATCGTTTAGTCCTTCTTTAAACTTAAAAATAAATAACAAAAATAAACTCTAAACAGTCTATGAGCAACAAATATTGGGCAGCTGAATCACAAGACTTACGCTAATATCACAGTTCATCATCAACAGGAGTTGTAATCCGCCGCGGCACGGTGTAGAGGGCTGGCCTGGATTGCATGGGTAGGCGGAAGACGAAGAAGAAGGCGTCACATTCCTGGACCCTGTAATGTAACACCAATTCCTAATTTCTATGTAATGATTTATTCACAGTAGCTCAAAAGTTTTAAGTTCATGTGTTGTTTTGGAATAGCTTTAATTATGCCCAAGTTCACTTTAATTTGCAGATATACCCATCCAGAGTTCATTTGCCCAGTGCTTAACATAAATTTAAAATACTGAAAATAATTAAAAAATATTTATAACAGGAAAAAATGTATATTAATATTTTTAAGACTGAAGCTTAATGAAAATGGTTGTGAACTAATTAAGTAGACTAGATAAAATAAACAGCTTGGTAGGAAAACATCTAATCAACAAATTATAAAATAATTAAGATGTATTGCTGGATGAATCTTTCAGTTATCTAAATTCACAAGGTTCCTAGTCATTTTACTACAACATTTGTTATCCAAAATTAATAAGAAGCATTTTAAAACAAGGGGGCACATCTGAGCTAAAAGTAGATACCAGAACATTTAAATTGTAATATGCATAAGGAAAATTATTCACCAAAATATAGGCCAACTACACCTAAACCGGAAACCAAAATTGGCCAAAGTTTTGTGAAAAATGATCTGTGGGCTCAGTTTATTGACAAAATTGGTCCAAACTTTCTGAAAAGCAGGAGCTTAGGCCCCTGCAACTAAATAATAAGCCACAGTTCATTTAAATCATCTCCTTTGGGACTAACCCCAAGAATCCCCTATGCAAGAAAGCAAAAACTAGCCTAAAACACATTCTACGCCAAGAAAATATAAGTTAAAAGTGGGGTAAGGCAGTTTACCCATAGTTGAGGGACATTGACAGGAAACATAATTTACCAAAACCCCAGCTTCAAACCCACCCTATTTGAACTTAGCCTACAAAACCGTACAAAACATAATTGAGAACACTGAATGAATGATAACTTTCAGAGTATTGCAGAAAACTTAATTAAATGTTTAGCGGTCTCCTAAGGTAGGGAAATGTAATTAGGAATGCATACAACTGTAATACCCGTATAACAAAATAAATTAGCTGCGGGGTCATAAACCAAAGTTGTTTGCCGGCAAAGATGCCTTGATAGCCAAATCTTTAAACATTTGAAACGACTTTGTTTTATGGCCCAAGGGCTCTGAATGAGAATGGAAACATTAATTAAACCTTCGGGAAGTTCAGAAGGAACTTTAAAATCCAGAAATGCTTCTGCAACGAATGAAAACTGAAATGAATATGTGCTCTCAGAGGTTATATTTACTTCTGCCGCTAAGGTTAAGGTTAAGACTTGGATATTGCTATCTACTTGATTTATTAAATGGCAAGCTTACTTGCTCTTGTGTAAAATGAGATTCAAAAATATACACCTAGTACCGGTATGTCGTTTGTAGACCTTAACACATCAATAGGTATCAATGTTGAACTAGAAGAACTTCAAACTTTTGTTTGGCTAAGAATTAACAAAAGGTGGTAAGTTAAAAGAATCAAAAATCGTATTTGCCATTGCCATTATACATGCATTATCAAAAGTCTTAAAAGTCTAGCTTATTTGGCTACGGTCATAGTATACAATAGAAGAAACCTGGAGCAAAATTTATTATTATTATTGTTTTCTTGATTATGTTTTCTCTAAAACACTTAACTAAATCAAACCTCCAGAGAAAGTGAGATTAACAAATGATAAACTACAATAATTTAGGTACCTAAAGGAGACCCAAGCCTCCTGCCGATAATCTTAAAGACATTTCTAAGGTTACTGTAATTAGTTACAACGTTTAATAAGTGTTATTTGCTACTTACCATAATATTGCACAGTTTTGGTTGCACAACAGCACAACTGGACATTGGACAACGAAGTGACTGCGTACACGTCCAATATAAGGGCAAATTCACTTCGCTACCGCTTAGGTTATGTTGGGTTAGGTTACGTTACGTTATGTTTCGTTAGGTTAGGATAGGTTAGATTACGTTAGGTTAGGTTAGGAGGTTTTCTGGCTCTCAATTTGTTTTAAAAATCACAGGAAAAGTAACGTACGGTGCATAATTTGGAACGGACGTGAACAGTATCGGCTCACGTCGGACGTGTACGTAGCCACTGCCATTGGACAACACAATAGCCGCCTTTAATGACAAAGACTTCGCACTTTCTCAAAGCGGTAAAACTTCCAAGTTAACTAAGGCACAGGCAGATAAAAGTAGCACAGATTTTTTTGAGATATGTTCTGGGAGAATTGACAGTATTACAAAAACCAATTCATATATATGAATATGAATAATTAAAAATCGGTCCTTCAATGTTCTTACAGTGTTTGAATTGCAATATATGATGCAGAGATGGGCGTTATTTAACGTAATAGGATAAATAACACTATTACTGAAGTGTCACCTATTACCTTATGTGTTTATGTTTATGTTTATGTGTTGTTAAAGGGACGGATTCAGAGATCCAAAGATTCAAAGATCCTCACACGTCAACCGAAGCTTATTGTGTGTCCCTAGTACGTTAGTATGGCAAACCAATGCCCGTACCCTTTACGAGATCCAGGAGTTTTTTACCAATACTAGCGTCCCTTTCATCACCTGGTTGCTTACAACCAAACAGAGCCCTTCTCCTTGCCCCGAGTCTCTCGCAGTCCAGTATGATGTGCTTGGCAGTCTCTTCAGACTGATTGCAGAGCCTACACACCTGACTTTCATTTCTGAGTCCGAGAGTGTGGAGATGTTTCCTGAAATGGCCATGTCCAGTTATCAGAGCAATCAACTGCTTAACCCGACCTCTGCCCAACCTCACCAACCAGTTAGTGAAGTAAGAGCTAGTATCTGCTAGCAGCCTTTTGCCACAACCTATTACCTTGGTAATAGGTTACTGAAAATACCCTATTATTTGTTTAACGTCTTCTGAACTGCTTGAACGAGCGAGTGAAATAACTATCCAGCTGAGAAGTTGAGATGAGTGTCTTGGTGTCTTCCTATTAACAGCGATCATCACAGAATAATAGTACTAGTCTGTCTGCGCTTACTATTACGGCGAGAAATATTTAAATAAAGTTATCACGGGTGTAACGAGTGTATTACCACAAAGCTAAGGAACGTTCCTGAATATTATTGCAAAGTAACGGTATTTCCCATCTCTAATATGATGGACCGTATTTAAACAATAAAGCCGCCATATTAGTTGTTGGTTATGTATCAACACTAACACTGTAGTTTATGTAGATTTCCAAGGGAGTATGCAACTGTTAAGATGATACCTAGGGCTGTTTTGTTGATATATCAACATCTAAACAAATATCAGCACGAGTAGGTAAGTTTCAATACAAATATCAAAAATCGGCCCGCAATTATACCTATATATATATATATATATATATATATATATATATATATATATATATATATATATATATATATATGTATACATGGGGAAGGCAAAAAAAGGAAAAAAGTAAAAAGGAAAGAAAGGTATTTTTTGCCAATTGAAAAATTAAAACTGAGTAAATGTATGATATCTAATTGTTTACATCATCCTTGGGCTAAGGGAAATCAACTGACACCAACCGGACCACCATACGTTCATTAGTTTACTCTGAATAGGAACGTCGTCACCACAAGCTATTATTATGTAAATATTAGTAAGCATTAAAAGTGCAGTAAACGTAAGTAAAACATTATCCAACCTTAAAAAAATATACCCCCGTAGCAGCAAACCTGCGTACTCAGCGAATTTCCAATGCATATATATGTATCCTAATACCACATAAAGCCACATACCAAGTTTCATCAATACACATGCATAAATAAATGATTTATGACATTTTAATTATTCTCCATAAGAATAACATTGGAGCTGACTACGCAGGTTTGCTGCTACGAGTACTATTGGCCAAAAATGTTTTTTAGTGCAAACAACAATAAACCACAACCAGATGAAGCCCTGTACCAAATTTCGTCAGTTTATGTTCATAAATAAGCAAGATATACAATTTTTCTTATTCTCCATAACAATAACATTGGACAACGTACTTTGTTTAGGATTTTCATTATATCTGTAACCATTTAACGTAGAGCAATGATCAAAACACCAAATTGCGCGTCTTTTTAAGCTGATTCCAATGGAAAAAAAAACTAAAATTTGACGTTTTCAAAAGTGATATGTAAAAAACTCAAAAAAATTGGGGTACAAAACCCCCCCAAAATACCCCTTCGGATAAGTTGATCCGTCTTTTTTTCGAACTTAAAGTCATAAATGCTGCTTTACACGTTTATAACAAATTTCGTCAAAATCGGACTATTTTTACGAGAGTTATCGTGCTCACGATGATATATATATATATATATATATATATATATATATATATATATATATATATATATATACAGGTTTGAACGAACGGTGTTTTTGGCATTTGGAGAACTCAAAACGAAAAGTTATGTCGGTCTTACCATGCCGACTATGGTAATAGCTTCTTCCCTATAGGGGAAATTCGCTAAAAACAAAAAACAGTCCAACCTTGGTCCAGATGTTTTCTATTTCTTCCTGTTTAAAATATTTACAGCCCCATAAATTTTAAGCTGCAATCAGGCCGCCATTTTGTGTCATTGAATTTTATCATTGAATATAAAAATACCCCTGTCGCAGCAAATCTGCATACTCAGCGAATTTACAATGAATATATAACATAACACATTAAAACATTTCATAATTCATAATAAATATATATACAAACAAGCGATATTTAAAATATTAATTAATTTCGATAAGAATAACATTGGGGATGAGTACGCAGGTTTGCTGCTACAAAGCACAACAAATAATGGTTTTTTATGCAAATATCAATTGAACTCATCTTAGTTAAGTCACATACCAAGTTTCATCCATATATATGCATAAATAAGCGATATATAACATTTTAAGTATTTCCAGAACGAAAATACTACACCACCGCCGCCGCTGCTACGGTAACCATAGGCGAAAAATTTTTTTTGTGCAAAAAACAATAAACCACAACCAGATGAAGCCATGTACCAAATTCCGTCAGTTTATATTCATAAATAAGCAAGATATACAATTTGTCTTTTTCTCCATAAGAATAACATTAGACAACGTACTGTGTTTAGCACTTTCAATATCTCGGTAACCAATTGAGGTAGAGCAATGATCAAAGTACCAATTTTATTTTATTTTAATTCAATGGTAAAAATTCAAATTTGACTTAAAAAAATTACATGTGAAAACCCCAAAAAACACATTTTTGGGGTACAAAACCCCCCTTCGGATGGTGCGATTCATCTGCTTTTCGAACTCGTTCAAATAAATGGTACTTTACACATTTGTATCAAATTTCATTAAGACTGGACCTTTTTTACGAGAGTTATCGTACTTAAGGTCACACGTATATAAAAATTTGAACGAATGGTGTTTTTGGCATCTGGGGACCTCAAAATGAAAAGTTATCATGATATCTCTCAATGAATGAAAATGAATGATTATGAATGAATGATTATGATGAATGATTATGAATGTTATCTCTCTCAATGAAAAGTCTCGGGCTTAAGTCTTACCATGAGACCTTCGATAATAGCTTCTTTCCTATAAGGGAAATTCGCTAAAACATGTTTTAAATTACAAGAAGAAAAATTATGGTTATTATTATATTTTCTTTTAACCAATAATGGTTTGAGTTACCATCGATTTCAAGTAACGCATACATACAGAGTGTGTCAGGCCCCCGTCTAGCATATACCGGGTGTCCCACGAAGAGGTTGCTATTATAAAATTATTATTCCAGACATTTCGAATACGCTACAAACTGGAAACTCTACAGTTATAGTAAATATAAAATGTAAAAAAATTACCCTCGATTAATTTGCTTATGATTAATGACATCAAAATTTCAGAATAACAAAATAATAAAAAAACTAACAACAATCTTATATTTACATAAAACCACTTATATTAAAAATAGAATTCAAAAGGAAAGAAACAGCTGGTTTTGCTATTCCAAATCGATCAGTTGATTTTGTAAACGCACACCAATCAAACATCTCAGTAGTAAAAATACGTTTCCTATCTAGTTGTGTTCTAGTCAAAAGAAACATTATGCTAAAACATAATTCACTTAGCTTAATCCGATTCAAAATGGGATCAACTTTTTTGAAAACTGTTGGCACTAACAGAATATCCTGTATTGTCTAAACCAATATAAGTATCTTGTTTCCTATTTAAATGTATTACTTTGTAGACACTAAGGTGTAATCTAAAATGCTACATAACATGTTTAATGATTTGTTGTCATGCTTACAAGCACAAAATTAAGGAAAGGTAAATGGTAAAAAGTATAATTTTTTTCAATATGCAATTTATTCTGTACGGGTATAAGAGAAACTACAAGGTTTTAAAACAGGAGTGTACAACGCATTGGCTGACCAGGGATAGACTGATGAGGCTGGCACTGAGCCCAACCTCACACGCCCCTTTACTGTACTCCGATAACCTCGACCTGACCTGTCATGACACTCGTTTAAACCCAGTTTTATTTTACTAGCTGCTGGCTTGTACGGGTTTATACAATACTTAACGTGGTAGACACAAACTGAACAAGCTCGTCCTGTGCTTACGCCGTAATACCATCTACTCCAATACAACTCAGAAGCTGTATTGGAGCAGGTGGTATTACAGCCATCTGGTAAAGTGCTAAAGTGCCATCTCTTTGGCCAGGGGAGCATTTTGATCGAGGTTTAAAATCTGTTCTTAGTAAGTGGCTTTAATGTAAGTCTCCTAGAGATATCATATGCTAAAGCAGAGTTGAAGGGGATTGTGGACCTTAAACAAACTGTGGACGGCTCGGGTTCAAGCTGATGGTATGGGTGCACTTTGTGTGAGTTACACAACTGATCAGGTGTTACTACTTTTTCCGTATTCATACCACGTTTCTACACATAAAACACGTTATGTTTATAATTTATAGTGTTCAGACGATCAGTCTATTAAAAAAACAACAAATTAACTCTAATTTCGGCTTAAGATCACACACATAGATCATAATCTATTTATCGCTCGTAGTCTATATATCATACAACAGTATTTATGTACAATGTAACTACACGGTTTATAACCACTATCGTTATAAAACCATGTTAATGATTATAGATGGAAAACATCTAGAATATATATGTTCTTGTTGTAAGTATTTCATTTCTTGAAGAACAACATGAATTTTTTGCGTCTTGCATAAAGTCAAAACTTGAGTAAACAATAGATAAGCTTATATTTCCCAGAATAACGGTCCAATGTTGACGCTTGGGACTGATAATCGCATTACCTGGGTACTCTTGAAATGTATTTTATCTTTTGTTTTTAAAGGAAATGTTCTTAGGTTTTTAACGACTATAATGCATTCGAACTAAACCCTTAGAGTTAAAACTTATAAACAGTCAAAATAATAAAACATGTTGACAACTATTTAGTAGGGTACTTACGGTTGAGTTTAATGCACCTTTATGAGACAAATATTACTTAGACTTGGACAAATTACCATTATTGATAAATAATAACAAATGTGTATGTAACGTTTTTATTTATGCCATATATTTATATGTTTTATATGTGGATAAATAGTTGTTTAACTATGAAACCTTTAAGTAAACCATTCATTAGCTTCACCAATTTCCTCCCAGGAGTAAAACATAGGTTTAGTCAATAGTATAAGGTTTACATACAAATATTAAATATCATATTATATATCCTGTTATGCTACATATACTTATATAGTGCTACTGTGATGGCTCAAGGGTGTTGGGAAGGGTATCAACTATATATTACTCTACAAATATATTCTTTTAGTCCAAACAAACTAAAAAGTACACACCTCAACTGAATCCCATTAATAGATAAACCTATGAAAATGCTGTGAACATTTATTTATAAACATAGTTGAATCCCTTAATATCCTGTAATTCATAAGTTTTACATTACAAATTTTAATTGTATTACTTTATGGGTATCAAAACCTGTATATTTTAAATGTGTTGATTAGTAAATTGCCAAATTCTGATTAATTGATTAAGTTGTGTGAAAATTAATTAGCATTATTAATTTTATAAATATCGTTATTTAAAAAAATAAAAACACGGAATTTAGACATTTCCTATATTATCATTTTTATGTGATGTGTTGATTACATCTTACTTATTTATTCCGGTTTAATATCGTAAAATTCGAATTTCAAACACCTGTCTTAAATATTTTAAGCCAACATAAAACTATGCAGAGGCGGGCCAACATAAAACTATGCAGAGGAAGTAAAACTCAGAAATGAATTGTATTTTTTTTTTTTTATATATATATAAAACCCACAACTGTTATTTTTGTGAAAATGTGTTACAGTTGCTAAGAATATTTAAATACGTGTTTAAATACAATTCATTTCTGAATTTTACTTCCTCTGCATAGTTTTACGTTGGCCCGCCTTTAGTTTAATTAGAGGAAGGTGATGAAGCCAAAAACTATGGAATTGTTTTAATTAATGTACTTGTCACATTTGATTATTCTAATCATTAATGTCTGTACATTCTCACTATTACAGTTACAATAATACGAGTTAATTTTAAGACATAATTTGTTCATGCTGGTTAGTTCATTTGTACAATTATATAGAACAATCATTCAATTTTTACAGTATTATTAAAATTCAACGTTGGTTACAGCACCATTGAACCCTTGAACAGGTCTTTCGTTCTGAAAACTGTCTCTCGGATTCAAAACATGAGGTCGGCAGATACGGTGCTAATAGCTGGTCTCCGACCATGCCGTGTGTGGTATCGCTGCAGTGATGGTTCGCATGTGCTCCAAGCTGTTGTTTACAGTGCACCATACCATCTATAAATCCTTCCTATCACAATGCTGTCCGGGTTAATTTCTTGTAATCTTTGTGTGTAATATTATAATCAATATCGATGATTTAAGATGAAATAAGTAGTGTGGGTTTGCGGGTTTTGCGCCGGAAGTGACGTCATCCGGTCACGTGACCGGAAGTGCTGAGTCATGAAAGATGTTATCTGGGGCTGAGCCAGTGACGTAGGCGGTTTTGTGACGAAATGAGTTAAAGTTCAAAGTTCAAGGTCACGGAGAGGTAATTTTAAAAAAGTACTACCTCGCACGCGTAAAATCCGATTGTGATTCGATAGTTTTAATTCGATAAAATATCGAATGAAAATTATCCAATGAAGCAATCGAATGATACGAGTGCGAGGTAGTACTAATACAAATATTACTTTATTTTATTTACAATAATTCATATTACAAATATTACTTTATTTACAATAATTCATGTTTACAATAGTTCCCCGTTGTTGGTTGTCATCGATGTTGTTGATCCGGACGAGTTGCGGCCTCGCCAGATGAATAGAGTCATAATGAATACACCTAATTTTGATGGACATTTCAACAGAGAGCTCGATGTACACCGGTCGAGAGCCGGAGGTGTACTGACTACTCGCTAGCTAGCGTTTTGGTATCAAACAAAATGGTGGGGGTAAAAGTGTGGTGGGGCGGAGCAGATGGCGGACGGCAGATGGCAGGCGACAGATGGTAGGCGGTAGGTGGCAAGTGCGCGGCAGATGGTTGCTACTACATCCACCATCATTAGTCAAACCCTATTAGGGATGATATTATTGCTTCTGCATCAGTAGATATTGTGCTAGAAACTTCATGTACTTGTATTTCATCATTTGTATTGTCAGCTTGCTCAATATTAAAAGAAGAACATGTGGAAGAAACAGTAGTGCCTTGTATTTGCGAATCCATGTGAACTATGCAAGAGCCGCAGGTATACTGAAGTGATACAAGCATGTAGGATAGACACTCGCCTTTACCCCCCACCACACCAGTTTCCCCCACCAAGTTTTCACATCGCACAATAACTACGGGACATGCATTAGTTAGGGTCTAGCTCTGACTCTGTGAGGATCAGAGCTCCGTAACTGAAAACATTAACAATTCTTGCTCGACACTGTTTTTACGCAATCATAACAGTCACTGTGATCTAATTTATTGCATGTACTCATATGATGCATCTTGCGTAGCAGACAACTTGCTAAGAATGTTTCAGCCTGGAGTATTCTACGGCGAAATCGCTCACAATCCACTAACAGCGTAGACCTTCTATCTTCACAGTCGGAGAAGTAGAAGGTGGTGGCAGGCGGACTGTTGAAGGACACCTTCGTCATATTTCTGTAAAACTGTGACATCTTTAGAATAACACAAACTCTATAGGTAGATGTTAATCCTGCAAGAGCTAAAAGTATAATGATATAGCGCTAGCGTGTATGATACCCACCCGACCTACCCGCACAACAACGTTACCTCGTTATACTTTAAACTATAAATAACTTGTCGTAGTTTAATCCATAAACAAAGTATTTATTAATGTCAGGCCTTGAAAGTGTTGTTTTCGCGCTGTTTCTTCCCTAATCTCAGTCGGATCTGAATTATATTCGCACCATCTTGTTCGTCTGATTAACCCGCGTAATTTGAGTACCCACTCGCTATACTTTAACCCAATAATAAAGAAGTTATTAGTATGTAACCTTGAAAACATTGGTTTTTTCGCTATTTCTGCTATACCGTTGGGATCTTAATTCTGTTTGCACCATCTTGTTCGTCTGATTAACCCGCGTAATTTGAGTACCCACTCGCTATACTTTAACCCAATATTAAAGAAGCTATTAGTATGTAACCTTGAAAACATTGGTTTTTTCGCTATTTCTGCTATACCGTTGGTCGGATCTGAATTCTGTTTGCACCATCTTGTTCGTCTGATCAATTCGCGTAATTTGAGTACCCACATGACATACTTTGGACAAACTTTGTAGTTTTTTCGCTTCTGCTACTATACCCTTGGCCGGATCAAAATTCTGTTTGCACCTCCTTGTTCGTCTGATCAATTCGCGTAATTTGAGTACCCACATGACATACTTTGGAAAAACTTTGTACCCCCCCCCCCCAACATGGGTCATGTTCAAGGTCAAGGTCAAGTTCAAGGACTTTGGGACTTAGAAAATTTCACAAAGTGGGCTGCACAAACAAACTCTCCTGCCTATGTACAGGCCAAGTCCCTAACTTGAAATGCTTAGGGTGGTCCTGAAAAGGACCGTTTGCGTGCTGAAGGTTGGTCGGGATAAGGATCAGTTCAAACTTTATTCTTCAAAACCCACTTTACCCTCCCATCTTTTCTGGTTAAGAATAACTCCTGTGTATCAGGTATCAGAGGAGGTGGCGGTGGGAGAGACTGCGGCAGACGCACCTCGATGTAGTGGATGGTGTGTTGAAACAGGAACACGTGGTCCCCGTTGGTTGCCACATATTTATACTCCGTCATCCGCTTCAGATTTCGAAACTCGACCTTGGAGACTTCAAACGGCGTCACCAAGTCGTTCAGCCCCATCACCCTTGTCCGTTGCATCACCTCATCGACAGTCGGTGTTGGAGACGAAGGTTGAGCCGCCGATGTAGGAGGCTGAGCCGATGTAGAAGGTCGAGGCTGAGTCGAGGGTCGTTGTTCAAAATACAGCGGATGACCATGGAGATTCCGTTTGAGAGACTTCAAAGTTGAAGGTCTCTTAAACCCGCTCCTTCTTTCCGTCGACCTCTTCAAAGATTCCTTTAAGCGCTGGAGTTTTTCAGGAGTCAGAGGAGAAGACATGGTGTAAATAGGATGGAAAAGAAAATGGATAAGATAGAGTTGGATAGAGCACGTGTGTACTGGTTGCAATCCAAAGCCGGAATGAGGCGGCTGGCAGAGTGAAGCAGGTCGTAAAGTGAAACCTTGCCCTATCCATATATGGGTAGAAAGCTGAGGACTGGTTTAGAACCGGCCCCCCCCCCCGGACGGAACCCCCCCGCGACGGACCCCCCCCCCCCCCCGCGACGGACCCCCCCCCCCTTTTGGGTCATGTTCAAGGTCAAGGTCAAGGTCGAGGGAAAAATGTTCTTGGAAGTGCGGGATAAAATCCCGCAACGAAGCAGGGTTATCCCTTATCCCGCTTTCCCCTTAATATCCCGATTTCCCATTCTCCGTCTATATAACCCGAGATTTCGAGCGTCTCTTCGCAGTAGCCTGCCGCCCGTTGCGATGAACGTCCCACTGGGTTGCAGTGCCTGCTGCAGCGTAGGTCTGTTAAGTGTGCGTTGGGCCCGACGCGCAATTAAGAGATCCGCGCCCTTGCATGTTTAGTTAGTTTGTTTAAGCATGTTAGATAACGCTTGTAGTTTGCTGCTAGTTAAATATATTTAAGGGGATCTTGGTCAGGGGATTATTGTACTTCGGTTCGTTGTATTCTGAAGCCTACACAGTGATGAACGTCCTTGCGGTTTCAGAGTGCACGACTGTTGTAAACTGACCATATTTTGATGCTTTATAATAACATTGTAGATGGAATGTGTTTCCTTAACATTTAATGTTTTGTAGTTTGCTTAACACTTAATGCTTTTATCTTCAACGTGTCCTTGACCTAGATTAGGACTTAGAAAATATTCAAGAAACATTCAATGTACACAACCACGTTTTAGCACAAAATTTATGGAAGGGGAAATTTAATATATACTGCAACAGCGTGGTAAAAATCATCATATCGCTATGGAAGCTGTAGGTGTAAACACTTGGCTTGTTCCTTCCGAGCTTGCTATTTCAGAAGCCTTTCTGTCCATCCTTACTTATGAGTTTCGAGGCATTAAATTAAAAGTAAAAATAGAGCTGAGACCGTTGCATAGAAATGATATGCATTGTATTTTGGTGGAATGGGAATCGCCCTCCGGCATTAATCTTTTCCATTTTATCAAAAGATCGTGCAAGGAGTTTTGCGTAAAACGGATAACAGTCTCCCTTGTTTAAACGTAGTACAGATTTCTTCCAAAGTAAAATAGCAAAGGTAACACCTTTGCTATTTTACAAAATATTTTAACGTGTCCTTGACCCAGTTACCGGACTTGGAGCAATTCAAAGTGTGCTATACAGCGTTAGAACAAACTACTGTCGAAGCCCCCCCCCCCCCTCCCCCGATATATTCCTATAAAAGCGGGAGCAGCCCGCAGAGGGTTCGCAGTCGCAGGCCGACAGCCTAGCTAGCTGTTTGCCCGCGCTGTCCGCAATAGTATCTCTAGTATAGAGTTGGTACCACTATATATTAGAGATGCTACCTTAGCTTAAGGCATGTCTGTGTATTATTAAGCATGTTAGAATAACGCTTGTAGTTAGTTTAACTGTAGTTAGTTTGGTGTTGGTTTTAAAGTGTTTTTGAAGTGTTTTTTATTTACTAATGAAATATGTACTTTTCTTTCACGCTCCCATTCAAAAAGGTATGGCACGAAAACCGACCTTATGTCTTTAAATATCTCAGGGGGGGATTATGTTTCTCAAATAAACACCTTTCCTAACCCCTTACAAAAAGGTATGGCACGAAAACCGACCTTAAGTCATTACGGCGCGCAAACCGGATGACTTTACCTATCTTAACCCTTACTCACGAGAAACAGATTCAGTCAGTTTGCTTATTTTTGGTTAAATTTAAGGGGACCTTGGTCAGGTAATTATTGTACTTCGGTTCGTAAAACTCTGACGCCTACACAGTGATGAACGTCCTTGCGGTTTCAGAGTGCGCGACTGTTGTTAACTGACCATTTTGCTTATCTTGGAGGATACATCATCGGGGAAATAAACTTAAGGGGACCTTGGTCAGGTATTATTGTACTTCGGTTCGTAGTATTCTGACGCCTACACAGTGATGAACGTCCTTGCGGTTTCAGAGTGCGCGACTGTTGTTAACTGACTATATCGTTTGTGTGTTGGGTGAATAATTTTTTCGGGGGAGAGGTTAGTGTTCCGTTATCAGGTTTATTTGCCTATAATTGCGAGCTTTAAGCTAGTCCTCTTCTCCTAATACAGAGCGGGGAATAGAGCAGTTTGTGGTCCAAGTGAGAATCACTTACTGCTCTATTCCCCGTTTTGGCAACATGTTCAGATGACCTTGACCCACTTCGGGACTTAGAAAATTTTCGTTTAGTAAAACATTACAACAATATTCCTTCCCTAACCTCTAAAGCCCCCCCCCCCTCTACAACTGGGTATAAAAGGAGGGTTTTCACCAGTGGTAAAATCATTCTGCTGCTTACACATCACGAGTACAGTTCAGTTCCCGAGATGTCTGACCGTAGGAAGCAACTTTTGCCGAGGAAGGTTGAGCACTCTTCACCTGCTCCGTCATCTGCTCCGCCAGCTCCTTCCATCCTTCGGCAGGCGTTAATATTATCATGCATTGTTCCTGAGGAGCCTGCACCACGACCGCAACCACTTCAAGAAAACCTCGTTGCTCCCCCGTCCGCTTCTTCATCTTCTTCATCTTCTTCATCGTCTTCGTCGTCTTCATCTTCTTCGGCTACTTCTCGCTCACCTTCTCCATCACCGAGGAAGGATGAGCAAACAACTGCACCATCTTTGGCTTCACCAGCTCCTTCGCTTCTTCAGCAGGCGCTGGCAAGCATTCTTCCACCTTCTACACCAGTCTCTTCAACACCATCTGCAAGTCTACATTCTTCTTCTCCTACCAAACCTTCTACACCTTCTGTAAGTGTCCTTTCCCGTCCTTCAGTGATCTGTATTAACAACGAATCTCCTTCAGAGAAATTTCAACAATTAAAAACCTTGAGAAGGCAGTCTATACTTCCTGCACCAAGATGCAGCTACAGTTTTAAAAAAGGTGCAAGGAAAGGGGAACGTTGTGCTAAGTCTTGTGTTTTAAATGAAGAAGTATGCAGATCACATTTAAAACAAAATCACAAGGGCACCGTTTCTCTTTCTACACCCCATCCAGCAGTGAGACCAACCAAAATTCGAATTAATAGGCTTTGTAGAAATAAACGATACTTTTTTGTTAAATCAAAGGGCTTTGCAAAGGTGGTGGTTCAATGTGAAGGTAAATTGTACTATGTAGAGTTGCCTAGAGGCATGGACCTCCACGTCAAAGAACTTACCAAACAGAACTATTTAATTCGAAATGATACAGGTTTCAGTGTGTGGAAAACATTTAAAATAAAAAAAGATTAAAAAGTGTATTCCAAATTAAAAATAGTCTTTTCCAAATTAAAAAAAAAGTGTGGACAACCTATTTACAATTTGTAGCATATGCTGCAGAGTGTAAATAGGTTGTCCACACCTTTTTTTTACAATGCTACAACGACCTTGACCTAAATAACGGACTTAGATATATTGTACTAAGTCAAAGATAAAACTTAAATGGAAAAAGGAGAAATATTATATTAAAGACATTATTCAACAGTAAAGAGGGGAGGGGGTAAGCGGGTATTTAAGCGAGAGATTCGGAATATAATTATTAGTTGTATCGTCATGAGCGTCAACAGCAACACATGGGGAAAGGAAATTAGCGAAGAGGAGTTGTACGCGATTGTTGAGGCTGCTGAAATGACTGAGGTTTATAAAATTAATAAGGTTGCAGAAAATGGTGCTCAGTCTCAACCGCAACAAACTACATCACCGATGCAGTCAACAACGCAACAACCAAGACCCTATCATGTTATCCTGGAGGAGTACAATGAGGCGATGAGGTACGCCTTTACTAAGTGGTGTGGTCAACCGCGTTCTCCTGAACAATGGGAGGAGCATGATGCAGACTTTCGCCTGGTTGCAGACTTAGAACTTAGTTTGAGGTAGAAAGTTATATAAAATCTTTGGTAATATGGTAAGGTTAGTCGATAAAGGATGGAACATTAATATAACATTTTATATTGTTCCAAACCTGTAATTAAAGCAAAAAAAAAAAAAAAAAAAAAAAAAAAAAAAAAAAAAAAAAAAAAACGATGGGTATATAAGCCCGATGTTACAGAGACAATTATCACTTTGGTTCTGAATTGCGTCAAGAGAGCACCTACCATGGTATACCTCCACTATATTGACTCTACTGCTAAAGCGGATACTTTTATCCAGCGTGTTTACCAACTGTTAACGGAGTACCAACATGTTCAGGTCAAAGGATTGGGTATTCGTGGAACAGAAGAAGTAAAAATAGATGTAAAACCAATCCCTTTGAAGAAAAAAATTGTCCAATTATTACAAGAAGGCTACACACTGTGCCTTTATTACACAACCTCATAAACTAAATAAAACGCCAAAGGGGGGGGGGGAATACAGAACGGGGAATAGATCAGTTTGAGGTTTGAATAAGAATCTCTTACTGCTCTATTCCCCGTTCTGGTAATAGGATAAGGTGACCTTGACCCACTTACAGGACTTAATCATTTGTGTTACAATAATACCTCTTCCCTATCACTTTTCCCTACCACTTGCACTTTCAACACTTACCCCCACCACCACCGAAATCATGTATAAAAGGTGGTTTCGTATTAGTGGTAAATCAGTCTGCTACTTGGAATCATGTCGCCCAGAGATAACATTTTCCCTTCTAAGAAGACTATACTAGAATTGATTGAAAATATTCCATTAAATTTAAACGAAGATGAAGACGATGATGATTCAGAGATGGAAGGTGAACTATTTAGTGATCTTGAACTATTTAGTGGCTTTGAACTACTGAGTGAGTTTGCTAGCAGTGAACCATATCTTGGAGAGATGGAGCTGTTGGAGCTGTTGACTGACGACGAAGATGTCGATAATAATGAACCGGAATTTCATCATCAGTTGCTTTGCTTGGAGGAAATGGACCTTGTTGATAGTGAAACCCCTCCAAGCAGTATTAATATCGATGATGTAGTTCTAGATCCAGTCACAGGGAACTTTTGTGTTCGTCGTCGCTTATTTAGTGATATGAGCTCATCATCATCATTATCATCGGAAGAATCTGAATAAGTTTTTGTTGTCTTCAAATAGTTTACTTTAAATACAAAGTGGGGAATAGATCAGTTTGTGGTTATAGTGAGAATCACTTACTGCTCTATTCCCCGTTTTGGTAATATCGTTGTATGACCTTGACCCATTTACATGATTAAAAAAGTGGGGTAACTTATACATTTAATGGTGGGGGAACGTCTATTTAAAGACGATGCAACAGTGTATATTTATCATATAGACATGATGAACCCACCAGGAAACTCCGTTTGCTACAGCTTTCCCCTCATCGATATCGATGATGTGATAAAACTTACATCAATAACAAAACGGTTCGAACTCGAAAGGCGACTCATAAAAGTCGACGTAATTCCACAAGATCTTCGTTCGGCAATGTTGACTATTGAATATGTTAAAGATGAATCTACAACTGAAGATCCCTATTGTTTTATGAAATTTTTAGTTGATCAAGATGCAATGTGTACAATCCAACTTCACATCCGAGTTTAAAATTTATCAAATGTTTCTGTTGGAGAAAATTGTCTTAGTTAAATACAGAGCGGGGAATAGATCAGTTGATGGTTTAATATAAAATCATTTACTGCTCTATTCCCCGTTTTGGTAAATTTGTTCAATGACCTTGACCTAAATACAGAAATTTGTAGCCTCCAGCTACAATAGTAAATATAAAATGCAAAAAAAAAAAAAAATAATAATAGTAAACTTAACGTAATACGTACCCCCATTACTTTTGCTAGGGTTTAAATAGAGGGGTATTTGCAGTGTTGTTCATTATTGCCTTGACCCTTGTGGAGATCGCACCTACATTATGCATCGCTGCGATATTTGCAAGTCTTCATTTAAGGATGAATTTATTTTAATGATACATAAAGAACTGAAACATAACAAAAACCAAAATGAAGAATATGAAGAAGAAGAATTGAAAGAAATAGATCAAATGTTAGCTCAACACCAAAATTCCAGACCTAGTGTTATTCAATATGCACCATCAACATCGCCTTCTACCTCTGCTATGTCTACACTTCACCGTCCTTCAACATCATCATCATCTGCATCGACTTCTACGCCTGTTCTGTCTACACTTCATCATCCTTCAACATCATCAGCTGCATCGACTTCTACGCATGCTCTGTCTACACTTCACCGTCCTTCAGCATCAACAGCAGTAAATGTAAAACTACATGCCCGAGCACTTCCGGGTAATGTAGTAACCCACTTCAAAATTGACAATGCAAAATTACAACTCGAAGAGTTTTTAAATAACGCAAAAGGATTGGTAAGCAACACTTTGCAAAATGAATTAAAAAGATTAAATTTTATTAAATTTGGACTATTAATGGATGCTTTATTTACAAACATTCAAAATGAAACTTCACCGAGAGGGTTTTTAACAAAAAACCGAACTATTATGTTTTCGTCAGATATTGATTCAATCGTATCTGAATGTTTTGAAGAGCTAATGACTAAAATACAAGAACATGAAGGAAGAGGCTCTGGATGGAATTTGTTAAGCATCACAGGGCTAGACTTAAGAGTACACAAACACGGCTATGGAATTCGAGGAAGTAGCTACATTCCTCTACCAACAAAGATTAGAAATACCTTATCCTGCGTCAACGTACAAAATCAAGATACTGAGTGTTTTAAATATGCTATGTTGGCCAAATATGTAACAATTCATCCGGAAAGACCAAGTCACTATTATGAAGAAGTACAACATAGATATAATTTCCAAGGGATGACTTACCCTGTTGCTATAACAGACGTTTCAAAATTTGAAAAACAAAATCCTTCAGCTTCTGTCAACCTCTTCGGATTGGATTCGACAAACAATTTGTACCCCTTGCGTATAACACCAAATGAGCGCAGAGATCATACCGATTTGTTATTAATTACTAAAGGTGATATTTCACACTTTGTGTATATCAAAAAATTTGAAAGTCTTGTTTCTAATCAATTATCTAAGCATAAAAGAAAGATGACAATTTGCAAAAGATGTTTTTGTCACGTGAACAAAGAACTAAGAAGGGGAGGGTCTGATTGGTTAGTAGAACACCAGCGGTTATGTAATGGAAACTATGAAGTAAGAATTAAATTGCCGCATCCTAGCAGAGCGCAGATAAAATTTGACAAAGTAATACAACAATACCGTGTACCTGTTGTTGTTTACGCTGATTTCGAGTCTTCTTTACATCCGCTTGAACAACAAGAAGAGGACGTTACAAGAAGAAGCAAATACCAACTTCATTCACCAAACAGTTATTGCATACTAATTAAATCCACGTTGACTGAAGACCATCTTCAAAAATATGGACTATCATCTTCTCCAAAGATTTATCGCGGTGAAGAAGCAGCCAAATACTTTGTCGATGATTTGTATGACATAGCTGCAAAGGTAGAAGAACTGTATGGAACAAAGGTACCCATGTCACCTATGGAAGAAGAAGAACTTCAACATTATGATTCAACAACAACGTGTTATTTGTGTAATAACACCTTTACACTGGATAACGTTAAAGTTCGTGACCATGATCATCTTACGGGAGCGTACAGAGCCTGTAACGCTTGCAACTTGAACTACAAACTACCATATTTTATCCCCGTAGTTCTGCACAATCTGAGTGGTTATGATTCGCACTTCATAATCCCCGAACTAGGAAGAGATAATGGAGCAATAGACGTTTTGGCTACTACAATGGAAAAATTTATAAGCTTTTCCAAAAAGGTGGGTAAAATTAAATTAAGGTTTGTTGATTCATTTAGATTTATGCCTTCAAGCCTCATGAAATTATCTGAAAATCTAAGAAGAACAGATTTGATAGAAACAAGCAAAATTGTACCCAATAGTAAAATGGATTTGGTTCTTCGAAAAGGAGTCTTCCCCTATGATTACATCGATGGACTGCATAGATTTGATGAAACATCACTACCTTCACCAGAACACTTCAAAAACAAACTTAATGATTCGGAAATATCACTTGAGGACTATCAACACGCACGTCGAGTATGGAACGAGTTAGATATGAAGACCTTAGGAGATTACTCGGACTTTTATGTCAAACTAGATGTAACTCTTCTTTGTGATGTAATGGAAGAATTCCGAAACACCTGTTTTGCTGCATACGGTTTGGACCCTCTACATTCGTATACTTCACCAGGATTAGCTTGGCAAGCCATGTTAAAAGAAACAAAATGCAAACTCCAACTTTTAACAGACATTGACATGGTTTTAATGGTTGAAGCTGGAGTAAGAGGCGGATTGACCCAAAGTGTTACCAGACATGTCAAAGCCAACAACAAATACCTACCCGATTACGATGAAACCAAACCGTCAACCTATTTAGGATATTTCGATGCAAATAACCTGTACGGATGGGCAATGTCAAACCCACTTCCTTTTGATAACTTTAAATGGATTAATCCCGACTCTATTGGCGATATTTTACAAATTCCGAAACATGGTGACACTGGATATATTTTGGATTGCGATTTTGAATACCCAGAAAATTTACATGATCTTCATTATGACCTTCCACTTCTTGCTAAAACAGAAATTTCACCAATTGGAAAACACCCCAAATTAATGATGACATTAAATAATAAACAACGCTACGTGGCTCACTTTTGGGTGGTTCAACAAGCTATCGAATTAGGACTACGTCTAACAAAAATTAATAGAGTTTTGGAATTTTCTCAATCATGCTGGTTGAAACCCTACATTGATTCAAATACCATCAGAAGAGCAGCAGCTACATCAGACTTTCAAAAAGATTTCTTTAAATTAATGAATAATGCGATATTTGGAAAAACATTGGAAAACAAAAGAAGACACAAAAATGTTAAACTTGTTACCGACGCAAAAAAATTACAGAAACTAGTACAGCAGCCAAATTTTGGAACATCTATAATTATTAATGAAAAACTTGTAGCAGTGTCCATGAAGAAGACGAGTGTGAAGATGGATCGTCCTTTGTATATAGGCATGTCAATCTTGGACATCTCAAAAACACACATGTACGATTTTCACTACAACAAAATGGTGGCGTTCTACGGAAGAGAAAATATATCTATTACATATATGGACACTGACGCTTTCATATATCGCATAGTAACATTGGACATGTATAAAGATTTGCGTACATTTATTTACAAGAACGACTTTGATTTCTCCGATTATCCAAAAGATCATCCAAACTACGACAATGACAGACACAAAAAAGTACTAGGCAAATTCAAGGATGAGGCTAATGGTGTTCTGCTTGAAGAGATTGTTGCATTGATGTCTAAACTATATTCTTTGAAACTCTATAATGAAAAAGAAGAAGAAGAAGAAAAGAAGAATAGCTATATTAAGAAAGCTAAAGGTGTAAAGAGTTTATATTTAAAGAAGAAAGTGCATTTTGAACACTACAAGCAATGCTTATTTGAGGATAACATCATTACAGCTAAATTCAACACCATCAGAAGTTTTAACCATCAGCTGTACAGCGTGACTGAAGTTAAAAAGGCGCTATCCTGTAATGACGACAAAAGACAAACACTTCCAGACAAAATCAACACATTACCATTCGGCCACTACTCCCTCAACCCTATTGACGAGTAACCTTTTCATCGTCCTAGATCCTTTATCCTTTTCCTTTCCGTAAAAAAAGGGGAAACACAGCAATGTTAAGCTGTGTTTCCCCTTTTTTTACACAAGTTTTAAATGACCTTGAACTATATGTATATATATATATATATATATATAAGCAGATTTATACCAAAGAATATTTAATACCATATCAGCTGCCTTCGTGAAACCATCATGTCAGACCTGAAGGAGAAGATTATTAATGAACTACACAAACCTGCAAGAATAAAGTTTCCAAGAAGAAATACTGTTATAAAAGGGATAAATGATCTATATCAAGCGGATCTAATTGAAATGCGACCGCATAGCAGAATAAACAAAGGATTTAAATATATACTCACAATTATTAATTGTTTTACAAAAGTTGCAGACGCTTTGCCTCTAAAGGACAAGACTGGTAAAAGCGTAACAGAAGCCATGGAAATAGCCATAAAAAGAGATAAAAACAAAATTAAACATTTACAAACTGATGATGGAACAGAATACTTTAATAAAAACTTTGCACAGTTAATGAATAAATATAAAATAAATCATTATTCTACAAATTCAGAGAAAAAAGCAGCTATTGTAGAAAGATTCAATAGAACCTTGAAAGGAGCACTGTATAAACAATTTTCAAAAAGAGGTTCTTACGTATGGTATGATGTTTTACCACAATTAATAAATGATTATAACAACAGGTTTCATAGAACTATTGGTATGAAACCTAACAAAGTAAATAGAAGAAATGCAAAAGATGTATTAAAACGCATAAAGAAAAATACAAAGCCTAAAGTAGAAAAAATGCAGCCAAGAAAATTTAATGTAAGTGATAAAGTACGGATTAGTAAATATAAGGGAGTGTTTACCAAAAAATACCTTCCCAATTGGACGAATGAAGTTTTTACAGTGTATAAAGTGCAACCGACTGTACCTGAAACGTATATCCTAAAAGATAACAAAGGAGATTTGTTGCAAGGTGCATTTTATGGACATGAAATGTTAAAGTCAACAGTAGGTGATGTATATCTTGTTGAAAAAGTGTTACAAAGAAAAAAGGACGCAGTTAAAGTGCGGTGGTTAGGGTTTAACAAAACTGAGGATTCATGGATACCTATAAAGGACTTGGTTTAATACAAGCAACTCATTTCATCGTTAACCTTTGAGCAGGATGGAGATTATTCACCATAAAGATCGATTCAATATTAATAACATAGATGATTTAACTGTGGATAACGTTAAAATCAACAATGGTAAACACGGTAGTTTACTTCCAAACACTGTTCGATGTATAGTAAGTGGCCCCTCAAACTGTGGAAAGACCAATGTTGTCTTTAATTTGATCACTAATCCGCAGGGATTAAGGTTTAGTAACCTATATATTTTTTCAAAGTCTCTACATCAACCAAAGTATCAATTGCTGGATAAAATCCTATCTGATGTGTCTGATGTTAATTTTTACAAATTTAACGCTAGTGATAGCATTATGCAACCAAACGAAGCGAAACCGTATTCTGTATTTATATTTGACGATGTATCTTGTGAAAATCAGGATACTATTAGAAACTACTTTGCCATGGGAAGACATAATAACATCGACAGCATATATATAGGACAAACTTATAGCAAAATCCCAAAACAACTTATCAGAGATAATGAAAATATTCTAATTGTATTCAAACAAGATGATACTAACCTAAAACATATATATAACGATCATGTGAATGCGGATATGCCATTTGAAAAGTTTAAAGAGCTTTGCGGAAAAGCATGGGCGGAAAAGTATGGATTTTTGGTTATTATGAAAGATCAAGCTATAAAAGATGGTCGTTATAGAATAGGTTTTGATAAATTCGTTTTAATACACTGATTAGCGGTATTACTGTACAAGTCGTCAAGGTGTGAAGATGGTTAACCAGGAAAAGCTATTAAAGGAAATAAAATCACTTAGTGATTCTATTAGACAAAAAAACCGAGCTTTAAAATCAGGTATAAATGAAAGAGAGCAATTTTTAGAAACAACATTCAAACCTGTTACTGAACCTTTAAAGCGATTAGCACAAAATATGGAAAGACCTTCAATTCGCTTCGAAGGAGACAAAATGCTACCAATTTCCAAATATGAAGAAGAATTTCAGAATGATGAAAGTTCTGACCAGTTACAAACATCTGAAGAAAGCGACGAGTATGAAGAAAGCGGAGATATAGGAGATTTAAGGGAAAAGAACATTGCAGGAGATACAAGTACAGAAGATACAAGTGCGGAAGATACAAGAGCAGAAGAAGAGGATATCAACCCATCCAACTTAAGCAAATTAGGCACAGATATTATGTTTAAAGGAACACTTGGAAGAAAATATACATTAAAAATGTTACATGGCACACTAATCGAAATTATCATACATATGGAGCTAGAATAGAGGATAAAGGATTAATGATTGGAGATAGAAAGTTAGATATAAACGAAAATGATGATATAGTTATTGGTGATAAGAAATATAAAGGTACAACAGGTTTGTTTGAACTCATCTTTAAAAATAATCCTGGTAAATATACTAAAAAGGATTTACAATTGTTTAAAAATATACTAGAGTATACAAATGCACATAGAAAAAAATATTCCAAAGAACTACCTATTCATAGAAACAGGTCAATAAAATACACAAACATTATATCTAGTCTTTTCCCCTCGAAATCAAATAAAGCTCCAATTAAAAGAAGAGCTTTATCTTCTGCTGAATTAAATGTTTTGCATAAAAAAAGAAAAACAACTGATCCTACTACATCTGGAAGGGGATTATTAAAAAATTTGTATAAAACCAATATAATATATTACAACGATATAAATAAGTTAGTTGATCGAATGAGGTTATTACATGAAGCTATGGAAGCCGGGCACACTGGTTTAGAAAACGAATGGGTAGCTTTGGTTGATGAACTGCGAAAACGAGAAATAATTTTTCAGTAGACGTATATATATATATATATATATAGTAAGAACCTAAACGATAGCGATTCAGTTACATCATGAGTGTGGACAAGTTTGGACGGTATTCCGAGTTTGGAGTAAAATCTGGATATAGTGAAAAAAGAGCTGGGTTTCCGTTAACACCTGATGGTAATTATAATTTTGAAGGAAAAGTAATTCAAAATGTTGGTGATCCGCTTTTGTCTTCTGATGCGGTTACGGTACAATACATGGATAAAAGAACCCCGATTGTACAAGAAGACCATTGGGGATTTTCCGGTAAAAGGTTAAGCAATATAAAACATCCCATTTATGATGGTGAAGCAGTAAATTTAGCGACTTTAAAATTGTTAACGATTTACAAAAAGAATGAAACTGATACAAGCTATGATGTAAAAAAATTAAAATTGTCAAATGTAGGTGATTGTGAGCAGGATGGAGACGCTGTAAATAAGAAAATATTTGATATAGTACACAAGAAATGGACTACAGAATATGAAAAACATATGGAAAGGTTTGGTGCAGCTTTATTTAATTATATCCATCGGGCTTCAGGAAGAGCTGTAGCTTCAGATGTTGACAGCCACAATTATTTAGACTGGAAAAAGATACACAATCCAGAAAAACCTAATCAATTAGATAAACCGTCTGAGCCTTCTAAAGTCAAGACATTAGGAAAGGGGGATAAAGTGAATGTGATTAATGAACCAACAGAAAACGATGAAGATTATATAAGAGAAAAAAGAATTTAAATACCCATGATAAGGGATAAAGCATCAGTTATATTCGAGAGATGATACAGAGAGGATGATGGAATCCAATATTACTGCGTGGAGTTTAATATCTCAAGAGCCGAGATTTCCCCAAGGAGTGCTGACAGATGGTTTTGTTCAACGGTTTGATAGATATATGGATTGGGAACAACTTTCCATACACTACCTCTTCACAATGACTATGTTAAGAATTTATTTTCACAGAGTTAACTGGATTCATATTTTACAAAGACAACAGTTTTCAGAAAACTTCCTTGTAGAGATGACATCAAATTTTAATAACTGTTGGGAAGTAATAAGTAAATATCAAAATCTCTCTGAAAATTACATTGACAATTTTAAAGATAAACTAGACTGGAATGTGTTATTTAATTACCAACGATTGAGTGGCAAGTTTCTAAGGGAACATGACAACTATTTAGATTTTATTCATTTTACCGAAAACAACGATACCATCACCAGCGGAGAAACATTTGAAACATCTTCAATTACACCTTATTTCTATTTTTACTACTTTTATTTATTATGTCTACATTTAATTAATTAATCCATTTCTATATAATAAATGGATTTTAAACAGTATATATAATACAAGAAGCCAAGACTAATATTACATTCATTGTAAAACATTTATAGAGTGCACCTACTGACTGTAAGTTTGGCTATAAATAGTCATGCCGAGGGCTAAACGCATCAGTCATAATCGAGAGAGATTACAGAGAGGAAGGGGAATAGCATCAACAGCATTTTCTCTATTAAGTAAACCGGTTGGAGCTATAGTTAACAAGGCGATTGATTTATTACCTGTGGAATTACATTTACCTGGAGGATATCAATATTGTGGTCCTGGAACCAAATTAGAGAAACGGCTTGCTAGAGGAGATCCTGGAATAAATAAGCTTGATCAGGCTTGTAAACAGCACGATATAGCGTATTCCAAATTTGGTGATACAAAAAATAGATCAATAGCAGATAGAGCACTTTCTGAGAAAGCTTGGCAAAGAGTAAAATCTAGTGACGCGAGTATTGGTGAAAAAGCATCGTCTTTAGCAGTAACAGCAGCAATGAAAGCAAAAACTACGTTTGGAGGAGGAAAGAGAAGAAGGCGTGGGAAAAGACCCGCTAAGAAACAAGGAGGTAATATCAGAAGAAAACGTCGATCTACTAGTGGTAAAGGTAAAAAGAAACCAACAATATGGTCAATGATAAAAAAGGGAGGAGGACTATACCTAAGACCGTATCGTGTGTATTAAATAAGAAAGAGCAATTAATAATTAAAAACAAAGAATTAACCAATGAAGAACTGATTACATATGCTTCTTGTTTGAAAATCCCATTTTTTAGAGGAGTATTTATGAAAGATGAATTACCGGTTAAAATGTGGAAAAATGAGACTGGTATAGTAAATTTGGATAATAGTGAAGGATTAGGCACTCATTGGGTGTGTTACAAGAAACTTGGTGAAACGATTTATTATTTCGACAGTTTTGGAAACCTTCCACCACCGAAAGAACTTCAACAATACTTTCGTGCGGCAGAAAATGTTTTTTACAATTATACAAGAAAACAACCTGATGATACATCCATTTGCGGTCATTTATGTTTAGACTTTTTAGCTAAAAGTGTTAGTCAACTTTAAGATGTCTTCGTATACAGTGTCATTAACCGGTAACTCATGTACTTTGCGCAGTATTCTGTTTCCAGCGCTACGTTTGCAAAAAGGAAGACTATGGGAAGCCGCATTATTGGATTTAACAACATATAACTCTATTCCAAACGTTAGTGAAGGAATTAATAACAAAATACATTATTACAAGACAAAAGATAATAAAGGAAAATATTCAGCTTTGGAAGAATTCAGTTTACCAACAGGAGCTTATGAAATTGATAATATAAATGAAGTTATACAAAAACATATGGGAAAAGAAAATATAACGATAAAAGGCAATAACAATACAATGAAAGCCGAAATTACTTCTAAGTATTATATTGATTTTGGCCAAGAACGTTCAATTGGTAGTTTATTGGGGTTTTCTAAGGAAACAAAGGTATTAGAACCTAATACAACTCATTCTGGGAATAGAACTGTGACGATCATCAAAGTAAACAGCATAGACATTACATGTAACATTATACAAGGATCCTACAGAGATGGAGAAAATCGGCATATATTACACACATTCTACCCATCAGTCGCACCGGGTTTCAAGATAGTAGAAAAGCCTCAAAACCTTGTGTACCTACCGTTAAACACCAGTTTCATTTCAGACATCGTGCTGAACATAGTGGATCAAGACGGAAACCTTATTGACTTTCGAGGAGAAGCTATTACTGTAAGAATACATATAAAATCATCCGCTTAGATAATGGGGTTATCATTTAAAAAGAGAGAGCCAACCAGCAAAGAGGTCAGTAGCTCATCAGCTGTAGAAGGATTAACAAGTGACAACATTCGTTTTCTAGAAGAAATTGGATTAAAGGTCATTAACAATGGATATACTGGATATAGCGCAGGGCCCAACATTCGACGAGACCTTATGGGAAAAGGAATATCACACGCACAACCCTTACGCTTCGTCCAAATTAAACAATAACGATGAAATTAGGATTCCTATACAACAACAAGACATTTATACTCTTCCATGCGAAAGTTATTTATATATTGAAGGAAAAGTAACAAAAGCTGACGGTACTGTTGGAACCACTGTTCCGTTCATAAATAATCCTATGGCATTTTTGTTTGACGAGATTAGATATGAAATTTCAGGAGTTACAGTCGATTCAACAAAAAAGGTTGGAATTTCCAGTACATTAAAAGGATTAGCGTCTTTAACACCAAATGAGAAGAATCTGTTAGCTGTTGCAGGATGGGTTGCACCAGACAAAAGTATAATTACTCCTGACGCTTCGGGAAACTTTGATTTTTACGTACCTTTAAGATTACTTTTAGGATTTGCTGAAGATTACAGAAGAATAATAATAAATGTAAAACAAGAACTAGTTTTATTAAGGTCATCAAACGATAATGATATTATTAAAGCATCTGCTGGAACAACTGAAGCCAATTTAGACTGGAAACTAACATTAGACAAGATTGTTTGGAGAGTACCACATGTGCGACTAAATGATGAACACAGGATTACATTATTAAGAAAGTTAAAATCAGATCGAGACATTGTAATACCATTCAGAAGCTGGGAGTTTCATGAATACCCCGTTTTACCTTCAACACAACGGCATACATGGACTGTAAAAACTTCTACTCATTTGGAAAAAGCGAGATATGTAATATTTGGATTACAAACAAAGAAAAAAAGTATATTAACTGAAAATGCTGGTGAATTTGACCATTGTAAATTAACAAACTGTAAAGTGTTCCTGAATTCACAATTCTTTCCCTACGACAACTTTAATATCTCTTTTGATAAAAAAAGGTACAGTGTTTTATACGATATGTACGCTAGGTTCCAAAATTCATATTACGGCAAAACAAACACACCTCTACTATCTCCCGTACAGTTTGAATCGAAAGCTCCGATTGTTGTAATTGATTGCTCCAAACAAAACGAATCTGTAAAATCGTCTAGTGTTGATATAAAAATAGAAATGGAATTTCAAGAAAACGTACCTGCAAATACATCTGCGTATTGTTTAATTTTGCACGATAAAATTGTTACATACACACCGTTGACTGGTATCGTAAAGACGGTATTGTAAAACGTTGTACCACCACCGGCACCGCCACTGTCGCTAACCTATAAATAGCGGAGCAACAATGCAGATCTTCAGTTGATCGTCTATCGTCGCATGGGCAACATCTTCTACAAAATGAGTTCTCCATCTGTTGTACAAGGTGATGCAGAGGTAGCACCGTTATTGGAACGTGATAATACTAGTGAAGAAGAAATCATCAAGGAAATAACTGCATTTTTAAAGTTTGGTAAAAGAGATAGAGAGGAGGAAAGTAATGCAGACCCATCAAAGGTAGTACCAAAGAGGAAGAAGAAAGTTGAAGAAAATATTCCTCCTCACATTTTAACTGAAGTTTTTTTGCGAATCTTTTACCCCATCTCAGCATGCATCAGTAAAAGTGTATCAGTTGGATTGATGAAGTCATTGAATTATTCCCCTACAGTAATACTACACCATGGAACAAAAAAGGTTTTATTTTCGCAAAATGCTTGGGAGTCATTTTTGAAACATGTACATTTAATAGAATGTTATTTAACTAACAGTTTGTGTGGAAGGAAAACACATATTCGACTTTTGGATTGTGACAATGAAATCGATATTGTTAAACATCGTGGACAACTACAAGTGCGAATTAGAGACTTGACTCAACATGAAAATAAGATTCTACTGTCACGTGAAGAATTCTACGTTTTAAACTACGCAACAGAACCTATTACAAGGTACATGAGACAGTTGGTATTTGCAAGCGCTATTATTAAAGAATATTTGGTCGATACTTTGGAAAAACAACCTGATAGCACCATCGTGTACGGACCTGTGGATACATCTATTTTTAATAGAATACCTCATGAAGTTTGCATGTGGAGAAAGTTAAAGGATTTTGAACCACTTGTAGAAATCGCTACAGAAGCTACAGAAGAAACAACACAGGAAGAAGAAACGGAGAAACAAGAAGAAGAAGAAAACGAAACACAAGAAGAAGAAGTTAAAAAAGACTAAAGTTTGACTTAGTAAAGAAGAACACACGTGGGGTAGGCCTATTGGGGACGGTGCCCACGTTAAATATACACCAACGCGCCTGCAACTGTACGGCCTGGTATTTAACCTACCGTGGTGTGGAAAACAGTTTAGTTGATTGCTAGGTGCCATGATGAGCGGAGGGGATGAAGAAGTGAGTGTAAAGCCTTGTGTAATAGAATTTCAAGCATTTCGAAATAATGATGATAGGTTTATTATCAAGGAATTAGTAATTTTAGACTTGCTTACATTTGTAGTTTACCCATTCACGTTTGAAGCTCCTTTTTCTTTTAACAACCTTAACGCCAAAGCAAAAAGTACAAACAAATGGATAACAAACTACTTTCATCACATACATTGGTATGAAGGATTTATAAGCTACAGTAATCTGCACAGTATTATGTTTAACTTTTGCAAACAATATTCACATATATACACAAGAGGATTAGAAAAAAGGAACTGGATACAAAAGTACACGCACGGTGATGTTTTCGATATAACCATCGGTAAGGACTTTAACATTAATCTCGGTAATATTTGTGTTGCTGCAAAAGATCCTAAACACGGACAATTAAACTGCGCATTGCACAACGCATATCGTTTGGCTGCTTACTTGGAACAAACGCAGAAATGTGGTGGGGGTAGCAAAGAACCGGAATGTGGTGGGGGTAGCGGGGCCTATAAATACGAGGAGCCAACACCGCTCCGGCACGAGTATTATTCGAGACTCCGAAGAGGCAACATCACAGAAGACACCACAACCACCACTGACGAAGATGACATCACAACAGTTTCTACAAACACTGGTTGATCAATTCAACACTCATTCAAAATCCGACCTTCTGCTAACTAAAAAGTGTTCAGAACTAAAAGAACAAAAACACTACATTATTCATAACATCAAGAAAGTGGAAACCACACATGGAGAAGCAATTCTAGTTTCATTGAGCGAAGGACCTTTCTCTCCAGGAGATGAGCCGAAGTTTCAAGTATTTCTTCCAAAACGATTTGTTCAACTGCTACAAAATGAAGATTTGCGAGATATTCAACCGGGGACGTTGTATTTGGTATCACACGGTGTAAGCGGCAACAACTCGACGGAACTCACTCTGCACATCACGCATCCTTGTACATAATGTCTCTGTTTGTATTTCTAGTTATCAATGTTAAACTTAAGTTTATTGTATTGTAAGACGTTTGTTTAATAAAGAAAATAAAAAAAAATAAAATAAAATAAAATAAAAAAAAATAAAAACAGCAACACAGCAGTATATTATTTTATATACTGCTGTGTTGCTTTTTTTAAAATTCAAATGGATGACCTTGAACTTTCATTCAGGGTTAACTTATGAAGAGGTATAAAAGAGAGGGAGCAGTGAAGTTAGTCTCAGTCTTGTCTAACACACGCTGCAGCTAACATGTCGGTGTCACCTATGAAAAATTTATTTTTCGATAACAATTTGAAGACATATTGTTGCGATTTACAATGTTTTAAAATACCAGGCGATCAAGTTGACGGGAAAGCTTGTCGTAAGTGCAAGTGTTTCAGCTATTGCATATGTAGATGTAAAACGTATCAAATGAACCGACAAGATAAACTACAAGAATTACGCCGAAGGATTGCATTACTGTGGCGGCGAATGTAGTAGCAACCAGCTGCCACCTGCCGCCTGCCATCTGCTGTCCGCCATCTTCTCCGCCCCACCATTTTGTTTGATACCAGAACGCTAGCTAGCGAATAGTCAGTACACCTCCGGCTCTCGACTGGTGAACATCGAGTGCTCTTCACAAACGTAAAACATTGTATTAAAATGTCCATTAAAATTAGGTGTATTCATTATGACTCTATTCATCTGGCGACTTTCCAAGACCTCGAGGTTTTTAATGAAGAGTTAAGACTTCTCATTGCGTCCGGTTACGATTTATCTTTGGAACTTTACGCATCAAAAAACAACATGGACTCTGCGCAGGAATCGAAGTATATTCCGTCTTTCTTCAGAAAGCGAAGTGATGGCCGCAACTCGTCCGGATCAACAACATCGATGACAACCAACAACGGGGAACTATTGTAAACATGAATTATTGTAAATAAAGTAATATTTGTAATATGAATTATTGTAAATAAAATAAAGTAATATTTGTATTAGTACTACCTCGCACTCGTATCATTCGATTGCTTCATTCGATAATTTTCATTCGATATTTTATCGAATTAAAACGATCTAATCACAATCGGATTTTACGCGTGCGAGGTAGTACTTTTTTAAAATTACCTCCCCGTGACCTTGAACTTTGAACTTTAACTCATTTCGTCACAAAACCGCCTACGTCACTGGCTCAGCCCCAGATAACATCTTTCATGACTCAGCACTTCCGGTCACGTGACCGGATGACGTCACTTCCGGCGCAAAACCCGCAAACCCACACTACTGAAATACAACTTGTATTGAGTTTGCAGTGCATTAATGTATGTTTATGAGTACCTGAATCTAAATTTAACTTAATACATAGTCATATCACGCATTATTATTAACAACTTCTTCAAGGCAAGGCTTCATTATTTTTAACCTCAATATGTTAGGCGATTAGCATAGAAAATTCCTCTTTGCTGAACCATTTCTCCGTTATTTCGCATCGGTTTCCTCTCTAATGGTCGTCGTCAGATTCATAAGAAAAAAGTCTTGAATTGTTTTATTAAATTTAATTTTTACATACTAACAAAATCTACATTTATTTTATTTCACTACCAGCTTTACTACGAAAACATATGTGAAAAGTTTAATGTTTGTATCGAGTGTGGTTATAACGTAATACATATGAAAACAATAGACAGACAAATAAATGGAAAATGAAACTTCTTAGGACACCCCTTAACTTGCACTTTTTTATATTTTCATACGAACTATCATATACTGACTTAAAATTGATTAAACCGAATTTAGTCACCATCGAAACCATGCTAATGAATAATATTTATTTATAATTGTGATTGCTAACAAGGAGCAAGAAGCCCTAAAGTAAGTAAATCTAGAGCACCTCAGTTATTGGTTATATGTAAAAGTATCAGGGAGTTTACAATTAGATTAGTTATTTTATGGTCTCTTATGCACAGTGTATCATATATGTAAGGTCCCCTTAAAAGATGTATCCTTGTTAGAGTACATATTTTTAATCACTCCAACAGACAATAATCAATAAAAAATACAAATATTAATAATTAATAATTAATAATTAACTACAAATAAAAACACACTTTGGTAATTAATAATATCGTAATTGCACCGTCAGCGTAGAACCGTAATATTGGTTAAATTAGTTAATATAGATTAAAACATCTTATAAATTTACCCAATTCTAATCATATGCAATGTAAGTCTGGCATTATATGGCCGAGCTTAGCTGGGGGCCAATGTAATTGCGTTATTGAAGGCAGAGTGTCAGCTGACCCTTCACATTCATTGGAATAATTGCCTAGTGGATTTTTTACGTCTAATTTAGACGCTTCTATCCACTAAAATGTGGCATTTAGGTGGTGAATTTTGTTTATAGCTTTGAAATAACTGTTCGATTTAAAATCAGGTTATAATATAATAAATACCAAGCCCACTCATTGACGCTAATAATTAACACAATGACTTTAACCATTTACTCGTAATTATGTTTACTCTCCATTAAAAATATTTCAATTATTATTTACCATTTAAGTTATTGTACCATGTTTTGGTAGTTTTAAATGTTTGGTGTTTTTTGGTCAAACAATATCGCATATAATGGACTACGTTTAATCTTCTCAACACACTGAAACATTTTGGCTGGGTTTATACATTTTACAGCCTTTGAAGTAATTATAAGACCATTGAACGATAGATCTGTTAATATTGTAACAATCAACGACCAACAATTAATTGTGTATTAAATATCTTTAAACATAACATTCAAATTTTGAATACTTTAGAAACGTATGTCTCCAAAGGGGCATTTGCAACGCTAAGAGGCGCATCTCGGAGTCCTTATACATTAGCTGCTTATCATGCTGCTTATACATCATGCTTAGTTTCACCTCAATTTGTTCGGACGTTTCAAATTACATTTTGTAACGGAACTTACATGACGAGACACAATACCCCCGTCGCAGCAAACCTGCGTACTCAGCGAATTTCCAATGCATAATATATGTCTTAATACCACATCAAGTTGAAAACCAAGTTTCATAAAAATATATTCTCATATAAGCGATTTTAATTATTCTCTATAAGAATAACATTGGTAATGAGTACGTAGTTTTGCTGAAACAAGGAACAGAAACAATTGGTTTTTATGCAAATATAAATAAAATTTAACTAAGCGAAGCCACATACTAAGTTTCATCAATATTCAATCATAAATAAGTGCTATATAACATTCTAGTTATTCTCCATAAGAATAACATGGGGGCTGAGAAAGCAGGTTTGCTGCAACAAGGAACAGAAAAATGGGTTTTTATATAATTATCAAATATAACTCAACCATGTGAAGCTACATACTAAGTTTTATTAATTTATGTTCATAATTAAGGGAGTCATTACATTTTACTTATTCTCCATAAGAATAACATGGGGGCTGAGTACGCAGGTTTGCTGCTACGGGAGTAATCAACAAAAAATCAATTTTTTGTGCAAATATCAATATACCAGTACTACGTGAAGCCACATACCAAGTTTCATCAACATGCATTCATAAATAATCGAGATATCAAATTTTATTTATTCTCCATAAGGATAACATTGCACAACGTACTGTGTTTAGCACTTTGAATATCTCTGCAACGGTTAGGCGTAGAATCACAATTTAAACACCAAAATGATTGTTTTGTGGAACTGAACAGTTTGGTAAAAGCAAATGTGAAGTTTACATTAAAAGAACTGAGGAAAAGCCAAAAACCTTTTTCCCATAAGATTAACATGGGAGATTTTATGAGCAGGTTTTTTTGGATTTTCTCCGCAACCACTTAAACTAGGTTAATAATTCAAGATACTACATTATTTGTTTTTTTAAGCTCTATAACATGGTCAAAACCAAAAATAAATTTTTTTTAAATTGTAGGGTGAAAAATGCAAAAAACTGATTTTTGGACAATTTAAAACCCCCGTAAACCCCCCTTCCCATGGTTCGATTTTTCTTGTTTTCGAACTTAGTCATGAATGTCATTTTACACATTTGAGCCAAATTTCGTCAAAATCGGAAGTTTTTTACTCAAGTTATCGTGTTAACGGACACACATAAATATATATATATATATATATATATATATATATATATATATATATATATATATATAAATCTCACTATCTATTCAGCTGCCGTACGAATTTCGGTTAAGTAGCTGCCACCTCAAAGGTTAGAGTATGTTTAAGTTTTAACGTGTATTGTTACTCAAAATTACGTTATTAATATAACTATTAACTTATTTTCATAATTTTTTTATTGTAACTATGTGTATCAAAACCCATGTAATTTGACTGCCCTAAGTTTACATTTGATTCGGCGCTTCATGTATGTCTAGCAGTCAAATGACTGCCAGCTATGATACTTCATAAATATTTCGCGTTATTTCGCTGCCACCACTGTTGCCAATTCGTCTTGACGATCTTCATGGAAACGTTACGAGCATAATGGACAAATTAGCTCTCCTCTCGCTGCTTTAACTTGTATTAATGTATTATTTCGTATCTTAAATCTCCTAACTGTTATCATTGTCCAAAGCACTGGAATGGCAGCACAATAACGTCTTTCGTTATTGAAGTAGTTAGATACTGACACATTTCATTGCATCATGAACAACCTCAGGTCAAATAAAAATATATAACATTTTATTATTAATTTTATATTGACTTGTTCAACATTTTAAATTATATACATCATAAGTAGAAAGTTAGTTGCGTGAGTGGTTGTTTTACGTGGTCTGTTTACGTCTAACACCGATAACAGCACGGTCGGTAAGCGAGGAGTCGGACCATCTAAAGTCGGATTAGTGTAGTTCTAATATAATTATATTCTCTACTTATAAAACTAATCTAGGTATAAATAATATATAAAGGGGTAAGAATGTCCGGAAATAATAAACCTAATAATTACGGAAACATAAGGCCCTTCAGTGCTATTTTGTTGTAGGTAGGCTTTGCTTGTTTATCCCAACCAAGGTTGAAACGAAATCAATTTGATATATAATTTCTATTTCAGGGGAACGGAATAACATATTTTTTCCTCAAACAGTGATGAACCTTTAGGCAAATACATTTTTGTACCTGCATTAATATCGCAATTCCATGGATTCCATAAAATTCTTGTGTTCGTTTTGATATTTTATAAGTAGGTTTTAAATTTTGACGCAATGTAATCCCCTCCACCTCGTATAGCGGCCCTTTTTGTTTTGCAAGGCTAAATATCTTAAAAACGGTAATATTTAGGAAAAAAACTGTAAAAAAACTTGGGTCATTCTGTCATAAAAACAATGGAGGATATTAGGTGTACGATAATAAATAACTGAGATATCGTGATTTTTATAATTTAAAACATGCATTTTTGCCATTTCTTCACTAAAAAAAATGTTTTAACTTATAACAATCACAATTCATCAGTTATTTATAATCCTATAGCCAATATCTTCACTTCATTGGTTGAGGACACTACGACATAGCTTTTTTATTCTTACAGATTTTTTCCTAAATATTACAGTTTTAAATATATTTAGCTTTGAAAACAAAAATAGCCGCCATTTTAAAATAGTACAAAATAGAATCTTAATATTTCATGCCAAAATGGGTCGTATTATATGTAATATATGTACCAAGTTTGGATTTGATATCATCAGACTTTCCTAAGATATGCCGCATTAAATGGAAAACACATAACAGCAAGATAGACGGAAAACTAAACGTTTTAGGACATAGCTTTATATGAACGTTTTTCTTTATTTTTGTATGAGAAATCATATCCCAAAGTCCTGAATGTTTTTTTCAACATCCTGTATACTTTCAACTGATAAGTAATATATATGGTCTCGTCTCAAGAGTCTCAAGACAGAATAGTGAGACAAGTGAGAATGGTACAAATTAGTTCGTGCATATTTTTAATGTTGGGAAGAGTGTTCAGAAATAACTTGATTTATGCTAATTTTTAACCTACGTTGATCTATGGTCTGATTGGCCCAGGTATTCACATTTTTATACTCTTGTTATAAAACAATAATAGTAGCCTCTTTTGTAAAATTTGTATATACGAAAAGCCGAAATTCGCGCCAAAAATGTGAAAAATGAACATTTTAATGTACGCATAACAATATTCTAAAAAAATAAGTTGTATACACTTTTTATGTAGACTGCTTAATTTCACCGTAATTCTTAAATATAAAAAAACAACTGCCACTGCGAAAAACAAAAGGTAACTTCAACTAATTTTATCCTTGCTTCATGGGATTGAATTTTATCACAAAAACTATAAATAATTTAATTAGCTTTGAAATTATGGGCCTAGTAAATATATTTGTTAACATGATGGCTTCATAAAGAGCGATTAACGTACCGGACACCACGCCGGGCCTAGCTGCGCCGCGTATCGTAGTGACTCAGGCGCTTCTGGCTGTTAGCATGAGTCGGACTGCATATTTATACTTTTGTTTACTGCCCTCCCTACGTTGCTTGTTGAATACTGCCTATGTTCATTAATAACATCATCTTATAAGGTTTGTATTCATCGTTATCAGTGGGTCTTGTCAATTTAGTGTTCAGTTAACCATTGCATTGAGCGGTTCGTTGGCATTTTGTGTTTCGTTATAACGTTTTATTTTTTGTACAGGATTTCGGTTGTGTTGTGCCAAGTGCAGTGAAATGCTGATAGTTGTGCTAATTTCATGGATTGTTGAACGAGGGAAATAAAATGGAAATAAAATAACGTTTGCAAACCTAAACAAATTGAACATATTGTGGCCCACAGAGCCACAGAATAGAAATAGAGAGGACAGCGGGCGCGGCAGGTGAAGCCACGGGAATATCGGTGGTGTGCCCCAATCAGTGGAGGGGAGAGCGGTGAGTCATCTGAGTCCCGCGCGTCTTGAGCATACAGTTGCATACAATACAATGTTGACTGTCCGGATCAAGCTTGTATAATCTAATGCTATTCGCTTACAGTCTAATCTAATTATAAACCTTAGATTAAAATTATGGCAATTAAGACTTGTACTATTAAAAAACAAGTATGGTTACAGTATGGTTTTTGTTACTTGTATATTTTAAAACTTGTTAACGAATGGCCTGCCCAAATATTGCCAATACCAGTTGGAAACCCCAAGTATTTAAGCAAGTAAGTATTCAATTCTCTTATGTTGCTTGACAATTCTAACACTAATGTAATTTTCGGATGGATAGTATTTCCTAAGACATTTTCTTGTCCTACAGACCAGAGCGATAGGGATAAATAAACCCATTCGTAAAGAATAAACATCATGTCAAAGTCAATCATTCATATAACACTCCTGAACATCCTCTTACACTAATGAATGACAGAGAGACATTGCGTTGTGTTTACGTCGAGAAGCACGGGCCGAGGCGACACGCGGCAGCTCGTAGTGGCAGCGCTCGAGCGTCGCCGCAACACAATTGATGCTACCTCTTCAAACTGATTTTTCCACTGATCGTAAATTTGTCGAAAAAATATATGTTATGATTTAACTCAAGCTCTCAAACTTTGTCGCTTACAAAACTTTCCTGACCAAACAATAAAAATATTCCTCTATTACTCACTTTTCCATGTTTTAATAGTTAATTTAATAATTTCTTCAAATATTATTAGTTATTAAAAATACAATAGAATAGATTTAAAATTTTTAAGCTTATCAAAATTGAGGAGTACTAACAAATATTATCTACTATAAGTGTGTCTAATCATCATATATTTCGTTTTCTGCAGCTGTGTGCAGCAGTTCCCGGGACTTGCCCGCAAGAGCGGCAGGGAATTGGCTTCACTGCCCATAATGCTTGTTGGATAAACGTAGCCCCTCTATTTATATTCTTTGGTCGCTGGGACGGCCTTTATCATCCAAGACTGTAGATTTATTTAATCTGCATACAAATTACCTTGGAAATGACAATGAGTGCCAGTATTCACTACAAGATTAAGAGAGATTGTAGTTGAATTAAGTGATTCTGATATAGACTATAGTGATTATTATCTCAAGTCAAAACTTGTCGAGTTTTTCAAAGATATATTTCCCGCCATTTTAATTTCTTATAAATAAATTACTAAACTAACTGCAATTACTAAACACTTGTTGGCTTAGTTTATTTTAATAAGATTAAACACTGTCCTGCGGTAGTTTGCTTGTTTTCAATGCTTATCATGTATACTTTCCTTATTTGTGTTGTTCAAATTACGAAAGAGTATGTTGTTAATACTTTTGTCGCTCCAAAGTATAGCTTATTCGTTTTCATTGAATTATAACGTACTAGTGGCTTGAAGGGGCCATTGCCCCTAACCTTTCTCCAATATATGCCTTATTTAATTTGTTTCCTCTTTAAATGCTGAGAAAAATAAAAAATATAAAGCCGCATTTACACTATAAAACATGTTTTATAAACTTTTGTTTGTCAAACATATTTAATACAAATTTGGTTTTATTAAACTTGAACTTGTGTTTATAAAACTTTTGTCGTACAACATTAATTTTATGCACTAACAAATTATCGAACATGTTTCAATCACAAGCCCGCCCAAAAAACTAAAGTCGTCATGATTGTTTCAAGCGACGAGTGAGGACGCTTTTATTTGGGACAAAATTTGAAAAATCATTGTAAAATACAACGAGCTCGCACGCAGCACGCTGATGTGAGAGAAGTGAATTTCCACGTATAAAACTTTTAACAATCAAAATCAGTGTAAAAGCATTGATTTTACCAAATTTTATCAAAATCTGAAAACATTGTTTTTTTATGTTCTGATGCTCCTGGTTCCATTTACCTGCAATGCTAGGAATACAATTTTGCTCAGTAGAAGGTTAGGAGAAGTTTCAGTCAGGCTTGAAAATAGGCTTGAGGTGACTGTGGATGATTAAAATACACCAACAAATGAATAACAGGATTTTCTACTGTAAAACCCCCATAAGACAACGTACTGTGTTTGGTCGATATACATTTTATTTAATAACTCGATAAATATTTGTGCTAGAATGATGTGATAGCTTAAAAATTTCGCCTCACTAATATCCATCTTATTAAATGTATACATTTTAAATCCGGGGCTTTACTGACCTTTTTTGGGCCAAAAACACAACATTTGAAAGATTAATCCCTAAAAAAGGGGGTTACGGTTTTCCGATTGTTTTGCCGAACGAACGTGTCCAACGGATTATAGAAAGGAATTTCCCTACCAAATTTGAAGTAAATCGGACAAAAAATGCGACCGCTAGAGTGCAAAAACTTATATATAAGGTTTGTAAAACACAAATTTCCTTTGATCTTTACCAACTCCGGTCGGGAAATCTGCAACCTGTTGTAAAACACGATTTTTTGTAAAACACGCTTGTTGTACAACTTTGTTTAATATTTTTCATTGCATTCTTAAACATGTTCAAATCGATTACTATAATTGGTTGTACAAGTTTATAAAAAAAGTTGTATAGTGTAAACGCGGATTAAGAAGGGTCACATGTTAGTTCGTAAACAAAGACAACCATTTATTAATGTAAACAAAGCAGACGTTTTGAAATCCGCATGCTTTTCTCATGGGGGGTATTTTACGTATTTTATCGTTTGCTGGTAACGTTTTAGAAATACTGTTATTTTTCCCGAGTCTCCGTGATAAAGACCTTTAATTTGAGCTGTCTCCCATCATCCTGCGATTTGTCAAACTCCCACAATTTTGACCTCAAAATTTCGCTTACAGAATTATATATTAAGGTTTTTAAGTTTTAATTGTGAGAGGGCTTATGTGAATTCCCACACGCACACGGATAGTCTATGTGGGAATAATTCCATTGTACAGACAATATTTGTAAAAAATCACTATTAAACAGGGCGTAAACCATTAATGTATTTTTCGTGTAACTCATATGGAACATTCATTAAAGTTTATGATACAATTTTAAGCATGCTTACAGTCAATTAATTATACTTCACCTTCGATTAACCAGACTAGAATTAGTTTAAAATAAAAACACTATGACATTGTAACAGATTTTTAGTATATTTAAAACTAAAATAATACATGGTTGAATAAAAATAGAATAAAAAGCACAAAGTAAAAGATTAGCTAACTAACTTTTTTAACTTTATATAAAATATAACTATTGAATACTAATATATATCCCGTTTACTTTTCATGGTCAAAATTTATACCTCTTAGTTGACTTTTTAAATCCTGAATTTACAGTTGAAAATATTTCTGAGAATTATGTATATAAAATAACAAAAGATCTAAAAAACAAGTCATCAGTTGGCTGGGGTGGAATTCCAGTAGAAATATTGAAACACAATGCTCTATTTTTGGCACCTGTTGTGAGAAACATTACCAGCCTTTCCATTAGCAATGGTGTCTTCCCAGAAAAATTAAAATTTGGGAAATTTATTCCAATTTATAAAAAGGGTTCCAAATTAAATAACTATCGACCTGTTTATATCAAAAATCATTGAAAGAGTCATGTATGATAGCCTAAGTCAATATCTTGAAAAAGCTCTTTCTTCTATCAAAATCAATTTGGTTTAAGAAAAAACAAGAATACACAAACAAAACTTTCTGATTTTATAAATAGGACCCTGTCAGCCTCGGATGGATAATGGAATGCAGCTGCTATATTCTGTGATTTATCCAAGTCATATGACTGCATCAATAATGAACTGTTATTGCAAAAATAACACGTTGCGTTATTCCAACCCCTAACACGTTGCGTATCATATTAAAGAGAAGAAAGAAAGAAAATGAATTCCGCAAACTAGACCTCTCTATGTTTATTTAATCTAATGCCAGCTAAAAGTTTATTGATTTTGTTATTTGAACTGCTCAGATTTGCCTCCTTACCAAAAACCAGATACAAAGGGGGCAAATCCAACTTCCCCTTGATTAGATCTTTGAACGAAGACCATTTAAAGTTCAAGAAATACACTTTAAAACCTTCTTTGTTTTTGCTAAGAGGTGAATGGAGTCCTTATCCTAACCATAAAATAAATAAATTATCATATTACCTATAATCATATTACCAATGTAAGTTGCGCTAGCACAAAGAATATCAAACAAATAATTTTAACTGTTGTTGTAAATTATTTCTTAGTATTTTTAGGGAGTGGTATATAAATTTGATTGGTCTAGTTTGATTTTTTTCCAAAAATCGTGAACGAAATTTAGGATTGTTCCTCTTGAACCGATGAGCAATCAAGTGACTTCAAAGTTTTCAAATTAGACATTATCTGGCAAGGTTTGTAGCGCCTAAACTAAATAGTCTTATCGACGATGTATGATAAAAGTAATCTGTATATGTAATTCTGTAAGCGAAACTTGTAGGTCAAAATTGTTGGAGTTTTGCAAATTGCAGGGTGATCGAAGATGGCTCAAATTCCCAGGGACTCGGGAAAAATAGCAGCATTTCTAAACAGTTATTAGAAAACGAGAAATCATGTAAACCATCCCCCGTAAGAGAAGCATGGGGATTTAAAAACGTCTGCTTTATTTATATTATAACATGTTACTAAGTCCGCCTAAATTTCTATGTTACTTACGAACTGACACGTGTTCCTACTTATATTGTTTTACTTTCATTAGCATGTAAAGAGTAAACAAATCAGACGAGGCAGAATATTAGAGCAAGGTTTGGGCCATGGCCGGGACCTACGATGGCCCTTTATGCCACTTAAAAATATAGTAATTTACTTCCTCTATTATTTACTAGCTGGTATCCCGTCCTCCGAAGGGGGTTTTAATGTAGTTATAAAACCAACTTACATTTTACTTACCATTACCATGGTAATCACACACTATACTTAATATCATTATATCATTGTATCATTATATATTTCCCATAAGATTAAAATTGGAACTATGAACAATAATGGGGCAAAATTCGAATTACAAGAGACAATAAAATAAGGTTATTGATTTAAAATAGCCTAAATGTAGCTATTGCCAAATTTGCTATTCCACAGAGAAGTAATATGTTACTTCTCTGCGGCTATACGGTCTAAGGTTGTCGTTAAAACAGAAAAAGCATTACTAGGACTTTAAAATTGACGGGATTTCATGAAAAAAGTCTTAAAACTAAATAAATGTAGAGGCCTTTTTGTGCTTCTTCTTCGCTGTATGTTTATTTGGAACGTAAATTATTAAAGAGGCCAAATGTGAAAATCTCATTTTATTTAAGATTTTAAAATGCGCCTGATAACTTTCTCATGTTTTATTGAAGTCGATTGATTGCCTCGTATTACCTCGTATATACATTTACCGTAATGGAATTTCTTGTAAGCAATTTTCTCATACATCCCTTAGTAATAACAACACGTAATAAGGTAATGATCAGAGTTATTAAACAATTGAAAAAGTTGTTCTAACCATTTACACCTCAAGAGCAAAAATTGACCCTCTTCAAATTGACACCATCCACCTGTGCAGGTGTAGTATGCAGTATGCACAAGGTAGAGTGTAGGCGAGGACGTCGCGTCGGTCAGGTCCCAGGTCTCAGTGGCAAGTGCCCCCTCCTTGTACAAACGGGCACCTACCTGAGTCCGGTCGGCCGAGTTTGTGACACTTCAGTGGTTTCTTTTAAGGCCATAAACTTCTCTCTCATCTTTGATACTCGAAGGTAGTTTATGGTGGTGGTGATAGCGACTGCATCTCGGTCATTTGCCTTGTCCGGGAATTTGCCTTTTCTTACTGCACTTGCTTACTATTTGCAGCCGTGATATGTAAATACAAATCGTGCTGATTACTATATAATGAAAACTATTATCATCATTGTTTAGTTAGGGGAATGTTAACAAAAATTAAGAGGAAATAAAATATAATACATCGTAGTAGCAGTACATGATGCTCAAGCATAACATGAATAGCGGTTGCAGAAAATGTTGAAAATATCGGTCTCCACTATTAGTTATACAACTTCGTAAGCCCTATAGGGAAAATAAGAAAAAACTCAAACACATTTTAGAGTCAAGATTACAACTATACTGAATAGTTAAGATGTCCTGTAAATGTTATAACTAAACTAATTAGTTTTCCCTTAGACAATCAAGTTTTTATTACCGTTATTTCAAAATTTGGTTTAATTTTATATTTTTACAAACAAAAACGGTTGTTTAATCAGTTATCCCATATCGAAGTAAGTATTTCTACGCACTAACTATTGGACAGGCCATCTTATTATACATCTAAACAGAGACAATTTAGGACCGGGGACACCGAGCTATGCTCGTTGATATTTGATTAGTTTCGTAGGTGAAACATATGTCTATAAACAATCTTAATTCAATGGGTCTGGTCACTGTTTTCAAGAAATCATGTGTTGATACTTTACCTTATTTAACTGCTACTTTGACAGTTTACTGGTTAATTTATTCCCAGCTGTTATGATTCTTTTCTTTTTATTTGAAACTCCATAAGTCCAATATTACAATTTTCCATTTTCAAATGAGATTTTTAACCAAATATGAATTTCCATGGGGCTGAGGTTTTTACCAATCGTACTTTTAGGTCCAAACGAATCTAATTCCAAAGTTTGAACAAATTGTTCCGCTGGATTCCGAGATAAATTTTGCAGACAGACAGACATTGCTCATATCAGAGTAAAGGATTGGCCCTCAACATATCAATTATTTGATAGTTTTTTTGATTCTGTATTACCATGTAGAATATTTTCAAATACATTTTATTATCCTCCATATTTATTATATTTGGTTGTAGAATCTTAAAACATATAGCCAGTGCTGCATTTTAGTTACACCTCGTATACCTAATTTGTTCCAAGGTTATTATTAATTTCAACAGAACATAAATTGTTATATTATTGTAGAATGTTCGTGTATAAATCGCTTATAGTAATATATTTGTTACAAATTGAAGAAAACGGTATTTTACCTAAAAATGTGATTGGTGAATCTACATTACCGATACAAATGAAGCAGGTTTAGTCGGAAACTCCAACGATTTGGAGCAAATACGTTCAACTTATATTGATTTCAACAGAACATAGTCAAGGAAAATAATCAAACTGCTCAAATTTGTTGACTCTCACTGTGTGAGCAATAAGAACATGCAAATGTATGATTTATTTGGAAAGCGTTGAGTGGTCTAACCGATTCACAGACAAGTGGGCGGGAAGTATGCAGGCTCGGAAATATCCCGGGCCTCGAGTGAGTACAGAAAATTATGATGGAAGATAACAATCTTTGAACATCTGCAAGTGAGTCAGGCCAGATGTGTTTTGGCTGCCACTTGCGCGGCAAAAATTTATAATCGGGATGCGTATTCATCTTAACAATGTTGCCACTTTTAGGCTGCCGAGTCCACGGCAATTATTTATAGGAACATACTCGTGGTGTATCCTTTAAAAGCAGCAGCGTTCCATGTGGTAGAATGGCGAACTACATTTTGTCATACTCCTATCAAAAATACGTTATTTGGCTGCCTCTTCAAATCTTCAGGATTTCTTCCTGCCGGCTTCCTCAGTTGATTTAACATGTGATGTGCATTTGGCGGCCGGATACGGCAGCCAAGTGCACCGGCCGCCATGTTAAATGCGGTTTTCACCATGAAAGGCAGCCAAATGCCGTATGAGATTTATATATATATATATATATATATATATAAATATACATATATATAAATTTGAACGAATAGTGTTTTTGGCATCTGGGGACCTCAAAACAAAAAGTTATCATGGTCTCGGGCTTAAGTCTTACCATGAGACCTACAGTAACAGCTTCTTCCCTGTAGAGGAAATTCGCTAAAAACCACCTTAAATTGTTAAAAGTACTTACACCAATTTATATTCTATAAACAAGTTGTATATTTAAAGTAAGAGAAAATTAGTCTCTATTTTATTTAGAGTGTTTAAATATAATTTATTAGGTACATATGATTTTGTCTTTGCTTTTCTATGTGTTTTACCTTTTTTATATATGCATGACAAAATATAGGGTTTCCAACAGACGAAGATAACTTGATACAATATGTTTTATTTCTCAGAAAAACATTATGAATTTAGATTAAAAATAAATCTTAAAGAAATGAATCAGAAAAAAATTGGAATTCATATATTATTTAGGAATCGTAACAACTAGCATCAGTCATTATATTTATTTTGTCTTCCTTATTTTTCTTTTATACATCGATTGTTTGGTTGTATTTGTGCTAATTTCCTCATAAATCGTTTTGAAACAGACCGACTAATTTCCTGGAGGTCTCAGATATTTATTAATTGAGTTTGTTTCATTAAATTTAAATGAAGTTCTGATTGGTGAAGTGTTACATGCGTCCACCAATATTTAGATGCGATATGTCGGGCTATGTCGGTTTTGGCATTCGATATAAACATCTGAATCCATCGTCGAAAAATTTAAAAAAGCTGTAATAACAAAATTGTAATATATTTAATTTTGCATTATTTTCTTCTTACTGGAAATTTTATTATTTACATTATAAAATAATAACAATTTGAAGTAAGTTAATGCTTTGAACATTACGGTTTTGTAACGGCATGATCTCTAACAGTCATGGGGAAGACTAGTTTTCCTTGCATTTCATGACAGCAGACACGGTTCTCAGTGAAAACCACCAAGCTCACCCTTTTTGATTTCATTTATTTATTTTGTAAAGTAATAAGTGTTTACCTAACAAACAAACTTTAACACTAATACGTTTTGTTTGGAAACGTTTTTATTAGTTTCATTTTGTATTTATACTTTTAAACTTTGCTCAATATTATTAACTATGTGAGGTTGGATAATTATAATAATCGATAGATGAACGTCTACATATCGTTATCGATTAAAATGTATTGCTAAATTTCACCCGAATTACGGGTGGACGCATATCGTACTGCACCCGTTCTGACCTCTACTTAAGAACCGGTAATACTGTTGTTCGTTTTTTTTTAGTATTGAATACATTCTTATTGTATAAGAAATCAGTTTTAAAGTCCAAAATTCAACATAGTTATACACTCCGCAAACTAATAAGGTGTTATATTTAACAAACAATATTAAACTAAAAACTTGAAGGTAATTGGCCATTTACGGTAACTATTATGCAAGCCTAATAGAGTATTAGGCGTTTGTGATCAGGTAGTTATCATTCACTACATAAACTATTAACCTGTACTTTCCGGGGAACTTGGGTTTATGCGCTAGCTCAAGAAATTAAAAGAGGTATTACAATAGGATAGCAACGTTTACCATATCTTTGGGAAACTCATTAAAACCATCACTCAAACCATCTCGTCTGACTGCTATTTCTCTAAACGAACTAATGCAGATTATTTTTCATAATCTATTCTTATAGCTTTACTACAATCTACAGTTCTCTCAAGCAAATGCAAAAAGTTGTATCAGCAGATAAAACATAAATATCCATCTAAAACTTCAACGGCAACAAAGTTATGTTTAAATCATTCCTTTAAACATTTTAAACAGTAAAGGAATGCATTTTGAACAAGGTGCAAACGCTTAGCACCTTGATATTTCTTGATGCAATCAATTGCATTATTAAAACCTAATATAATACATTTTTCATCTTTAAACTAATTTGTATATAAACACTGATTAAAATGTTACTGAAACACATGAAATAGAATGTTAACATAACTAAAACCATCTTCTTCGTTTAAAATAAATTAGGGGGCAATAGTCGATTCAAAACCAGCAAAGTTACTAGGAAGGATCATCCTCCCCCCATTTTTTGACCCATTTTTCGAGGTGGCTCCCTCTCCCCCCAGACCTTGTCCTTAGTCCCCACTCAGCAAAGATACTGAGGAGGAACATCCTCCCCCCAGGCACTTCATGTCTGTAACACTTTTGCTTAGGGGCCCGCACCACACTTGCGACCTTTTTACGTTTTCCCGGCTTCCCATTGAGTCCTGAGAGGGGGGAACAATTCCTGGAGGTACTTAGGGAACCTACGATCTGATGAGCAGAGTCTCGATTCTCCATCGTGAATTTGACCCGTTACGTAACAGTGATCCCTGTTCGGGCACCAGATTCCAAGCCATGATACAAAACCAGCAAGTAAAGTCACTGCGTATGATCCGCATGATGTCATCCTCCCCCTTACGTCATCATCCCCATTGCGTCACCCTCCTCCATGACGTCATCCTTCCCAACAAGTCATCCTCCCCATTACGTCATCCTCCCATTTAACTAAAATGCTGTATCTCCATTATTTATTGGTTGATCTCGACACGACTTTGTATTTAGACATTAAATATTATGCGCTGACCAATGGTGTCATCATTATTAGCCGAAACATGTTTTCAAGGTCACTTCACTGGAAGCCAAACCCTAAAAATGGCTGTATCCCCGTTATTTCCGGTCCGATTTCAACCAAACTTCTTCTACCACCAATAACTATTATCGGTTCCCGTTTAATGCTGGTTGCCACTCTGGGAAATTTAAGGCGCTAAAAAGGTTTAAAAAATCATTTCTCAAAACTAACGAAACTTTTTTTGACGAAACTGGGTATTTAAGTACAATAAATTACACTGTACAAGACTAGGTGGCTACCATCTACCTCAGAATTTATTCAAAGCCAATCGATCAAAATTAGAAGTTCTTCTTCCATACGGAAGAAGTATGGACAGTACAAAATTAGAAACGAGAACCAACAGTTGTTACAGACTCTCAATCAGTGTTTGGAAACAATCTGCAAGTTATACAAGTTAGCCAACAGCTTGTTACCAATCATTCTCAGCTAAAAGCAGAAAACATGCAATTGGAAAAAGAAAATCAACCTATGAATCAAATGTTGGCTGATCAAGTACCTAAAGTGGCAGTATTACCTGAAGAACAGAGCAATGTTTTGTGTGCTGTTTAAAGAAAACTTCTGGTGATGTACGGAGTTTGTGAGTACCAGTGTATATGTATAGAGAAAGGAATCTTTGATCACACGTTAAGTAAAGTGAAGAAAGAAGGTTACGAAGTTTTTTCATGATAGAGAATGTTCCCAATGGAGTTAACATCTTGCATAAAAAAAAATAATTTATAAACAGTTGTAGTATGCACTATGACTCTCCATACATAAACATTCTAACCTCTAAAAATTGTGTTAATATTGTAAAACACGTTATAAATTAAACATTAATAGTCATTATGTACTTATAGCAGCTATGAGTCATCCACATCGAAGATCGTCTCAGAACATTTTTTGAGTAGGTACGCATTCGCTTCATACCGTTAGTTCGACTAGTTGCTGTCGCAGAGTGCACTGAAATATGACTAATGCAGCCGAAGTAGACGAATCGATCCTAACGTTGCTGAAGGAGTTGAAAGCGATGGAAGACAGTACCATGTACTTTCTTCCACAAACTTAAAACTCACAACCACCACCAGCACCATCATCACTTCCACAATCATTCGCCACCACTGTGCCATCATCGGAGCCGTCAACCTGCAAGTGTCCACACTGCGGGAGGTCATTCACGACGCAGAGTGGACTTCGTTGCCATCAGCGACTCCACTGTTGCGTTGATATGAAGGAGCAAAGAAACAATCATTCCTTAAAACCAATACCATCACCTACACAAATCTCCGCAGGGAGAGGTCCACAGAACGGCAGTACCACATGCGTCGATAGCGGTTGAATAAACGACAACAACAGTGGAAGTGCTCCTATGCTTTGTTTGTGGAAGCACAGTCCAAAGGGTTCAAATATCAGATTCACACCTTTGGAGTTTATTTAAATATGTAAAGCAAGAATTGAAGAATGAAGAATATGTAAATACCTTTGTACATTTTGATAGCTTTCACAAGCAATACTTATAGCCTCATTCTGAAAATAACAACTGTGTTGATCATTACACTGACCCCAATCTCCTTTATTTGTACGTTTATGATTTAGGTGTGGTAAATTAGTTCAGTCGGATAGTAGCGATTCTAAAACACATCCAGACTCTCTTGTTGTAGTGAGTGTGACAATACACAGATACAAATTTGTATTTACCACAGACCAGAGTGTTATCACTTTAAATACGATACTCGATGCACAGGTAGTGACGAGCGTTACGTCTCAGGAATCCTTGGTAGAATTATAGAGAAGGAGGTTGATAAAAACTGTGAAAGAATTATAAATTACTATCAAAAGACCAACACATTGCGTTGCGATAAACACGATAACTTGCAGAACCGTTGCGCACCTGACAATTGTATCTTCTTACGTGGTTGGCTACTCCTCAACACTAAAAAAACGCATCGAAGTTCGTGTGGTGTTTATCCTACCGTCATCGAACTTCTACTATCCTCACAATCTTCCCGGAAGAATAAACACCAAGTTTGTTTGAGGTTAAAAATTAACTGATCCATCAGAAGATAGAACACTAAACCACGGAGTGTAATCAACAAATGGTCAACGTACAAACATCGTCCCACCAATAGCACTAGTAAAACATCGTATCGAAAAACAGAGATCGGTGAACATCGGGTGGTCTACTTGGACAGTGACACTAGTATTTTTCCAGTTCTAATCAAATCACCATCATCTTATCGGGCTCCTAGTTGTCATGTTGACCAGAGATCCCTGCGCTACTTCTGTTTGTGAAGCATGTCTTTCACTAACGCGTACGTGTTTAATGAGCAGTCAGAGAGTGCAGATGTTTGAGAGTGACATCAATCCTTTGTTTAAAATTATAACAGTTAGCTGAAACTTTACTATTAACATTATGATAGGAAAATTGGATTACAAAATTACATCAGTATCTCGATAATAGGTTACAATACATTAGATAAAGTTAGGTTTATGATGATTACTGATTTCAGCATAGAAATAGGAAATGAGGACTATGGTGTTATGGTGTCTGGCACTAACATCGTTTGAAGTAAACGACACACACATGTTGTGATCCGTCTGGTGTACGTGGCGACTGGTACTAGCCCGATCTGGTACTAAAGATCTTGAAGTAAACTGCGCAAATGTGTTGTGATACGTATTGTCACAACAGGTTGGGTGTATAATTTTCTTATTCAACATCAGTTAAAATTCCATGCGTAATATCTCTAGGTAGACACCTAGTCTTTTACAGTGTAATTTATTGTACTTAAATACCGAGTATCGTCAAAAAAGTCTTATTAGTTTTTTGGATATGATTATTAAAAGTTATTAGCGCCTTCGATTTCCTGGATAGAAAACTCTCATTACACGGGACCTGAACATAGTTATTGAGGGTAGAAGAAGTTTGGTTGAAATCAGACCGGAAATAACGGAGGTAAAACTATTTTTAGGGTTTGGCTTCCAGTGAAGTGACCTTGAAAACATGTTCTGGCAAATAATGATGATGTAATCGGTCAACGCATAATATTTAATGTCTAAATACACAGTTACGTCAAGATCAACCGATAAATAACGGAGATACAGCGTTTTAGTAAACTGGGAGGGTGACATAATGGGGAGGATGACGTGATGGGGAGGATGACGTCATGGAGGAGGATGATGTAATGGGGAGGATGACGTAAGGGAGAGGATGACGTCATACGGATCATCCGAAGCAACTTGACTTGCTGGTTTTGTATCGTGGCTTGAAATCTGGTGCCCAAACAGGGATCACTGTTACGTAACATGTAAAATTCACGATGGAGAATCGGGACTCCACTCATCAGGTCGGAGGTTCCCTAAGGACCTCCAGGAATTTTCCCCACTATCAGGACTCCATGGGAAGCCAGGAAAACGTAAAAAGGTCGAAAGTGTGGTGCGGGCCCCTAGGCATAAGTGTCACAGACGAGTAGTGCCGAGTGGGGGGAGGATAATCCTTCTCAGTAACTTTGCTGAGTGGGAGCAAGGGTCAAGTTCCAGAAGGGTGGGGGGAGCCGATGGCGGCAAAAAAATGGCGGAAAAAAGGGGGGTAGGATGTTCCTCCTTAGTAACTTTGTTGGTTTTGAATCGCCTATTGCCCCCTACTGAATAAATAGGTCGAGTGGCCCTTGACGTCGTTTCACAAGCAGAGTGACTTTCAACATTTTCTTTCTGCATGCGTTTTACATTGGCAGGGAATAATATAACTTGAATTGTTATAACATTAAGTTGTAATAACATGTAATTTAATTATACGTTATTTGTTTAAATGAAAACCTATTTTGGTATAAAACCGATCAAAACTTTCTCTTCGTTACTAATCTACATGGGTAAATCTGTTCCTGTTCATTCTTCTTGTGTCTTATTCTTGGGTCGTTTTGCACATATTATAACTCTACTATTATACATAAATTTCCTTTAGTATATCTGTTGTATAGGGCTATAATGACAATAATTAGGTAAAACCACGTACGTTAGAACTTTTTAAATCCATTAATTATACAAATTACAAAGTTTTGTAAATAATTAAATGTGGTCTTGTATAACCATAATTCAAACTTTGGTTTTACTTTGTTAAAGGCCACATAGATATTCCTACACACATATTGTTAATATTAGAAACAGAAAGTAAATGACTTAGTAGAGAGACTGAAATATTTATTATATGTATATAACATTGTATATGTATAATATATAGGTTAACTATTATAGACATTTACATTAAGTTGTACATTCTATTATTAAAACTATCCAGATTATATATAAGCTGAATTTTTAATACTGATCATTCAAATTTTAACCTTTCTTTTTAAATTTTATCTTTTCCCTTACTGTACTTTTGATATACCTTGCTGTGTATTCAAAAGTTTACGCCTGTAATGTATAAATGCTGTGGGTATAATAGTAAAGACTGTTTAGTACGACCTTTGCTCCATCTGACCTAATAAGAGTAATTTCTATTTATTCCCCACATCCGCATCTTCTAATGTATAAAATACTCCCCAACATACAGTTTCGCAACTCACGATCAACAGCCGCCAATTAGTGCTGTGGAGGAGGTTCAAGTGACTCTCCAGTGTTGCTGTCAGCTCAAGCTTCTCTTGGCGTTAATAATTCCTGACGCTTTGTTGTCTTGGGAGTGGAAGAGCTGATCACCTAAAACACGTTAGATTAATGCTCACAGCCAATGTTCCAGTTATTTTTTTGGATATTGCTTTTTTACTGATTAAAAACTCCTATTTCGTTTCTTCATAAACCATATTTTGCTATGTTTTAGGATAGAAAACTTTGATAGGTCAGTGAATTTGCTTTAACTTAGACTATAACTTGACGGTTATGTGTTACGTAAATATTAAGTATGTAGTACTTTTTGAGCGTCTCTGAAGATGACAAAACAATCCCCAAATGATAACTAAGGATTACGAGGTAGATTGCAGACATTTTCGACTCGTCCAAGAGAGCCTAAAGTTTGATCACTGCTTTCAGCTCTGACAAGGCCAGGTGCAGGTGCATGATCGATGTACGCAGGTAGCTAAGCTATTGGTTATGGGCTGCCAAAACTGGCTTTCCTATGCTACTGATGCTGTGTGGGCAGCACATCACTGTACCTTGAGCACTATATATACTTCAATTTGCATTGTCAAAAACAAATATTATGTGTTATAAACTAAATATAAACATATCTTTGGTAACATTGTTGATATTTATGGCAGGACAACGACTACGAATCCTTATATTTGGTTAATTAGAGAGTTATTTACAAATATACAGCTATTACTGACTGCAGGTTCTACAAAATAAATGTTTCTTATAACCCAGTTACATAAAGAGACTATTTATATTTAATAGCAATAATCACAAACAAGCAGAACGCAAATCACAAGGTTGACAAATGAACGAGATGACTAATCTCTCTTGAACTCCTGCGCTAGGGCACGCGCATGATCAAGCTCCATGTCCATGACCAGTTAGGTGGATTTGATTTTCTTGTTTACTCTGTTCCTGCTGTATGTAAATGCGGTAGAATGTTCAGATGCCATAACCTTAGAAATGACTTGATTACCTATTATAAAGATTATCACCAATAACATTATCAATAAATTAAATACAATTAATTTTTTCAAAACATTTCAAAATAAAAATTTAATGTAATTAACAAGTTAATAGATTTTATTGATGAATGTTTCACCCCACTGACAAGACAAAAACTGTAGCAGCTCTTAAGTCCTATTAAAGCAATACAATTGAGACTACAGTTTGCAGTGAATATAGTCTGGAATCATAAATTGGCGGTGACATGTGGCAGATGAAAAGCATTGATCAATATCAAAATAAAGTTAAAACTATGCAAACAAGTTATTTTTAGTAGATTAAGTTTAATATTTTCAGTAGTTTAAATTTCATATTTTCAATTGTTTAAGTTTAATATAACTTACTCATAGACTTTACCAATTCCAAAGCAATAACTAATGATTCTATATTTTTCCAGAGATAAGAAAAATATGAATCTCGATATGTAATTTTGAAAGCAAATTTTTAACTGGAAGTTGGGGACGTTTGGCATATCGCAGGACGATGGGAGAGGACTCTAATTAAAGGTCTTGGCTGCACGGACTCAGGAACAGTAACAGTATTACCAGCAAATGATAGATAGCATACAACATCCCCCGTAATAAAAGCATGGGGATTTAAAAATATCCCCATTAAAACATGCTGCTTTGCTTACATTAAAACATGCGATTAAGTGACTACTTTGATTACAAACTGACACTTGTCTCTACTTGTATTGTTTTAATTTTCATTCGCATGTAAACAGTAAACAAAAAACCATATGAGGCAGAGTATTGGAGCAAGGTTGGGGCCGATGGCCCCTTCACGCCACTAGTATTATAACATTTACATACATTTGCATAGTTGTATGACTTTTACTTTAGAAATATGTTTAGTTTTATTATTTTGTGCTAGCGATGCATTAAAATTTGATGCCCAGTGTGATCTCAAAAACTTCAGATGTTTAAGAGAACATTAAATAAAATGCCAAGGAAAATACTTTAAAATATCAAAAACACGTACATAATGAACAGTTTTTATCCTTTGGTATAGTAAAAAGGATAACGTAACATGATTAAATGAACCAATTGTACAATACCTTTCAAGATCAAAAAAAGTTTTTTTTTTTAATTTGTTTGTTTCATTTGTTTAATCTCTATATCATTACCGATAAAATTTATCATCACCAATTAGTCGTCATGGTGTCCTATTTATTAGGCAATATGATTGTGGTATGGGGATTTCTTTATTTAAATTCCTTCATTAAATATCTGGATTAAAATGATAAATTGATGTTGTTACTTGAATGTATAACATATATTATAATCTAATATGAAGTGTTGCCACGTTTGGTTTGGCTTGGGGTTGTAAAACGGGATCTTAATTACTATTAATTTACAACCCTAATCATTAATTTAAAATATGGGGGTAACACTCGCTGTTCCAGTGAGAGGGTGAAAACAAAAGATAATTGGCATTTCAAAAACAGGTTTTAATTTAGTAAACAGATATTTAAATAAATTGTACAAACCATTAACCAAGACAAATAAATAACCAATACATAAGTCAATATCCAAAGAATCGCCTCCTCACAAGTTAATTTCTATAAATGATTAAGATTTTTATAAATGATTAATTTTTATAACGATTAAGAATCAAATAGTCTTTTACAAAACGATTTTATTCTTAATCATTAGAAATGTTATGATCTCTACATTTACTTTAATGAACTCGGACAATGTAAGAGACAAAGACAATTATTTAAATGAAAGTTAATCAAACAATCAAACGTACAATATCCTAGACAATCCTTATAAAAACAAATATTAAATAATAAAAATACTTTAAGTAAAGATGCCACCTTACCACTGAAAATACGAAGCAGGCGTTTCCTAGCTGTAGCCTAGGGCCCCAGTCGGTCACCTCTGGCTAACTAGGCCCCAGCTCACAGATGTGTCAATCGCTGAGCTCATCAGGTCAGCGGTTTGCCGGTAGAAATCAAAGTGTCATCAAATACTTTTAACTCTATTTGCCAATTATAACGCTCTGTGGAAATTGTGAAATCCAAACACCAGGTCTCTTTCTTTCTGTGAAAACCAAATTTAGATAATAATTTTGAAAAATGGTGGCAACCATCACAGTGTCCAGCATGATTATGAAGCGAACAACTTCTTATGCTTAAACAACACATTTAGATTACAAAAAGTTATATATATATATATATATATATATATATATACATATTTGCATGGGCATTTCATTGTTTCGTTTAAATACATTTACCATAGCAAAATTAGTTGGTGCCCAGAAATAGGCCCTATAACATTGTAACTTATAATAACAGGTCAATGAGGTTAATCATGGACGTTAGAGAGTGACATCTTTCCCTACGAGTGTATAAGAGCTTATGCTGAACTTGTATTGTAGCAGTACAAGTAATAAATATCTTTAGCAACCATAAACCTGAGTAGGGTATATAAGCCGATTCTGGGTGTGGCGGGGAAAAATTTGCATAATTTAACCCTCGGATTTTTTTAAATTACCATAATTAATATGCAATTTTTATTCTCTAATTAATATTCATGTGTTTAACTACCATAAGTAACAAGACTAATTGTGCATCAACGTAACTGGAGTAATTGCATATACTTCAATGTAATTATAACAAAAATTAAAATGAAAAATCCCCCCCGGCCGAACAGCGTAACAGTGATTGATGATTATGTCTTTGGAGAAAATGACCCCCCCCCCTCGATAGAGTGTCAACATTATAGCCCGATATCAATCACCATTAACATACCCTTCTCCGAATTCCATGATACTAGGTAAGTTATTACCCAGCAGGTGGCCTTTAACGATGGACCCTTCTCCGACAGGGATTTATGCTAATGTTCTACCGACAAAGGTGCCACGCCGACATTCCCAGATGTGGGGTTGTTTTTATAACCATGTCATTTCGTTAAAAAAACACCCTTGTCAGAATGCTTTTATAGTAGGGTTGATTTACGACGCAGCTGCTTTGCGGATTCAACCCAATATTCCCAGACGTGGGGTTGTTTTTATAACCATGACATTTCCTTGTCTTTTCTTGGCATTCTGCGCATGTGTTCTATTGTTGTAATACCAAGAATCCAAGGGGGAGAGTTTTTCTCCCCCGTACTTACGGCCCCAACCATCAGGTCAATTTTATTAATCACAAGGGGATTGCCAACGAAGACCAATGTCCAAAATACTTTTTTAGTTACACTAATTACCTTAAGTAACTAGAGTAATTTACATCGATGTAACTAGAGGAATTGTACATCAATGTAACTAGAGTGACTTAGCTTAATTCAATGTAATTATTTTTAAATACCTCCCGATTTTTTTTATTTTATTTTTTAAAACTCGATAAATCTAGAATCATTTGTCACATGATAGAACAAAATAGGCCACTCCTAACAGCAGCGTAACGCTTTTTAGTGTTATTTTGGAGCTCAATTTGTGTTGATGTGCTTTTTTGTGTTGAACTCATTGTTTTAAAAAGTTTATGTAATTTAAAATTACTGTACAATGGACGATGCAAGAAAAGTAATCAAAGCATCAACGACCAAGATACGTTATTTTAAACGTCTTTCATTGCGTGAAAGGTTAGCAATCAAGCTGGTGTTAGATATAGCGAGAGATGCACTTTGGTCTACACGCTGGTGATCATAAAAGAAAAAGTTAAAAAATCTGTAAAATTTAATGAAAATCTAAATAATCATTACACATACAAACCAACTGAGAATGTGAAGCATTTAACATGGACTCAAATTTCGTTAGATGAAATGAGATTCCGTAGACCGTTAGAACTGATGTTGGAAGAAAAAATTATACATATAGTCCGTTGCAACCAGATTTATCACAACGAGTGCACAAAGTTTACTTCGATAGTGAGCAGGCACAACACTAGTCAGTAGTGTGGCAGAACATACATAAACGCTTACGTTTCCGCGGGCAATTATATTAAATCATTTATTAATGAGATTGAGGTTATGAACAATAATACAAGTCATCATTCATTGACAACACCATCACAACAGATGCCATCTGTAAAACCATCTGTGAGCAAAAAAGAAAGAGGCCATCTACCATCGAATTGGAAACCCAAGAAACCAGGGTGGGTGCTAAAACTAACGGATGAATGTCCCATAGTGTAATGGCAGGAAGATTGTAATACATTTACAGTTCAAAAACCGGGAAACAAAGGACAAATATCATTAAAAATGGAATTATACGATAGTACAGATTTGATGTACATGTGTGGATTATTTTTGGAAAAAGATGGTGAAATGCACGAAATTGTTAAACAGTTAGTTAATAAAGTGGAAAATATGTGGATTGATAAATCATCAGGAGTGCCGAAAATTACAGGATTAACTCAAACTGTCACACAACGTAGTACAGTTTCACAACCACCAAAACCAAAGAAACAGACAGTGTGTAAGAAACTAGCTGCCACACCAATCAATTAGAGCAGCTGTGACACGTCGGTTTTTTGTGTGAACACCTGCGCGAGACACCTTGCGTGCGACACCTGCATTCGAGTCTAGACCTGTCTGAATTTTGCCGGCGCAGCTGCGGTGAACACCTGTGTACAAAATGGCCGCACTGGCCGCTTATAAGGCGAGGACGTGGCACGATGAGCATCATTCCCAGCCACCATTGCGTCTAGTCCACATCATCCTACTCCTAGCATCATGAACGAATCCGAGAACGTGAGTGGAGTCGCCACCGACGCAGCCATTGACCTGAGTACAGAACTCAAGAACTGTAAATCCGACGCTCCAATCCACACCAGGATTGGAGATCTCCGTGAGGAGTGTGGCTACCTCATCACTGCAATGAAGCGCGTCACTACACCATTTGATGAGACTATCATCATCATCCTGGAGGGGCAGGTCGGTGATGACTTCTACCTTCACGTATATCTACCTAGACGCTTCAACAATGTGGGGAGTGACATGGACATCGTGAGATACCACAACAACGGTAGCGGAGAGCGCCTTCACCAGCTGAAACACAGCGCAAGACCAGGAACCAGATACACACCGTTGGAGTTTGGATAAAGCAAGACATGTATAATTTAAATATCATTGTAAAATTTTGATAGTTTTTAAGTTTAATATTATAGTCATATTCTGAACATAACTACTGTGTTTTTTATTAAGATTAACCCAAAAAACCAATCAATGTGTGTAAGTTGTTAGTGTGGTAATTTTCAATCAGTAGTGATCATGGTGTTGATGTGGAAACATCCGCTCTCAGCCATAGTGGCGGGACCATCACGTTGTGGTAAGTCAAAATTTGTGTCAAAGTTTAGAAAACACGTTACAAAAATGTGTGTCACACAATTTGTCAGTATAAACTGGAATTATGGTAGTGGAGGAGGAGGAGGTTCAAATAACTTAAACATTAAGCACATAAACGAGATTGCCAATCTTAGAGGATTTTTCTGGTAACGAACTAATACTTTTATTTATAGACAATATGATGCGTGAGGCTGACAATCGCATGGTGGATGCCATGCTTTTCACTAAAGGATGTCATCATCGCATTATACGTGTGTTCTTTATCACTCAAAATGTATTTCATCAAGGGCTCGCGCAGAGGGACAACTCATTGAATGCACATTACGTTGAGTGTTTTAAGAATCCTATAGATAGAGTGCAAATCAGTTACTTGGCCAGACAAATATATCTAGACAGTTCAAAATTCATTGATGACGCGTAAACGGACGCTACGGGGAATTCACACGGTTACCTACTGATAGACTTGAAACAATCAAAAGTCGAGAATATGCGAATACGAAGTTGTATATTTCCAGACGATTCTTCGAATTATGCATATGTGCCAAAGAAAATGTAAGTCCGATATCAGTTGCAATCGTTTCGTGCTTGCGGAAGGACGCAACTCTACTAAGGGCTTTGATACACGCAACACCAAAGGAGCGAAAATCATTGTTAAAAGTGTGTGACAAGAGTCGTATTCAATCGGTGTGTGAGTGTGCTTACAACGTGTTGCGCGGTAACGTTCCTCTGTCCAAGAAGAGCAAAATTTAGCTAAGCAAACACAAAGCGGTCCTACGCAGACTGGTGAAACGAGGCGAAGATAGGACGAAGAAACGAAAGTATCTAATACAAAAAGGCTGTGGACTCATTATACCATTACTTTTGTGCACAGTACTACAGGAAGCATTGAATATTTAAAAAAAAATACCGACATTCATAATAAATTCTATTTGACATTACCGAGTAATAGTTCGATGCAATATTATCCGAAAAATACAGTCGCAAAATATATAACACATTTACCGAAGGCTATTCGACTGGAGCTGGTGAATGGGAAATGACACTTGTTGAAGCACATTATCCTTGTTCATTATTAACAGTCGGTAATGATGAAACAATTGACATTTACATACAACCACAAGTGGAAGCAACTGTGATCATAAAAGCGTTGGTGCGTGTTATGGACAGCACTACTGATGTAACACCAATAGTGTCAGCTATGCCAAAACAAAACTACAGAATTAAACTGAAGACTGGCGATTATGCAAATATTCAAGAATCGTGTGATTATATAAATTCAAAAGAACTAGCAAATAATTTTGGTGTAAGGTTTACTGTTGAAAATTCATACAACAAATTTGTTGAAATATCGATGGGACGTGATGTTGGAAAAATTAAATTTAGCCCAACGTTAGCGCTTCAATTGGGGTTTGATCGAAATGAATTGCCACTGGAAGATGATGCAATTAACAAAAACATCCGATCTTCAAACATTCGTCGCAGCTTACCATCACACATGTAAATTTATTGTGATTTAGTCGAACCGCAGGTGATCGGCGATACAGTCGCAACATTATTAAAATTTGTCAATATATCTACATCTAGTTATGTTTATGGATTACATAAAGCGTAAGTGTAAGCCTCACATCGCTTTTTGCATATTCCTGAGAATAATCGTCAACTGATTAGCTTATCAATTGTGGGAGGGGATGAAAATAGTCGCCGAATACACACTACTGTGGAAGGTGGTCCAGTTGAGGAGATTGTGGAAACGTTTTCCAAAACTTACAGATCCGACGCCCGCAATATTTTAAGTTTCATGAAACGTGAATGCAGTTTAATCAGTTGGGACTGTGGCTATTCGGTGTACATTAATGGTAAACAAAACCGAGATTCAAATCTAATGGACATCTTAAATTGCATATTAAAAGTGTGTATGCGTAATTACACACCACCAGAAAGGATGGTAACCAACGGAAGGATGGTGTGGAAGGATGGTGTGGATGCGGAGGATGGCGCGAAGTGCTTAATACATTGAAAGCGATGAATGTGCCAAAGGACTATTTGAATAATATAAGAGCACTAAAAGAAATAAATGCTGAATATCGATCATCATTTGCATGTGGGTCAGATGATGAAGAAGATGCGAATAGTTCAACTGAATCAATACTTCGGACACCAATTATAAATCTATTACGATCGGCTAGAGGAAAACGCACAACATTACCCCAGCGAAGTGGGAGTTTGATTTGTTTAATTTAAATAAACCAACCACCGTGAAATTTAGACAAGTGGGAATCGTATAAAGGATATGTTTTCATCATGGAATGTTTGTATTACAATCCGAGTGACCCAGCGCCGTATGGTGATGTAGTTCCTTTAGTGCGAGCTGTAAAACCAGTTTCAAAACGCAAAGTGATTGAATGGCTTCAAACGCAGGACACGAAAACATTGCACAGACCGTCATGTAAACGTTTCCCGCACAATCCTTACATAGTGTATGTCCTATATGTACTGTGACAAGATTATGTGAATGATATGCATGGTCTTAGTAAACAAAACGATGGCGTCAACTACTTATTGACTGTAGTACATGTGTTTAGCAAACGTCTGTATGTGAGAGCGTTGAAGAGGAAAGAAGGAGCTGAAGTGGCCAACGCTTTCGAGGAGATATTTTCGGAAGCGACCAAAACACCACGCTGTTTACAAACTGCCAAAGGGACTAAATTCACTGGTGCCAAGACAAAAAATATTCAAACCATACGGAATCATTTATGTCACTAAACAAAATCCAGATGTTAAAGTGGCTGTAGTGGAACGTGTGAATCGCACATTCAAAACACTCATGTGGCGATATTTGACTTACAAAAATACATATCGTTGTGTAGATGTGCTGGACAAATTGGTTAATGCTTACAATAACAGCGCGCTCAGGAGTCTGGGCAACAGAATACGCCCAGTTGATGTGACTGCTACTAATAATCGGATATTGTTTTAGGTATGGCGCAATATTTACGGTAAGATACCGCGTCGTGTTAAGCCTAAACTGAAAGTTGGCACATCAGTGCGCGTATCTAAGGAGAAAGGTACATTCGCAAAAGGTTACGAAACTAATTGGAGTAAAGAAGTGTTTGTGGTGCGAAGTGTGAACACATTGACACCATTGCCAATGTACACGTTTTCATATCTCAAGGTGAACAAGTGGTTGGACAGTTTTACGAATACGAATAAAAAAAAGTGACAATATACAACGACCGCCTGTTCAAAATTGATAAAATACTAGACACCAAGGGGCGAGGCCGCAGTGAGCGCTATTTCGTTAAGTGGGAAGGTTACGGAGACGAGTTAAATTCTTGGGTGCTAGCGCAAGATTTGAAAAATGCATAGTAGCCAATTTTATTTAACATTGCCCAGCAGCAACAGCTCAAAGAATTATTTTCCAAAAAACACAGTATCCAATTATACTATACATCTGCCGAGACAAATCCGATTAGAAGGTGACTGGGAGATGGCATTGTTCGAAGCGCATTATCCATGTTCGCTTATGATTGTGAGTGATGAAGCTTTTATTTAGCTTGAGTATAAGCTAAGTCTACCGGGTATTCCTAATTCGGTTAGTACTGAAGAAATTATGTTAAAGATAAAACCCGGATATTACAAGAAAATAACTGATTTATTAAAAATGGTCAATACTAAAAAGGTCGTGACTCAGTATTTATATATTGAATTTGATAAATAGCTGGACAGAGTCAATGAAACAATAATAGTGGATGGTATATCAGATTTACATTTCAGTGACGCGGTGTCACTGCAGTTTGGCTTCGATCCGTACGAAAATGAATTGGCAAATAAGCTCACGGCGTTATGGGCGCCTAATATAACTATGGGACTTACGACACACATGTCCGTGTATTACGATCTGATTGAACCACAGATGATTGGAGACACTACAGTGCCGCTTTTGAAGATCATCAATATTGACAGAGATAACTACGTACACGGTGCGCTTAAGACAGTGCATTTCACCAGTCTCATTATGTGCCAGTTATGAAAGTGACATATGAAACGATCGATAGAGACCTAAGGGAACATACTGGTAGAAAAGCGACATTCCTCTTTGAGACGTCGTACGTGAAGCTTCATTTCAAAAGAGCGCAGCAATGAATACAAACGATCCATTCTTGGCGTACTACCGTCGCCAACAATTACAGACTGGCGGTAGTATTGATAGAATACTTCGAGGTGCACCCTACCAGCGTGGCCATGGAATTGGCAGTTTCCTAGGCGGTATGTTCCGCAACATCACACCGCTACTAAAGTCGAGAGCCGCGGCTGTGGCCAAAGAGGCGTTGAAATCTGGTGTTGGATTTTTGGGTGACCATAGCCACGCAAGGTCCTAAGGATGCCACTAAAGATCGTTTTGGCCAATTTACCGACTCACTGAAACGCAAGGCGGAAAAAAATCAACGTGTGGTAAGGGGTGGTGGAGGCAGTGGCGACACTAGCGCGAAACGCCAACGCACAATGCGAAAGAATAACGCGAAACACCGAATCGATACTCCTGCGCGAAAGTACAACGCGAAAGCTTCGCGTAAGAGCACCGCGAAGCACGAAAGGCGCAACAGCATGCGTGTCATTCTGCAGTCTTTGGCGAAACTCCTTAGAGGAAGGACGTCATCCATGTAGAGTAGCGGTAGGAGAGTTAGAAATCAGAAGAAGAAGAAAGTGAAGAGAACAACTGTGCGTGATATATTCAATTAACGCAATGTGGTTCCTACATCAAAAGTCTTGCGAATGTGTCAAGACGGATTTGGATTTATTCTCCCTACCACCTACGCAGACTAGTATCGAGAGTGGTAAATGGGTTCAGTACAAACCAATGTCCACACTGACTTATGATTCGCCCATCGAGTTTGTTGTGCCGGGTAATGGTGAAGAATACACTGATCTTTCACAAACAATGAAACTACAGCGTCCATTGTCAAATCGACAGGAGCGGCAACCACAGATACCGATGAGGCAAAAAAAATTGGTCCAGTCAGCAATTGGTTACATACGTTATTCAGTCAAGTCGATGTTTGTATGAACCAGAAACTGGTTACACCACAAACAACATTTATGCATTTCGAGCGTATATTGAAAAATTGATGAATTACGGCTTTGATGCTAGGTAAAAACATTTAACATGTGGTCTATGGCAATCGGACGATGGCAATATGGACGATACTATGGACAATAATGAAGGATTAAAGGTGAGACGAAAAATGACAAATAAAATTCGTGAAATCGATATGGTTGGTCATCTAAATGTGGACATGTGTAGTCAGAACAGGTTCTTGTTGAACGGAGTGGAACTGCGCTTTAAATTAATTCGATCAAAAGATTATTTCTCTATTATGCCGGATGGTGGTGAATACAAGATGCATATTCTTGATGAGAATATCTGGATACGAAGGTGTAAAGTTAGCCCCACTGTACTGTTGGCGCACAGCAAGACACTTCAGACTGGTACAGCTAAATACACAATCACTAGAGTGGAATTGAAAACATTCTCACTACCATTTGGCGTAAGGAGCAAAACTTTGGACAATGTGTTTCTAGGTCAAATACCAAAACGAATTATTGTTGGTTTAGTCACCATCGCCGAATCTAATGGTGATTTATAAAAGAATCCTTATAATTTCAAAAACTTCAAAACCAACTACTTCACGCTGTACGTGGATGGTGAACGAGTGCCATCCAAGCCGCTACAACCACACTATGAAAATTACAAGGGTAAATATGTAATGGCGTATCACAGTCTGTTTTCAGGCTCCGGCATACACTTTAGCGATGCTGGTAATCTTATAAATATAGATGATTACGATGATGGATATTGTCTTATGGAATTTTATCTAACACCTGATATGTCAGCAGACGACACTACTCATTGCAACCTAGTGCGTAATGGTAGTGTACGTATTGAGATTGGTTTCGACACAGCGCTCAAAAAGACTGTAAACTGTTTGGTATACGCAGAGTTTGACAAAGGTATCAAAATTGATCGTCATCACAACGTAAATGTGAACGTTGGTGGTTAGATCAGCATCACTCAATCAGTGATTAACACTCATACAAGATGGATCGTTTACGCAGAGTACCGCGAAAAAATTTAGCATCTCCAATTATTTTGGATTTTAAATGTTTCAAGGATAACAATAATGACTGCATTCTGAAGGAAGTGTATGTCTTGGAATTGGACAGCGGTACACTGTTAATGCATCATATCGCCAAATCACCATTCAGCCAAGATTTCCTCACACAAGAGAAACTACGTGAAAGTTATTGGCTCAATAAACACTGTCACGGATTGGAATGGGATCAAGGTGATATCTGGTATCATGTACTAAAGGGAAATTGACGAGCAAGTTTCGCAAAACGATCGATTGTCTATGTAAAAAGTGTTGAGAAAATATAATATGTGCGCTGCAATTTTATCACAGATCACTGTACTACTAATGTTATTTATATCAACGATATTGGTTGTGGATCGCTATCGTCAATAAACAATCTACTATCAACAAGCGCGGTGCGGTGTTGCCACCACAAGACAGCTCACACACGATTCAACCTAACAAATTGTATCACATTACGTGGTTGGCTATATCCAAGTACAAATATCGATGAGGATACCAGTTCCTGCTTCTGTTTTACTACTTCTACTACTACTTCGGCTTCTAACAGTATTGATAAAGTAGAATGAATACCATAGAGATCCAAAATTATCTATCCAAACTGCCTGTACAGAATGTTGGTGTCTACGCTGCAGATCATTTACCGCATTATATCTCACTATACACTGATATGATTGTGAATACTGATCCTCACAATGAAGATGGTACTCATTTGGTTGCTTTCTACCTGAAAAAGGGAGGAGGAATTGAATTCTTTGACAGATACGGCCAACCTCCAAATCTACAATTCTACCAAGGGTTACTGAGATGCAACGCTCGTCGCTACCTGTACAACGAGCATCGCCTTCAAAGTGACAACACTCTGGTCTGCGGCCAATATTGCCTTGTATACCTGTACTGCCACACCCACTACGGCATGAAGATGATGGACTTTGTTCAGCTGTTTGATGGCTATTCTATTGCTCACAATGATGCGCTGATCAGAAGACTCTTTGCAAAAATGTATGCCAATTGAAATTTGAAAAATGTTCAATAAACTGTGTACTCAGAAAAAATCTTGTTATTTTCCTCCTCCTCCTTGACTTTAGTGTTTAAGCTGATATTCAATGAAAAATAAAAACTAAATTGAATATTTTTGATTTTATTAGAGTCTGTTTTTCTACCTATATGTCTAACTTAAGACTAATCTGGGAAAAAACGTAACAAGTGTATGAAATGTGACTAGATTTATTCGTATACATCAATAAATATCAACAACAACAATGACTAGAATATCAATATCTGTATTCCTTTAATGAATATGAACTTAATTCATTTAAAGAAAGTAGGAGGTCCATTGATAGACATCCTGATTTTAATATTAAATCTGAAATTTAATTCATCTATTACAATTTACATATTTGCAAATATATAACAAAACTAGATCTAATAAAATATATAAATTATATAACAAAATAAACTATAAACACACACGCATGCACTCAGTTTTATGTTCCGAAATCCCACCTCACACTCATGCGACGCCACGGATTCCTACAATATTTCCATCGGTGGTGGAAGAAAAGGTGCTATTGGTAACAGTGCCACTTGTGGGTATTCCATAATGACCCCATGGAAGTGAGTTGATTCCACCTTCTGTCAGCATGTATCGTTTGTCAACTGTGTACATGATGGTGTAATGGCTTTGGAAACGCATATTGTTTGTTGACTTCATTGTGTGCCTAAACAAACAATCTTCATAGTCTTGAACAGAAAGATCTTTCTGAACTACAGCGCGATTGATACATTTTGCCTTTTTTACAGGCGGAGGTACATCCCCATCGTCGTCATCTCCGTTACCTATTATAGCACATGTTCTACCGCCAAACACTACTCAGTACAGCTTAGCCATCAAACCGACAAACATCTTAATGACCACCCCACCGGCTTCGTCCTTAAACTTTCCCAAACCACTAGCATTGCGACCGTCATAGCAGATGTGGTTCTGGAGGTATTTGATGGTGTCAAAGTCGTCCAGGTTCTGTATCATGTCGCGGTAGACGTCTCTCGTATGGATTGCGTATATGATGCCGTCTGTATCCATGTAGGCCATTCTGACCCTATCCAATCCGTATCGTTCTACCATATCATCCACATCCATCGTTGACTATGGTCCAGAATGGTCATTCCAGCATAAACTGGTCTGTTCAGGATCACTCGCACCTTTGCCATATTCAGTAGGGCCGAATCTCGTTATACCAAACACGACTGTTAAAATTCGCCTTGGCCACGTACTTTGTATAGACTTTCTACGAGGTGGCGAGTTTCAGATTTTGATGTTTTCTGACATTCTGGAGACTCATGCCATAGACAGTATTGACCACAAGATTATACATCTCAACTTCGAACTTTTTGTTGGCATGCTGTCTAAGTCCGGTATTCAAAGTCACGTACGGCTTTAACCATGGCGACTGTTTAAAACACAGTACCCGGTGGATTCGAAGAACACGTAATCCATTCTCCATCGCTTGTTGAAGATATCAGTAGTGGATTACATATTCCTCTTTATCCATTAAGGTGGCCATTAGTTTCTTCGATCTTCCTGCTCCGCTGTTGGTGATGTCCAGTGATGAGTACGGTAGTTGGTATGCCGGTGCTCTCCGCACTTCCTGGCAAAACGGTAAGTCGCCATGTTTGTCATGGAGGGCCTGATCTCTAGGATATTCCAGGTCCACCTCCAAAGTGTAACCATACTCACCGTCTGCCGGAAGGTTTATGATGTCCAAGTCGTTGCATTCCGAACGTGATAACAACTCAAAGTTAGCATATGGGTGTGGCTTGGACATTGTCCAACCATATAGGTTAATAGCGTCATAATACATCAAATATATATCATTGTCATTCTCGACGCTACTCGTTGATGCGCTCTGACCGTCTCGGTAAACGCCATCTTCTCTTGTAAATTTATTATTGGTGACGACGTGTCGAGTAATGCATTGGGTTATTCCACCTTGAATATCCTTCTCAAAAAAAAATACTGGTCAACGTCCTGCAGGGTATCGAGGACCAAGCCGGTCATGAACAACATCACGTCCCAAGCGTATGATGGTAGCGTAAGGTAATGTGCTGGATCCAGTTGTAATGTGTTAGACACATCTCCCTAAAACCCTCGAACATATCTGCCAACAGTAGGACATCTGTCTGAAGGCATATGTCGGCATTTTGTCCGAGGGTTGTACAGCCGAACTTAGTCCAGACACTTTGGGCGTGAGCATAATCCCCATCTTCAACAGCATCTCCGAGAACTGCAATTGGTGGTAATGGATCCTCGTCAAGTACATCCATCGATGAGATGTGCTCGTAAGGAAATATTCCTTTCCGACGCAAAATGTTAAACTCTTTCTGATTAGCGTATCGAGCTCGTATGGTTTTCATTTTATCGGCCGGCAGAATAGAAACCAATGTTGCCAATGACTTACCCATCAACCTATATGAATCTACAAACTGTAATTTAATACTAATCCGCCGGCCTGCGCCGGGATACTGAAAGTGTTTGGAGAAGGTGATATACTTCTCCTCATTATTAGTGAGAACATCAATGTCTCCTTTGTCAACTGTGAGCTCTCTCACGATGAAGTGAGCATCGTAGTTTGACAAATTGTGGAGGTACATGTTTATGGTTTCTTGTTCCTTGAAGCGGAGATTGCAGGATCGATATGCAGCTCCTGCATATACACTTGTACACAAAGGACAACACTTGTACGGAGGTGAGTGTTGGTGATCCCTCACCTTGACATCATTGTCAAGAACATTATCAACGATTTTCATTTAGCAAATGTGGCACACAGATGCTTGTTGAAATGACAACTCCTCTTGTTCTGTAAACTGTTTGGGATCACTTTATATTCGTCGACCGTATAACATTTGTCAAATCTTTCGCACATCATCCCGTACTTATTTAATAAAATGCTGTGCCGCATCCTCACCTCTATACAAGCGGAGTTTGGAGAAGGTGTTGGATTCTGTATCTTCGTCGTCGCAGTCTCCATACCCGGCGTTTCTGTTGTCATCACGAACGTAGTAAGCGTAAGCGTATGGCACATAGATATTCCTGACGTTATTCAGCTCACCTGCACTATGCTGTTGTCCCACTATGGCGGTTTCTGGGTCCCGGACTGGTTGTTAGACTGTAGGAGTAATATTGAGAGGTTGGTTTGCCTCATGTGGCACAAGGGCGCACTCAAAATCTGCATAAATTGAGAATCGCGTTCTTTGATTGCGCTCAGTGTGTTGAAAAAAGATCTCCTTCTCTTCTGCTACGTCCGTTATCAAAGGAGCATGGGTTGAACAGTAGCGCTGATGTTCTTCCAGACGCTCATCACCCCTGAGGCCTAACCTAGTCGGTTGGTTGTCGAAATATGCGAAGCATCTCTTGCATATAAATAACTGATGTCTTTGGCGAGTCAACTGACTAGATACCAACCCCTCAAGATTTTTTATCAGAGCATAGTGGGATGTCCTCTCATTGCTAAGAAACAGAAGTTCGAAGTGGTTGGGTAGCTCTAGATCCACAATGCGAATAGGATAGGCAATGTGTTCAACTTCTTGATTGGTGACGTTCCTCTTCCTCTTCTTCTTAGCCAGACCATACACATTTACGCTTACGCTGGGGGTATTGCGCTCGAACGTGCGGATTTTTGATAAAGTAACTGGAAAGTTGAGATTGTCAAAATTGAAATTGTTTTGTGCTCGGAGCTCTACAGACAATTTATGAGCTCTGAATTGGTTTCTAAAGGGATCTACAATGAATTTAGATAGGATTGAATATTCAAAACATCGTTCATCTGCATCGTTCAGCACATTAACCACAGCTTTTTTCATGGTGATATCTTGCGGCAGCGGGATAAAGGAGCTACCTCTGAGAGGGTTGTACATCTACTCTCACTTCTTTTTCTAACATCCTAACAAAGCTCCATCCCGAACCCTTCAATTCAAACGTATCCTTTCCAACATAATTGTTTGTAGGAATTGCTGGCATATTTCCTCCACGTCAGAGGTTTGGAAAAGGGAAACTTATTTGGTTTTAAAGTTCCGCTCGCAAGATTCGCCATGTACATTCGCGAATTGGCAGACTAACCACAACTGTACGTTTAAGGTATAACTGCTGTAATACGCATCGCATGAGTGTAATTACCTGCGCCCGCACTGAACTGAGGAATGCCGTCAAAGACACGGTTTGATCAGTGGGCTCAGACGGTATGATTTATATCACCCGAGGAATGCCGTCTGGAACTCCTCAAAGCCGAAAGCAGCCAAGTCGCTAGGGATTATTGGCTGTAAAGCTTCATCGTCGCTGTCAGCTGACGATGAAGAAGGCGCAGATGATGGTTGCTGCAGCCCGCTGGGACCGGTGACTGCTAGATCCACTGGGACCACCTGCTCCTGACGCCCTCAGCATGCATACCGCATGTGCCGAGCTAGTGCATCTTTCTTCGAAAATGCCTTACCTCATCGAACACATGCGAACTCTGGAAAGAGAGGCAAAACCTCTATTATATATATGTTATTTAGTTTAAACTAAAGATTATTGACATCAATGAGATTCATTTAGATATTTCATGTTAAAGTGATATAAAAAAAACCAAATGTAATAGTGAAAATGAATATTGTGATGCAAAGTTATTTAATCTTTAAGAGATTTATAACGTACTTCTAGTACTGAAAGATTATTTGCTTTAATGTGATACATGTTAAAAATAAAGTTTTACAAATAAAAATACCACTACTTTATTTCATCTTTGAAATATTTAAAACGCACTTCTAGTACCGAAAGTTTATTTGCTTTAGTGTGTTACATGTTGTTTTTAATGTTATAAATAAATCAAGTTTTTAAAAATACTACTACTACTAACACTAAATGATTCTTACCTCTCAGGGCTTCGTTGAGTGCCTGGGCGGGAATCAGATTAGGATCGTTGGTGGGGTTGTCTCTCAGCGGTGCAGCAATATCTGAAAAAACAACGTGGAAATATAGCTTATAAATTTGTTTTTTTTTTATTTGAACTTGATATTGCCAATACAGACGTGAAAATGGTCGAATAGGAGGGTAAAATGACGCTTTTGGAGCAGTTTTGAGTTAAAAAATACAATTTAAAACTGAACATGTTTACGTTAAAAGTATAGACAAATATAATTATGTACTGTTTATCACCGTGACATTGGCCTCTGACCTCGAGATAACAGGCTCTAGACAGGTTGACGCTGTGAATTGGCTGTTGTTTATTGATTCAAGACCACACCAATTTCATTTTTAAACGAAATAACGCTTTTGCATTTATTTTTTTTTAATATTAAGCTTTTGTTGTTAATGAAGTGTTGAAAACGCACGTTTAGAAAATAAAACATAGCTTGAATGAGGTTTGGAGTCGTTTTTAGTGATAAAACTTTGTAAAAATGAGGTTTGCGAATTTAATCCAGGTCACGTGACTCGCCCTACGACAACGCCCTACGACATTTAGGTCGCCGTTACGCCTCTTTGCATCTACTGCCATACCACATATAGCGCATGAAAAACGACGCTCAATGGTCATGATCTGAAACAGAGGATAGCAAATTATGTAGATTTGATAAAAAAGCTGTGGTGGGGGGGAGGAAATGGTGTTAAGGATCGTACTATCTAAACTCTTACATGGTGTTGTTCTTTTAGACAATATAAATTACTTGAGTTTATATAATGATATTCATTTAATAATTAAAACTCATTTAGGTAGTAACAACATTATCGATACATAATTCTCAGAATTGCTTATTGAAATGATCTCTACCATTTATAGAGAAATGGTAATTTACATCATGAGTAATTTCTTATAAAATTTAATATTCTTGTGATTTTTTTAGACAATATACAAAATAAATATCATTAGTGCTTATTGAACTGATCTCTTGCGTTGTTATAAAATAGCATATAAAGAATATTACGCAATGGATAATATAATAACATTCTTATAAAAATGATTCATAAAATTTAATATTCTTGTAAATTAGAACTAATGATAAGAAGAATGAATTTTACTTATGTTTAATAATCCAAAGAGAATAGCACACACGTAAACACACACAGAAGCGGAGCAAAGCTGTAGCACAACTGTACACTATGGTGTTCAGACTAAGAATGAGCTAGGAGTCGACGTTTATCGGCTTTGTTGGAAGTGCCTTGTGTTGGTTCCCAATGGCGGACGCAGGTGTTGTGGAAAAAACCACCCTCAGTCTGAGAAGCTATCGACGGAATGTTTCCAATGGGTTGACACAGCTGCAGCGCAGGTGGATCCTAACAACCCCAAGTCTGGGAATGTTATGGTGAATCCGCTACGCAGGTGCATCGTAAATGAACCAATCTATAATGGCATTCTGACAAGGGTGTTTTGTTAACAAACTGACATCGTTATAAAAACAATACCACGTCTGGGAATGTCGGGGTGGCACCTTTGTCCGTAGAAAATTATCATTAATCAATGTCGGAGAAGGGTCCATCGTTAAAGGCCACTTGCTGCGTAATAACGTACCTAGTATATGTAATTCGGAGAAGGGTCTTTTAATGGTGGTTGCTATCGGGCAATAAATTTGACCCTCTGTCTGGGGGTCCTTTGTACCAACGACATTATCATCAATCACTGTCATGTTGGTCGGCCGGGGAGGGAGGGGGTATTTTTCAATTTTATTTAATTTTTAATTACATTGAAGTATGTGCAATTACTCCAGTTATGTTGATGCACAATTACTCTAATTACGTATGGTAGGTATGAATATTAGTTAGAGTAAAAAAAGAAAATTTGCATATTAATTATGGTAATTACATTTTTTTTAATATAAGAGTAATTAAAAAAATTGCATGTTAAATAGTTATTAAAAATTTGCATATTAATTAGGGTAATTAAAAAAACCCGGGGGGGAATAAAATATGAAAATCTTTCCCCACCACCCTCACTACACGCAGAATCGGCTAATATACTCTACTAACCTGTCTTGTGCTTACCATAAACTATAAAGTGTTGTGGTTTTGTTTCCCTTCAATAGGCCGAAGTGACGATGTACCATGAATATTTGAGCGTCCCCTAAGTGAAATACCAAATTAACCTATTTAGAAGGTGTAACAGTTAGGAAATATTCTAAGAAGACATTTAATTAATGCAAATCTTGTTGAGCCCTTAAACCACACCTACCATACCTTAAACCCTAATAAGACATAAAAAATATCAATAACAAAACAATAACAAATTACAAACATTGTCTTTCCAGTTGTTTCCTTCAAACAATGACGCAGATTTGTATATGACAACAAGGACACCGAAAGCGCTTCTCAGTCTTATATATTATGTATCTGCGAGAATGAAAAGTCTTGCCAGCATGGTAGTAAGGATGCAGCTCTTGTTTTATGTAGTGCCAAAAACCGAAATACGTATTTTTATTTCGATTAAATGTTTTATATTTTAACCACAAAATAGGTGGATTAGGTAGTTTTTTTAATTGTTGTGTATTTTTATGTTACAAATTGACTTATTCGCTTACTGATCTAATTATTCTTGTGCTGTGCTACAACCATGCGCCAATTTTTCTAGGTTAAATTTGGTACTCCTACCATTCATTGTCTTGTGAATTATTGTTTACAGCAGTCGTATAAAAGTGTTTTTTTTTATGGTTTTACGAGTTCTAATCTCCTATGATGTTTTTTTTAACTAGACAATAATTCAGTTTGGGTTGGTAAAGTTTTATAAATAAGTTTAAAATTCTAAAAGTGTTTGTATTTGAACCTAAACAAGGATTATTTCACCAGAACGTCTACCTAAGAGCTCCAGTTTTAGCGGAAAGGTGTGGCGGCTTAAACAAATCTGTAGATAAAAAATATAATTCATTTAGTATACTATCATAATTATAAAACAATTTATTATAATTATGTAAATCAATAAGCTATATTATTTAAAAATTCCACGACAAATCTTATTTTTTGTTTAACAGTATAATACCGAATAAATGATAAATCAAAAATTATGTATTTGATTCCATTTTTATAGGTGTAGAGACTAAGCGAATAAAAATACTAGCAAGAAAAACCACCTGTACAACAGAAAAAACACCTCAGGCCAACATAATGACTTATGAAAAGTTCATTAAAAAATGCCAAACAACATCTAGAAAACTGCTTAAAATAACCCCGTGCACTTAAACATGACGTAATATTAGCGACATTTCCAGAGAGTAGAGTTTATCGTTTGTATTTTAACTCATACAGTCTACCACATAGTGGAAAAATAATTTTATTACTTTTTATTTTTGAAATTTTCTTTCCTCATACCATAAAATTAATTTGTGTTGCATATGTTGCATTTACTTAACAGCTTCCTACAATTTGACAAACTAGTTTGTTTGATGGAACATTTATTGAGCTGTCTAATTATTCAACTTATCATATCTGTAACTAACATAGATTAGACAGCTACGAATAATATCTGAGACCATTCGTAATGTACAACTTAATATAATTTTATAACTATAAATAAATTCATCCTTGAAATTGTCCTTAAAAATCTATATTTTGATGGAACGCAGTTAAATTGTTGATAAACCCAAAATGTACTACTTATTAAAATTAATACATGCAGTAATATTAATCAAATTTTTTATCAGATATATGATGTTATAATTACGAAATGTAATACAACGTCACAAAAAACGCCATACAACACTTTAAAATGTATTTACACTTATGATGTACTCACATACAAGGCGGTAAATATACTTAAAGGACTGCCATACCTTAAACCATATAAACATTTAAAATAAAGTAACACAAGATTTATCACAATTAATTCAGATGATACGGTCCAATGGTTAATTATTCTTGAAAATCCGGTAATAGGCAGGATCAAAGCAGCGGATTACAAGCCTTCAGCCAGATCCTAAAATAATCATTGTTTTGGAGTTCATTAAAAATATAAAACGATAAAAAGCATCAATACAGCTTTATTTCGTTTCCCTTTGCCACAGTATATTATGATTTAAAACTTTTTAAGAGATCGTGAAGCGTAAAATGAATAAACATTATAAAACTAAACTTTTGAGGAGATATCTTGGATATTATACCATGATAACAGGATTTTTAACGATAAGGTGTATGAATTTTATTACGTTTTATATATATGTATATATATATATATATATACAATATCACATAGTGAGAGGTGTTAGTAATGAATAGCTTAAAATAATAAATGTTATACTTGCACACTTTATCATTACTTTTTCATTCCGATAATATTAATTTTCTCCAACAATGGAAATGGAAAATTAGTTTTGTGTATGTGCAACATCAACACAAATTAACGTTTCACTTTTCAAATATAAGTAAAAACTTTGTGCATGTTTATAAATATTTTATTTTAAAATACTCCCTGAACATAAAACCAATGCTTTTAGTGCAAGGCATTTGAACTCAGACTTGTTATTAAACCTATCTAAAACGGAGCTTTTTAAAAATCCTAATCTGTTAAAATGATTGACCATTACAAGTAAATTGTATTGTTTAGTAACTTAAGAATATATAATAGCGGATTTTGCTATGCCATGAAATAAAACATGTAATCAATTAAGAATTTATTATTTTACTCTAAGTCACTGAGATATATGCGTATAGTTTTTGTATTCGGTTTTTTTGTTTATAATTACATATTTCTTTAAATATTTAATAAATTGTGATAAATAAAAGGCGAACCATTGAGCTACTTACTGAAGTAAGAGGTTCAGATTTGTATAGCTTAAACAAGGTCTAATACTACCTGATAGCCAAAGGAGACGAGAAGTCATTGTTACTTTTTAATCTTTCGCTTTTTTTAGTTTTCGTAGGATGATAACAGTCTACGTTCTTTTGCAGTTGATATTAAAACGATATATAAATACCCTGCTAAATCTCCTTTATTAAATATTTCTAAATTACTATATTAATTATGTGTACTTAAACCTTAGTCAATATGTGTATAATTATAATAATGGCATAGACCTTAATAACATAACCAGGGAAACTCAATTCCAAGATATAAAAAATGTACTACATTATATACAATTGTATGGTAATTTACAATATAATTTTGAAGAATTTCAGATCTTGACTCTCTTGGAAATCACTATTTCAAAATATTTAAAAAATTTGATGTATTTTTTAGCACTATGATATTAAATAAAATTAATTTCTGGATACACCGGCCGCAGTAGCTCAGAGGTAGAGGGCTGGCCTCGCACGTCAGATGTGGTCAAGCGTAGGTTCGATCCCGGCCGACTGCTGAGATGCTTTTTCATGACGTGTCACCACTGGCTAGCACGCGTGACTATTTCTGTTAACTGCACCTCGCTATCCTTAGATCGCCGCACAGGACTATTAAATTGTGGCAACGGGCAGTTGAGGTTTTTTAGGAAAATAAATCAAATTTCTTCGGTTATGATAAAAATCTTTCGTATGTATTTACTAATAATATATCAACATATTTTAGATTATCTTTAAAAATAAAGAATAATTTACAATGAACTTAAAATGTAACCGTAAGCGTAAGATAGTACCACTCAACATGTGTTAAAGGGTACATGTTACATTAGACCTAGTAATGTGGGAGGTTTCGTCCTTTTATAAAAACAGGTGTCCTACTGTGTAAGAACCTTTGTTAAAGCTATTATTACGAATTTCCCATTGTGTATTTTTTTGCCATTATTCAAAGTGTAACTGGCTTAAAAATATGTTTTAGGCCTATAAGCTAAACCATAAATAATTTATATCATCACATATTCTTACCGAGTAGATTAATATTTACTACAAAACTAATAACTGATCGGAGTGATATATTGGATTGTCATGGAAATAATTAAAAATGTTGTTGCTTTACAATTCATTTTTATAACAACATATTGATACGAACACGGTTAATAATATGCAGGGTGTCTCAAACGTCAACGACCAAACTTCACAGGTTTGTTATATGGGCTATTTCAAACAAAAAAAATCATATATGATTGCCATATTACTCATAATTTACAAGCTAATGGCGTTTTTAATAGTTTTTATAATCTGTGTATTGCAATCTTATAAATTATTTTAAGGCAAGAAAATATGCACGGAGGACCATACAACTTTTAAAATATATAAAAATGAATAGTAATAACAAAAAAGTTTTTATGAGTTTAATGAAATTAAAAAACACAAATTTACGTAATTTTGATTTAAATTTTACATTTTAAACAAACTTTTTACTTTCTAACGGTGTTTCTGCCGACAGTTTCTGCCTTAGAAAGTGATACTATAACTTTAAAATTTTCCTTTTTATTGCGGATAATAATAGTAGTAAGATATTATTTCATTTATTTCCCTAACTTCAGCATTGGCGTATTAAACAAAAATTTAATACACTTTTCCAGAAATCAGCCATTATTTTCAAGTAGCAAAAAAATATAAATTAAAATTAAAATTGTGTTAACTTTTAATTTTATTAAACTCGTAATAACTGCTGTTCTAAATAGCTACTGTATTTTTAAACGCTGTAAACATTTTATGGTCCTACGTGCATTTTTCTAGTCAACAAATTATTTATGAGATTGCAATACACATATTATAAACAAATATTAAAAACGTCAATAGCTTTTAAACTATGACGAATATCATATGAACATACACATCATTTCTTGTTGGAAATAGTCCATGTAACAAGTCTGTGAAGTTTGGTCATCAACTTTTGAGAATGTAGTATCATTAATACATGTATTAAATAGAAAAATAATTCGATATATATATATATATAAATAGCGTAAGAAAGTCCTTTTGCGTTTACTCTAATGTTACACATAAGGTCTGAAGATTATATAACTCGCAACTCTTAAAAACTACATACTGTTATTTTTAACTATGACCTAAAATATGACCTATATCCTAAAGACTTTTAAATGTAAATGAAGGTTACAATTAAATCTAATCAACCCCCAACCCCATCCACTTTGTAAACTTTGAACGTATTAGGGTAATTATTTGAGCGGCCTTGTGTTCATAATAATGCTCATACTAACAGAATAAACAAAACCGCTAAAATATGTATTACAGACATCAGTTTGTATTGCAGATTACGTGGTTCTTTTTAAAACGATTTTTAATTTAATTATAATTAATAAATTGCTTTGGGTTGGTTACGATTACTAAAACGTTTTTCCAAATATATATATATATGAACCTATATGTTCTTAAAATATGAAAATTTGCTACTTTAAATGCTCTAATGATTATTGAAAGGGTTACTCCAGGGGGAGTTATAACAATGTCTTAACAATGCAAGAGCAGCTCGCAAGCCAAGGGACAAGTTGTTTATTATTTACCAAAGCAGCCACCTCATTGTATTGTGGTCTGGCTGTAACAAGTTTACTTTAAGTAATGAGATATTTACTGACTAAATAACTATAGGGTTTAACAAAATATATAATTACCTGTATTTGGCTGTGCTTGGATGCCAAGGCTAAAATATATGTGATTTGTTACGTTCTTAAAATTATTTCTTTGTATATTACTACACAGCATATTATTGTAGTTTGAAGATATAATATATTAAGTTCAAAACTTATCGTTATGGCATTATACAATCAAGATAACAGGATAAGGGCTTTTGATATAACTTAACTTTATATAACTTTTGATGATTCGCAATATTTGTTAACTGTTGATCTTAGACCTACCAGTAGACTGGGGATGTGGATAGTCAGCCTCGGGGCCAGTGTAATTTCGTTATTGAAGACAGAGTATCCTCCAACCTCTTACTTTAATTGAAGGAATCCCTCGTTGGATAACTCACGACGGTTACAAATTCTTTATACATATTTTCAGCTAAATCCACAGTATTTATTTAGTATTGGTCTTTAAATTAAACTGAATAGTGTTAATTTATATCAACCAATTATACTAGCAGTATTTATGTACAACTGCATCATTAATTTTATTCTTGATTGAACACTTGCTATTAATCTTTCTTCACTTTTTTACTGATTTAAAATTAGCTGTTATCGTAATTTTCATAGAAATGTAAATTTATAATAGCTAGTCTAAACAAATTTACCTGGAAAGGTCATTTAAGGGATGTTTCTGATAGTATAAATATTTACATGGAGAAAGGGATGGGTCCACAGTTCCGTAACGTAAAAAAATACAAATGAAAAAATTTAAACCGTAGATAAATATAATGAAATCACCAAAGACACTGTGATCCATGGTGTCTTAATAATTGATATAATATTTGTAGAGTCTGATGCAATAACCCAGCCAAAAATATCCGTAATATTGGATTATATTATGAAATTTAAATATCTTTATTACAAAGTTTTCTAAAATTAAAAACAAGTTGTCTATGCATATCCTCTTTATTACAACATAAAAGCCAAACGATCAACTGTGAATATGCTAGAACATTAAAGTTAAATGTTCACCTGTTCAATCTGTGTTTAAAGCATAAACATGACAAATATGTACGCTAGTGTACGGGTAGTTAATTAACTGATGGACAGAATATCTAGTTGAACTTTCTGATAGCTTTTCCATCAGCAAAAGTGTTTACATATCTTAAAATAAATTAAAATTTAGTGTATCGGTATGAACAAAATTAAACACAATTTTTTTTATTTCAACATACATGACTTTGCAATATTAACGAGATTAAATACATTATATTCATTGAATTTTTGATCTTGTACACACCAGTGGCATCGTATATTTAACGTTACTAGAACAACGGTCCAAAATCATGTTGGTGCACTGGCAATCGAACTCGTGACCTCTTGCACCGAAATTAAAGACGCTAACCGTCAAGTTAGCGAGGCACTTACAGTTTTAAAATACCTATACCCTACAAAGAAGTTTTATCTTGTAGTGAAATTTAATTTTAGTTAATGACCCCAGCCTAAAAGTTTACATGGTTTTATTTTATTAATAGAAGCTCTATACATAACTTTAGATAAATTAAAATTCAAGAGCGTTCTCTTGTTAGACACTAGAGATAAATTTCAGCTTATTTTTCCTCTGTGGTGATCCCCTGTCAGAGGCCTTAACACAGGTTCATGTAGAGACACGATGTAACAAGATATTTCCTGGCAGACGTAAATTTATATATTTGAACACTATGTATAAATTTACACTATGTAGCTTTTGTTTTACTTCAATATTAGTGTGTAAGGTAGCTTATTTATAATAAGTCATTCTTCAAATTTAAAAAAAACTTTGAATAATACACAAAAAATTGATTTCATTATTTATTTATATTGATAGTTTCTACTGCAACTATTTCTTCATCGTTAATAAATAAATCTATTATTGTAAGAAAATATTACTAATCTATATTAATTCCAAATTGACTTGACATCAGAACAAAGAAGAACCTTATCGCCTATTTAAGTGTGTGTGGTGTATTTATATTTGATATGTTGATATATAACAGGCACTAATTAGTACTCATTTATTTAATCTTTATTACTCAGGATCTATTGTTTTAGAGCATTAGGTTTTTAATAAGTCAAAAGCACTGCCAGATTACATAGAGACGATTTGATATTTTTTCAAACCATTGATATTTTGAACAAGTATCAGCTTGCACATGGCTTACAATTACAACGCATTTTACGATTTTAACACTTTCGCTGTTGCAAACATGATTAATCATGTAATTTGCATAAGTTTCTATATACAAAACCCCGATCGGGGTCCGCAGCAGCCAACGCGTTAAATATTAATTTACAATGATAAAATAGGTAATAAATACATAAATTGAATACCTTATCAGGAGGAAATATCTATTGCTTTAGAAATAATATGGTTTAACAATTAGGATACACTGATTGTACATGAGATTTAATCAATCCATTAAACTTTAGCTCTCACCTACACCAAGAATAGACACGGAAGTCTACTGGCTTTGTTGCATGTAGGTTTTAGGTCTTTAAACTACGCTGTGGTGGGTTTTCTAATGTTTTATACTTGACTTTTATTGAATCATTTATAACCTGTTTGAAAAAGATAGAATATTATACTGATTAGTAGGGGGGTTTAGCAGATTGAGTATGTGGCGGGGGTGGCGGAGGAAAATTTACATTAATTATTCCTCCCCCGCAATTTATTTTTTTAATTTCCCTAATTAATATGAAAATGTTAATTACCATAATTAATATGCAATTGGTTTACTCTAATTAATATTCATATGTTTAACTACCATAATTAACTAGAGTAATTGTGCATCAACTTAACTAGAGTAATTGCACATACTTCAATGTAATTTTAAAAAAAGAATTAAAAAAGTAACCCACCCCCCCCCGCCGACCTACATGACAGTGATCGATGATAATGTCTTTGGGACAAAGGACCACACAGAGAGAGGGTAAACTTTTTTGCTCGATAGCAATCACCATTAAAATACCCTTCTCCGAGTTCCATTATACTAGGTAAGTTATTACCCAGCAGGTTGCCTTTAACGATGGACACTTCTACGACATTGATTTATGCTAATGTTATGCCGACAAAGGCACCACCCTGACATTCCCAGACGTGGGGTTGTTTTATAACCATGTCATTTCGTTAACAAAACACCCTTGTCAGAATGATATAATAGTAGGGTTGATTTACGACACACTTGCGTTGCGGATTCACCCCAAAATTCCCAGAAGTGGGGTTGTTTTTATTGCCAAAGCATATAATGCAGTGACGCTAGATTACAAGTGCTGCAGCCCCCTCCACACACAAACCCCACCACAAACAGTTGTCGCAGACATTTTTAACTCATTCTACCTCTACAACATGGCCAACGATGACCAACATTTACTGCACTTCATGCACCATGTCATTAGTTTGGAGCAGTAGGTCATAGATGGAAACATCGATGTTGACCACGTAACAGTAGTGGACACTAGATATGAGCAGTTGGATGTTTGGCGGTACAGTCGCGATTTTCTTGTGGATGAGCAAATATTCAACCGGATTTGTGCATTCATGATTGAATTGTACGAAATGAACATGTCGGATATATCAACTACATTGGTGGAGGTGGTTGTTGCAGAATCTTACGTTGACTCTGGCATCGAGAGCAATGACGAAGAGTAAGTTGTTATCAGCTCGACATAATAGGCCTTTTTCAAGGCCACAAAACCTTTTCATGTTAGGGACAGAAGGGAATCTCCCTAATAGTGGAAGATTACCTTGGACTTTTACCATTATACCGTATAAAAAAATCCATATTTTTGCCACCCGGGATTTTTTCATTTTTATTTTTAAATCTTGATATATCTAATATCATAGAAAACCTTATACCACTCTCCAAATATATATTTTTTTAATAAAACTAATTACCATAAGTGTCTAGAGTAATTGTACATCGATGTAACTAGAGTGACTTTGCATAATTCAATGTAATTATAAATTTTGAAATACACCCCCCTCCCGAAAGAAAAAATTAAAAATTTCACTATCCAATTATACAATAATTGTCCCTAAGATCAAGTCTTAAGTGGCCTTGACAAAAGCCTGTTATGGGTGGTCTTGAAAAAACCCTGTTACATGTGCAATGTAACTGGGGTTACAGTCCAGTTACATGTGAGGAACTGGGGTGATGTGTTTGATTTCTCCATCTCGGAGTAATTGACTACAGCAGCAGCCATCCTCTCAGATTCTTGCTTCTTAAGACATTCCGACCACTCCGCTATCGCCAATTCATCATCCAAGTCATCAACCAGGCACCAATCTGCATAGTTTTCAATCCATTCTTCTGCACATCGCGGTTGTCCACACCATTTGGTAAAGGCATACCCCATTGCCTCATCCAACTCTGCCCTTATTTCATTAATTGGGCGATGTTTAAAATAAATCGCCTCAACAAAGGCCAACTTTGAGTCAAGGCAGCGTCGTTGGTACACATCGTCGCTCTTCAGTTATATCAGAACTGAATCCCAAAATGTCTGAGTTCAAATGGTGGGAGAAACAAGTTTTTATTTAAACAGCTGCATTGTGGGAACCAAAAATATCCACAGGAGCTTTGACAGGCGTTGTATTTATTGCCCTGCGGGGGATCATTAACCATGGCACCTTTTTCAGAATTTAATTATAGGATTTGTTTTTGTCTATACACCTGCGCCCCAAACATCGGGTCGGTTTTATTAGTAACCCGGGGATCGCCAACAAAGACCAATGTCCAAAACACTTTTTTAATTAAACTAATTACCATTATTACAATAATAACCCCAAGTAAGTATAGTAATTCTGCATAAATCGATTTAGAGTGACTTCGAATAAATCAATGTAATTAAAAAAATAAATAAAAAATACACCCCCCGAATTTTTATTTTATATTTTTTTAAATCTGGATTTATCTAGTATCATAGAACGATCTATTCTGCCCTCCAAATATATATCTTTTTTAATGATACTAATTACCATATTAAGTAGATTTGACAATAGACGCTGTAATTTCTAACATTTTTTGCGAATGATCAGTGTATTCTACACCGTTGCCCGCACAACAAACTCGATGGGAAAATCATCAGTCAGTCTGGAGATTGGTTTGTACTGAACCCATTTACCACTCTCAATACTGGTCTGCTTAGGCGGTAGAGAGAATAAATCCAATTCCGTCTTGACACTTTCGCAAGACTTTTGATGTAGAAACGACGTTGCGTTAATTTAATATATCAAGCGCAGATGTTCTCTTTACTTTCTTCTTCTTCTTCTTCTTCTGAGTTCTAACTCTCCTCCTCCCGCTACTCTTTGGATGACATCCTTCCTCTAAGGAGTTCGCCAAAGACTGCGGTGTGACACGAATGCTGCTGCGCATTGCGCGCTTCGGGGTACTCTTACGAGAAGGTCTCGCGTTGTACTTTCACGCAGGAGTAACGCGTCGGTGTTTTGCCTTATTTTTTCGCGTTGCGCGTTGGCGTTTCGCGCGAGCGCCCCAACTGCCTCCACCGCCCTTAGCTCACGTTTAATTTTTCCGTTTGCCTTGCGTTTCAGAGAGTCGGTAAATTGTCCAAAACGATCTTTAGCGGGATCCTTAGGACTTTGCGTGGCTATGTCACCCAATAATCAAACACCGGATTTCAACGCCTCTTTGGCCACAGCCGCGGCTCCAGACTTGAGTAGTAGTGTGATGTTACGGAACACACCGCCTAGGAAACTACCAATTCCATGGCCCCGCTGGTAGGGCGCACCGCGAAATACTCTATCGATACTACCGCCAGTCTGCAATTGTTGGCAACGGTAGTACGCCAAGTATGGATCCTTTGTATTCATTGCTTCGCTCTTTTGAAATGTAGCTTCACGTCCAACGTCACAGAGAGGAATGCCGTTTTTTTACCAGTGTGTTCCCTATGGTCTGTATCGATCGTTTCAAATGTCCCTTTCATAACCAGCACATAATGAGGACTGGTAAAATGCACTGTTTTATGCGCGCCGAGTGCGTAGTTGTGTCTGTCAATATTGATGATCTTCAAAAGTGGCACTGTAGTGTCACCAATCATCTGCGGTTCAATTAGATCACAACACACGTACATGTGTGAAGTCAGTCCCATAGTCAGATTAGGCGGCCATAACGCAGTGAGCTTATTTGCCAATTCATTGTCGTACGGATCGAAGCCCAACTGCAGTGACAGCGCGTCACTGAAATGTAAATCTCATATACCATTCACCATTACCGTTATCTTGACTCTGTCCAGCTTTTTATCGTATTCAAAATATAAATACTGAGTCAAGTCTTTGTAGTATAGATCATTTTTAATAAATCAGTTATGTTCTTGTAATATCCGGATTTCATCTTTAACATAATTTGTTTAGTACTAACTGGAATAGGAATACCTGGTAAACTTAGCATATACTCGATCCAAATAAAAGCGTCATCACTCACACTCATAAACGAACATGGATAATGCGCTTCGACCAAAGCCATATCCACTCACCTTCTAATCGGATCTGTAGTATAATTGGACACTGTGTTTTTTGGAAAATTATCCTTTGAGCTGTTGCTGGGCAATGTGAATTAAAATTGGCTATTAGGCATTTTGCGAATCTTGAATTGAACTCGTCTCCGTAACCTTCCCACTTGACGAAAAAGCGCTTACTGCTGCCTCGCCCCTTTTTGTCTAGTATTTTATCAATCTTGTAGATTGTAGTTGAATATTGTCACTTTTTGTAATTCGTATTCGTAATACTGTCCAACAAATTGTTCACCTTTGAGATTTGCCAACGTGTACATTGGAAGTGGCATCAATGTGTTTACATGTCGCACCACATACACTTCTTTACTCCAATTAGTTTAGTAACCTTTTGAAAATGTACCTTCCACCTTAGATATGTGCACTGTTATGCCAACTTTCAGTTTTGGCTTAACACGACGCGGTATCTTACCGTACTTATTACGCCATACCTGATACAATATCTGCTTATTGGTAGCGATCACATCAACAGGGCGTATTCTGGCGCCAGACTCCTGTGCGCGCTGTTATTGTAAGCATTAACCAATTTGTCCGGCCCATCTACATAACGATATGTATTTTTGTAAGTCAAATATCGCCACATGCGTGTTTTCAAAGTGCGATTCATACGTTCCACTACAGCCGCTTTAACATCTGCATTTTGTGTAGTGACATAAATGATTCCGTATTGTTTGAATATTCTTTTATCTTGGCACCAGTGTATTTGGTCACTTTGTCCGTTTGTAAACAGCTTGGTGTTTTGGTCGCTTCCGCAAATATCTCCTTGAAAGCGTTGGCCACTTCTGCTCCTTCTTTCCTCTTCAAAGCTCTCACATACAGACTTTTGCTAAACTCATCTATTACAGTCAATAAGTAATTGAGACCATCGTTTTGTTTACATAAGACCACGCATATGATTCAAATCAGCTTGCCACAGTTCAAATGGGCCATACACTATGTAAGGATTGCGCGGGAAACGTTTACGTGCTGGTTTGTGCAATGTGTAAGTGTCCTGTGTTTGTAGCCATTCAATCACTTTACGTTTTGAAACTGGTTTTACAGCTCACACTAAAGGAGCTACACCACCAAACGACGCTGGTTCGCTCGGATTGTAATACAAACGATCCATGATGAAAACATATCTTGTGTACGGTTCCTATGTGTCTAAATTTGACATTGGTTTGTTTCAATTTTAAAAATCAAACTCCCCCGCCACTGGTGTAGATTTTGCGCGTTTTCCTCTAGCCGATCATGATCTATTTATAATTGGTGACTTCAGTATTGATTTAGTTGAACTAATTGCGTCTTCTTCATCATCTGAACCGCCTGCTAATGATGATGAATATTCAGCATTTATTACTTTTAGCGCTCTTATATTATTCATATAGTCCTTTGTGATATTCATCGCTTTCTTGCTTTATACAAACTCCAACAGGGTGTATCTGGTCCCTTATCTGGCGCTGTGTTTCAGCAGGTGAAGGTGCTATCCACTACCGTTGTTGTATCTCACGATGTCTATGGCGCTCACCACTTCGTTGAAGCGTCTATTAGATATACGCGAAGGTGGAAGTCATCACTGACCTACCCCTCCAGGATGACGATGATAGTCTCGCCAAATGGTGTAGTGTCGCGCTCCATTGCAGTGATGAGGTAGCCACACTCCTCACGGAGATCTCAAATCCTGATGTAGATTGGGGCGTCAGATTTACAGTTGTTGAGCGCAGTCCTCAGGTCAATGGCTGTGTCGGTGGCGACTCCACTCACGTTCGCGGATGCTTTCATAATGCTAAGAGTAGGATGATGTGGACTAGACGCAAAGGTGGCTAGGAATGATGCCCATCGTGGCGCGTCCTCACCTTATAAGCGGTCATTGCGGCCATTTTGTACACAGGTGTTCGCCGCAGCTTTGCCGGCAAAATACAGACAGGTCCAGACTCGAATGCAGTTGTCTCACGCAGGTTTCTTGCGCAGGTGTTCACACAAAAAACCAGCGCGTCGCAGCTGCTCTAATTGATTGATGTGGCAGCTCGTTTCTTACAGACTATCAGCTTCTTCGGTTTTGGTGGCTGTGAAACTACGTTGTGTAACAGTTTGAGTTAATCCTGTAATTTTTGGCACTCCTGATGATTTATCAATCCACATATTTTCCACTTTATTAACTTATTGTTTAATACATTCGTGCATTTCACCATCTTTGTCCAAAAATAATTCACACATGTACATCAAATCAATACTATCGTATAATTCAATTTTTAATAATATTTGTCCTTTGTTTCCCGGTTTTTGAACGGCAGATGTATTACCATTTTCCTGCCATGACACTATGGGGCAATCATCTGTTGGTTTTGGAACCCATCCTGGTTTCTTATTTTCCGATTCGATGGTAGACGGCCTCTTTCGATTCTTGCTCACAGATGGCTTTACAGATGGTGATGGTGGTGTTGTCAATGAATGACTGCATTGTATGCCGTGGCAATAAAAACAACCCCACGCCCGGGAATGTTAGGGTGGCGCCTTTGTCGGCATAACATTATCATAAATCAATGTCGTAGAAGGGTCCATCGTTTAAGGCCACCTGCTGGGTAATAACTTACCTAGTATAATGGAATTCGGAGAAGGGGTTTTAATGGTGATTGCTATCGGGCAATTAATTTGACGCTTGCTGGGGGGTCCTTTGTCCCAAAGACATTATCATCGATCACTGTCATGTAGGTCGTCGGGGGGAGGGTATTTTTTTTAAATTTGTTTTTTTTAATTACATTGAAGTATGTGCAATTAGTCGAGTTACGTTGATGCAAAATTACTCTAGTTACTTATGGTAGTTAAACATATGAATAATAATTAGAGTAAAAAATGCATATTAATTATGGCAATTAAATTATTTTTTATATTAATTAGTGTAATTAAAAAAAAAAATTATATTAATTATGGTAATTACAAATTTGCATATTAATTAGGGTATTTAAAAAAAACTGTGGGGGGAATAAATTATGCAAATTTTCCTCCGCCACCCCTACCACATACTCTATTGGCTAAACATCCCTACTCTGATTCCATGATCATGAAAAAATGTTATTCCGTCTGTTATTAGAGTGTTTTATTTAAGTTCTTGTAGCATTTACGATGGTCAACCCATTTAAAAATAATTTTAAACTTACTTTTTATGGTGAAATAGTTATAATTAGATTTGCCTCCTGACTTTCCTGTGTTGTAGTTGATTTGTCGCGTTTCGTGAAAAAAGTGTTATCATAAAATAGTGCATCCGCGACTGCGTTTCATCCTGGTAAAAAAAAGAAAAGAGTAGCTTACACGATACATTTATACAAAAATACATTTAAAATACCAACGTAGATGAACACCCATTCCGCAGTTGTTGTCGCTAACCGTTCGAACCCACTGCAATCATGTGGCCAACTCGTCGACGTGATTTATGTCTTGTTCAGTTTTTTAAATATATTTGGGTAACTGATGTATAGTTTTTTCCCTGTTTTTTGGTGTTTTTTTTAATTCAACCATAAAGAAACACTGATACACGGGTGACTGAATGACAGCCAGATGATGTCACTTTGTTGATGAAACGCGCTGCATCTACTACATCATTAACGTCAGGAGGTAAATCCAATATTAATTTGATATTGACGATACAGCAGTAGAAAATTAATTATAATTTAATATCTACTATAAATGAATTTTTGAACAATATCTTGAGTGATTATTTTGTAAACAAACTTCCTATCTGAATAATTTTCAAAGTTTTAAACATAATTTATTAATTGATTTTGATGTAATTTGTAATAAACTGAAATCGTTGTAACACCTTTCAAGTCAATGTTAAGGACATTTTCAAAATATTTAACTTAAAATTAGCAAAATAATAATTACTGACAACATATTGTTTATACTTTACTTTTTCTGACAAGTTGTCTAATAAAACACCCATGAAAATAATTGAAACACATTATAAAATATGGGTTATGCTACACAAATGTTGAACCCAACCCTTTGGGTCACTATGAACAAGCCTTGACCCCCTCGGTCACTTTACCACTTTAAATTAAATGGTCGGACTGGTAACTTAAAATAACTTGATTTGGCTGATGCAAGTAATCACTGTAAAATGGTTAAATTGTATACATCGTTTTGGCACCGAATTTAAATCGTAAAATATAAATAACTAATATATATTGAAGGAGATATAATTTACTATTATTTCACTGTTTTACTGGAACATAAAACATGTATTTTGTTTATAGACTTGTTTATATGTAACAAGATTATATAATTGTGTGCTAAACGAATCCTTTGATAGAAAATCCGTCTAGAAAAAAGTACTTGTAACGATTCTAAAATATTTTATCAAAATGCTGTGTGATATTTAGTAGGTCTATCAATACAAACCGAATGTACACAAATACTTTGCATGTTGCACGTATATTAAAGTATAGTCCAATAACATTTTATATTTTAGCGAATTTCCCCTATAGGGAAGAAGCTATGACCGTATGTCTCATGGTAAGACTTAAGCCCCAGACCATGATAACTTTTCATTTTGAGGTCCCCCGATGCCAAAAACACCATTTGTTCCAAATTTTTATATGTGTGTGTCCGTAAGCAAGATAACTTTCGTAAAAATGGTCCGATCTTAATTAAATTTGGTACAAATGTGTAAAGTACCATTTATTTGAACGAGTTCGAAAACCAGATGAATCGCACCATCCGAAGGGGGGTTTGTGGGGGGTTTTGTACCCCAAAAATGTGATTTTTGGGGGTTTCACATGTAATTTTAATTTAAATCAAATTTTAATTTATACCATTGAATTCAGCTTTAAAAAACAAACAATTTGGTATTTTTATCATTGCTCTACGTCAATTGGTTACCGAGATATTGAAAGTGCTAAACACAGTACGTTGTCTTATGTTATTCTTATGGAGAAAAAGAAAAATTGTATATCTCGCTTATTTATGAACATAAACTGGCGAAATATGGTATATGGCTTGATCTGGTTGTGGTTTATTGTTTTTTGCACAAAAAAAATAATTTTCGCCTATGGTTCCTGTAGCAGCAAACCTAGGTACTTGGTCCCCATGTTATTCTTATGGAAAATACTTAAAATGTTATATATCGCTTATTTATGAATGTATATGGATGAAACTTGGTATGTGACTTCACTAAGATGAGTTCTATTGATATTTGCATAAAAACCCATTATTTTGTGTACCTTGTTGCAGCAAACCTGCGTACTCATCCCCAATATTATTCTTACGGAGAATAATGAATATTTTAAATATCGCTTATTTAGGAATATATTTCTTATGAATCGTGTTAATTTTGTTAATGTGCTATGTTATATATTCATTGGAAATTCGCTGAGTATGCAGGTTTGCTGTGACGGGGGTATTTAAATATACTATGTGTGGAAGGGGATTAAATGTAAATATAATAAGTCTTTTGAGACAAATATATATTACTATATCAACCATATTGTCTTTAGCAAAATAATCTATTATAAAAAACTGTTAGAACTATCTTTAAACTTGTGTGCAAAGCACTAAACGTGTCTCAATCAATGAAATAGCTTTAATCTATGAACAAACACTTAAATTAACTTTCAACATAGCATATACAAACAAGTCATTTCAATATTTTTTTTAATTATAACAATATTTTAAAAGGTTAAGTTAGTATGCCAATGATAGTAATTTCAAATATCTTTTAAGTGATATGTAAAAATAGTTGGAATGGTTATTTTGAAACTGATAAAACAGTTTTAAAGTTATTTAACATTTATTCAAAGTTATTTTAGAAATAAGGTTAATATTTGTAGCAATCTAGATTTTTTAATAATTTTAAATCGATGACACAATGGCTTGGATGATTTAATGTTATGTTAGAAAAGTCTAAAACAAATAATTAAAAACAACTTATTATATGTTTTATGTTCAAGTAATTTTAACGCAATTTCTACTATTTTAAATAAGTTCCATAACTTTAATTTATTATAATTTTAATATTAATTGAAATTTTTAAATTTATATTTTTATAATGAATTTACTTACATTTAAATCCAATGTCATTATAATCTATATTATTTTAAATCTCCTTTTAAACATAAACTAATTTAAAAATTTTTTGAAATTATTTATAACATATAGTAGATGATGTTAATGCTTCTCGGCAGTTTAAAAAACCTGTAATACGCTAAGTTATATATTTTTGTTTTTTATTCAGTTATTGTACTGTATCTAGAGATCTGATCTGGTTAATATATAGCGTAATAATAGTATCAAATAAAAATGGAAGTGAGTTTACAAAGGCAAAGCAATCTGAAAATAGTATACTAACGCTACAAATATCTTTCCTTACTGATTGCCTAATTTAAATATTTCAGTTCTTATTTCAACATTAAGAACTTAAAGAACAAGTGTTTTAAAGCTTTCCTTCTGAAAATAGTACGTACTAATCCCTCATAAAGTCAGTGAGGAAAACCTTTTCTTGTGGCTTGAATTGTTAAAATAAGATATTTTCTCGAGGATTCGCAATTTTTACCATATTATTCATAAAGTGTAATTGTAACTTTAGAGTAATACTCATGTTACATATAAACAGAATGTAAAAAAGCTTTTTTTGACATGTTGGCTAGTATCAGAAGTTACTAAAAATGATCTTTATTTTTAGATATGTGAGTAAACACATTTAAAATATAGAAGAGAGAGAATTTCCCGGAGCACGAGATTTAAAGCGATTGCACAAAATGGAAACATGAAATTATTATGTTTCAGCATGTTTGAGGCAGGTTACACTTTGGTGAATTTAGATTTAGATTATTAGCTATTAAAGAAAAAAATATGAAATTATATTGTTTGGCCACTTTTAAGTGCAAAAGAATGTTTTAGTAAGAAGTATTATTGTTTTTAAAGCGTAAACATAAAACTCTGAGTTAACCATATCTGGTGTGCATTATAGTACAGCTTTTGAGGAAAAACAGTAAACTAAGGGATACATTTTTTTATTGAAAGTATAGTTTATGTTAAGAAGCAGTTGCTCTAAGATTAGTTCTATGAATAATATAGCCAAAGGGAAAATGCTCATCCAGAAGTTCTGATTGTGTTTAAACCCATCATCAATCCCTTGCTTTTTCACAATAGCTACGTGTGATCCACTATATCGCACCCTAAGTGGTAAACTATGGGCGAAACTAAACAAATATGTGTGATTCAAGCATGGATATAAATTCAGCAATAGCTTAGTGTAAATTGTTTTATCTTTATGAATCGAAACATGTCATACAGTGAATCAAGGCTAGACAAATAGCGATACATTTATTTGATCAGTCTTAAATGGTAAGCATTTGCGTAAACGCATGATCGTGATTTTGATTTTATTGCTTCTGGTCACGAAATGTTACTCATTGCCAGCAAACATTTAAAACTTATTTTTAGCAACCATATTTTTGTTTATCATGCATTATTTTATTTCCCTACGATTGTGGAAGTAGATATGAAGCCTAATAAGAATTACTGGAGAGAAATGGGTTTCTTCTAAATGTATTTATTAGCTATCGGGGTAGGCGCCTTTAAAACCTAATTCATTCTTGGTTATTTTGATAACGTTTCCCGATGAGTTTCTCAAACTAACGCAATATTTAACGACTAGTTAGTTTGGAGGTTCTTTAAAACAGTAATACCGTAAAGTTATTTTACATTTAGAAAACTCTATACGTATCCAAATATTTTACGTAAATATATTAAATGCATACTCATATTCAAATACTAACTTTTTTTAGTCACAATCTATTATTAATTTTTGTTAGGCTAATATACTTTATGTGCTTGGGACAATTGAAACGTTAAAAAATAAATCTCAAATTTGAAATAATATATTCATATATATATATATATAAAACATAATATGACAAATATAGTTTTAATTTGATTCCTTTTACTATTTTAGGATGACGGTGTTCAAGTAGAATCCCACTCTGTTATTGCATGACACAAATGGAAACCACTAAAATAATTACTGAAATCAACCCCAATGTCTACATAGGGGCACATATATTCTGATGATGACTTTGAAGAAACTGAAACCGAAGCCAGACTTTGAAGAAACTGAAACAATAGAAAAATAAAGAGTGTTTAATCGTGATTCTACACTAATCAATAAATTAGTGTCCAAAAGATGAGTTATTTGATATTCAAGAGAACAGCCAATTATGGTAGAATTTAATGGTCAGTAGCTATCCCCAAAATTGCAATAAATCATTCATTTTATAAAACTAATTGGATAAAATAAAACTACGTCTCACAACACTACACAATATATGTACATTTATACTGTACTTACATACAAGACGGTAAATACACGAAAAGATGGCACAAGGTGGCTATTAATTTTATTTGTATGCTAAAATGTTTTGGAGGAACAAAAGGAACTTGATAACGTTGAACAACTGTTCATCCTTTACTAACTGTTCCTTTCCGATCAGTACCGAAGAAACAATCATATTTTAATAACAAATTTAGGTACAAGCAATTAACTTTATAACCGGTTAAATAGAAACCAATTTTTCTCCAGATTAGTTAACGTTGAGCAGTTTTCTCATAAATATTGGGTTATTTCCTGTAACTGGTGACGGAGTTGTATAAGCAGTCCTAGTCACGTTTCGGTACGAACTTTCTCATTGGAAGTCTGTTGTCATGAGTTTCAGGAAAGATAACTTAATTTGACCGTCGTTCTATTTTATCCCTGTTAATTACAACTATGATAGTTATAATTTTCTCACATGTTCAGAATAGTTATTAATACTTATAATATTGTTAGATCGTTTAAAAGTAATGCATCGTAAAAAACGTACAAATGCAATTGCGTAGGAATATACTTTTGATGGCTTGTATGTAATTTCAAAGTTAATGGTGATTTTTTTCATGAATCGGAAATTCTTTATGAAAATATTATGACGGAGTCAATTTACATATCCTTTGTCATTCATTATATGGCAATGAAACGTCACTCAACTGCATCTAATTGTGTATTTAATAGAATAGATGAGTTATGAGCTAAATAACAATTGTACGTTTTTATTATTTGTTTAAATCACTTTAGTTGACAAGAAAATTGACATTAGGTATCGGCTAAATTATCATGGGCAACCCAGTAGTATCCACTTACGGGTTACTAACAACAGTTAGTAACAAATAAGGGGGTTCGTATCTAGTTTGATCGAGATCGAACCAATGAAGAGCCTACACTCAAACCAACTGTTACAATAAGAGCACTGTGTATTCTGACGTATTTTATAACTATTAGGACAATTAAATTGACCAACTGAACGTTTTGGTGTAATTGAACATCGCTTGGTTTTGTTTGTAATCTTCTATGTATTTATTTTTCAATAATTATTAGTTGTGTATTTGAAAGAGTGTTTGAAATGTTCTTAACAATGAAAAGATGAAAATGTTACGTTGCTTTTGGACAATGAAGTAAGTGTGTCAGTTATATTATATTGTATTATTATTATACTCTGCAGCAGTTTGTACTCGCCATGTAATTAATTGTCTACTAATCCCATCTTATCCTATTTACCTAGTTGCATTTGCAACCAGATGTATGTAATCGATCGCCATGTGTAATGAGGGCAGACATAAAAACACGTCAAGGTTTTTTAAATAAGAACATTGTCATTACAATATGTACAAAACAAAAATAGTTCTATTAGCTGTATAATTGTGCAAATATGAGAAATATAAGTTCTAGATTATTCTTTATACGTTATAACTAATCTGAACTTTAAGTTTCTATACAATACATTTGCAAACAGTCCAAATATATCCTTTTAGCGAATTTCCCCTATAGGGAAGAAGCTATTACCGTAGGTCTCATGGTAAGACTTAAGCCCGAGACCATGATAACTTTTTGTTTTGATGTCCCCAGATGTCCAAAACACTATTCGTTCAAATTTATATATATGTATATATATATATCTATATATATATATATATATATATATCTATATATGTGTCCGTGAATGCGATAACTTGAGTAAAAAACGTCCGATTTCGATGAAATTTGGCTCAAATGTGTAAACTGACATTTATGACTTTAAGTTCGAAAACCAGAAAAATCGGACCATGGGAAGGGGGGTTTATGGGGGTTTTAAATTTTCCAAAAATCAGTTTTTTGCATTTTTTACCCTAAAATTTTTAAAACACTTAATTTTGGTTTAAACCATGTTATAGAGCTTAAAAAAACAAATAATATGGTATTTTGAATTATTAACCTAGGTTAAGTGGTTGCGGAAAAAATCCAAAAAACATGCTCATAAAATCTCCCATGTTAATCTTATGGGAAAACAGTTTTTGGCTTTTCCTCAGTTAATTTTACTTTAAACTTCACATTTTCTTTTACCAATCACTTCAGCTCCACAAAACAATCATTTTGGTGTTTAAATTGTGATTCTACGTCAAACCGTTGCAGAGATATTCAAAGTGCTAAACACAGTACGTTGTCCAATGTTATCCTTATGGAGAATAAATAAAATTTGATATCTTGATTATTTATGAATGTATATTGATGAAATTTGGTATGTGGCTTCATGTTGTACTGGTATATTGATAATTGCACAAAAAATAAATGTTTTGTTGATTGTCCCCGTAGCAGCTAACCTGCATACTCAGCCCTAATGTTATTCTTATGGAGAATAAGTAAAGTTTTATATCTCCCTTAATTATGAACATAAATTAATAAAACATGGTAAGTAGCTTCACCTGGTTCAGTTATATTGATAATTGCATAAAAACTTATTTCTTATCTTCCTCGTTGCAGCAAACCTGCGTACTCAGTCCTAATGTTATTCTTATGGGGAATAAATAAAATGTAATAAATCACTAATTTATGAATGTGTTTTTGTCAAAATTGGTGAGTGGCTTTATGTACTAGTGAGAAACATATCAATGCATTGGAAATTCGCTGAGTACGCAGGTTTGCTGCGACGGGGGGTATTTATAAATACCAGGTAAACATGTAAATATTAAAAGTTGTGATTATTTATGAAAACTTGTACTAACCTTACATTTTCAATAGACCCTTCCTGCGTTTGCTGTCCAATACTCTGATTGTTATTTGCAGCATGTTGTCACGCAAGGTTCTCATTACCTTTAGCAAAAGCTTTGTGAACCATCAAAGAGTGAACATATGTTCTATGATAAGATCAATTTCTGTTAGTGAGTATTACGACAAGTATCTCAGGTTAAGTTGTTATAATGTAGCAATATGATAAATGTATGCATATTTTAAAGCCAAGCAGCTTTTATTATGTTGTATTACTTGAAAGGTATATTATAAGTAGAATTTAGAGACAGCATACTTTTTGATTGAACGGTACGCTACTAATGTAATTGGTACTTATTGACACTAAATATTGTTCTGAGAGGATAACCAGACATATGGACTTTGTTCGCTGTAATATGATGATTCTTATAACATCCCAATAGAATCAAAACTATCAAACAAAAAAGTGTATTGTTGTTGCAACCAAATATTTGTTATCATATTTATTTAGTTGAGGAAAGAAAATATATTGTTAGTAGTAACACATCCATTCGTTTGTAACAACAAAATTAAATTGTTCAAACATTTTGTCTTGTCAACAAATTATTTTGTCCTGATATTTTTCTACAGCTAAAGTAGAAAAATGCCTATTTATGCCAATGGAAATATAATATCACATCTAAAACTTTATTAGTTGTAGTTAATTCATCGTACCAACCAAACATTTTGTTCATTCATCAATATATTTTTTTGTTCGGATGAACAAAAATATTCTTGTTATAAATAAATAACTTTCAACAAAATAATTTGGTTATTTCAACAAATATTGTTGCTATCCGTATTTTAACCAAATTATTTTTTGCTGTAACTATTTTTTTGGTTTTGCAACAAAGTTGTTTTTTTCTGTGTAATTGTCTTTTTTACTTATCGAGTAATCGTGTTGTAACTCCAACCCATTATACTAACTACTGCATAATTCCGACAGAAATAACAACCAAAGTGCACAACTTCACCGTTTTGTCGGAGTAACACCTTGTCGAAGTTATCATTTCGGAGCTATACATGTCACTAAAAATTTCATGGGGTTTAAAAAAGGTACTTCTGCATTATACTGACTACCTAGTTTTAATAGAAATTTATAGTGGGCCAAACCCCAAAAATAAAACGGAACCAAAGTTAACCGAAGTGACTTTTAACAACTTAGCCTAAAACAAATAACCGGTATCAGGAAACTGACAAATACTTTCTCCCTTTTAGCCCAACTTTAATGAATAAATTACTTTTTATTTACTAAATATAGAATACAAAACACGGTCGAATGTACAGAAAATCTTGTAAACAAGTTTTTTTTTTCAAAAACATCCACCCAAATCCCTGTTTTGGAGGCACTACAGAATCCATTGCTACAAACGTGGTTTTAAGAGCAGAAATGCACCCTATTCCCCCGAGGGTTATTAAGCGGCAACATATTTCGAATTTACTCTTTTGGGCAATGCTAAATTGACAAGCATATCAAGTTTAAACGAAATTGATAAGTGAATAAGAGAGAAATAGTAATTTTTGTATTCCCCATAGGAATAACATTGGACAACGTACTGCGTTTACTGCAAAATTTAAATTTTAATTTTCTCCGCAACCAGCAATCATAGAATAGTAATTCAAAATACAAAGTTATTTAGTTTTTTAGGTCTTTTTATTGGTGAATAGTAATTTTTTTTATATTTATGTTTTATCATAAAAAATCCAAAAAAATGAATTTTTGATGTTTTAAATCCTGTAATTGCTGAATCCGAATTTTTACAGAAATGCGGGTATTGTCATTTTGTTGGAAAACTAAAGTTCTACAAATGACTAAATTTTAATTAAAATCGTTAAAGCAGTTTTTTGAGAAATTTTGATTTTTCATGTTTTTTTGCGGTTTTCGGGGGATAATTACCGTTAAAAATAAAAAATTCAAAAATATTAAAAAATACCTGAAGATATCTCAGAATAGTACCTACATACCAAATATCATAAAAATCGGACCATTGGTTAGGGCTCTAGCTCGGTACACATCCAGACAGACAGACATCATGTAAAAATCACTTTTTTGGGTTCAGGGAGCACCAAAACGAATATTTCCACTAAAAACTCAGATTCTAAAATGTTGACGAAAGCAAAACTTGTACTCAGCGAGGTATGAATATAAATGATGGCGTCTTGAACCTCTGTGTTTTTTGTTGCACCATTTAGCCGAGCCCTACATCCATTCTACTTGCTGTGTACTAGCCCCCGTTTCAAGGTAGACAAAGTTATACTTGTGTGGCTAAATCGCAGTAGTGAAAACCCGCATTTCTAACTCTTTTGATTGGTATTCCCTCCAGCAGTCAGAAATTATAGTCCTACCCGGTTCGATATGCAGCTGTATTTGTTCTATTAAGGTTTTAGTTCTTCTATTGGGCACACTCACTAAAAATCGGCCACCTGCTTCCCTACACAATCCACCAAACACTTTCTATTGTGGTAAAAAACGCCCTGCATTTTTTTACGTTTTGTAAACAATGACTCGTCAATTTCGACAATACGGCCAACGACTCCAATTTTGCCACCATTCTTTTGTTACATAGAAAAATTACAAATTCTCCAGACCTAATTATTTCAATCGATAACTGTATGAATCGACAACCCTAATTGTTTTTCACACCACGACACAGTTTCCCAATATAAAAATCTAACAGCAGTTTAAATGGAGTTTAATGTTGCCAAACCAAGTGTCAACTCGCTGACCAACTTTTTTCATCCACAATCTTTTGGTGAATTTCCAAAATATGACTAAGACTTTTTCAACGAATACAAATTAATTTCATGTCCACTCTGCCAAAGTTTGGAAGTTATTGTTTTTCTTGTAAAAATCTGACTGCTTCCTCTTCGCTTCGAGGTAAAGCTAAAATTAAAATGTTGTCACTCATCACGATTCACTAACAATAAACTAACAACACGCACAAAGGTTAAGCTTTCACAACTCGAACGAAACGGAAGACGGACTAATTTAAACACTGACACCGCACCGGCCAAGAACTGACCTTTCACCTGACCTTGACCGAATGAGGAGGGGGGAGGAGGGGTTTCGCGACATATGATTAATTCGATCGACAAAACAGTATGGTACTGCATACTGTATTATAGTAACCCAACCTATTACTACCGTTACAGGTGGTGGTTGGTATAATGCATAAGTACAAATCAACCTTTTGCTAATTGGATAAAGATAAATCTGGCCTGATCTTATATTTCGATGTAGTTTGAGGTAGAATTTATGACACTCTGTTTTACTAGCAGAGACATACAAATGTGTGTAGAGATTATCCTACATATAATATTTTATTTTAGATTCGTACTTGTAGCCTCTCTAAAATATTGTGAGGGACAAATTGATAATCAGAAAGCAGTCTACATTTCCACTTAAAAGGTTGATGTGCGAGTTATATTTATTTATATGAGCAAGTAAAATTTTGTTGGTTCGGTAAAAAAATATAAATGTTTTCAAACGGATTGCGGAATTTCATTTAGTGTGATACCAGCACATTTACATCTGGGAAAAATATTGTATCCGATGAGGCCAAACATTTCAACTTAACTCAAAATGAAGTATTCAATTCTCAACGATCGGCAATGCTGGTGGATTTGATATTTTAACAATCATACAAAGGTATAAGCGAATGGACATTGAAAACTCACTCTGAAATATTGGCAACCGTTAAAACATTTACATTTGTACTTTCTCAACTATAAATGGCTCGAGTAATTTTATTTAAAAAAGATATAGTTTTTCGTTTGGTCAAAGTAATTTTTTATTTTATAGTTTGCGTGGGAACAAAGTAAGTTGTCATGAAATAAAAACTGTAAAATAAGAAGAGATCGCAGTAAAATAAATCGTGTAAAAGCAGGTTTAGGTTTAGCATGCAAAACTGTCACTGCAGAAATAAAAACACTGGACACAATCTGAATAAATTATGCCTCTCGATCAAAACAGCATTGCTCACTAACTTTAACGCTTTTGTCGGCATTTAATTAGTAAGCATTTTAAGACATGCTATATTATTAAAAACTCGAATTTAAAATATAAACGGGTAGAAACTATCAACAATGAACTAATTTAAATACAAAAAAGTAATATTTATTTGCGTGAAAGAATTATTGAACCGATTTAGTTTAGAATGTTATTTAAAATGTAATATAATTTATAAACACTGGTACAAAATGTTTGTGTTAGTTGAATCATTAACAAAGATCATCACGGGATACTTAAATATACAGATTTACACCCTATCAAAATACTGTAACTTAAAAAAACTATTGATAATAGTTTACTCTAATTTGCTTTAACATCCAAAGCCGCTGAATGTAAGTTTTTACCTTATTTTCCACTGGAAACTGAAATGTTAAACAAAATTTTGTATAAAGTTCTATCAGAAAAGTAAGTGAACGGTAATTCAAATTTAATTTCAAAAACTGCATTGAAGAATCAACAAATTACACAAACAAAGTCACGGGACAACACAAAGAATTCATCGGGAAGTACAAAAGCAGGATGCCGAAACTATGCTAACGAACCTTGTTACGTCCTACAACCTTACACTGTTGTTTAATGAGTGGATCTACAGCGCTGTTGTTTGAGCATACCTCGTTTGTCTCAAAGAGTTGCTTCATTGTAACGGGAAAGCAATTAAGCATAATGAAGAATATTGCAGCCTTGCGAAGTAAGAAATTCAAATCAATGTACTTATATTTATTAGTCAAATATATACAATGTAAACTAAGTTACCCTTCTAGTAAATATGTCAATACAAATCATGAATAAAAGATATCATTAAGAATATTATCGATTTGAGCAACCGATGATTTGCTGTCGATCCACTAAACAAATAACAGATAAACTAACTACCAAAATTAATACATCAATCAAAGAAAACATTAAGGATAATCATTATCTTAAACGAAAATATTCTTATGAATATTAAAATAATTCTTATTATTATAATCGTAATTAGGTTTAGTAATCTTTTAATAAAGACTAAAGAAACAAAGATATCAGTTAATATGAAAATGACTGAAACATATATTTAACTGCTTTTAACATATGTTTGTCATTAGTTCAAGATTTTGTCTGGAAGTAATACAATCACCTGAAGTGAACCTTAATATAATACGTAGCCACGTGATTTCAAAACTATCACTGTGTACATAAATTATTATTCCCATCAAATCAAATTGCGATTTCTAGGGTTGTTTCATGAACATTCGAATACTTATTTAAAGTGTTTCTCATCATATAAATCCTAATTAATGAAGTGTTTAACATATTTTTATCCAATATTATTTGGTTTTTTTTAATTTTGAAAATTTGATTAAGAAAAAAATAGAATTTTATTTGTTTCTCATTAGTTTTTACTTAATAAGAAACGAACTATCATAATATAAATTTTGGAGGTTTATAAAAGGAGCAACAATATTTTCTTGAAATACAATTTAATGCATGTCTTCTTTTCGTACGTCATATTCTGTGAAAAATAAAATGAATTAGTCATTCAACAGTTTAGAAATTGCAATTTATTGAATAAACCAACATACAGTACCATTTGAATCTGAAGTCTCTTAGTGGTGTTTCTGGTGTAGATGAATTATTAAATACCCCCGTCGCAGCAAACCTGCATACTCAGCGAATTTCCAATGAATATATAATATAACACATTAAAAAACTTAAGAAATGTATTCACAAACAAGCGATATTTAAAATATTAATTATTCTCCATAAGAATAACATTGGGATGAGTACGCAGGTTTGCTGCAACAAGGCACACAAAATCATGGGTTTTTATACAAATATCAATAGAACTCATCTTAGTGAAGCCACATACCAAGTTTCATCCATATTCATTCATAAATAAGCGATATATAACATTTTAAGTATTTTCCATAAGAATAACATGGGGACCAAGTACCTAGGTTTGCTGCTACAGGAACCATCGGCGAAAAATTTTGTTTGTGCAAAAAACAATAAACCACAACCAGATCAAGCCATGTACCAAATTTAGCCAGTTTATGTTCATAAATAAGTGAGATATACAATTTTTCTTTTTCTCCATAATAATAACATTAGACAACGTACTGTGTTTAGCACTTTCAATATCTCGGTAACCAATTGACGTAGAGCAATGATAAAAATACAAAATTATTTGTTTTTTTAAGCTGAATTCAATGGTATAAATAAAAATTTGATTTAAATTAAAATTACATGTGAAAACCCCAAAAAACTCATTTTTGGGGTACAAAACCCCTTAAAAACCCCCCTTCGGATGGTACGATTCATCTGGTTTTTGAACTCGTTCAAATAAATGGTACTTTACACATTTGTACCAAATTTCATTAAGAACGGACCTTTTTTACGAGAGTTATCGTGCTTACGGACACATATATATTCATATATATACGGTACATATATATATATATATATATACAATATATATATATATACAAATTTGAACGAATGGTGTTTTTGGCATCTGGGGACCTCAAAATGAAAAGTTATCATGGTCTCGGGCTTAAGTCTTACCACGAGACCTACGGTAATAGCTTCTTCCCTATAGGGGAAATTCGCTAAAAGTATATTGAGTAACAATACTGATTCTGAGTTGGTTAAAATTGTATTGCTATTTATATGTATGATTATGTGAACATACTAATTGATAAAAATGCTGAACCAAATACTGGATTAAGATCCCAAAATGGTTGTTAGCGAATTTCCCCTATAGGGAAGAAACTATTACCGTAGGTCTCATGGTAAGACTTAAGCCCGAGACCATGATAACTTTTTGTTTTGAGGTCCCCAGATGTCAAAAACACTATTCATTCCAATTTATATATATGTATATATATATATATATATATATATATATATATGTGTGTGTGTGTGTGTGTGTGTGTGTGTGTGTGTGTGTGTGTGTGTGTGTGTGTGTGTGTGTGTGTGTGTGTGTTTGTGTGTGTGTGTGTGTGTGTGTGTGTCCGTGAATGCGATAAATTGAGTAAAAAACGTCCGATTTCGATGAAACTTGGCTCAAATGTGTAAAGTAACATTCATGACTTTAAGATCGAAAACCAGAAAAATCTGACCATGGGAAGGGGGGTTTATGGGGGTTTTAAATTGTCCAAAAATCAGTTTTTTGCATTATCACCCGAAAATTTAAAAAAAAATTAATTTTTGTTTTGACCATGTTAAAGAGCTTGAAAAAACAAATAATATGGTTTTTTTAATTATTAACCTAGGTTGAGTGGTTGCGGAGAAAATCCAAAAAACCTACTCATAAAATTTCCCATGTTAATCTTAAGGGAAAAAGGTTTTTTGGTTTTTATTCAGTTAATTTCAATGATCAATTTAAGTTTATCTGTTAAAAAAGGCAAGTTGTACTGTTTTTTTGTAGACTTTTCTGCAGCATTTGATAAGATTGACAGAAACTCTTTATTTTATAAACCGTACAGTATAGGGATTTCTTCCAAGATTATTAGATTTTTGCAGTGTTTTTATAGTGGTACTTTAGCAGGAGTATGGTGCAAGGATGGTGTGTCAGAGTGTTTTGAAACAGCTAAAGGCTTGAGGCAGGGATGTTTGGGAAGTCCTTTGTTTTTTTCCTTATTTTTAAATGATTTACATGAGGTCCTAGATGGTGGGTGTAATTTTGGAGGCAATAGGGTAAAAGTTCTGTTGTACGCGGACGACATTGTTTTGATTGCCCCGTCTCCAGTTGGGTTACAATTGATGATTAATAATTTACAGACGTACTGTAACACGTGGGGCCTGGAAGTTAACCTGGACAAGTCAAAAGTAGTAGTCTTTAGAAATGGGGGTAGGCTAAGTAATGACGAGCGTTGGCGTTTTAAGGGGCAAACAATTGAGTGTGTCAACAGATATAAATATCTTGGAGTCTTTTTTACGTCAAAGCTCTCGTGGCAAAATCATTTTGAATTAAAATTATCATCTACAAAAAAGGCAATCAACTCAATGTGGGTGAAGGTTTTTACAAACAAACATGTTTCTGTCAAATATAAGTTTGAATGTTTCAATGCAGTAGTAAGATCGATTATGTTTTACGCGGCGCAGGTATGGGGTTTCAAGCAGTACGACACGGTTGAGCAGTTGTTGCGTTTTTTCATTAAAAAGATTTTTGCCTTACCACAGTATACGCCGAAGTATATTTTACATTTAGAGACTGGTCAGGATCCAATTTTTTATTTTCTTTGAAATTACCTTTTAGTTATATTTTGAAAGTCCTAGAGTTGCCCGATTCACGTTTGCCTAACATTTTGGCTAAGGAAATAATAAGAAAGCGTGTATTTTGGTTTAGTGAGTGGCAGCAGTTAGCGGAGAGGCATTCAGTACGCTTATCAGTAGGGCAAGAGACATTAGATGACACCAAGGATCAGCTTGGTTGTTTGTTGATTGCGGTTCGCGATAAAGCTCGGCAACAATGCGTTCAGGCGGCCTTGGCCGCTCGGCATCATTTAATTTACAAAACACTTGATTTTGAGCTTGAAAATAAAAATTATGTTTTTGGGAACTTGGATTTGGTTTTGGTAAGGTGGATTTTTAAATGCAGGGGGGAACTGATTCGTTTAAATTACAAACCATGGAGCTTAGATTGTAATCAAAATCAAAACTGCTCACTATGTAACCTTAATGAAAAAGAGGATTGTTTTCATTTTGTGGCCAAGTGTCCTGTATTGCGTGATTTTAGAATTAAGTGGTTTGGTTCAGCTGAACTTTCGATGAACGATTTTTTAAATTATTTAAATGGCGCAGATTGGATGCGGTTTGCCCGATATCTTCAGCAGGCTTGGGGTTATAGAGGGGATTTGGTCCAAGAATTTAAATTTTAAAGTTAGAATTTTTTTTAGTTGTATTGATATTGTTTTTTATTTTTTGTTTTTGCTTCAAGGCACTCAGTTATATACATAAAAAATGTTTTAAGTGTTGCCAGCCCAGCTGACGGCCTTTTGGCCATGCTGAAAAATGCATGTAAAAGATACAAGTACAGAATTGTTTTAGTTTTATTTTTGTTTTTATCCAGTCTACAGTGAATGAATGTACTGATAAGAGGACTATGGTGATATGTGGACATGGATGATAATTGAAATATGTATTGTGATTTATTTAAGATTGTATAATAAAGCATTTATTCATTCATTCATTCATTCATTCATTAATTCATTCATTCAGTTAATTTCAATGTAAACTTCACATTTGCTTTTACCAATCAGTTCAGCTTCACAAAACAATCATTTTGGTGTTTAAATTGTGATTCTACGTCCAACCGTTGCAGAGATATTCTAAGTGCTAAACACAGCACATTGTCCAATGTTATCCTTATGGAGAATAAATAAAATTTGATATCTCGATTATTTATGAATGTATATTGATGAAACTTGGTATATGGCTTCACGTAGTTCTGGTATATTGATATTTCCACTAGACAATTATTTTTTGTTGATTATCCCCGTAGCAGCAAACCTGCGTACTCAGCCCCCAAGTTATTCTTATGGAGAATAAGTAAAATGTAATGACTCCCTTAATTATGAACATAAATTAATAAAACTTGGTATGTGGCTTCACCATGTTGAGTTACATTGATATGTAAATAAAAACCCATTTTTTTGTTCCTTGTTGCAGCAAATCTGCTTACTCAGGCCCAATGTTTTTCTTATGGAGAATAATTAAAATTTTATATAGTAGGGCTTATTTATGATTGAATATTGATGAAACTTGGTATGTGGCTTCGCCTAGTTAAATTAGATTTATATTTGCATAAAATCAATTTTTTGTGTTCCTTGTTTCAGCAGACCTACGTACTCATCACCAATGTGATTCTTATAGAGAATAATTAAAATTGTATATATCGCTTATATGTGAATATATTTTTATGAAACTTGGTTTTGCGGCCTTATGTAGTATTAAGACATATATTATGCATTGGAAATTCGCTTAGTACGCAGGTTTGCTGCGACGGGGGTATTTAAGGAATATTATAGCGTTTCATAGTGGGTAAATTATAATTAGAAACATAAACGTGTTATTACTTTTACAAGCTTCGTGCCTCATTCTTTTAACATTGGTGCTTCCACATGACAGTTTGTTGCCAAACATATCAAAAAGTAGGACAAAGGTGGTTCTCTTACAGAACGGGAATAGTTAATACCTCAGTGTGGTACAGTTCCTTATTTTTTATGTTAGGATTTCGATATGTTGAATGCAAATTGTAAAACAAATGCATAGTACACGAGGATAAGTTGAAAAAATTGTTTATTATAAAATGGTTTATAAATACTTAAATAAAAACTAATAACATTTAAAAATAATATTTATTCTAAACATTTTAAAACTTTGAAAAAGGTGATAGTCAATAGTCCCTGGAATCATCCTGTGGACCCATTGCCTTTGGGAGGCAGACATTAATTTTATTTTGCTTTCTTTTTAACTTTAACTAAGAACACGTGTTTGAGAATACGTTAAACAATATTGTTTACTGACCACATTAAGCCAGTCAAATCTCTTGGACGGACACTTATGATTATTAAAACAGCGACATTTAAAATATGCTAAGAAGTCATCTTACTTAATACAAAATTATCGTTTTAAGTAATTATACAAATAAGTAATCTGGGAAATAATCAAGGGAAGCAAACTTAGTGTATTATTGCATTTTACACTAAATAATATCAATCTATATATAAGTCTGAATCTCGTCCAGGGAATCTTAATACACAAAAACTGCGTTTTAGAAAATCACACAAATCAGGATAATACTCATGTGCATATATCATCAGTAGGGTGCCATAGCTGGTTCTGGACCACCTTAGCAAACTGAGGAGCCGAGGAGCCCCCCCCCGTGACGTCATCTCCCCCCCCCCGTCGTGGACACCATCACGTGGGGACCCCCCCCCCGACATCATCCTTGTTTTATTCTTCTATTTTATTTAATTTTTATTTTTGTTTTGCTTTTTTTTTTGTTTTTTTTTGTTTTTTTTTGTTTTTTTGGACAAAGGAGTCATTTATTATATTAAAAAACAACTTATAACTATAAAACTATTCCCCATTATTGGCCGTACGCTCCTGTTCTTCCAAGCGGTCCAATTCCTCATCCAACTCACGCAGCCTGGCCATGTCGGCCATAAACCATCGCCAATGTGTCTCATGCTGCGGCTCAACCACCCAGACTCGGTCGATGTCGTCCTGAATGAAGCTCCTGCCGCTCCAGGTACACTTGTCGTGCAGTTCTTGGTGGTTGAGGGTCCTCAGATGAGTCGGACTGAGGCGATGGAGACAGTGATGGAGATGGAGATGGTCTGGGCTGAGGTGATGGAGGAGGAGGCCGCTGTAGCCCGCTGGGTCCAGGCTGAGGTGATGGAGGAGGCCGCTGCAGCCCGCTCGGTGCCGGCTCTATTTCCTCCAGCTCCCGTATTTGCTGGGCAAACGTTTGTTCTAATCGAGCCTCTTGCTCCAACTCATCTACGAAATTTGCATTTTCAAGCGCAAACTCGTAGTCATAGTCCGTTATATCATCCTCCCACGGAGCAGCCATGCTAACGACTGAGTGAGAGCCTGTTTGTGTAGATTAATCAGACTTGTTATTGTTGGGGAACTTCCCTAGTAAACATATTAGGACACCCCCCCACCCGTTGACGTCACCCCCCCCCGTTTACCACACGCGCCTTTGTTTTAACATTGTTTACTCCTCTCTTGTCTTCAGTTAACGGTCGAGAGTCGTGGCACCATGTCCTCTGACAGCAGCGACAGCGATACCGAGCGGGTTGAAGTGAGTGTTGGTGAGGAGGGAAAAACTGTGAAAGTTAGGCGATTGAGATACCAGTCTGCGTGGAGACCAGTGGAACCTCGGTACGAGTGGAGGAAGCGCGTTCGACGCATTGATAAGAAATTTACGGCAGAATGCGTTCCGAGGATCCATTACGACTTGGAACAGTACGAGAGCGACCTATTGTGGAGAGCGGAGCGGTATAAGAACATTCATACCTTTCCGCGTGATGATTATGAGATGTGGGTGGTAGAGGAGGGCAGAAGGTACCTCGCGGAGGACTTTCCATTCGAGAAGGAGTACTGGGAATGGATCCGGTATGAACAGCAGTATTTGCTATTGGTGAACGATTGGAATAGATACGGGGAAGGGTTTGTGGTAAATCCTTTTTTGTAAAAATTTAAAAGAACTAAAATAAATATTAATTAAAGTAAATAGTTACACAAAGCTCTCCTCCACATGATGTCACTATCCCCGTTATACCTCGAGGCAAGCGCTTGTTTACTTGTGGTTTCCTATACACAGACTAATGCTATTTAATGAGCGGTGCCTAATGATCCTCCTCAGTTGATCTGTGAATGTGCTTGAGTGCCTATCTGTGTGCTCCTAACCAGTGACTTCTTCCTGCTTTGATTACCTTCAATAATTAAACGTAAGTAGAAATATTTTATTAACTAAACCATTTTAAGTTTTCTTTTATTTCAGACGTACTCTCAACTCTTTATTCACTAATGAAATTTAATTAAAACCCTATTAAAAAAAAAACAGCTCTATATTAAATGTATTAGGTCTTTCCAATAACGTATCATTTGTTGTTGTAGATGAACAACCAACATTTGTGTGAGGTCTGTGGTCGCACCTTCAGCCTTTTCAAAAACCTGAGGAGGCATGCAGAGTCTGCCCACAACGACAGACGCCATGACTGCAACGTTTGTAGTAGACGATTTACAAGAAGGGACAACCTCAATCGTCACATTACTACTGCCCACCAACAGCCTGTGGAGGAGCTCCAAGGTTAGTAACTATAATCTACAGGCTACCTTTTCATAAATACTTCTTGTAATTAATATTAAATAAATTAAACTTAAAAAAAAATTGCATAATAAATAGTGGTAAGTGTTCATGCTTCCTCCATCCTACCCCCCCCCCCGAATAGTGGTAAGTGTTCATGCTTCCTCCATCCTACCCCCCCCCCGAAATAGTGGTAGGTGTTCATGCTTCCTCCATCCCCCCCGTTTTATAAGCGTAATAACTCTCATTATATGTTGTAGACGGAGGAGCAGAGTTGGAGGCTCGGGCAGCCAGGTTCCGCTGCACTTTCTGCGACAGGGACTTCAGGCGCCGCTACAACCGGGACCACCACCAGACACGCGGCTGCCCCGTCGTGTTGAACCTCGTCCGAGACCACTTCGAGCCACCGCCATCGCCCATCGCGGAGCAGCAACCCGGACCGAGCAGGGAGCCTCAACCCGGACCGAGCAGGGAGCCTCAACTGGGGCCCAGCAGGGAGCCGCAACCCGGACCGAGCAGGGAGCCTCAACCTGGACCGAGCAGGGAGCCTCAACCGGGGCCCAGCAGGGAGCCGCAACCGCGGCCCAGCAGGGAGCCTCAACCGGGGCCCAGCAGAGAGCCACAACTGGGGTCTAGTGAGGAGGAGGAGCCAATGGAGGGTGCCGGTCTCCCAGCGTTCCAGCTCGTGCATCGAGCCTTCCGCAGACGCCTCCTCACCTTTCGACTGTCTCAACCGATGGACGCCCTGCTGACAGTCGAGGAAGCGCTCGTCTTCCTGTTCCAGGAGGTCTTTGATCTTTTGACTGACGTGAGGAGCAGACATCCCAGCATCAAGGTGAACATGGTCCTGGAATGTGAGTTCGCCAACACCCACGGAGCCACCTGCCTGCGCTCCTTCAACACGAAGAACGTCCCGCTGACTGAGGCCTCTGACTTGGGGGATTTCCTCTCCGCGACGTTCGACATGATCAAGAACAAGAAGGAGCAGTGCGAGTTGGTGGGCAGTGGATGGACCTACCTGCGCATACGTGACCTGGAGATCCGCGTAAACGAGTACACGCCGCTCGGAGGCAGAGCGTTTATTCCACTGCCAAAGGACATCGACGCCACGCACGCAGTCATCAATGTCCAAAACAACGATGACATGTGCTTCATGTACGCGATCCTGGCCGCGTTCGTCCCGGAGCATCAGCAGAGACCCACAAGATACACCTTTGACATCATCGCCCGGTACGACTGGACCGACCTGCGCTTCCCCGTCACACTGAAGGACATCAAGGCTTTTGAGCGCAAGAACGCCATCAGCGTGAACGTGTATGGGATAGAGCGCGCGATGGTGAGGAGACGGCCTGGTGGAACACCCGAGTTCAAGGACAGGGTATACCCGTTGAAGATATGTAGGCGGGAGCTCCAGGACCATCGCGACCTGCTGTACGTGACAACCGAGGGTAACAGCCATTACGCGTTCATCAGGAACTTGAGCCGACTGGTCCGCCCTCAGCTCACCACCCACGACCACAGGATCTACATCTGCAAGAGGTGTTTCGCCTACTTCGACAACCAGCCCAACAAGCTCGGGTTGACGGGCGCTCAGCGCTTGGAGGAGCATAGGCGTTACTGTTACGCTAAGGCTCCTCTCCGCTTGGACATGCCAAAGAAGGAAAAGATCCGGTTTGCGCATCCCGAGTACACCCGGCGAGAGAGGTTCTGCATCTACGCGGACTTTGAGTGCTCCCTTCAGCCCGTCGCTGACGACCCTGCTGAACCACCGCCCGGGACCAGACCTATGCGCATGCACGTCCCATACGCCTTTGCCTACCAGATCATGGACTCGCTGGGGCTGGAGGAGTTTGAACCCCGGGTCTACTTCGGGGCCGACGCGTCCAAGGTGTTTATGGAGAGGCTCAAGATGGACGTGTTGATGCTGTGGGAGTTCCTGTTCAGCATGAGAGCTCTGCACCCTTCTCTGACCCGGCAGGAGATGGACGAGTACCTGGCGGCGACTCGCTGCTACCTCTGCGGTGAGGAGTTCACCGAGCAGGACGTCAAGGTGCGGGACCACAACCACGCCCCACCTTACGAGTTCCGAGGAGCGGCGCACCGCTCGTGCAACCTACGGTACAGGGAGGAGCGGGTCATCAACTGCTATTTCCACAACCTGTCCAACTACGACGCTCACTTCGTAGTGCGGGAGCTGGCCATTGACCCCGGTGATGTGGACTTGCTGGCGCACACGGAGGAGCGCTACATCGCTTTCACCAAGCGGTTCCACTTTGGCCAGCCCGGGGACAACCAACGACAGTCATCTTTCGCGGTGCGGTTCCTGGACACCTACAGGTTCTTGTCCATGAGCCTGTCAAACCTGGCGGTGGGGCTTCCCACGGATAAGATGCGTGAGACCAGGAAGCGGTTCCCCGACAACCGGCTCTTCGACCTGGTGCGCAGGAAGGGCGTGTTCCCCTACGACTTTGTCACGTCGTACGACACGTTGTACTCCACCAGACAGCTTCCTCCTCGGGCCGCGTTCAAAAACAGCATGACCCTGGAGGATATCAAGGAGGAGGAGTACGAGCATGCCCTCAACGTGTGGCGAGTCTTTGACTGCAACCACCTCAAGGACTATGCCGACAAGTACCTGCGCTGTGACATCGCCCTCCTCACCGACGTGTTCGAGCAGTTCCGCGACACCTCTTTGGCTGAGTATGGACTGGACCCTGCTCACTACTACACCCTGCCCTCTTACGCCTGGGACGTCATGCTCTAGACCTGCGGTGTGGAGCTGGACACGCTGCGGGACTTTGACATGTACCTCTTCGTGGAGCAAGGCATCCGAGGAGGTATCTCCCAGGCCATCACCCGCTATGCCAAGGCCAACCACGAGCGGTGCCGCCCTGAGGACCGACGCCCCGACGAGCCGACACGCCACCTCTTGTACCTGGACGCCAATAACTTGTACGGCTGGGCCATGTCCCAGTATCTGCCCACCGGAGACTTCCAGTGGCTCAGCCGTGAGGAGATTGACACCTTGGACATCGCCTCGTTGGACGCGGAAGCCGACCGGGGCTACATACTTGAGGTGGACCTCAACTACCCCGCCCGTCTCCACGACCTGCACAGAGACCTCCCCTACTGCTGTGAGACCAAGCGGCCTCCAATAGGCAAGTTCCCCAAGCTGATGACCACCCTGGACAACAAGGAGCACTACATCTGCCACTACAGGATCCTGCAGCAGGCGCTGAACAACGGACTGGAGCTTGTGGCTGTGCACAGGGCCGTCTCGTTCCGCCAGTCTCGACGGCTCGAGCCCTACATCCTGATGAACACCGAGCTGAGGAAGAAGGCCAAGACCAAGTTTGAGCAGGACTTTTTCAAGCTCATGAACAATGCGGTCTTCGGCAAGACCATCGAGAACGTGCGCAAGCGCCTGAACGTCAAGCTGGTCTGCACTCCGGAGAGGTTCAGCAAATACGTGGCCAAGTCCAACTTCCTGGACCGCACTTACTACACAGAGGACGTAGCCCTCATCCATCTAGCCAGGGTGAACATCGTTCTGGACAAACCCATCTATATCGGCATGTCTGTCCTGGAGCTGAGCAAGTGGCTCATGAACGAGTTCTTGCGCAAGATGAAGGACCGCTACGGTGACCGCCTGACCGTAGACTACATGGACACGGACAGCTTCGTGTTTGACATCATCTCTCAGGACATCTACAGGGAGATGATGGAACACCTGGAGGATTTTTACACCAGCGCCTACCCCAAGTCCCACCCCTGCTACAGCCCCATCAACGCTAAAGTCATCGGCAAGTTTAAGGACGAGTGCGCTGGCAGATCCCTGTTTGAGTCCCTCGGGCTTCGTTCCAAGCTCTACTTCATGGACATTGAGGACCCGAGCGAGGAGACGGGATCCAAGGCTCTCAAGCGCGCCAAGGGAGTCGCAAAGGGGGTCGTCAAGAACATCCTTACCCCCGACGACTACAGGGAATGCCTGTTCAACGAGGTGTTGAAGACCACCGTCAACACCCGGTTCCAGTCCCACCTGCACCGCGTTTTCACGGTCCAGGTGGAGAAACTTTCCCTGAGCCCGAAAGATGACAAGCGCTACCTCCTGGCGGATGGAATCCACACCTTGCCTTGGGGACACAAGGACATCCCACCACTGGCTGAAGGAGGACGAGACCACCTCGCTAATCAACAGCAGCCAATGGAGGTGGATGAGGAGGAGGACTTTGATGAATAGTTCCCTGTGTAGGCTTATGTTTATATGTAAATAGTATTTTTAATTTATTTGTAAATAGCGTTTATAATTTATTTGTAAATAGTATTTGTAAGCAATTATATTGTAAAAGTTTTAGTTCACAGCAGATATCCGTGTTGTTATTTCCTCACCCGTATTTCCTCATTATATTTTCAAAATCATCAACATGTCCAAGTTATAACTTTTTTCTAAATTAAAACAATTTAAAGATGTGATTTCTAAAATTTAATAATTTAAAAAATAGAGATATTGGACATGTACTTTTCTTAAATATTGAAGTAAGGACAAATGAACAACAACAAGTGATTACAATATATCGTATTTATTTGAAAAACATAATAAGAATATACAAACACACAATTATTAAAAAGAATAAAATAAAGTATCAGTAACGTAGTGGTGAGAAGATGGAGTGGAAGAGCCTGTGGACCAGAGCGTCGTTGACCGTGGGGGACGCCAGATCGAAGAGCTGCACGTAGTCACCGAGCGCCATACCGAGGACCGCCCGGCAGTACAGGTAGGTGAGGCAGTAGTGGCCGCAAACGGAAGTACCGTAGCCCTGGAGTCGATACCTGTTGTAGACGTAGCGGCGGCGCGAGTTGCGCCTCAGGAACCTCTGGTAGTCCGCCTGGTACGGGGACCTGCCGTAACTGTCGAAGTATTCCAGCCGGTCCTCAGAGCAGTAGAACGCCACCCAGTGGTCTCCTCTCTCAGTGTGTGACATGGTGTTGGCCACTATAGCGGTCTGGGGTTGAACGGGCGCGTGAGGCAGGCGGTCGGAGGCGCAGACCAGAACGCTCCTCAGTCCGGGGACTTGCGCCAGGCTCCTCTCGATCTGGGTGGTGTTCATCGTGGGCGGAAGCAACAGCAACACTCGAGGGCCGATGAGTCCGACCTGTCGTTGGCCATCAGCCAGTCGCGCAGGACGATACAGTTGTGCAGAGCGCAACGGTTGAGGGCGCTCTTATGGTGGCTGCAGCGCAGGGTCCGGCAGGAGGGTGGTCCGTTGAGGGACCCGTAACCCAGGTCGTCCATGTCCTGCACGGTGGTGGCAGCAGGCTTGACGATCAGGTGCCGCTGAACGAAAGTCCTCTTCTGCGACCCCTTGACGTAGACGATGGGGAGGTGGATGAAGCAGGCCCGCAGCTTGTCCAGCAGGGCGACGTAGGCGATAACACCCTGGTCCCACTCGAGTCCATGGCAGTGACGCGTGAGCCAGCCGCTCTCGCGCAGTTTCTCGCTGGTCAGGAGGTCTCGATTGAAGGGCGGACGAGCGATGTGATGCATGATTAGCGTGCCGGTAGTCACGTCCACCACGCAGACCTCCTTCAGCAAATAGTAGTTGTCGCTGTCCTTGAAGCACTGCATGTCCATCACCACGCTTCCGTGATGGCAGCGCACTAGGCCGGTGGCGGTGCCGGTAGGCTCGTTGTAGATTGGCGGCGGCACGTCCATCTCGCGAGGTCGGCTGAACTGAGAGCGAGCGCGCGCTGCCTCGGCCTTAAGTAGGTGGGAGGGCGGCGGCGGCGGCGGCGGCGGAGGAGATAACCTGTTTTACCCTCCAAAGTCCACAGTCACGTTGCGGTGACGGTCCACCTCCACGACGTTGTCCAACTCGGCATACACTATGCCATTGAACGCCTCCGCCAAGGCTTCGGAGAACCCAATCTCTATGCGCAGGTTACCGTTGCGCACCAGGTTCCAGTGGGTGGATTGAGAGGCCGCCATATCGGGTGTCAGATCAAACGCCATCAGGAAGTATCCGTAGGGGTATTCGTTGTGACTGACTTCATTACCACATTCTGAGAAATTGATGCCGGTGCCAGTGTACAGCGTGTGAGGGCGAGCACGCACAACTCATGACCGAACGTGTAATCCGGTTGAAGCGGCTTACATGGCACTTGCTCACCATCTATGTACAGCGCGAAGAAGTTCACGTGGCTGTGGGTGAAGTTGAACGGGTTCTTCTTGTAGTCCCCGTTGAACGCCTGATTGCTGACCAGGCCAACTATAACGCGTTTCGGCAGTTGACCCAGAAACACACTGTCCAGAGTCTTGCTGCTGATACCGGAGGGTAGCGTGAAGGATTTGACTTCCACGCGCGTAATGGGATATTTGGCTGTGCCCGACTCCAGCGTCCTGCTGTGAGCCAACAGCACGCTCGGGTTGATCTTACAGCGGCGCATAAACAGGTTGACTTCGGCGATGTCCACTTTGTAGTCTGTCACGGTTTTGGACATGATGGAGAATGAGTTCTTTGACCTGATCAGGCGAAAGCGCATCTCCACGCCGTTTAACATGAACTTCTCCTGGTTGCACAGGTCGACGTGCAGATGTCCGACCATGTCCACGTACCGGCTTCCCTTGATAAACTCTCTCCTTTTCTTGAGCCCGGTATAATTATCCTCCTCAGTATTGTCCATGTCCCCGGCATAGTCCTCGTAGAACAACTCCGCGGTGAGGTGCGATGTCTTGGCATCACAACCATAGGACAACAGGTTCTCCAGGTAGGCGCGATAGGCGTACGTGTTGTTCTGAGGAGACACCAGTTTGTTGTTCAGGTACAGGTCCACTTGACTGAACAGCGAGTGCAGCCAGTTGTTAATCGGACCCACCTCTTTTATCGCTTGATCACCCGTTACAGCGCCTCCATTAGCCGATCTAATGGTAGCCTTCACATGCAGTAGCGTCTGTGACAGATCCGTGTACTCGTCCCCATGACCCGGAACTATGAACTCAACGGGTGAGTCGTCTGTCAGGGAGGAGATGGGCTTGTACTGCACCCATTTACCACTCTCTATACTGGTCTGCGTGGGTGGTAGCGAGAACAGGTCCAACTCGGTCTTGACACACTCGCACGACTTCTGATGTAGAAACGCCATTATCCAAAAATGTCCCTCACGGTACTCCTGTTCTTCTTACGTCGCACAACGGTCTTGCTTCTCCTCTTCTTAGCGACGCGTTTTGCAGGCTTCGTTTTCCTCTTGGGCGCAGCGCGCTTCTTCTTCTTCCTAACTCCGAGGAGTTTAGCCAGAGACTGAGGGGTCACTCGCTGTACGCGCCTCCTCTTATAGGTGCCACCACCGCTCAGCACGCGATCCAGTTTTTCATCAGCCTTACGTTTCAGCGACCCGGTAAACTGCCTGAGTCGGGCGTTGGCTGCGACTCGGGGGTCGGCTGTGCCCGCCGCCACGTCGCCCAAGAAGCCCACACCGGACCTCAGTGCCTCCTTGCCCAGCGCCGATGCGCCGGATCTGATCAATGGGACCACTGTACGTATCAGCCCGCCTAGGAAACTGCCGATGCCGTGACCGCGTTGGAAAGCGGCTCCTCTGAATACCGTGGACACTCCGTGCCCAGACTGCTGTTGGCGGTAGTACGCCAGATAGGGGTCGTTCGGGTTCATTGCTGCTGCTACTCTCTGCGCAGGTGAAGCTTCATGCATGTAGTCACGAAGTGGAATAGCAGGTGGCGTCCTACGCTGTCCCTTAAATCGATTTCCACACTATCGAAGGAGCTCTTCATCAGCGGCACGTAGTGAGGGTCGGTGAAATGCACGGTGATACTCGCACCGTAGATGTAGTTTTTTGCGTCGATGTTCACAATCTTTAACAAGGGCGCTACAGTGTCACCTACTAGCTGAGGTTCCACCAGGTCACAATACACGTACATGTGCGAAGGGATCCCAGCCAGTAAGTTGGGAGGTCTTATAGCTTTTCTATGTTTGATCAAATCCACATTGTGCACATCGTATCCCAACTGTAACGCTAGGGTGGGGCTAGATTCCAGTTGCACCACAGTCTGGTCTATCGAGATCAATTCCACCTTCCCAATCTCTTTGTCATACTCAAACTGGCATTGGTATAAGTCCAATTTTGGAATGGCGTTGATGGCGTTGACCAGTTCATCGATGTCTTTATAGTTTCCAGCTTCCACCTTTACAGCGGTCAGTTCAGGCTTGTCGGTGTCATCCTTAGTGTAGAGATATACGCGAGCGTCGTCCCCCACTGTGACAAACGAGCATGGGTAATGGACCTCGACTAAAGCGACTTCCCATTCACCATTGCCACCCAATCGCACGACTGACGGTAGATGGGTGATGTAGTTAGCCACGGTGTTGTTTGGATAATAGTCCATTGAGCTGTTGCTGGGCAACGTCAGGTACAGCTGCCTGCGCTTTGTCGTCATAGCAGCTGTTGCACTTCAGATGCAGGTACCCACGAGTTGAAGTCCTCTCCGTAACCGACCCACTTGACCAAGTAGCGCTTACTGCGGCCTCGCCCTTTAGTGTCCAGTATTTTATCTATTTGGTACATACGGTCCGGGGCAACCGTTACCTTTTGCATCTCATGCTCGTAGAAGCGCCCTTCCAGCGGCGTCCCGTTCAGGTCTCGCAGCACGTACAATGGTAGAGGATGCGACCCGTATACGTGGTCCACCACAAACAGCTCCTTACTCCAGTTGGTCTCATAACCTTTGGCGAACGTGCCCTTCTCCTTGGCTATGCGCACCGTGTCGCCCGGCTCAAACCTGGGCTTGCGCCACCGGATCGCTTTTCCATACATGTGACGCCACACCTTATACACCGTTTTTCCATCGCCGCTGTCCGCGTCCACGGGTCGTAGACCACCACCCAGTCTCTTGTGCGGGCTGCGGTTGTAGGCATCCACAAGCCTGTCCAACACGTCGATGTTGCGATACGTGTTTTTATAGGTTAGGTAGCGCCACATGCGGTTCTTGAGCGTGCGGTTGACTCGCTCCACCACCGCCGCCTTCACGTCGGGGTTCTGCGTGGTGACGTATGTGACACCGTGACTCTTGAACACTCGCTTGGTAGCGGCCCCGGTGAACTCCGTCCCCTTGTCAGTCTGTAGACATCGAGGAGTCGCCTCGGAGAATATCCTCTCGAACGCTGCCGCCACCTCTTGCCCGCTTTTCCTCCTCAGTGGTACCGCGAACAGCCGCTTACTGAGTACGTCGATCACAGTCAGCAGGTAGTTGACCCCGTCGTTGTGCTGGCTGAGACCGCGCATGTCGTTCAGGTCCGCCTGCCACAGCTCCTGAGGCCCAAAAACGGCGTAGCGGTTGCGGGGAAACCGCTTGCGCGCAGGGTTGTGCAGCGTGTAGGTGTCCTGGGCGCGCAGCCATTCCACCACTCTGCGTTTCGGGAGGCGCGCGGCTCAGGCCAGAGCAGCCACCCCACCGAGGGAACCGGGCTGGCTCGGGTCATAGTACAGCTTCTCCATTACGGTGAGAACGGCTCCCAGTTGTCCAATGACGATTCCTGGTCGGGTTCCTCGGTTATTATCCTTCTCCTGGCCACCGGAGGTCGCGGTCTCAGGCGGTCTAGCATCGGTGTCAACCTCGGTGACAGGGGTGTTGAGGAGGCCGTCGTGTCTTCCCAGGGGCTCGATGCAGTGTCCAGCCCCCCGCTTAGGTAACGCAACGCCGTGGGATTGCTCATGTATTCTTTGGGCACGTTCATGTTTTTCAAGGCGGTCATCACTTGTTGCCAACCGGTAGGCAATCGGTCCGCCCTTCGCGCTCTCACTATGCTGTGCGCGATGTCCACTATATTGGAATTGGGGACCTTCTCGTTGTTCACATACACCGCCCCACTGGCATCCCAGGCGATGGGACTGCCTTGCTGGGTCATGAACCGCAACAAGTTGCGCGCCACCTACTTGTAGATTTTTGGGAACGATGCTAACACCCCCTCCTCCGAGGTGCTAGACTCGCGTTTCACGTGACTCGGACCTGCCTCTCCCTCCTCCTCCTCCCCCTCGATGATTGACAGGCCTATGGGTTGACGTTTAGCCGCGGAAAAGTGCAGGAACCGCTGTAACACCTGTTGATATTGTTCCATTTTTCCGTATCGTTCAGCCGCTTGTCGCTCAGTATGCGATGCATCTCAGCGTCCAGGCCGGCTGGCTTATTGGTACTGCCTGCTCCTCCTGGTCCTTCTCGCAATCTCTCGATGAGCTCCTGCGGTACAACTACCATTTTCTTAGCGTGCTCCATTTTTTCAAATTAATTTCTGCATCAACACAGGCAACACCGCACTCAACAGCAAGGGCAGGAGGATCCCACCACCCCGTTGTACAAGGTAGCGTCGCTTCTTGACCCAACCCTCACCGCGTTTCACCAGCCGTCTGAGCGCCTGTTTGTGCTTTCTCAACTTTCGTTTATGACAGGTGGTGAGCGGCACGTTCCTGCGTAACACGTTGTACGCACACTCACACACTGACCTGATACGGCTGTTCTCGCACGCTTTTAACAGGGCCTTGCGTTCCTTGGGTGTAGCGTGCACCAGAGCAGTCAACAGGGCTGTGTCTTTCTTCACGCGGTGCGACATGATGACTGACGCTGGCGCGCGCTCAGCCTATTTATCACTTTTTCTTGGGCAGGTACACGTAGTTAACCGGGTCGTCTGGAAAAATGGCCGAACGTACGCGCATCTCCTCGGGTGTAGACTGTTTCAAGTCTATCAGCAGATAGGCGTGAGGATCACGCGTGGCGTCTGCGTAAGCCTCCTCCACAAATTTGGGGTTCTCCGGGTATACTTGGCGAGCCAAGTGTTTGATCTGAGCGCGGTCCCGGGGATTCTTGAAACACACTATGTAATGAGCGTTCAGCGATATGCCGCGCTGGCCCCTGCCCTGATGAAACAGGTTTTGCGTGATGAAGAACACGCTCATGTTGCGGTGATGGGAGCCCTTGGTGAACAGGTCCGCCACGCCGGGGCCAGCCTCAGGCATCATGTCATCGACGATAACCAGGGAGGGCTCGCTACCATCGTAGTCGTCCAGATCGGGCAGGCCGGCTACGTAGCCCACAGTAGGGTCATCGGCTCCTCCTCCTCCACCGCCGCTAACGCAGTGCCAGGTGATACGGGCGAAGCGCGTATCGCACATGCGGTCGGCGTGCCCTATGAAGCGAGCCACAAAGTGCGACTTGCCGCTGCCCGAAGGTCCAGCCACGATGGCGGTGAACGGGTGTTTCCACCTCAAGTCCATGGTGGCTACTAACACAGCCACGCACCGCCTCGACTCTTATAATTAATTGAGTTTTTATATTTATTTTTTTATTTTTATATTTATTTTTTTTATATTTTGATTAGGATAAAGGAATAAGGTTTTTTTTTATTTATTTATTCAAACAAATTCTAGAAGAGCTCCTTTGCTGCCGGGGGGACCGCTCCTCTTGACCAGACTCATCCTCGACCCCACACCCACGTTGTACTGGCCGATGACATGGTCTCCCAAGACGGCCAAGTATCTACGAGGCATGTAGATCCTCAGCGGGTCGTCACCAGTCAGCCCCTCCAAAGTGGCCATTATCGCCTCGCCATAAGGAGTATCCACCCGCTCAAATGACCGGATGGGGTAAGTTATGTTGTCCCGCAGATCGGCTATGCGGGTATAACCCCCCGCCTTGCAGCTGTTGAGGGCTGACTTGAGGTCTCCTGTTTGGTCCATGCTGCTCGTTGAGTGTCTGGATGTGGAATGGTTGTGGCTCACCACCGAGTCATATTATATAGGCTCACTGCGTCAACAAGTTGTTTACGTCATTGTGTGTGTTTTTCCGGGTCGTTGTGGTGTTTACCTCTTGCGCTTTGGGATGACGCAATCGCCTCCAGCCTTACGTTTTCCCTCGCAAACTGTTGCGCAATCGCGGGTCTTACGCCAGGTGGGTAGTGGAGTCACGGTCCTACTAACTCCGTTAATTTTAGGCACTCCGGTATCGCTATTAATCCACATATTTTCTAGTCTCGTTAACAGGTCCGTGAGGCATATGCAAATTTCATCGTCTCTATCCTCGTCCAAGTACAGGCCGCAACTGTGCGTAGGGCGTCCGCCTTTGAATACCGACATCTTCAATAAAACGTTTCCTAAGTTGGCAGGGTTCTTTACTGTATATTGACATTCGGCATCGCTCCAACTGCATGATGGAGAATCGGTAGGCGTATTCCTGTCCACTGTCCATCCAACAACGGGCTTCTTGCTCCTCTTCTTAGTTATGGTAGGCGGTCTAGCATTCTCATCCATGGCGTCAAGCTCCTCCATCAGAGAGCGGATGGTTCGATCCATCTCGGTTGCGCTGTTGCTGCTGCTCATGGCGTCTCGGGCAAAACTGAGGCCGCGGTAGCGGACCTCAGGTTTATATACCGGCAGCGTGCGCAACCGGGTATGTCCCCGCCGAGCGGTGGCGGCCAAAGAGGGCGCGCCACGACAGCAAGCCGCTGAGCAATTCAAGGGTGCAACCTTGAGCGTCAGCAAACCGCTGAGTAATTCCTTCCTGGGCAACCCCTTCAGGGCCCGCCTCGACGCGCGCTGCCGACTGTCCCCGGTCGGCGGAAGCTTTTTTAAGTCGCACATAGGCCATAACGGGGGGGGCTTATCCTCAGCTAGCTCTGTGAATAAGTCCTCACGGGGGGGGGCCACAACCATATAGTTTTTGATAAAGGAATATCGTTTATTTTTATAGTTTTTTTTTTTTGGATAAAGGAAATTTTTTTTTCTCTTTAATCTTTATTTACAATTTTTTTTTTTTATTATAATCTTTACTTAACCCCCGTTTACAATAACCTTTGCAAAGACCTGGTCGGATTCTAAAAGAAGTAAATTAATCACGCGTTGACAGGCAACATGCGGTTTATTGATGCCATCCAAAGCAGCTTGAACTTTGTAGGCGTTTTTGTTCAGGCAACCGCTTCTTAATTCACATCCTGATGGACAATTCGGCAAAGTGACCCGTTGTGTAATACTTCACCGTCTGTAGAAACATCTCCGCATCTATTGACTCAATGTCTTCAATTACAGATCTAACTGTAAATGGTTTTGTATGATAATATTCACCTTCCAGTGACACATCAATTCCAACATTAAACATTTTGTTAGGTCTAGTCAGTGTAGGAGCTTGTGAGCAAATGATTCTAACATAAATAACTGGAGAACTCTCACTAATGAGATAACCTCAGGCAGTCACGTAGTCCTTACCAAAACATGTAATACTGGAAAATGATGGGGAAGGGAGTATTTTATTTATGGTTTTTTTTATCTTTTATTTTTTTCTTTTTATCTTTTATTTTTCTTTATTGAAAGAAGAAAAAGAATTTAGAGTGACTAGAGCCCTCCCAAACTGTTTTTATGGTCATTGACTTTAAAATCACCAAATTAGATAGGTAATCATTGTTTTGTGGCCAATACGCTTCCCAAGCACTCTTACCACAGCAAAAACAAGTGTGCTGCAAATTATTAGAGTCTGAAAAGCGATACACTTTAACAATTCTTGCAGGATACAGAACGCTATTACAATAATGCTCAGTGTACTGACAGTAGCGACATTGATAGACTCTCTTGCCATTGTATCTATTATACAAGTCTATCACCTGAGGATCCATTTCGGGGTTGTTAAGCACTAACACATGTTCCCGAACATACCTCTTGAGGCAAGATGCAACGTATCGCTGTATAGGCACTGGCAATTGTGCAATCCCCTGACACAGAATGTATTTATTCTTTCTTATTACAATACACGATTGCTGAGCTAGTGACAGTGGGTTGTATGCTTCCATGTCTAACTCAAGATTCAGACTGGTCAAGCACTTAGCTTGAGGAGTCTAGTAAGTAAACAAGTTATATAATGAGGGATTTTCCTCCGTGAACATCAAGTCCACTAATGAGTAAACAAATTATTTAATGAAGGATTTTTCCTCCGTGAACAACAAGTCCACTAATGAGTAAACAGATTGAGTTTCTCTAAGTTTCAGTTTAAGTCAGAGAGTCAAACTATTACCATCAATATGAACACTGATAATGTATGGGAGAGCAGTATTCCTGATGAGGACCTCCTCAAGATCGTTGAGAGAATCGAGGAAAAGTATACTAATAGCGTATGGGAAGGTAATATCCCTGATAAGGAACTCCTCGCTACCGTTGAGGCGATAGAAGAGGAATATGCTCTCCAACTGCGAAGGGAATATGAAGAAATGTGGGAACGGATAACTACGTGTTGGTGCTCCCAACCTACATGTAATGAAGAATGGGAACAATATAATGCAGACTGGGAGAGTCTTCGTGCTCTTGAGATTGCAATGGAGGAGTTTCAAGCGAAAGAGAGGGCTGAGACTTCACAAGAGTAGTTTTAAGTTTTAGTTAATAAAGATAAAAAATAAAAAATAAAATTATAATTCATACAAAAAAAAATAAAATAACAATGGAGAAGTAAACCGGTCGGGGGGGGTCGAGGTTGGCTATGAGGCAGGTCGGGGGGGGGCACAGGGCTGATCCTCCCAATCCCCAGCTTGCTAAACTTTGTCACTTTATTTTTTGTTTGTTTTTGTAATTCTTTATTGTGTTTCTTTATTTCTTTTAGGGATAAAGGAAAAAGGGAATTAGGGGTTTTTTTTAATCAGAATTTGAATCCTGAATATAAACAATGTTAGGCCCCGGTTCCCCACTCGGCCCCGCCTCCGGCTCAAGTTGATGCCGCTCGGGCCCTGGTTACCCACTCGGCCCTGCCTCTGGCTCCGGTTGTTGAGGATGCTGCGGCTGTGGCCTGCGCTGGAGCTGGGGTCTAGGCCTTGGCCGCCGCTGTTGGAGGATTAACCCCCGACGGATCTCACGATGGACCCTGTTAGCCTCCTCCTCTTCTCGCCGCCGCTGTTGCTCAGCATACTCAGCGGTCCACCATCCCTGAGGCACACAGGTCGGCTTGACGATAACTGCAAATAACGAACCAACATTAATATATATTTTTTACGAGATTTATTGATATTATAATAATGAGATTTATTGATATTATAATAATAACGAGAAACTGAGGATTGCTACTCACCAACTGGTTTTTTGAGGGGTCTCCTCTCGGGGGTAGATGTCTGTGTAGAGGCATCGTCACAACGCCTCGGGCCAGGAGCATTGGGGTTAGTCGGGGCATCTCCTGTCTGGGTGGAGGCGCACCTCGTGGCAGGAGCAGTGGGAGCAGCAGCGACAACGGCCGGGGCATTCCTGTGGGTGGCAACGTGCCGGGCCAGCTTATCTTTTCTGCCGAATTGTTTCCCACAGATTCGGCATGGGAAAAGAGGCGCATTTCCATGCGTCAGCATATGCCGGCGCAAATGGTCACTGCGTGAGTAACTCTTATCGCAATACATGCAAGTATACTCCATCGCGGCTGTGGTAAGAATGATTAAGACGTGGAGAGACCGGCGGGTGAAAGCGGAGGCGCGCACACGGTAAACATCATGTAGGCGATAAACAAGGAAAGCAAACGGCACGTAGTGGAAGAAGCCATTAGTAAACACGGGGGGGGGTCCAATGGGGGTTGTCGGGGGGGGGGGGGGTCGACACAGGGCTGATCCTCCCAATCCTCAGCTTGCTAAACTTTGTCACTTTGTTTTTGTTTGTTTTTTTGTTTCTTGTAATTTTTCTTTATTTAATTCATTATTTATTATCCCACCATATTTTATTTCACTAAGATATAATTCTAATGATTACATTAAGTGATACTTAAATCTACGATGATACATGAATACAAAATATGAAGGATGAAAACTTACAATACGATATGATAATATAAATAAGCTTAAACTAGGGGAATACATTTCACCCAGAGGAGGGCCACCTCTTCGTTGGCGATGAGGTTATGGAGGCGCTGCTGGACCTCCTCTAAATGCCCGGGTTGATTTGCGACGTAGCGCCGCCTGATGTAATGGTGACGTCCGTCGGGACCCAGACATCCCCATCTCAATATGACCAATCGGTCTAGGATGGCGATTTCGACATCGGTGATCACATTTTGGATCACCTGGTGGTCCCACAGTGTATAAGTTGCAGTAGACATTGCTTCTGTTTGTAGAATGAGCGTTAGAAGAGGAGCAGTAAACATCCCTTAATGGGGAAAAAAACCGGTGATAAACAAGGAAAGTAAACAACACGTGGGGGATGACGTCACCGGGGGGGGGGGGGGGCTCCTCGGCTTGCTCAGTGGATAAGTCTACAACCATAGTTTTTTTAAACTTTGTTTTTTGTTGTTTTTTGTTTTGTTTTTATTTTATTTCTTTTATTTAATTTTTTTTTTATTATTAATACATAATAAAGTGATACTTAAATCTAAGATGATACATGAATATTATACAAAATATGAAGAATGAAAACTTATAAATTAAAGATGATGCTTAATCTAAAAGAGGGGGATAGTCCTCTTGTGGAGAAGGGCCACCTCCCCATTGTTGACCAGGTTGAGGAGCCGCAGCTCCACCTCCTCCAAATGACCTGGCTGGTTGGCCACATACCTCCTCGGTAAAAAATGGTGGCGGCCATCAGAGCAGAGGAGGCCCCATCGTAAAATAACTAGGCGGGTGTCCACCTCGTCTCTAATTTGATTTAAAATGTTCATGATGCTCTCTGCATCCCAAAGAGAGTATGAACTTGTAGAAGCCATTTCTACTTGTGGAATGAGCGTTAGCTTGCGGAGGAGCAGTAAACATCCCGTAATGGGGAAAAAACCGGTGACAAACAAGGAAAGTAAACAACACGTGACGGGGGGGGGATGACGTCACGGGGGGGGGGCTCCTCGGCTCCTCAGTTTGCTAAGGTGGTCCAGAACTGGCTATGGCACCCTACTATCATCAATAATGTTAATGTAAAACTGAATACAACTATAAACTACTTTATGATGTACATTACCATGTAATAAAGACAACCGTATAAACTATTGTTATTTTAAAAACTTCAGTTTTATTTAAACAGGTTATATGTTGATAAATTAAGATATTATTCTATTTATCAAATTATTTTTAAATTGTCTCTATTTAACTTTTTTTATGAACATATTTAGATATTCAAACTTTCAGACTTGTTGTATACGCAATCAATTAGCTTATGTTTTTCATTGTATTTAAGAGCAATTTTCTCTTATTGCATATGTGTACGGCTATTGTGGAAATTATTGGTTAACCGAAACAACATGCGAGATACGAGTTTCAGATTAAACATTTACGTTGATTTTCCAGCTTGAATAAATTTTAACTTTGGATAGACTATTTCTATTCCAATTGCATACCAATTCCATGATTAATTTAATTTTGGGTACGTTATAATGACAAAAATATCTCACGCTACCACAGCACAAAACTATTTTTAACTTACAGTGGAATAACACACAAATACCTAGAGACCCTTAAAAGTATCTGGGTTTTAGTGAGCAAAGCCTTAAAAAACCTTCAAAATAAAAAAAATACAAAGAATTATAAGAAGTTGTCTAAATAATTATTATTTTGTTCAGTACAATGTTAAGAAGTCAGTATAGTAACATTTAAAAAATCATAGTTCAAATGCATTACTTCCCAATAGTAAACTACTTTAGATAAAGAACTCATATCACTGAAGACATGATAGTGCAAGTTTATAATTCTATTATAAAACGAACTAAAACTTTTTCCATAGTATTTTTTCTAGCCATTTGTTCCTTTGATAATAAATAAGAGTGTCGGTACAAAAAACTATGTATTAAAAAATAGCAAGTCCATTACTATTATCCATTTTTTATACTTAAGGAAATTTAGTCCGTCAATCTTCGTTAATATTGATAGAAAATTTAGTTATTTAGCGAAGGTTGGAACCTTCGCTGGCCAAAGATTTATGCGGATTTTTTTATACATACTTGATTAAAGTCCTTAAGTGCGTTTTAATACATAAATTGTATTTTTAAATACATGTATTTTACTCATTGCCCTGCAAAAGTAACTTGTTTAGAAATTTACAAGTAAATCCACAAGGTGTAAACAGCTTGCAGAGACAGCGTCTGTCACGTAAGTGTATGGAAGAATTACCATAACAAGGGAGCGGGTACACGCACATGCCACTTAGCTGATTTATGGAGCCTAATTTGGTTGAAAAATATAACTGGTACATATTTTGGTCACGATCGTAATTTGATTAGCATACAACACTTCACCACCAAAGCTTCCCACTTTTTCGTAAACATAAACTTTCCTTTTGCATATTATCCGACGAAATGTGGATTTGCTAGGCCTGGACACCATGTAAAGTTGTATAAAAGTAGGATGACTATCTCCAAGGGTTAAATTATATTCTAAACACATACCTTTACACCAATACTTTTATTATAAATCAACGTTTCTGAAGCAGAAATGTGGTAAGTTTAAGGCAAACGTATTGAATTAATAATTTAATAATTATTTGTTTCAAATTTGTTACTTTGACTTTGCTTAAATGAGTGTATTATTAGCGTTTTTGCCATTAGGAAAACGGTTAAAGCGAATTCCCCCTATAGGGAAGAAGCTATTACCGTAGGTGGCATGGTAAGACTTAAGCCCGAGACCATGATAACTTTTCGTTTTGAAGTCCCCAGATGCCGAAAACACTATTCGTTCAAATTTATATATATATATATATATATATAACATGGTATGTGTGTAACGGACATATATATATATATATATATATATATATATATATATATAAAACACTCAACTTTGGTTATTGCCATTTTATAGAGCTTAAAGAAACAAATAATTTAGTATTTTGAATCATTAACCTAGGTTAAGTGGTTGCGAAGAAAATCCCAAAAAACATGTCCCATGTTAATCTTACGGGAAAAAGGTTTATAGATTTTTCTCAGATAGTTTTACTAAAAACTTCACATTTCTGTTTATTAATGTGTTTAGCTCAACAAAACAAACATTTTGGTGTTTTAATCGTCGTTCTACGTCCAACCGTTGCAGAGATATTCAAAGTGCTAAACACAGTACGTTGTCCAATGTTATCCTTATGGAGGATAAATAAAATGTTATATTTCGATTATTTATGTATGTATATTGTTGAAACTTGGTATGTGGTTTCAACTAGTTGTGGTATATTGATAATAGCACAAAAGTTTTTTTTGTTGATTTTCCCCGGTAGCAGCAGACCTGCATACTCGGACCCCATGTTATGAGAATAAGTAAAGTATAATATCTCCCTTAGTTATGATCCTAAATTAATAAAACTTGGTATGTAGCTTCACCTGGTTGAGTTATATTGATATTTGCAATAAAACACATATCTTATCTTCCTTGTTGCAGCAAACCTGCGTACTCATTTATAATGTTATTCTTATGGAGAATAAGTAAAATGCTATATATAACTTATTAATGAATGTATTTTTGTAAAACTTGGTAAGTGGCTCTAGGTAGTAGTGATACCCATATATTTGCATTGGAAATTCGCTGAGTACGCAGGTTTGCTGCGACGGGGGTATTTCTTTATGGCGTTGTTGTCGGAAATAATTTTATAATCTAATCTGACATAGCAAGGTATTGACAAGAGCGTATATTCTGAGACTGTAGATATATCGGTTTAGTTGGAATTGATCATGGTGGATATGAAACTCATGGATGTAAAATTTAATAACTTTAAAAAAAAATTATAACTTGTATTCCTAATACGTTTAAATAGGTACTAGTATTACTTACAAAATGATTTGTTCTTATTCAAGTAGAAAATAATGTGCCACAAAAACAACTAATAAAGTCGACTCTTTGGTTAGTCAGTTTGTATAATATTGAAAAGGAATTGTCTACTTTAATGGTGTAAACCGGGTTCAAAGTGATGTTTTATATTCTTGAATTTAATAAATAATTGTTTTTTTTTAATATCATAATACTATAATAGACTTTAAGAAACAATAGTTCCCTGGTAAATGGATCATTTTGATTTCACTAGCAAATGTTTCAACTATCATGAAAATTGACAATTGTATATTCATATTTACATAATTATTAATCTGAAATTAGCAAAAATTGACTATACTAATAAACAATAATATATCTGGCAATGAAATTATTTATATAGAAATACATATAAATTCATTTAAATATAATAAAACAGATTTTAAAACTTACTATGTCAACGAGATTGATTTCTTGATGGGAATCACCCATCTAATAAGCTAATTAAGTCTAATTGCACTAAATGACATTGACAACAGCTGGTTAATCACTTCAGTCTACAGGTAAAAGAAATACTTGTAATTAATTAATTAACATGATACAGTTATATGAACTTGATGTACATTTGAATTTCATTTGAAGTGTTCCCACATAAAATAAATGTTTCCTCGAAAGTTAATCAATTAAAAAATCAGTACATACTACAATAGACATAAGTTTGCAACCTTAAAAATATATTGTGTTTTTAGTTAAATAATAGTAAATAGTTTAGTTTTAAGTTGTATTTATCAATCTTAATTAAAGATCAACGATTATTTTGTATGAAATTAAAGTTGTATTTCGTATAACAGCTACTTACAATAAAACAAGGTAAGTTGATTATATTTATTTAATTTAGGTAGAACAATGACCTTTGACTGGGTCTTGTCTGAGTGATTTTTAATTGGCGCTAAAAACACTGTTATTCGTAAAAACTATAAAATACTACAATATTTTGCTAAACCTATATCAGTGGCAGAAACATAGTAGTTGAAACTGCTCTTTGTTATGATCAAGTTATTTCGAGTATGATTACGTTGCGCTAATTGTAGTAATTAACTGTTGTACAATTAATGGCAAACGTGTTCAGTAACTACTGCATTACGCATAATGCTGTTAGCACTTAACCTGTCCTGCTGTATCGATTTATTTATATTTTTCTTTCTCATGATGGTGTAAATGTAGGTTTAATTTCAATAATATTTATAATATACTTTGAGCCCAGTGATTTTATAAATATAATTAAAGCACGAAAAGTATAATAGTGTAACACTACATAACGGAAATGAACAGTATTTTAAATAGATGAATAAAAGTCTTTCTAATCATCCATTTAACATACTATGCCATTTACTACTACAATTTAATATGCTATGAACTAACCTGATTGTACAAACTTGATTTATTTACTATTTTATAACAAATCCTCTTTCAGATCCCTTTCTTGAAGCCACTTGAATCAAGTGGGAGCTCTTCAAACCTTATCACAAGTCCGAGATAGAATTCCTCGAGCCTTACTAAACAAGCCGGTGGAGTTATTTGAAACCAATGAATAAATGGGATAGTTTATTTTTATCCAACTAGGAAAACCCGTTAAAATATTGTAAAAACAACATGTATGTGGAATATAATTTCTTGGTTACTTTTATGCAGCACTATAAGCAATGTATTGCCATATTTAAACCTCTAAATAGTACTGACAAATGTTATAAATTTGGTTATAGTAAAGAAATGTTAAAGTGTATATATATTCAAAACATTACCACGCTCAGAAAAGTGGTTATGTGTTAATAGAAATAATAACGATAGAAGTAATTGGTTTCTTCGTAAGAACATATGACAACGTTCTACGTTTACATCAATTGCAAAATACCCATTTTATTCACAAATAATTGTTGTAGGGTAAAATCTTTAAATACCAATTTATTTAGAGGGTTACCACAATTTGTTATGGTGGAAGTTTAGTTTTGACAGTGAATTACTACAAACAAGTTTAAAAACTCCCGTTTTAAAGATACATATGCTTTATATTTTCTGCTTTCGAACGTTCCTAGAATGGAATGGAATAATATTTCGTGTTATTTTTTACAGTTATTTGCATTGACTCAGCTTTGGTTGTTATAACATGAGTAAATTAGAATATTTTTTTGTTTAGTATTATGTTCCTGGATGAAGGTTATAGCCATCCTGACCCGAGCAATCAAGGCAAATGTCCCGAGAGATCAGCGCCAGCTAAGCTTCAGGATGGCCAGAGTATTGCTGTTAGTGAGACCAAGCCTTCCTACTAACCTGGAGCACCAAATATATTAACAACATGAACATTCTGAAATAAAAAATAATTCTTCTGCAGTATGATACTAACAAGAATGTATTATTGATTGTTTTGGTTCCTGAAAAAAAGGTCAGTTTATTTTTACTTATTCACCTATTTCTGTGTACGATTGATTAACGTTTAATGTAACCGTCTGGGTGACCTCTAGATTCATTCAGCGGTTAACGAGAAATTGAAAGCATTCGTTAGAGGCTAGTTTTCCTCCTACCCTAGTTAGGCCGTTGAATAATTATCCTCAGTAATGCATTTAGCTATTTTAGATGTAGTGCCTGGGGATCTGGCTTTGTTTGGAGGAAAATCGTATATTGATACTTTACCATGTGCGTTGTGTTGTTTTTGATGACCTGTTACGTATAGTTAGTTACGTTTTAAAACTACATAAGCCCATTGTTAAAGTAAAATATTTAAAAATATTTTTAGAAAAGTAAGTGTTTTTTTGGGGGGTAGAGGACATCCCTTTTAATCTAAATGTTTAAGTGAAATCCTTCCCCTGGATTCCGAGATAATCTTTTGCAAACCAACAAACCAGCACACATTGCCAAAATTAGAGCATAATAATTATATTTAACTCCTATTCACTATGTGTTATTTAAAGTTTAAAATTTGTTTAGTATTCATTTATTAATTTGCTACAGCTTAGCATTAAACAAGTAGTACTGCTACTTCTAGTAACACTGCTACTCATATTAACGAATAATTGTAATGACATTATAATGTTAATGCATTTTTCATACTCAGATTGGTAAAATTTTTAACATCTGGCTCTTAATCTATATTTTGGTGAGAATAATATAAAATAATATTTTATATTTCGTATACGGTTCAAAATATCAAGAGATTTTCAAAAACTTATAAAACAAGCCAACTCAAATACATAACTAAAAATAAATCACTAAAATATATCCATGAAAATATCATTTAGAGACATGTTGTACGAACGGAATACTTCCACAAGCTTTACACAAGAAAATATAAATACTAACATACATAATAAATTAATTAACAAAATAAAAATCCCCATTTCCATTTTTATGAAAATGGATCAACATATTTATTTTCTATATTTACATTTTACAGGTTTAAGTTCATCTTAGTCTTCTTAGTTCAATGTTTTTCTTTTTTTTCTAAAGTCCTAGGCTTATTTTTAAACATAATTAAGCCCATTATAATATTTGTCCTATTTGATTTGTTAGCAAAACCACGTGAAAACATTCTATAGTCATACCTTCGTCTTAAACTTAAAAATTTACAATTAAGGTATAAACTACGATATTGCCCCGGTTAAGACAATAGAGTTTGAGATAAAGACCTGCTTTGCCCTGACTTTTCTTTTTTGTTAAGAGAGATTTCACCTTCAGATTCTCCCCAAACGCACGTTATTTTATTTTATTATTTACAAAAGAGAAAAAAACATACTGCTTTTGAACAAATTAACAAGAAGTTAATCATGAGGAAAAATAATATTGATGTTAGATATATCGGTTTATTAGGAACTGTCTATTCATTTTATGTTGAAAAATGGATGGTGTAACCTTTATTTAATACCTGCACATGTTTCCACACTCATAATTCAAAACATAAATTAAATACTTAATAATTTAATATAAAAGTTGTTATATTCATTCTGGACTGCTAAGCTGTTTATACAAAGACAAATATTAATTTTATTTTGGGTATATAAAAATGCATGATGTTAATTTATAACCTGATGACTGTGAATAATACATGTCTATACTTTAATCCACTTTCGGGTTTGGGGATGGTCACTTATTGTTATAGGGATTAAATGGTTTTAATCATCAAAATAATATATTTCAATTTTTGTTTTGATTTTCTGAAGTATAATTAAAATTAAATACATACTGTAACTTTTTAATGGTGATTTTAAAAGACTATGCTGAGCTTGGGCCAACCCGATGTTAAAAAATTGCTTTACGAAGTGCACAACAATGTTTCTTCGGAACAAAACTAATTTTTAAAAAGAGCACCTGAATTACCTTAAAGTATTTTTGATAAAACTCGCACTGATTCAACAAATTTCAATTTAATATCACTACTGTAACGCTGTTATTTTCACTATTGCAGTTTCATGTTTATTTTTTATTTATAATGTTATTATTATTTTGTGTTCACAAGTTAGAACAGGCAGAACAATTATAGAAACCCTACATAGTACATTGGCCTTTGTATCCTCATCGTTTACATAACTGCTTAGGGCCACAGTTGTGTAACCAGTAGCACTCACACCTGTCTGACCAACTTCTCTGTCTCTTTTGCTACTTTTGTGTGAACCGACATAAAGCGCTATAATAATCACCACAAAAAATAATTCTAATTTCTAACTTATTATAATATTGTAAACCCGCTTATTATAATATTGTAAAACCGCTTGTTCTAAATAACTAATTGTGACAAACTGACAGAAGACATCATTGTTCTTCATATTCTGTATTGCTTACAGAAATTATTCTTAGAAAATTACCAGATTTAATATCACAGGTCTAAAGGAAAATGTAACTTTCAAATTCAAGCCAAAGAAATAGTAAACATGATATATAAATTCAAATGTATCATTAAAATAGAACAACCATTCTGATACGTTTAACAATCTCAAAACGTTTAACTACTATTATAATATTTGTACAAACATTTGTTGATTGTTATATAATATACAGAATTGGCTTAAGTAATTTGTTTTGTATATCGTACAGATATACATAAATAAGTGTTAAAACAATAACGCTTGGGTTAATTTGTATTACAGACAATTATAAAAGGGTACTGACGAATTTTTATTTTATTATTTTTTAATACTTTAAAATTGTTCCTAAATAGTTAGTAAAATATTCCCATAAACAAACATATAAAATATCGGTTATACACATTTTCAGAATTATTTTTCTTACTTTTGAAGTCAATGTTATTTTCCTTGTTCTAAAACACAATACATATTTTTTGGCAATGTACATATACGTTTTTCTTACGTGACCAATGACCAATAATGTTTAACTCCTTGTAGAAGTCCCTTACAGATAATCTGCAGTATATTGTTGTTATTGCTGGATTCTAGCACGTCCCAGCTTAGCGTCTAGGCACGTCTTCCACAAGCGGAAATTTAGCGCAGGTTACCAGAAGGATAGGATATAGCAGGGAAAGAAAGGGTGGGATGGGACAGGTAGTAAAGTTGACCTTTCAGAGGACCAGTTAAGATTTGTCTTGGAACTGCAGTTTATTTGTTTTAACAGTTTAAAAACTCACAAAATATATGTGTTTAAGATTTTATTCTTTGTAAAAAGCAAAAAAAAATTGATTGTTTGTCTCTTGAAAAAAATTAAGATGCATTAGTGGTTTTACTAAGAAATTGGTTTCATTTACAAGTTAATAATAATTTTAAAGGTTTATCATGATATCAGGAATCCTTAAAGGTAATATTCATTATATTAGTCCCTTCGAATTAATGTTTTTACTTCAACTTTGTTTAAAAACTATAACTACACCTATTTCAGGTATGTACAATATGATTAAACAAAATAAATGAAGCTTAATTATGAAGTGGTAATTATTCTATTTCAATTATTAGGCAACGTAGAAACCCCACCAAAATTATCTGAAAAAATAACTGAAAGACTCACTCCTTTAACACCTTTGGGAAAAATCACTTAAATTAATATCTATTCAAATTTTGAACTGATGAGTAAGAGTCTTGGAAGTATATGTTTACTTTATTATGTTTACGTTACTTGTGATAAGTTTTACAAGGTAAGAATGCATAACAAAACAAGAATAGTAAATATATACATTTTTATTCGTAAATTTTTAACATGTTCAACTCCAGCAAGTAGTCTTTAAAATATAAGCAATTATGTTAATGGACAGTTTGCTATTATGTAATTGTCAAGCTATTCTTATATAGCCATGTATTGTTCACTTATATAGCCATGTTCCATTGTCACATGGCTATATAAGTGAACAATTGTGCTGGAGATTTACAGTGAACTGAGTAAGATGATGAACTAAACTGAATATTGATGTTATAAAATCGTAGTGTAATATTTTAATAAGCATTACCTCAATTTCTTTTAAATATCTCAGTGAGATAATTTGCCATTAAGTGCGATAAAATAAATATATTTCCCGCAAAATTAACGATTCATCCTTTATAAATATTCTCTAAATTTAAAATGCACACAAAATGTCAACTACTATATAATACTCCGTAATTACTTAAAGATATATTTTACATTTGTTTGAAGTTTAATTCTTCACATATAAATTCAATATCAACTAAATTTTTTGACTGCCAAGAAGATGAAACTTTTAACTATAATTTTAGTTATACTTTTGTAAATTTGTTTGAAGAAAAATATGTTACGTAAATCAATATGTAATGTAGCATAGTCAACTCTGTCTTTCGTGCTTTGAAAAACCACGAATATTAGGTTTGACGAGTTAAATACTGAGCTTTGAAAACCCACAGTATTTAACTCGTCAAACCTAATATTCACATGACACTACTATATTAACCAAATGTTCTGAGGGAAATTGTTATTAATAAGAAGAAGAACCGATAACAACAAATGACAATTAAATTTACTACTTACTCTTGGTGATTTTGAATAAAATAATAATTTTTCTTAGATAACATGATTTGATATATTTACACCACATCGCATTATATAATTTTTACATTACAGGTATGCTCAAACTAATTTGGTGATTACAAATATTTGTACGTGTTAAATCTTCACCAAAGACTGTCATACAATTCTCAGAAATAAAGGTGTCGTACGAATACGTTTGATACATGGCAGATTTTGTTTGACTGCTAATTAGTAAAGAGAATAAGCTTTGGAGTTATTAACGACAGAAAGTGTTGCCACGTTTATCTCTTTTTAAGTTTCTGTTAACGGTTTAACAACTTTAAAAATTTTTAATTGGCTATTTTTTGTCTATATAAAAAGAGTAAAGTTTACTTTCACATTGCACTTAACGAAAGGTAAATAATACAGAAATATAAATTTAACGATATCTATCAGTTTCAGTTGATAATGATAAAAATATTTAAAAGTGAAATTCTTTAAGTAATCTCAAAGAGAAAATATGTCTATACATTGGTAGTTTTCATAATAGTCTGACTATATTTTACGAGGAGGCAGGATCGTCATTATTTTTACCCTTTGTTACGTATAGCGTCTCCGCATTATTCGGTGATGCCTACAACTTAAGCAGGTTCTTCCTTTTAAATATAAGCGCAGAACTTTATAATTTTGAAGTTCAATATAAAGTAATTCTGACAGAGAAATTTTCTATTTTTAGCATTACCAAAATAAACTATTTGAATTTTAATATAATGTCCGACAAATATTACAGATCTGTAGCAACCATGACCTCAAAGAATTTAAAATATACAATAGTTTAAACAAATAATTTGGTAGGCCTAAGCTCTTAAGTTTTTATATTATAAGTATAATATATTAATAATAATATAATATATAATAATATAGTATAAGTAGAATATAATAACGGGTTTAGTTACATTATCATTAAATTCAATTTGTTCTAGTGCCTATACAAAAGCATAAAAGTAACTCAGCATGAAACCATAAATGCTTCTTTTGTGGGTGCGAAACACAGTGGCATATTAAAAGAGGGAAATAATTAGTAGATTCCTAACCACGGTAGTTCTAATGTTTTTATTCCAGTCTAAATGTTAAATATTATTAACTTTAAGTTTTAAAATATGTTTTTATTTATAGCCTATTAGTAAATTAGAATGGTAATTCCACACACTTCATGTAGGTAGTGTAATGTGATAAATATCGGAAATATTCATTAAATACTTCCATTTACCGCAAATAAATTAAACATGTTTACGAAAATGTTTAACAAGACAAAGCAAATTTAACCTTTAACGTTTACACAAAGCACTTTGTATACGCACCTGTTGAAAATCGTATTTGATTCTCCTAAATACTGTGTAATATAGATAGGGAGATTCATTTGTGTTTGATAAGTATATATTAATTATGAGTAAATAAATTGATTATAAATGAAACTTGTTCGCTATGTTTATACATTGACATTCAAAAGATTACTTTATTTAAGTACCAAACAAACAGAAAGTGGAGTGGTCGTGTAATTGGATCCTTGGGAGTAATTTAAGTCGACCATTAAGTATCATTCCGACCTCAGGTTACTCGATTAACGAGTGGGTTCTGCAGTTCTGCTGTAGTAAATAATGTCGATTTGCTACTACTAAGGTTTGTAAGAAATTTTAAATATTGTAGTTCTTACGAGCGTAATCGCTCTGCACATAATAATCTTGAATAATTTTAGATTATCGTGTTTTTTTTCAGTTGTGGAATTGTTTACACCCAAATATATTTGTTCTACATTCCCAAATTATATGTGATAATTATTTTGTATTGAAGCCAGTATCGAGTTGGGATAAATATTCTTTTCTAGATGTATAAAAGGAGCAAAAGTGTGGTAATGACTAATATTCGGTGAAAATAATTAGGGATATCGTAAAAAGAATCCAAGCAATAACAATATTTTATATAATTGGGAAGCTGTATCTCTGCATTAAAATATTCAACCCTCAAACAAATCAATTAATTTTTAAGTATTTTTCGGTTTTTTTGTACGGTAGTATTATAATAATATGTTAGTGTGGTGTATTAATAAAATTGAAAAGTAGGTTTTAATACTAGCAGTACTTTACTTCTCAGAGTAACGGGAGCTTTGTAATATACACATAGATAAACATTGATGATAGTCTGAACTGGTCCAAACATATTGCCTCCCAAAGTAAAAAATTGTCTTCACTTACTTTTGCTTTTCGAATATTAATGCTGTAGTTGGTAAAGAAACTACCCTTTATATTTAATATGGTTATGTATATAGTAGAATGAAATATGCAGTTGGTTTCTGGGGATCGTCTAGTGAGTCCTTGAGAGTATTTAGACTCCAAAAGGATTGTTCGTATTATGTGTGGAGCTGGCTACCGAGCGCATTCAATCAATCAATCATCTGTATTCATAAAATTTTACATAGTACATGAATAGTGTCATTTCTAATCTAATAAAGAAATTATAATAAATAGTTAACTTCTGTATGGATAATAATAATAATATAAAATAGTTTAACATAGTTCAGAGCTGGTGGATCAGTTGTGCCTAATTGTTAAAAACTCTTCAAAAGAGTAAAGAGGAATGCTCAACAAGTAATCTCTTAGCTATTTTTAAAACTGATCATATCAAACTCCTCAGTGAATTTCCGAGGGAGGTGATAAAGGAACTTGGTACATAGGAAAACAGTTTTCTTTTAAAAAAACTCTAAATTGTGTTTTTCCACTCTACGATAAGGCGTGTATTGTAGGAATGAGTGTTATTTTGTAGCAATGGGTTTAAAAACTGTTTTACATAGTTAACTGTTTCAAGGATAATTAACCCATGAATAGTCAAAATGCCCAGCTCTGCAAATATTTTCTTCACAGAAACTGTAGCTTTTAACTTTAGCATGACTCTAATTGCTCCTTTTTGTTGAATAAGTAATTTGTCCAAATTCTTATTTGATGTTGCCCCATAAATGCCAATTCCATAAGACAAATGAGAATGAATCATAGAAAAATATATTGTTTTTAAAGTTTCCAAACTACAAAATCGTGACATTTGTTTTAGAGCAAAGATGCCGGAGGAAATTCTACCAACTACATGAGTGACATGATTATCCCAGCTGAAATTTTCATGAATTATTAGCCCCAAAAATTGTGTGCTTTGAACTTGATCCAGAGAATCTTCACCTATGTAAATGTTAGGTGAAATTCAGGTTATTTCCTTTTTTGGTAGAGAAAAATTACCGAAAAAAAATTTTAGCTTTTTATAATTTAAGCTTTGTATTGCTTTTGTAATTGATGCATTGTAAGCTTTTTTTAACAACTGCATCTTATCAATCTCCCATGTATTTATATTCTGGAGGTTTTATCCTTTTTCCAATGCAACTTCCATCGCTTTGAAGAGAATATTGCTAGACATCCCTATAATACAAGTCATAAGTGTAACATGGACTACCCTATCCATAGATTGACACTACTTGAAAAGGGTATCACTACTCTGCTCTACGACTATACAATGCTCTGCCCCGGCACCAGAAAAAAAAACAGCCAGTGCATGCATTTTTCTTAAAAAGGTGAAAAATATTCTGATTGAAAGGTGCCCGTACTCGGTGGATGAATTCCTGTCAGACTGCACAAATATGTGACGGAAATGTGCACTATTTGCTGGAGGAAAAATGTTAAATTGACAATTTAGTATTAAGTATTGGTTTTAAATCTGACTTGTTTCACATAACAATTTGTTATTCACGAAATAAATGATTTCTGATTCTGATTCTGTATCTGATTGCAGAAAATATTTAAAGGTAAATTCCTTAAAGTATCACATATTAAAGTTTTAAGGACCGTTATTTAGTTTTAAAATCTGAAAACCATTCATGTTTTGTACGTCCTATAAAGATAGTTAACTATTATTCGAATAATGAAATTATATTTCCACTCAATACCTTACTTATAAACCAATCATAAATTTAACCCTCAAAGGAATAAAATAGTGTACGATTTTTATTTACACAAACTGACCAATTTTTACCAACTTTTTACACCTTTATATTCCTACTTCTCAACTATTCGCCTATGACAACGTTAAACCTAATAAAAATCTTATAATGTGCAGCAACAATATTGTTAAAACACTTATGCAATTTAGGTTTTACCTACGTTACTTGTGATCTTTAAGCTTATGTATTATGCTTTAACCAAATATTTACATTAAACTAGTACAAAAATACGTAAGTTGATATGTATATTGAATTTGAAGTTATTTATGCAATTATACCTAGAACTGCAAATATTGTGTCAAGCTTAGGGTACAAATATTCAGTAAAAGATTATCTCCGTCTTATATTAAATTCTTTAAAATGTTTACCGAATATAAAAATATGTAGTAATAAGGTCATAGGGTGGCCTTTTTAAAGTCTTAGGAAAGAAAACATTTGTACATTATAAGTACGCTAGTATTTACTAATGAGTTTAATTTGTGTAATCTACGCGATGTGTCAAATAAAAATCAATACCTCATTCCGTATCTTAATTGTTTTAAATAGACAAATTACAGTTACACAGTTATACTTAAAATAATTATTGTTTTCAAGTACTCATGCCTGTGTGTAAAATATTATGATATAGCTTAGTTGGTGAAGATCAATCCAGTAAATTATACATGTGCCGGTATTTTGTATCATTGTAATTAAAAAAGAGCATTTCTTCCTGCATAGCGTAGTAATCTATAATCAATACGCAATTATATAATCTATGTGCCCTTAAGTCTACTGTTTAACATGTAATTAAAACTCAAACTAGCAATCAAAATTGATCTAATTTCAAATGAATCATTAAAAATGTAGAGTATGGATTGAATTGTGAAGATGACACCAAATTTAAAAGATAATGTTAGTTAAACCTGTTTAGGTCGTTTCCATCTCCAGCGGAATAATGAGAGACAAATTGGAATTTCAGTGAGCGATGTCGTTTTAATTAGGGTTGGAAATTATTTCTGTTATCCCAAAGTGTCGTGTTTTGTATCAAGTTTAATTGCAGTTGATATATAGCTCTCCACTAATATATAATTGTTTTGTATCAATATTAAATAAATAATTTTTTGATATATACTATCACGTTTTGTATTAGTCATCAATCTTATATCGTTACTGTCAGGGTATTGTTTTAGTCGAGCTAATAAGTGAATATATATTAAAAAACTGTTAACTAATTTGTATACTAGTTATTTTCCACTGGAGTATTACTCGCAGATTTTATAAAATTGCAAAGTTCCAAAGTAAAATACTATGTTTCTATATAATAAAAAATAATTTATTAAATAAAAATATGTTTAAAATACCACGATTTTAAAACGGACTAAAAAGTATAAACTAATTTATCCTATCCCCAAATAGATTGCCTTGAATATTTTTGATTGTGAATATTTAGTAGCTATGAAAATACTTGTAAGATTTAAAACTAAAAACAAGGGGCGCAATTAGCAGCTATCTGACGGTTATCTTCTCCTACCGGTATTGAATTATGAGCTATTTTTTTATCTCAATTAGAAATTATAGCTGTAAATGATAGGAACTGATGTGCTGTTGTGAAGCTATTCTCCTACCGACAGCTACTTCCTCACGTTGCATGCGCCCCATGTTTTCCTTTTAAATCTTACAAGTATTTACATAGCTACTAAATATTCACAATCACAAATGTTCTAGGAAATCTACATGGGGATAGGATAAATTATTTTATACTTTTTATTTTAAAAAGTGTTTTATTTAATACATTATTTTCGACTCTTTAGTCTTTTATGTGTAATCATTTTTAATAGATTTTAATCATCTAAATCAGACTAGCTGATGTACCCTTTCTTCGCACGGGTTAGAAAGGTTAAGATCTTGAAACAGCTGTTCGCATTACAGTTTCTGAATGTTTACTTTCTTTCAGTGTAAACATTGAAACTTAGGACTTTTTCGTGGCGTAGTCCGAGGGGATTTTAAGGAAGTGAATAGGCCTATGTGTTGTACGAGTCCAAGATCTACCTTTGTGTAAAGTTTCAGCCCAGTCGGTTCAGTAGTTTTTGCGTTTACCCGGAACAGCAGACAGACAGACAAACACCACCTCTTCTGTATAATAATTATAGATAGATAGATAGATTATGATAGAGGCATGTGGGAAATTTGAGGTGGTTATGAGTTTCTTTTCATATAATCATGTGTCAAATTGACATATGTTAATACATAACCAAATTTTATCAAATTTGTTTATCTGCAATCAGATGTTCTATGTTCACATTGAGATGTTTGTTTATGTTTAAATTTTGGTTATTGTGAGTTAAAACTTAAATAAAATTAATTTTATTGCAAGAAAATTAATATTGCATCGTTATCTATTTCTGAGTTATGAGTTTCTGAGTTTCAAGTTTCAAGTCTTCAGCTCATCGGGAAGTTAGTTTAAAATCGATTCCAAAATTTGTACCGAACAGACAAGAAAGCGAGCTAATAAAAACGTGTTAATAAGCTAACTATTATTTCTAGACATTATTTAACACAGACAATACTGTGTGACATATAAATGTACCCTTCTCTAATCAGATATCAATTTGTTTAAATCTTGACACCGGGCGACTGCTGATCAATATTGGATAGTGATTATTTTACTGTAACCCGAGTTAAAATCGGAAGAGTTTGTTGTTGGCTGCCATACAAACCACCAGTCACCATAATGGAATCAGATCATCTTTTTTAAATGTAAATATAGTGATATAGTGATGTGACCTATTTTTAACTATTTCCCTCCTGATCAATTAATATGTTTTCTATGTACATTTTTAAATTTGCCTGACTTGGTATTTTATGACTAATATTATTTTACAACAATAACTTGCATGTTAATTCCACAAACAAAACTTTATCGAAATAAAAGGGGTTGCTGAAGTGAGGCATTTTTTCAAATGCTACGCCGTAATTACAGCTTTATATGTGAGAATTTACAAGTCCAGTTTAAAAAACTACAATACGTTTGATTTCACATCAGAATATAGGGAGGCAAACATGTAGGATGTTAGTAAAATTAATTATCCTTCGGGAGAATGTTGGGAGCCAGATTGTGTTACGTATACGTCAGGCAGATCTTCGGAGGGATTCCACAGGAGTTGATTTACCTTCATATTCTATTTTAATCCCTCTTGTAAATAATCATTTTGACATAGTTTTATCATAAACGTATTTTTATGATATTGGATTAAGTATTTTTGTAATTTACTAAGTAAAATAAAAATATAATTTTATTGGGATTATTTTTAATGTCCCAAATGTGGTAACGGGGTTCACTTGGAGTCTTGTTGCTGCCTTTGACATTAATAAAATTCTCCCAATAGCTTTAAGGCCTCAAACTGTATGGATATCTATGGCATGACACCAAGTCTTATAAAACATGTGATTCGTGTAGATGCTCCAGTTCCTGCTAGATAAATTGGTTTATGCCTTGTATCGGGTGTATTTCCAGTCATTATTGAAGTAGATATAACCGTTTCTATTTATTAGAAAGGGCCCGTCAAGACATTCCAACCTATAGGCCAAAATCTCTGATACCGGTGTTTTGAGGCGGTAATTTTTTATAAGTTGTTTTGATTCTACTCTGTTCCTACAAATCTCTGTTTTGGTAGTTGAATCTCTGGTTGAAGAGATTCTTAATTCCTTTTAATAAAAAAATGTACACAGGTAATTTTATGTGATCTCTATTGTGCTTTGATTTCATTCCGCATAAGATCCTTGATCCTTGTGATGAAGTTAAAGCTTTATAGCCTAAGAGACGGTGCACTCAAGGTAGTTGCCTGCCTCATACTTGTCAAACTGGCAAGATATTGTAAGATTGAAAGGTGTAAATTCAAGCCCAGTCAATATTAAACATGAAATTCCCCAGGGCTTCGTATTAAGACCATTCTTATTTTTGATTCCAATTAACGATCTCCAATATGGAGTATCTTGTAGTGTTGTACTTTTTACAGACACCTACCCTGTTTTCCTTTGACAGTAATTTGGCCCTTGCCCGGTCTGTTGTACACGATGCTTTAAATGTGGCTCAAGAGTGGTTTATTCTGCTAGCATTGAACAAGTCCAAAACAAAATAAATAGCATTTAGTTTGTCAACCAAAAGTGTGAAAGGTGACCTAGCACATATTTTAGGTATGTTCTTAGATTGTAAATTAACCAGGGATGACCACCTAGATTTTTTATGTATTAGGATAAATTAGAGTTTTTATGTTGTTTATTTCCTAAGGTGATAACAATTGACCTTCCACATGATGTACTGAAACAGGACTCCTTTTCATTTTTACTTTCTCCCCTTATACATAGTATATGGAGAAAATATTGTTTTCGCCAAAATTTTCGAATTTGAGTTGTCAGTGGAAATATTCGTTTTGGTCCTCCCTGAACCCAAAAAAGTGTTTTTTACGTGATGTCTGTGTGTTTGTGTGTGTGTGTGTGTGTGTGTGTGTGTGTGTGTGTGTGTGTGTGTGTGTGTGTGTGTGTGTGTGTCTGTGTGGATGTGTACAGAGCTAAAGCCCTAACCAATGGACCGATTTTTATGAAATTTGGTATTTAAGTACTAATTCTCGATATCTTCAGGGTTTTTTCATTTTTTGAATTTTTGATATTTAAGGGTAATTATCCCCCAAAAATCTCCAAAAAGCATGAAAAATCAAAATTTCTCAAAAACGGCTCTATCGATTTTGATTAAACTTTAGTTATTTGTAGAGCTTTATGTTTCAAACAAAATAATACCACCCTAATTTCTGTAAAAATTTGGGTTCAGAAATGACAGGACTTAAAACATAAAAAATTAAGTTTTTTTTATCTTTCATAAGAAACATAAATGTTGAAACATACTACTATTCACCATTCAAAATAGCTAAAAATACTAAATAAATTAGTAATTTGAATTACTATCCTACGATTGCTAGTTGCGGGGAAAATTGAAATTTTCATTTAGCAGTAAACGCAGTAAGTCCAATGTTATTCTTATGGGGAATAAAAAAAAACGATTTCTCTCTTATTTACTGATCAATTTCATTCAAACTTGATATGCAGGTCAAGTTAGCATTGACCAACAGAGGATGTTCGAAATAATTTACCATTTAACCCTGGGGGGGACAAGGGGGCATTTCCCCTCTCAAAACCTCTGTGTGTAGCAATGGACTCTACAGTGCATCCCTAAAGGGGATTTGGGTGGATATTTCTGAAAAAAACTATTTCAGACAATTTTCTGTACATTTATCTCTACTTCATATTATATATTTATTAAGTAAACAATTATTTTTTCGTGACAGTTTGGCTAAAAGGAAGAAAGAATGTGTCAGTTTCCTGATACCGTTTATTCCACTCAGTTTGGCCAATGGTGCCAGGATATGAGGGCATGCACCTGATGCTTAAGAAATTCTTGGCTAAAAGAGAAAAAGAATGTGTCAGTTTCCTGATACCGTTTATTCCACTCAGTTTGGCCAATGGTGCCAGGTTATGAGGGCATGCACCTGATGCTCAAGAAATTCTTAATTGCAAGAAAGAGCTGTGAAGATAATTTCATGTGCTAATTTCCTTTAGCATTGTAAGCCTGTTAGCATGGAATTAAGATTAGACAAGCTTCATGAAATTAGCATTGTAAGCCTGTTAGCATGGAATTAAGATTAGACAAGCTTCATATCTTACAAAAAGTGATGTAAATGTGCCTAGCACTACGCAAAATGCTGATACATTTGTTGCTAGAGTTATGATTTTCAGAACTAATCATTGTTTTCCTGTAACAGGTATCCAATTTTTCAATCTTTTGCCAGTCTCTATCCGTAACCTCCATCCATAGGTTTAAAGAAATGGCCCCTTTATAATCCTTTCTACAGTCAAATGAATTATTTTATGCACACCATAGTTCCCTCCTTAGGTTTAAGAAAGCGTGTAATGTGCCTAATCCACAAAGAAACTAAAGAAATTCAATTATATAATGTTTGAGCATGGATTGTGCATCAAATTTTGCTGCATATAGAGTCAATTTATTTATACTTATTATTGACATGGCCTATGCACTGTTTGTATCGAATGGCAAAATAAAGACTTATTGACATATTGTTATTAATTTTATGTCATAAAAAAGAAAAATACACAAAAGCGATGTATAAGTTACCATTACAAATAGTACCCTTCTCAATAAAAATAAATTATGTATAAATTTAAAACGTTTTCACTAAAAAAATTACAAATAATATTTTCACCAACTTAATGAGAACAATTAAAACAATTACAATGAATGTAATTATGCATCAATATTGCGTGAATATCACACTGGTGCCTGTTAAAAATCACTTACAAGTTTGTTTATGCCCAGGTTTACTGTTTAATATTGAAGATTTAACTAATCTATGCGTTCATTTCACTACAGGAAAAATTTACGTGAAATTAAATGGGGAATCCATGTAGCCTATATTTGAAAAATAGTTTCATCGGGTATTTATGCTTTAGGGAGAATGACTAACATTTGTTATTTGGACACCCTTAATCTAATCTATTGTGCCTATACAGCTTCATATAGCTTTTGGTTTATGTTTGTATGGCTCGACATCTCAAGATAATGTCAAAGGCATTAGTTTTGCAGAAATAAGGCTATTTGAAAACCAAGGACCAAGAAAAACAAAATGATCAGAATTTTCTTGTTTTTCTCTTGATTGCCACGGGGTATGTTAAAAGGGTAAACAAAAATCAGACGTTTTGTGATTTCTCTCCTAAAAATAAAAACAAATCATTAATAATAACAATGTTATTTACAAGCACACAAATTGTCTTAATTAATTACTACTAATACGATAACTAAACTTTAACCGTAACATTAGTAACAGTATGTATTAAAAATATTTATTCAAAATATCAAAATAAGACGCATTATACGAGATCATTCCAAACGAGGTTAGACTGTACATTAACTAACAGCATTCAGAAACAGCTGTTTTGTTAACAATAGCAATAAAACTAAAAGCTTGAAAAATACCGAAACAAGTTAGCAGCCATCCACTAAAATGCCATTCATAGGCTATATAGTAAAAAATATCTTGCAAGGTAACTAACATTTAAGACAAAAACAGAGTGGCCCGGTAAATGGTCACGTGTTTTTTTTTGTTGTTTTTTCACGGTGACATGAAATGGCTATAAACCGGACCACTTCGTATACTACTGAGTAAATCGTCAATTGGTCTTCAAAGGTTTAATCAGTAAAACGAGTAATGGTTAATAATACTTTACATAATATAATTGTTATAGTTACAATTAAATGTTAATTAAATATTTAAATGTTCGTTGAAATGCTTTTTAAATGTCTGTAACGTATTCAGCGCCCTAAAAACCATGAAAATGACACCTCACAAGCCTATATGTATTGCATTTTATATTTTTCAAAAAGTATCAATGATGGCGGCCATTTTCCAAAGTGCCCGCCCTCACAGACTATCACCCAAATTTTTTCAATCACTACACTATTACCATCAATATCCAACTGAGTGATTCTCTGGTTAATTAATGACATACAGATTTATTAGCAAGTGAACTAATTCGTATAGTGTTAAATTTTGAGGCACGAGACTCAGCTAAGGAAAATCTTATAAATTTAAATGTTATGATTGTTTTCATCTTATACATTTATCAATTAACTTTGCGTATCAAATTAAAGTTTAATGAACTACAGAGATTGGTTTAGGTCACTATATGAGAACTATAACGAACTATTTTACTAGAATGGAATAATCCTCGGATTATTTCCAGCCAACCAGCATTAAGTCAAACATAACTTGACACTTTATGAAAAAAGTCTTTTGCTGGTTTTTTGTGGTGAGATGAAGTTAGATAAGAAGACAAATATTTAAATTCATTACAAATCCTAATAACACGTTTCAACCATCATTTAAGTTGTAACAACAAACAACGAGTTCGCACGCAGCTCGCTGACGTGAGGAATGTTAATTTCCAAATACAAAACTTTCAAAAATCAACATTGGTGTTAAAACATACATTTATTCCAATTTTTATCGATATCTGAAAACATTGATTTTTTGGCTGTTCTGATGCTCCTGGTTTCATTTACCTGCAATGCTGGGAATACAATTTCTTATAAGGTTAGGAGAAAGTCCAGTCAGGCTTGGAAGTAAGCATGAGGTTGCTTGGGATGATAAAAGTACACAAACAAATTAATAACAGGCTTTTCTAATGTAAAACCACCATAAGACAACGTACTGTGTTTATTCGATACAGGTTTTGTTTAATAACTCGGTAAATATTTATGCTAGAATGACGAGAGAGGGCTTATAACTTTCGCCTCTCTAATTACCATCTTGCATGGATTAAATGTACATCTGGGGCTTTTATGACCCTTTGTGGGTCCAAAAACTCGAAATTTGAAAGATTAATCTAAATTAAGGGGCTTAGAGTTTTCCGATTATTTTGCCCAACGAACTTGTCCAACTGATTACAGAAAGGAACGTCCCTGCCAAATGTTTTTGGATGTAAATCGGACAAAAAAATGCGACCACTAGAGTGACACATATATAAATAATTTTGAATGACCCCCCAAAACGTGTTCAGGGGGTCACGTTAGGAATTTCTATGTTGGTCCCGGGCTTAAGTTTCACCGTGCGGGTCATGCTAATAGTTCACTTTCCATAGAAAATTCACTAATAAGTAACTACAAAGTACAGCAGAACTGCGAATTCCACTCGTTAATTGAGCAACCTGAGGTCGGAATGATAATTGTCGACCTAAAACACTCCCAAGGATCCAATTACACGACCACTCCACGTTCTGTTTGTTTGTTACTTAAATAAAGTAATGATTTAAGATTAAATATATTTAGAGAAAGAATCAAACTTATTTTATGCTTAAATTGTTATATAAAATTATTTACTCGATCAAGACACCTTTTTTAATCGAATATAAATCTCCTAACCACATACATACATACTATTTAGAAGAGGTAAATACGATCACTAACATATGACTCCAAAGTGCTTTGCATAAACTTTAGTGGTTATTTTTGCTATTTTATTATAAAAATGTTGGTAAACATGATTAATTGATTTCTGGTGATTGGAAGTGTACGTAGATTATTTCTGCTACTTATCACATGACACTTCTTAATTGGAGAGTCTAAATTCATCATCCGAATTTACCGTTATTCAATACATTTTAAATTGTAAAAAGTACAGTGGAACCTTAATAAACTAGGTATACGCTCCTATGTCCCGTAATAGGATGAAGCGAGTATTTGTAATACCACCATAATAGGCATAATAGGTGTATAGGTGCCGGATTAATTAATTAAAAGTAACTTACCTAACCTTATCTAGGCTCATATTAATACTACGACTAGCCTACCACATTCCAGTTTATTGTTGAATCTAGTAGGCCTATTTAGGTGAAGAACCAAAATTTATTCGCCCTGAAAAAACTCTACTTACCACATAAAAATTCCTCTCAGAATAGTCATTGTGTAAACAATTTTTCTTTGAATTCTGGATTGTTAATTTGAAGTGGATATAAATAGGCTAAGGTATAAGCATATATTTGAACAAGTCTTTAAAGCCCACTTACTTATGGCCTACTAATGCACAACTTCAGTCAACGTCACTTTTGAGAATCATGCAATAATTATAGGTCAAATTATTCCCAGGGAAAAAGCTAGTACAGTATCCAGTAACACCTAGGCCAAATGTGAAAGTATTCTCGTTCGTTGAAATCTAAACAAACATTATCATATTTGTAACGTGTCGCAGATTAATTGACTACAAGTAACTTACCAAACCTCACCTAGGTCCACATTAATACTTCAACTGGTCTACCACATTTCAGCATAGGCGTCGCAGAGTACGGTCAGCGTGGGTGCCGGAATCCACAAATGCGCCACCCCCCATCTAGCTGCTCTAAGAACCTATTTATCTGCCAATTAATAGAATATGTCAATTATTGTAGGTAATCTAATAGTTTACTGCTCCTTGAAACAAATACCTATGTGCTAATCTTATTCGATGAAATATTAAATATGCACTGGTATATTTAGTGTATAAAATATTATAATGTTACAGGTTTGTATTATATTCTAAAAAAATCTAGATTATGCTCAGGCCGGACGGCTGCACGTCACTCCGATTTCTCAGTAAAAGAGTTTACCTTAAAGGTTTTTAAAACAATATAACAATTAGCAATCAACTGTAATATGGTACCAAGCACTTAAAAAAATTAAATAAAATACAAGAATACATCATCACTAAATTTATTTTTTCTCAGAAAAAATATACTTGGTTGTACTAAATCTAACTGATGATAGCGATGAAATGATTATTTATTTTGATATTTGTATATTGTTTTAATTTTCCCATCGCACTAAAAGTGAAAGTTAACGTTAAAATAAACAGCGATATTAAAGTACTATTTCTAGATATACTCCAAATTTAAACCATTATGCCATTTACTTTTCCTGAATGAAAGGGCGGCAAAGGGGTATTGGTATTGGTATTGTACTTACATCTGGCACTCGGTTTCCAACGAGGTTTCCAAGAAATCTTTCGATCGTCACGGGAAAGGTAAGACGACAGTTCTTGTTTTGGACTTTGATATGAATTGAATTTGCAATTGTAAATACTACCTGTGTTACAATAATACTTCCAGTCCCAGAGTATTACTTACTATTCAAGCAAAAACGTACATATTATTTTGTACTTATTTCTTACATTAAACTTATTTTTTTGAAAATACCTTAATCTAAACCCCTTAAGCCCTCGTTGTGGCTACCGTGGGTGCCGCAGCACCTACCGCACCCACCGTGCGCACGCCTATGCATTCCAGTTCGTTGTAAAGTTTATTATATTAGTTTAATAACCAAAATTTGTACACCCTGAAAAATAACTACTTACAACATATAAACATACCTCTCAGATTAACCATTGTTTAAACTTTGTCTTTGAATAGAGTTAAGTTTAAGAAAATATAATAGGGACAACCCCAGGGCTCTGAGGGGTGGGATATTTCCGGCGCAGAGCCCTGGGGTTACCATAGTAGACTATGGGCAAAAATTTGATTAAGTCTTTAAAGCCCACTTACTTCGAACCCACTAAGGCATAACTGTAGTCAATGTACTTTCAAGAATCTGCCATTGCCTTCCTTTACTGTCATACATTAATATAGTGTCAAAATCGCAAATTAATATATGTTAGGATAATTACTAATAATAACGCTTTTGGTAGTTTCATTCTTACTTATGTTTTTTTATTTTTACCTAAACGTTTCGATGCCACTTTGGACATGTTAGGATAACTAACCTATGACTGTTTTTATTACTTTATACGATATATGAGTTGAAAAACAAAATTTGAGTTTTGCCAAAAGTCAAAATGTTATTTGAACACATGACATGACAGCTGATTAAGAAAAATAATTGTTACGAAAAACAAGAACCACTAATGGCGTTTTTCCAATGGCACCAAACACTTCCGATTTAACAAAAATTACTGACACTACGAGTTTTGAAGACAAGATGTCAGCACTTTCAAGTCTCACGCACAAAGTATTGTTCATATTATAACTACAATTAGGCTATATTGATCCGTTACTGCTACGAGGTAATTTTTTATATAAAAATGAAAGTTAAGGATCTCCTATTTTAATTTAGTGACAGAATCACAAATTAAGAAAAGTTAAATATGAAACTATGTTTACAATAACTAACCTTTGAATAACCTACCTAGACGCTTAAAAGAATTGAAATGTAGTAGGTTAAAAATCTATATCTCTTACTTAAATAGGCCCTATAAGGTTTTAAGTAACAATTTTAACCCACAGGGTAGGCATAGAACAAGGCATAGGCCTCACGCTGTTTGGTGACTTTAGGATTGTTGTTGGCTAGGATTGATTTTTTTACATTTCACAGTTTATTTTAGTGTCAAAGTCAAGACCTAAGTTATTCAAACAATAAGAGTCATAATAATTAGATACGTATTACATTAGACTACGCCTAGGCCTAACCAAATTTTTCATAAACAATAACTAACATATAACAGGGGCATATCCAGGGGGAAATATCCCCTTGAAATTTTATAAATACATGTGAAAAACGGGTGAAAGAGTGGGTTGTAGGTAAGGCTAAACCCTATCCATCGCAAAAAAAGAATCCTAAATAAATACGCCACTGACAAGTAATAGAGCTAACGAATAACTTATGTTATGGTTAGATCTATTGAGCCATAGTTTACATCGTACCGTACCTTACATAGGTTAAAGTCGTAACCGAGTAGACACAGACTTGAAGCCTTTCCATATTGCCTACAACTTCCATTACATCGTATAGGTACTTTCACTATAATACTGAATACATAATTTTGATTGTTTTAAAACGAATAAATGTAGAATGATTCTAGTACAAATTCTTGATTAAAAACTCATTTATTTGCAAACGCCATAAACTCCTGAACTGACCGGCCACTGCTGGCCAGGAGACCACAGACTACAAACGACATAATCAGTTGTTTTGGTTAGCTGTTATTGTCAACATCCGATCGTAGTCTGTTTGACTGCAAAATCAGTTGAGCGACTGTTTGCTTACCTCCTACTACCCAACCCAAGACACATCTGAATATTTCCGGAAAATGCAAAAATAGAAATATACCAAAATAATAATCCAATTATGGTTTATTACCACTCTATTCACAGTTAAGAGCTACCCTGGCAATTTCAAAGCGATTCATTAAACCGTTAAAAAGGAGTTAGCGAAACAAGAGTGTGACTAAACACGAGTATGAAGGATTCAACTCGCTTCGCTCGCTTCATCCAATTAAATCTCAGGGAGAACAAAAAACATTTGAACCATGGAATTTTTCGGAATACCGAGGTTCGACTTATCAATGCGATGTTCCACAGCCTTAGATTTTTTGAGGTTTGCAACAAATCAATCGATGAATAATGGAAGCGTAGAATCCTTACATCTTCAAATAGTATATACCCTGTTTATCACAAATAAATCATACCTACATGTAATCACATATACATTGAGTGACATCCTAATTAAACCAATGTAAATCTTAGCAGTTAGAAATTATTTTAACAATAATTTATAATGTCCGAAATAACGATGGACATAATTTAAGCAGCTTTTTAAATTAAATTATGATGAAATAAAACCCTTAGCAAACATATTGTAGAGAAGAAAAGTAAACAAACTTGTGGCTTTATTCAATCACCTCCTGTATTTAATCGTAAAACCATTTTTGCTCGCTTCTGATTTTGTCTGCCCCACTTTGAAAATACCCCTACCCCACCTTTGAAGTGACATTGGTTTTGACCAACTAGACATCAATTTTCCTCGGCGCAACCTAAAGTACTTTCACATTTTACCCACGCACACGATCCTTAAAATTTAGACTAACTCTAGAGAAGAGGAGATGTAGTGGGAGTTTCTGATAGGAGAGGATGGCATTTTCCGTTTGGAACATGGATAATAGACGCTCGAACACCGTAACTATTTTTTTATAATCTGTTTTATTTAACCAATAATATACATATGTTATCCACAGAGGTTTTACAGTCAATAAATCGTTGTATACATTTTCGGCTAAAGTACAATATCGATTTGTTAGGTTTAGGTTCTCCGATTCCCCCGTTAAAACCTTGTTTTATAGAGATGTAAAGGTAGGCCGAGCAGACCACAAAACCTAATATTATCGAGATGTTCCCTGCCAACATTTTATTTATACTACAGGTAAAATAACATATTAGTAGATAGGAAAGTTCAAGAGGAATAAAATAATTTGATTTACCAGAATTAATTTATTGAAGTTCCAGTAAGAAAGGTTCCCCTTTCTTACTATTGAAAATATTTGGAACTATTCAAAAATATTACCTGTCTATTAATAAAATGAATATGTTAGTATTTACTCTACTATGCTATTATGTTTCACCCCCACAAAATGAAAATAAAAATGTTGACACATTTATAGTTTTTGAAGCCATTTTCTAGAAGTAGATCATAGCGTATTTAGTAATCAGATGATTGAAATTGTATAAGTAATACAAATAAAGAAGGTTCGAGGGGCATGGTGAAGTGCTCTCCTTAGATGTGGGTAAAACACAGGTTGGCTTTTACGTTAATGATCACAAAGATAACTGTTTAGCTCTTCCTTGTAATACTTGATTAATACCCTTTGCACTACAACGCGAAATAACTATGGTATTGGTAATTAAGTAATACGAAAGTTAAAAATACCCCCGTAGCAGCAAACCTGCGTACTCAGCGAATTTCCAATGCATATATATGTATCTTAATACCACATAAAGCCACATACCAAGTTTCATCAATATACATTCATAAATAAACGATTTATGACATTTTAATTATTCTCCATAAGAATAACATGGCGGCTGAGTATGCAGGTTTGCTGAAGCAAGGAGTAAAAAAAATGGGGTTTTATACAAATATCAATATAAGTCATGTAGGTAAAGCCACATACCAAATTTCATTAATTTACTTTCATAATGAAGGGAGATAACACGTTACTTATTCTCCATAAGAATAACATGGGGCTGAGTAAGCAGGTTTGCTGCTACGGGAGCCATAGGTAAAAATTGTTTTTTGAGCTAATATCAATGGTCCACAACCAGATGAAGTCGTATACCAAGTTTCGTCAGTATACGTTCATAAATAAGCAAGATATACAATTTTTTATTTTCCTCCATAAGAATAACATTAGACAACGTACTGTGTTTAGCACTTTCAATATCTCGGTAACCAATTGACGTAGAGAAATGATCAAAATACCAAATTGTGTGTTTTTTTAAGCTGAATCGAATGGGAAAAACTAAAATTTGACTATTTACAAAATTATATGTAAAAAATTCGAAAAACCCATTTTTGGGGTACAAAACCCCCCCAAAATACCCCTTCGGATAGAGCGTTCTGGCTGGTTTTCGAACTTAAAGTCATAAATGTTGCTTTACACGTTTATACCAAATTTCATCGAAATCGGATAATTTTTACGAGAGTTATCGTGCTCACGGACACACACATATATATATATATATATACAGTTTCGAACGAATGGTGTTTTTGGGGTCTGGGGACCTCAAAACGAAAAGTTATCATGGTCCCGGGCCTAGGTCTTACCATGCCGACTACGGTAATAGCTTCTTCCCTATAGGGGAAATTCGCTAAAAAGAACACACTTTATTTTCTTGGTATACACTTGATGTTTAACAGACTGGGTAAATTTAAAATCACAGGTTTTGTGCCAGCTGGTTCTTTTTTCTTAGTTTATCTACTCCCACCTCCTACCATGTAACTCAATTGTTAAGATACGAAATTATAAAGGCCCAAGTGAATCCAAGGTCTAGTAAATAATTAGATCTTTAATATCTTTGGTTCTTTACTATTACAAAAGGCAAGTAAAGAGGTAGTAGATTTTATTTTACATAATGATTTATATAACATGCCTACCATCGCAAAGATAATAGTAGCCATGAAAGCTTCTAGCTTGGCCTACTACATTTTTAATTAAAATCTCTATATTTTGAAACTTTGCTGAGATTGTAGATGCTATAGATTCGTAATAACTATCAAGGAAGAATGGAAATCAAACAATTTAATTAAGTACTTTTAAATTGTAGATTTCCCTGAAAAATCCCTTTATTTGTTTATTTGATATTCCCACGGTAATCCCATTTCCAAAATGAACAATAACATTATGACCTAAGATTTTGACGAAAAATCTTAAAGTAGTCTGTACAAAAATGCAGATAGAGTAATTTAACTAGATTGCAACAATAAATTATTGCCTAAATGAATAACAGAGAAAAATACTTAAGTATGCAAAGGGCAAAATAGAGATATAAAATAACAGAAAAATAGAGCTAAACAACTAAAACAACCTAAAACTAACAAAATACTTGAATTAAGACAAATAAAGAACAGAAGATTCAAACGTGTAAGAACTATGCAAGTGGTCAATAACAGACATAAAAATAAACAATAACATAACAAACAATAACCAAATAGCAAATAATTGCCCATTTCAAAACTAAATAGCGTTGCACTTAAATTTATTAAAGTTAGAATCTACTTAAATTAGGGGTCTACTTAGCATGTCATGAAGTTGTGGGTAGCATCGAATGATATAGAGACGCTACTTAACAAATGGGTCTTCAGGTAAAAAAAGTACGGGCCCGCCCTTTGTGGGAGGAAAGTATGACTCCAAAATAGGCATAATAATTAGGAAAAAATACCAATATAAACACACCTAAGGTACAGTCTACCACTGTTTAACTTACATTAATTTGGTTGCACATATAAAATCAAATAAAGATGCATTGATGGGATTTGGATCAGTTTTACAAGCTCTACTTTATCTTAGAAAAATAATTCGAATAATATTTATAATATTACAGTCATAATAGAACCATTTAGGTTGCGTTTTTTATATAAATAAATATTTATGCATAACAATGTGAATGTGGACTGCAATGATAATAGTCATTGTAAGGGTTTAGATTTTGTAAACCCGTAACAGTTAAAAAGAAAGAGATTACAAGTGACACGATTTTACGACGTTAATATCTTCAACTCTATATTGTATTCTCTTTACGATTCATCCATCAAACAAACACAGCTATCAAATGCATTATCACACGCAATTGCGTATCTCCTGCTTTCTAAATATTTTACGACACATTTTTGGCTGAAAGCTTTTCAACTATATTAGTTTATTCTAAAATAAATTAAAGATGCAACCTATTAGTTGTTTGCTTGTAGATGTCAAATTTGTACACAGTGATGTGATAACGGTTTTAGGTCACTATGATCCATCTTTAGAACCTTTAGTTTCATTCACCTATTACTAAAGACGACTTTCGTGGTTTTTTACATTCATAAAAAGATACTGAATTATACAAAAAAACAAAGTGACGGCACAGAATGAGTTAAAATCTCATATCACACGTTTATACGCAATTTTTAACTTAAGTGCAACCTATTTGGCAACCGTAGATGTACTACTCTATAAGTAGCCGTGGCTGTGTCACGGTCACTTCCCCCATTAGTTGTAAGTTTGTATTTATTTACAAATAAATTGTTAATACAATTTAAAAACTGTTAACTATATGACTTTTAAACACTTTTAGCGAATTTCCCCTAAAGGGAAGAAGCTATTACCGTAGGTCTCATGGTAAGACTTAAGCCCGAGACCATGATAACTTTTTGTTTTGAGGTCCCCAGATGCCAAAAACACTATTCGTTCAAATTATATATATATATATATATATATATATATATATATATATGTGTGTCCTTTACCGCGATAATTTGAGTAAAAAACGTCTGATTTCGATGAAATTTGGCTCAAACGTGTAAAGTGACATTCATGACTTCGAAAACCAGAAATATCGGACCACGGGAAGGGAAGTTTATGGGGGTTTTAAATTTTACAAAAAACAGTTTTTTGCATTTTTCACCCTAACATTTTTAAAAAACTTAATTTTGGTTTTGACCATGTTATAGAGCTTAAAAAAACTAATAATTTAGTATCTTGAATTATTAACCTAGGTTAAGTGGTTGCGGAGAAAATCCAAAAAAACCTGCTCATAAAATCTCCCATGTTAATCTTATGGGAAAATGGTTTTTGGCTTTTCCTCAGTTCATTTCTATGTAAACTTCACATTTGCTTTTACCAATCAGTTTAGCTCTACAAAAAAATCATTTTGGTGTTTAAATTGTGATTCTACGTCCAACCGTTGCCGTGATATTCAAAGTGCTAAACACAGTATGTTGTCCAATGTTATCCTTATGGAGAATATTTAAAATTTGATATCTCAATTATTTATGAACGTATATTGATGAAACTTGGTAGGTGGCTTCACCTAGTACTGGTATATTGATATTTCCACAAAAAATTGATTTTTTGTTGATTATCCTCTTAGCAGCAAACCTGCATTTTCATCCCTAATGTTATTCTTATGGAGAATACGGAAAGCTTTATATCTCCCTTAATTATGAACATAAATCATTAAAACTTGGTATATAGCTTCACCTGGTTGAATTATATTTATAATTGCAAAAAACATGCATTTTATCTTCCTCGTTGCAGCAAACCTGCGTTCTCAGCCCTAATGTTATTCTTATAGAGAATAAATAAATTGCTATATATCACTTATTTATTTAAGTATTTTTATGAAACTTGGTAAGTGGCTTTATGTGGTAGTAAGAAATATATTCATTCATAGGAAATTCGCTGAGTACGCAGGTTTGCTGCGACGGGGGTATTTTCCAATTAAAGTATTTACTATATATAATGAAGTAGACTTCACACTGCCATTGTAAAATCTGTCCCTAGTTTTGTGTCTGCCAGGATTCAAAGAGGACGTAGTTACACTAATCACCAACAGAGAATACTTCTGTCAACTATTACTTATACCATAGATTAAGCATTTGAGTATGCTTAATCTATGCTTATACTCTCAAGGAGGGGATAATACAACAGTTGGTTGTGTCAGGAAGCAAACATAAGTTGATCATTACTTGCGTTCTGTGATTTAGATTTTTAAAAGTTAACGTAAATATCTAAAATAAATAGTTGATAGCAGCACAATCTGTCTTTGACCTGGGCCATATAAATTGGATATCTCCTTCAGTGTATATAGTCAATAATTAAAACCACAGACTCTTAGCAAAGAATAATCACGTGTGTCTTAAGTTGTTAGTTTCTAATAATTATTTTTAGAAATTATACAGTATATAACTTGGATACATTATTTAATTTTAAACTCAAATACTTTAATAAAGCACTTAATCTCTTTACTAGGTTTTACACATAATTATGTCATAGATAATTGTATTATAGATAAACCAGGAACCTCTGTTCAGATATACTCAGCTAAGCTGGGAGGCACCTTATTACAACTGATAATCCTGTCAACATGTTAATCTGGAGATAGTTGTGTTGCGTTATATTGCATCTACGTATAATGCTCAACTACCATTGATGTACTGTCTCAACTAATGCACGTTAATTATTACATATATATATAGATTTATTCGTGTGACTAGCTCTCATATTTTTATAGTTAACTTTGCCTTAAACAAATAATAAAACAGTTATTCTGTTATTCATACAACTAACTTTTACTCTTAATACAAAAATATTATATGTATACATCCGATTTACTGTGCAATGCCTTAGATTTACATTGTGAAAATAAATACATTGTTTTTCACGTATCCATTCAAATATACATACAAAAATAATATAATAAAAGTGTAGTTACAATATGTAAATACCCTTACTGGAGTGCAAGGTACTGAATATGCGGCGAGTTCAAGTCCTGGCTGTATTTGTAAATAAAATAATATTAAAAAGTAATACTATTCGAAAACTACAAAACCATGATCAAAATGAAGTAAAAATAGCATATTTTAGGTTAATAGAAATTTTTGTGTAACTTCTAAATAAACGTGTAAATCTTGGTAGTAGTAAGTGTTAAAAAAATAAAGTGAATAATTAAAACAATAATTAATAATTTGAATATAGAACGTTGATTTAACAGCGATGCTTAAAGTAATGTGATGCATCTATTCAGAAGTTAATAGACGTTGATTGTCTCGTGTCAAGGTCATTCGTCACGAAAAGGGCTTTCAGTCGATAAGCGACTCAGCGATAACCGGATCCATAGAAATGACTATAGGCCGCTGCGAAATTAATGGTGAGTACGCATACGAATATAGTAAAGACGTAGTAGGTCATCCTGCTTTTTCTGATAATGAAAGACTATTTAAAACTAAACATTCAACTAACAATATTCCTACTTTTTTAATTTCACATTTGTCATGAGGTTAAATTTTTTACTGCACAAAGTTCCGTAGCCTTAAATAATGGTTTGTAACAACTTTTTTTCTAATCGCTTTTGTTCTTGCCAAAGCCCTTTATCAATAGGACGAGGATTTCTTACAGATTCATAATTTATATATAGACAAATCAGAACAATAATTAGTTATTTGACATATTTCTTAAAAGTTTCTTTAGTCAGATATATCATTTTTCGCCTTATCACTAAAACTATTATGATATTTTCAAAATTCACCAAATAAAGCAAAATAATATAAAAGTAAAAAGAGTTTGAGCCAATTTAGGTGTAGCATATTTAAATGTTAGATAGTGTAATCATCTTACCAAATTGAACCATTTATACATTTACCCAAGGAAATTAACTTTGTAGTTACTATAACTTCGATTATTGCATTAAGTTAAAAACAATAACAATATGGACAGATTTTACAATGGCAGTGTGAAGTCTACTTCATTATATATAGTAAATACTTTAATTGGAAAATACCTCCGTCGCAGCAAACCTGCGTACTCAGGAGATGTTTTTAAAGTGTTCAAAAACTTTCGTTTAATCATGTTATTTATGAAAAGGTGCTTTTCAAAAGTTGTTAGGGTTTCTAAGCTTGCTGGCTTTTTAAATCCTCATAATTATCATTGCAAAGGTTGTTTTCTTCTCTGAAGTACTCTTACTCAATATAAAATTGTTCGACTTGTAACAAATATTTAATAAATAGCCACGTCAATATGTTAGGATAATATTTTTAAAATCAAAATAAAAGAACGAATAATACGTTAACTGTTTTCGAATGTCTATTGGTATTTAAAGAAAATGAGATGGTCAGTAAAAATACTAGTAATACACTAGCTATTCGAGATAAATAATTATAATATTTCAAATAGTAAATAACATTAAATAGTAAGATAAGACATTTAGCACTGTTGGGTAAAGATATACATTTAAATTTGGTTTAAACAAAAACTGAAGAGGAACCAACGTGTATTGTGTAGTTCAAATGAAATGAGTGATAACTTTAAATTTATTTTGTTTATTTCTTAAAAATGATTATAATCAATCTAATTTTGCAATATTTCATATTCTATTTTCTTTGTTAAAATGTTAAAAGGAAGGCAGAATGTAAATATATTAATTATTTTTAATAAATATTACAACGATTGGCTGGATATCGTATTGGTGAGACTGTTCGTTCAGCGTTGAAAAACATTGAATGCAACATAGCACAACACCAAACAATACATTTATATCTCCACTTTTGTAAAAATGGCCTTTTTTATGTGGCATTCATACATGACTGCGTAAATGTAAAGCAAGAAAAGCGTAATGAAAAGAAATCAGTATTTAAGGTAAAGTAAGTTACACCAAACAAATGGATGTGTGCATTATGTCGGCCTCGCTACATTGTATTGTTGACATAACTGATCAGTTTCCAGGAGGGGATTCTCTAACTAAACCTTCTCGGCTGCAAGCGTCACACCTTATATAACTTGCACAACGAAGTTTGCCACTCCACATGTTTACTGTCATTCAGGCACATTATAAAAACGTTTATAGAGGTAAAATATATCCCTTTAAAATATTGTATTTACCATTTCAGTTTATGTACCAAAATGTTTTAAGAGAGTATAATTGATTTAAGTTTCAACAGACTAAATATTTAAGTATTTCCTTAACACTATAAGACTATTTTAGTAATATGTGAAAAGTGTGTGTTAACTTTAACAATCATTCTTTATCTTATATACTTAAAATAAATAAATAATTAAGATTATAATTAATCAATAGTTTAAAAAATACTGCATGGCGTATTTCATAATGCCCTACAATATACCGTACTGGATAGTTGATTCAAGTCAATGCAAAATGTGTTTTAACAACTATATACTTGTTTTGCATGCTCTCCAAAGGAAATTATTATATTAAACATATGCTTATAAAAATAAACAATTTTGTTAAATATCACTTAAATTTTGGGTATTTATACAGTTGTTTTTAAAATATACTAAACCATTTGTATTAAAAATCATGTCTTATTCTTTATCCTCAATAGTTCAGTTTTACTCGAATATGGAAATTTACTTTGTATATTAGTGTTTGTTACCACTTAATTCTATGTTATAAAATCACTTCCTTTAATTGTAGTGAACAAATGTTTAACGTTTTTTGATTTCTTCTTCGTACCTTCATAATACTTTCACACCTTTATACTGTTGTTATTCACAATTTTCTTCATGGTGGAGCGATTGACAATAAAATCTATCCTTGTGATAGACAATTCATTCGTCTTGCTTTGGAAAATATTAATGACTTTCTCATTTTGCCTTATGCCTGATCCCCCCAAATGGCACATTTAATCTACAATTCCAAGCTGGTATTTATTATTAGTGAATTTTCTATGTATATACTTTATATATATATATATATCTAATATATATACAGCCGCATGTGTAACTGACTCACTCACTCACTGAGATATAGGAATTCTAGACTACTTATAGACGAGCTAGAAACCTGAAATTTTGCATGCAGGTAGCTTATAGCCTGCAACCCGCAGGAAAATCGCCAAAACTGACAATTCTTTATTTCAAACCCTCTAAAAAAATATTTAAAACCCCCCAAAAAAGGTTTATTTTAAAATCACAGTTTTTGAGCTCTAGTGGCCGAACGGATTAACCTATCAAAAAACTGCCACCATCATGACATTCGGATTTTGAAAGATCTACAACTTTGTTCCTGTAACTTTTTGTCGTATTTTGCTCCCTTCACCCTTAGGTAGCGCTAGATTTTTAAAATTTAAGACAATTTCGACGGTTATTTTGTGGTTTTTAATTTCCTACCACTTTAATTTAGTATTTAATGGCTTGATATTTGGCACTCAATATTTTTACCCATTACCCTTCACGAAAAAGTCGATAAACTAACCAGTTTTAATAATTAAACACCTCAAAAAATAAATAAAAACCATAATTGTTCCATAAATGACAAACTGCTTTATCGACTTACTCAGGTAATTCTAGATAAGCTAGAAACGTGGAATTAGGCCTACATGTAGCTTTTTCACTTAAACCCCCAGTAAAATTGCAAAAAGGTGTAATTTTTAATCAGAACCACAAAAAAAAATTAAAAATGGAGGAAATTGTGAATATGTTCAAAATGGTGCCTTTTTATTTTAGCTCTAGCAGACGAACGGATGGTCCTATCGATAAACGGAATACTTCCACTTGCCGAGGATTTTAGACGATCTAAAACTTTGAATCTATGAGTTTTTGTCCTATCTTGTCTCCTTCACCCTTAGATAGCGCTAGATTTTTCAAATTTCAACTTTTTTTCAAGGTTTCGTGGTGGTTTTGCATTTTTTATCACGTGAACAGATGTGATTATTTAAACCCATCGATCTAGATGCGAAGCCTCCCACAATGGTCTAGGGATCTAGGGGTTGGGGAAATGGGGCTGTAGGAGAGGTCTAGCAGGGGAGAGGGTTGCAGATTATTTGTTTGGGTATATGAGACATACATGTGCCTTGAACCCTCAAATCTATTTAAACATTTCCAAACTCTACTATTTCAATTGTTAACCCCCTCATATATAAATAACTGCCGATTTGTCTATAAGTAGTAGTATAATTTCGGTTCTGGGCCACTTAATATGACACCACTTTCACTTATCTACAAATATCATTGTTCAGATTGTTAAATACGGCTAAATATATTTTTAACTTTAAACAATCGTAAATAAGTGGATATTTTTTTTATTTCCAGTGTGAGGTTAACAGCATTTACACTTTTGGTTTATACCTGTAAGACGCATCAGCCTGAACATATTACCAGTTTTGATGTTTTAAACAGCTTAAAATAAGCCTTTGAACGTTTTTACCAATCAGGCCTTATATGGAATTTACCAAAAATAGTTCCTTGAGGGACTCCATATTTAATTTCTTGAACATTAAATCATATTATTAAATATATATTTATTTACCAGTTTTTATAGGATGTTATAACCTTTTTACCGGTTTTAGGTTTGATTTGCACGTAATGATCATGAAATCTAGGTTTTGACCAAATTTAGACAACTTTTAACGATAATTTAGTAGTTATTAAATTGTTGTATACTCTAATATTGTACTGCTAGGACTAAATCTTTGCACTCAATAAGTCTACTTTACATTTTGAGTATACATAGGACCTCGGATCATAAGCGTGTTTAAACCATGTTCCATAGGTTTTACGACAAGGACCTGGGGGCAAAGCCCCCCACAGGGGTCTGGGGGTGGAGCCCCCAGCGAGCGAAGCTAGTATATATATATATATATATATATATATATATATATATATATATATATTAAAGAGTTATTAAATAAAATGTTAATTGTCTTAACACGGTACGTTGTCTTATGGGGATTTGACACTGGAAAAGGCTGTTTTTCATATCTTGATGTATTTTATCACTACCAATATCACTATACCAACTGGTGATCCTGACTATACCTCCGCCTAACCTTATAATGTACAACATTGCCATCCTAATAGTGAATTTAGGGTGAATAGCTGCGCTAGTGGGAGATTGGAGTGACTTTAATACGAGGGTACTGCTCAGGGGGGAAAACAAAAAAACATCGAATTTACTTCACAAAATAATAGTTTAATTGTGCAAGGAAACAATTCGGGTTCCCTAACCCCAACAACTGAAAGACTGCTGGGAGATTTCCCGTCACTGCCGCCTCCTTTCTCTGTTTCCCCATTTCGGAGAAGCAGCCTGGTGAGCAGATCACCGCCGCAGGTATCACCACTGACCACCAAGACGCCAGAACACTAGGAATAAGTGAGTCTGAGGACGCCAGAGGCTCAGGAAAAACCTATGCTCGAGGTGTCCCCTAATGAGGAGAATGTGCATATGGCAAGAGAACATGTGCACTCGGAGCTGAAGAGACTGAGGGAAGTCTTCCTCGACATGCTTGCGGATACCATGAGGCAGCAAAATATCTCAATGGACATGAAGAATGGCCTGATAAACCTGGAAGCCTCGCTGGATGTCATCGACTCCATGGGGAAATTCTGGAAGGTGTAGCTTATGCGCCTTAAAGATGGGGTGGCCAAAAAAACTCAAGCCGTCTCACCTTCTATGGAATATACTGCTCCAACTGCTGCTGAAATGGTTGGCAAGCGAGCAGCAAGTAGCCCTCTTACTGGGAAAGGGAAGAGAAGCGACTGAAGGATGCGAAGGACAAACCTTCAACAGTCTTGGAAGACGGGGATATACCATTGTCATGTCCAAGGCCGAGAGGAGGAAAGCAAAAGCCAAGGCTAAGAGAGAGAGGGAGCGCGAGAAACCTGAAAAAGCCCCTCCTTCCGCACCGTCAGAAATGATGAAGAAGAAGAGTAAGGCATCACGCTCAAAGCTTAGGAGTACAGTGGTTCTTATTAACCCCAGAGCTATTGGGACCTATGCTGTCATCCTTGGAGCAATGAGGAAGGACGTAACACTGGATGACTCTGGCACCGAATTCCACCCTATAAGCAGCCACTGGAGGGGTGCTCCTTGAACTTGCCAAGTGAAGCGAAAGGGTCAAACTCCAGGAGGCGATAAAGAAAGCGGTCGGGGACAAAGGGAAGGTCCGAACCATTGACCCCAAGTTCAGGTTAGAGATATGGGATCTCGATGCCCTGAATACCGACGGAGATTTCACAGAAGCCATCCAACGGGGTCATTCAAATCCGACCGGCAAGCCCAAGGTCGCCCTGTTCATAACCAATATCGTGAACAGAGGAGATACATCGTTCAGATAAACGAAAGGGAAGCCCTGCCAATCCTCCAGAAGGGCAAAATAAAGATTGGGTGGGTGAATTGCCGAGTCCAAAAGAGTTTGAAGTTGGAGCGCTGTTATCGCTGCTTCGGCTACAGCCATGTCAGGAGAAACTGCTCTGGCCCTGACCGTGGCAGCAATTGCTGGAAGTGCGGTGGTGGCGACCATCGAGCGGCTACCTGCAAGGAGACACCGTCCTGTGTCCTGTGCGCTCAAACACTTGGAGCCTCCAGGATCAGGGGCATGCGGGACATTCCGGAAAGCCATGGAATCAAACAAATCGCGGGCTGCCGATGCTGTCCTTGAGCAGCTATTGTGTGAGACCAGGGATCAGATAGTGATAATCAGTGAGCCACCCAGGATCAACACCACTCCATCTTGGTTTTATGACCGGCTCAGTTCTGCGGCTGTATGGATCATAGAAGCCGTGGAATCTGGGTCCTGGGTCAGGTCGATGACGGTCACATCTTGGTCAGGTTGCGACATGTCACGGTCTGCAGCGTTTATCTTTTCCCCAGACTATTCCGCTCAGTAATTCAGGAAAAAGTTTGAATTGCTGGAAGACAGTCTTCGAAATGTCCCAAGACGCATCGTTGTAGTGGGGAATACCCGTCACAAACACTAGGGGAAGACTCATCCTAGAGATGGCCTCGAGACTTGACCTGGAAATTGCAAACAGAGGATCAACACCGACTAACCGAAAACCTGGTTTTGGTAAGTCCATAACAGATATCACGCTGGTATCGGCCGATTTGATCCCTCTTTTATCGGACTGGGGGGTGAAATATGTGTACACCGCGAATGACCACGAGTTCATCTCCTTCCGTTTGCATTAAAACGGGTTAGCTCGACGAACGAGTACCCAAATCTCAGCGGGTTGGAATGTATCCAAGCTGGACAGGGAAAGATTCGTGGAGCAGCCGAACCGTCAGCTCGAGGCTAGTCCAACAGCACGCATAAGTGAAGAAGAGCACAGCGGGCTCGAAACCAAGCAAATGCTGAGGCTAGGTCGGCAGAGCACAAAGCTGCAAATAAATAACTCAGCATCGCGGTCCACCTGAGCAAAGAGCGTTGCTGGAAGGAGCTGTGCCATGATGTGGATTCTGAACCCTGCGGGAAGTTCTACGAGCTTGTGGCGAGGAAGCTGGGAGGAATGGGGACCAACAGTACTGCCATGCCAGCCGGAACAGTGACAGCAATCGTGGATGCTCCATCCCAAATCACCCTGTGAGGAGGGAGGAGGCAGTTGTGAGGCCAGTTCCGGATGTTCCGGAATTTTCGGAAGAGGAGCTTGTGGTGGCAACGTCCAACATGAGAAATAACAAAGCTCTAGGGCCTGATGGTATACCAACTGAGCTTAATAAGGTCGTGGTGGGAAGTCACCCTCTATTATTGCTGCGCATGTTCAACGCTTGCATAGTATCAGGAGTGTTCCCATCACGCTGGAAGACAGTTATGGCGCTGATTAGCAAGGGCCAAGGCTATCCGGACTCTCCATTGACGTACAGGCAGCTTTGCATGCTTGACGTGGCGGGGAAGCTCTTGGAGAAATTTCTGAAGCCAAGGATATAGTTGGATATCCACCGGTTGGCAAAGCCACTGGGGGATATTCTCCCTGGCAGCACGGCTTTCAGAATGTCAACCTTGAATGCCATCACAGAAGTCGTCAGGGCCGTCCATGAAGCCGACACAGCTTGTCATCAGGCACGGCCAATAGTACTGTTGGTTACCCTAGACGTAAAGAACGCCTTCAAATCTGCTCGTTGGGTGGGCATGTTAGAGGCTTTGCAGCGGAACTTCAGAGTGCCTGACTGTCTCTTGGTTGTTGTGCAGGATTACCTGAAGGACCGTCGTCTGTCGAACGAAACTGAAGAAAGCAGGAGAGACAAAGTGGTCACCGCCAGTGCGGCGCAGTGGTCGATCCTTGGCCCCGACCTCTGGAATGTTTCGTACGACTGCTTGTTTCGTCTCGTGATGCCCCATGATGTGTTTCTGGTGGGCTACGCCGATGATGTGGCCGCTGTCATCATGGCTAGGACTCCGGAGTAGGCTCAACTTTCCCTGAATCAGGTGGTGATCCGGGTCATCTCTTGGATGAGCAGGCTCAGACTCGAGCTGGCGATCGCCAAGACCATGATCGTCATGCTCACCTGACGGAGAATCCCAACACTGATCCCCATGACTGTTGGAACCGTCGAAGTTCAAACGAGGACTGCGGCCAGGTACTTGTGTGTTATGCTCGATTGCCGTCTAAGGTACTGGGAGCACATCCAAATGGTGTGTGACAAAGCGGGGAGGGTGGTTGGGTCTCTCAGCAGACCGAGAACAAGCAAAAGGTCATGCATGCTCTTCTCTTGTTCTTGTGGGCCTAATGCCCACTGTGAACACCATCGTTCTGTATGGCGTAGAAGTATGGGCGGGTGTCATGAGGATAAAGAAAAGCAGCAAGCGCCTGCTGTCAGTTCAGCACACAGTAGCTCTCAGGGTCGTCTGCACCTACCGCATGGTTTCCGGCGCGGCGGTCATGGTAATGGCTGGAGTGACCACCCTCGACCTGCTCGCCATTGAAAGACAGACCATTTTCCGGCAAGCCTCTGAGCAGGGCAGAAGTGTAGCAGTGTCAGTTGCAAGAGCCAGCACCCTGCAAGCCTATCAGCTTAGGTGGGATGAGGGCACCGAGGGTCGTTGGACGTCTAACCTCGTCAGAGATCTCGACACCTGGATTGGCCGTGGTCACGGGGAGATAGTCTTCTACCTGTGTCAGTTTCTGACTTTAGAAAGTAGCTCCACAGAATGTGGGAGGTCAGGTCACCTCGGTTCGTTTACTTCCCGGAGGACGAGGATGATGTTCATCACTCGTTCTTCGTGTGCGGGCGTTTTGCCGAAGAAGAAGAAGACTTATCTCTACTGTAGGTGCTCTTACACCAGACACCGTGGTGGAAATAATGCTGCAGAGCGAGGAAGCTTGGGGAACAGTTGCTTCTCACGACCACTGAGTACTTCGTGCGAAGCGCGATGAGGGATGCCTCGCTGACCCTTAGGCATCGGTAATATAGTAGTGTGATCCGTCAGTGACTCAAGACGCGCGGCCAGGCATGGAGTCATCCGGAAGGGTTCCGGCCTGGATCCCCACGGCCCGTAGGGGGTTTAGTGGGTATTCCCTGACTAAGCAGGGCGAGTCCTACACACCTTGCGTAAATGAAATCCCCCTATCTAAAAAATAGTGAATTTAAGTATAACCAGGAACATCAGAACAGCCAAAAAAATACATCTTTAATTTTTTGTATGTCGCCAGTGTTGTTTTAAACCCTTTGTTAGATGTTTTAAAGATGTTAATGCAGAAATTCACTTCCCTCATGTCAGCGCGCTACGTGAAAACTCGTTTCTATTATGTAACCAGATTATAAACTATTATACGAGATGTATCAAAAATTAATGTACTGTTACATTCAGTAGTTTTAGTTCTTTCGTCGAACAAGTATAATATTCGCATAAATAATGTAGCCAATACAACTTTTAGAGGCAAACTCCTGTGACTCATTTGACAGCTGCTTATCAGTCCTCAAACAGGTTGGTCTACTCCGCCTTTCTGTGCTAACTGACGAGATATCCATGTTTACATAAGTACCACAATCTTATGGATGATGTTCCATCTCCTACTGTCTACACACATGTATGGTGGGACCAAGTTCAAAAGGAATCTTGTCATGACAGATAGCCAAAGGACTACCCAAATCCTATAACATCTTTATTTGTTGGTACGTACCAGTTTGAAATTCTTCCTGGGGCAGGTTGAATCTTTTAAAACCCATACTAACATACCATTTAACTTGTTTTTAAACCCAACTGCCCGTCATCATAGGCTATTGATCTGTGTGGTGAACTAAAGACAGCGAGGTACCGTAATAGCATTAGTCACATGGGCAAGCCATAGGTGACCGCTCATGATCTTACAGGAGTCGGCCGGAACCGGGATCGAACCAGCCACGGCTGACTTGTTATTCAGGCCCTTTACCTCTGAGCTACCACGGTCTCTGTTTTAGTTTTTTATACTTGTGTTATATGTATTTCCAGTGAAATATGAATTAAACGTTCGATGGTAAGGTAAACTATAACATCAAGAAAGCAGGACCACACCCTGAAAAATATGATCTATCTATAAAACCGTTGCAACGTAAGAGAAAATTCGCTGCCATTTAGTGTATAATTAATCAAAATTCAAATTACAAAACCCACTACCCTATCCATTGACATTTATTCAAACCCTAATGTAATGCTGTACCTTTTTTTAATTTAATTAATATCATAAGTATCATAAGATACCCTAAGAATAAGTAAACATTTTAAATTGACATATTAAGTAAAACAATACAGTTAGGATTAAAGTAAATTAAGAAACATCCCCCGATTCCTACTCTTATTAGAGAGGTAAAAGTCAATAGCAAAACAAAGTTTCCTGCAGGTTTATTGGCAATAAGGCTGATGTCTTTCTCGGGTGGTGGTTCAACTACTTTCCTGTTTTTATAGTTTTAACTGACCACCGACTTTCTGTCCTACCTTTTCGCATTCAAAACGAAGATTTAACTGGTGTCTAAACTAGATCTAGATCTAAAATAGTATTTTGTACAACACATTTTCATTCTAAAGTTTAGTAAATGTTTTTTATTTAAGTTAGTTCCCATTATACGACACCTCCACTATTTCATTTGATAACATCTACACTATTAAGCGATATAGGTTTGCACTAATTATTTCATACATATAACAACAACTACATTTAACAATAACTTATAATACATAGTCTGAATACATTACATAAATAGATACTGTATATATCCCAATACAACAAAAATATAATCATGACAATTCATATAATCTTCAATATTGTTAGTAAAATAACGGTGTACATTTATTGCTTATGTTAATGAGTTTTTACCATTTTACAATGACGCAGTCACTCAGGACTGGGATAGTACGCGGTAATGTCATATAACTTTATATTTTATTCTATATTTGTGTGCGAATGCAGTCGAAATTACTGGAATAGGTTAGGTAAACGAGTTCAAACCTAACCATGCATATGTTAGTGCACATTTAATGAGATTGAAGCACTTTTTAAAAGTCGATTCTATGAAATAGGAATATTGTGTGTTAGTGCTAATTACAGTTATTCAAACTAAATTTATTGAAATTTATGTTTCTGGTACTAATAAGAATAAGTAATTACCGAAATATTTGAATGAGTTCTTTGGGCAGCCACTTTGATAACATCACAACTCGTGATGTCATCATTTATAAGCATGGCTCCCGGCTGAAAATTTACTTCTTTGTGTATTTATTTGATCTCTAAAGTTTAGAGTTCTTGTGTCCGGAAGTGAAATATTTTTTGGTAAATATGACGCATGTCCATGGATTTAACAAGAAATAACCAGTAGAACGTTTAAAGTGTGCCTGAGACGTGAGTTACAGACAACGAAACGGATAGTAATGAAAAGAAAAAATCTTTGTAAAAAAGAGGGTTTATAAATAATATCAATTTTTACCAAGTTAATGATTATTTATCATATTTTTTTTGTGTTTTTGGGCTTGAAAAGGGGTGCAATATTGCTGATTGGAAGTTGAACAAAAAAAGCTCGGAAAAACTGAAAGAATTGCTCATATTAAGGGGCTTTAGTTTCGTCCATAGTAAACATTGTAAAGAGTCATGCTCTGCCAATACAAAGAGAAAATCAGAGAGTCAGAGAGAGGACTTTACTAATGAAAGCTATATACACGTATACATAAACAGTGGTATTTGTTTAAATTGCATTTAAGTTTTAAACTTACTATTTTACTAACTAATAGTAACAATCAAAAATATAATAATAAAAATAATAATAAATGTTTACCACATTTTAAACCATCCAGATTTGTCAAAACCGGATCAATCATAAAAAGGTTGTTATTTTTTAATTTAGCTTTATAAATTCCCCAATCCTGCCTATTCACTATTCACTAATCACATTACTCTTGTTAGAAACTTTCTTTGGTGGCTAATTAAAGTTTACCAATGTTTGATCTTTGAGCTGCGAGACCCTACTATGTTTCCACAGCCGACTAATAGCTATTCTGATTCTTTCTCTTTTGCTTACTGCCCCTTCTCGGTACGTTTAATGTAATATTTTGTTATCCACACTTAAATGTGGAACAATGCTGCTATATTCTCATGCCCAAAAGGCATTAGGCGAGTGCTTCCTATTCATCTGATGCGTATGAATATAAACGGCCGTAATCATTTTTTAATATTGTTTCTTGCTCAAGAGTTTTGTTATAAATGTGAATGGATTAGTATCAATCGCTCGATAAAAATTTTTATTTCTGACAGATTCTAGTGTTACTGGAACTACTTAATATATGATAACACATAGAACCGATAGCAAACGTGACTTGCAATGTAACTTGATTGGATCTGCCATGATCAGGGCCTGATTGGTGTAGATGACAGGCCTTTTTAGTTTATGCTGTTTGTTAACAGAAATTTTTTTCATAATTTTTTTACCAATTAATCTTCAATTTATAATGCAAGTTAATAAAACGTCATGACGTTTTGGACAGCTATTTTGTACTGTAGTTTATATCTATATACTAATTTTACTTTAAAAATTACAAATGTTAATACTTGTTTAAAGTACCGTTAAAACCATACATGTATTAGTATGTAATGTTTTATACTAAGTATATTTAGCCTAATTTAAATATTCTCATTAGTTGGGACAACAATGTATTACATGAGTATTCATTAAAAATAACTTGGGAATAATAAGAATACAAAAATTAAATAATGATTTTTTTTAAAGATCTATTATGAACTAAGAAGCAAAACAAAAAAAGTAGATCAAACTTAAGCACTGATTTTATTACAGGGCTTTTAATAATATTGCAATGTGTGACAATACCGACAGGTAAATACAAAAAATACGATAGTATATTTTCAATTAAAAACATAAACAAACAAAAATAATAACAAATATCATGTAAATTATAAACAAAACAAAGTTACAGGAATAAAATTACTGCAGAAAAAAAGAGAAAACCGTGAATTTAATCATAATATAACAATTTATAATATGAACATGTCGTCAAATACAGCTGTTTAAGTAGGAAAAATAAGTAATTAGAAACTTTCTTTGGCTTATCAAGCACTTAAATAAAGTCAATAAGAACACGCAGTTTCCAAGTCTACTTGTTATTACCTACGTATTAATTACCAAATATAATATTATGCATTCGAAAATCATTTTAAAATGTATACGTTTATAGCGATTAAATATTCTCCTAAAGAAGGCCTAATACAACGAGAACAAAATATTATTCAGACACAGCTACCATATTATTTCTACAATTTAAAGTAGGAGTCCAAAAAAACTGACTTTCTTACTACTAAGGAAATATGTTTTAATATAAATAGCATGTGTTCTGAACATAACCACACCAATTGAATGGATCGTTTTTACTGTTAGATTAAATTTAAAACTGTAAATCATTGTTAATAAAATACTTATCCTGGTATAATAGTTGACCGTTCAATATCTAAACGTATATGTAATCCAGTGCAATTATACTTCAGTGCTCTGGATGCAGTGAATGGAAGCAAATGTAAAATATTAATTTATATTTACTTCTCACTAATTAATTAGCCCAACAACTATCAAACTTTTGTGGGACTGTACAATTGTACTGTGATATAAACATTCACGTCGTCCAAACATTAATACCAGACTTCGTATATGATAATAAATTGTTAAATCGTTCTATAAAAATTAGCATAGCATTAATGCGATTTTTGTAAACCCCACGACCAAGTATTCGTAGCAATACTTAAAAACTCAGCTAAGAGTTTAAAAATACAAACTTCTTACAGTCACAAGAAAATAGCAGTTGTCTTTCTCGAGAATGTAAAACTTTAGTCCTTGAAATCACAACTAACTTTATCCAGATTATACTTTAAGTAAAGAATAATGAGAGGACTTAAATCATAATAAATTTGAGGCGTTTCTTATTTTGTAGGTGATTGGTTAATATTGTTACCACTCACACGTTGTAATTTAGTGAAACATAAATGTTTACCCTTTTTAGCGAATTCCCCTTATAGGGAAGAAGCTTTTATCGTAGGTGGTATGGTAAGAGTTAAGCCCAAGACCATGATAACTTTTTATTTGAGGTCCCGAAATGCAAAAAACACTATTCGTTCAAATTTATATATATATGTATATACATTATCTATATATGTGTCCGTTAACACGATAAATTGAGTAAAAAACGTCTGATTTTGATGAAATTTTGCTCAAATGTGTAAAGTGACATTAATGACTTTAAGTTTGAAAACCAGAAAAATCGGACCATGGGAAGGGGGGTTTATGGGGGTTTACAATTTTCATAAATTCAGTTTTTTGCATTTTTCACCCTACAATTTTTAAAAAACTTAATTTCGGTTTAGGCCATTTTATAGAGCTTAAAAAAAATAATTTGGTATTTTTGTATTAACCTAGGTTAAGTGGTTGCGGAGAAAATTCAAAGAACGTGTTCATAAAATTTCCCATGTTGATCTTACGGGAAAAAGGTTTTTAGCTTTTCCTCAGTTCATTTTAATGTAAACCTCACATTTACTGGTACCGATCAGTTCAGCTCCACAAAAAAATCATTTTGGGTTTAAATTGTGATTCTATGTCCAACCATTGCAGAGATATTCAAAGTGCTAAACACAGTACGTTGTCCAATGTCATCCTTATGGAGAATAATTACAATTTGATATCTCGATTATTAATGAATGTATGTTGTTGAAACTTGACAGTGTCTTCACCTAATACAGGTCTATTTATATTTACAGAAAAAATAATTTTTTGCCGATTTACCCCGCAGTAGCAAACCTGCATACTCAGCCCCCATGTTATTCTTAAGGAGGACAAGTAAAATGTAATATCTCCCTTAATTATGAACATAAATGAATAAAACTCGGTGAGCAAATTCGACTGGTTAATTTGTATTGATAATTGCATAAAAACACATATTTTGTGTTCCTTGTAGCAGCAAACCTGCATACTCAGCTTTCAATGATATTCTTATAGAGAATAAATAACATGGCATATATCACTTATTTATTCGTGTATTTTTATGAAACTAAAAAGCAAGTGGCTTTATTTGGTAGTGAGAAACATTTACATGCATTGGAAATTCCCTGAGTACGCAGTTTTTCTGCTACGGGGTTATTTTATTTCATAGAAAAATACAAAAATACGAATAGTCACAGTTATACAGAAAAAATAATCTTCGGTTACTGAATAACATTTGATAAATACATCGTGGTGAGTATTTTAACGGTTATAGTATAATATGTTGTCCTTTTAAGCATCAGCTGCCTTTCTATCAAATTATTTTGTGCTATTATTAATTATTTATAATACAGTAACATAATAACCTTTATACGTTTTGAATGCTGTTCACTAACTCGCCATTATTATGATTTACTCATACTTTTACAAACAACAGGCGTGATGAACTACTGGGTTATGTTATGTAATACATTTAAATACCAGAGCTTTTGTAAAACACACTTATGCATGAAGAAACGAATTAAAAAGTAGGTTGTGTATAATTTTTTCATTTCACCCACACATTATTATGGTCTAAGTTTGAAATCAACATATTTATTATGATTCTTTATTTTAACAGAATATTTTATGTTGGGCTAAGGCATATCAAAAATAGCTTTATTTTCTCTATTTGGTATTTTTAATGTTAATTTTAATACATGGATACACGGTATATATATATATATATATATATATATATATATATATCATTTTCTTTTACGCAATGCAAGACCATAATCAAATGCACACTTATCTAACACGTCAAATAAAATGACAACAATAGTAAAAGTAATACCAAGAAAACTACTTTTCTAAAAGCTAAAAGGACTTAAAGGACCTTACCTCGTGACATTTTACTTAGATTAACAATTTTCATTCCATTAGGTTTAACACATTTTGGCGCTCATGTTATTCATTTTAATTTTTGTTCTTAACGTTATAATATTTTTCTTTAGTAAACACTTTTTATGATTTAGTTGACAGTATAATACTTCGTTAAACAAAATTTAATAATTGTATATTTTATACTTATGATGTTGTTGTAAGTTCATATGCTGGAACATTCCAATCATCGTAATTAATCAGGATCTTGAGGATCAATACTAGAGGATAAGCAGTCGTTGATCCTACAGCAATTTGCCTCTAGGGATATGGTGCCAGTAATTACAGTCTCATTAGGTGCTTTAAATATAACAAATGGGTTTAAACTTCCCGTTTTTTACAACAAATTTTCTACAACCCAAAGTTACTTAAGGGTAATACAATTTGTTTTATATAGTTCCATTAGTATAATGGCTTACTTCAACTGAATGACTTTGCCGCTGTCCTTTTTGAGATACGGTGGGAAAGAGATGGAAGTAGTGGCGAGTAGATTTGCTTCCCCACTCTAGCATTACTTATCGAGGAATGTGATCAATACCAATACTTGCACTTTATAAAGCGATTTATTATTTTTAGTACGTTTAATATATGTTTGTATGGTTACAGCTGTTATTTATACATAGTTAAGTTTCGTTCAAAAGCTCCAAAAGGTTATTTTTCCGGACATGTTACATTTTTACTTTAATTTTAAAATAATTAATCAAACTTAGACTATTTCAACGATAATTAGTGCAGAAGAGATGGAATAAATGTAAAAATGAGTTGCAACACCCTAGTGGTTGTTACCGTCATGGAAAAGAATCATATTAGCTGTCACTAAGTTATTGCTATAGGTTGGTTTTGAAAAGTGGAATATGTAACAATAGCTGGAATAGGTAATTAAATTATCTGTTTAAAGAAATTAAGTCGTAGTTTTTTTACATATTAAAATAAGGGAGAACAAAATTGGCATTAGCCTATTCCCAATTGGTAAATACTAAATTGCCATTACTTAATTTTCCATTACACTTGTGACTCTAATGGCAACACGATTTTGGTTTATAATCGATAATATACATCCTACGTATTAAATATAAAGGTAAATTAACTATACTAATGTACCCTATTAAGACAGGTCCGAGCAAAATACGGGTGTTTAAAGCTGGAATTTAATTAAGAATACAGAGTTTAGTAAACAACCCCTCGCCATATTTAAACAATACATAATGAGCGTTATTTCTGTAATCACTAAACCGAATTTTGATAAGTAAAGACTATTAAACATGAAGGCAATATGATAAGGCATGCTAAGATATAAATCATTCACTCTAAAGTTAAAAGAGTCAATTAATTATGTAATCGTTAACAGTTACATAATTGGTATTATGGCAATTATAAATATTTAAATGTAAGGCATCAGAAAAATATCTCATATTTTCTCCCATCCCTATTTTACCTAAACCTTCTGTATCTAAGTATGGCTATAATTCTGGATTTTTTTTTTAAATTTAGAAGGTAAACGTGAAATGTGAATGGTACAAATAGGTTCAATTATTCTTTTCTTTATCAAATTATTTTGAAGGACCTTTGAATTACATTTTAATTTCTATACTTACAATAACTAACATACCGTAATTAAATAATGACAATTTAATGAATACAAATGTTGTAGATGTCAAAGTAATTGATAATGTACTTGTATTACTTATACTATCGGCTTGATTTTCAATATGTTAAACCTTTCTTAAATCAGTTTAGTGACGATTGAATGTTTGCTGAACTTTGCATTAGGTGTTCTAAACAATATTATAAACGCGATTTGAAATAATTGGTTATGGAAAGTTTCAATTCTTATTACCAAAAGCTCTGAAATTTAGGAATAAATCTTACCCATGTGAACAGACAATTACGGTTATACGTGTTTTTGATTTCGTGTTAATATTTATCCAAGGAACGAATTCGCTAAGAGAAAAAAAGCTTTGTAATAAACCATACAAGGACGTTTCTAAAACTACGTAAGCCTTTTACTCATTATTGAAAAAAAATTCATAACGTTTTAATTTACTTTCACAGGTAAAAAAATTTTAATTTAAAATCGGTTGGTTCAAAAATAATATTATAAATTTAAATGATTATAAAGTATATTTAGTTGACGTCGATCTATCGTCATACGGTTTATAACTCATTTCCACTATTTTGTTCTTTCTTTCAATAATTTATTAGAACAAAGATTTCAAAATAAAATAATGACAGTTCATTATAATAACGTTAGAGTACGCTTACCTTTAGAAAAAATAAAGAATTCCCTTAGACAATACGGTTCAAATTAACTTGGTATTTATTTACAAAACTACTTATTTGTTTGCTTTATAATTTCCATAAAATGAGATTATTACAAAAAAATTATTAGAAGATTACTTCAACTGAAAATGTTTTAAGGTATGTATATTGTTTAACGTATCTGTGCATTTGTGGTACAACAATTAAAATATTATACTTATTACTACTAAGTTAAATACCAAATTTGAATCAATGGAAGAAAAAATACCTTTTATAGGTTACATTACCTATTAAAGGTAAATTCCATATAGCCAAGAGGAAGACAGGACAAAGCAGGTAAGAGCCTTTGTTACAAACACCATTGTCTCAGTTGAGAAATATTTTAATTTATCCTCTCAAGTGAACAATCTACGCTTTATTTCTTACATCATTTATAAATATGCAATTAAAAATCATACTGTTTATAAAATACAGAAGATCATAATGGGGTATTGCAAAATTACGGTGTGGAAATAGTCAATTCCTATGACAAATATTAAATATTTTTGGGAAATTAATTTGTGATTTAAACAAAATAAAATAATAGTAAATAACAGTCAATAACTTTTGAGTTGAATATATAGTAAACAGTTTCATGAATAATATTCATGATAATGGTTAATATAGGAACCAAAATAGTCAAATTTTGCACATTTATATTAACAGTTTCAGAGTTACACTTTTTATCACCTGAAAGATATATGTTCTGATAATAAAGCGGAAAGGAGAAACAAGTTTTATTTTTAGGTCTTTCTATCAACTTTTGAGTGATATGCCTCACAGATTATATTTGTGATTGTGGTAGATTTTCAAATTGTGGATTTAGGAATCAATCTTTTTTTAAAGGCAAGGTAAAAATTGTAAAATAATTATTTTAACCCATCTTTCTGCGGCAAGGTTTTTTGTCGTTATAACAGTTACTAATCCCATTTTGAAAACTTGTATCATCCTAATACCTTTGATTAAAAAATTACATTTCATATGGTGCTCAATTTGATGTGACAATTTCACATGATCAAAGAGTAAAATTACTCCCTGATAACGTAATGACTGTGATTTTAGCCTATTTTGTTACATACAAAAACAATTTCACATTTTTATCCCTTTAGCTATATTACATTAAAATTTCAAGTATGAAAGCAACCTTCAATTTTTTTATTTTAGTTGTACATTAATATTGCAAAAACCTTACTGTGCAACAGGTCAGTAGGATTTATCAGTCTCATTAACGGCAATACACAAACCCTCCTACGGCTCAGATGGTGCTGATCCCTTGGGTAATTTGTCTTGATTGTTTGGGTAGTAGCAGCTACAAATTCCATTCCAAAATATTGTTACGTAGCAATTGTGAAACATAATAATTCAATGAAATGTTTAACTTATTTTCTAACGGTTTAATAAAGCTTATCAACATCGAAATTAAGAATAAAAAAACTGGTTAAAGACCCAGGACCAGTGTTTCAAACCATTATTTGACATAAACAACATTCACATTGTATTCTACTATGGTATTTTCCGTATAACGTAATTCGATATCATCATACTTTGTTTATGTCCGTCGGTTAGAAAGGCAATCGTGGGGCATGATGTTACCCAGTGCAAATATAGTGAAAAGGCACCAATTCCCATGAACGTTTGTTCATGCTACGCTTGTTCCCACGAATTGTTCTTATTCTCCATAAGCATAACATTAGACAACGTACTCTACTTAGCACTATCAATATCTCTGGTACCAATTGACGTAGAGCAATGATCAAAACACGAATTTGTGTGTTTTTTAAGCTGAATCCAATGATGGAAACTAAAATTTGGCTTTTCTAAAGATTAAATGTAACAAACTCAAAAATTCCATTTTTGGTGTACAAACCCCCCCCCCCCCAAAATACCCCTTCGGATGAGTCAATCCATCTGGTTTTCGAACTTAAAGTCGTAAATGCTGCTTTACACGTTTGTACCAAATTTCATCAAATCGGACTATTTTTACGAGATTTATTGTGCTCACGGACACATATATATATAAATACAGTTTAAAAAAATGGTGTTTTGACTTCTGGGAACCTCAAAACGAAAAATTATCATGATCTCGGGCCTAGGTCTTAATATGCTGACTACGGTTATAGCTTCTACGCTTTAGGGGAAATTCGCTAATACTCAACTTACTCAACTTGAAAAAAAAGAATACGGTTTCTTCCGGTTATGCAATTATTACCATTATAATCTATGGAACAAATACACACTCGTTCTGTATGTAGAGTATAATATATTTAAATGTTTATGTTTTACACGCTTGCTATGTTCATGTTTAACGCCTTTAGAGAAATAACCAAAAAACATTTATGCTTAAAGTTTCATAATTTATTTTAAACTAAAAAGTTCGTAGAGAATACAGGGGTTAGGCGAAAATAATATCAAATAATTTATTAGTTAGTTTATTACTTAAGAAACGATATTTTATCTTGCCAAAAACGGTTGATTTGATTCTATCAAAATGATTTAGGGTTTATTAAAACTCGAGCCCATTCCTTTACGATTCTTTAAAACTCGTTTTTAATTAATGTATTTTACTTTTGATGTGAAATAAACACGAATAATAAAAAATAAAAAATAGTAAGCTCTTCACATTTTGATCATATTTATTATATTATATTTCACAAAATACGCGTTAGTGTTTATAATCCGAGCGTGAATAAAACCAACATTTAACATACCCTATCTCTTCAAAATTTAATTAAATTAAATATTTAATACACCGATTGTCTACCAACGAAAATGTCAGTTAAAATAACAATGCTAGTAGGATACCCCCCACTATAGCAAGCCAATCAGAAGCCAGCATTTTGTAGTGACGTCATTCCAAGATGGCGGCGCCCATGGCACTTTATTTCCCGCCAAATTTCCTAACCTCACTTTTTTAAATTTTAACTCATTTTGCTCAGTTCTGGCAACCTATGCTCTATGATAAATTATTTTACATATACACCATTATATATATATATATATATATTATATACTGTAAATTATATGTATATATGTTCCATGGTTCGACTATTATATACTCTATGCGATTGATACTATCATATGGCAATGTATATACAATATTATACATATACTTTACAGCTACACCATTATATACATATAATCTAGGATATATTAAAAAGTGACGTCCGCATGGGCTGAGTGAATATATACGTCATCTGAGGCTGAGCCAGTGACGTAGACGGTTTTGTGACGTAATGAGGGAAAGTTTAAAGTTCAGGGTCACGGGGAGGTTATTTAAAAAAAAGTACTACCTCGCACGCATAAAATTCGATTGTGATTCGATAGGTTAATCGATATAAAAAAATTAATGAAAACAATCGAATGATACGAGTGCGAGGTAGTACTATTACAAAAATTACTTTATTTTATTTACAATGTTTGTCCTTATTTACAATGCGAAGCTTCCGCCGTTGTTGGTTATAATCGAAGTTGTTGATCTCGACGAGTCGCGGCCATCGTGTTTTTTCCTGATAAAAGACGGTAGATACTTTGATTCCTGTGCAGAGTCCATGTTGTTTTTTTGACACCGATCTATTCTGATAGGTGTTTCCATTTCATTACCGTCAGTTAGAAATACTACCTGACGGCAAAGAAGTGGAAACATCTATCAGATCTCGAGTGACATAATATTATTATTTTGTGAAGAGCGTCTCGGAGAGCTCGATGTTCAGCGGTCGAGAGCCGGAGGTGAACTGACTATTCGCTAGCTAGCGTTCTGGTATCAAACAAAATGGTGGGGGTAAAAGTGTGGTGGGGCGGAGCAGATGGTGGACGGCAGATGGCAGGCGGCAGGTGGCAAGTGTGCAGCAGATGGCATCTGGCGCGGGGAGGAAGACTTTGAATAAAATATCCATTAGTTAAAACCCATCAAGGATAACGTAATTGCTTCTGTATCAGAAAATTTTGTGGTAGACACTTCTTGTACTTGTATTTGATCAGTCATTTCATTAGTGTCAGCTTGGTAAATATTAAAAGATGAAGATGTGGAAGAAACATTATTGTCTTGTATTTGTGAATCAAAGTGTACCGCGCAAGAGCTGGGCGTATAGTGATATAGCGTCTGCGTGTAGGTTAGGTACTCGGCTCTTCCCCCACCACACTAGTCCCCCCACCATAGCAGTCCCCCCACCAAGTTTTATATCGCACAATAACTAGTTTACATGTGTTAGTTGGGGTTTAGCTCTTAGACTGTCAAGACCTCAGCTCCGTAACTGAAAACTTCAATAATATTTGCTCAACGCTGTATAATGATAACAGTTAATATGATCTAAACCAGTGCATGTATTCATATGGTACTTTTTGCGTAGCAAACAACTGGCTAAAAGTGTTTCAACCTCAATTATTCTTCTACGAAACCGCTCATTGTCCACTAAAAGCGTAGACCTTCTGTCTTCATTGTCAGAGAAGTAGAAGGTAGTGTCAAGTGGACTACTGAAGGTCACCTTCCTCATGTTCCTGTAAAACTGCGACATCTTTCAGACCCTCTAGGTAGATGTTCATCCGTCAAGAGCTGGAAGTATAATGATGTAGCGTTATCGTGTATGATAGCCACCTACGGTTGCTATACCGTTGGTTAGATTTAAATTCCGATTGCACCTTCTTGTTCGTCTTGTCAAGCCGTGTAATTGAAGTACCCACATGTTATACTTTGAACCAAAATTAAAGAAGTTATTTAGGTTTGTCCTTGAAAATAGTTTTTTTTCACTGTTGCTGGTATACCCTTTGTCGGATCTGAATTCTAATTGCACCTTATTGTTCCTATTGCTGAGCCACGTCAGTAGAGTGCCCACATGTTATACTTTAAACCAAAAATAAAGAAGTTATATAGGTTTGTCCTTGAAAATAGTTGTTTTTGGCTATTTTACTGCTATACCCTTGGTCGGATCTGAATTCTGTTTGCACCAACGTGTTCGTCTGATCAACTCGCGTAATTGGACTACCGACTTGGCATATTTTAAACCATAAATATAAAAATTATTTAGAATTGACCTTTAAAATAGTTGTTTTTGGATATTAATGCTATACCCTGGGTCGGATCCGAATTATGTTTGCACCATCTTGTTCGTCTGATCAATACGCGTAATTTGAGTACCCATTTGGCATATGATAAACCAGAAATAAATAAATGATTTAGATTTGACCTTCAAAATAGTTGTTTTTGGCTATTACTGCTATACCCTTTGTCAGATCTGAATTCTGTTTTCACCATCTTGTTCGTCTGATAAATCCGCCTAATTTGAGTCCCCACTTGGCATATGTTAAACGAGAAATAAAGAAATTATTTAGATTTGACCTTCAAAATAGTTGTTTTTGGCTATTACTGCTATACACGTGGTCGAAACCAAAAATAAAAAAGTGCGATACCCTTGGTCGGATCTGAATTCTGATTGCACTTCTTCCTATTATAATCAATTAATATAATACCCGGCGTCAGGCTACTGCGAACCCAAGTTTTGACCAAGGTCAGTTTTAAAGCGTGAAAGAAAAGTTTATATTTCATTAGTAAATAAAACCCTTCAAAAAACCAACATCAAACACAACAATCAGTTAAACTAACTACATTTACTAGCAACAAACTACAAGCGTTACTCTAACATGCTTAATAATAAACATAATGCCTTAAGCTAAGGTAGCATCTCTAATATACAGTGGTACCAACTCTATAGAGATACTATTGCGGACAGTGCAGGCAAACAGCTAGCTAGGCTGTCGGCCTGCGACTGCGAGCCCTCTGCGGACAGCCCCTTGGTTTTATAGCCGCCAGCGTTGACGCTGCCAGACAGAGGAGAGCAGATGTCACGGCAGATGCCGCAGCACGCCGGCGCGGCGGTGCACCGTCTGTGTTTGTAACTATGCTCAAAACGGTCTTCAATAAAGTCGAAACGTAGCACCTCTGGCGGGGACCTAACCGATTCTTAAATCACGGCTATCCGGTTTTAAATATGCATATAAAAGGTGTTTATTATTCTTTTCACCATTTTTAAGGTAAAACTTCACTATACATTGTGTAACATGTCATAGATTTGTTTTTAAATGTCAATAACAATTTTAAAATGGGCCATTATAAATCAAATCTATTACATATTCGTTGTAAATGTGTTATTTACTATAATACACTTATAGACTAATAATAAATGTAAATTCTTTCATAAAAAGTGTATCACATATTTGACTTTTCATAAAATAAAGTGTTATGTTGCATTTATATTCATATAGACTTATGAGGAATCATATAATTTGATATGTAAAGCAAATTAGGCAGTAAATAATAAGAGACTTATTTGTTACATCGATAAACATATCTGGTTAGTGATTATATTTTACTCGTGAAGCAAAAACTTGAAAATAATTTTTCACCAAAAAAATACACGTAAAAAACATTTTTGTCTTGATTACTAGAAAAATAAATTGATGAAGCGGTTTGAACAATAACGGTTGAATCTTTAGAGATTGTTGATTGCCTTTTTGTTTCATTTTGGAAATGTATTAATATGAACCAACAACATAATTGCAAAAGTTATTAGTGATACTCAATACATGCAGAGTCAAACTGTATTCAAGAACTACGAGTAAAAACTCAGCCTAAACCTTCAATTCAGTTATAGTTGATTACTTAAAATGGATTGGAGTTATAATAGATAGATAGATAGATTGGAGTGATGTTGTAGGCATTTTAGCAAAATAACAACAAAACCGAGGCATGTTGTGACGCATGTTTTTTCTCAGTAAAACTACTGCACAATGATTCTTTTATATTGAGAAGAAACAGATGTGACAACGCAATTGGTTGGTTTAACTTCTATAATGACTGAATAAAATGAGAATTTTACATACAAAATATATTAGGGCTAAATTAACAAGTGTTTTACTACTAATCAAAACAACTTTTACTTTTACAAAGTGTTGTGACTGAGGGTGTTTTATTGCCATGATTATTATTCGTGAGATAAACATACACTCTTAGTACCCACAATTTATTTCAAATCATAATATTAATGGGTACAAAATATACTGTAAGTTAGTCAGGCTAAATATTTGAAAGCGAACATCCGAGGGGCTGTTCAAAAGTTATTACTGTAACATGAACCAAACTCCTTGTACAACGTTAAGACTCGTTTTCACTATTATTTTAATCCTCTCCTTGATTAGTAAATTGGCTAATACAATACTTATAAAAAACTATCATAAATTGCAGATTTAAATGTGACTTGAAAGTCTATTTACAGTGGATTGCATCTTGGAAAGATTTTGTACACTTTTATTATAATTTTATAATATTCAGAGGGTTTAGTTTATAACTCCCACCACTATTCCCCTAAAAAGTTGTTTACAATTAATTAAAAATTTCGCATGTACGTAATCACGGTGAAGCGGCACGTCATTTGACAATGTAGGCTAAATAATCAGCTGAAATAACACAAGCAGGAGTGAGTAGTCAGCTGTTGACGTCTGTTACGGTGCGGCCGACGCCGCGACGCCCCGATGTGCTGTGGCCTTGGTGATAAGCCGCAACCTTGTCTATTGGTGTATATCTCGGCCCCAACGCCGCGGACTACGGCTCCACGCTGTTCTACCACATTCTGCATAGTTAAAACGCTCCTCATTTTACTTAGATCTTCACCTAGAAAATATTAATTATGTAATTTTAACTCCATATTGCATTGACATTATTGTTTTCACAGCGATAATGTTTGAAAGAAGCGTCCGATTTTGATGACATTTGGCACAAATGTGGAGAGTAACATTTATGACTTTAAGTTCGAAAACTAGATCGAACAGTCTATGGGAAGGGGGTTTTATGGGGGTTTTAAATTTTACAAAAATCAGTTTATTTTTATTTTTATCCTAAAATTTTTAAAACACTAGATTTTGGTTAAAGCCATTTTATATAGCTTAAAAACAAACAATTTAGTATTTTGAATCATTAAGCTATGTTTAGTGGTTGTGGAGAAAAGTCAAAAAATGTGTCCATAAAATGTCCCATGTTAATCTTATGGGAATACGGTTTTTAGATTTTCCTCAGATAATTTCACTGAAAACTCCACATTTCTTTCCACCAATCAGTTTAGCTCTACAAAACAATCATTTTGGCGTTTTAATTGTTGTTTTACGTCCAACCGTTGCAGTGATATTCAAAATGTTAAACACAGTACGTTGCCCAATGTTATGGAGAATAAATAAAGTGTTATATTTCGATTATTTATGTATTTATATTGATGAAACTTGGTATGTGGCTTCAATTAGCTGTGGTATATTAATATTAGCACAAAAATAGTTTTTTTAATTTTTCCCAGTAGCAGCAAACTTGCATACTTGGGCCCGATGTCATTCATATGGATAATAAGTAAAGTTTTATATCTCCCTTAGTTATGAACCTAAATTAATAAAATTTTTTATGTAGCTTTACCTGGTTGACTTATATTGATAATTCAAAAAAAAATCAACACATTTCTTATCTTCCTTGTTGCAGCAAATCTGCGTACTCAATTATAATGTTATTCTTATGGAGAATAAATAAAATGCTATATACCACTTATTAATGAATGTATTTTTTTTGTAAAACTTGGTAAGTGGCTCTAGGTAGTAGTGATACCCATATATATGCATTGGAAATTTGCTTAGTACGCAGGTTTGCTGTGACGGGGAATTTATATTTTCTGTAGGAAGGTTGATTAACAACTAAGTATCCTTCGTATTCAAGTTCCTTGAATGTTCCTCCTCTTTTAACGTCAAACATACTTTTATAGGATAGGTTATATTGTTGATATGTATAGAGGATTAGTTTTGAGTTTTATATAAAAAACATATATTTATTCATTGTTTTGATTACATTTTTAGCTAGATCAATTAATTTACGACTAAGAAGCCTTCTTATTTGGAGGGGGAATGTTTAAGTAACAGATAGTTTAAAATAAAGTAGATTTTGTTGCTATAAAAAGGCAACATTATGTTTTCTTACTAAAGTATTTTATTTCATTATTGATTAAAACAAGTTTTTGCTTCACAAGTAAAATATAATTACTAATCAGATATGTTTATCCATTTTCTTAATCATGTGGTATTCCTTCCAACTAATAAGTCTCTTAATATTTACTGCCTAATTTGCTTTACATATCAAATTATATAATTTCTCATAAGTCTACACGGAAAATACGACTCGTTAACCAAGTCCGGGTTAAATGCCACAGGGTTACTATTAACTGAGTTCAGTTTACTGGAACGAATCTGGCTTAGTTATTGCCAACCATGTAAAAATAGTTATGATGGAGGTGGTTATCGGTAACTGAGTAGTTGGTAATACTTACAAAGTCTTGATTTTACGAAGCAAGGTTTGTTAAATTTGACCTAGCAACATTGTACGTGATAACTAAGAAGTCATCTAGCTTGCATCCAACCTTGTAGGTTGTTTGTTAGTAACCTTAGCGTTGGTTGAAATCTTACCATGTACTCGGTTATAATTACGAAACAACTTGATTTGTGTGATGGGTTAGTTTTAACAAACTGTGCGTGGTTGGCGTTTACAGTGACGGTGTCTCTTCAGTCTGCAGAGTGTCAGTGTGCACAGTGCAATAAGTTAAAACAATAAACAACTCAGGTCACTGTACATTAAACCGTGCAAGCTTGTGAGATTTTCGTACTGTGTTCAAGTTATAAGTTCACTAAATATGTATGAAACAGATCCATATGAAGAAGTAAGACAAATTTTAAATGAATGGGGTCTAGATCAATGAACATGATACATCATCCGAAGGTACGTATTCTTTAATCTGTTTTAGGTTATAAATTCAAAGTTTAAGTTAATGTAGGCCTATTGACGATGAATTTTATGTGGTTTTATCAAACCTGTCTTTGATAAGGATAAGGGTCAGTAAACTGTAAGTAGCTACATTACCTTGGACATTAATTAATTATACTACTACCGAATATATAACTACTATGATAAACAATAATTGCTGGTGGTAGTGGCATGTTCAACTTACTTCAAGTCTATATTGTCCTGTTTTTAGAACTTGTAAAACGAAAACAGAGGTGTTAAATTTGTAAAGATAATTTTGTCAAGTGTTGTTAATAATTAATCAAAGTAATAAACACATTTTACGTCAAGAACAACACTTTACTGTCATATAAACTTATATAATAATAATATAACGTACAGTAAATAGTATTATAAATAGTATTATAAATATAAGTTTGTATTACAATAAAATGTTGTTGTTTACATTAAATTTGAATTTTATTTTGAGTTTAATTTATAAACATTTTCCTTAACTAAACAGGTTTTTCTATTAACATTGAAGTCACAAAGGCATGGTTTAGGCAATCTTTAATATCGTCATAGGCCTATACTGACTTTTTTTTGGCGTATTTTTACAAGTTTTAAATGTCTAGATTAATAAAAAAAATGTACACTTTTTAATGGCTGCCATTTTAAAATGATAAAACCTAGAAACGTCAAATTCAATACCAAATTATCATTTCATCATATCAAGTTTCAAGATCATACCTTAAATGTTGTTCACTATGTTTATATAACTTTTTGTGCTTTTTGGGGTTTTGGGGAAAAAACAAATTTTAGGCTTCGCCCCAGGGTTTATCTTATGGAAGAAAATAGGTCAATTTCATTACACATTTAACAGCTATTAAGTAAAAATGCAGTTCAGAAGCATGAATGATTGTTTTAAGCTGACTTATGGAATGGCATTACTATATAAACTAATAGGGCCCATATGAGCTGGTTATCCGAAAGTAAAAATATTTAGCCTACTCAAATTCGAGCATAAGGATTCGCTCATTAAATTTGAATCAAAAACCTAAATTTTATTAAAGTTGTTTATAGTAATCACATTTTTATAAGTAATTCAGTATTCAAATGCATTTTCTCTACAACCACTAAACCTAGGTTAATGATTCAAAATACTAAATTATTTTGTTTTTTAAGCTCTATAAAATGGCTATAACCAAAATTGAGTGTTTTTAAAATTTTAGGGAGAAAAATTAAAAAAACTGATTTATGGAAAATTTAAAACCCCCATAAACCCCCCCTTCCCATGGTTCGATTTTTCTGGTTTTCGAACTTAAAGTCATTAATGTTACTCTGCACATTTGTGCCAAATTTTATCAAAATATGGCGTTTCTTTCAAAAGTTATCGCGGTAACAGACACACACATATATATATGTGTGTGTCTGTTACCGCGATAACGTTTGAAAGAAACGCCATATTTTGATAAAATTTGGCACAAATGTGCAGAGTAACATTTATGACTTTAAGTTCGAAAACCAGAAAAATTGAACCCTGGGAAGGGGGGTTTATGAAGGTTTTAAATTTTCCATAAATCAGTTTTTTTTATTTTTCTCCCTAAAATTTTAAAAACACTAAATTTTGGTTCTAGCCATTTTATAGAGCTTAAAAAACAAATAATTTAGTATTTTGAATCATTAACCTATGTTTAGTGGTTGTAGAGAAAAGTCAAAAAACGTGTCCATAAAATTGTCCATGTTAATCTTATGGGAAAAAGGTTTTTGGATTTTCCTCAGATAATTTTACTGAAAACTTGGCAATTGCTGATACCAATCAGTTCAGCTCTACAAAACAATCATTTTGGTGTTTAAGTGTTGTTCTAAGTCCAACCGTTGAAGAGATATTCAAAGTGCTAAACACAGTACGTTGTGCAATGTTATCCTTATGGAGAATAAATAAAATTTTATATCTCGATTATTTATGAATTATATTGATGAAACTTGGTATGTGGCTTCACGTAGTACTGGTATATTGATATTTGCACTCTAAATGGATTTTTTTTTGTTGATTATCCCCATTGCAGCAAACCTGCATACTCGACCCCCATATTATTCATATGGAGAATAAGTCAAGTTTTATATCTATCTCCCTTAGTTATGAACCTAAATTAATAAAACTTGGTATGTAGCTTCACCTAGTTGAGTTAAATTGATAATTGCAAAAATACACATTTTTTTATCTTCCTCGTAGCAGCAAACCTGCATACTCAACTCTAATGTTATTCTTATGGAGAATAAATAAAATGCTATATATCACTTATTTATAAATTGATTTTTGTGAACCTTGGTAAGTAGCTCTATGTAGTAGTGAGACACATATATATGCATTGGAAATTCGCTGAATACGCAGGTTTGCTGCAACGGGTATATATATATATATATATATATATATATATATATATATATATATATATATATATATATATATATATGTATATATATATGTGTGTGTGTCCGTTACCGCGATAACTTTTGAAAGAAACACCCGATTTTGATGAAATTTGGCACAAATATGGAGGGTAGCATTTATGGCTTTAAGTTCGAAAACCAGATCAATCGCACTATGGGAAGGGGGTTTTATGGGGGTTTACAATTTTACAAAAATCGTTTTTTTTGCAAATTTGAGCCCAAAATGTTAAAAACACTCAATTTTGGTTCTAGCCATTTTATAGAGCTTAAAATAAACAAATAATTTAGTATTCTGAATCATAAACCTAGGTTAAGTGGTTGCGGAGAAAATCTAAAAAAACGTGTCCCATGTTAATCTTTAGGGAAAAAGGTTTTTAGATTTTTCTCAGATAGTTTTACTAAAAACTTCAAATTCCTGTTTATTAATGTGTTTAGCTCAACAAAACAAACATTTTGGTGTTTTAATCGTTGTTCTACGTCCAACCGTTGCAAAGATATTCAAAGTGCTAAACACAGTACGTTGTCCAATGTTATCCTTATGTAGAATAAATAAAATTCTATATCTCGATTATTTATGAATTTATATTGATGAAACTTTTTATGTGGCTTCAAATAGTTGTGGTGTATTGATATTAGAACAAAAAACAAGTTTTTTGTTGATAGTCCTCGTAGCAGCAAACCTGCATACTCGGCTCCCATGTTATTCATATGGAGAATAAGTAAAGTTGTATATCTCCCTTAATTGTGAACCTACATTAAAAAACTTGGTATGTAGCTTCACCTGGTTCAGTTGTATTGATAATTGCAAAAAAAACACATTACTTATCTTCCTTGTTGCAGCAAACCTGCGTCCTAAACCCTAAATGTTATTCTTACGGAGAATAAATAAAATGCTATATATCACTTATTTATGGATGTATTTTTGTGAAACTTGGTAAATAGCTCTTTGTAGTAGTGAGTCACATATATATGCATTGGAAATTCGCTGAGTACGCAGGTTTGCTGTGACGGGGGTATTTTATTTTGCAGTGAATGAAGAAAAATAAAACTTGGCTGCCTTCCTTCTTCTCTTCCTCAGCTTCTAAACTTGGGCAAGATCAAAGAAGAAAAAATATGGACACCGACGAAAGCGGAGTTTAAAGACGGCTTCAAGACGTTAAAAAGTGACTGTGAAGTTAGTGTAAAAAGTGTGTGAAGTGTAAAAACGTATGCAAGCCTTGTAAATGTCTGTTACTGCACATTAAATGTTATCCTCGAGAGGGGTGAGATTTAAAATTGTGTTATTCTTAAATATGATATTCAGATTATTATTTTTGGAGTTTCCTGGATATCATGATTAGCCAAAAGTTATCTTTTAAGTTGAAATTAGGACCTTACTAAATCGCCATTATGAACCCCCTAGTTAAAAAGTATTATTCAGATAAGTCGGCATGAAATGCATAGGTGTGCCAATTCAGGCTGTATTCAATAAACAGCTTGTACAGCTTGTATTCAATATTTGTTAATTGTACAGCTAAAACTTTAAGTAAATAATAACTACAAAATTCAATATTTGTTAAGTTGAAACACACTACACACTACACAACACTACTACACACATTTGTTAAGTTTCCAAATTTATAATGTTAGGGTGAAATTTGTCAAACTTTTAGGATTTTTATTATAATAATAAATATTTGTTTTGAACTGTGATATTCTTTTATTCCCAGTACCGTAGTATATTGACGTTTTAAAATTCCTATATCGCTTATTCGTTCTCGGATTTAGTGGGAGCTTGTATCCACTAAACCTCCCATGCTAATCGTATGGCTAGTAACATTTACTGGATCAGAGCCCGATTTAATAAAGTGGATCAGAAGTCAGGAGACTTCGTAAGTGCTCGATACCGTACTTGACAACTATACGACGCATAGTAGGATAACTCTGATTTTTACTTATTTTAATCAGTTTCACAAAGAAGAAATAATCAAGGGTTTGCTAGGTTGTTACTTAAATAATACCCGGTTCTTTCACAAACAACTCTCAACAGTGCTAACAGCTGAACACACTGTACTTTGATCACCCAAGGCTTTATTACTGTAGGCCTAAAGATTACCTACCGGCGCACAGTGGGGAAAAAGACTATTTAGGAGGTCAAAAGTCGAAAATCTAAAAGATTCCGTTAAAGTAGGAAACTCCTGGTCATAATTGTTTATTTGAAATTGATTGCGAGTGTTTTTGTGACTTGGCGTAACAATGAAGGGGTGGGGAGTCCTCTCTGTGTAGTTAGTATAGAAAGGTCGCCTCCTTATTAGTTTTCTTTTAATGCTGTTGAGTTATTTTTAGCCTGAAACATTCCTCTCTATTATGGTTCGACATTCTGCAATTGTCACAGTATTTCCCTCGAGATTGAGAGTAATTTTGGGCTTGAGATGTCCTGAATCTGCAGTCCTGCGTCATGTGGTTATTCCTCTTACATATATTGCAGTACCATTCTCTTACCCTAAGCGTGTGTTAGTTTTTTTATATAACAGTTTTAAACCCCTTAGATATATTTAATTAAATCATATTAAAAAGGAGAGTACTTTATTTATTCAATCTTAAAACAAGAATAAAACCATTTTTCTAGTATTTACTTATAATTACAATATTGTAGGCTATTAGCATTGACTATATAGTCAATTTCTTTATATATGTCAATTTCTCATTTTATTCGGTCATTATAGAAGTTAAACCAACCAATTGCGTTGTCACATCTGTTTCTTCTCAATATAAAAGAATCATTGCACAGTAGTTTTACTGAGAAAACTGTAAAATGCCCACAACATCAATACAATCAATCTATCTATCTATTATAACTCCAATCCATTTTAAGTAATCAACTATAACTGAATTGAATAAATCTGAATTGAAGGTTTAGGCTGAATTTTTACTCGTAGTTCTTGAATACAGTTTGACTCTGCATGTATTGAGTATCACTAATAACTTTTGCAATTATGTTGTTGGTTCATATTAATACATTTCCAAAATGAAACAAAAAGCCAATCAAAAATCTCTAAAGATTCAACCGTTATTGCTCAAACCGCTTCATCAATTTATTTTTCTAGTAATCAAGACAAAAAATGTTTTTTACGTGTATTTTTTTGGTGAAAAATTATTTTCAAGTTTTTGCTTCACAAGTAAAATATAATCACTAACCAGATATGTTTATAGATGTAACAAATAAGTCTCTTATTATTTACTGCCTAATTTGCTTTACATATCAAATTATATGATTCCTCACAAGTCTATATGAATATAAATGCAACATAACACTTTATTTTATGAAAAGTCAAATATGTGATACACTTTTTATGAAAGAATTTACATTTATTATTAGTCTATAAGTGTATTATAGTAAATAACACATTTACAACGAATATTTAATAGATTTGATTTATAATGGTCTTATTTAAAATTGTTATTGACATTTAAAAACAAATCTATGACATGTTACACAATGTATAGTGAAGTTTTACCTTAAAAATGGTGAAAAGAATAATAAACACCTTTTATATGCATATTTAAAACCGGATAGCCGTGATTTAAGAACCGGTTAGGTCCCCGCCAGAGGTGCTACGTTTCGACTTTATTGAAGACCGTTTTGAGCATAGTTGCAAACACAGACGGTGCACCGCCACGCCGGCGCGCTGCGGCATCTGCCGTGACATCTGCTCTCCTCTGTATGGCAGCGTCAACGCTGGTGGCTATAAAACCAAGGGGCTGTCCGCAGAGGGCTCGCAGTCGCAGGCCGACAGCCTAGCTAGCTGTTTGCCTGCACTGTCCGCAATAGTATCGCTATAGAGTTGGTACCACTGTATATTAGAGATGCTACCTTAGCTTAAGGCATGTATGTTTATTATTAAGCATGTTAGAGTAACGCTTGTAGTTTGTTGCTAGTAAATGTAGTTAGTTTAACTGATTGTTGTGTTTGATGTTGGTTTTTTGAAGTGTTTTATTTACTAATGAAATATAAACTTTTCTTTCACGCTTTAAAACTGACCCTGGTAAAAACTTGGGTTCGCAGTAGCCTGACGCCGGGTATTATATTAATTGATTATAATTCGAAGAAGTGCAATCAGAATTCAGATCCGACCAAGGGTATCGCACTTTTTTTTGGTTTCGACCACGGGTATAGCAGTAATAGCCAAAAACAACTATTTTGAAGGTCAAATCTAAATAATTTCTTTATTTCTCGTTTAACATATGCCAAGTGGGGACTCAAATTAGGCGGATTGATCAGACGAACAAGATGGTGGAAAAATAATTCAGATCCGACCAAGGGTATAGCAGTTATAGCCAAAAACAACTATTTTGAAGGTCAAATCTAAATAATTTATTTATTTCTGGTTTAATATATGCCAAGTGGGGACTCAAATTAGGCGGATTGATCAGACGAACAAGATGGTGCTAACAGAATTCAGATCTGACCAAGGATATAGCAGTAATAGCCAAAAACAACTATTTTGAAGGTCAAATCTAAATAATTTCTTTATTTCTGGTTTAAACTATATTAAGTGGGTACCTAAATTACGCGGATTTATCAGACGAACAAGTTGGTGCAAACAGAATTCAGATCCGACCAAGGGTATAGCAGGAATAGCCAAAAACAACTATTTTGAAGGTGAAATCTAAATAATTTCTTTATTTCTCGTTTAACATATGCCAAGTGGGGAGTCAAATTAGGCGGATTGATCAGACGAACAAGATGGTGCAAACATAATTCAGATCCGACCAAGGGTATAGCAGTAATAGCCAAAAACAACTATTTTGAAGGTAAAATCTAAATAATTTATTTATTTCTGGTTTTAATATATGCCAAGTGGGGACTCAAATTAGGCGGATTGATCAGACGAACAAGATGGTGCTAACAGAATTCAGATCTGACCAAGGGTATAGCAGTAATAGTCAAAACCAACTATTTTTAAGGTCAAATCTAAATAATTTCTTTATTTCTGGTTTAAACTATGTTAAGTGGGTACTTAAATTACGCAGATTCATCAGACGAACAAGTTGGTGGAAAACAGAATTCAGATCCGACCAAGGGTATAGCAGGAATAGCCAAAAATAACTATTTTGAAGGTGAAATCTAAATAATTTCTTTATTTCTGGTTTAACATATGTTAAGTGGGTTCTCAGATTACACTGGCTTAGACCATAGTAACTGTTATAATTATACAGCGTTGAGCAAACATTATTGAAGTTTTAAGTTACTGAGCTGAGGTCTTGACAGTCTAAGAGCTAAACCCTAACTAACACATCTAAACTAGTTATTGTGCGAAGTAAAACTTGGTGGGGGGACTGGTATGGTGGGGGGGACTGGTGTGGTGGGGGAAGAGCCGAGTACCTAACCTACACGCAGACGCTATATCACTATACGCCCAGCTCTTGCGCGGTACACATGGATTCACAAATACAAGACAATAATGTTTCTTACACATCTTCATCTTCTAATATTTACCAAGCTGACACTAATGAAACGACTGATCAAATACAAGTACAAGAAGCGTCTACCACAACATTCTCTGATGCAGAAGCAATTACGTTATCCTTGATGGGTTTTAAATAATGGATATTTTATTCGAATTCCCCCGCACCAGCTGCCATCTGCCCCGCGCCATCTGCCCCGCGCCAGCTGCTTTGTAACTATCTGCCTCTTCCATCTGCCCCGCATCCTACACTTTTACCCCCCACCATTGACAGGATAACCTGGTATTTGATACCAGAACGCTAGCTAGCGATTAGTCAGTACACTATTCGATCTGATAGATGTTTCCACTTCATTGCCTATCCGTAGTTGGATGGTGTTTTAAGGTCTGCAGCTATCTTTAGCGATTAATAATAAATCTGTATGATTTCTGCGCTCATTTGGTAATATGCGCAAGTATACAAATTATATTGAATGTAATTATCAAATAAAACCGTGAGAGTTTTTTAAAACATCCTCAGGATGACCCTGAACTTGGCCTATCTCACCGTTATATGGTCTACACTATTATATATGCTAGAACAATAACGGGTTTTCTCCAAACCCTCTTCTTCTTGCTCTATTGTAGCGTTTCTGAATTACTGTTAGTCACCTAAAAAAATCCAGTTGTAACAGGTTAAAATACAGCTCTGTGATTGGTCGGAATAAGCTCGCTCCCCATTGGTCGTATTAGGCGTTCTGATCACTGATTGGTTGTTGGTGCCTATATATACCGGTGCAGACAGCCTTCCTCATTCATTCTGTTCCAGACTTTTGTGTTGGTCAGAGGTCCTTGCGCTGCTTCATTCTCTGCTATTGTGGTAAGTGAGTTGTGATAGTATTGTGCAATTATTACTGTAAGTGCTACTATAATTTGTCGTTAGTATTTAACGCGTATTATATTTGGTGTATCAGGTCTAACCTCAATTTTATTGTATAACATAACCCTACTTTTATATATTAACCTCACTTTTGAGAGTCAAACATATATTTCTATTTCATAGTCTCACTCTTTTAGTCTGACATAACCACACTTTAATATTTTTAATTATTATTTTACTAGGCCTAGCGTTGTATTTACTCAAGTTTCTCTTTGGGTTCACATAACCTTACTTTTGCTTAACATAACCTCACTTTATTGTTTTAATTTATATTTAACTTTTAGTTTGATTCAAATAGTAAAATGGCTAAAGTTGTTCAACCCGTTGAAGTACTCAGTGACGAGCAGGTTTATGTTAAAAAGTTTAGATTGTACGGAACGAAAACTATTTTCAAATTTTCTAACCCTCCTTCTGATACTAGTGAGATAGATTGGCTCAGACAAGGTTTTGCCAAGATTGTAAATGAGATGAAAGGCCAAGCCCACGAAAATGATCAGCTCGGGTTCACTTTGCAGAGTCTTAACCTAAAAAGTAGAGATCCGGTGTATGTCGCATTTCGACCCGCTGGTGAAATTGATGAAGACATCCTTTGGAAAATTTTTGGAGGGATCATACAGTCAAATTCTGAATCCGTCAAGTCCACTGACACTTTTAAAGTAGAATGTACTCGAGTTAATCTCCCTGTAGGTTCTGGGAGGGTACGACCTGGTATCTTTAACACGTTTGACGAGGAGTGCAAAGCAAGGAAGGGTATCGTAGTTATTAAAAATAAAGACAACTTGTGTCTCCCCAAGGCCTTGGTTGTAGGTATCGCTCATGCAACAGAGGATCCTCAGTACAAGTCAATTCGGCAAGATGATAAAAAAAGGCAAACCGTAAGGGCTCAGGAACTTATTCGTCGGGCTAGAGTAGAGATGCCCGAGGATGGCGCGGGAATCCCAGAACTTGAGAAGTTTCAAGACTTGTTGAAAGATTTCAAAATAACCGTGTTCAATTATGATAATAAAGGCCGGGACGTTTATTTTGAGGGCAGTGTTGAAAATGCTAAATTCAAGATCAACCTGTTGTTTTACAACGGGCACTATAACGTAATAACTAGTTTGACTGCTGCTTTCGTTTGTAATTATTTTTGTGAAGCTTGCCATGTTCCCTATGATCACAAAGGTGAACACAGATGTTCAAGCATCTGTTCTCAGTGTCAGACCATCTCGCCTCCCTGCAAAGAGGAGCATGGAGGAATAGTTTGTTCAAAATGTAATATGACTTTGAGAAATCAACAGTGTTTCACTGCTCACCAAGTCGATAAATGTAAAGTTGTCAAAAAGTGTCTTGATTGCGGTAAATTAGTTTGGATTAGAGACAGATCCACGCCCCACAAGTGTGGAGAAGTCTATTGCAAACCTTGCGGATCTTTCCAAGATCCAAATCACAAATGTTTCATACAGCGGAACGATGGTAAGCCTAAACCAAAGGACTACCTTTTCATTTTCTTTGATCTGGAGACTCGCCAAGACGAGTTTCTCCCCTCTGATCCCGAACAAAAAGTACATAAAGTAAACTTGTGTGTTTCCCAGCAGTTTTGCTACCAGTGTATCGAAACAGAATTTTGCAGGGTTTGTAAAAACCGTACGAGAGTCTTCAACTCTGACCCTGTTAAAGATTTCATGGAATACGTCATGGAAGTCCGAAAAGGTTTTAAAGATGTCTGTGTAATCGCCCACAACGGTCAGGGCTTTGATTTTCAATTTTTGTTAAAGTATGTTCTTGAAAAAACTAAATTCACACCCGATCTGGTCATGAAGGGTTGCAAAATTATTCTCATGGAAATGGACAACGTTAGATTTGTGGACTCACTTAACTATTTTCCTATGGCCCTCGCTGTACTCCCTAAGTCATTTGATCTGCCTCCGCAGAGAAAGAAGGGTTACTTTCCTCACTTGTTCAACACTCTGGCGAACCAAAATTATGTAGGCCCTATCCCCGATAAACAGTACTATTGCCCAGAGTCAATGTTTAAAAAGTCCAATAAGGCCTTTAAAATCTGGTACCATGAAAGAGTAGCGGAAAACTATGTATTTGATTTTCAAAAGGAAATGTTGGAGTATTGCATCTCTGATGTGGAGATCTTGGCCCAAGCTTGCCTTAAGTTCAGATCGATATTCCTCCAAGAGTGTAATGTTGATCCTTTCCTAGAGGCTGTAACGATCGCTAGTGCTTGCAACTTGGCCTTCCGCCGCAACTTTTTGAAACCAAACACGATCGGCCTCATCCCAAAGAATGGCTACCGTTTAGTGGATAACCAGTCAGTTATCGCCATTCAGTGGTTGAGCTGGGAAGAAGAGAAACGTGGAGTGAGGATCGAGCATGCGGGGCGGGGTAAAGAAGTAAAGATTAACAAACTGAAAGTAGATGGGTTTGACAGGGAAAACATCTACGAGTTTCACGGATGCTACTGGCATGGATGCCCCAATTGCTTCCCATTCAATCGAGAGGCTCCTCTGAAGGAGGATCCCTCAGACTCACTTCACTTAAGATACGAGAGAACTAAGTCCAAAATCGCTAAGTTTAATGACTACGAAGTAGTCGAGATGTGGGAGTGTGAGTTTAGGAAATTAAAGAAAGAACAAAAACTCAAACACTTGGATTCTCTCCCAATATTGAACACACTCCCACTAGACCCGAGACAGGCTTTCTTTGGGGGCAGAACGGGTAACTCTAAGACTTACCACAAATGCGTCGAAGGAGAAACGATCCAATATGTGGACGTTTGCTCGCTCTACCCGTATGTGTGTAAGTACGGAAAGTATCCCCTAGGTCATCCCACCATTCATGTAGGAGACAGAGAGTGCAGGCAGAGAGGTCTCCAAGTAGATGGTTTATTGAAATGCAAAGTCCTACCACCTTGGGATCTCTACCACCCAGTGCTCCCAGCAAGGATGAATAATAAATTAATGTTTGCCCTCTGTAAAACATGTGGTGAAAACCAAAACCAAGAAGACTGTGAACACGAAAGCGAAGAAAGAGCCCTGGTAGGAACTTGGACAATGGATGAGGTGCGGAAAGCGGTAGAGAAAGGCTATGTCATCCTCGATATGTATGAATTATGGGAATATGAAATGGCAACATACGAGAAAGGGGGACTCTTTACAGATTTCATCAATAAATTCCTGAAATGAAACAAGAAGCGTCCGGCTACCCAGAATGGTGTAAGACCCAGATTGATAAAGACCGGTACGTGCAGAACTACTTCACTCATGAAGGAATCAGGCTGGACCCCGCCAAGATTGCTGAAAACGAAGGTTTGAGATCAATGGCTAAACTCATGCTAAATTCATTTTGGGGTAAATTTGGACAGCGGGAGAACCAGACAAAGGCCATGATAGTCAGAGACCCCAAAACACTGTTCGGGATGATGACAAGACCCTATATAATAGTGAATAGAATACAGATAGTAAACGAAGAGGTAGTGGTAGTAAGCTGGGAGTACCTGGAGGAAATCGGCGAGCCCTTAAGAAACGTGAATGTAGTCATAGCGGCCTATACTACTGCTCAAGCTAGGCTGAAACTGTATGAATATCTGGAGGCCCTGGGTGCACAAGTCTTGTACTACGATACAGACTCAACCCTCTATATTTATAAGGGAGGTTTGTACAGGGTCCCTACGGGGGATTACCTCGGGGAAATGACCGACGAGCTGGTTAAATACGGACCTGGATCTTTCATCGTTGAATTCGTTTCTGGGGGGCCTAAAACGTACGCATATCTTGTCTGGTCAACCAACAAACAAAAACTAAAATCTGTTTGCAAAATCAAGGGCCTCGCTCTCAATTCTAAGACCTCCAAAACACTTAACTTTGAAAAACTAAAAGAAATGGTTCTTAGTGAGTCAGCTGAAAGCATAGAAATTAAGGAATCTAGAATCAGGAGGACGAAAGACCGCGATATTGTAACTGTGAATGAATCAAAACTTTTCAAAATTACTGGACCAAAAAGAAAGCTCGAGGGTGAGTACGACACACTACCCTATGGTTATAAAATCCAAAAACTTGAGTAAACACGACTGGTAGTATTGGGAACGATTCGTCCCCTTTGTAAAAAAAACATGGTCACGTGACCTGATTTCAGGTTTTAACTTGGATGATATAACCTCCAGCTCTGTGTCAGCCACTTTGGTCACCGATCCTGCCCTAAATTGCTCTAATCTGTACTACTGCACAATACTTAAAATAAATGACTCACTTAACTTCATGAACAGTTCAATTGTAAATATAGTTGAGCATGTCTTTGACATTGTAAAAGTTCCCACTGTATGTATGTATGTGTGTGTGTGTGTGTGTGTGTGTGTGTGTGTGTGTGTGTGTGTGTGTGTGTGTGTGTGTGTGTGTGAGTGTGTGTGTGAATGAAGGTCAATGGCGTGGGGGACGAAAAGCCCCGTAAACCTGAATGTAAATTGAAGGGTCTTGTACGTTGAGGCGTCTAGGTAAGCCCTTGGCTACTCCTTGGAAGGACCTAGATTGAATGGTGTACTCAAGTTATTCCTTGAATCCGTACGGTGGGACTTGTAAAAGTAAAAAATGAACGGAGGAGACAATTAGCTTTTTTTTTTTTTTTGGAAGGTCTCCACGGGTCATGGCGGTGGAGGGGCTATGGCTTTTTTTCTAAAAATACTCTATCCTTTGTTTGCTAAAAAGGGAGAGGACATTAGTTCGCACTGGGCATCAACCAGGTAATCTGGATGGCCTACGTATGGAATAATGTTTAACCTGGGTGCATATGCACGGGATGGTCTAAAACCCCACCCAAGCAAACAGAAACTTAGTATACGGGGTTAACGGCTATGAACACCGGGTTTCTAAGCGATAGCTGTGATGGAATGGATGTCTGATAAGCTCTTTAGCTCGATTGTTTTCATTAAATTTTTTATATCGATTAACCTATCGAATCTCAATCGAATTTTACGCGTGCGAGGTAGTACTTTTTTTTTTAAATAACCTCCCCGTGACCCTGAACTTTAAACTTTCCCTCATTACGTCACAAAACCGTCTACGTCACTGGCTCAGCCTCAGATGACGTATATATTCACTCAGCCCATGCGGTCAAGTGACGTGTGACGTCACTTTTTAATATATCCTAGATTATATTTATATAATGGTGTAGCTGTAAAGTATATGTATAATATTGTATATACATTGCCATATGATAGTATCAATCGCATAGAGTATATAATAGTCGAACTATGGAACATATATACATATAATTTACAGTATATAATATATATATATATATATATATATATATATATATATATATATATATATATATATATATATAATGGTGTATATGTAAAATAATTTATCATAGAGCATAGGTTGCCAGAACTGAGCAAAATGAGTTAAAATTTAAAAAAGTGAGGTTAGGAAATTTGGCGGGAAATAAAGTGCCATGGGCGCCGCCATCTTGGAATGACGTCACTACAAAATGCTGGCTTCTGATTGGCTTGCTATAGTGGGGGGTATCCTACTAATGCTACTCTCCCTGAACTCTATTTAGCACTAATGATGCTTGAATTCCTCGTAGTGAGCAACGTTAAAATTTTTAATTTAACACGGGAGTCTACATATTTAACAGTACTAAGCAATAAGATCAGAGGTAAAAATTGTGGGTTTCCACAGGTACACTAAGGTAAATTTGTATTGACTAAAACTCACAATGACTGTTCCCAATTTATAAATACTTCATCATAATTAATAATAATTCATAATTCTCATATAGTCTTGACTTGAGGATTTACTTAACTCCATAAGTACTTGTTTACTCTTGGGAATTTAATGGTTTTATCATTAAAAACTGTTAGCTAAATATTTATATGTGTATATAATTGTTGTTTAGCAAAATAAATCCCTCTATGTAGGTGATGGACAGCATTTTTATGTTTTTAAAGCATAATTTTAATTTATCTTTATATGTCAGAAACATATAAGCAAAGACGAATAATTGCTGTCAGGCCATCAAAAGGAGTAAGACCAAAATGAAGGCTCAGGTGATTGTCAATTATGATTCATAGGAACCAGGCAAGAAGATCGTAACCTACCTGCCGGGAAGGAAATTTACACTGGAAATAAAATATTTCGTCAAAACATATACACAAAAACATATAATGGATAACGAATTTTACTCTAAATAGTATTGTAATAGAATCGTGATGTTGTGAATAATGAATCCAGAGGTGATAAATGTAGATGCGTTAAATATTTCATAGCTACTACTTATGTACAATCACTACAATGTTTAAATTTTCTCTTTCCTCCTCAAATCAGTTGTGTTTCCGGATTCGATTTAAATTTTCTTTCCATGGATAGCATTCTGTTACTTCTCGTGATATCCGTGACTTCCGTTCATTACTTTTCCTCTGGGATTCATCTTGATTTTCTTCGTCTACTATAAGTATCCGTCCAACCCTACCCTACCTATCTCATCTGACTTAGTTATCTACCAAAGTTCTTCCCCTGTTTAGGTCCCAGCATCCAATAGACGTTCTAGCTTTGTTATTTTTCACATCTAGTATTCTCATATTGTTTCGATCACACTTTTTCTTTTCTTAATTATCTCTGTGGCTGATCAGCTGTTTACAATTTACTTTCATCTTTTGTTATGATTTCATGTTTATATTGTTTTACTAGCAGCTGAAAAGACACACGAGCCACTGGAAGAGGAGACATTTCCTACGTGAGCGCTGCCAGGTGTAAAACTTTGAAATCACACCGAGCGCTAGCCGTGGCAAATTTAAAAATCACAGCACCGCCTACTGCTTGATGAATTGTAACTTTTACTTAGTTCGATAAGCTATGGTAGTCTAATGGATATGACACTAGATTCACGATCATGCGGTCCCACGTTCATTTCTACCTTTTTCTTGTTTACTTTTTGTTTAATAATTTTTGTTATATTTTAAACAAACCCATTTTTTTAATATGTTACAAAGAAAAGGGAAAAGGGCCGACATACAACGCTCTGCAGGGTTAGGTTATTTTACTATAATTTGTTCATAAATGTAGCGTACTTTTTAAGAATATAACTAGGTTTCCTCTGTTTACATTTGAAAATACAAAATTTAATTGTTTTCTCATAATAAAGTATCAGTTTCGGATAGTTCGTTCGTCATCGGACAAGTTCGGCTTCCTTCGGGTGGCAAAGTCTCCTCTTCCAGTGGCTCGAGTGTTTTTTTAGCTGCTAGAGTTTGTTTTGTTTTTGGTTACTAAGGAGACAGATACAGCTTTTCTGAGTCAAAACTTAGTGTGTGTATTTTTGTAATTTTACTTGTTGAAAGTTTATAAAAAGTGTTTTATCTAGGTATTCGTGGATTTTCTTACCATCTCTTCTTTCATATGGCGGGTAGCACAAATAAAAAGACGTATGTCTTGCTGCTCTGAACTCAGGCTTTATTCTGACAGGTTACATGAATTAGGGGACACGCAGGTCACCCTTATCTTTGATCTTTGGTCCTCTGACGTAACATAAAGGAAACTTCTAACAATTAAAACCAACTAAACGATATGATTATATCACATCTCCCCTTTTCATAAACAAAAAAAATAATAACGTTAGCCTCTAAATCAAATTAGCCAATGACATTTCTCAAGAAAAATTAAATAATTTGGTAGAAAATACTTACTACACAAAAGCATAGTGGAATACATAAGTGTTATATAAATTTCATGAAGCAGAGCAGCTTAATATTACTAATTGTACACAGTAGTATAATTAACACAAATACATTAAGCCCTATCATAGAACTAATATATTAGACCCTAAAACAATCATACATCAATAATCCACTTCTTACAGGTCAATTCTATGTGGAGGCTTAACTATCCTACCACTTCTAGTCCTATAGGCTATATTGCCATCATGGTTAGGAGATTTCAAATAGCGGTCATGGCCAGGAGAATTTGATTGCGGGGCACGGTTAGGAGATTTTGACTGAGGGGCACGGTTAGGAGATTTTGATTGCGGGGCACGGTTAGGAGATTTTGACTGAGGGGCACGGTTAGGAGATTTTGATTAAGGAGTCGGTGAACTCACAAGAGATTGCGGATAAAATTTAACAGGATAGGCCTTGTTGGCAGGTTTAGGTTCATAGTCATTTATATAGGTAGGCGTATGTGCATCATTGGTTAGGGAAAGGGACATCCATCAATCCAGGCATCATCCATGAAAGGGACGGATGTGAAATCTGTTTTTCACATAAGATCTACCTGACATGTTACTTTTAACCACATAAGACCTTGGTTCATTTCTCTTTTGGATTACCTTACCATAAATCCATTTACTTTTGTGCTCCTTAAGGATTCTTTTATTACAGCTAAGTGGTCTCATAGGCCTAGATTTTTCTGTCATATTAAGCTTTTGTTTGTTTTGTCTCACAACTAAGTTATTTCTAACATCCTTAAAGTTTTACTTAGGCCTAAGCAGATTTCATTACAAGGCAAGACACCATTAATTTTTCTGCTAAACAGGATCTCCGCAGGAGATGGAATTGAACTACTTATGGCTGTATTTCTATATTCCAACAATGTCATGTATAAATCGGATTTTTACATCAAGGATTTTTTACAAGATTTTTAACATTTTGAATCGCCCGCTTGACCATCCCATTGGCTTGGGAATAATGAGGGCTTGTCATTACATGTTTCAATTCCCATTGAAAACTAAATTCTTTAAAGGCTAGACCAGTAAAACATGTGTCATGTGCAGTAACAACATGTTTAGTGATACCATGTCTACTAAAAATAGACTTTAGCTGACTTACAACATGAGGACTGGACATACTCTGCAAAGTTACAAGTTCGGCATATTTTGAAAAATAATCAACTAATAATAAAAATTGTTTACTATCATAGACAAATATATCTACTCCTACCTTCTGCCACGGAATCTGTGGAACAGGGTGAGGCAGAATTGGCTCCTTAAAGTTACTCCTTGCATTGATAGCACTAGTTTCACACTTGCTAACCATATCTTCAGTCTGAGAGTTTATGTTAGGACAATACATCAAATTTTTTGCTCTTAACTGTGTTTTAATAACACCTAGGTGAGGGTAATGAAGTCATTTTAACATTTCAGTTCTTATGCTACTAGGAATTATAATCGCAGTGCCCTTAAAAATCAAACCATTACCATAGGTTAATTCATCCCTTACACACCAGTACTGTCTTATGTTTAAAGGTAACCCTTTCCTATGACTAGGCCAATCCACCATCAATAAATTTCGAAAGCAATTGCATTTCATCATCAGTGCTTACAAAACATGTTAGCTTAGTTAAATTGACAAGACTAACGTTAAGGTTATGCTGAACTAAATTTACATGTACCTCTATCTGTTCATGTTCTAACTCCAGATCAGCTGTATCATTTGCATCATAAGCACGGGACAGAGTATCCGCGATAAAGAGCTCTTTTCCTTCCTTATACACTAAGTTTAAGCTATACTGCTGTAACTTAATTCTCATCCTCTGTAGGCGAGGTGATAGCAACTCTAGGTTTTTTTGAAAAATTCCACGCAGCGGTTTGTGGTCAGTCTCCACTGTTATAGAGGGACAGCCAAAAATGTATTGGTGATAGCGCTCACACGCAAAAACAATAGCTAAAAGCTCCCGCTCTATCTGTGCGTAACGTCTCTGAACCTCGCTTAATGCTTTACTAGCATGCTACAGAAAGACCACCCTGGAGGAGGGCTGCGCCTAGTCTACTCTGCGAACTATCAACGTCAATACAAAAGGCTTGTTGACATTAAAATACTGCAAAATAGGCCTGTTGGTTAACATCTGTTTCAATCTTTCGAAAGCACCTTGCTGCTCATGTTGCCATGAAAATATTGCGTCTTTTCTCAAAATTGCTCTAAGTGGAGCTGTGTGTTAAGAGAAATTAGGCAAATGACTACTTACACAGGTCAGGTCAGGTCTGGGTTAGACCCAGAAATCTTTGAAGCGACTTCTAATCACTAGGAGGATCCATAGAGGTTATAGCCCGCACTTTACTGTCATCCAGATTGATAACTTTCTCAGTAAATTTAAAACCGAGATGAGAAATCTCTTTGATTCCTATTTTGCACTTCTCTTTGTTGAGCTTGATATTTTCTGCTCTTAACCTATCAAGAACACGTCTCAAACGCAAATCATGTTCAGTTTTATCACGACCCCAGACAATTAAATTATCTACATAAATCTCTACACCCTCAAATCCATCAAAAATGTGATTCATTTTTTGCTAAAAAACTTCCGATGCGGAACATAACCCATATGGAAGTCTGAGAAACTTAAATATACCAAAGGGTGTGTTAAAAGTTGTGAGGTCCGAAGACTCACTGTCCAATTTAATGTGCCAAAAACCGTTTTTACTGTCTAAAGTACTAAAATACTTGGCACCCGCCATTTTTCTTGCAATTTCCTCAAAGGAGGGCATCTTAAAATGTGGTCGCATAATAGCAGCATTTAATTCTTTAGGATCTAAACACAAGCGTAGGTCACCATTTTGTTTGTATACAATGACCAGTGACTGAACCCATTCTGTGGGGTTTATTACCCTTTCAATTATTTTAAGCCTTTCCAAAGACTCAAGCTTACTCTTAAGTTTAGGTATTATTGCAATAGGAACCTTTCTAACAGCATGAATAACAGGTACAGCATCATTTCTTAAAATTATTTTATGAAACCCCTGAATGCAACCTATTCCAGACATTAAATCAGGATAATTATTCAAAATATCAATACTATCGCAATGAACCTTACCAGATTCATCTTTGAGCTTACTAGGCCCTGCCCTATTCTCAACTAAGTCTGACATAGACCCTAAGCCTACGCCAGTGTTTCTTAGAGAGTTCACTCTCTTTATCAAGTCCAGTTCAACTGAATCTGATAGACCTAACTAAACTGCATGGGGCTTTAGCTTTCACCACATAAAATACTAAATGGTGATTTCTGTTTTTATGAACTACATTTAGGGTAAATTTACCTGTTACATTTAACCTCTGGCCAGTGTAAGAGGTTAGGTTCACGTCAGTGCTAGCCATTTTGACATCTGTACACAAAGAATGGAATAAATGTTGATTTATGATATTAATCTCGGCTCCAGTATCTATTTTAAAGATTACAGGATGACTTTCCACCATTAATTCAACATTCGACTGTTTTCGGTTTTTAGTTGCCACACAGTGAATAGTATTAATAGAGCCTACACATAAATCATCATCCTTAGCATTTACTTTATCATCAATACTACTTACATTTTTCGTTTTACACTGATTTGCAAAGTGGTTGATGATACCACATTTACCACAACGTTTACCAAAAGCAGGGCATTTCCCATTCAAATTGTGATTATAACCACATTTAAAATATTTTTTAATAGAATTACCAACACCCCCGAACTTTCTCAATGAACCAACATTTTTTGAAGTTGACGACCGGCCATTTTTATTGTTGAAGTTCCCGAAGCTCGCCGTTGAAGTTGATGGTGGGGGACGATCAGCTGATTGAAAATTGGTTGAAAACGTACCTCTGCGCCTGCGCTGATTGCTCTTGCTCTGACGCTATATTGCATCTGACGTCATCGTGACGTTGTTGGCTTGCCGATCCTGCTTGCAGGAAATGTTAATTTTGTGTATGTCGGAACCTGCATCTGTGGAAAAAAATTTCTGCAACTGTTTATTTGTGGTTTCAGCCACTCTGCAAACTTCCAAGGCTTGATCTTAGGTTAAGTCCTTGGTTCTTAAGAAACGATCTTTAAGTGTTCTGTCCTTTATCCCTAAGATTAAGCGATCTTTAATAAGACTATCCGTCAAAGTGCCGAAGTCACACGTACTACTTAGGTCTCTTAAATCAGTAACGTATCTATCAATATTTTCATCAATCTTTTGTTCTCTTAAAAATAAAATATGTCTCTCATAAGTCAAATTTTTGGTAGGGATAAAATAGCTAGCAAACTTAGAAAGAACTACACTAATGTCGTTTTTGTCTTCAGATTCTGAATATGAAAAATTGTTGAACATCTTGAGTACACGATCTCCTATAACTGACAGTTGAAGGGCAATTTGATATTCACTGCTCTCTTTGTTACTTTTACTAGCAGTCATATAAATTTCAAATTTTTGTTTAAAAAATGACCAGTTTTCAGCCATATTACCTGCCCAACTCAGCTCGGAGGGTACCTTAATTGACGGTGTCGCATTTTGTACCACAATGGCGGCGGTCGCTGTCGTTGAGCTTGCTTTCCCTTCACTTTTGGTAGGTTTTTTCTCATCTTCGTCTTCCTTTCCCATCGTTGCAAATTTCAAAATAGTTTACAATATAATACTTATTAAGATCACAGACTTTACTGAGCGTACTTTTGTACTAAACACTTTGACTGGATTTAACCATTTTCGAACTGCGCCATGTCATATGGTGGGTAGCACAAATAAAAAGACGTATGTCTTGCTGCTCTGAACTCAGGATTTATTCTGACCAGGTTACATGAATTAGGGGACACGCAGGCCACCCTTATCTTTGACCTTTGGTCCTCTGACGTAACATAAAGGAAACTTCTAACAATTAAAACCAACTAAACGATGTGATTATATCACATCTTCTCTCAAAAAGATGTATGTTCTTAAATGATTGTATTTGAAGTTGAGCTCTACAAATAAATCTTTAAAATCCAATTTTTTGTATTATATTCAGTATCTTCTTTGCCTAATTCGTTCATTGTTGTATTGAAACTATATATATTTTTTATTTGTATATCTCTTTTTCTGCTTACACGGAAAAACTCAGAGTTTAACCGAGTCTGTATTCAAATCTATTGGGCCAGCAGTAACTAATCATTGGTTTCTAGCAAGCAGTGCCGCACGGTCATTAGTAACTAACTTAAGTTAGTCAAAGTATACACGGTTATTTGTAACCTAGTGGTTTGTTACCACTAACTAACTGTTAATTTGATCTACTAATGTCGGTTGAACATAACCTTACTGCGTGATAAACACCAACCGAGTGTCCTCTGGGTTTATTTCTACTGAGTAGAAGTAGTTGCCAATAACCCATGGATTTTTAATATTTGACCCTGCACTCGGTGATAATCTAACACATCGGTGAAAACTAACCTATGGTAGTGTCATGGGTCGCTCATAACAATCTTAGCTAGGTTAGCAGCATAGTTAAATTAGTTGTATCTAACTTTGCGATGTTGGCAACAACAGTTTCTCTCCAAAGAGAGCAGTCAGAGCAGAAGTGAGTGGCGAGCACGTCGTAGAATTTCATAGGTTAAAACACTTCATGTCTCGTGGTTTTTACTTTTACTATGTTTTCCATAAATGATTATGAAGATGTGAGAAACTCTCTGACCAACTGGAGCCTGGGCTCATATATATCATCATTTGAAGGTATGTAGATAATGGCCTACTTAATTCTGTTGTGTCAGGTTTAAAATTCACTGTTTAATGTTGGTCTACTGAATATGGTTTAAGTTCAGATTCATTAATTCAGCTCCATTTGAAAATGAACTAAAATGCAATTATTAAAACAAATATCCTCTTTGAAGGAGGCCCATTCAACGTCATAATTTCAATGGGGCGTTCCCCCCAAAACCATACTCAATCAGACTACAACAGGCCCAGAAGACCATCGGCTGGTTTACTCGTACCATTCCTTAGTAAACACACAACTAATAACCTCCGTTTTACCGGCTCTACAGGCGAATTACACTGCACAGGCTGGGCTTTCTACGGAACAGCTTGCCATAGCACAAGCAAAACATTATTTACTCCCCATTTCCGTTTGTTTTTAACGATTTTTCGTTCTCTTCACGGTCTGGCCAAGAATAGCATGAGTTAGCAAGCATATTCCTGGAGCAGAGCACACATTTTAAAATTCTATTTAAAAAAACAAATAGCCATAATGTCATTTCTAACCACTAGTACATGAGTATACTTAGATGATAACACTTGTCCACATCAGCAGAATCCATTACAGTAATGGTTACGAATGCACTCCCTCAGCAACTCCACAGCGAGGAAGACCCTCCAGTGTCCCCATCCACAGGGGCAGCACAAGAGTGGCCTAGAATTAGAACTTTCCTGTATAACAAACGGAACAGGTTATCCAGTGAACACATGTTATCACAAGTTAGAGCACAAAAAATTAATAACATCAACTTCCTACGAAGAATCACTTATCACTAACTTCACCGGCCTTATATTTCAAATATAAGGGAAGCTAACTGGCTCGTTTTGTAAATTTCTAACTAAGCTTAAATGGACTAAATCATAAATCATCGTATTCACTCCTAATCTCTGGTTCATTATCCAATTCATCACATCGCAAATAGGAGCTCTGGCTTCACAATGCTCAGTCCCAGATTAGGAGGTAAAAGTATAAGACGCATTAAATAATACATCAGCAAATAATTTCTGTTCATGTTCGGAGTACTGATAATACAACATATGCAGCCATACAATGTAAGGAAGAGACCACCTCAACCCTCAGGATTAGTGGTGCATTGTGCCGACATGCTGTCTGAAACTGTACCATTTTCTTTCTGTTTTAATTTATAATATTTTAGAATGTACTTGAATCGACTATGAAATTTACATCTAGAATGCATATGAGTTTTTCCCGTTAGTTATATGCAAATTTTGAACACTATTTTACAGGCTTTTTAATTCCTAAAGTAGTATTTGGAACCAGAGAATAGTTATTTGTGAACCACAACAAATTAACACACTTTCATCGCCCCAAGTGGACCCATTGCCATTTAAATTAAGTGACAGCCCACATGATAACAATGACTAACTACGTGTTAATAAAAAAAAATTGTTCTACTTTACAGATGTTTTACAATTTGAACTTCAATTGACAACTCAAAGATTTAAATTCTGTCAAGGTATCTCTTCAAAACACAAACAAAATAAGAACTCTCAAGAACACATCCAGTGCCTTACCTTAGCCTCACTATGAAAGGCTCTACGAACAACAGGGATATAAGTTACATGGACTGCATTCGGCACAACTCAAAGCTTTATTAGTTTCTATTTAAATTACTTGTTTTTTCCACCTACTCCTTTAATGGTTATTAACTAAATTCACACACACACAATGAGCCACATAACTCACATGCGCTGATTAACTTACATATAAAAATACAAAGTCCGCTACAAAAAACAAACAGTACCACTTCTCTACTGACTTTCATGTTCAATTGGCCCAAAACCAGGATCCAGAACTTAACAATCAGCACAGTATAGCTCAATTCCCAAAAATCAATGCAGCAACCAAACTGCGATTTGATTTTCTCCTCTATGCTATTTTGTCTCACATAGTTTAGAGGGAGAGAAAAACAGCCTTTTATCCAAAACTGCAAACAAAAGGTTAAATAATTGATATATTATCCCTTTACAACCGTTACCGAAGGTCACTGCCCATTAATTCTCTCAACATTCAAATTACCGGATCCACTGGTGTAGAACCCTCAAAAACCCCCTACTGATGAGAGCTTCTGAAATAATGAAAATTCGCCTAGTCCCATTTAGAATTTTCAATACTTAACTAAAGCAATCATCAGAGGCTCCCACGCCCAAGTTCACACGTTGTTTTGTTTCTAAGAAATATTTAGAAAATTCAAAGTCCCAACTTAAAGTTCAATAAGGTACACTTAAACCCCGGAATGCGATTACTCTAAGCCCAAACACGGTTAATTATTCAATTAAAATCACCGATTAAATTTCCAAAAGATCATAAGTCGTTTGTAGTATTCAGTAAAATTTTGAAAATCCGGCTAAGTCTATAGCCCAAAATACACAATAAATTTTAAAAATCATTGTTGAACTACCATTTCCCACTATTGTGATGGTCCACGTCGATTATTCCTAAGTCTCAATTAATTTCAATGAAATGTCGCTGCATTCCCTTTTCACCCCTACTAATGTTTTTTTTCATCAAAAAAATTTCAAAGTACTAATTTACGTAATTTCTGTGGTGGATCAAATGCACTGGTTTCCTTTGACCTGACAAAGTAAATTGGCCAGCAAATAGACACAGTTTATAAGTGTCAAAACATTATTTTGTTATTAGTTTTAATAATAATTTATTTTAATCACATAATTCTAAGTTATAGGCCTGTAGTGAAATGAAAGACGCAAATCTCATAACAAATGTGCTCCTTTATTCCTAACCCAGGAAACTTCTCAAAACAAAAACAAACAAAATAACTATTTTTAGGTTACCTAGCAACCACTATGAAACAACTGTTTTTAAATTATTTTCAAACTCTGGACGCCGCATCAGCCCCCCGCGGAGACCGGAGGTCTGGGAGACGGAAACGCACTCGCCGAAAGGCACGGGTGGTCCTGGCAGGGCTCGAGACGGCGGTGCAGTTTGAGGAGGCTCGAAAGGTGTCCATGAAGGCTGGTTTCACCCGATCTAGGCTGACCCGTTTCTCCAATCCATTGACTAAGATCGTGATGGTCTTCTCGTCTCGGCGAGCGACGGTATGCGGGCCCGTATATGGCGACTCGAGGGAACGTCTTATCCTGTCTTCCCGTAGGAAAACATGTCCGCATGACGTGAGCTCTTGGAAGACAAACGGGTTCTGTGTGTTATGCCGTGACGCCGGAACGGGGCGGAGCTGTGACATTTGCTGTCGCAGGCGGGCGACGAAGTTGCTAACATCGCCGCTCGACCGTGGTACGGGCAACGGTGCAATAAACTCCGCTGGCAAGCGTAAGGGTTCCCCGTAGACAAGCTCGGCTGGGGAGGTTCGGAGGTCCTCTTTGACAACACTGCGCAAACCAAGCAAAACGAGTGGTAAGGCGTCCACCCACGTTAGGTGGGGGTGGCAACGGAGAGCCGCCTCCAGCTGACGGTGAAAACATTCGACCATCCCGTTTGAGCACGGGTGATAACCACAGGTGCGACACCTGGTGATGCCGAAAGTCTTGCCTAGGGCCCGGAAAAGCTGGGATTCAAACTGTTGGCCCTGGTCAGTGGTGATGCAGACGGGGGCCCCGAATCGTGAAATCCAGCAGCGTAGAAATGCGTCGGCGACTTCATCGGTGGTTTTCGTAAATAATGGCCAAACTTCGGGCCACCTGGTAAATCTGTCGACAGCAGTGAGGCAGTATCGGTACCCCTTAGCATGGCTAAACGGGCCAATGATATCGAGATGTATGTGTTGAAAACGGGAAGATGGCGTTACGAAGGTGCCGGTAGGGGTGTGGACGTGACGGGAAACCTTGTTTCGTTGACAGTTCAGGCAGCTTCGTGTCCAGGCCCGGCAATCTTGCTGAACACGAGGCCAGACAAAACGTTGTGACACAAGTTTGGCAGTAGTGCGGGTGCCTGGGTGGCTAAGGTTGTGGCAAGCGCCGAAAACTTGACGACGCATGGAGGCAGGCACATAAGGGCGTGGTTGGGCTGTACTGGTGTCACAATATAGGAACACATCGGAACCAGGAATACGAATAGTCTCCAGGTGCAGGGCCGACTCACGGTTTAGTAGGTCGCGAAGTTCAGCATCATTTTCTTGAGCGGCTGCGAGGGCGAATAAATCGACAGAGTAACTATCCGGGTCGGCTGCAGTGACGGAGTCTACGCGGCTCATCGTGTCGGCCACTATGTTGCCGGAGCCACTGATATGACGAATGTCTGTGGTGAATTGCGCGATGAAGGAAAGCTGATTTAATTGTACTGGGGGTAGCTTCTCACGAGTTTGTTGGAAGGCAAATGTGAGGGGTTTGTGATCAGTGAAAATGATGCAGTGCTGCGCCTCGAGTATGTGCCGATAATGTTGAACGGCGAGATAAACAGCGTGCAATTCCCTGTAGTAGGCTGGCCAGCGCAGTTCTCTGGGCGTAAGTTTCCGGGAAAACAAAGCCAGGGGTTGCCAAGCGTTGTCGAAGAACTGTTGAAGGCACGCACCTACTGAGTGGGCACTCGCATCAGTGAAGAGGCCGAGAGTCGCAGACGGCTCCGGGTGAGCTAACAAAACGGCATTGGCGAGGCTGTCTTTGCAGGCTTGGAACGCGAGCTCCAATTCGGATGTCCAGGGGAAAGGTTGATTTCCTCGCAGACCAGATCGTGCCGTGTTGAAGAGTGCTTGGTATTCTGCGGCATGAGGTACGAAACGACGATAAAAGTTAATCATGCCGAGGAAACGGGAGACGCCCTTCACAGTGGATGGTTTGGGGTATGCACGGAGGTCAGAGACGCGATCTGGAAGAGGGCGTGTGCCCTGAGCGGATACCTCATAGCCGAGAAAAGAGACCTTGTCCACACCGAAGATGCTTTTTTTGACATTGAGCAGAATGCCATACTGGTCAAGTCGTTCGAACAGGGAGCGTAGGTGGCGGCAATGGTCCTCTGGAGATTTCGAAAACACTAAGATATCGTCAATGTACGCGAAACAGAAATCGAGGCCAGTCAAAATTTCGTCTATGAAGCGCTGAAAGGTCTGTCCAGCGTTGCGGAGGCCAAAGGACATGAAGGGGAATTCGAAAAGACCGAAAGGAGTAGTAATGGCCGTTTTCGCAATGTCTGCTGGATTGACTGGGATTTGATTGTACGCCTTAACAAGGTCGATGGTGGAGAAGATGGTCGAGCCGCGAAGATTGTTCCCGAAGTCGTGAATATGACGCACCGGGTATTTGTCGGGAATAGTCCTCGCATTGAGCGCCCTGTAGTCGCCGCAGGGACGCCAGCTGTCAGGCTTCTTGGGTACCATATGGAGAGGCGATGACCAAGGCCCATCAGAGTGGCGTGCAATGCCCTCTCGCATCATGGTTTCGAACGCTGCTGTGGCGATGCGGAGACGGTCTGGGGCTAAACGACGAGGGCGACTCGAGACAGGAGGTCCTGGGGTAGTACGGATATAATGGACAGTGCGATGTTTGACCTGATGCTCCATCCCTCTAGGTCGAGTGAAGTGGGGAAATTCAGCTAAGATGCCGGCGAAGACGGAAGACACAGCCGGTTGGATGAGTTTCACGCTGGGCTGGTTAGTAGTGCAGCGCGTGCAGTGGGTGGAGATACCGGTCGTGGAGTCAAGTAGGCGGTTGTGAGCGCAGTCCACCAACAGTTCATAGTGGGCCAAGAAGTCTGAACCTATGATTGGGACGGATACATCAGCGATGGTGAAAGACCAGGTGTGTTTGCGACCATACCGAGGTCTATGGTTAACAGCACCGTGCCATAGGTTTTTATTTTGGAGTTGTTGGCTGCCTGCAGATCGTAATGGGCGTCAAGATGATGTCCTGGAAGGAGTCTGCAAGGATAGCAGCTCAAGTCAGAGCCGGTGTCTGCAAGGAGGTGTATCCTACTGACCCTGTCGAGTAGGAAGACGCGGCTATGAATCGTAGTTTGGCACCCGACTGCCGCTAATGTCGGTTGCCGTTGGAGTTTGACGAAAAGGTGCAGGGAGCCGAGCACTTCCTGGCCTGACGACCGAACTTTTGGTGATACCAGCACACACCGGAGTAGTCGGACGTCGTAGAGTCAGCAGATGAGCGTCTCCGAGTAGGTGGCGTCTGACTGCGGTGCTGGGAGCGACGGGACAGAGTTTGAAGCGTGGACTGAATGGAGTCAAACTGTCGAGTGAGGTCATCTATACGTGCTGATGTCGAGTCAGTAGAGGAGTCGGTGGCAACGGTCGCTGATGTAGAAGCAGTAGCGAGAACAATTACCCGATTGACGGCAGGATTGTGTGATGCGACGGAAGCGAATTGAGCCGGCACGGCTGGCGTCACTTCTAAAATTTTGTCAGCGATGGAAGCAAGTCGGTCCATGGTGATGGTGGGATCAATCATATGTGGTTGGATGATTGCCTGGACATGTGAGGGTAAACGCTGTGTCCAAAGCGTACGCAAAATGAAGTCAGGCACAGCGCCGGATAAAGAGCGGAGATGGCGGAGGAACTGTGACGGTGTGCGATCTCCAAGTTCCTCACCGGTTAATAGTTGACGGACACGCTGCTGCTCGGATACGCTGACGCGTCTGATGAGTTCATCCTTAAGAGTCGTGTACGGTGCGTCTGCGGGTGGTGTCCGAATGATGTCCGCGATCTCCTGTGCCCCTTGCGCGTCAAGCTGACCGATGATGTAGGTGAATTTGGAGACTTCGTCGACTACATTGTGAAACCGGAACAGTGCCTCTAGCTGAGCAAACCACAGCCGTGGGTCGTTGCTAAAAAACGGGGGCAACTTTATGGTAGCACGATTTTGTGAATGTAGCTGAACCATATTTTGCTGCAGATGGGTGATGGCGGCTTGTTGTTGTTGTGTGATAGCGAACAAGCCTTGCAAAGCTTCGTGAAGGTGAGCGATGTTGCCGGCGTCGTCCTGTGGCTGTTGAATCGGTGGCTGTTGATGGTCATTATTTGGCTGCGGCTGCTGTTGTGGTTGTTGTTCCTCGGCCGCTTGTCGATGTCCCTCGCGAGTAAGAACCATCGTTTAATCACGTCGGGGTCACCAAATGTAGTGAAATGAAAGATGCAAATCTCATAACAAATGTGCTCCTTTATTCCTAACCCAGGAAACTTCTCAAAATAAAAACAAACAAAATAATTATTTTTAGGTTACCTAGCAACCACTATGAAACAACTGTTTTTAAATTATTTTCAAACTCTGGACGCCGCAGGCCTTCTTCCTATGACGCACAGATTTGTTCCAATGCATTTATAGATTCACCATTTAAATATACAACCCAAGGTTAATCACACATGCAAATAAAGTTAGCTTAATTTAGAAAGCTTTTATTTTAATGGTTAATATAATTAATAAATCCTACAAACACTCGTTCTTAAACAATAACAATGTTAAACCAACTAAATAAAAATATAACTTGCTTCAGGAAAGACTATTCCATCCCGTAATAACAACACGTGTGGAACTGTTTAGATTAATCTAGTCAGACATCTGTTTACAAACACAGACAAACATTACTGCGTCAACTGCACCTTCTTGATCATGGTGACGCCATTCTGCGCCACAGCACAGTTAAAATAATTGTTGCCTAAGTCCCACTTCGAACAATTTGGCTTAGTTAAAATATAATATTTATTCAATTTAATTCCCAGGTAATTGTATAGTTTTATCTTACTCGCTCTCTTCCTGTTCTACGTTGAGTTGCCACCAAGTTCAAGCATTTGCACTTCATTAAGTGGCAAATCAAAGATGGCGGATTAATCCCAACGCAACATAGATGCCTTGCCAAGATTGCAAATGGCGGCTCCGAGTGTACCATATTTGGATTTTTTTTAATAAATTTTCCAATAATTTATTAAATTATTTAGGTTAAAAAGCTAGAAAAGCACGAATGGCTATATTAAATAATTTCATGAGGGAACAAGATAGTTATAACCAGTAGAAACAAGTTGTTAGATAATCCTAGTTCAGCAAATTAAATCAGGAAAACCAATATGGTGGAATTAAGTAGCTAGGTGGGGGTTAACCTTTCATCTGCCAAATGTAAGTAGACGCTCCTCATTCGTGTGGCAGCTACCTGGTTGTCAACCCACGTTTCCTGGTCTTCACCAGACTTCCCTTCACCTGAAGGTACCGTTAACTATATATTATATAATTTGTCATTTCAGGAAATTAGTAATAAGTCTTGTCTATAGTGTAACAAAGCTTATTTATTCAATGTACATTTCAGCATATTAGGACATAGAATTCGTTGGTATAAAATAATTGTAACAAAGTATTAAAGTCTATTTAATGGGGAAATAGTAAAGTCTTTTTTGTCTTATGTAAAATCAGATTACTACAGCAAAGACGGTGCTGTTTTGTTAATAGGGCTGACAAGTACGGATGAGTAACTCCTAGAATGGATTCAAATCGACGAATTCCTTTTGTTTTCCCAATACCCTTTTTATGATTAAAATATCCAATACCCAATGTAAAAATTAAAACTAGTTGGGGTAGATTCAATTAAATTTCAAATTCAAGTAAATTCAACTCAATATTTTAAATTCAAAGTATGCTCGGTCGGGTAAAGTTTTATTTTTAAAATGTATGTGAGAAATGTTAATTTTAGTTTTCTTCAATAAACCACAATTTGTACAATAAATGCAGAAGTAATTATTTTAAGTTAAATACTTAACGCTAAGTTTGTGCCGTGCCAGTGCTGTAAAATTATAGTAAAAAATGGTTAAAGGTATCAGAGCACTGGGGTTGAAGGTAAAGTTGTTATCTAACATGTGTAAGGCAGATTTAATTTTGAGATTTTAAAATGATTAGGTAACAACGACGGTACACGAGCTTCTTTCCACAATTCATTTTCCAAGCCACTTTACTTTTAAATTAGACCTCTTTAGTCTCAGGTAAAACTTAAAATCAACTCTATTATTTGAATACAATTTGCAATTTGTATTGCATAAGTCTTACCAGTTCAGGGGCAATTATCAAATATGAATATACTATTATTTGTTATTGATCATGAGCAATATTTATTATCACTAGGGCTCAACAACAACTCTGATATCTTAATACTTCCGACTTAATATGTTTTATCAATCAATGAAATTCTCAGACATTCTCAACACCGCCATCTCGATCACGGGTTACAATGAATGCGTAATGAATACAAAGTGACGATGGAGGTGGAACCGACGCTATGACAATGTGACTAATGGCCGTCTTACAACTTCTTCATAATTATCATAATTACTTTGAAATTCTGTAATAATTAGAAAAATGCGTATTTCTTTACGATAGTTGCACTAAAATGAGTTTAATTTATTGCTTTACAAGATTAAACGGTTACCTACTGTTAAAACGATACATATAAAATTAAACAATATTGCACCACATTATTAATAATAAATTTAGTTACTTACCAAAATCCAATCTCCGTCCGTGGGAAATTCTTCGGAGTGAATTCTCGTAACACACTCCACGCACTTGACACCAATCGTATCATGGGCCGATTTCGAGAGTTCAAATAATTAAAATTCCGGTTGGGAAACAAAATTATTATTTATTCTGTTAATTCACACAATCAACTTTACAAATTCACAACAACTGATCTAAAACCAATTTATACGTCGTTAACAATAGGCATATGTGCAGTCAAAATACAATAATTAAGGTTACATTAAATTTAGAGAAAAAACAAGGCCAATTCATTTAACAGGGAAAGGCGGCGTGACGCGTGTTAATTACATCGTGACTTCCTAGGGACTGGGGAGAGGCTTCCGTCTTTCTCCCCGATGCTGAATCCAGCCCAACCAATCAGCGGTGGTATCAGTACGTGACGTCATGGGAATCGGTGCCCGTCGTTGCCGTGTGGTGCTGCGGCCAAACGATTTAAGCTGTCATTACGCAAATTAAGAGGCACTGAGAACGTACTCTTAGGCCGGTTGAGAGTTGAAATGCTGACGCCATGCATTCCACATGCCCTAAACCCTCCAGCCATCCACTCCAAGTCTGACTTTTATCGCTATCGCCTCGACCGGCCTGACTCCAAGGTGTGGTTGAATTGAGATTAGCTCGGGATGAAATATTCTGGCATCTGGAAGTTGATTTTATATTTTATACTAGCCAAATTTTTTAAAATTGAATAATGAATGGAAATAATGAGAAATAGAACCGTTCCTTCTTTTAATTATTGATTTTAGTGACGGTGTGAAATTTAATTAAAGAGGAACGGAAAACTGTAATTATTTAATTACGAATCAAATCAAATCAAATCAAATCATTTTATTGCCATATAAATCACAGATCATTGACAAAGTCACATCACAGCTCCATTGACAGCCAGGACCAATATCAGGTAAAAATTACAATATGTTTTTAGAAAGCTTATCTCTTATATAATTTGGTCATTACACTAAAACTACTATAATAATAACATTTCCATGTGGTAAGATGAAATTGGTAATACAAAAATTGTACAGTATATTGGTTTGTATGAGTATTGAACAACAATAGGAAAATCAAAACACTACAGACCTCATACGGAAAAATTCATCCAGTGAATGAAAGGGGTTTTCCAATAGCCATTGATAATACTTATTAAGAAACTTTTTATTGTTATACCTTTGCACCAGATGTACCAAGTGATTGTAGAACCTCAGTGCAATCACAGAATGACTATTAAGAGTCTTGATTAGTCTATTAAAATTTATACTTTTAGAACTTTACAGTTCTTATTTCTGGTATTGTGGGAGTGGTTTTTACTGCTAGGCATTATTAAGTGTGGATTTTGAAAAATATACTTGATAAGATCATACAGATACAGATTTATTATTGTTTGGATTTTTAAACTAATAAAAAGAGGTTTGCAGTGTTCTAGTGGTTGTGAATTAGTATTTACTCTTATGGCTTTTTTTGGAGGGTTTGATGTTAATTTTACTGGCATTGCACCATACTATAAGCCCATATCTCATTATGGATTGAAAAAAGGCAAAATAAGCAGATTTTACATAACTTTGATTGACACAGGAAATGAGACGTCTGAGAAGATATATCACTCTTGATAACCTAGTGGAAACGTAGTTCATATGGTCATCTCAATTTAAATGTTTATCGATGAACACTCCTAAAAACTTTGCACTGTTTACTGAGTTGCACTGAGCATCATGATTTTCAAATGATCTTAAGGTGAAAAGAATATTTTGAGTTTTAGACTCATTTAAGAAGAAGCCATTGCTTTTAAACCAATTAGACGCTTCCACCAAAGTATTTTGTGTAACAATGTTCAATTCATCTAGATTTTTACTCGTATTTAAAAAAGTTGAGTCATCTGCATACAGAATTGTTGTGGATGGAACTGAAGATGGCAAGTCATTAATACAGATTAGGAAGAGCAATGGGCCTAGTATGGATCCCTGCGGGACACCATACTTTACAGTAGTCTCCACAGACCAGTCTCCATTGCTATAAACCTTTTGTTTCCTGTTGCTCAAGTAAGATTTGAGAAAATAGAGAGTCTTACTGCCAAAACCATAGTATGGTAATTTCAAGATAAGATCATTAATATCTACACAATCAAAAGCCTTGCTCAGGTCACACAAAATGGCCCGAGCAAAAGCTTTCTCCTCAAAGGCTTGCGAGACATCTCTCACTAGTTTATCTAAAGCTTGCAGAGTAGATTTATTTTTCCTGAAACCAAAATGCATAGAACTTAGAACGTTGATCATTTCAAGGTAGCTATAAATTTGTTTATATACGAGGGCCTCAAGTAACTTACCTAGAACTGGAATTATAGAAATGGGACGATAACTCTCAGGTTTGTTTTTTGGACCCCTCTTAAACACTGGACAAACTCTTGAGACTTTAAGTTCCTCAGGGAAATAGCCATCGCTCAAACAGCGATTAAAACAAAAGGTGAGAGGGACAACAATTTCAGGAACTATTGACTTTAACATATTATTAGACATACCGTATATATCATAGCTGTCCGAATTATTTAGATTTTTATTGATTCAAGAATATCCTCAGCCTTGACACTTGTCCACTGGAAGGTTTCAGATGGTAGATTTAATTTGGTTATCCAACCAATAACAGGGGGTACGGGATGGATTGCCAAGGCTTTCTTTTATTTTAGAGACAGATGTTATAAAAAAATTATTGAAAACATCAGGGCTAATATTGGTCCTATACTTTTAGTGTCAGAAGAACACTTGTTATGGTTAATAATTTTCCAGGCAGCTTTGCATTTATTACTACTGTTATTTATATAATTTTCATTGTGTAAAAGCTTGGCTGAAGCAATAGCTTGCCTGTATTCTTTTTTAAGGGTTAGAAAATGTTGTCTCAACCCCACATATTTTTTTTTGATATTTTATGAAATTATACCAGATTTTCTTTCATTTTAGCCAATTCTTGATTATACCAGTCAATTTTTATTTTATTAGATGTATGTGAATTTACATCTTTTAAAATTTTAAATTACGATATAGCATTGTTGATTATAGACCAGATTTTTTTTGAAGAATATGGGTGCACTACTATTATTATATTGATAGATTATACTGTCGCAGTCCTGTGAAGCAAGTGTCATGCTGAGATCATATAATGAATTTTTAGGAAAAACAATTTTAAAGTTACTGGCACTATTGGGCTGACCCTCCCGAGTTCTGTAATTTGAGACCTCCCCCAGATCAACCAGAATACCATCGTGATCCGAGAAAGGGAAATCTATGATTTCACAAGAGACAAGATCCTGATGAATTCTACTATTTATAAAGACATTATCCAAACAGTTATTGCCTCTTGTTGGACTGCGGTTCAAACAATAAAAATTGTATTGTCTTAAAAGGTTTTTGAAAGCAAGAGCAGATCCACTCTCATTTGTTACATCAAATTTGCAATTAAAGTCTCCACCCATCACTATTGTACAGTTTCTCCATGTAGTAGTAAGGCAATTTAATAGCTTGTCCAGTGACTCAAGACAAATTTTGGGATAACCTGCTGTTGAGTGATAGATGGACACTACTATAATGCTCAACATGTTTATGAGAGTCGCAGATACTTCAAAATGAAACTCAGAGCAGAAACGAGTAATGTCACAGGCTCTTGTCTCCAGTGAGTTGTGAACAAACACGAGTGAGCCCCCTCTAATGATCGATTCTACTATATGAGCTTGCACTATGATATCCTGATATGAAGGAAAACATTACACCATCTTTACTAAGCCAATGTTCCGTAATACACACTATTTTAGCGTTTTTAAAATTATAAAGAAAACTTTCCAAAATAGCTATTTTATTAGTTGTTTTACTAACAAGACCTTGAATATTTAGAGAGAATATTTTTAAGTTGCAATTACTCATTTTACATACAAAATCTGGGCTAGGCATTTGTGAAACTAAGAGATTTGTATTATACTTTTCCTTATGTCTAAAAAACCTGATTTTGCAATGCTCTGGGAAAGATATTCATGGCTACCGATTTCCAGATTGCCTACGTCAGCCTAACATTGAGATTCCATACAGCCGTCTCCAATATAATCTAAGCTGACCAAATTACTACTATTTAAATGTTTATTTTCATTTTCTTTTTATTTGGAGAGGGAAACTTGATGTATACTATTTACATTATTAGAAATTGAAACAACACTTGTACCACTGCCACAAATGCCAAAATGCCGGAAAACTGCCAAATGTGAGGTCGCCCGAAACCACTGCAATACCACAATTCATTCTTGATGACGCTGCCTCGGTCATGAGTCGATCACCATCCAGTAACACATCAGTTGCTAATGACGTGACTCCTGTGGTTTCCGCGTCTTCTCGGGCTATCTTTGAATCATCAGGGTCGTAAAAATCTCCAGATATACTGTGTGCAAAACCAGTTGTTTTAATATGCTTGTTGTGTTTGATAATATCTGCCATGTGACTGTCGATTATATTGATGTTTTGGGGGTAGTCAGGGTCACATGTTAAGCTTCCTTCGTCCTCGGGGGTTAAAACTCCTCTTACTGTATGTTTATGTTTATGTGTTGTTAAAGGGACGGATTCAGAGATCCAAAGATTCAAAGATCCTCACACGTCAACCGAAGCTTATTGTGTGTCCCTTGTACGTTAGTATGGCAAACCAATGCCCGTACCCTTTACGAGATCCAGGAGTTTTTTACCAATACTAGCGTCCCTTTCATCACCTGGTTGCTTACAACCAAACAGAGCCCTTCTCCTTGCCCCGAGTCTCTCGCAGTCCAGTATGATATGCTTGGCAGTCTCTTCAGACTGATTGCAGAGCCTACACACCTGACTTTCATTTCTGAGTCCGAGAGTGTGGAGATGTTTCCTGAAATGGCCATGTCCAGTTATCAGAGCAATCAGCTGCTTAACCCGACCTCTGCCCAACCTCACCAACCAGTTAGTGAAGTAAGAGCTAGTATCTGCTAGCAGCCTTTTGCCAAGTGCTTGACCAGTATGACCTTGCCATTGCTGGCGATGTAAGTCCCTGGACCATTTGTTTATTGTGTGAAAAGCAGTTGTTTTGCTTATGCCACAGCTTGGCTCTGGACCAAAGAATGGCATACCGGAACCTCTTTTAGCAAGCTTATCTGCACACTCATTGCCACCTATGCCTACATGGCCAGGTACCCAACCAAGATGCACCGAGTTGCGTGTCGCGAGTTTGCAGATAGTGTTGTAACATTCCCACACCAATTTTGACTTGATTTCGTTGGAGTCAAGAGCCTTGAGGGCAGCCTGACAATCTGACAAGATTACTATATGCCTGTCGCAATAGCGTCTGGCAATGCCGAGATTGGCACAAACCATAATGCCACAAATTTCTGCTTGAAAAATAGTACAGTGTTGTCCCAGAGTTGCACAGAGTTCTGTTCTAGGTGATTCACTGTACACCCCGTAGCCAGATTTTCCTTCAATGAGAGAGCCGTCCGTGTACCAGACAAGGCTACCCTTCCTGGAATAGGGCCCTTCCTCAGATGTCCACTCTTCTCTGGAGCAGAATCCAACAGAAAAAGGTTTAGTGAAAACCATCTCCGTACTCATGACATCTGATGTCATATCAAGCACAGGGTTTTGAGCAACAGCTTTGGTGATGGTGCAATGGCCTGTTCCAGACAGGCCTTCCCTCCATTGGCCTGCGAATTTTAATCGATAGGCTGATTTCCGTGCTTCTGCCTTGATGAAGATATCCAAAGGCAGTAATCCAAGAGCAACTTCGAGAGCTGCTGACGGGCTACTCCTGAAAGCTCCAGTGACTAGAAGTGTGCCCAACCTTTGTAAACTTGTGAGTTTGGCTATGGCTGTAGTCTGGTTCACCTTTGTCCACCAGACTAGTGATCCATATGTGACTTGAGGCCTTATTACTGCCTTGTACAGCCACAGTGCTATGTGAGGCTTGATCCCCCACGTGGAGCCTACAAATCTCCTGGACGTCATGAGCGCCCATTTCGCCTTATGCAGTGTATTATTCAAATGATCATTCCAAGTCAGCTTAGAATCAATTGTCAGCCCTAGGTATTTGACTGTACCTGATACTTCAAGCCGTGTTGGTCCAAGTCTCAGCCTGGAAAGAGACTCCAGGTTCTTTTTCCTTGTGAACGGAACAACTACTGTCTTTGAGGGGTTTATGCTTAGACCCTCTCCAAGACACCAGACATTGACATATTGAAGATTGACATTCATGACATCAGCAACAATATTCGTGAACCTTCCCTGTACCATTAGGACTATGTCGTCTGCATAGCCCTGGACAAAGACGCCTCTGCTAGTGAGCTCACGAAGGAGACCGTCCACCACCAGGTTCCACAGAAGAGGCGAAAGTACACCTCCCTGCGGACAACCCCTCGCAGGTGCGATCACTATCGATTCACCTTGAAGATCGGCTCTAATCCGCCTGGAGCAGAGCACGGTCTCAATCCACCTACATACAGCAGACTCAAGACCACGCCCACGCACCGCCCGGACTATGGCCGTGTAAGTGACATTGGCAAATGCACCTTCAATGTCCATGAAGGTGCATAGAGCGATTTCCTTAGCAGCAAGGCTGTCCTCCACCCTGCTAACAAGTTGATGCAGGGCAGTTTCGCAGGACTTACCAGACTGATAGGCATGCTGGTTTCGATGGAGAGGAGTACCTGAAAGCACTCCCTTTCTTAGATGTCTTTCTACCAGTCTCTCTAGCGTCTTCAAGAGAAACGATGAGAGACTGATAGGCCGAAATGATTTTGCAGTTGAGTAGTCTGCTCTTCCTCTCTTGGGAATGAAGACCACCCTACTGAGGCGCCAGGCTTGAGGAATGTACCCATAAGCCAGACTCGCTCTGAAGAGTTCGCACAGGAGGACCAAGAGAGCTTCCGGTCCTTGCTGTAGCATTGCCGGTATGATACCGTCCCCCCCAGGAGATTTCAAAGGGCCAAACTTGCTGATGGCCCATTTAACTTTGGAAAGTGTGACAATCCGTCTGGCTAAAGTCCAGCTTCCGCGATCAGCTCTTGGCCATGAGCCCCTTTCGCTGTTGCCGGACATGCCTAAACAGTCACTCTCAAAAATGCAATCCGGAAAGTGAGTCTCAAGGAGAAGTTTGAGACTTCCTTCAATTCCAGTGGTATATTGTCCCCCTGGTGACCTCAGGGATCCCAGGAGGCCAATAGGGCTTGAAGCTAAAACACGCTGCAGTCTTGCTGCTGCGCTGAAACTGTTTACCTCCTGTGTAAACCGTCTCCAAGAGTTCGCTTTGGCTTTTTTGATTGCAAGGCTATATTCTGTGAGTGCCTTATGGTATGGCTCCCAGATACGGCTCCGTTTGCAATGGTTATGAAGCTTCCTGACAACCGTCCTTTTACGTTCAAGGTCAGCAGTCCACCACTTAGTATTAGTGCGACTCTTTCCCCGCCGCAATGGACAATTGTCCTGGAAGCAGCTTACAATTGCGTTCTGAAGATCAGAAGCAATCTGGTCCATGTCCGCAAAGCAGCTGACCCTCCCACCTAATGATCCCAGTTGAGACAGGAGGTCAGACTTATAGAGTGACCAATCTGTTTTCCTGGGATCTCGATAGCAGGGCGAGTCACCCTTACCATGCAGGTTAAAACAGATGTACCTGTGGTCAGACAAGGAGGCCTCGTGGCTTACGTGCCAATTGTCAATGACTCTAAGGACTGCTTCTGAACAAAAAGTAATGTCAATAACCTCACTTCGATTTCGTGTAACGAACGTCGGACGGTTTCCAACATTACAGACATAAAGATTCTTAGATATGAGAAACTGAAGAAGAGCCTCACCTCTTGGATTCGTGTCAGAGCTTCCCCATCCGATTGTGTGATGAGCGTTGGCGTCACAACCTAAAAGGAGTTGTCGTCCGCCAGCGCAGGATGACTCCACCAAAAGTTCGAGCTCTCTCGATGGAGGAAGTTCCCCGGAGTCGTAGGGCAAGTAAACCGAGCCTGCAATTGTGCTCCATTCCTTGCCTTCATAACTCCAGGTTATAGACACCGCAGTGAGATCTCTAGAACTGAATTCAGTGAGGGTTAGGCAGTCCATACCTTTCTTCACAAGTATGCATGTTCTGACATTTTTGAGAGAGGTACAGTAAATCAACCTACCCTTGGTATCGCCCAGGCCTGCAACCCTTCCTTGGTGAAGCCATGGTTCTTGAATCAGTGCCAGGTCAAATCCCTCTCTGAGGAAGAACTGGCAGAAAGCGGCCGAGGCCGCTTTACTGTGGTGAAGATTGATCTGGAGGACCCTGGGCATTGTCCTTGACTGTCGTTGAGACAATTGAGACTTGCCAGAGTCCTAGATTGGCTCTAGAGTTGGCTGACCTAACAGCATTGAAGCAGGCCTCATCCAGGAAACAGACGAATCCGTAACCTTTTGGGTCTGGCTTAGCTGGCAGGACCTTCCATTCCTTCACCTTCAGGGTGGGGTTTTGCTTGTCGAGCATCTCAAGGACCTTTTCTGGAGTTTTCTTCAGGAGCTTCGGGTGAGCTCTAAAGAATACCCTCGTTGACCTCAAGATGTCTCTCCTTAGTCCAACAGTAAGTTTCTTCTCCCCAAGTGGTTTAAGTCTGGGGATGAGTGTCTCCAGCCAAAGCTTAGTTGCTTCGTTGATGCAGGATGTTATTAAGGCACCTTTTTCCATGTAGGTGCCTGCAAACGATGGAGCAGAGCCGTCCTCTAGGGGTTCGAGCTCATCCATGATGGCGTCTTCAATAGCTTCACCTTGCTCTGCTGAAAGCTTAGCCTCAGGATAGCCCTCCAAGACAATGGCCATTTTGATTGCGGAAATGTCCCTGTAAGAGACTCCTTTGCTAGAAGTCCCTGGATTCAAGGTTTGGTCATCATGATTTCCATGAGTTCCACTCCTGGCCTTTTTAGTAGGTCCTTCCGCCGAGGGAGGGGTGGCCATATTGCCTCTAGGGCGCTTGGCCGCCCTTGACTCAGCTTCTGGACCCACATTCGTGCCTGGAGTTTCACCCATATCATGTCTCTTTGGTTTTTTCTTTTTGCCCCTCCGAAACTTCGCTGGGTCAAAAACTTCACCTCTCTCAAGAAGTTTTGCCTGAATAGCCTTCCTTCTTTGGGCAGTGGTGAGGTTCGTTCTCTTAACCCGCAGGCTGTTCAGTTGCTCTATGGCATCATCGAGCATACCCGTAGATTTTGGTGTTCCTGGACTTCTGAGAAGCTCATCCTCCCCCTCCAGTGGGGCTGATGTGATTGAGCTCACATCGTCCATGTTGAAGTCTGTGGAAGCCTTCTCATTGTTGATAGCCTCCTCATGAGAATGCATCGGAACCTCCTGTGTTCCTGATGCACTCATTTCAGGTTGAGGAACCTGCCCTGATGGGGCAGATCCTGATGGAATTAGGGGCAAGGCAACTTCTGGAGTTGCCTCGAGATTTCTGATTGGTTGTTTTGCCCTTGGCGGTCCATGTGGTTCCCACGAGAAGCTAGGGACATGAAGTTGACCCGGACAGAGCCCCGCATGCCCGGGCAAGGCTGTATACTGCAGGAGGGCGCCTGGTATCCTGCAGGTACCGTTCTTGACACCATACAAAAGGCCTGGTGCCATCCACCCATCAGCACGGTCCACGTAACACCTTGGGTTGGCCTGTAACAGAGATAGAGGAAGGGGAGGGAAGAATTCGGGTGAAGAGCAGGTTGGAGATAGCAAGATGAAGAAAGCTGATCCGTGTGTACATAAATGGAAAGAACACGGATCAATAGGAAAGTCTCTGACACAGATGAAGAGTAGGGAGCCAGAGAGGCTAGCTGCAATGGACAAGCCACCGGGCGGTGGGGTCGCCACGTCCCTACGCCGATGAATTCTACTATTTATAAAGACATTATCCAAACAGTTATTGCCTCTTGTTGGACTGCGGTTCAAACAATAAAAATTGTATTGTCTTAAAAGGTTTTTGAAAGCAAGAGCAGATCCACTCTCATTTGTTACATCAAATTTGCAATTAAAGTCTCCACCCATCACTATTGTACAGTTTCTCCATGTAGTAGTAAGGCAATTTAATAGCTTGTCCAGTGACTCAAGACAAATTTTGGGATCACCTGCTGTTGAGTGATAGATGGACACTACTATAATGCTCAACATGTTTATGAGAGTCGCAGATACTTCAAAATGAAACTCAGAGCAGAAACGAGTAATGTCACAGGCTCTTGTCTCCAGTGAGTTGTGAACAAACACGAGTGAGCCCCCTCTAATGATCGATTCTACTATATGAGCTTGCACTATGATATCCTGATATGAAGGAAAACATTACACCATCTTTACTAAGCCAATGTTCCGTAATACACACTATTTTAGCGTTTTTAAAATTATAAAGAAAACTTTCCAAAATAGCTATTTTATTAGTTGTTTTACTAACAAGACCTTGAATATTTAGAGAGAATATTTTTAAGTTGCAATTACTCATTTTACATACAAAATCTGGGCTAGGCATTTGTGAAACTAAGAGATTTGTATTATACTTTTCCTTATGTCTAAAAAACCTGATTTTGCAATGCTCTGGGAAAGATATTCATGGCTACCGATTTCCAGATTGCCTACGTCAGCCTAACATTGAGATTCCATACAGCCGTCTCCAATATAATCTAAGCTGACCAAATTACTACTATTTAAATGTTTATTTTCATTTTCTTTTTATTTGGAGAGGGAAACTTGATGTATACTATTTACATTATTAGAAATTGAAACAACACTTGTACCACTGCCACAAATGCCAAAATGCCGGAAAACTGCCAAATGTGAGGTCGCCCGAAACCACTGCAATACCACAATTCATTCTTGATGACGCTGCCTCGGTCATGAGTCGATCACCATCCAGTAACACATCAGTTGCTAATGACGTGACTCCTGTGGTTTCCGCGTCTTCTCGGGCTATCTTTGAATCATCAGGGTCGTAAAAATCTCCAGATATACTGTGTGCAAAACCAGTTGTTTTAATATGCTTGTTGTGTTTGATAATATCTGCCATGTGACTGTCGATTATATTGATGTTTTGGGGGTAGTCAGGGTCACATGTTAAGCTTCCTTCGTCCTCGGGGGTTAAAACTCCTCTTACTGTATGTAATGATCCATGTCTTCCTTCAATAAAATCAATAATCCTGTGTGCGAATCTTTTTTTCCCTCTGTAATTTAGATGCATGCCATGTTTTGTAAAGTTGTTTCTGTCAAAGTGATCTAGGTCAATAATATCAACATTGTTTAGTCTTGAGACAAGCTCTCTAATGTAGTTGTTAGCCAGAGCAATGTCATAGTGTATTGTGTTATCAGGATGAACATCATAGCGAGGTGGGATTGTCGTGATGCATACTGGCCTTGGACCACTAAGAGCCTGCAGTTCCCTTTCCATTTTTCCGTATATCACTTCCGGGGATTTTTTTAAGAGATCATTAGTTCCAGCCAGAAACACAAGAGGCCTATGCAATGGCTTAGCGGCCTGACTGTAAACGTAGTTAATATCAGCTCCAGGTTTGACTAATCCATCCATTAAGATGTGTCCATTACTGCAAGTGCCAACAATTCCTGGGAGCCCTCTCCCTTGGCTATCAGCAAAAAGGTCAACTTTAACTCGATCATGAGATTCAGCAGAGATTCTGCAAGCCATTATTACAGTGTTGTAATAATGGCTTTTATTAGTCTAGGAATTTTTGGGCCGCCACATAAGTGTCGGGTCTTAACTGTGATACCAAAATGGAGTTAAGCACGTATTAGTTTTGCACGTTTTCCCCCAGAGTAAGAAGCATTTTTTACTTTAAAGAAAGGCTGGATTATTATTCTTAGTTGATCGTAATGTCAGGTTGTATAGAGCTGATTGTTTCTCTAAATTCGACGATTTAAGGCGCAAAAACATTATGCAATGTTTTATCGGCTCAGAAGTATCGCTAATGTAGATTTGGGGACATGACATGTAATCTGTTTAAAGTTAAATTACATTATTACACGCGAACAATCATGGATGCGTCCGTGGTGTGTGCTTATAAAATTACGCTGTAGACCAAAGTATGCACCAGTTTTATTTTCAGCCAATTTAGACGCGTACAGTTGCTAAGTGGCATGTGCATGCTCTCGCTCCCTTGTAATGGTAATTGTGGGGGTGTGTTACGTGACAGACACTGTCTCTGCTAGCCGTTTATTTCGTGGATGTTTTTACCAAGGTGCCGGTTATTGTTAATTTAAGTTTTGTGGGATTTTTAAGTCAAAACTAATCTCAACTTTGTCATAATATGTCAAATAAACAATAAAGCACTAAGCTTAAAGTATACACCTAGTTCTGGTGAGTAAACTAATGGCGTGAGCTACACCGAAAAGTTCTATTTAAAGTTCAGGTGTAGGTTTTTCATTAGTCTGAAAAAATCATGGTCACATTTGTACATCTGATTTGTCCTAATAACGTACACTTAACATACACATACCACCACATTAAATTATACACATATTCTATATTAAATTCAGAAATGTTATATTTCCTAAATGGTTATTTTTGTTTAACGTCTGCCAATGTCAATCGAAACCACTAATTACAATTACTTATGATACCTCATTATATACTTTATGGATTTAGATACGAAGTTCTTATTTCCGTGCATTGCAAATCATCAGTTAAAAATTGTTTAATGCAAGCTGAAGACTAAAAAACTCTTCCAGTAATAGTTAATATGTATTATCATACAACCAGAAAAATTTTTATACAACCATCCTAAAATAGTTTACAAACAGAAAAAATTTCTTCTAGGCTAAATAATTGCTATAAATCTATTGCCATATACACTGAAAATATTATAACGTTGACAATTTCAAATGCATTTCTATGACATAGAAAAAACTCAACTATCATTGTAGAGGAGGCCTAAGGGAGCGCAGCAATTCAAATTTATCAATTATCAAAATTCAAATCAAATTTTAGAAGACAATTTTTGTGTTAATGTTCACTTTTGTTTTATATTTCTAGAAATGTGAATACTATTTTCTTAAAATATAACCTATCAAACTAATTGTCATTAAATTTACTTTAGGTTTATTAAACTTATTTTTTGAACAAACTAATAAATGTATTGATTTTTCACTTATTGTCTTATTGAGCTTTTCAATTATAAAATAAAAAAATACGTGTTTCTTGATATTGGAATTGATATTTAATGTGTTTTGTTTTGTAAATATGTTAGTAAACCTATAAAAACAACTATTTAAGTTATTTAAAAGTAAGGTTTTAACAAATACGTCCATTACGTTTAAGTAAATTTCTCATTTAACATATACTTAGACATAAATAGCCATAATATATATAAAGTTCCGTGCTCGCATTGTTTTACAACCAGTAGTTTGTATCCATTACTTGCCTGGCAACTCTTGTTGTTTGACAGTTTTTGTTACATAAACCCAGAGGTTCAATGATAGTTTGTTATAACAGTCACACAATTGTATGCTAGAAAGATGTTTAAGGATATTGTTTTGATGCAACATAATATACCTGCATTTAGTTAGATACTTCATGTAATATTATTATATCAAACGGTGAATATTCAAAGCACTTTTCAGATAGAGGATCAGATAGAGGAGGTGGAAAATTGGTGTAAAAAACAGCGTACTTTAATTTAATAAATTACAAATACTCAACTATTAATTGAGTGACCGTAAAAAAACCATAGTACAACATTTTTGGCGTAAAATTAACATCTTTAACTTATCTAAATAGTTTATTTTAATTTTATGTTTTTACATATTGTAAGATTGGAAACTTAAGTGGCAGCAAATTTTAAATGGTAGAAGCTAAACATAAAATCAAATACAAATTAGTCGTAAAGAAAAGTAATACATAAGCCATGTTTTAAGTCAATATCTAAGTACATTCGAAAATATTTATCTATTTATTTTAGAAATCATACGGACATTCAAATGGAAAACTCAATGAGACAAACCATATGATTGCATGACTTTTAGCGAATTTCCCCTAGAGGGATAGCTATTACCGTAGTCGGCATGGTAAGACCTAGGCCTGGGACCATGATACTTTTCTTTTTGAGGCCCCCTGACCCCAAAAACACCATTCGTTTGAAACTGTATATATATATATATAGATCTGTTTCTTAAGATCAAATTGATCAAGAGTGTAGATATTAACACGGTAAGTTGATCTGTTAACTCATGTGGCTCTGACTCACCTCAAGTTGATCAAGATCAACTTTCTGATTGATAATATCTGCGACGTGAACTATAAATTTAAATGTCCATATATAAACCTTCACTCTATATCTTTAGAAAATAGTCTTAAGTTGTACAGGCTACTTTTAGGCAATAAGTTACACATGTTTTTGTAATTTCTCAGAGAATCTATATATTAATTATACGTTTGAGAAAGAGGAAATCTCCCAATCTATAGCAATTAATTTATTACAAATGAAATTGCAATGTGTTATTTTCTCCCCCTTAAGTAAACAGAGTAAGTTAAAGTATATGGAGGAAGTATTGTTTTCCTAAACATTTTGAAATTTCAGTTATTGGTGGAAATATTTGTTATAATTTCAATTTCAATTTATTTATTTCAATGATACAAAACAGATAATGCTCCCGAAGAAGTGGTTTTTGTGGTTATGTCTGTCTATATAAATGTATATATTCACTGAAAACTTAAACATGTATGTGGCTCTCTGGCTGATATAAACGTATTACTTGTGGTACACTATAAGTTTGGAACAACTACGCATGCATGTGGCTCCTATTCTATATAAACGTATCTTATGTTGGTTTATATATTAACAGAATACTTTTTTATTGATGATAATATCTCAAGTCCTGCTCTTACGCTACCGAAACAAATATTCCATCGATAATATCGTTCCACTTGTGGGAAACCGTATTTTTTCATCCTGAAAATTAAAGGTAGTACTGATATAATTTATTACCGGTATTTGTACACAGGTAATTCGGGATTAATGTCTGTAGTTAAATAACTTCTCAATCGAATAATTATGTAAGCAATTTAATTTTGGCACTGCGCTATGCCGGTGACAGTCGATGTTTTGACCCGATACAGTACAGTATGAAGTCTGAAGCCAAGAGGGCTTGTCGAGTAGTGATGTGTCGAGACGAGTACTTTTATGACTAGAGTGACTCGACTCGTTTACCATCGCACACTCGAGTTTTGAGTTGAGTCAGACTCGACTCGTCCTGCTAAAGTAGTGGCTAAAGGAGAAAGAGGCATACTATTCGGCGCTTTTTCCCATGTTATTCTTACGGGGATCAGTTTTTGCGCCGACGCCCGATCCTACCCTACACAAATTTTCTTTTTGGCCCTTGCCTTATTTTCCCCCATTTAAAATTTGCATTAATTTTAATACATCCTTTGCAGAAATCCACGAGTTCAAAAATAACTCCACACTAAATAAACAACACATGTAAACAACTTAGAAGTTATTGTGTAGTAGTGGTGAAATGAGGGTTTAACGCCACAATCGGCGTTTTTTTCCCATGTTATTCTTATGGGGAGCCGTTTTTGCGCCGACGCCAGCTCCCGCCTTACTCACGTTTCCTTGTTGGCCTGTACTAATGTCCAACCCCTGCCTATATTAAATATATTGTCCCCATCCCCATCCCTCCTCTATATTTTTTAAAATTAATTTTCAAATTCTAAAAAACTATCTTTAATGTTTATAGTCCGATTTGTCTGCAATTTGGATATGTTATTGTCCTAGGCAAGTGTTTTAATAAATTCCACTTACATTTCCCAAATTCACTATTACGGTCAAATTAAATAATATTTTTGAAAAATACTGCCGCCAACTTCTTTATTAACTGTCCGATTTATTTAAAATTTGGATATGTTATTGGTGTTTTAATAAATTCTACATATCCCAAATTCACCGTCGAACTGCCAATTTTGACCCTATTTTAAAATTTATTTTAACACATCCTTTGCAGAAATCCACGAGTTCAAAAATAACTCCACACTAAATAAACAACACATGTAAACAACTTAGAAGTGCACTCGGTTATCGCCACTAGCGCGACAATCAACCTTGAAGGAGATTCTGCAAGATCGGCACCAAGGACACAGCGACCGATGCATAGTAACCGATGCGTAATTTTACAAATTGTGTGAATTGTCGGCCATATAAAGAGCTGTTGCAGGCCAGGGTCCTCACTTCATATCCTACAGCCCCAGCATCAACAAGACCTGTTGCAGATTTTAACTTAAAATTCAGTGGTTAGAATAATTTCGGCTAAAATATGATTTTTTTACTCTGGACTTAGAAAAATTTAGTGGTTAGAATAATTTCGGCGAAAATATGTTTTTTTTACTCTGGACTTAGAAAAATTTAGTGATTAAAATAATTTCGGCTAAAATATGCTTTTTTTACTCTGGACTTAGAAAAATTTAGTGGTTAAAATAATTTCGTCTAAAATATGATTTTTTTACTCTGGAGGTTTGTAGGTACTTTATACAATTATCTAAAAAGTAGTTTCTCAGATTTTTGATAAAGGGCTTAGTTTTTATAACAATTTTGAATTTGTGTTTTTTTTTTTAAATCTTCATATTTTGAATTTTGATCGTATTTAAATTTTTAAAATGGTAATTTTGTTTATAAAAAGCAGAGCATGACATCTCTACAGTCATTTCAACACAAAATGTTGACCTGTGCAGTCTGTTTTATGTCTTACTCCAACAGAAGCAATTTATTACGCCATTATCGACTTGTTCACAAAGTTATTCCTAAAATTTGTAAAAAATGCCATCAAATATTTGATAATAACAATCATTTTAAAATGCATATGCTAGAGAACCACTATACTTGTAATGTGTGTAAGAGAGTCATCACCCGTGACAAGAAACGCCACCACCTACGATGTGACAAGCGACCCTATAATGTGTTTAAGTTTTACGGCGAGTCCGCGGATATATTAAACACCCTTCAATCATGTCCTTTACCTATCAAATGGATTCTTATTAGGAGAGTGAAATTTATCAAACACACAGTTAGTAAGAATGGTGAATTATTAATTGATAAAGAAACTATCGCTAACTTTCGAAGTTTAACTAATTTATCAATTGAGAAAGCACAATTAAAGACACAAATTGAAAATTCACTTTTAAAAATCGACACATCTTTACACAAGTATCAAGCCCAAGGCAGTGGATGGATATATGACCATACTAAATACTGGCAGCTGCATGTTTATAAGTATAAACCCCTAACTCCCAAATCATACATCCCCACACCAGAAAATATAAAATCAAAACACGCTGTTTTAAATATTAAAAATAGTGATAATAAATGTTTCATGTGGAGTGTTTTAGCAAGCTTAAGACCAAGGAATCGTAAAGAAAATGCAAATCGAGTATTTTACTACGAACCACACGTAGGCCAGTTAAATATGACAAATATAAAATATCCCGTAAAAATATCCGACATTGATAAATTTGAAAAACAAAATAACATAAGTGTTAATGTATATGGAATTGAAGGACAATTAATATATCCATTGAGAATAACTAAACTAAATAGCAATACGCACGCAAACCTGCTGCTTTTACAACAACGTCAGAAATCACACTACTGTTTAATTCGTGATTTTGACAAGTTAATGCTGCGGTCTACAAAACAAAATAATAAGAAATATTTTTGCAAGTTCTGTTTGCAACATTTTTGCACCAAAGATATATTGCAACGTCACACAACATACTGTAAACCCTTTGATGCCCAAAGAGTACAAATGTCTAAAAAAGATACATTACAATTTACGAATTACAAATATCAACTTAAAGCTCCCTTTGTGATTTATGCAGATTTCGAATGTTTTATAAACTGCGGCAAACACACTCCTTCTGGATTTGCTTATGTTGTAGTGAGAGATTCTAAAATTATTTACGAAGAGTTGTACAGCGGTGAAAATGTAATGGATGTGTTTTTCGAAAAGTTATTTAAAACTTATGACTTTATTAAAAGTCAGATGGGAGTATATGTTCCCCTTGTAATGACTGCAGAGCAAGAGGCATCCTTCCAAAACTCTACACACTGCCACATATGCCAACAACCGTTACTGTGTGATAAAGTGCGCGACCACTGCCACCTAACAGGCGAGTTCCGAGGACCCTCCCACAACGCTTGCAATTTAAACTATAAAGTAACCAAGAAAATTCCAGTATTCTTCCACAATCTTAAAAACTATGACGGTCATTTAATAATGCAACACTTGGGAAAATTCAATCGCAAATTGAATTGCATAGCCAAGGACATGGAAAAGTATATTTCGTTCTCTGTTGATGATTTGGTATTTTTGGATTCATACAACTTTCTGTCTCTTCCCTTAAGCAAATTAGCTTCCAATTTAAATACGTTTAGATTTATAGACAATCCACTACTACAATGTAAGGGCGAATTTCCGTACGAATACATGACAGGACCAGAAAAGTTTTTAGAGCCCCTCCCACCCATAGAGGCATTTTACAGCAGTCTAACTAAAGAATGTATATCTCCTGCACAATATGAACATGCTAAAAACGTATGGAATCATTTTAATATAAAGAATTTAAAAGAATATCACGATTTATACCTTAAAACAGATGTGTTGTTATTGGCTGATGTGTTTGAGACATTTAGGGACTTGTGTTTAAAGGATTATAAACTCGACCCTGTCCACATGTACTCACTGCCTGGACTAACATGGGAGGCGTGTCTTAGAATGACCGGCATAAAATTAGAATTATTTCAAGACATTGACATGCATTTGTTTATAGAACATGCCATTAGAGGCGGTGTAAGCATGATTTCCACGCGCTATGCCAAAGCCAACAATAAGTACATGGGCGAACATTATGACCCAAATCAAGAAAGCACCTATCTTGTATACTTAGACTGCAACTCGCTATACTCTACAGCAATGTGCGAGTCGTTGCCCGTTGATGGCTTTAGATGGACAAATGAGAAAGATTATAAATACAATCAAAATGAAAACTTTGGATTTATTTTGGAAGTTGATTTAAAATACGATAAAAGTTTACACGACTTGCATAATGACTACCCGCTCGCACCAGAAAAAATGAATGGAAAATTAATACCAAATTTAAATGACAAAACCAAATATATTTTACATTATAAAGCACTAAAAAAATACGAAGAACTGGGTTTGGTAGTTACAAAATACCACAGAATCTTAAAATTCAGACAATCAAAATGGCTCGCCCCCTATATTAATTTTAATATTGAAAAGCGACAAAAAGCTGAACATGATTTTGAAAAAGACTTTTACAAACTGTTAAATAACAGTCTCTTTGGTCGAACAATTATGAACCAACGCAAGTTTCGTGATATACATCTTGTAGACGAGTCTAAGTTAACAAAGTATGTTACAAAGCCAAGATTTGACTGCAGCAAAATGTTTGATAACAAGTTGCATGCTGTGCATTTAAATAAATTAATTGTAAAGTTTGATAAACCAATATATTTAGGAATGACCATTTTGGATATCAGCAAAGTAATAATGTATGATTTCCACTATAATTATATGTCAAAATTTAAGAATAAAAAGTTCTTAATGACAGACACAGACAGCCTTCTTTATTCTATAGTAACAGAGGACTTTTACAAGGAAATACAATGTGACTTGGACCGTTTTGACACCTCTGCATATAGTAAAGATCATTTCTTATACTCTGATAAAAACAAAAAAGTTACGGGCAAGTTTAAAGACGAATTAAATGGTCAAATTATGTATGAATATTGTGGTTTAAGGCCAAAATTATACTCTTTCATTCCTTTACAATGGTTATACGAAAAAGAAAAGCAAAATGAGCTAGAGGTTAAGAAGGCAAAAGGAGCTGACAACGCTACAGTTAAACATCTCTTAAGACACCAACATTACTTACACTGTCTTGCAACCGGGGAAGATTACTATGAGAATGTTACAAGAATTAAATCCACAAACCACCATCTGCAAACATTAACGATGAACAAAAAGGTGCTCTCTTTTGATGACGACAAGAGGTTTATTGTGGATGGCATCAACACCCTTGCCCTTGGTCACTATAAAATTGGTCAAACATAAATCTATATTTGCCATTATTCTTTGGCCTTTCCTTGTCTATTACAAAAAAGCCATATTTAGACCTATCCCAGCAACGATGGCAGAGATTTCTAAATTGGTTAAATGAAAAATCATTTCCCACATGATTGTTATACACATGTTTTAAATTTAAATCGTCTTGTTTAAATAATATTAGAAAATTAACATTGTCACGTAAATGTTTGTGTACTTTACTGTAAGATTGACACAAGTAAAAACTGTTAATATTTTTGTGTCTGCCCATTGAGAAAAATTGTGTGATATTTGGACTATTTATGTCGTCAAATACAACTATTGAGTGTGATTCTACATCATTTGGTGTGATTTCACAGTTTGAATATGTGTGTAATTTAACTTCATCACACAGACGGAATATTTCAATTATTTTTTTATATTTTTCTTGTTCTAAAGATTTGGATATTATATATAAATTTGTAAACTTTAATCCTTGTTTTTTTACAATTAAGTTATAAATTACAACAGTCTTCCCCGAACCACTGGGCCCTATTATAAGACAGCGAATATTATTAGGAAATAGACCCAACTTCTTTGGTGTATTTTCTTTATGTGCTATTTTAAATTTGTTCTTTTGTTGAATAAATGACATTTTTTATATAATGGTGTATTTTCTTTATGTGTTAAATCTTTTGTTTAATAATTTTTTTATATAATAAAAATGGCAAAGAGAAAGTGTAAGAAGGGTAAGGGATTATTCTTAAAGCCATATAGAGGCCGTGGCTTGTTAAATACCCTTATAAACAACCTTCCTTTCCCCCTCCACATCCCGTCGTATTCATATTGTGGTCCAGCAACTAATATACGTGAAAATTTAGCCAAAAATGTACGGCCAGACTGGCGTCCTTTGCCGAAACCCTAGTCCAAGCCTGGTCCGCTAATCTCATATCTGCCTTGTTCCGGGCGGCTGTATCAGGATTATTCATGTAGAATATGTCGTGCTCTTTACAATAAGAGTCTAGCTTATTTTTTGGAGGTACATTTTTGGCTAAATTTTCACGTATATTAGTTGCTGGACCACAATATGAATACGACGGGATGTGGAGGGGGAAAGGAAGGTTGTTTATAAGGGTATTTAACAAGCCACGGCCTCTATATGGCTTTAAGAATAATCCCTTACCCTTCTTACACTTTCTCTTTGCCATTTTTATTATATAAAAAAATTATTAAACAAAATATTTAACACATAAAGAAAATACACCATTATATAAAAAATGTCATTTATTCAACAAAAGAACAAATTTAAAATAGCACATAAAGAAAATACACCAAAGAAGTTGGGTCTATTTCCTAATAATATTCGCTGTCTTATAATAGGGCCCAGTGGTTCGGGGAAGACTGTTGTAATTTATAACTTAATTGTAAAAAAACAAGGATTAAAGTTTACAAAGTTATATATAATATCCAAATCTTTAGAACAAGAAAAATATAAAAAAATAATTGAAATATTCCGTCTGTGTGATGAAGTTAAATTACACACATATTCAAACTGTGAAATCACACCAAATGATGTAGAATCACACTCAATAGTTGTATTTGACGACATAAATAGTCCAAATATCACACAATTTTTCTCATTGGGCAGACACAAAAATATTAACAGTTTTTACTTGTGTCAATCTTACAGTAAAGTACACAAACATTTACGTGACAATGTTAATTTTCTAATATTATTTAAACAAGACGATTTAAATTTAAAACATGTGTATAACAATCATGTGGGAAATGATTTTTCATTTAACCAATTTAGAAATCTCTGCCATCGATGCTGGGATAGGTCTAAATATGGCTTTTTTGTAATAGACAAGGAAAGGCCAAAGAATAATGGCAAATATAGATTTATGTTTGACCAATTTTATAGTGACCAAGGGCAAGGGTGTTGATGCCATCCACAATAAACCTCTTGTCGTCATCAAAAGAGAGCACCTTTTTGTTCATCGTTAATGTTTGCAGATGGTGGTTTGTGGATTTAATTCTTGTAACATTCTCATAGTAATCTTCCCCGGTTGCAAGACAGTGTAAGTAATGTTGGTGTCTTAAGAGATGTTTAACTGTAGCGTTGTCAGCTCCTTTTGCCTTCTTAACCTCTAGCTCATTTTGCTTTTCTTTTTCGTATAACCATTGTAAAGGAATGAAAGAGTATAATTTTGGCCTTAAACCACAATATTCATACATAATTTGACCATTTAATTCGTCTTTAAACTTGCCCGTAACTTTTTTGTTTTTATCAGAGTATAAGAAATGATCTTTACTATATGCAGAGGTGTCAAAACGGTCCAAGTCACATTGTATTTCCTTGTAAAAGTCCTCTGTTACTATAGAATAAAGAAGGCTGTCTGTGTCTGTCATTAAGAACTTTTTATTCTTAAATTTTGACATATAATTATAGTGGAAATCATACATTATTACTTTGCTGATATCCAAAATGGTCATTCCTAAATATATTGGTTTATCAAACTTTACAATTAATTTATTTAAATGCACAGCATGCAACTTGTTATCGAACATTTTGCTGCAGTCAAATCTTGGCTTTGTAACATACTTTGTTAACTTAGACTCGTCTACAAGATGTATATCACGAAACTTGCGTTGGTTCATAATTGTTCGACCAAAGAGACTGTTATTTAACAGTTTGTAAAAGTCTTTTTCAAAATCATGTTCAGCTTTTTGTCGCTTTTCAATATTAAAATTAATATAGGGGGCGAGCCATTTTGATTGTCTGAATTTTAAGATTCTGTGGTATTTTGTAACTACCAAACCCAGTTCTTCGTATTTTTTTAGTGCTTTATAATGTAAAATATATTTGGTTTTGTCATTTAAATTTGGTATTAATTTTCCATTCATTTTTTCTGGTGCGAGCGGGTAGTCATTATGCAAGTCGTGTAAACTTTTATCGTATTTTAAATCAACTTCCAAAATAAATCCAAAGTTTTCATTTTGATTGTATTTATAATCTTTCTCATTTGTCCATCTAAAGCCATCAACGGGCAACGACTCGCACATTGCTGTAGAGTATAGCGAGTTGCAGTCTAAGTATACAAGATAGGTGCTTTCTTGATTTGGGTCATAATGTTCGCCCATGTACTTATTGTTGGCTTTGGCATAGCGCGTGGAAATCATGCTTACACCGCCTCTAATGGCATGTTCTATAAACAAATGCATGTCAATGTCTTGAAATAATTCTAATTTTATGCCGGTCATTCTAAGACACGCCTCCCATGTTAGTCCAGGCAGTGAGTACATGTGGACAGGGTCGAGTTTATAATCCTTTAAACACAAGTCCCTAAATGTCTCAAACACATCAGCCAATAACAACACATCTGTTTTAAGGTATAAATCGTGATATTCTTTTAAATTCTTTATATTAAAATGATTCCATACGTTTTTAGCATGTTCATATTGTGCAGGAGATATACATTCTTTAGTTAGACTGCTGTAAAATGCCTCTATGGGTGGGAGGGGCTCTAAAAACTTTTCTGGTCCTGTCATGTATTCGTACGGAAATTCGCCCTTACATTGTAGTAGTGGATTGTCTATAAATCTAAACGTATTTAAATTGGAAGCTAATTTGCTTAAGGGAAGAGACAGAAAGTTGTATGAATCCAAAAATACCAAATCATCAACAGAGAACGAAATATACTTTTCCATGTCCTTGGCTATGCAATTCAATTTGCGATTGAATTTTCCCAAGTGTTGCATTATTAAATGACCGTCATAGTTTTTAAGATTGTGGAAGAATACTGGAATTTTCTTGGTTACTTTATAGTTTAAATTGCAAGCGTTGTGGGAGGGTCCTCGGAACTCGCCTGTTAGGTGGCAGTGGTCGCGCACTTTATCACACAGTAACGGTTGTTGGCATATGTGGCAGTGTGTAGAGTTTTGGAAGGATGCCTCTTGCTCTGCAGTCATTACAAGGGGAACATATACTCCCATCTGACTTTTAATAAAGTCATAAGTTTTAAATAACTTTTCGAAAAACACATCCATTACATTTTCACCGCTGTACAACTCTTCGTAAATAATTTTAGAATCTCTCACTACAACATAAGCAAATCCAGAAGGAGTGTGTTTGCCGCAGTTTATAAAACATTCGAAATCTGCATAAATCACAAAGGGAGCTTTAAGTTGATATTTGTAATTCGTAAATTGTAATGTATCTTTTTTAGACATTTGTACTCTTTGGGCATCAAAGGGTTTACAGTATGTTGTGTGACGTTGCAATATATCTTTGGTGCAAAAATGTTGCAAACAGAACTTGCAAAAATATTTCTTATTATTTTGTTTTGTAGACCGCAGCATTAACTTGTCAAAATCACGAATTAAACAGTAGTGTGATTTCTGACGTTGTTGTAAAAGCAGCAGGTTTACGTGCGTATTGCTATTTAGTTTAGTTATTCTCAATGGATATATTAATTGTCCTTCAATTCCATATACATTAACACTTATGTTATTTTGTTTTTCAAATTTATCAGTGTCGGATATTTTTACGGGATATTTTATATTTGTCATATTTAACTGGCCTACGTGTGGTTCGTAGTAAAATACTCGATTTGCATTTTCTTTACGATTCCTTGGTCTTAAGCTTGCTAAAACACTCCACATGAAACATTTATTATCACTATTTTTAATATTTAAAACAGCGTGTTTTGATTTTATATTTTCTGGTGTGGGGATGTATGATTTGGGAGTTAGGGGTTTATACTTATAAACATGCAGCTGCCAGTATTTAGTATGGTCATATATCCATCCACTGCCTTGGGCTTGATACTTGTGTAAAGATGTGTCGATTTTTAAAAGTGAATTTTCAATTTGTGTCTTTAATTGTGCTTTCTCAATTGATAAATTAGTTAAACTTCGAAAGTTAGCGATAGTTTCTTTATCAATTAATAATTCACCATTCTTACTAACTGTGTGTTTGATAAATTTCACTCTCCTAATAAGAATCCATTTGATAGGTAAAGGACATGATTGAAGGGTGTTTAATATATCCGCGGACTCGCCGTAAAACTTAAACACATTATAGGGTCGCTTGTCACATCGTAGGTGGTGGCGTTTCTTGTCACGGGTGATGACTCTCTTACACACATTACAAGTATAGTGGTTCTCTAGCATATGCATTTTAAAATGATTGTTATTATCAAATATTTGATGGCATTTTTTACAAATTTTAGGAATAACTTTGTGAACAAGTCGATAATGGCGTAATAAATTGCTTCTGTTGGAGTAAGACATAAAACAGACTGCACAGGTCAACATTTTGTGTTGAAATGACTGTAGAGATGTCATGCTCTGCTTTTTATAAACAAAATTACCATTTTAAAAATTTAAATACGATCAAAATTCAAAATATGAAGATTTAAAAAAAAAAACACAAATTCAAAATTGTTATAAAAACTAAGCCCTTTATCAAAAATCTGAGAAACTACTTTTTAGATAATTGTATAAAGTACCTACAAACCTCCAGAGTAAAAAAATCATATTTTAGACGAAATTATTTTAACCACTAAATTTTTCTAAGTCCAGAGTAAAAAAAGCATATTTTAGCCGAAATTATTTTAATCACTAAATTTTTCTAAGTCCAGAGTAAAAAAAACATATTTTCGCCGAAATTATTTTAATCACTAAATTTTAAGTTAAAATCTGCAACAGGTCTTGTTGATGCTGGGGCTGTAGGATATGAAGTGAGGACCCTGGCCTGCAACAGCTCTTTATATGGCCGACAATTCACACAATTTGTAAAATTACGCATCGGTTACTATGCATCGGTCGCTGTGTCCTTGGTGCCGATCTTGCAGAATCTCCTTCAAGGTTGATTGTCGCGCTAGTGGCGATAACCGAGTGCACTTCTAAGTTGTTTACATGTGTTGTTTATTTAGTGTGGAGTTATTTTTGAACTCGTGGATTTCTGCAAAGGATGTGTTAAAATAAATTTTAAAATAGGGTCAAAATTGGCAGTTCGACGGTGAATTTGGGATATGTAGAATTTATTAAAACACCAATAACATATCCAAATTTTAAATAAATCGGACAGTTAATAAAGAAGTTGGCGGCAGTATTTTTCAAAAATATTATTTAATTTGACCGTAATAGTGAATTTGGGAAATGTAAGTGGAATTTATTAAAACACTTGCCTAGGACAATAACATATCCAAATTGCAGACAAATCGGACTATAAACATTAAAGATAGTTTTTTAGAATTTGAAAATTAATTTTAAAAAATATAGAGGAGGGATGGGGATGGGGACAATATATTTAATATAGGCAGGGGTTGGACATTAGTACAGGCCAACAAGGAAACGTGAGTAAGGCGGGAGCTGGCGTCGGCGCAAAAACGGCTCCCCATAAGAATAACATGGGAAAAAAACGCCGATTGTGGCGTTAAACCCTCATTTCACCACTACTACACAATAACTTCTAAGTTGTTTACATGTGTTGTTTATTTAGTGTGGAGTTATTTTTGAACTCGTGGATTTCTGCAAAGGATGTATTAAAATTAATGCAAATTTTAAATGGGGGAAAATAAGGCAAGGGCCAAAAAGAAAATTTGTGTAGGGTAGGATCGGGCGTCGGCGCAAAAACTGATCCCCATAAGAATAACATGGGAAAAAGCGCCGAATAGTATGCCTCTTTCTCCTTTAGCCACTACTAACTACCATTTGGAGTAGGTGGGAGTCGGAGAGTTGAGTGAGTGTGGTGATCCGCCGATTCCCTGCATAGAGTAATAAATTACTTGTTCGACGTTACTTGGCATTTCAAGGATGTATATATGTCTTTACTCATATTGTTATATGTGAAAAAATCGTAAACTAACGAGTAAACTACTTTGCTTGATTAGGTGGCAAATATATAAATGGAGTAGACCAAAATTAAAACAAATATTAGCTTTAGTAAATAAAAAGTCTTTTAATTTACATTAAATTACAAGTACAAATAACTTTTATAAAGTAAGCCATTTACTTCTTGCGCTGGGTACCGAACCGTCCATTTAGGAATAAAATGTCATCTAGTTTATTTGGATTCAATCTATTTCTCCGATCATTCGTCATAAGTCCTGCTTTTTGTAGATTATGCGTTCGGAAGGCTCGGATGTTGCGGGAATACAAAGGTATTTGTGAGCCATTTTGGTCAAACTTGGATATATAATCTTCCTTTCGTCCCAAATAGCTAGAGGGTTCTTTTTCCTCTCCAAGTATGGCATGTTTAGATACTGGTTGTCAGCTACCAGTGCTGAGAAAGTTGACGTTTGAGGATTGGCTACCTATAAAAATGCACATTAAAATTACAACCAAGTTAACAAATTATGATTTATTACTTCTAGGGCCGGTTTTAAGCATAGGATACATAGGCGCATTCCTAGGGGCCCGCACCACACGAAACCAAATATAAAAGCCTCATTCAATCAAAACAATCTGCAATCTATAGTAAGACCCGCACCACTGATTTAGCCTAGAGGCCTAAATACCATAAATACGGCATGATTACTTCGATAAAGCTTGTAATTAATGTAGGAAATCATATTAATATTATAAATGTGAAAGTATGGATGTTTGTGCGTAACTCTGAAGTTCCATCACGTGAAGACTACTAGACCGATTGAGCTTAAATTTTGCAGAGAGGTACTTGATAGTCCTGAGTAACATATAGGCATATTAAAATTGTAAAGATCCTATAGGGCTATGCCCCACACGTTGGTTCGAAACGTTCGTATGTATTTGATTCAATTAAATAGCAAAACTTATTTTGGTTTATTACTTCAGCATACTTTATATTAACTTCTGGCTAAGTTACCAACTTGAATAATTCTTTAGAGTCTCTGACGATTGATTGATGTTTTCTCTTTGACCAAACTTGCCCCATAATGAATTTAACTTTAATTTGGCTACTGATCTAAGTCCCCCATTTTTAGAAATTTTATCTTTATCCATTTGAATAACCTTACGCTCAAAGAAATCAGAAACACACTTTTCTTTATCCTCCTCTGTCTTACACCAGCTAGGATAGCCTGAGGCTTCCTGCTTTACTTTCAAAATTTATTTATAAAATCTGTAAACAAGTATCCGTTTTCATATGTGGTGACTTCGTACTCCCACAACTCGTACATGTCCAAAATCACATAGCCCTTTTCTACAGATTTTCTAATCTCATTCATTTTCCAGGTCCAAACTAACGCTATTTCCTCACTCACATGAAAACATTCCCCTTGGTTTAAAGTTTCCCCACAAGTTCTACACAATACAAAGATCAATTTATTATTCATTGTAGCGGGGAGTACGGGATGATACAACCCAGATAGCAAGGAAAATTTGCAGAACGTTTGCAAAACATTTTCAACCGCAAACCAAAATGTTTGTAGAAAATATGCATTGCAAACATGTTTGTTTGCGAAGAACTTTCCGCAAGTATGGAAGTCTACACTTGTCATATTTGCAGAAAGTTTTCACTGAATGTTTGCGGAAAATTTGCATTTCATATTTGTAGCAAATATGCAAGGAATGTTTGTGTAAAGTTTTCACTGAATGTTTGCAGAAAACTTTCACTGAATATTTGCAGCAACTATTCAAAAATTGTTTGCAGAATGTGTTCATGATAGTTTTCTGCAAACTTGCAAAATAGGTTTGTGGCACATTTGCAGTGGAATATTTGCAGCTAATATTCATTGCTAACATGTTTGTTTGCAAAATATTTTCTGCAAATATGCAAGTCTACACTGTTCACACTTCTAGCAATTTTGTAGTGGATGTTTTCATTGATCTTACATGTTTATATGATGGTTTGCAAGTTTCCTTTGTAACTACAAAATTATTAATGATGCTGCCAACCAATAATAGTGATGCAAGATTGAGTTAAAATTCATTTACACTGTTTTTTTTTGTTTTTTTTAGCAACAGCATCATACATTGTCTTAGCATATTGGAACTGACTGTTAAAATTTTGATGGTTATTCAACATTCAAACAAAATTAAATATTTGAGATTCACTTAGTATAGTTTATCATACTATCATAATAAACAAATTTATTGTGAATCATAGATTATGACCAAAAGTTACCTGTGACCCAAAACCCTGAAATGTTGCCTACTATACATTTTTAAACACTCCATAATTTGTTTGTAAGCATGATTGATATATCAACAAAAATATTTGAAAATATTTATGTGGTGTTTTCTATAACTAGAATAAGTCAATAAAATACATTTTAAAGCTTTCACACACCTACTTAACTTTACATGATTTAATCTTAATAATTAAATTGCCTTTTCCGGCAAATGAAAAATATAAAAATTCAAAGTAAGGGAACTTTATCAATAAAAGGAAATGGTAAAATAAACATAATTTGATATTTTGAAAATTTTTATTTATTTAAAATATGTTATAGGTAACTAAAGGAAAGCTATACAACATTTTATTTCCTACTTACGTCCGCGCCATGTGACTGCTGTTTCCTTACACCTTGTTCACTGAAACAAATAAAAAAACGTAATCAAACAAATTTACATTCTGTTAAAAAAATCTTGAGAGGGGACTCCAGTCCTCTGCTTCTACCTGCTTATTCTCCCATTAGACCGATGTTAACTTTCAAAGCCCATCCCTCCTCATCCTATATCAATGATTAGACCGATGTTAACTTTCAAAGTCCATCCGTCCTCATCGGATTATCCTAAATCAAAGATGTATTGTTCATTTTAAAGAGCAAAAAAATTACATATAGGCCTAGTTCATCCACAAAACATTGTAAATATTTAACATTTTAGAACTTTGTTGAATGATTATTTGTGATATAGAAATTTTGCTCACTGAGATATCTAGGTATTTTTTGCTCTTCAAAATGAGCCTTATATCAGCGATATCGGACTATCCATTTTGGAAGGACGGGCTTTAAAAGTTAGTAATATTTGCCTTATGGGGGAAGCAGATAGAAACATAAATAGTTTTGTGACTGGAGCTTAAACATTAAAAGTAAGTCAGTTAACAATATTCTGAACAGTGAAGAAGCCAGGATTTTTTTACTGATGGTAGGTGGGGTCAAGCCCTCGAGGAAGGTCTGGGGTACATGAAATACACCCCAGTAAAGTGAGGGGAGGGGAATACCTCCATAAAAAAGTGTACTACTGGAAAACAGATTTTATGCTATTCAATAAGACATTAAATCATTTGCATAGACCGCTAAATAGAGACAAAGTTTATCTTTTTTCTATCGTAATCATACAACAATGGAAGGGTGCGGGTGCATACAAATTATCTCCAGCGCTTCAATTTTCTGGAAAGGGTGGTTAGGCCAGTGAACTGTTGCCTGCTCAGTGGCAGGAAATCCCCACAAAATCCCAGAAATAACACAAAATAACACAACAAAAACCAGCCCTAAATTATGAACATTGAATTTAACTACCAACATTTATATAAACTTACTTTTGTACAATTCTCGTTTTGGCCTGATTAAGGAATCCTATCATGTGTTTTTTGGTAGCCTCAGTTGTCGTTGGGAACCACTCATCACTGTATCTAGAAATACAAATGCAAAAGCCTGTTTAAATGTCTGGAAAGTGACTATTTTGAAAACAATATAGGCTAAGTTAAAAAGTTTTTTTTACAAATTTCATCCCAACTTTTTTTTCTGATAGTAGACCATTGGTACTTTATTTTACAGACTTAAAAAAATCAAACTCCGAACTTCATACTATCAATGAATTAATTGCATTTAATTTATTGCTAATGATTTTGTTATAATTTGTTAGTACAAATTTAACTATTTTCAAGATTTTAACATTTATTGTATTGTGAGATAATACATTATGAACTACCATACAGAGTATTACAAAGAACTGGTGCTATGAACCATTTTGATGACTATTATCTACATAGGTATTATACAAAATTCCTTCTTTTTGTTCACTCACTTTCTAAAGATAATACTTAAGCAATTTTGATGATTATTTTTTTATTTAAAAGATAATTTCAAGTTTTAAGCTATTGTCGAGCCAGAATTTTGATTTAGGCCCCAGGGCTCTGCCTCACGGGACTTCCAAGTTCCCATATTAATCATATGGAGGAGAGTTTTATTTGGTTTATTCACATATGTTTTTCTTGATTCAATAAACAGCTGTTACAAGGATCATATCAGCAAAATATTGCGGGGGAGCAGCTCGTAGTTATAAATAATAATTACTGGTAACACTAATTATTTCTCTTGAAACATCTTTTCATGCATGTCACTACACCTAGTTATCTATAATTTTTTTCTTCTTTTATAAATATAATCATTTGTGTCAAAATTTACTCATATGACTATCAATTAGGTAGCCTATTTATTTCTCATTATATTTATAAGGTCCTGCGGACTTCTGTAATGCTCCTTTTCCTTATCGTAATTTTCATGCGGCGTCGCAGATTTTTCTGTAGGGTACACTGGAGCCTTAATTCCACCATCAGTGTACAATTGACCAACAGGTCCCTGATGTTGCGTTGAAAAAATTAATTATAATTCAGCAGGCCCTACACGTTATTGAAGATAAGATATAGGATTATAAATACTTTATAAACAATTGTTAAAACATGTTAATTTATTAAGGGGGTGCTACCATTTGACCGTAAAGACACTTGCCCGGATGACAATTTGATCGAAATTTCAAATATTAATAATTATTAATAAATAGGTAGGTGAAACCAACTTATCGACATGAAACTTCTCTGTATTACCATATGATCAACATTAAAAAATTAATAGTTATTAATAAAAAGAGGGCTGAAACCAAAATTGTTATTTATTTCAAATATATTATAACATTTTATTTCCTACTGAAGTTATCGACATGACACTTGCCCAGATGACCATATTATCGACAATCGGATGAGCTCACGAAGTGAGTGAGATAGTGAGTCTCAACTAGAACTCATTACATTTTACCGTAAAAATACCAAAATTATTACATTCAACTCTAAGTACCTACAACCTACTATAAGCGGTTATAAGTACGGTACCTACTTTTACTAAAAAAAACACGTTATTTTATATAACATGAACAAAAAATTAAAAGAAAAAAGAAAGATATAAGTTAAGGCCTACGCTATCATGCATAATTAAAACAGCTAAATTATGTTGATTTAATTTTATTGTCAATAGACCAAATATAATAAACTTGTAACAGGAGGTTGAAACTACGACACATTTATTTTAAAGGGTACAGTACGATAAGCGTCCAAAACAATCGAATACAAAGTATTCGCTTACCACATATGATTAAATACTATACCATATGATTGATACACCGATAACTATATTCCCATTCGATTGTTGCTATAATTTTTAATACTCCATAACGAAGTGTTTTACTTTACAATAAGTTAACTTAATCTAGGTCAATAGTGATAAGTTAGGTTAGCTTAAACTAACCTAACCTAACCCCACAGAGCACTGTTTTTGTCATGGTTCAGATTTTTCACTTTGTTTATAACCAACTGTTACCCGCGGGCTTTTGTATTTTTGTATCAGCTCAAACAAAAATTAATCCATAAGGAATACCTACATGGGAACTTTGTCACGGTCTCTGGCGGAGTAGGTACTAAGGTCAGATCAGGATGAAAACCATTTAGTTTTCTGCGTAAAGAATCAGTGTACAAAACTTAAACTCCCTCTAGGTAAATAGAAAGTAGGAGAATTTGTGAGTACGGTAAGTGAGTCAGTCAGTGAGTGAGGGCTATGCCTTTGATAACTTAGGTACTATAGATATTCTCATCTGCAATATCGATGTATCATATAGTGGTTGGTTTATATTTTTATAGGCTAAGTTATTTGATTTTTCTGGTGGACACTTATCGTACTGCACCCACACTACATACGTTAGTAATGCACCATTAATGGCGAATTCTTATATATTGTACCAACAACCACTGTATTTTTAAAGCGGTTAACTTATCAATTCCACCCAAATAAAAAGGTTGAAACTTAAATAATAGCAAAAAAACCTTGCTAGTTTGCGAGTTGCTATACAAGTTAAGGAAAGATTATGCCCTGGAAATATTAAGGCCTAATCAAGAACAATATTGTAAATGTTGTTGAATGAGTTAGGCCTAGTTAATCGTACTCTCTCAGCCGGAATGTTTTAAGGCTCAACACAATTTATCGGAAACACTTGAATATATCTATTCCAATCCATGAATTCCAAGTAACTTAGGTAGTTTTAACTTTCACACTTTAATACACGTTGCTGGACTACCTTTATATAGGCTATCTAATCGTTCGTCTTTGAACAACAGTGAAGCAATTTTCGTAAGATCTTTGAGAAGTCTGCAAACATAAATGATACAAACTTACCAATCACGACACATTTCAGAATTTTGTGCAATTTTTTTCTAGTCTTGAGGTACTAAAAGCAAATTATAATTCCTCACCTTAAAAAACTAAATTAGGCTTATAGGCCTAACTTAAGAGACTATAAGTTAATCTTAATACACTCTAACTAATGATTAAAATCATTAACTTAGGTATTTATTTATTAAATATGGGTTTTAAAATAGTTTAAAAACAAATCAAACCTGACAAAGTTTGCAAATATCTGACTTATTTTCGGAATCCCGTGTCCTCTGATTACTCTAAATAAGCATATATTCAGTAAACAAATGTTTAATTCTTTAATTCATCCTTTGTTAATCAACTGCTATGGCCATAACATAACCTCCAATTCATTCATTACTTAGCAATTCAGTATCAAAGTTCATAGAGCGCTCTACGATCCTTGAAACAGTATAGGTACTTAACAGTTTATAAATATAAATATTTCATTTGCAAACACACGGTGAACACAAAACTATGTTTTGACATTACAGTCCGTTAAAATTTGGACCGGCAGTTTCCCAGCTGTAAGTAGAAAACCAAATTTGAGTAGGAAAAAGCGCTAATATTAAAATAACATAGCTGGGAATTCCACTTACCTTGAAACAAGATGAAAGTTACTAAAGAAGCCACTATAAAAAAAACACAACAACGATACTCAACAAAACTTTAATTTCAAAACTTCACCCATTGAAACAGTGGTTTTGTAGTCGTAGAATAGCCAGGAAAAATAAGATGGCGACGACGCACGTCAGTTAGCGCTAGCGAAGTGGCGGATTTAGTAACTTCGGAGCGCACTCGGGCAACAACGCGGCACCTTTAGTAACTACGACGAAGTTCCGCGGAAGCAAATGTGTAACAAACTTCTTGCAAATAATACTGGAAGTATTCAAGAGTGAACGAAAAATGAACCAAACGCATATTTGCAGCACACTTTCTTGCTATCTGGGAAGTTGTAAGGAGCTAGAATCTTATATTTCAACAATCCCTCTACTTCAATACCTTTCTCTCGACACTCTTTTCCAACGTAAATGATAGGGTGTCCAACGGGGTACTTACAATATTTATTTACAAACGGATAAAGGGAGCAAACATCAACATACTGTATCATTTCTCCCTCTTGAAGCGGGGGAGGGGGGAGCATTTTAGCCTCAGATACCAACTGCAGCGGAGGGAGGGTTTTACATTTTGTGGTGTTGATGGTTATTGGGGGGTTAAAACTGAAGTTAACCAAAGAGGTGAATGACTATTTAGGCGTGCTAGCTCTGCTACTAACTATGATCGGTTGCTTGATTTACTTGTTGGTAGGTTACTGGGAAAAGCTGCTGCAGTCAAATACCAACCCTTTATTACAAACTAATTGAATAATTGATTGGAAACGTTGATGGGCTACCAGAGGGCGGAGATCTTTTACCCAGAACCAGAAAGAGCCATGCAAAGCCAGCTTTGATTTTTTATAACTAACATGAGAATAAACTAAACCTTCCAAACATTGACTGAGCTTAGAAAAAACTAAAAACCTGGTGAACTATTAAGGACAGGAGTCCCTGGCAATAAATTATTAGTCCTACATTTCCTGGCGTTGGGGCGCAAACCAATAAGGTTAGCCCCCCTAAGAAGGAGTTTAGCCTTCTGAATGTTATTTGCGTACTTTCAATTAGTAGAGTAGAAACCATCTTCAGTTTTGAAAAGTGGTGCAAATTGCGGTTTATGATAACTGTACAGCGCTCAAATAATACAAAAAAAAATATATATGCCGGTATTGGAGCCTATTCCGAATTGATGAATTCAGTGCTAGCAATCTCGATCACAATAAAAAATGGTAAATTGTAGCGTAATATATCAAGCATGAAAATTGTCACATAGCAAAATTGTAATGAGAAAAGTCGAGAATACCTGATTTCAAAAATTACTGGATTTATTGGAGTCTATTGCAGCTTTGAACAACTGCAGACGTAGCGGTGGGAAGTTACACAAATCCTGGGCACGAAGAGGGCCTCACAGCTTGGTGGGAATAAGGGCCTCACTGCTAGGGGGTAGAAGGCGCCTTCTATCGGGAGTCGATGCGGAGCAGTCAGATGTAAATGAGATGAAGCTGAGTGACGTATGTTGTCGTAATCATTTGTAGAAATTAACAAAAAAAGGGCTCTTCTGCCTCATGATTAAAAACACAATATCTTGTATGTTTGACAAAAATAAAATAAAAAATAAAACACTTGGCATTTTCTTCCTTGCCAGATAATAAAGCAAAATAATCAATTTTAATTCAATATTTACAATACAAATAAATGTTATGGGCTTTAAACTTAAAAGGCTTGATATGCCTGCTTGAATAGACTTGAAATTACTTGAAAGTTGAAAATAGAACTATTGTAAAGGTTATATTTGAATTGAAAGCAGATTGAAAGTTATTTGAGTTAAGAAACTTAAATTGAATTCATCAGATGAACACTGGAGCACACACGAGCGTATAGAGAAATTGTAATTTAATACTGGTAAAAAGAAAACCACGTGAAAATGCGTAAGAATGAGCAACCGCGAGACACGGGAGTCACTACCGGTAGACCATATGCGAAACTAAATTTTGTTCGTTACAAGATCATAGCGTCCCTTCCCCCTCTCTTGAATATTTAAAAACTGACCAATCAGCGAAGGGCGAAGGGCGCACTATCGCAAAAATATTTGAGTGAGTGTCTAAGGAAACCGTTCGTCTGACATGTAGAATACAGTCCACCTTCCATCTAAAGGAATCCTACAACTTAAAACTAATACTTAGCATGGTATAAATGGTGATGTGGAAACCGGTTAACGTCTCTCTGGTGCTGAGGTTGAGGTAAGACTAGGGTTGTTAAATATTTCTGTACCGGTGACTTTGGCGCTAATATTTGTTCGGCACTAAAGGAGCTGGTGCCAGGAAATTGTTCTGACCAGCTCCAGTGACTTCGGTGACAGTACGAATTCACTCGCTCAAAAGTCGCTGTCACTGTTTGGTTGTTTCAATGTATCCCCGCTAGGTTCGTGGCGCTGTCGCTGGAGCTGGAGCTGGGCGCTGGCGCTGGCACTGGTCACTGTCACCGGTCGCCGTTTGGTTGTTTCGAGGTCGTGGCGCTGTCGCTGGAGCTGGGAGCTGGAGCTGGCACTGGTCACTGTCACTTGTCGCTGTTTGGTGGTTTCGAGGTATCGCCTCTAGGTTTGTGGCGCTGGCGCTGTTTGGAGCTTGGCGCTGCCGCTGGGCATAGACGAGATGGACGAACTACGAACCAGCGCCAGTGACTTCAGTGACAACACGAGCCCGCATTGTTCATGCAAGTCGCTGTTGTGCGTTTACTAACTAAAGCGCTGTTAATACAATTTTCCGATGACTGTTATTTGTATAATTAAGTAGTCTTTTTACAAGCTTTCTTTATTTATGATTTAGTAACAACTTTATTATTTACTTCTAGGTAATTAATATTTTTTTAGTGATACTCCTAAATGTTTTCGTAGTTAAATGAGAATTTGTAGTTGTACTAAGAATTTTAATTATTACTTGTTGTTCCTATTTTATGAAATATATTTAATTCTAATGCCAATAAGTGAGCTGTTGATTCCTTTTAAGGTCATGATTAACTTTGATAAATAACACAGTGTCAAAAAGGGGTAATTTATCGCTGGAGTTGTTACGATGAACTGCGGGAGTAACTGGTGCCAAGTCACCGGTAAAAGTAACTGATATTTCTTTGGCGCTGTCACTGAAGTCACTGATCCAGCAAAGTCACTGGATCGCACATCTCTAGGTAAGACGGGGGACGGAGGAAGATAATTCCAGAAGCTTCCCGGTGCAAGCGACACAGCTGTTCGTGTGACGAAACGGCCGATTCGGACATGAGAGGCAAGCACCAAACTGCGATTATGGAGCTCGCCCATCCCGTTTTGAGACAAAATGCCTAGTCGTGACGTTAAACGTCACACTCTTCACATTTATGATATGTTTTAGATGCCTGTCCTACCTCCAAATAAACGGTATCAGGAAACTGACACATACTTTCTCCCTTTTAGCCCAACTGTAATGAATAAATTACTTTTTATTTACTAAATATAGAATACAAAGCACGGTCGAATGTACAGAAAATCGTGTAAACAAGTCATTTTAAAAAACATCCACCCAAATCCCTGCTTTGGAAGCCCTACAGAATCCATTGCTACTCTCGTGGTTTTAAGAGGGGAAATGCCCCCTATTCCCCCCCAGTGTTATTAAGGGGCACATATTTCGAATTTCCTTTGTTTGTCAATGCTAACCTTGACAAGCATATCAAGTTTGAACGAAATTGATCAGAAAATAAGAAAGAAATAGTAATTTTTATATTCACCATAAGAATAACATAGGATAACGTACTGCGTTTACCGCAAAATTTAAATTTCAATTTTCTCCGCAACGAGCAATCGTAGAATAGTAATTAAAAAAACAAATTTATTTAGTTTTTGAGCTCTTTTTAATGGGGAATATTAATATTTTTTTATATTTATGTTTTTCTATGAGAAATAAAAAAAACTAAATTTTTAATGTTTTAAGTCCTGTAATTTCTGAACCAGAATTTTTACAGAAATGCAGGTGGTGTCATTTTGTTGGAGTACTAAAGTTCTACAAACGACTAAAGTTTAATTAAAATCGTTAGAGCCGTTTTTGAGAAATTTTGATTTTTCATGTTTTTTGGCGGTTTTTGGGGGATATTTACCCTTAAAAATAAAAAAAATTAAAACAACACCTGGAGATATCGTGGATTAGTACCTACATACCAAATTTCATCAAAATCGGCCCATTTGTTAGGGCTCTAGCTCTGTACACATCCACACGCACACACACACACACACACACACACACACACACACACACACACACACAGACACACAGACATCACGTAAAAACCACTTTTTTGGGTTCAGGAGCACCAAAACGAATATGTCCACTAACAACTCAAATTCGAAAAATTTGACAAAAACAATACTTTCTCCATATACTATGTATAGGGGAGAAAGTAAAAAGGAATCTATAGGATTGAGTGGAAGTGTGTTTAGAATGGATAGTTGGTTCAAGTGATTTAGTTTATTATCTTTCTTCAATTTATTAAATTCACATTCCCACATCTCTACAACCTCATAGCTATTCTATTTGGAAATTTTGGACTTGGTTCTCGTGTTCCGGAGATGGAAACTGTCTGAAGGATCCTCCTGCAGAGGTTCTTCTCTGCTGTATGGATAACATTTGGGACACCCGTGTCAATAACACCCGTGAAACTCATAAATTCTCTCACTGTCAAACCCATCAACTTTCATTTCATAAAGTTTTACTTCTTTACCTCGGCCCACGTGCTCAATCTTCAATCCACCTTTCTTCTCTTCCCATGTCAACTATTGTAAAGCAATGGATGATTGATCGTCTGTCAGTCTGTACCCGTTTTAGGAATCAAACCTATTGTGTTTGGTTTTAGAAAGTTACGGCGAAAAGCTAAGTTACATGCACTGGCGATTGTTATAGCTTCGAGGAACGGGTCTACGTTACATTGTTCAAGAAGCAAGGCTCTAAATTATATACACACTTGAGTTAAAATCTCCACGTCTGAAATACAATACTCCAAGATTTCTTTTTTAAAATCAAACACATAGTCTTCAGCGTCTCGTTCATCGTACCATTTCTCAAAGTCCTTGAAGGATTTTTCAAACATTTACTCTGGGGAATAATACTTTTTTCAGGCATCGGGCCTACATAATTTTGATTTGCCAGAGTGTTAAAAAGATGCAGGAAATAACCTTTCTTTTTCTCGGGAGGCAGGTCAAAGGCTTTAGACGGAGTGCAGCGAGGGCCATTGGCAAGTAGCTAAGTGAGTCAACAAATCTTACGTTGGCTACTTCAATCAAAATAGCTTTAGTTCCCCGAGGAGTTATTTTTGGTGTAAATTTAGTTTCTTCCATGGTGTACTGTAGAATAAATTGGAAATCAAAACCTTGCCCTAGTGGGCAATCACACATACATCTTTAAATTCCTTTCGAACTTCCATTACATAGTCCATGAATTGCTTTACTGGTTCTTTTTAAAAGACTCTTTGCCTCTCAGATCAATTTTGACACTCACCCCCGAGTAGTGTTGGAAGGGGACTTTTGGCTCACTTGATTTATGGCTTCCGGTCACGTGACCGGAAGCGCTGAGTCATGAAAGACGTCATCTGAGGCTGAGCCAGTGACGTAGGCGGTTTTGTGACGTAATGAGGTAAAGTTCAAGGTCACGGGGAGGGTGTTTTAAAAAAGTACTACCTCGCACGCGTAAAATTCGATTGTGATTTGATAGTTAATCGATAATAAATATCGAATGAAAACAATCGAATGGACCAATCGAATTATACGAGTGCGAGGTAGTACTATTACAAAAATAACTTTATTTTATTAACAATGTTTGTTCTTAATTACAATACGAAGCTTCCGCCGATGTTGGTTAAAATCGAAGTTGATGATGCCGACGAGTCGCGATCATCGTGTTTTTTCCTGATGAAAGAAGGTAGATACTTCGATCCCTGCGCAGAGTCCATGTTGTTTTTTGTTGCGTAAAGTTCCAAAGATAAATCGTAACCAGATGTTATGATAAGTTTTAACTCTTCACTAAAAACCTCGAGGTCTTGGAAAGTCGCCAGATAAATGGAGTCATAATGAATACACCTAATTTTGATGGGCATTTCAAAAGAGAGCTCGATGTACACTGGTCAAGAGCTGGAGGTGTACTGACTATTCGCTAGTTAACGTTTTTTTGTATTAAACGAACTGTGGGGCGGACGGCAGGTGGCAGGTGGCAGCTGGTGCGAGGCAGATGGTTGCTACTACATCCACCATCATTAGTCAAACCCTATCAGAGATGACATTATTGCTTCTGCATCAGAAGATATTGTGCTAGAAACTTCATGTACTTGTATTTCATCATTTATATTGTCAGCTTGCTCAATATTAAAAGAAGAACATGTGGAAGAAACAGTAGTGCCTTGTATTGGCGAATCCATGTGAACTATGCAAGAGCCGCAGGTATACTGAAGTGATACAAGCATGTAGGATAGACACTCGCCTTTACCCCCCACCACACCAGTTTCCCCCACCAAGTTGTCACATCGCATAATAACTACGGGACATGCATTAGTTAGAGTCTAGCTGTGACTCTGTGAGGATCGTAGCTCCGTAACTAAAAACATTAACAATTCTTGCTTGACACTGTTTTTACGCAATCATAACAGTCACTGTGATCTAATTTATTGCATGTACTCATATGATGCATCTTGCGTAGCAGACAACTTGCTAAACACCAGTTTCCCCCACCAAGTTGTCACATCGCATAATAACTACGGAACATGCATTAGTTAGAGTCTAGCTCTGACTCTGTGAGGATCGGAGCTCCGTAACTAAAAACATTAACAATTCGGCGTCAAGCGCTGTTCGAGCGGGCAAACAGCTTGTCAACTACGCGTGATGCTTATTGGTTTATTCAAGGTCACATAACTTCGGGTCACCAGAGGAGAAGTCATCCCGGTGGTTCTGGGTGCTTACTACTTGAATTAAACCCATTGTTGATGCTGTTAACTTTGGAGAGGTTATTTCCATACAACTCGTTAAAAAAATAATTGAAACGTGGAGAGCTATCGACCGTAAATCACTTTACCGTTTTTCAAATAAGTTGACGATTAAATTTGTTTATAGCTTTTAGTTAGAAGCAAACCTGCGTAATCAGCAGCTATATTGTTATTCTTATGGGGAATAAGAAACTTGTGATGTCTTGCTTGTTTATGAACATAAATTGGTATGTTACTTTATCTAGCGGTAATACATTGGTATTTAAATAAATATCTGATTTTTGTGGTCCTTGATGTTTTTGTTATGGAGAATAAATAAAAATTAATATCTCGCTAGTTTATGAAGGTGCTTTGATGAAAGTTGGTAAGTGACTTTATGAGGTAGTGAAGTACCATTTGAAACTAGCTGAGTGTGCTGGTTTGCTGCAACGGGGGTATTTACAGTTTATACTTTTAACGTCCCACAAAACTCTTCATTTTTTACATATAAATTTGGAAATAGTCAAATTGTAGTTTTTTCCATTGGATTCAGTTTAAAAGAACACACAATTTGGTATTTTGATAATTTCTCTACGTCAATTGGTTTCCGAGATATTGAAAGTGCTAAACACAGTACGTTGTCTAATGTTATTCTTATGGAGGAAAAGTAAAATATAATATCTCGCTTATTTATGAACGTATACTGACGAAACTTGGTATAGGCCTCTTCACCCATTACGTATTAATACTTCGCCGACCACAGTGGGTCAAAACAGTAATCTAGCGGGACAAAAATCAGGGAGTGATAAAAAAATAAACAAATAGTCTTAAAACCACTTTTACTTATTTAAATACATAAAAACACACATTTTCAGCTATATACATTAATATACAGTTTCACGATATTTACAGGGACAAGTTGCTCAATGCCGTCAACACCTCAGAGTCACTGTAACTTGTTTCAGAAAATCCCTTCTGTGGGCGGCCGCGATTGCTCGAACATGTAGAGGTACTTGATGACGGAGAATAAAGAAAAAGTGCTGTTCTTTTTGTTAAAATGTCCCACAATCCTATGGCAGGAAATCCACTTTTTCTTAAGCACTTTTAAAAAACACTTGACTTTGAATCGAATTTCTTGTTTAAATTCATTTGACGGATCTCGAATTTGAAACTTGTTATGTAAGTATTCACATAATAAATCTTTTCCTTCAGAAAAGTTTTGGAAGGGTGGATCGATAGTTCGTAATTTCTCAAATAGTTCTCTCTTGGTTATGAACAGGGCTGCACCTAAAAAAAAGCACTACTTGTTAAACGGCCAACGTACTTAGGATTTTCTAACTTGTTAAACAATAAACGGTATCAGGAAACTGACACATACTTTCTCCCTTTTAGCCAAACTTTAATGACAAAAATATTTGTTATTGACTAAATATAGAATATGAAGTATAGATAAATGTACAGAAAATTGTCTAAAATAGTTGTTTTCAGAAATATCCACCCAAATTGCTTTTTTGGAGGCACTTTTTTCTTAATGTTGCTACACACAGTAGTTTTGAGAGGGGAAATGCCCCCTTGCCCCCCCCCCCCAGGGTTAAATAGCAACACATTTCGAACATCATCTGTTGGTCAATGCTAACTTGACCTGCATATCAAATGAAATTGATCAGTAAATAAGAAAGAAATAGTTATTTTTGTATTCCCCATAAGAATAACATTGGACAACGTACTGTGTTTACCGCTAAATGAAAATCTCAATTTTCTCCGCAACTAGCAATCGTAGAATAGTAATTTAAAATACTAATTTATTTAGTTTTTTGAGCTCTTTTTAATGGTGAATAGTAATCTTTTTTAACATTTATGATTTTTTATGAAAAATCCAAAAAAGTGAATTTTTGATGTTTTAAGTCCTGTAATTTCTGAACCCGCATTTTTCCAGAAATGCGGGTGGTGTCATTTTGTTGGAAACCTAAAGTTCTACAAACCACGAAAGTTTAATCAAAATCGTTAGAGCCGTTTTTGAGAAATTTGGATTTTTCATGTTTTTTGGCGGTTTTTGGGGGATAATTACTTTTAAAAATCAAAAATTCAAAAAAATGAAAAAAACGCCTGGAGATATCGTGGATTAGTACCTACACGCCAAATTTCATAAAAATCGGCCCATAGGTTAGGGCTCTAGCTCTGTACACATCCACACAGACACACACACACACACACACACACACACACACACACACACACGGACACACACACACACACACAGACAGACATCACGTAAAAACCACTTTTTTGGGTTCAGGGAGCACCAAAACGAATATTTCCACTGACAACTCAAATTCGAAAATTTTTACGAAAACAATACTTTCTCCATATACTATGTATAGGGGGAGAAAGTAAAAATAATCCATCGCTAAAAAGCCTTTTTATTACTGGTTTCCTAATCCATTGACATGTGCTTTAGCTTTGTATGGTTATTTAATTATTAAAGAGCTAGTACATATTTTTTACTGTGAATATTTAAATTATTTGCCTACTTTTACGGTAGCTTATTAAATATTAGTATACTAAATAAATATTGAAGTAGAATATGTAAGCAACAATGTTTTTTCTGTGCAGGATATGTGCATTTTCTCAATAACAATGGGGGCTTTTTCATGAGAGCTATTTTTATTACTGGTGAGTGAATTAAGTGTGGTTAAAAATTGTAAAAATATATTCAATTAAGAAGAGTAAAACTAAAATCATTGTATAATGAATTATGTTTTTACAAAAGGTGATGTAGGTCTATGCAAGTTTAATTTGACATAACCTCATAGAGGTTTTTAGGAAAAGCTATAAATTTATTAAGTTTACCTACCTTGAAATCCTATATAGTTAACTGTTAAAGATAACAATCAACTTGTTTAATAAAAAAACATCCTGATACTTGTATTGCACTGTAGCGAAAATCAACCAATAATAGTTTACTATTGGGATTATAAATAAATTAAACATTTTAAAAACTTTAATACACCAGATTTTTATAAGGTTCTGATCATATAACCTGTCATATATGTAAATAAAAACGTGTATGAATTTAATGAGTAAATTAATGTAATCTAACATTTTTTGTTATTGAAATATCATTGGAGCCCACGATTTTGAATAAGTGCAAATGAAAAACATTTGATATCGATTGTTCTTTAATGAAACTAACAAATATTTTGAAAATCAAGTTTGCTATTAAAGTTTGTACGCCAACAAATCTACGTACAACTACTCCAAAATTTAGTATTGCAGGGTAATCCTATAGTATTTTTTCTTTACAAATTTAAAGTTGCAAAAAGTAGCAGCTAAAACACGAATTTTTGGATTGTGTACAATCCGCCCTTCATGGAAATATATAATATTCAAGGTTCTGGTAGGTTCCTTGAAACCTTTACTCTAAAACACTTTGTAACACATTTATTTTTAAAGATTAAGCAAAAAAATCTTCACATTAAAAAAATAATCAAAACAGGAACACTGACTTACCTTTGTGTTTCTTATCCATTGTATTAATAATAAAATAATAACCTATTTGAAGAACATCACATACTGGGGTCCTACACAGCGACTAATTGACAGCGACAACTTTAACTACTGACCGGCTCCCGCATTATCTGAGTATTTGGCCTTATCTGCACTCCGCCCAATGACAATGCAATTATAATAATCATTGTTTTGACTCTTTTGACTATTTGTTTATTTATATTTTATGTCCTTTTGTTAAATAACAATATTTCTGATAGGCATTTTTGTCCAGCTAGATTATTAAAATTGGCCCACTATGCGACGTTCGACGTCTTGGCCGTATTTCACAATGATATATAATGGGGGCAGCTCACACTAAAGTAATAATACGAATACGTAAATGCAAAATACCTCAACTAGCTACACAACATAATTATTTTAGTTACAACAAAAGGTACCTAAATTAAATATGAATAGAGATAGAGAATCCCAACCTGTACTAGCGTTCAGCAAAACAAAACAAGTGGGAGAGTTAATTACCTAGTAGAATGCAACCGGTGCGCAACCCATTAAATCAAGCTGTCAAGGGAACGCCCCGCGCCAGCTGTTACACGCGAAATTAAAAACCTCACTAAATCAGCCGAATTTTGTTTTTATGTCTAGAGCTGCATTACACAACAAAATACCCAACCAAATTACCCTGTGTCGGGAAAATTACCCGCGCCCTCCCGCGGGCATATAAGCGAGTGCTCCGGACAGTTCCTTAGCAGTCGTCGATCTAAGTCGAGACTGCTCCCATGCAAGTGACCTGCGTATTAAAGTGCGAGGACAATTGCAGTAGCGGGGTAATGCGGGGGGAGGGCGCCCCCCTCGTAAGATCTCGCTACCTGGGTTCTCTTTCTCTCTCTTTTCCTTCTCTTTCACTCTGTCTTTTCCTGCATGTTATATTGCTGCTTTATTAGTCTGGCTATAGTAGTTAGTTTCTTCCTTGTCTTTCTTTTCTTGCATGCTAGGGTCGCTGCTTTTGCTTTCAGCTTGTGTATTTAAAATCTTCCGCATGTCTTTGCTTTTCTTAACTGTATTGTAGTATGCTGATAAAAGCGAAATTAAAACCTCATCAAACTCAGCCGAGGTAATTTCGCGTCTCCTATATAAGCGAACCATGCAGTAACTGACATCAGTTGCTTGCTGTACAGTGGAGTGTTAACATGGTACCATCTCCACTGTTCAGTGCAACTGTCTAGTTGTTCTTTTTATAAGAACAACTGGAGAAATAAGGGGTTAATATGCGCACACTTTTTATTAATCCCTTATACTTTTGCATGTTGCATGTTGTATGTTTGGTTGAACTTTGCTTGCTTGTTTGCTTATTTTGTATTGTAGATAGTACTAACTCCTTTCTTTAAATTACTTTAAAGTTTGGCTAGGTTATTTATACATTTTTTTAATTTATTAACATCTTACACACACACACACACACACACACATATTAATGACACCCTTCAACTCCATCTCCTTTCCTTCCGAGTACGGCAAGAAAACCGGCTCTCCTTAGCTTTTAAGAGTACGGCCAGCAAACCGGCTCTTGCTTTGCAGTGTTTACGGCCCGCAAACCGATCACTGCACCTTCTTTGCATACCGGATGGGGTTTCGCATTTCCCCGGTTTTCGCTAGACCTCAGTGAGAGGGGTCCTAAGGCTCCTCACTGACTCATTTATTTTAGATTAGTACAATTTACATTTATAACTCTTGTTAATTGAAATTAATTATTCATCATACAAATATGTAAGATACCCTTTAACTCCATCTCCTTTCCTTGCGAGTACGGCAAGAAAACCGGCTCTCCTTAGCTTTTAGGAGTACGGCCAGCAAACCGGCTCTTGCTTTGCAGTGTTTACGGCCCGCAAACCGATCACTGCACCTTCTTTGCATACCGGATGGGGTTTCGCATTTCCCCGGTTTTCGCTAGACCTCGGTGAGAGGGGTCCTAAGGCTCCTCACCGACTCCTTTATTTTAGATTCGTACAATTTACATATTTGTTTGACTTTATATTTGTAAAATAATAACTCTTCATTGTGACTTGAACTTTAGCCAGACTTTACTGTAAATTATATCTACTTCCCTTTAGGTTTCCGGGGTGTGAGATTCTGTCAAATCTCACACCCCACCCCCCATTTTGATCAGAAACGACCTTGACCCAGTTAGAAGATGTGGTAGAAGGGGTGATCACAGGCGGGGAATATATCAGTTTGTGGTTATAGTGAGAATCACTTACTGCTCTATTCCCCGTTTTGGTAATATAATCAGACGGCTTGACCCACTTGCATGATGGGTATTAAAGCGCGATGTTGCAGAGTCAATAATCACTTTGGTTGTGAACTGCATCAATAGAGCATCTACCATGGTATACCTCCACTATATTAACTCTACTACTAAAGCGGATATCTTTACCCAGCGTGTATACCAACTGCTTATGGAGTATCATGATGTTAAGGTCAAAGGATTGGGTATTCGTAAAACTGAAGAGGTAAAAATAGATGTGGAACCAATTCCTTTGAAGAGAGAAATTTACCGATTATTACAAGAGGGGTTTGTTTTGTGTCTTTATTACACTACACGTTAGGTTAGCGACTTTTTCCCGAACAAGACATTGAACCAGCTATATTCATTGTAAAAGGGTGGTGGTAAACATATATAAGGCAGTCGGCTTCGGAGTATAGTTATTGTTCAGCTATGGATAGCCCAGGAGGATCGTCTAACTTAGATGTTAAAGGCAATGTTGACTATTGAATATGTTAAAGATGAATCTACAACTGAAGATCGCTATTATTTTATGAAATTTTTAGTTGATCGAGATGCAATGTGTACAATCCGACTTCACATCCAAGTTTAAAAATCTATCAAATGTTCCTGTTGAAGAAAATTGTCCTTGTTAAATACAGAGCGGGGAATAGATCAATTTATGGTTTAAAATGAAATCATTTACTGCTTTATTCCCCGTTTTGGCAAATATGTTCAATGACGTTGAACTAAATACAAAAATTTTGTAGCCTCCAACTACAATAGTAAACAGAAAATGTAAAATATAGTAAACCTAACCTAATACTTACCCCCACCACTTCTTCTAGGGTATAAATAGAGGTGCATTTGCAGTGTTTTTTATTATTGCGTTGACCCTTGTGGAGAGCACACCTACATTATGAATCGCTGCAATATTTGTAAAGCTTCTTTCAGAGATGAATGGCTTTTAACCATTCATAAAGAATTGAAACATAACACCAATACAAATACAGAAGAGGAAGAACCAAATGAAGAAGAATTAGATTCAATCGACCAACAATTAGCAAAACATCAAGAAGAACAAAATGTAGAAGAAAAAGAAGAAAATGAAGAAAAAGAAGAAAATGAAGTTTCAAGACCAAGTGTCATTCATTATGCGCCTGGACCATCAATAAATGTGGAACTACACGCCCGAGCACTTCCGGGTAATGTTGTAACCCACTTTAAAATTGACAATACAAAATTGAAACTTGAAGAATTTTTAAATAACGCAAAAGGATTGGTTAGCAAAACTCTGAAAAATGAATTAAAAAGATTAAATTTTATTAAATTTGGACTATTACTGGATGCTTTATTTACAAACATTCAAAATGAAACCTCACCGAGAGGTTTCTTAACAAAAAACCGAACTATTATGTTTTCGTCAGATATTGATTCAATCGTATCTGAATGTTTTGAAGAGCTAATGACAAAAATACAAGAACATGAAGGAAGAGGCTCTGGATGGAGTTTGTTAAGCATCACAGGGCTAGACTTAAGAGTACACAAACACGGCTATGGAATTCGAGGAAGTAGCTACATCCCTCTACCAACAAAGATTAGAAATACCTTATCCTGCGTCAACGTACAAAATCATGATACTGAATGTTTTAAATATGCCATGTTGGTCAAATATGTAACAGACAATCCAATAAGACCAAGCCGCAAATATGATGAAGTACAACATAGATATAATTTTCAAGGGATGACTTATCCTGTTGCTATAACAGACATTTCAAAATTTGAAAAGCAAAATCCTTCAGCTTCTGTCAACATTTTTGGCTTAGATTCGTCAAACAATGCGTACCCCTTGCGCATAACACCTATTGAGCGCAGAGATCATACGGATTTGCTATTGATCACTAAAGGGGACATATCCCACTATGTCTACATAAGAAACTTTGGAGCTCTTGTATCTAAACAAATATCAAAAAAACACGGAGAGAAAACCATTTGTAAAAGATGTTTTTGTCATGTAGGCAAACCATTAAGAAGGGGAGGTTCAGAATGGTTAGTAGAACATCAAAGGTTATGTAATGGAAACTATGAGGTTAGAATTAAATTGCCACATTCCAGCAGAGCGCAGATAAAATTTGACAAAGTAATACAACAATACCGTGTACCTGTTGCTGTTTACGCTGATTTCGAGTCTTCTTTACATCCGCTTGAACAACAAGAAGAGGACGTTACAAGAAGAAGCAAATACCAACTTCATTCACCAAACAGTTATTGCATACTAATTAAATCCACGTTGACTGAAGACCATCTTCAAAAATATGGACTATCATCTTCTCCAAAGATTTATCGCGGTGAAGAAGCAGCCAAATACTTTGTCGATGATCTGTATGACATAGCTGCAAAGGTAGAAGAACTGTATAGAACAAAGGTACCCATGTCACCTATGGAAGAAGAAGAGCTTCAACATTATGATTCAACAACAACGTGTTATCTGTGTAATAACACCTTTACACTGGATAACGTTAAAGTTCGTGACCACGATCATCTTACGGGAGCGTACAGAGGTGCAGCCTGTAACGCTTGCAACTTGAACTACAAACTACCATATTTCATCCCAGTAGTTCTGCACAATCTGAGTGGTTATGATTCGCACTTCATAATCCCCGAACTAGGAAGAGATAATGGAGCAATAGACGTTTTGGCTACTACAATGGAAAAATTTATAAGCTTTTCAAAAAAGGTGGGTAAAATTAAATTAAGGTTTGTTGATTCATTTAGATTTATGCCTTCAAGCCTCATGAAATTATCTGAAAATCTAAGAAGAACAGATTTGATAGAAACAAGCAAAATTGTACCCAATAGTAAAATGGATTTGGTTCTTCGAAAAGGAGTCTTCCCCTATGACTACATCGATGGACTGCATAGATTTGATGAAACATCACTACCTCCACCAGAACACTTCAAAAACAAACTTAATGATTCGGAAATATCACTTGAGGACTATCAACACGCACGTCAAGTATGGAACGAGTTAGATATGAAGACCTTAGGAGATTACTCGGACTTTTATGTCAAACTAGATGTAACTCTTCTTTGTGATGTAATGGAAGAATTCCGAAACACCTGTTTTGCTGCATACGGTTTGGACCCTCTACATTCGTATACTTCACCAGGATTAGCTTGGCAAGCCATGTTAAAAGAAACAAAATGCAAACTCCAACTTTTAACAGATATTGACATGGTTTTAATGGTTGAAGCTGGAGTAAGAGGCGGATTGACCCAAAGTGTTACCAGACATGTCAAAGCCAACAACAAATACCTTCCCGATTACGATGAAACCAAACCGTCAACCTATTTAGGATATTTCGATGCAAATAACCTGTACGGATGGGCGATGTCAAACCCACTTCCTTTTGATAACTTTAAATGGATTAATCCCGACTCTATTGGCGATATTTTACAAATTCCGAAACATGGTGACACTGGATATATTTTGGATTGCGATTTTGAATACCCAGAAAATTTACATGATCTTCATTATGACCTTCCACTTCTTGCTAAAACAGAAATTTCACCAATTGGAAAACACCCCAAATTAATGATGACATTAAATAATAAACAACGCTACGTGGCTCACTTTTGGGTGGTTCAACAAGCTATCGAATTAGGACTACGTCTAACAAAAATTAATAGAGTTTTGGAATTTTCTCAATCATGCTGGTTGAAACCCTACATTGATTCAAATACCATCAGAAGAGCAGCAGCTACATCAGACTTTCAAAAAGATTTCTTTAAATTAATGAATAATGCGATATTTGGAAAAACATTGGAAAACAAAAGAAGACATAAAAATGTTAAACTTGTTACCGACGCAAAAAAATTACAGAAACTAGTACAGCAGCCAAATTTTGGAACATCTATAATTATTAATGAAAAACTTGTAGCAGTGTCCATGAAGAAGACGAGTGTGAAGATGGATCGTCCTTTGTATATAGGCATGTCAATCTTGGACATCTCAAAAACACACATGTATGACTTTCACTACAACAAAATGGTGGCGTTCTACGGAAGAGAAAATATATCTATTACATATATGGACACTGACGCTTTCATATATCGCATAGTAACATTGGACATGTATAAAGACTTACGTACATTTATTTACAAGAACGACTTTGATTTCTCCGAGTATCCAAAAGATCATCCAAACTACGACAATGGCAGACACAAAAAGGTACTAGGCAAATTCAAGGATGAGGCTAATGGTGTTCTACTTGAAGAGATTGTTGCACTGATGTCTAAACTATATTCTTTGAAACTCTATAATGAAAAAGAAGAAGAAGAAAAGAACAATAGCTATATTAAGAAAGCTAAAGGTGTGAAGAGTTTATATTTAAAGAAGAAAGTGCATTTTGAACACTACAAGCAATGCTTATTTGAGGATAACATCATTACAGCTAAATTCAACACCATCAGAAGTTTTAACCATCAGCTGTACAGCGTGACTGAAGTTAAAAAGGCGCTATCCTGTAATGACGACAAAAGACAAACCCTTCCAGACAAAATCAACACATTGCCATTCGGCCACTACTCCCTCAACCCTATTGACGAGTAACCTTTTCATCGTCCTAGATCCTTTATCCTTTTCCTTTCCGTAAAAAAAGGAGAAACACAGCAATGTTAAGCTGTGTTTCCCCTTTTTTTACACAAGTTTTGAATGACCTTGAACTATATGT